>JAMPIT010000889.1:4682483-6049381 GCA_026261815.1 Monarcha castaneiventris obscurior
ATCTAGACTGTTTAAGAAAATTATTGAAAGATATGAAAGCATACAATAAGTCAGAAAAGCTGTCTTCTTCCAAAGCAGCATTCATGCTGCACTATTGTAATGGATTTATAGATCAAACACTAGACTAGTATTAAATAGTGTGTCTGGATATCTGCCATGCTACTCTAGGACTAGGCTGTACTTTGAATACAGATCACAGTAAAATGTGAGAGGGGCAATTATGGAAACAAAAGTTCATCCTGTATAGTAAGAGAGAAGACAACAGTATGTGACGTGGAAAGAGGTGCATTAATGAGATGCACATTTCCAGCAGATAGAACTTTGAACAAAACTGTGCCTTAGTGAAGTATACAGCACAGGAGATCATTTTTGCCTCTGTTCTAGCAAGGGTGCAGTAAGTGCATTGATTCAGGGTGCTTCCTTGTCCTGGGCAGGACCTTTCTTGGATGCTTCCAGCTCACAGGGCAGATCAGTTCTCTTGCTTTGCATCTAACAGTGTAGAAGTCCCAAATCTATTAGATACTGTTTCTTCTCCCTGTCTTACACTCTGAGACACACTGCATCTATCACAGCCATATCTTTAGTTTATAGTTATTCTAATGGTTAAGCCTGAATTGTTAAATGGATGCACATAAACAATTAGGATAATTTTTAGACAACATGTTAGCAATGGTGCATGACATACTAGTATCCCCCTTAGCTGCCTATGCATCTGGGGTTCTGGGATTCTGTTTTTGCTTTGGTTCCGATCACTGTGCTTACTCTGGCATATACTTGCTAATCCTTCATAATGCCAGGAATATCCTTAATGGCATCAGGCATTTAAAGAAGTTAAATTGAAGTTCGTGGATTTGTATCCCTTACAAAGAGTTGTTTTACATTATAAAAAGTACTGTCAGGCAAAACATACTCTTTCTTTAAGTAGCTGACAAATCAGAAGAAGTGAAAATAAACTGTCTTATTAATTTTAGGAATCTTATTATTTTGCAGAGTAGACAGTTTCCTTCTTAATACCCTGATTTTAATGCTTTCTCAGACCCTGATCAAATTCTTTTCCTCTGGCTGGACTGATTTCTTTTTTCCCCAAGAAATATTACTTTCCAGCAAAAGTTTTGAACAGAGCAAAATAACCTGAATGTGTAGTTGCATGAGTGGCCTTGCACAGTAAATTGTTGTAGTAGTGTCAATATATTTGTGCTACTCTACTATCTGCTTGACAGATAATGTAGTAGGCAAGATCAATGCCTAACATAATTATGTCAGTATAAACCTTGACGTAATGTAGACATAATGGCCCTGCAATGTACTTCCTAGGGCAGTCCCTGGACAAGGACATGGCATCTATTATCTTTCATCTGCAACATTAACATGACTTCAGCCAGTCTACAAAACCCCTCTCACCTTGCAACAAGTCACAGTAGGGATTTTCTTAAAAGAATGGTGGATTGACTTCTCCCTGGCACTGTCCCTGTAAGGACAGCAAGCTATGCAGAGGTTAAATGTTGTGATGGGGTGTATTTGCATACCTAAACAGAGCTGTCCCTATGCAGACACCAAATGTAGTAGTGATTTTAGTGTAGAGGATTTTAGTGCATGAGGCTGCATGGGGAAGAGAGGAGGTTGTTTCATACAGTACTGTAGATGCCAGGCCAGAAAAATCATTAAAAATATAAGGACACAGGAGGCAGGGAATATAAGGTATTGTAAGGTAGTTCACTGCTTAAGGAACACCCAGGACATGAATGTAAGGTGCGTGTTTTCACTTTATGGCATTGTCTGGTAAGACAGAGCATGTTCAGTCACGGTGTTGGACAGACACTTCAGGAATGAGCCTATTCTCTGGAGAATCAGAGCCAGCTTTGATAGCAGTGGGGGCAGGGAGTCCCAAAGGACCTACTAGCATCATTTTCTTCCCAAGACCAAGACCTGATAGTTAGGTCTCGGGTTGGACTTGATCTCAAAGTTCTTTTCCAACCTGACGATTCAGCAATTCTGTGATATTTGGGATGAAAAATAATAAAATTTGTAAGGGTTGGACTAGATGATCTCTGAAGGTCCATTACAGCCCTAACTATTCTGTAATTCTGTAAGTTAGAAGGCTTGAAACTTAAAATATTGCGAAATCATGGGGAAAAGCCACAAGGTTTTTAACAAGCTGGATCCAAGGAGAAACCATAGAAGCTAGGAGACTCATAGAAGCTGTCGATTTTCTTGAATATTGCTGGGGTTTTTAACAAACCTGGATGAGAGTGCAATCAATGAGATTTTATAGACAGTAAGCAGGACATAAGGATAACTACATTCGCAGGAAAACTTTCTTTTGAAAAAAATTCAGATTTCACACCAGACTGCAGAAAGGAGGGGAAATCTCTGACAATTTATCAAACTGAATTTAAAAAAATGATTCAAACACACTTCATTATATTAATCATATTTATATTAATTATACATATGTGCTATTATACTGTAATTGAAATCAAGAATACAGAGTGTGGAGAAGACTAGTAGAAGATACAGACTTGCATTTATTAAACTTTCTGGGTGTCTTAGCTGAAATGAATTGGCTAGAAATAAAATGTTAAGAGAAAAGATACAACAATATAGTAAGTATACTGTGGTGCTTAGAGATAATCAAATACATTATATTCCTTTTGAGATATTCTTTGTGACAGAAGCAAGTTAGAAATTCACAGTATCCATTGGAAAGGTGGAATAAGTGGGTATGCCTCCCAGATTACAGTGACTGGATATTTTTCCCCCAGATATTACTCTGTGATTCAATAATAAGATATAAACAGGGAAATAAAGATTGATGAGGCATCTGATAACATGAATTCTTTGGAAAGTATTTGACCATTGTATTTGAAAATTATATGATTACTTATACCCAAGTAACTTCCATAGATTATCCAGTCTCAGAATGAATGAGGAATGAATTTGCAGCAAAAGATAAGACATTGCAGAAACTCATTAAGTCCATCCCAGTAAGGAAGCCAGGAGAGTACACACTGAGCACCTTTTTACCAGCTCAATTCAGAGATACATATCACTGATGCCTTACCAGTCAAGGTAATAAAATTATGTCAGTGCAAGTCTTACAGCAGGCTTCAAAAAAATATGTAGAGCTCACATGGTATAACCAACTGTGAAACAGAGAAGAAAAATACATGAAGTATGAAACCTGTAAAAATTAGTAAAGTGGACCAATGCAGTTCTGTTCATGCAGAATCCAAACCCTGAAGTGTGTACATTCCAGCAAAGATGATGTTATGACCTTGTGTCATTAGGATGAAGTTACATTAGCAGAAACTCTTAATAATGAATTACGTCACAGCATACCATAAATCTGTATTTTTCATAGATAAAATTTACAATAGATGTGCTTACTAACAGCTCATCTTAGTTGGTCATGATTTTTTTAAAAAAGTGGAGGTTTGAAGAGTTAATTGAGATACATACTTTGCCAGGTGCTATCCACTACACTGTTTACTGCGAAGAACAATAATAAAAGAGCAAACAGGTTTTTCCTTTAGTTTAGCCTTTGACAAAGGATCCCAGCTTGGCTATGCTGAACTGTGCCTTAAAATACAGACCATCTCCAGGAGAGCTGTTAATTGACATTCAATAGTAGCCAGAAAGATTTCTTTAACAAAAAGATTTCTTTAACATAATTGAGCCAAATTAATTAAAAACACCAAGATGAAATTTGTATGCACAACAGCATGTGGTATTGTTACTGAAGAACCTACTCATAGCCCTGTGAAACAAAAGCTTTTTAATTACAGTCTTTCAGGAAAAACCTGCCATTTCTTCCTTATCCTTTCGTGGGTGATGCGAAGGAAGAACATGTAACAGCAAAGTAAACAATAAGTGGAACAAGTATAGAAATATTTTTCTACCAGCTCTCACATGGAAAAACGAGTCAGCAACTGCAGCGAGCAGAAGGGAGGAAGAAGTGCCTCTTAGGGATCTGCTTCATCAAATACACTCTTGAAATGGTTCTTCAGCACTCTCAAGTTTGTTAATAATGAAAATGCTTGCGAAATAGAAGATTGTAATAGAAAAATGTGAGGTTAAATATTTTTCTCTTAATGTCAAGGATAGGCTCACCATCATTAAGAGTGAACAAAAACTAGGTTCAAAGGACCATGGTGCCACAGGATAATCCAGATGAGGAGAGATCTCAGGAGGTGCCTGGTGCCACTGTCAGCCATGGGGTCAGAGCAGGCTGCTCAGGGAGGGAAGGGAGCCTGCACAGCCCCCGTGCAGCCTGAGCTCCTGCTCATCTGTCCTGGGGAAAGGTTTCCAAATGGCCAGTTTCAGTCTCTCCTGCCCCTCACCTGCCCACTCTGCCCCACTGAGAAGATCCCAGCTTCTGACAGTCCCTTGCAGGCACTGGAAGCTGCTGTTAGGTGCTCCCAAGCCTTGTCCGGGCTGAAGTAGTTCTGGAGCACCAGCCTCTGCAGGCAGCACTGGAGCAGGCTTGGAGCCTGTGGCCCATCCTCCCTGGGTCATGTCCAGAGAGTTTCTCCCATCTGCTGTAGAGTGCACAGTCCCATTTGAACTGTGAGCTCAACTATGGGCCTGCTTCCTTAAGAAACTTGAAAGATCCCCACACTCCTCTCATAAAGATTGAAAAATTCAGTGGGAAAAAAACACCCAACGTACAAAAGCAATATAGAAAGCTGTATTTTTTTTAATAGTATTAATTCTGTGCTTATGTACACTTGTGTCATGGTATAACTGCTGAAACCAGCACAACTTGTATTTGAGGGCTTGGACGTATCTTGTTGAACAGACCTAAAATAATCATGCCCTATCATTTCCCATGACAAGTATGATTTGAAGCACAGAGGAATTTAAAGTCCCATGTTGCAACACTGCAGCACACAGACTATATAAGAATGTCTGTGAGATAATAAGAAAAGATAGCTCAATGGACTTCCTACTGAGAACAGTAAAAAAAATCAGCATTCACTTCAGTGAAGAGTGGGAAATAGGCTGGAAGGAATATATCTCATGCAAGTTCAGGCCAGCTAAGGTGACATTCTCATGTAAAAAAAAAAAAAAAAACCAACAAAAGCAGCAGCACTGTGTCTATTCAATGCTGAAAGAAAAGCCACTTAACAGACAAACAACACAAATACTGCAATTAATAGGGCTTTTGGCTGCACAATATTACACAAAGTTGGACATTTCAGAATTTTCTGTAGCTTGAGCTGCATCTAACACTGATTTTTCTGCTGTGTATCTGTGTGATCATGTGCAGAAAATGTCTTTGTTATGGTGCTGCCAACCAAAGTTATGAAGCAGAGAAAACGTAGTAGTGTGTTAATTTTGTGTATCCTTCTTAGGTGTAAAATTATGAAAACAGCCTCTGTGTGAAAAAGTGTGTGCTGATATGAACAAAGGTGATGAATCCATAGGTAGCTTGTAAAGGTTTATCCTTAGATTACCTTGATCTGCACACAGCTTGTTTACTACAGCACAATAGAAATTTTGTTGTGTGATGTGTGCACTGCAAAGTCAGAGAAATGTATGAATGAGCAATTACATTACTGTGAACATGTATTTTCAGAATCTTCAGGTGCTCACCATGTGCACTGCACTCCTTTCTGTGGAGGTAAGGAAGTGCTTAAAGGCAGCTTTTAATGGAGAGCAGCTCACTGCAAAATAATCTGATTTTTATCAGTCCACAGACCACCAGGTTTGTCCTGTGCCCATGGCACATTTGTGAGGAGACTGAAAGAACCAAAAATGGGAACTGCACATGAGCCTGAACAGACGTGACAGGCAGGTTATGCAGCTGCCGGCTGCTGCAGTGGCACCCATCAGAAAAGCACTAGAAGGTAGGTTAGGAAAAACGTAGACCCTAATAAGGGCACCTGTGAATAAATTTAGTGTCCCAAGCATCTTAGGCCAAGGGCCCACATATTTCACTTAACAGTGGTAATGAATGAGAAGGGACACACTTCCCTCTCTGCTCAGTTGATTTAATCCTGTCTGCTCTCCCTTGCAAGAGGCTCTTAGGGAGGCTATTGCCAAATATTTGCAATGGACAGGCAACTAAATACCATCTTCAGAGGGCACTAGTGAGCTTCTCAAAACACTCTATTGGCAAGTGCCCAGATACATTGAGGGGTAAAGTGTTCCACCAACATTAATGTACTCCTATATCCATCAATTTCACACTCCAAGTCCGATATCACTTTTCTGATTTACATAAAAGATGATCATGTTCTTATTTTTTGTGTATTTAGTATCGATAAAATGGTTTGGAAAATTTCCAGATTCATCTCCCAGTTTTTGTCATCAGTGAATAAAATGCACACTTGGCCAAATTAGATCACTTGTTTTAGGAACGAATGAAGCTATTTGTAGATATTTTTCTTATTAGATTTCTCCAAATGTGATAAAACTGACAGCTGATACATTTAGTTAATGATTTGCCTTGTGCTTTAATTTCCATTCTCCTTCCTGTTGTCAGACCAGTGGGGAATATAAAATTGTGCAGCAAGTCTACTCATCTACTCGTTTTTCCTTATTTTATGACACTTTAAATTTCTTCCAATTCAATTATTTCATTTAATGTAATATTATGCAAAGTGGCCTTACAACAATTACCACTTCCCACATTTAAAATGCTTTTATGGTCCTTGTGAAATGTAAGTTCATAAAAAATAATGCTGTGGTAGCATTGAAGTTGGAGCCCCATAAATTAAAAGTCAGAACTAAAACAAATTTAGAATTAACATGGAAGTCACAGACTATGAAACATAAACAATTCATTTGTTGGGGGCTTTTTCCCCCAAGAAATATTTATATCCTTTGTTAAAGAGTTCTTGGAGGTTTTAATGCTTTTGGTTTGAGCCCTGCTTTTCCTTACAGTTTTGTAAGTTATTGAAGATGACAGTTTTAAAACCGCACAAGCAGTACAGAAACCAAGACATAATAGTCACTGGAGCTTTCCTGAGAACACTTATTTTTATTTACATGTACATCAATCATTTAATAGAAAACTACCTTTGTCACAGTAAATTTTATCTATGGTAAAACCCATATTGTTGATTTTAATGGTTTTCATATTTTATTTTGTATTTTCTGTTACTTATTATATAGCACATTAAAATAGTTAAATATTGATTTGTCAAATAGTCAGTTGGTGTTAATGCAAAAACTGTAGTAGGGCTGCATCTTGGAAAAAATCCATTTCCTATTAGACAGTACTTGTTGTGTAACATGAAAGCACTGTGACTTCTTAGAATAACGAAAATTTGTAACCCAAAGGTTACAAACCAAAGGCCGTTGTTTGAATAATCTAGCATAGACATAATGAAACATTCATATCTCTTCATATTTCAAGTAATTATTGCTGATTGCTACATGTGCTGAAAACCTGCAGAATAGCATGCATTGGTGGTGATTCATAGTCTCTTTCTCCCACACAAAAACACACACAGAGGGATGCACACAATTGCACACACAGACTCGCAATGAGGTAAACAGGACTGGTGATGTTTACATGGGCCTGAAGAGCAGGAAACAATTTCCCGGATTGAACTGCCAGTTTTAGGCTTTCTAGTGCTGGTTATTTATTTAGTTACTTATTTAATTATTTTCCTCTCTGGAGTAGTATATTTAAACACAGGATGTAACTACAGATTATATATGATTGCTATCAATTTTATTTCTCTCTCTTCCTGGGGCAAGACTGGGGCTTTCTGTTTTTATTTGGAAAGAAGATACAGTAAGCTGCAAATGCAAACCAGAATACATGTTTTACCATGTATTGGTAAAACTGTACTGTATTGGCTACCTTTTTCTTTGTGAAGTCCCCCAGAAAAAATAGAGATAATATGATTAAGTCCCAGCAACAATTCCTTGCAGACATTAGACTAACTAGAGCACTTCTGCTTATTTAGCAGTGCTACTGAGTCACAGTGGTCTTTGCCATGGAAATTCTGCAGTTAATATACCAAATAGGACACTGGAATTGCAGAAGAGAAATTTATTTCTCTTCCTCAAAAATGGGTCTAAAGACAGTGTCTTCACAATACAGCTGACAGTCTACACCAAGCTAATACAATTTTTTACATGTGAGCTACCTGTATTTACAGAAGAAAGCTTTTTACAGCTGTTTTTCATTTGTCCTGTTGGCATTTTAATATCTGTACACTTAAGCAGATCTTGTGTTTTTAAATTACTGCTGAAAACCTGTTAGAATAAACTGCTTACAAAGCCATATACCTACTTGCAGGAGAAAGACTGAAACAGTCCTGTCTGCAGTCTGTATTTACAAAGTAATTTAGCATATCAAAGCAGAGGATACCAGCTTCTTGATGGCTGCTGTTGTGTTATTTCTCTCATATTCACTCTTACGTTTGGTTCCTTCTCAGGGGTATGTTTCTGGTACAACTGGATCCCTTCTGTTCACACATGCAGGGAAAAAAAATCCTACTACTTGTTCCATGATGTAGGAAAAAAACTGTGAAAAAAAAAAGCATCTTTTAGGTTTTATATATGCCCTGCCTCACAGAGTATTTTGCCATTCCTTAATCAAGTTCTCCAGGGCTGTTGCACTACAAGTAATAAACAATAATAACGAAGGCATTCTACTACTTTGGGGTGTTGAGCATCCTTAACTTTCACTAGAAACTCGTTGAATATGACAGGATTAAAGCCTAAAGCTTTAAAAAGCTCCTGGTACCATTCAGTTGCTCAGACAGGGATTAAAACTACTGCAGGCAGTAGCAAAGTGGTAAATATTGACTCAGCAGTAAATAAAATCAGTCCATTGAGGTGGAGTGTACAATATGTGGTGGAAGAAGAGTCATGAGAAAGCAATATCGCTCTTGGGCAGATTAAACAATGTACACCACAAACCTACATGCTGTTTCAGGAAAGTCATAGTGTCCATAAAACATGGTGATATTTTACACTCTTAACAAACTTTGAACAAGGAAATTGCATGTGCTTTTTTTTTCTTAATCAGGTAAAAATTTATTTTCCTTATCTGCAAAACAGATGAAGTACTGTTTTGCTGGTACTACCAAACAACCACCCTTTAATATGTTTTAAAATACGCATGTGTAAATTTTATTTCCTGTCCACAACTATGTTAAAAAATCTTACGCTATTTTGTTTATGAAATGGAGGATGTTTCAAGACCATTCTCTCCTATAAAAACACAAACACTTTATTACTCTATAATGAAAAATAGATGATATACAGGTGATCAAGTGATGAGAAAGACAGCAATTTTAATAGCTTTTTTCAAGCCTTGTTAAGTGTGTGGTTTGTTCCACTCACTTCAGTAACTGGAACGCCATTTTCTACTCAGCATATAACAGTCAACAGAGAATCTATCACCAGGCTGAAACATTTAATTTGTCTCAGCACCTTTGTTAAATTTTATGTTTCTAGAGCATTATGAATATGCCATTGAATGGTGGAATGAATGTGCACTAACACACAGATGAACACTCCTTTATTTGGTTGCTCTTCCTTTCTTCCCTACTTGTGCAATAAAATCAATATAAAAAGGTAATATTAATCTTGCAAATGCAAGTATGCCTGACAGCTCAGACACCCTGTATATGCATGTATGAATGTGAACTATGCTAATGAAATGTAGCAATCAGAAAAAGAAACAACTTGTGAGCTGCATACCATGGAAACTGCTGGCAAAAGAACAAAATACAGGGCTACCTCACAAAATGGCTGTCAGATAAGAAGGGGTGTATGCATTTGAGGATAAAATTGTTTGTTCCACTGCAACTGTAAAGAACAATGGGCTTTTGTGTTTTTCTTTCCCAATACTTGAATGGCCATCTGTGTAAAGGTATAAGGACTAACCAATCTTCTGTCAAAAGCTGAATTATCCTCCTAAGACGTTAAAACCTAACCATTAACAACCTAACCATTTCAACCTTAACAGGTTGAAATAATAGCATAAAATCACTTTTTTTTTTCCCAGGCTACTCCTTGAGCATCTCAAGCCCTTTTAAAAGCCTAAATACAAATGTCTGTATGCAATAGATTCATGGAGATATGCTAATACTGAATCTGGAAACACACATATCCAAGGCTCTTGATATAAACGTGAAAGGAAAAGTAAAGTGATTGCATTATACCTCAGGTAAGTTTCTTAGGGACACATATAAAGGGTGTCACCCTTCTAAGTTTGATATGCAAACCATATGCCATCTGAAATACCCCAGAGAGTTCAAAACATATAAAAGAATATTCTTTATTGGAATAGACAGGCAGTATAACAATTCATTATGTGAATATGGAGTCTACATATTTATTTACATATCACTTCACATTTCACAGTAACCTAAAAAAAAATAGTATTTGTTATTATGCTCAACCTGAAATTCGCAGTTTATGAAAAAGAAATAGACTTACTGAATAATTCTGAATTTACATAAAAAGGACAAATACATTCTCATAGATAATATTGCATAATGACTATTTCAACAGCTGTTCATGTGAATTTCAAGTAACAGACTATACATCAGCAGCCTAATCAGAGTTCAGTGCCAGCAGGTGAGCTGTCAGCAGAATTTCCTGAAGGCCAGATGGAGCTTCTACACAAAGAACTGACCAACTAAATGGCATCTTTGTATGGGTGGAGAAAGCCTGACTCAGTCATTTCCAGGATACTGACTATTGCACCGTGGCACAAAAAGTACCCTGTGCAAATGAGTCTGATGACATGATATGAAAACTGATGTGAAAAGTGACTGATGAATCTGGAAATCATCACTCTTTAGCATTTGCAGTAGGACAGGACTTCAACATGCCAAAGAAGATCACTCTCAACCACGCACTGCGGAATCCACCAGTGGATATTTTTCACTGCAGCTTCATGCCAGAGCAGCCCTCCTGGCTCTCCCAGCTCTGCTGTGGTGCAGATCCATGTCCTGGCAAAATGGACAGTGATGAGCGGACCTGCCAGGGCCCCCCACCACTCCCATTCAAGAGATAAAGTCCAGCTCAGCATCCTCAGCTGTCAGGGATCACAGAATATTTCATAAATACATGGGCAAGGAGTGCACAGTTAATGTATTGTCCAGCAGCCCTTTCCTGATTTTCTTCAAAAGTAGCTTTTATCTCATTTATGTGAAATGAATGTAAAACTCTGAATATGAATGGAAATTTTAAAAGCCTGTTAATTGTAAACTGTTTATTTGCAAGCCTGAAGGATCTAATAATGGTTGACTTTTACCTTAGAATCAACTACTTATGATACTCCCAGCTGGAACCAAAGTATCACCAAAAGCCAGATACAACCGAATTTAATAAATGAAAGTATCTTTACCAATACCTTGTGAAAAAGGATACCAGTCAGTATATGTCTCCCTCACCAAGTAAAAGGTTAGATCAGATCACTGAAGTGAAAGGCAATGTACTGCACAGTACAGGAGATGTGACAGCAACATTAGCTGTTACAAAATGTCTCTCATCAAATGAAAGCAGTACCAAAAAAAAAAAGAAAAACAAATATCACTCTAACCTTCAGGGTACAAATATGATACTCAGGGTACTGAAGACATGAATAAAGCAAGCTTTTTGGAAAGAAAGGTTTCAGACAGTTGTCACCTGTTTAGAACCTTACTACTAAATACCAATATTTATGTATTCATGCTTTTCACATTTTCCCAAGATTCTATGCTGTGTTTTGACTCTTTACACTGTTAAAAGTCACAAAAGCTCAAGAGGAGAATCAAGAAATTCTTCAAGTGATTCCCAGTGTGATCACAAAGGGACAACACCAGATCTTGAGGAGATCAGTAAGGGCTTTTCAGTCTTAACCTCGCTAAGGTCCAACTTTTGCCTTGTGTATTTACAAACCAGAGAAAGAAACCCTGCAGAAAGATCAAGGGCAACAAAGACAAGGTCAAACAGTGTTCAAGGCGGGACAGTTATTCCCAGCTGCAGTGTGGTTTTTTAACGTGATAGATAAAACAAAGACATAAAAAAGTATCTAACTTTCCTGTGACTAATTATTAGGAAATACAGGAAGAACACAACATTTTCTAATACTGTAGACAAACTCTAAACACGCCACTTAAAATGTCAGCTTCTTTCAAAGCTGCCTGTATATCATTGACATAAGTGGCCTTACAGCTGTTAATGAGTGACTCATGGATGTTTCTTGTACAGAAAGAACACAAAATATGTCGCTGTGATTCTGCAAGTGAAATAATTTACATATATATATATCAATTTTGTACTGCATTACACTGAATAATATTGTGAATATGGATTTACTGTGCAGATGTGTAATTTTGAATTTAGAAGAGACTCATGGGAGTATGATTTAAAATGCTCATTTGGACTTGGATACTGTCAGGAAAATATATGCAGGATTAACTAATGAAATGTGTGTATGCATATACTTGGTATAACTTTATGGTTCATGTAAGGGCCTCATTGTTATCGAAAAAGTAATACTTTTCTCAATAATCAAAGAGCAGTAAATTGTTCACTTCTAAACCCTTTTGTAAATGCACAAATGCTGCAATTCTGTCAGCCTTTCAGAACAGCCACAGCCACTGTATGTTAAAATACTGGGAAATTAGAGTTTTTCTTTTCTGACCTTCCTGGTCCTCTGATACTGACACTATCTTGTATAGCGTCCCTCTAAAAACACAAAGTCAAGGACTGAGTGAGCATACTCACTAGCAATTGTGAATGACAGGAGTCATCAGCTTGTGAGAACGGCATCTCCTGAAAGACTCAAATAAAGAAGATTTACTGAGGTTAGAGTTTATTGTGGTTTATCATGGTACTTTAGGAGTACCATCATAAGTACTCCTAAGGAGTTTATGATGGTAGTTTCTAATACCGTAGCTTAAAATTAATGCCTATTCTGTTTTTTTAATTCTTCTGAGTGAAAGGCAAACCAAAGGTTTTCTTAAAAGAAAAAAAGGTGTTTTTTGAGAAGGTGAGGAAATATGCAAAATGAACAAAAACACATGAAAAAAATGTTGTTGTGGCTATTAGTTTCCTGAGCTTTTTTTTTTACCTTTGGGAAACTGTTGAGTTTTAAAATTCTGAGCTAAACCAACTTCTCTGTTTTTGTCAACAAGACAATGTATAAATACACTTCTAATTTTATTGAATAATTAAAAGTTTTTCTTTTTAAATGCCAGTGTCCTACAGTGCATTCACTCTGACGTTATAATAAAATATAAAGTGCATAATTTGTCTGCAGCTGAATTCACACACGTTGCAGAAGTGAGAAGGGGCATCAATCAAACTGCAGGACACATGTTAGTGTCTATCCTTGCCATTTCCCAGGCTGAGAAGTGGAAGAAGCACAGCAGCAGTGTCAGGGATCAGCAGTGAGGTGAGGTGTGAAAGCTCCTGCACTACTGTGCACTGCTGACAGCAAATATGGGAGGGGGAAGGTAGTGCCCCATTCCTGGGGGGATGGCAGCCTTGATATGGATTTATATGCCTGACAGGACATGGGCTCTCACTCTCTCCACAGAGGAAAGAACACAAGTTAATGTCCTTTCTTTTATAAAGTAAGCCAAACATACTAATCTGAGTAGTGACAAAGGTCAAATCCACTTACAAAGGAAATGAGAAGTTCTGTATATTCTTAGCATATCAGCAGGTTAGGGTTATTCTAGTTATAAATGCCATACTGTGTTGTAAATAGATATAGATTAAAAAGCAGTTATCAACTGCAGAGTAAAACTTTCCTTTCATTATTTTTGTTGGTGTCCTGAGTTTCCCCTCCTTCCTGAATTCTTCACCTTCCTCAGACAGGGGTCTGGGATTGCTGTCTACTGTTAGCCTGCTCTTTCTTTTGTTATACTGCAATCCTATGAGTACCTGTGGATTGAATAAGGCTTGAAGAACCAATATAGATCTGCAGCACCTCTGACCTCCTCTGTCCAGTCTATTCCAGATCAGTCCTTGTGGGAAGAAGTCCCAGCTGGCTGCAAGCAAAGTCAGAGCATTTCACAGTGTGAGCCCAGAAGTAGCTGGTTGTGCTGAAAATTGCACAAGGGCCTCTTACTGTTTTCAGTCATAATTCACTTTCTTACCTAGAAACCAACGAACGGAATTTTCGTCACCATAAAAATTCACTAAGGTCAATTTTTGACATTCTGCAGCTGGCAGAAGAATTAAGATCATTTATCAGTGATTAGCAATCCTAGCAAGAGTAAGATCACTATTCATTGACAGGATAATTTGATAAGCTTTTTGATCTTTTGCCAAACAAAAGTGATTAGAGTTATAAGAGTTTATAATTTTCTTTGGAGGAACATCTATACACACAGATTGCCAAACCTGATGAATTTTTTTCTCATAGCAAGAGACTCTAAAAATAAGAGAAATCTTTCTTTAGTATGCATGAATTATCAGCAGCAAATAGTGTTATGGTTACATGCTTGTCAACCTGCTTTTTAAAGGATGCAATGCTTATATTTACTAAAATTGTGTGTAAGACATCATGCCCAAAGTGCATGAGATTGGCCTTGCTTATGCAAAGACTGGAAACATACATTGCCATCTACAGACACATAGTATCACCTTATAAGTATCTTGAGATATGGTACACAAAGTTATGCCTAACAGCGCCAAATTATTCTAATTTTACATTATTTCTTGGAAGAGCTGGCAGAAAGGGGCTATAACATTTGATACAGGGATAATGTAAGAATGAAAATCGACGTGGGACTGGTAATTTACAAGAGAAAACACTTGTAATGCTGAAATGCCTATGAGAAATTTGATGGAAGATGGAAAGCTAGTTACAGTGGAAACAAATATGTTTTCATACATATGTGCTTTCAATGTAGCAGAGAGAATGGCCACGCTGCCTCACAGCTGGGAAACACCTCAACTTTCCGTACATTTGGTGGTGAGGAGCGACTGAAACGCTGAGGTGCCCCGGCAGGACACTGCCGGCGGAGCTCGGGCCTGGCCTGGCCTTGCCCGGTCCCGTCGGGCCAGACCGGCCCGCGCCAGCCGCGCTCCCGAGCGGCAGTGCCCATCCTTCACGGCTCCCATTTCTTCTCATTCTGTGGGGACGGTGAGAAGCCCTGCTGCCTACAGGCGATCTGATGTCCGCGTAAAAACGTTGTGTTTCCCCAGCCTCGGGGGCCCACGTCTCCCTTTACCGCGTGTTTCCTCCCGTCCCTGCCCGAGGGAGGGCTGCGGCTGAGCCCCTGCCCTCGCCAAGGGCCGAGGGGATGCGCTTGGGTCACCGCTCTCGGCCCGGCAGGCGGGACGCGCAGCGGCTCGGCAGGTTTCGAGGCCGCTCCGTCACCCACCGCCTGGCTCGGGCACGGCGGCAGCGTCTTCCAGCGCCGTTTTGACAGGAAAGTCAGGTTATTTTAACAGGAAAGTCGAGTTCCGCACGGCGCGGCCGGAGCCCCCGGCCAGCCCCAGGGCCGGCGGCCGGGCCGGGCATGCGCGGCGCCCGCCCCGCCCCCGGGAAGCGCCGCCTCCGCCGCCGCCGGGCGCGGGGGGACGAGCGGCGGTGGCCGAGCGGCCGCGCCCTCCGCCATGAACCTGCACCAGGTGCTGACGGGCGCCGTGAACCCCGGGGACAGCTGCTTCTCCGTGGGCAGCCTGCACGACCAGCCCTTCACGGTGAGCGTCCCCCGCCGCGGCCTCCGCAGGGCCCGGCGCCGAAAGCGGCTGCGTCAGGCGCGGCGGCCGCGGGGCTGGCCCCGGGAGCGCCGTGCGGCGGCGGCAGCGCTGGAGGGGCGGCGGCGGGGAGGCGCAGCGCCGGTCCGGAGCGGCGGCCCCGGTGCCCGCGGCGGCCCGGGCAGGGCGCGGGGCTCGGCGGGGCGGCGGACACGTGCCGGCAGCGGCGGGGCCGGGGCTGCGGGCACGGCGATAAAAGGTTACATAAACGGCAGCCGGGGCGTGCGGCGCGCCCGGGAAGGGAGTTCAGCCCTGCCCTGCAGTCAGGAGGGTGACTGAAATCTTCTCCTGGGCATTGCTGCTGAGGAAGACCTTGGAATACCCAGCCCGGGTGTTGTTGAGGTTTTCAAAGCGTGTTTGAGCTGCCTGTCGGTGTTTGTTCTTGGAGTGGAGAGAAAACACATGAGTACGTTGTAAAGGCCAAAGTCTTTATTAGCGTGCGTTTTCCTTCCTTTTGCTTTTGTTTTGTAAACAGACTTCTGTTGTGCTCTTCTTCCCACCCTCCCTCTGCGTGGGGCTGAAGAGGAATGAAACCAGAGGCAGCAAAGTTTCTCAGGGCAGCACGCTGGGGTATTTTTAACCTTACCTTTTATGGCTGCCCCCAGCTTCAGCGTGGTGTGCTTTCCAGTGTGATGGGGGAATGGTGGATGGAAGTGCAGGAATGAGGACTTGTTGTTTGCTGTCCCAGCTGGTGTATGCAGTTAAGTTGGTCTGGCCACTCTCAGCTTCGCTCTGGGGCAGCGGAGCAAAGAGCTGCTTCCCCCATGGTTAGGCTGGCTCTGCGGACTGTCTGCAGCGTTGTCTGGCCATGCCCTTGCTTCCTGTAAATAAGTTCATGTTGGAAGATTTCTTAAACTACAGCAGTTGGGACTTCAGGTACCAAATTGTGCCAGACTTTCTAATGGTACATATCCGGAAATGTCCAAGACCCACCTGTGGTACCTTACCACCTTTGGTAAGAGACAAGGAGGTTTGCTTTACAGCCGGATGCTAGTAAGCTTTCAAAATGCGTTCTCATAAGTTTGCCATTTTGATGACATTCTTTTTTGAGGGAATTATTCCGAGTAATTCATGTCACTAGAATCACTTTCTACCTGTTACAGCTGAACTTATGTAAAGTTTTAGAGGTACCCAGTGGATAAGAAGAGTAGGAATCTCTTCTTAAGGAGAAAGGAATGATTTGGAAGTGTAGTTTTGGATACTTATTAGTGTGTTCTCTCTTTTGGAGGAGGTATTTTCATATACATATAGTGTAACAATGTTTCCTTGACATAAATGTAATAACAGTATTTCCTATAGTTGCATTCATCTTCCTTTCATTATCCATTTCCCTGGAAGGTTATTAATGGATTTCTTTTCCAATGGTTTAAAATAGCCAACAGAAATATCCTTGACTGCTTCAGGGCTGTTTTTGTTGTTACTGATTCTGTAAGGTTGTGTTAAGTTTGTGAGATTGTTCAGAAGGATTAAGAAGTGAAAGGTACTGATGCTAATTTCTGCTTTTTTTTGGAAAGCACTGATGGACTTAACCTTAAGAAAATCCAAGAAAAAAAATTGACCATAGTTTTTTTCCCTGTCTGAAATTATGATATAAGCATTAATAAGTGTAAATACTATCGAATTGTATTTTAGAAATTGATAAAAAGAAACAAAAATGGCAAACTTCTATGCTTCCAGTTTTTGTGTCTGAGAACTCATAGGAGTTGATATTTTGGGGTTATGGACTGTACAGGAGGGACAAGTTGTCTTTGTCCAACCGGAGAACTTGGTCTGTCATTTTCTTTTTTTAGATATAGCATGCTTCAGGATATTTTCTGATAGGCAGCACTGAACATGTAAAGTGCAGTGTTTTAAAATACTACAGTTTTGAGCTAAAAATATCAAGATTCTTCACTTAAACTCTGAAAAATTAGAAGCAAAATTAGTATAAAACTGCTTGTATCCACCAAATTGTATCCACCTTTTTGAATATGTGCAATTGTGTTTTAAGGAGGTATTTCAGATATTTGTTCTAATGGGGGCAGGTTTGTTGTTCTGACTTTTAGAATGTGAAGTGTAAAGTGGAGCATGAGCATCCTTGGAGAGAACACTGATAAAGAGTTTTTAGCCCGTCTCTTATTTATATATATAAAAAGGCTCATAAGCATCAAGATACCACAAGAAGCATGCCTGTTGTTTATCTGCTGAGGGCAGGTGGTAGTAGTGTATGGATGGCACACTGAATGAATGAGAACCTGGCCCTCAGGTGTCAGAATTTACCTCTATTCTTTGTCTTTCTCCTGATACTGAATTGTTTTATTTTCCACATACTTGTCCACAGTGGAAGACATCCTTTGCTTTCTTTTATTCATTTCAGATCTGAAATATTTGAGTAAAAGTTTAAAAAGCTCATGGAGTTCCCCATGTAGGATTCCTCTGAACTAGTTATTACTGAAGTTGTAGTTAAGTTATTAAGTGGGTAACCAGCACTGATACAATTTTCTTACTTATTCAGTTCTGATTTAGTAAAGTTTTTTATTACTTCCCCCCACCAAAGTATCAGAAGATGGGGGCGACAGGCAATCTCAGTGAGCAATAGCAACTTTACAAGTGCAAGTCCCAAGACTGATAATGAAAGTCACAAAAGAGCCATTGTTTGTAGGGGTAAAAATATGTGAAAGAAGGATTAATTACATGGCTTATTTCAAAGGAACCAAAATATTTCCATGACAGATTTCCTCTCTGTGTGTGATTAAACTAATTCTGGACTTGAGCCTTGCTTTGTATAATTAATAGAACTGGGAACTTGAAATATGAAGTTAAAAGGCACTTGGAAAATTTGGGTTGGGGTGGGGTTTGATAGCTTGGTCAAGACCACACTGAGTTTTCCAAAGATATTGGGTTGAAATAAAAAAATGCATCCTATTCTGCAAAATTTTTTGAAAATAAAAGTGATTTCTGTGACTCAATGATATTACTTATCTGTCTAGAAAATACTTAATATTTGTACTTAGAACTCCCTGCGTATCTATAGTCCAGAAAATTAACTGAGTGATCATGAGAGTCAGTCAAGAAATTACACTGTTTGCACCTCACCTGCTTCCTGGTTGGGATTTAGGAAAGGGAAGGGATTTAGTAAGAGAACCTTATTAAGACTTTCTCCTTTTTTTTGAATGGTATTTCAGTTAAGCTACTCTGGACATAAGAAATTAATTGTTTCTTAACTAAATTAATCTTAAAAAAAATGATTACATTTCTTTACACATCAATGAAAAGTACAGTTTCAGTGAAACATGATTCTAAGTGCATGGCTAATCAATTTGGTACTTATATGTACTGTAATACAGTTGTAGTATAATAGTTCAAGTACTTCTGATAAATTAGAAAGTTGGGGTTTTTTTTCCAAACATGATGAAAGATTATTTCTTAAAATTCAATTTAGCATCCTCATAGAAGAATTTAATTTTTTAAAATAAGATATTTGAGTGGAATACTTAGACTAGTGTAAGTTCTGATGCAAAAGTGGGGATGGAGAGAGACCATACTAAAACAGAAAAAAATAATTCATCTAAATAATTCATCATGTGGCTCATGGTGACTCTTTTGATTTTGACCATTCTGTGCACAGGGCAGAAAAATACAGCAATTATTGCAGTATCATCTGCTTCATAGATTTGTCTTTAGTTTTTTTCTTGACTTTGACTGAGTTCTGCATTATCTTTCTAGTGTATGTTCATCCCATATGTGCTTGCATGTGTTTAAATATATATCTGTGTATAAAATCTGTATAAATATGCATGTGTGCACACATGCCCTGCTGCATTTAGCCACGGATAATAGCTGCAAATTAATGTTAGGCGTACTCGTGCCCTTCATGTAAGAGATGTAGGTTAAATAAAGTTTGTACAAGTTGTCCAAGGTAATGTGTCAGCTTTTACGTAGCTGTAGCAGAACCTACAGCAAAGCCTTTGTATGTCAGTACACAGAAGAAATATGTCAAGAAGTTAGACTGTAAGGGAAGTAGTTGTATTAGAGGTGCTGTGCTATGTAAGAGGTCAAGATCCTGATCATTTGCTTTCCTTCTGTTGATAGTAATTTCCCAGTACCAGTCTCGAATTGTGAGTTGTGTATATCAGGCTTTCATGTTAGAAAGAAATCAGAATAGTTCATATAATTGTCTGTATTATTTTCTGTTATAACTCCATGCTTTTAAAGCACTGTTATACTCCAAATATCTGTTTTTCTTCTTCAAAGAAATACTGATTTAGAAATAAGAGCCGACACTGGATTGAAAGAATGGATTAAAATTTTTTTTTTGTGAAAACGCACTTCTTCAATACAAAATCACATTTATTTTCACAGGCCTGGAACATCTTTCCCTCCCTAATTTAAGGCTTGTTTGCTATGTCAGCAGCAAGTGAGATCTGTGGTCCTGCAGCTTAAACTAGTTCTATCTTGTTTATTTCTGTAACAGAAGAACAAAGCATTGTTTAATAAACATTCCAAGTACATGATAATATCATGTTATCTACTTGTCTTATTGTGCAAAGACAACTTTCTTGTAAATGTTCTAGGGCATTTGTAAGGTGAAAGGCTTTTATGGCCTGCCAGCATCTGACCTAGGGGCTCTGCTTGCTTCAAAAACTCATCTTGGGGTTTTAATATTATTACTATTTTTAAAAATTAATATATCTTTAGGAATTCTTTCTTCATTCAACTGTATGGCAGCATTTTGTGCCATGCCCCTCCCTCCCTTCCCCTCCCTTCCAAGGGCCAGGTAATATAGATAAGTGTGTGTGTATATACATGTGTATGATAATATATATGTGTGTGTGTATATACATACAAGAAGTTCCTGTACTGGAATAACTTCTTGCCCTCTGCTTAAGAGAAGACTGGAGTTACCTTTTTTCTTAGTTACCATAGCTTATGAAAGTGCACTCTTGTTAGCTCCTTTTAAAATGAAGATGAGTGGCATGTGAACTATCATGGACAAGTCTCACAGTGAAAGTTAGATAAAGTGACTGGTAGGCAGAATTATTTCTTGTTGTATCTGAGACACTGATAGGGTATGGAAGATATTTCTTACTCCTGAGTACAGTCTTCTGTCATACTGCACTAAAATACCTCTGCAGTGAGTAAAATTCTAAGTGTAAAATTAGTTCAGCAGTTAATTTTATGCACTTTGTTTAGAGAAATGTCTTGGTAAGATATTGCTGCTTAGGAGCCTCATTTAGAGCTGGAGTCTGGGCTCCAGTTAGTGTGTAAGAGGATCTGACATCTCTGCAGAGATAGAGCCTATGGAGGAGTTGCAGGGGGGACAGCAAAGAACCAAAGGAAGGACACCTTAGGAGGAGGGGAATACACAAGCTTTCCTCCTAAAGTGTCTGGTCAGTGTGAGGAGTAATGGGAACAGTAGGCAACAGCAGAAAAGTGTGCCAGTTGCAGTTTTATTTGCCAGAAAACTTAGTCACCTTTGTATTCAGACACTTTTTCCATTGCAATATGTAACTTTCCTACCCTCTGCATCCCTTGCCTTTTGTCTTTGAAATTGTGGTTCTCCTGCAGGCGAACATTAACTAAACATCAGAAATAACCTCCAAGTCATCATCCTTCTGCTTGGCTGTAGTTATATTTGGAAGCTCTTTGAAAAGGCCTTTTTTTCCCTTTCTATCTCTTTGGGAACAGATCAGCTCTACAGGCTTTAGAGGTAGTCAGTGGTTCTGCAGCTTATTGGGCATTGGGAAGCCAGTGTGACCAAGTATGATCTAATCTATCTGAACAGACTGATGTCTGAAGTAATTCTTCTTTTTTCCCCAAATACCAATTTTTTCAAGTAGTGTGAAGAAATACCAGAACATAAGGGTGGAATGATTCTATTTTTGTTCTAAAAACAAAATTTTGAAAGGGCAGTCATCTTACCCTCACCTTCTTACAAGTGTAATTACATTAATAGTTTGAACTAAGAACTGCTAGGATGAGAAGATACTCCCCAAGTTTTTATCACAAAGTTCATCTCCAGTTTGACAGTTTGATTTTTTTTAAATACATGGCATATGAAGTTACTATTAAATATAAAATAATACCCATATTTAAACATAGCAGACGAGAGGAGGAGATGTAGTTCTTGGTTCATTTTCATAAAGGGGACACCTTCAGGAAACAGCAAATCTGGGATGCTTGAATACTTCTTTAATACTTCTTGTCCATCACAGCCCAGGTTAGCCAGAGCTAGCCTGGGTTCTGGGTTTTGAGCAGCACAATATAAGAGTGGTGTAAAGCTATGAGAGATCATCCAAAGGAGACAGTGAAGGGTCTGGAAGCAAAGCCACATCAACAGTAACAGCCTGGCTAAAAGGAGACTGAGGGGAGACCTCATGGCAACCTACATCTTCTTCATGAGGGAAAGTGGAGGGGCAGGACTGACCCCTTCTCTCTGGTGACCATTGACAGGACTCTATGGAATGGCCTGAAGGGCAGGTATAGGCTGGGTATTAGGAAAAGGTTGCTGTCTGAGAGGATTTTTGGGCACTGGAACAGGGGAGTGGTCACAGCACCAGCCTGACAGAGTTCAAGAAGTGTTTTGACACTGCTCTTGGGCACGTGGTGTGATTCTTGGAGCTTCCTGTGTAGGGCCAGGAGTTGGACTCTGATGATCTTTGTGGGTCCCTTCCAGCTCAGGATATTCTATGGTTGTATTTTAAATCTTTTTTCCTGGTGCCTTGATGAATGCCAGTTCCTCAAGTCTCCAATGTGTAATGTTTGATAGTTACTAACAGAGTTCTTTCAGTGCAAAATGCCAGGTGTACTGAGGACTTAAAACTGATGGAGTTCCTGATCTCATTAAAATGGTTATTTTATGAATTTCATAATTTCTACTAATAGTGTGTGTTACTGCATGTGTTGGTCCCTGCTCACTATGATGGACGTATAGAGCTTTATATGAGGTTTAACAAGGCCAGGTGCAAGGTGCTGCACCTGGGTCAGGGCAGCTCCCAGTATCAACACAGGCTGGGGGATAAACAGATCAAAAGCAGTGAGGTGAAGGACTTGAGGGTGCTGGTGGGTGCGAGGCTGAACATGACCCAACCATGAGCACTCACATCCCAGAAAGCCAGACGTGTCCTGGACTGCATCCAGAGCCCTGTGGGCAGCAGGGGAGGGAGGGGATTCTGCCCCTCTGCTCTGCTCCACTCTGGTGAGACATCACCTGGAACATTGCATCCAGCTCTTGGGTGCCCAGCACAGGACCTTTTGGAGCAAGTCCACAGGAGGGCCATGAATTTAATTGGAGGGATGGAGCACCTCTACATGAGAAAAGGCTGAGAGAAGATGTTCAGTCTGGAAAAGAGAGGGCTTAAGGACTATCTTACTGTGGTCTTCCAGTTCCTGAAGGGAGTCCACAAGAAAAATGGAGAGAGACCAAGAACATGTAGTGACAGGACAAGGGGAAATGGCTTCAGACTGAGAATAGGTTTACATTAGATGTTAGAAAGAAATTCTTTACTGTGAGGGTAATGAGGCACTGGAATAGTTGTCCAGAGAAGCTGTGGATGCCTCATCCCTGGAAGGGTTCAAGGCCAGGTTGGATGGGGCTCTGAGCAACGTGGTCTAGTGAAAGATGTTGCTGCCTATTGCAAAGGAATTGGAACCAGACGATCTTTAAGGTCCCTTCCAATCCAAGGCATTCTTTGTGTTCTATCCTATGATTGTGGTGGTGGCATGAGGTGATTTCAGGCTTTCCTATGAAGCTAGAAATAGGAGGAGAAGAAATAGATAGGAGTAGTAAGTCTTTGTAGTGCTGGTGAGGCCTAGGGGGGCATACACAGCAGGTGGGCTTCATACAACTTCTGACACTTATATCTTAGATACATTTTTAATAAAGCTATGTCTGTGTTTCTATGTTATGACTTTACATGGAAGCACTTCTTTTTGTTTGTATTTGTTTTCCTTAAAGCTGCCTCTGTACAGAACTCTAAATTCTACAAAATGGCTTTGGAAAAATTGTACATAGGATACTTCTGAATAAGCTTTTTCTGGAGAACTGTGGATTTCACCAGTGAGTCACCTGGTGAGATTGTTTTTAACTGAAGAAAAAAATGTTCTGTGATTAACAGGTCTGAAGGTCATGCCTTCACAATATCAATATAATTACTTTAACATTTGAGCAAAAGTTGCTACTCAATCTCCTCTTTTGGAATGAGTTTTCAGTTAGAGTGCTTTGGAACCTGCAGTTAGTCAATTAGTAATAAATGCTGCTTTTTTGACAAGAGGAATTGCAGTGCTTGAATGTCTTGAAGCTGAAGGTGGAACTGGACAGGAAGGGGCTCAAAAACTTACCAGTAATAAATATATGATTCTGTTTAGTCTGCAGAATTATGGACAGCATTTTCAATTATGAGGTGGTGCCTAGTGTTCTGCTGGTTGCAATGTGATATGAATATTGGCTGGTAATGGTGATCACAGTCTTCTGGCTAAGACTCTTTTTTGAAGCATCAGTTAATCCTTTGTGGGGAAAAATGTCTTTGGACTGAAATCTCCATATTTTTAATTTTATTTATTTTAAATGTGTGTAATAGTATGTTAGTCTAGGTCAGCCTTGGTAAAATATTCTTTCATGTGAAACACCTGAAAACATGATCATCAGACTTCAAATTTATATTTCTAGCTTTTGGTTATTCTGCTTTTGTTTTCAAGTCCACAGTTTTTATTTAATATATCAGAAATTTAGTAGAGGAGTTCGTTGTAAGGCATGATAATTTTTTTCAGTGTATGGAAATCTTCCATCTGCAGTTTCTGTGAGACTGTTCTGCTCTTGAAACTTTTAGTCAATTAAAAAGGTATTTTTGATCTTTTTATCATTCTCTTGCCCTTTAACAGAACACTGTTGTTTGTGCTCTTCATTTGGTTGCTGTCTTTCTGACTAACTTTTTAATGGGCGTGCATTCCTTATTCTAGGACTTTCATCCTTGAATGCTGCTTTCTTAGGCTAATTGGGTGATTCTGCTCACTCTTGTTTCTACAAGTTTCTCCAGTGTTTATTCTTTTCCTCTGTTTTTATCTGTACTCAGTATACAATAAAACTTCCTAGAATACAGGAGGAAATTTTGACTCGAACATTGCAGGACTCAATGAACTCGCTCTGCGAATGTGTTAGATGCATCAACGTGCTCAGTGAAATATAAACTGAATAGAGAATAGAATTAATGCAGATAACAGGAGACTCAAGTCTGAGAGGATAGGTTTGCTTTTGTGTAACTAAGCTTCATTTTGTTAGCCATTTGATTTTTTCCCATACAAAGTCCTTACTGAATGTTTCAGTAAAATTTTAAATCCTCAATTCCATCCCCCCTCTTCAGAAATTTCAAAAATTAAAACAGTAACTTCTGAAGTCTGTCTCCAGTCTAAGAAATACATTACTTTTTCCTACGTTGCAACAGCTTTAGTTTTTATGCTTTTACTTTTCTTTTAGATTTTTTTGTATTTCCATCTTTTTTTGCCTTTTCTATCACAAACCACTATTTATTTGTTGTGCAAGTCTTAAAATGCACTTGTAAGCATGGAGAAGGAGTAATTTGCCACTCCTATTGCTCGGTTTTAAATTGCAGACATCTGTATGATCTCTGCAAATACCTCTGTTCCACTGACTGTGTAGTTTTTTACATGGATAGGATTCATGGACTATACTGTTTCATACTTCACTGATACACTGTAAGTAGAGAAAGCTTTACATTATTTTTGGGTTTTTTTGTTTTCATTGGGGTGTTTTTATTTTCTTTTTTTATACTTTAGGCATACGCATCAGGATGTGATATTGTGGTACTGGGGACTGACTTCGAAAGATTACAGATAATCCCTGGAGCGAAACATGGAAACATTCAAGTGGGATGTGTGGACTGTTCAATGCAACAGGGGAAGGTATGTGGAGCAGTGTTTCTAATAATGTTCCAGCAATGTCATGTTAAGCACCTTCTCAGGAATGTGGATACTTGCAAGTTAGGGCAAATATACTACAATGAATAGTAAAATGACTGATTGCTTTCTGTTGTTACTTGTTGTAAGCAGCACAGTAAATGTGAAATAGTAACCATAGATATGATAGATAGTTGTAGAAGATAGGTAGGGCTGCTCAGAAGGCTGTGGATTCAGGGCTACATAGAGGACATGGCAAGAATTTGACTAAAAGATGACTTAAGTTGGAAGCAAAAGTAATTTATTCACTATGGCTTTGTGCTACTAGGCATGTCATTGGCATGCTTTGACATGTTAGTGGCTGGCAGGAGATGAGTGCTTCCGCAAAAATTACTTTCAGATCATCCAGAAAAATGACATCTGTTTCAAGCAATTCATAACACCTCTCTTGGATGGAGTTCACTTTCTTGAATTCTTAGCTTTTGTTTTTTGTAGGTAAGTCTGTATCAGAAATGTTGTACTTTAGACAAGACTGGGTTTTCAGTCTTTTTAACAGAGCATTTTTTAAAAATTTTCCTGTTAGAGTGAAAAAGAAATAACCAGATAACTGTTGGTATGTCACAGTTATGTAACACCCTATTGGGATGTCACAGGGATTAAACTATTGACCAATTCAGTAGGAACTCTGTCTGAATAAATATTTGCTCAAGTAAGAGGGGTTTCTACCTCTTCTGTTTCTTTAAGCCTGTCCTTGTGAGTAGATAACATCAGCTTTCGGCTCATTACCACAAGCCTTATGAGCTGCTGAGAGCTTTGGTTAGATTCTGGTGTCCATCTTGAGACAAGACCACTGATGCAATCCAGTTTGTGTTTACATGTGAACTCCGTGCTCATGAAACCGTGGCCGCGCCCTGTTCCTGCTTTTTAGCATTTGAGTGATAAACTCTTGCAGTGGTAGTAAAGGAACAGAAACGAAAATGAGGACATGTTCTCTGTGTCTCTGGCCCCTCATAGCCATAAAGTCAACCTGCGTTTCTCCACTGGCTGCTATTAACTAGAAGTTGTTTTTTGAGTTCACTGAGCATTATTTCTCCAAATTTGCAAGGTCATCTTGATTGCATGATATCAATTCTGTATGCATTTAAATGACAAATTATCCTTAAATGATAAATTAACGCATGTGAATTTATCACACTGTAAGGCTTCCTAGGTGCCAGAATGTTTTAATTTCTTAAATAGACCTATGCCATCATTTTGAGTCTGCAGGTTAGTATTGTTTGCTCTCAGGAAACTGGATGTACTTCTAGAGTGCTGAAGTACTAAGCAGTAGATGGCTGGGAATTTGCTTATTGACCAGACTGATCAATGCATTTTCAGGTCTTTGGTAAGAGGATGGAATTACTTCTTAGAGCTTCTTCATTGGTGCTGACACACAGATTCCTCTTTGGTTTGTTGAAATGTTGTACAATTCCAACACTCTCAGTGTGGCTTTATCGGAGAAGTACTCCAGCTCTCAGACCATTTTTGTGTCCCTTCTTTGGACCCAACATGTCCATCTCTTCCTGGTGCTGGGGATACTGGGTGTGGTACTACAGGTGGTGTCTCACTAGGGTAGGGAAAATCACTCCCCTCACCCTACTGCCCACCCTTCTTTTGAAGCAGTCCAGGACATGGTTGACTTTCTGGGCTGCAGACATGCTGCCAGCTCACGTACAGTTTTCCTGTCCACCAGTACCTCCAAATCCATGTCCACAGGGTTGCTCTCAATCTGTTAGTTTTCCTAGTCCATATTGGTAGTATTGATTTTGACTGACCCAGGTGCAGGACCTTGCCCTTGTTGAAGTAGTTGATGTTCACATGGTCTCACCTCTCTAGCCTGCCAAGGTCCCTCTGGAGGGCATCCCTTCCCTCCAGCATTTTGCCTGCCTCACACAGCCTGGCATCATCAGGGAACTTGCTGAGGGTGCTTTCCATCCCACCATTTTTCTTTTTGGTGGTATGCAGCTCAGTGAGGATGCGGGCTGAATGGCTGCATCACTGTGGAAGCTTGTGGAGATTTTCAAGGGGTAGCAGTTGCTCTAGACACTACAAGTTGAGCGTTTTGGAATGCTAATCTTAATTTGTCTTTAAAACCCATTAAACAATAAAATATGGAAAAAGTGTCCACAATTGGAAAAAACGAAAAAAAAAAACTTATCAATATGAGTTTATATAAATTTTTTGCTGTTGGGTGTGGAATAGGGTTATTAGAGAATAAAATGGTAAGTGAGGTAGTTCAAGAGAATTAGAGAGGGCAGATATTAGTCTGAGATACAAAATGCCTGAAGAAACTTTTTCCTTGCAAATATGACAAAATTATTCTTGGCATTTTTGGGTCAGGCTGATGTTTAGATTGTTAGTAGGATAGAAATTTATTTAACTATCTGTTCTTCTAATGTAGAGGGTTTCTCTTAAAGCTGTGGATCTGTGGATTTTAGGATCTATATGAATCTTTGTATTTGTATAGATCTTAGGTATGATGGTTCAGCTTTGTTTTTTTCAGGCTTTTGTGGTTGATACTGGAATCAAAATATATTTTATAAGGTGAATCTAACTTTCTTTATTATTGTTAAAGGAAAACTGTGAATAGTTTCTAAGCCAGAATTTTACAGAAATACAAAATTGATTATTACAGCATATCATATCTTTAGATGTTTTTCTTTTAACAACAGCCATCACTTCAGAAATGCAGGATGTCTATTATGTGTGACCTATGCAAACTCCTTCATTTTTGTTATTCAGAACACTTTTTGGCAACTTTGCTCTATGAAAGTTCTCTCAGGCTCTCTGCATGAGGTCTTCAACATACATTTGGCTTGTTTTGGCTCTTACTAAGCAAGTCTTCTAGGCTTGCTTTTATATGGATGCCTTGAGATCAAATACTGTTAATTTTGTCTTAATGCAAGTTTGAGGTGGATGATAACCTGTAATGAAATAAGACTTTCAAACATCAGTTTAAACTGACCATGTTGCAACTCTTTTTGAACTGTTTTATGTTGGCCTTTAGTAGTAGTTTTACTTGCAGTTTTCTGCATTCAGTGTTTTGCTTGCACAGTCTTTTGAAAAAAACTTTTTAAAAGATAACTTGTTCTATGCTTGGGAAGTGCACAAAAGTATTCTGAGCATATAGACTGGTTCCATGTCTGAGAATGTGAACTCTGCAGACTGTTTTGGGTGTTTACCTAATTTACTATGGGAAAAATGTTGCCAATAGTCTGATTTATTAAAAAAAAGGTACTTGTTCAGCTATAATCTCAGTAGTTCATCATGCTTAATGAATAAATAGAGGATTGTATTTTTATTATTGACAACACTAACTTCTTCATTTTTTGTAAATGTCATTTTTCTGTTATCAGTAGGAAATACGGATGTGAGCTTCAAATTTATCTACAAGCAGGGTTGAAAGTAAAATCAGCCATTTGCATTTTTCTTCTTGTTTGTTCAAAAGCTTGTTTTTTCTATGTGTGTTTATATACATATGAATAAATATTACTTTAGATTGCAGCTTCTTACGGAAAGGTGATTTGTATCTTTGAGCCAGTTAGCCTCTTGAAGCAGAGCGGCAGTCATCATAATGTGAGTATTTCATCACTCCTTAATTTATTTGAGCAGTTACAAAGCCTGACTGATTTTACTGGTTTGCTTTAAAGTTGGAGTTACTTTGATGTCTTCTTATAATGCTAGAATAAACAGACGTAAGGTGGTTCTTGGGAAGTGAAAATAGTGGGATAAGGACGGAGGCCTGTAATTTGAAATAGTTTTAAGGAAGACGGGCTTTAGGATAATGCTTCATATTACTTATTTATGTAACCCTGCAGTTCATAACTGAAATACTCCAGAACACAAAAATGTGTACGCAGCCCCGTTCTGCAATGAGTGTAGCCGTTAAAATACTAATTCCTTTTTGAACCATCCTGTGTAGCCTTTGTTTTGATGTGTTTTACAGTTCTTACTTTAACTTTTGCTTATGAAATTACATGCCCTTGGCCAAATTGTAATAGTTTCAGAAATCTGTGGCTTTTTTAGAATATCTGACTGAATGATTATACTTCAGTGTTATAATTGTGAATAAGAGCAATATTTATTCTCTTGGGGCTTACTTTTGGTGACAGTGGTTTAGTGATTAACATCCAGAATCTTAATTTCTGAATAATAATATGATTTAGGGCAAGTTACTTAACCATCTTTCTTGCATGAAGAGGAATATGGTTATAATTAGAAGCATTAGATTCTAATTAAAGTCAGTTTGTTGATATGAGAACTTTGACAGAAATTGCTCAAGAAGCTTGTATCTCCCTCTTCAGGGGTTTGATCTCCATTTGTATTAACAAGTTGTTTGTGGCCATCTAGTGGTTTCCCCTCTTTGTATTAACCAGCTCAGTCATAAGATTCTTGGTGTACGTGTAAACCTGTGGTATATTATATATTAATTAAGTAGCTGGAAGTGATTACCTATGTAACATTTGCATCACTGGAAAGCAGTGGAATAAAATTGTGGTAAGATGTGAGTTCTTACACTCCTATGAATACTTTGCAAGTACTGCTCTTGTTTTTGGTCCATCCACCTCATTTTTCAATCCATTCTGAAAGTTTTTCTATACTGGTAAACAGTATGCTTTGAAACTTCAGAGTTAGAGCAGTAACCATAAACAGAGGAAGCACTCACCACCCATGATTTGCTTTCAAATGTTTATAGTTGAAGAAACATTCTGTTACTTCATTCTTTCAGTTAACGTTTATGTAGTAATTTCCAGCATATTGTTCAAAGTTATTGTAAGATTGTCTCTGTCTTCCATTTACTAGAATGTTCAGGGTCTAAAAAAACCCAAGCAAACCAGCTTTGCAAATACTTGGTTTAGATCCTTATCTGCAGCTGTTTCTTTCTGTCTTTTGCCAAACTTCTGAAAGACTGAGTTGTCATATTTTAACTTCTCATCTATTTAGTCTGATATTTTTGGGGTGGGGGATGACTACTTTTAAAAAAGTCTGTGAATTAAGAAAGAAACCTGTTGGCTCCTAATACTATTTCCAGAAATGTTTTCAGTTTCTTCTATAATTCAAGACATTGAACCTTTGTGGTCTATTATGGAAACAGACGAGATGAATATTTTTGTGAACTTAATCCTCAGCTTGTTTTAGAGAGTGAAGTAGTGATGCAGAAAAGAAAGATATTTGACTGTCCTAATGTATATTAAAAAAAAGGGGGAAGAGGAAGTATCACCTGTGTTATCTTAACCTTTTAGAACTCCTCTAATTCAACAACTGTACAGATATCAAATACCAGGTGCATTTAATTTGTGTCATTTTTGTTATCTTTTCTTTGTTCCAAAAATAAAATCTTACTTCCTCCTAAAAAATTTCTCACATTCCAGTGGGTTTTTATATACTTATACTCTTTTTCAGTATAGATTTTTTTAAATAGGAAATTAAAAACCTCTACAAGTATGGTCATATTAGTAAAAGGCTGTTTTTATTTTTATAAAAATTTTTATTACAATCAATTTTTATTACATAAGCAGTAACTTGCATTAAACATCTTCATAAAATTTGAAGAATGCAGTGAAGATGAGCTATTTCTATTACAAAAAGAGGAGGGAGGAGAATGAAGGTTTTCATGCTAATGTTTTCAAATACTTAAAATTTCAGGTGTTACATTACCAGTGGCAGAAGAATGCTCAAATCTCACTGGAAGCCATAGCACATAATTTAACATGGGATCCCACAGGTAAAAACAGATTAAAAGAAACACTTATCTATTTGATACCACAACTGATTTTTTAGTTTAATTTTTTTCATTCCTTGTGTACAGGGAAAAGGATTTTGTTCTGTCCTAGCATGATAGAGAACACCAAAGCAGAGTGAAATTTACCTTTTGTCACTTAGTACAGGGGAGCTAACATACTAAGTGCATCTGTATGGTCTGACTCAATTATTCTTATCTGAGCAGATAAGAAAACATGGCTTAAATGGTAAATATTTGTTGAGAAAGAGGAATGTCTACAGTAGACCTAGGCATTTTTTTTAGAGCATAACTAAAATTTGATTAATTTTCATGGTTGTAATTGTAGATGCTCAAGTCTACCAAAAAAAAATCTAGTAAAGGCGTTATCTGCCAGACTTTTTTCTGCAGTTTCAGCTTTGTAAAACTTTTTTTTTTTTCTCTCTTTACAAAAGTCTATATTTTGCTACTTGTTTTGTGGTTAGATTTTCATAAATACTTGTTCCAGGTACTCGCCTTCTGACTGGTTCCAGTTGTCTTCAACTTTGGTCCAATGTTCCTTTGGAAAACTCTACTGACAATGGCAGTACTGAAAGAACAGATGTTGGACTTGGAGAATGGAGATGTATCTGGCAATGCAAGTAAGAAACACATTTAAAGACAAGTAATTATTTTTTCCTTATTGATTCATACCATTGGGATAAAATAACTAGTGTGGTTGAGTGAAATGCCATTGCATACTGTTATTTGATAAATATTATTGATGTGAGATAAGCTTGAATCATATTTCCCTTGACTATGTGGCATGCTTTCTTCTTACAAGATCAATTGCAGTTGGTTTTGGGACAGTTCTTCAGTTACACAGAACACTAGTAAAATGCTGAGGGAAGGCTAATATTGAAGTTATCCCAATAGGCACTCTTCCTTGTACGAGAAGTAAGGTGAAAGCTGTGTGATTGAAAACTATTGTGCTGGCAGGACTGATTAAAAAAAGCTTCCTTCTGTGTTCAGTGTACTGCATCATTCTTTCCTTCTCACACATCCCCCTGTCTTTCACTCTTACTTTTTCTCAGTTTATTCTGGATGTTTGGTACAGTCATGCCAAGGTTGTTGCATTCTCTTTTCTGTGTCTCTGAATTCTGTTTCTGTTCGTGTTGATTTTGATATTTACAGCTGTGTATTATACATTCAGAGGAGTTTTAGTTTAGTACTTAAGTTTTTAAGACAATTTAAATCATGGTCCTTCTGCCATAGGCAGGCTTTTCTGGTACAGTGGTGTGCATTGTTCACTCAGGAGCAATGTACCATATGACCATCTCCTAAAGAAGTTTCCTGAAGTGGCTGACTGGGCAGACCCACCTGAAGTTATTCTTTTTGAAGCATTTAGAAGTCTAGTAGGTAGTTCTATAGGTAGTTCTCTGCATGTATCAGAAAAACATCCTTTATATAATCCTTCAGTTGTTCCTTTTTCTCTGTACTTGAACTTTTATCAGTGATGTGGTCAAAAACCCAAGATCATTCAAATGACAACTGAAAAGCTTTTCTTTGCATATGATAAACTTTCCAAATACAAGAAGTTGAAGGCTTTATTTTTTGAGACATCTTTGGGTGCTCATCTCTCAGCATAGTAAGAGAAGTGAGCTGATAGACAGGATGCCATTGAGTGTGGCTTTAGAATCTGTGCTTCTAGTAACACTAGTCAAGATCATACAGATAGTGCTTTTCCTCAGTTCCTTCTATGACAGGTTTTGCATTTGTATCATGTGTAAAGACTTACAGAACTCTTCTCAAGTCTGCACATGTTTTCTTCTTTTAAACCCTTTTTGTTGGAGAAAGAGCTCAGTGTTGTCTTCTTTGAATGAATAGGTCCTGGAAAGGGTCAACAGAACCTGCCTTTTTTGTTCTTCTTTTATGCCTGTATTTCTTCTGGCATTTGTACTGCAATTAGATTTGGAATAGGTTTTTCTTATAGAGAAGTCTGCAAGCAGGTGATTTTGCCATACTAGTCTTTGCCAGAATAATTTTTAATTCCTGAAGGAAACATTCCTGAATGTTTTCATATTTGCCAGCAGTAGAAGAATTTTGCTTAAACCTGGGTGGGTTTCTTTCATACACAGCTCTTGTAATTCCCTTTCTCCTGTTATTGCACACACCAAATGCATCCTACTTTTGTTGACCCGTTGGCTAACTTAATCCCTCTTGAAAGTTGCACCTCCACAATTTGTTATACATGTATTAAATTCAAGATGAAGATGTACACTGTATCTGTCCTGTGCAGTTAAATTCCTGTCCTTCTTATTATTAATGAGCTTGTTACTTGGTCAAGGGATGAGTGCTTCAAACCACGTAAAAGAAGGTAAAACACTACAAAAGTTAACCACATAATTAGGCTTAGAATATTTTGGTATAGCATTTTATATCAGTGTGACCTTTCAAGTAAGAGCTACTTTCAGATACTTTTTAACTGCATTATTCTTTTTACACCATTTTTGTTTTCTTAAGTTGTAATTGTAGAAAATCTGAGAAGTGGAGCTGCCTTTTAGCGAAGTTGGAAGATAATATGGTACAGCAGAGATCAGTTTGAGATCCATGTAATCATGAAGTGGGATCCGTTTAATCTATTAGCATCTGCTTTTCTCCTATGATATTTTTGAATATTAGATACTCAGCTACAAGGTTTTGGTTTTCTGGATCACTACAGCCATGTGTTGTACATGAGTTTATCTTTTAGTCCTTTTGGACTTTGTTAAAGCTTAAATGTTTCACACAACACAATACACACTGGTATTGAAGAATTAAAAACCTCTCATGAGTTCAAGAAAAAAAATTTTTAGAATTCTGTAAAAGTTATTAAAATGAATTTTCTCTTTTTAATTGTCTTTATTCCATAGAACTGCTTCTCAAGTTTGTTTGATGAAATTCTCACCTGATGGGGAGTTTTTTGCTACTGCTGGAAAGGTAAGCATTATTTTTCCTTATAGATATGTACTAATTTAGATAAGCTATTAAAGCAAACCTGATGCCAACAAAAACACATTAAACAAAAGGCTACTTAATGAAAAAACCACTTTTTTAATAATTTTTTGCATAGTCTGTCTATGCGTCTTTACATTTTGGTAAACATGGGAGAAAGGTAGGTAGAGGTAGGGAGGTAACACACAAAACATTCATTGCTGTTCTAAAATACTAATTTTTAATTTGTACCAAATTATAAGACATCAGAAAAAGAAGAGTTTTGGGGAATGGGGGAAATCTGTGGATAAGATCACTGCTGGATATCCAACTAGTCAGGAAATATAATCAAAATACCAAAAACTATAAAAAGAATAAAAAATGGCTCTTTCATGTGTTTTTGTGTAAACGTGTCTGCATGCCTTTTTGTGTACATAGAAGAGAGTTTGCATTCCTCTCCACAGTTGTATTGGCACATAATTCATGCCAGTGTTTGTGGCCAGTCTCAGTAATTAGTTCTGTCTGCTCAACACTGAGCAGTTTATCAGCAAAAGCAAAACCCCTTGGCAAAATAAGCAAAAAAATTAAAATAAAATGTCAGTCTTTTCCTGAAACAAACAAATCTTTTATTTATATGCCAAAACTTGTTGTTCAGGTTTTGTAAGACAGTAATGTCCTTATAAGTCAAAGCAGAAAAAAACAAATCAAGATCAGTAGAGGATCTAGTGAACAAATATGACAAACCCATACTATAATTTATACTGCTTGTTAAGGAATATGAGTGAGATAAGTAGTTGTTTTCTGCATCAAGTTTCTGCTACCAGCTAAAGAACTTAGGAGAGGCTGGAGAATTACTAGACACGAAACAAAGTGCTAATATGTAAGGTTAATTAGAGCAATGCAGTTGCTGAGATTAATGAGAACCTGGTTTAAGTGTCACAGAATCCTAAGCTGTAGTGACCTGACAGAATGTGTTTCAGACTGAAGAATAAAAGACAGTTTTGCAATTTACTCTAGTCTGTCTTGGAAGCATGGGTGAAAAATCAGTGTGTACACATAAAAAGTGGTTAGAACAGTGTTTGATTTAGTTATAATGTGGAACTTTGCTGTTTGGGTAATAATGTCCCTTAATACTTGCTTGAAAAACAGAGTCAAGGATGATTCAGTCTGCAAATAAATCTTGCTTTTGAAATGTAGTTGTCATGCATAGTTTCGTGATTCGGTTTATGTGCATCAGGAGCAGATGAGTAATGTACATCTTGATTAGTTAGTGTATGTGTTCGTTTTTTCCTTTAAAGCTTTCTGTTTCAGGTCATCATGCTTGATTGGAAGATTAACTTCTAAGGCATTTGCTATCTTTAAAGAAGAGATAAAGCTGTAACAAATCTGTAAAATTGCCTAGATTTCCTTTTTCAGTGAAACTGTACTCCAGCTGGGGAGCTTCTAACATATAAAGTGAAATACTAGACTTCATGATAAATTATTACCTGGATAATAACAAAGCAATAAGTTCTCATGATCCTTTTTTTTGTGTTTATTTGAATGTTGTATTTCTTGCTATATGTTCTGTGCTACCTTTAGCCATTTACTGACTGAAAGGAGAGCCATTCTAGCCATGTTTCAGATAATTAATAAAATTTTTTGGGGGTATGTTTTGTATAAAAAGCAAGTGTTTTGTCGTTGTTGGCAACATATACTCTATGTATTCCCTCTTTTTTGATGGGTAGGAGTTAATATTTATTTAACAAGCCAAGTTTAGTGATTTCTAATGTTACAATTTGATGGAATTGTGGAAAAATTAATTAATTTGCAAATTAATTTGCTTGTATAGGGGTAATGTTATTGCAGAGTTTTTTACTCTAATGTCGTGTGTCACTTCTGTCCTGTTATCTTACATTATAAACTCCTGCAAAGCAAATTACTGAATATTAGTAAGATATTTTAAGAACATTTAAGAAAATTAGCAAGTAGGAGAATTAATAACATATTTTTTATCATAAATGCCTAAGTTAGTTACCTGCCTGGAGAATCTTTAAAACACATCTTTGTTCCTATGTCTTATTCCTTTACTTCATTTTTTTATGAGGGATGATGCTGGTCAGCAAAACCAACCCCTTCTCCTCCCAGTAGGATAACGTTATGCATAACCAGGTTAATTCAGTATTTCTGTGCCATTAACGTTTAGTAGCTTATCAACAACTTGTGAATCTAGGTCCAGATTAGTTTATCTAGTCGTTGAAGGCATAATCAATTTGTGTGTATCTGAAAAAAGCAGGCTGAGCAGTACTGAGCTTGGTTTTTGAGATATCATTTATGACCTTTATTTGTTTTCCTAGCAGTTAGATTTGTGGAGGGGGTTTGGGTGGTTTTCTGACCACCCAAAGGTAGAATTAGGTGTATTAACATTTGAATACCATCTCATCCTAGTACCAGTTCTGTCTTCATGATTAAAAACTGGCAGCTAATCAGAAGTACCAAAATGAAATCCAAGTTAGTAATGGCAAGAGTTAAATGGAGGCTCTGTTGCTGTGTTTTCTTTAAGATCAGATTTTGAAGTTGTTCTTACAGAACTGTTTCTCTCTATTTAGAAAAGTATTTTACTTTAAAGAAAAATGAAACCTCAAGAGATGTACCCAAAAGTGCTTGAAATGAATCATATTCTCATGCAAGGTGGTCTTATTTACTGTCTTTTTTTGTCTTTCCACAGGATGACTGTCTTGTGAAAGTGTGGTACAACACAGAGAGCTGGCGGTCAGCCGTAACACCACCTGGTGCCAGTCCAGAAAACCAAGCAAAAGAACTTGATTTTTCATTTGTTTATTTGGCTCATCCTCGATCAGTAAATGCATTTTCATGGAGAAAGACCAGTAAATTCATGCCACGGTCAGTAGTTCTAAAAACATGAGGTTCATACAATGCCCAAAAACCCCCTCACACTGTACTGCCTCTCTCTACAGTCAACAGTCACGCTATTGTGTGGTTTACTTCAGTTATTACTTGAGTGTGCACACCTTTTATACTGTTTGTGCTCTTGAGAGGATGGTAAGCATCCTCTTACCTGGGAAAGAAAGAAGAGGAGTCTCACAGACTGACTTAGGCATTGAACTAAATACAAAATCAGCTCTTGGAAAACCATTTATCGTTGCAATTTTTTTGGTTGCACTAAGTGACCATTCATGCATGTAATCTCGACTTGTTCTATCCTGATGGAATCAGAGCAAAAGTCCTGTGACTTGAAGTCCTCTTTCACAAACATTCAAATATTTTCATGTCTTTTCATTTGTTTCTTAACCTAGTACAAAGCTAGACCTCTCTCAGACATACTATCTGGAAGTTGAATTCAAGTAATCATTTGGAACTGATATTTTGAGTTTGGGGTTTTAGAATTGTGTTCAGATGATTCCAAAATGACCTGTCCCTAGTTTTCATGAGTACTTGCAGTCTTAAACTGTTGCAGTGTTAGCAGTTTAGTTTTTATACCAGTCTTTAAGACTCTTCATAAAGCCATTGCTGTAGTTCTTACAATATAGGTCACTTTTGAAAATCCACCTGCTCCATGATTCCTAAGGGAGTTCACTGCTGGACAGTCTGGTCATAGCTTTCAAGCCTTAGTTAGAGCTAAATTGTGAACTTACATGACCAGGAAACCTGATGATCTGCATAGTTTTTTTTTTGTGTCCAGATTAGGGTAATTGGATTTTTTGGCTATATATTTAACACAAGTTGTACTTGGGAAAACAGTAATTAAAAATTTGTAGATTTAAATTTTCTGTTGTATCCCTGCAAACCTGAGTTTCTTTCTTTTGGGTGTATAATTTTGTAAGTGGTAGATACCAGTAAGATCTGGAGTTAAGATCAGGTATCCAGAATTATTATTAGCTTTTTATGTGAATGACTTTAAAAGATAAAAATACAAATTTTGCTATTCTGGATATGAATTATTCTTTACATTGAAATTCACAATTTGCTGTTGCACTGTTGTGGGATGGCATTTGAGGTAATTTATAGTCAGATACTTGAACAGATGGGAGAGCCTTTCCTACATCATTTATTTTCCTAACAATGTATTGATGAGTTTTTCTTTTGCTGGTATCTTTAAGTTGTTTCAATTCCAAAAACTGATAGTGGAAAACTGTTGGGAACTGTTGGTTTCTTTTGATGCTGTGTAATAGTTAGCAGCTTCTTCACTCCTTAAATTTTCTTTCATTAGTGGTGCTGTCTGCAATGTACTCCTGACTTGCTGTAAGGATAATGTTTGTCGTCTCTGGGCAGAGACTTTGTTACCCAATGACAGTCTGTTGTACGGGGGAGCATACAGCAATTGGAGTGAAGCAGCCAACTTCACAAATAACTTCAAGAGAAATATTTCAAGTAAAGAAAAAGTGCAGAGTGCATTAGAGGTAAGAATTGAAATTGAACAGTGAGAATAAACACTCATACAAACCTGTCATTTTAGACAGGTTTGTCTTTTGTAGGTCAGACGTATCACAAGCTGGAATCCTTTATACTGGAGATGTGCATAAAATGTTATGAAAGGATGAACTTCCTTGAAATCTTCCTTGGGCAGGCTAAGCTGACAGCTCTTCTGCTGAGCTTCTCACATTGAAGACACACTGTTCCGAAGTCACATCTGCCTGTTTTGTTCTGGTGACTGAAGAAAAATGCTTTGCAGTATTTAGTTCAAAGGCTAGAGACAGTATGGAGCACACATTATATACAGGTTATGTGAAACCCAGGAGTGATGCTGCCTTAAAATGTATGATAGGGGCTCACTTGTTACCTCTGAAATTGTGGGATGTTCTCTCTGACTTCTGCAACTGGAAGAACAGTAATATGGAGGGAAGAAAAAATAGCTTTTCTGCTGTAGTCATCAGACCAGACTGCTGATAAGCATTAAGGCAAGTGATTTTTACCAGATAGTGTTTTCTAAGCAGTGGGAATCAGGAAGAAAGTGTAGCATTAGTGGTCTGCTTCAAAGGTACGTGGAGCATATGTGGGCATTGTGCCTTTATCTTAATGGAGTGATGTATTTTGCATGCTCACAGTGCTTTCTTAGCACATACAGCATACCTGAAAAATATAACAGGCTGAAAGGCAGAACAGAGCAAGGAAAATAGTCAGAGAGGAGAGAAAAGGAAGATGGAGAAAGTTCAGTCTTCCTGTGAAGAATAAGAGGCAACATAAGAGATCAGAAACAACAATTACGTGAGAATTGAGAGAAGACTGACTGATACGAGCATGCTGTGTTAAGATGCAGAGCACAGCAAGTGAAAAGGAATACCAAGAGTGTAATACTATCCTTAATACAAATTGTGTACCTCTGTGTACCTTTGGGTGCTTGCATAGATGTCTACAGCACAAAAGGCTTGAACTGTGTGAGTCAGTCTTAAAAATGGAATATTACTTTTTCCCTTGGAAACATGCATTTATGTGAAAGAGGAAGACCTTAAAACTCATTGTGCCCTTTTGAGGGGTGTTGAAGTGTGGATTTCATTAGATCCAAAGTACAGATCCAGTTTTTCAGACTGAAATGGGATTACTCACGTTTGCTGCTTTGTTCAGAACCCTGAATAAGCATGGCATATATTTATGAAACTGAATAGTATCTTCTGTGGAAGTATAAAAACTCTATGAAAATTGTGCATTGAAGGAGTTACTATGTGACGGGATTTTATGGGCCTTCATAAATAAATCTAAAGGCACTGGTTTCTCTCAACTGTGGACTCAACACAATTTTGCAAGAAACAAAAATTAGCATTTAATCTGAAAAATGTCATTAATTAGTGCCTAGAAAACCACTTACAGACGAAATCTGCTTTTTCTTTTTGAAAGGATTTAAAATGATACCTTATTCTTCATGCAGTTAAACCTGAGGCACTTCCGACGAGGAAGGAGGAGGTCAGGTGCTGTTGTAGCACATACTGGATATGCTCTGCATCAGCAAGATCCTCATGAAGCTCACAGGAGCATTCCTCCTCATGCAAATGCCCTTTGCCACTTCCATATTGCTGCCAGTATCAATCCAGCCACAGGTAAGAAATGTAATGCTTGCTATGAAGTAAACTCCAGTTTCTGTTAGGTATGTGTTCTCTCTGGAAACTTAGCAGGTGTATTTGTAGAGTATACGATCATGCAAAATTCTTAGTATGTTGGTTTCGTTTATGCATGAAAGGACTTTCTACAGTAAAGAAATTGTTTGAATATATTTTCTCTGCAGTAATCCTTTCTTTTATTTTGTTTGTATTTTAAATGAGATTGATAGTATTTAAGATGGAGGAACCTTAGTATTTGCATCTCGATTTAAAATTTACTGTGAATTGTGTATGATACTGGGAACCCACTGATAAAATAAAAAAATTTCTAAGCTTCTTAGAGTGAGCATCTGACACTTAAGTCTTGAAATAACCACACATTCCTGTACTTCTGTCTCAACCAGACAAAACGTGCCTTCACCCTGCATTCCATAAACTTTGATATTGCCTTGGCACTGGAACAGCATGTTGATAAGGGTTGAGGTAACACCCCTAGCAGCTGCTGGTACTTCTGTCTTTATTATCTTTGTGTATGCTGAAAATGAAGTGCCTGTCTGCTTGTTGAAAAACTGAACAGAAAAGCCATATTGAATGGCCTTTCATGAAGGTTGTGATGTGGTTTTCTGTGTCTAGACTTAATGAACAAACATAATGTGTAATTCTTTTCTTAAACTAGTTAAGCTCTGTTTTATAGTATTGCTTTCCTGTTCCTACTGAACCTTGTGTGAAAGGCCAATTTTAAGCGAAGGGCACTCATGATCAGTTCATATTGGTACGTGTACAGCCTTTGGTATGATTGGAAAGAACAAGTGGTTTCCATTAACACTGCTGCGCTAAGCAAAGCTGTAAACACTTTCTCCTTGATTAGTCCTCAGTGTTTTGAGTAGTGGTTCATTGGTTCATATTTCAATAGACAGGACAGGGATCACATCCAGCCTACCAGTAGGAAACTTCGTGCAGTTTTATGCTGTACCATCAGTGCTATCCTATTTCTACAGTAAAAGTCTCCAGTCACTGTTTATTACTGCCCAATGTCACACAGGAAAGTTTTTCGAAAGCTTCTTGGAGATTTGTAGACCTCCTCTGGTTTTTTTCCTTTTCATATTACACAGTGAGCTATCTAACCTTTTCATGTGGCTAGCACATAATCTTTGACTGGTTTTTTTTTTTTACCTACTCTTAATGCATTTCTTATTTTTGATACAGAATAGCTAATGTCATGGTTTAACCCAGCCATCAGCCAAGCCCCAGGCAGTCACTTGCTCACTCCCAGCAAGACTGGAGAGAGAATCAGAAGGGTAACGGCCAGAAAACCCGTGGGTTGAGATAAAACCAATTTAACAGGGAAAGTAAAAGCTGTGTACACAACCAGAGAGAAACAAGAAATTAATTCAGTGCTTCCTATGGGCAGTGAGTTTTTCAGCCATCTCCAAGAGAGCAGGGCCCCATCACAGGTAATTGTTACTTGTGACAACAAACACCATCACTTCAAGCTTCACCCCCTTGTTCTTTCTTTCCCCCACTTTATATACTGACCGTGATGTCACATGGTCTGGAATATCTTGGTCAGTTTGGGTCACCTGTCCTGGCTGTGTCTGCTCCCAATGTCCAATGCAGCCCTAAGTTCTTCTGCAGTGTGGCAGCACAAACAGCAGAAAAGGCCTTGGCTCTGTGTAAGCCCTGCTCAGCAAAACAAAAACAGCTCTGTGTTATCAACCCTGTGTTCAGCACAAATCCAAAACACAGGCTCATGTTAGCCAGTGTGAGGAAAAGTAACTCTACCCCAGCCAAAACAAGCACAACTGTGCAAACTTTAATTTTGCTTTTGATAAACTGTGCAGTATAAATATGCCAATCAGCAAACACACAGAATGAGGATAAAAATAATTTTGAAAAAGATTAGAAAAATATTTTCCTAGGTGCTTAAAACTTTGGCCTTTCTAATCTTGTATTCTTTTAATGTTACCTGTATTAATAGATATCTGTTTTAATAATGTCTTTTGGATCACTTGGTCTTTAACTGAATCCATTGGAGGGTAACAGGTTGTTCTTTAATGCAGAACCTCTGAAGTGACTTTCACATTTTAAATCTTAATTAGAAGAAATATACGTTCTCACTTGCAGTCAAGTCCTTAAGTACCTCAGTCTAACCAAATTCTCTAAGTAGGCCTTTTTGTTTGCCCTTTTGAAATTAAATTTAATCCAAAAACCTAATTGTATTTCCTTTCATTTGATTTAAAGCAAATTGGTTTGTGATCTCTTACTTGAACATTTTCCATTACTACAACATTTTAAAGTACTTGATAAAAACTAAAGCCAAAACAGCTTTATCTCTCATTCACTTCATGTTTTGAAGAATAATGCTGTCATATATATTTATGTAAGAATAAATATGATCGGAAACTAAAATCTTTGAGACCTACTTTTATACTATGATTTTACTTTTACTGGTGTTGAGCCTGGGTCGAATTCAGTGAAAGGAGTAAGCAGTGGTTGCTAGGACAAAATTTACTGAATTCTAAGACTTCAGAAGTTTTCTGGGAAGGGCGATTGTAATTTATGAAGCAAATAGAAATTCACTAATAATAATGTCCAGAGATGAACATCGTTTAGAAGCTGTTAGTTTTAGATGGAAATTGGAAAAAAAAGCAATTTCTTTAGTGACTTACGATAAGTGCTCAAAAAGTACATAGATTTATAATCTAATCTGAAAAGTAATCTTTCTAGTTCACTTTACTCACATTTACTGTAGCTTCATCTTCCAACGAGGGTCAAGAGAGTTTTTCCTTCCAGGTTCTGTTACTTGCCAGATGTGTTATGATACTTCTGAGACTGGCATTGGCCTGTGTTGGAAGATAGACTGTATTTCTTAAATGAGCTGTGCTACTTTTGCCCCCTTCCCCTGCTGTGCCCCCTCCCAACAACAAAATCGCTGGTTGTCCTGGTGCTCCTTTCTGTTATCTGTGTGCTCTCAGTTACAATTTTCTTTGGCTGGATTGGAGGATTAGTAATTCAAACCCATCACTGATTTTGATAAAAACAACAGATTTTGAGTGAAAAGTATTTTGTCTCCCAGGACGTGGAATTTAAGTAGCGCTGCATTAAATAGGGAGCAGAAGGAGATGACTCTGTATGTGGAGACTTCCAGGTGGGAATTATATGCAGTTTGAGATGTTAACATGTTGCTGTATCATGCATTTGAGGAAATTGCAGTAAGTTACCAATCTGCTTTTTAGCCTTGCTTAATTTAGATTGCGTTACTCTGCAGCAGTCTGATCCTTGCTTGTGTCACACACTTATGATTACTGCTTTATTTTTCACAGCAACATGGAGCACCAAATACCATCAAACAGCAGTGTGAATTAATAGAATGTATCAGAACCAGAACTCCTGGGGTTTTAGGATGGTGTTACAGAAGGCATTGTCTGGTTTCTGTACTAATTTTTGCTAGTTTAAGCCTGTGGTCTTTGAGTACAGTGTATATCTACTACAGCATCCCTTGTGGACTAAATGTTGGGAAATTATGCTTAAATGATTTGGTTCATACTGAGCTGTAGTAGCAAAAAAAAAGGTAAATTAACCTGTGTGGACAGTGTTACATCAAGGAGATACAACATTGCAGGACCCAACTGTTAATCCTAATGTATGCATTCCAAAGAACCTCTGTGTGGAACAAGTCTGAAAGCAGATGATGTTGATGAGAGGAATGGCAAGTGGCAATACACTTCGATTTTTTTTTTTTTCATTGTGGGGTTTCTGCTGAAAAAACATTGCTCTTAGATTATTTTTGACCAAACTTATTTAGTTCTCAAAAATGTCAATATCTTTTTCTGGTAGATATTCCTCTACTCCCTTCTATCACATCTCTAAGTCTTGGTGAAAATGAAGAAAAAAGTGGACCTTTTGTTGTGCACTGGCTAAACAACAAAGAACTTCATTTTACCTTATCTATGGAAGTGTTTTTGCAACAACTTAAAAGGAGTTTTGAACATCATTCTCCTGAGACTAATACTGAGGATTCTAATCAGGTGGATGGCAGATCAGAAGAAGGTAAAAGTCATCTAGACATATGTCATATAGAGAAATAGCCTGCAGTTTATAAAGTAATTTGTAATGTTCCCCAGGGGAAGTAAGAGATGGGCAACTTGACACGTAAGGATACAGATAGATTACAGTAGCATTTCAATGCATTCTCTTCCCTTATGCTGAAAGTATCTAAGTGACGTTAAAAAAATTTCTCCAGAAATTCTGATTTCTCCTTTTGGAGAGAAGAATTCCAGAAATTTTGAGTTATATATGCTGAAAACTGTATTATTTAATTAGGCTCAACTGGAGGCCTTTGCATGAAAGTGTTACTTTAATATTAAGGAAACAGGAGCAACTTTAGAATTAATTTTCTTATTTTCAGATATTAATGTACAGCTAATATAAATAGTTTCATTCTGTAATATAATACAATGCAGTCAATTAGTTTGAATACATACATTCTGGAGATTATTGCTTTTGCTCTGCCTATGCATGCAAAAATTTATATAAAATAGGGGAAAAGAAAAATATTTCAAATTAAGGTGCAACATAAACTATTTTGGTTTGTTAGACACTGAAGTCCATTAGAGGATTTATGATTATAATTTTCATTCTTTTAAATTAGCTCTCATATGAGTGGCCTATAAAAGGCCTGAAATTAGCTCCTGTGCATGAATAATGCTGCTTGTTACAGTTCTGGTTTTGAATATTATGTATATATATATCTCTCTCTCTATCTATCTATCTATATATATCTGTGTATTCTAGAAGCTGATGAAAATGGAGGTGAACAAAAAGGAAACCAAGAAAAGAAGGAACTGGGTGATGAGAAAGCTGCTCCATATGCAAACCTTGTTCCTTTATCCTCTGCTATTATTGATCATGAAATTGAAATTCTGCTTTCTGAATGGAGTAAAAATGCTGACATGCTTTTCAGTATACATCCTATGGATGGCTCCCTGCTGGTGTGGCATGTGGACTGGCTAGACGAATACCAGCCTGGCATGTTTCGCCAGGTGCAGGTACTTTATTCCTCCTTCATTTTAGATGGCTGTTCAGTGAGAAGTATGAGGGGAACTCTTAACACTTATTCTTTCTTTCTTAAAATTGCAGGTGTCATTTGTCTCAAGAATTCCTGTTGCATTTCCAACGGGTGATGCAAACTCTCTTTGCAGAAGTATAGTGATGTATGCTTGTACCAAAAATGTTGACTTAGCTATTCAACAAGGCAAACAAAAGCCTCCTGGCCTTACACGATCTTCATCTATGCTTATCTCTTCTGGACACAGTAAATCAACCAACAGTTTGAAACTGAGTATCTTCACACCTAATGTTATGATGATTTCCAAACATGCAGATGGGTCACTGAACCAGTGGCTAGTGAGTTTTGCTGAAGAATCTGCTTTCTCAACTGTACTCAGTATTTCACATAAATCCCGATACTGTGGTCACCGTTTTCATCTTAATGACTTGGCTTGCCACTCAGTGTTACCACTGCTGCTTACAACCTCACATCACAATGCTCTAATTTCACCAGTTGCTGAGACAGCACTACAGGCAAATGATTCTTTGAAGTCTCAGGAGTCACCAGTAAGACCTCAAAGTAGAGGCAATGCAAATGTGGCATCCCAGGATCCCAATGCTGTTTACAGTGAGCTTATTCTTTGGAGAGTAGATCCTGTTGGGCCTTTGTCCTTTTCTGGTGGAGTTTCTGAACTTGCTCGGATCAATTCTCTTCATGTTTCAGCTTTTTCTAATGTTGCATGGCTGCCCACACTTATACCCAGCTATTGCCTTGGTGAGTTTCATTTTCTGATTAGTGAGGTGTACTAGAATAAAATTAATATAACCTAATAATGCTCTTAAATAGATAATACAGGTATACTTGAATGTACTGAAAAAAATGTTAAGCATGGGTCCATTATTTCACAAATTTGAAGCTGCTGGTACTTGGGAATTCTTTTTTCCTGTTTGTAAAGTTGCAGTGTTCTTCTGTCTTTTATGTACTTGATATTTTAGGAGCTTATGCAGTAAAGTTCTTATAGACTAGTGCATACTTCAGAGCATGCTGAGGATTTAAAGGCTGAGGGAGATATAGCTCTAGTTTGCAAATGGAATTCTTATTTCCTTTCATACACTTTGATTTGGTTGCTAAGTGCAGCTTTAGACTTTGTAGTTCTTGCTTGTGAATGGAAATCAACAGATTTTTTTTTATGTTATATTGTTTTTCATCATAACTTCAAAATTTCCTCTTGTCAAAAAAAAAAAAAGGAAGCAATATGATGTTTGAGTATTTGAGCACTTTCTACCTTCCTGCTTTTCAGGTGCATACTGTAATTCTCCAAGTGCCTGCTTTGTGGCTAGTGATGGACAGCATTTAAGATTATATCAAGCTGTAATAGATGCTAAGAAACTTCTGTGTGAGCTCTCCAATCCAGAAATTTCTGTAAGTGAAAAGCCATCTCAAGTTTTGCATATTACGACTTCATTCAGTTGTACTAGGCTCAGACTTGTTGGTGACTGACTAAGCTGGTTGCTGAGGATTTCACAGATGATTCTGCTTGTAAAAACAGATTAGGTAGAGGGTTTTTTTAGCCGTACTATATTTCATTTAATCTCAAACTGTGCATATTGAAGCAGGCCAAGGTTTGATTGGGAAATATCTGTGAAGTGCTTGCACTACAAGGAATAATAACTGTGTGGGTACATTGCCATCCTAAGGAAAAGTTGAGACAATAATGCAGCTTTTGGGTAAAGGACAATAAATTGCTGCATGTGGAGCTTTCCAGATACTCCTGTCACCTTTCAGCCGTCAAAACCAAATGTGCTCTTCATAAAACAGGAAAAGTTACTTGTGTTCTTACTGAATCACAGCTAGTGTATATTTAATGCTTTAGTTAATACTTGCATAGGGATGTTGCACCTATCTAGCAGGCTGTGCCACAGAAATGCACAAGAGTTAACAAGAGCACTCCCCTGATTCTTTTCAAACAGAAGTATGTCGGTGAAGTTTTTAACATCATAAGTCAGCAATCTACAGCTCGCCCGGGATGTATCATTGAACTGGATGCCATCACAGAGCTTGTAAGATCTTTTGCTATACTCATTTTATGCCATAATTAGCTTTTTAAAAAGTGTTACTAATGAAGGCAATACCTGTAGCTCTCCATCAGGTGAACTGAAGGTACTTAAAGACTGTTTTTGACCTGTACTTGTTTTCAACAGTACCTGTAAATGAAAAGGATGTGAGTAATGAAGGTGTGTTTTCATGAGTGGTCTTTTGTTGATCTGTTTAACCTACCACGTTAGAGAGCAGTCTTGAGAAGTATATGCCATGATGTTCACTTCTTGTGTGTTTTTACTTTCTTAGCATGGCCGGAAAACACAGTTATTCCATGTTTTTCAAGAAGACTTCATTTTAAGTAACCAGGAGAATGAAATGCCATCAAAGAAGAACAATTTATCAGACTCTGGTAAAGAATTTTTTCTCATAGAACATTGAAGACTGTTTTATTTTTCATTCCACAGAAGAAAAAGAACTTGTTAAATGGCTTTTGTCATTTTAGTGTCAAATACCTTATTTGAGATCTTCAGAGGAGCATCTAGTCTAATAAAACTCATGAGTGTTTCACTTCCTTTTGAGTTGTGTGCAACCAAATTTTCAATCAAGTAGTTTAAATCACAAGATACGCATTGTATGGTGTATTCAGCAGTCCCTTACATGAAGGGGGAAAGGGTTTTAAATGTGAAGCCTGTAGTTGCAGGGTATGACAGAGACAAAACTTACTGTATTCTTTCATGGTAGGTGCTCTTCCTTTACATCAGCCAAATACTGTTCCTCAGGTCCTGCATGGTATAACAAATGGCAGGCCAAACAATTCCTCCTCGCTGTAATACTCTTGAATAGTGTGTGGATTTGTAGGACCTTGGACAGATCTGAATTGCTCTGGAATAAATGATTAGTTTTCCTCGACGAAGTGACCCAGTTACTATGTTATATAGCTATCACATTATTCTGTTCCAATGAAATAATGTGATGGGGGGGAATAGGAGTCAGAGTAAAGTTTGTGATACCAGGTCATCTGCAGTACTAAATGGACTCCTGAATGAAGTGAAGCCGAGTTGTGGCAAGTATTACTTGAACTGGATATACATAGTGATTGATTGGAAATTGGCTCTTTCTACCTGGGGAAGAGATTCGGAGTAGTGGAGATAATCTCAGCCCTCAGCAGAGTTCAAAAAATGCAAATTGGATGTTGAAAATTAGGAACAAAATGAAGAGTGAAAAACGTGTTACTCTGCAGCGTAATTGCATGTTTACATCTTGAGTATGATATACAGAAAGAATTTTAAGAGAAATATGGAAAATATCTTGGACGTCTATATACATCTGTATGTGTTCTGAAAACCTGTATGGATTGCTGCATGCCATCCCTGTAAGGAGTTGGGCTAAGTGAACCCTTTGAAAAACTGTTAAATTAGAACTGTATCATTTGCATGCATTCCAATTTGAAAGTATTTTGTAATACTTTTAAAGCCTTCTTTCCTCTTTAATAATGCATGAAGGTAGTTATCTCATGTTGTTTTTAAAAAGAAAAAATTCGCTTACATTTTTCTATGGTCCTAATGGGTTGACTTTGATATGAAAGAAGAGAATACGTGGGTGCACCCTCCAGAAGTGGGCATCTATTTATAGTACAGCTCACATCCTCTTCTCTTTGTGTAAAACTAGAGCAAGTGAATTCTCACAGAATTTAGGAAGAAGCATTATATCACTTTTGTTCCAAACTGTACTGTACTGATAGTACATTCTGGAATTTAACTTCAAACAAAGCAAAGTCAGGCAAATGTTGTCATCTCTGAATGAAAACATTGACAGCTCTTACATGAGTGTACCTGAAATTGTAGTGGTTGTTGGTTGTGATAAAAGACTGAGAAAACTAATGTGACACTTAGATACAGTCAGATCCTTGCATTTCAGTATTAGTTCATGTTAGCCTAATGTGATTATTTGCTAGCCAGCAAAATTTAGTTCTCCTTTCAGGTGAATAACCCCTAAGATCTTCCTGTTCTCAATTTCACCAGGTAACCAGCAGAATGGATTCTCTGAAAAATTCTACCTGATAGTGGTAGAGTATACACAAAACCATTCATTGCTACATATGTGGCATTTACATTTGAAGTCAATTCCTGTTTCAATAGGTAAGCCCTCTTTCTTGTAGTTTTCTCTTAAAAAAACCTGCTATCTAGTGAATACATGCTGTTCAGTGTAATCTAAATCGTATTTCATTTTTTTGAAAAGATTCTGCAGTTGATTACTAGATTTTATCACAACCATTCTCTCTTGGTTACTTAATCTTCCGATTGCTGAAACTTTTCAGCCTGAGCCCGGAGTTTATTTTTTGTGCATCCTAAGGCCAGATGTGTTTAACTGGCTTTAATACTGTCTAACATTTAAGTTGTTTTGCTTTTTGGAAGTTTTTGTTCTGCAGTTTTTGAGTTTATACATAAGTTTTAAATTGGACCATAGTCTGAAGCACTTAAGCATCAGTGATGCCATTACAATTCTCAAGAATTTTGACATTCTGAAATCTGCTGGTTCTCTTTCCAGCTACCATACTACCTCTAAAACTATAAAGCTTTAAAGAAAGGTAAGATACACTTTGGTAGTATTCTGTTGACATTTAAAGATTTTAAGAAAATGTAAATCTGATATTCCCCACTTACCAGAGGAACCTGTTCTAATGCATATTTCTCTCACGTAAACTAAATTAATATTTCTTACTGTTGCTTTCAAATGAGAGAAAATGTATTATTGCAATTAGTTTATAAGTTAGTGAGAACAATAAAGATCAAAATTTTCTGATGCACTTATGTGATGAGGAAATTACTGATAAGGCTTTTCAACTAAGATCTACTGTATTTGCTGAATTATTGTTGTTGGATAAAAATAATAACAGATCAGAATAAGTGTTGGAAATTTTTGTGTTCCATTTCCATCAATTTTATACTTCAACTATTGAGTTTTCTTAAAAAAGGGAAGCATTCATATCACATTCTCTGTGAGCCTATGTTTTAAGGAATAACTGTTATTAAAACTTTTATGAAAAATAACTTTTACCAATTCGTAAGTTAAGACATGAAGGTCTTAATTTTTTCTAGCTGTAGGTATTCCTTGCTTAGTGAAACCTTATGTATGTATGTGGATAGCCACATACATACCTTTTTGACTGCAGTTTTCATCTTTTTGATTATACTTTGATTGTTTTATAATTTTTCAATAGTTCTAGAATCTCAGAAGTATTTAATCTGAGATGTCCTTGCATTTCTGTTTAAATCTGACTATGAAAATGCATTTTATTAGAATGAAGGTAAAATTTTAAGTCATGTTTTGTCTGTCTCTTTTGGAACTACTAAGGTGAGTAAAATCACTTCTTACATTAAAAAAAAAAAATCATTGACCTTTTAAAATTAACAATACAAACTTTTTTTTAGATGAAAAGATAGGTTCAAATCTGCCTGAAGAAACAGCACAAACAGAAGAATCATATTCTTCACCAGATCCAGAGAAGATCCAGTCACCTTTTACTCAAAAGTATCGGGCCTGTAGAGCAAATCTTCAGAGCACCAGCCGGCTTACTCTGTCTTCCAAAATGGTGTATAGTCAAGAGTTGAGTATGCCAGAAGGAGTAGAGATAATAAGTGTAAAGCCATCAGCAGGTGGGTGATCTTTTTTAAAAGACTAAAATAGGGAATCTCTGCCTTTCTGACTTTGGTCTGAGAAACAAAGTAATAGAAAGTTTTGGATTTGTTGTTAGAATTGAATATTTGTAGGTGAAACCAGAAGGTTTGCTAAAATGTACTTCCCTGACTTAATATCTCAATCCTGGAGCTAACGCTAAAATAAAGCTCTTATTTAAGGTGTAATATCTACTGTGTTCCACATTCTTGCAATAAATAGAATAGTAGGAGCACAAATGTTGTTTTGCAGTCATTAATGAAATTTTTTGTTGGAGCTGTACTTAAATGTTAAGGTTTTCATCAGTACTCTTTCAAAAATACAGAGTTCTAGATTTTCCATAGCAAAATGTTCGTTTGACAGGAGAGAATGTATGTTAATATTCATGTTTAAATAATATGTCTCCTCTCTAGAGCACAAAATGCCAAAGGGTAGAACAGTTTCATGTTATGTTTGCCGTTTTTGTCTCCTTTTTGAGGCCTTGTGAGGAAGCAGTAATCCTTCTTTAAATTCGGAGTAATAGAATGGTGGCTGAATAAAAATGTTGTTAGTTTTGCTTTTTAGTATTTCCCCTAGTAAAAGTGCATTTTATTTCATTTTAGGACATCTCAGTTCTTCTTCCATATATCCTGTTTGTCGTGCACCTTATCTGCTGGCTACTTCCTGCTCTGATGGAAAAGTTCGATTCTGGAGATGCAGGGTTGTCACTGAATCATCAGCTTCTTCCATGCCGGAGTATAGCACAGACAGTGATGTTAAATATGTGTGGGAAGAATGGCCATTACTTATTGAGGATGGACTTCCTAGTAGTAGTGCTATTAATGTTCCAGGGAGGCCAACTGAAGTTAGCTGTGCACACACAAACAGATTAGCAGTAGCATACAAGCAGGTAGCATCTAAAAACAGCCACGTTTCTCAAGATTTTGTGATGCATGTTAGTATTTTTGAATGTGAATCCACAGGGGGTTCTTCATGGATTTTAGAACAGACGCTTAATTTAGATGAGATAGGCACCATGTTGGACTCTGGTGTTAGTGTTGACAGGAATTTAGTGGCATATAACCAAGAAGACACTTCTCTGTCTCATGGTGGGAATATTATGCCCAACACTAAGCACTTGGTGCACTTAGATTGGATGTCTAGGGAAGATGGTTCACATATTCTGACAGTGGGAATTGGATCAAAACTTTATATGTTTGGTCAGCTGTGTGGGAAGAGGCAAGAACAAAATGGTAATGAGATTGTAGCAATCTCCCACAGTGGCAGTCCTAAGGCTGCGACCCTTTCTGGGTTTGTTCTGCTGCGTTGTGTTGATTTGGTTTCATCTGTAGAGGGGTCACCTCCTTTTCCTGTATCCTTGTCTTGGGTGCGTGATGGCATTCTTGTAGTTGGAATGGATTGTGAAATGCATGTTTATTCCCAGTGGCAATCTCCCTCTAAGCAGGAACTAGTTGGTACAGATTCCTGCAGTGGAAGTATGCCATGCATAACCAGCTTAATGAAACAAAGCCAGTCAGCTGCCTCAGGTCTGCATCCACCAAAGAGGACCTTGACCAGATCTATGACCAGCCTTGCACAGAAACTTAGTGGGAAAAGGTCTGCCTGTGATCTGTCTATGGAAATGGAAGATTCTGGTCTTTTTGAAGCAGCTCATACGTTATCTCCAACTTTACCTCAGTACCATCCATATCAACTGCTGGAACTCATGGATCTTGGTAAAGTACGCAGAGCAAAAGCCATTCTGTCCCATTTAGTGAAGTGTATTGCTGGAGAAGTTGTTGCTATAAATGAATCTGAGCCTAATCATGACAAGAGGCTCAGATCTCTGACGATCAGTGCTAGTGGAAGTACCTCAAGAGATCCCAAAACTTTCAGCAAAACCGAGACTACAGACTATATCGAAATAGACTCTGTTCCACCATTGCCTTTGTATGCTCTGCTTGCTGCGGATGATGATTCATCTTATTCCTGTTCAGAGAAGTCCAGTAATCAAAACAGTCAAAATAAAAAGGATATGCCCAATGACAGTTATGAAAATCTCTTTCAAAGTAATGTTATAAGTACAGATGACCTCGTCACATTTGAGGCAGATGAAGACAGTTCAAAACCAAAAGTCATCGATCTTTCTCAGTACAGCCCAACTTACTTTGGACCAGAACATGCTCAAGTTCTTTCTCGTCACTTGCTTCATTCCAGCTTGCCAGGTCTGACTCGGATGGAGCAGATGTCATTGATGGCCTTGGCAGATACAATTGCTACTACCAGTACTGACATTGGAGAAAGCAGAGACAGAAGTCAGGGTAAGTTTTCTCTTCCAAGTTAAATGTGCTGCTGTTCTTCACAACCTTTCCTGGGATTTCTGGAATATTTTTGTGGCTTAAATAGTGGTGATGCACCTTCATTTCATTGTATAACTATGCCATCACAGTATTTACTGTTTAACTAGAGTTTCAAGACCTAATGCTTTGATAAAAAGCAAATTTTCTTTTGCTACCTGGTAATGCCACTGTGAGTCCATCAGCCCACATAGTATAATAATTTTTAATTCACTTTTGAAGAGACAGCTTTCTTAATGACAAATATTTTTTGTACACTGTAGAGAAATTGAGAAATAATTTGTTTTTTTTAATATATAACACTTTTTATGTTTCTTACATTAAACAGAACAAATAACTTCAAAAGGTTTTATATTTGAAATTTTCTTCTTTCTCTTTTCTTGCAAGGAAGAATTATGAATTAAGCAATCATTTGTACAAATTTGAAGTGTTAGTAGTCACAAAATTGTATGTCTTCTGTTAAGACGCGCAATGCTTACTTTGAGTAATTTCTGTAAAGTGTGTGTAAAAATACTTATTTCCAGGTGGAGAAACTCTTGATGAGTGTGGTTTAAAATTTTTATTGGCTGTTCGGCTTCACACATTTCTGACAACAGCGCTTCCTCCTGTGCATCGAGCTCAGCTGCTTCACCAAGGTAACTGATGAGTTGTCTTAGATGAGTTGAGTGATGTAGCTGTACATAATGATGTGCTGGTGTGCTGTTGGTGTTCCTCTGCAGAGTCAGTGATTTAATTGGTTGGGGTTTTTTAAGAAAATATTGTCCAATATGAATGTATGTGAATGAGTGCTAGAGCAGAAAATGTTTTGATTTTGGTAAAGGTCTTGGAACTGAAGTGATTTTTTCCTAACAAGTTTTTAGTTGGCAGGGGAGTGTTTCCGTTTCCCCAGAGTAAATGGCTTTCTAGTACCATGTTGCTCCAATAACCTTCTGCAGGAATAATACAGTAGAAAACAGTATATATGTAGGGGTTTGGTACATACTAAGAAAAAAAAAATTATGTAGCGGTTTGGGACATATTTGGAAAAAAAAAAATTACTATTCAGACATTAAATATTTCTATATGTTTACTGTAATTGTACAGTCAACTATTTCATATAGGTTGGGGGGGTTTTTTAATATAATTTAACTAGTTCCATCCTGATATTGGAGATGACAGAATGAGATAGATTTGATTAGTCATTATCAGTTCTAAAGGACTGGCTGTGATTACTCCTTTAGCCATCATGAAAGTTGGTGGCATTTTCAATTGCATGGCCTGTCACCCCTCAGCTGAATCAGAGGTTGGAATTTACCAGGACTGCCACAGAAAAGTATTTCAGAGTTAGCTTTCTGGTGGAGTAATTTTAGTTGAGATGCTTGAGCTTGTGGTGAGCTCAGAAACCAGTGAGAGTGAGAAATGCCTCCAGGGCACATGTGGAAGTGCCTTCCTAGAGAAGCATCCGGCCCTCGCTAGAGTAGCAGTTGTCCATACCTAGCTATGTTGCTGCTTTGTAATTGCTGTCTTCCTCATGAGATTTTTTTATTTCAAGTTTTCTTTTGTATCTCTGTTCTCAAATGTGTTTTCTGCTTTGATTATCTCAAGCCTGTACATTTTCTAATCCAAGTCAAAATAGTGAACCCACCTTTCAAAACTCTGAAAAATTTAATCGGTTAACTGCACTTTGTATCATGGCTAGTTTTAGTGCCACTTACTATCCATGTATTTGAACTTCATAGAGAAGCCCTGCTCTTTGCAAACTTATCTAAGGAGTTTGCAGATGAAAAATTGTTTCCAGCTGTATGATTTTTCTGTAATATTTGATATGGAGTTCTAACAAATACTCTTAAATTTCTGTTGCCTCATCAGCAATGCACTTTAAAGTTCAGTTTGACCTTCTTCCCTTCTCCCTTTCCCATCCCCTTGTTTTCAGATTCTGCATTATTATTTTATTAATTAATGTCTCCTGAGTTTTCTTTTTCTTTTTTCCTAAATGTTTATTATATAGGCTTATCTACCAGTCACTTTGCCTGGGCATTTCATTCTGTAGCAGAAGAAGAACTCCTGAGTATGCTCCCTGCAGTGCAGAAGGGAGATCCAACATGGTCAGAGCTCAGAGCTATGGGTGTAGGATGGTGGGTTCGAAACATCCACAGCCTGCGGAAATGCATAGAAAAGGTAATCATTTTTTCTAAAACAAAAACAACTTGCCAAAATCTTTCCAAACAGCTGTTCTCCAGTGCTTATCTTCTGTTTATGTAGTTTTAAGTTTTTAGGTAATTAAGTTTTTCTGACTGTTTCATGCTGTATTTTTTGTACATATTTTTTGTATGAACTTCTGTATTTAACTAATTTTTTTTTTAGTACTGTAGATTTCAAATTCCACTGTGGAGTGCATTTTTTGCTCTTAGATACTCCATCTTAAAGGTGATATTGTGCAGTGCTTATTATGGATGCTGAAGATACAGGTGGAGCATACAGTTTTTTTTACTGCAAAATTGAGAAACAAGTTGTGGGAAAAGGTTCTCTTTAGAAACCTATCAGAAGTGGGAACAACTTAGGTATTATATGTACATCTGTCTTGCAAATTGATCATGATAAACAAACCTTCTACTGTTTTGTTTTGGCTTGGAGGGGTTTTTTATTTGAGAATTTTGTTGGGTTTTTTATATTAAATATTTTAATAATCACAAATGTGGCAATAAGCCTAACCTCATTATCACTTGTTTTAAGCTCTTGGAAAAGCCAAGTATGTTGAGCTAGAAAATGACATGCACAAGATACTTTGACTACAAAGCACAAAGTGGTAAAATGAATGTCTCTACTTTTACTTTTAAATCTTCAGTAATTAATCATCACTTTATGAAACTTAACTGCCTTGCATTAAAAAAAATCCAGATATTCTGGGCCTGAGTTCAAGGTTATCTTACATGGGTCTTGAACTATTCTTGCTTCCACTTACCCTGTTTCTTTTCCAACCTCCAAAAATAACCTCTAAACATTTTTTCTCCTGCTGTGACTGGTCCCAGCCTGCTTTTCAAGACTCCATCTGTCCTTTGATTACCAGAGAAACTAGTAAATTAATTTTGTTATGATTTTAGAACCTGATTTCGGATATAGGGATTCCCATTTGATGTGCAAAAAATCTTCTAGAACTGGAAGAGCATGAGCTAAGTGATATCAAAGGGGCTGTTGTATCTTCACATGTTCTTCCATCAGACTCATAATGAGAGGAGGGATCCTGGATGAAAAAGAACTTCAGAGCACTCTGGGGTATGGGATGCCAGAAGCAACAAGAATCCCCTTTGAGATAATTTAAAGCGTGGTTGGTTTTTTTTCCTTTTGACCTGTTTTCACAGGTGGCTAAAGCAGCTTTCCAGCGAAACAACGATCCACTTGACGCAGCCATTTTTTACCTGGCGATGAAGAAGAAGGCTGTTATCTGGGGATTATACAGGTATTCAGGCTCTTACATAGAATTTCACACGGTCTGCTATAATTTTGGGGAAGAAAGTTGACTGTGATGGTAATCCAAAGGAAGCATGAATCTTGCCATTGAAAGCTGAGGTTTGATTTCTAAACCAGTCACTACATTGAATGAGTAGTTTCTAATCTTCTTACATTTACTGAAGGAATTTAGTTGCTGTTTCTGAAAGTAGATGCTTCAAGTTTTAGTCTCAAATCTCCTGTAATGTCAATTACTGCTTAATTTACTGATTTACTTTTGAGGAATAGCAGTGTAGTGTGTGAAATGTCATGCCTATCTTTTGGTTGAGTGCTGTTAAAAATTTTACCTTAAGTTCAGGGGACTGAATTATGTCTTTCTAACTGATGTTTCATAATACAGCATTCAGTGTTGCAAAGGTTTTGAAAACTAATTTGCATTGTCACTTAAGAGCTTACCTTAAGAAAAATGAGATTTTCTGTACTTGTGTCAGGTTATTGAAAATACCATTGGGATTTATATTTACTGAAGTATCTGCTATTTTTAAACTGTAGCCTTTTTAACTCCCAGTGTGGTGAGAGACTCTGCATTTCCTAACGCGAAATCTGTGTAAAATTATACTGACATCTGAGGAAATGAAGAACCATAGTGCATCTAATAAAATGTAAAATGTTTTTATCAATTATGTTTGATATGCAGGTCCCAAAAAGATACTAAAATGACACAGTTTTTTGGAAACAACTTCACTGAGGACAGATGGCGTAAAGCAGCATTAAAGAATGCTTTTTCTTTGCTTGGCAAACAGCGTTTTGAACATTCTGCAGCATTTTTCTTGTTGGCAGGACACTTAAAAGATGCAGTGGAGGTGATAAAATTTTTTATGTTTAAGACTGTTACATTGTCCCAAATGTACAAATATACTGAATGTGGTTTGCATTTTGCATTAGTATGGCCTCTGAAGCTTCTTATGCCTTCAGTTTGTGCTCTTCTTTCCCGCCCCAAATTAATGACAAATACAAAACATTCATCTTTACATTCAGATTCCTTTTTAGCTGTCATATTAGTGATGCTGAAAAGTGACATGGGTAATTTCTCTGCTCTAATGCTAAGGGGCCTACCTACCAGTAGCTTCCTTTCAGATTGTCTACCCAGTACTATATGAAGACAACGTAGTTTCTCATTAGGAAGTTCCAGACCTGGTGTTTTGGAAGTGATGTGGATTAGCTCCTAGAATCCCTTTACAAAAACCAAAACAAACAAAAATTATTTCCTGGGTCTGTTTGAATTGCAAAATTGTGAGGAAATTAATCTCTTTGATAATGAAGGATTTGTTCTGTAAAGCTTTATAGCTAAAACAACCAGAATCAAGAGGTAAGAGGTGGCATGTGCACATTGACAGTGATCTATTGAAGGCAGTAAATTTTGAAAATCTGTTGTCATGCCATACCTAAACTGAAGAAATGCAAATCAGATCTTGCATGTAATAGTTAGCTAAATCTGTTCTGCATACTTCCTGCTCACTTTTTATGGAATTGATAGACCAATTTACCTGTAATAATTTTAAGCTGAGGAGAAATTACAAAGTTTGCTCATTTGAATATGCTTGCTTTCAATTAGGTTTGCCTTGAAAAACTGCATGACATTCAGTTGGCTCTTGTAATATCAAGACTTTATGAATCGGAGTTTGAAGTGTCTAGTACTTACAAATCTGTGCTACAGAAGAGAGTTTTGGGAAGTGTGTCTACTGGAAAAGAGAGCTCAGGAAACATACACTGTGACCCTTTTCTGCGAAGTATGGCATACTGGATTTTGGAAGATTATAGCAAGGCTCTTGACACTTTAATTAAACATTCTGTTGAAGATGAAGGAGGTAAGAATAGAAGTATTTGGCCTGTTAGCTTGGTCTTAACTACATGTTCATTTGAGCCACCATTTCTTAAAGTGTCATCTGAACAAAACCAGGTACCACACAGTTCCTCACCATTGTTAGTAATTAGCTTGCTGCAGCAGTGTATATGGACTTTAATTGCAAATATGTTGACTGTTGTGTTATTAGCCTGTATCCCATGAATGCATACTTTGTCCTTTAAGCATGTGAATATCAGGATAATGGAATGACCCTGCAGTAATGCAGCTGTTTTTCCAGAAGCAGTTTAAAGAGACAAAGTAACTTTTTAATTAATTTGACTCCATCACAGCCTAAGACAAAGTGTCTGACTGCCCAGTTTTGTAGGAGAGTCTGGAAGACATTGTGTTTTGTAGCTTTTAGTCCTTGGTAAAAACAGTTGAGTGCAATAATAAACTGCCAACAGAAAGTTTTGAAACTTCTGATGGTACAAGGAGGCCTGTGTGCATCCTGAAACAGTGCGTGAGTCTTCTAGAGCAGTTAATTTCTATGTTCATTTGCTGGCTTTATAAGAATCAATTGTATTGTTTCCTGAAGGCAGTGTTTTTACTGAAGTTAAATGCTTCAAGTTCTTGGTGGTTAGCTGGTTGCAGTCCTGGCTGCTGGGAGAAATTGGAAGGGAATAAAATGAAGGCTCAAATACTTAAAACTGGGTAACTAATTTGTGAAACTGATTTCACTAGAAGTTACATGCCTCAGGATGATTTTGAGCAAATGAGGAATATAATGTTTGGTTGTTTCTATCTTGGTCCCATCTTTCTGTGTAAAATAATTTTAAAGTGCTGCTAATTCTTCTGTGGTCAGTTCATTGGCTTGTTTGTGGTGTCTTGCTTTATTTTCTTATCTAGAAGGTGCTTTTTCATGTACCTTTCTCTGTTAACTGTCATCAGTTGTGCCACAACTCCTGATAGAGGAGAGAGTAGGGGTTTATTTCAGCTATCCTGAACCCTTTAAAGCTGTGTCAATCATCCTATGCTGATGCTCCTGTCTGTTCAGGGTTTGTGGATATGAAAATGAGTAGGTGTTGCACTGTTGTGTAATTCATTTATTTGTATGTAATACTGCCAGCATTATGTATAAATGTTACGGTTTTCCTAGTTTTATTGTAAGTTGCATTTCTTTAAAGATGTAGACAAAATAAAAAATACCAATCCAAACTTTTTGAAAAAGACTTTAAGTAAAAATTGTAAGATATAACACTTTTTTGTCATTCAGAGATGGAAGATGGAGACTTCAGAAATCTAAAATGAACAGAAAAGAACTCTTGTCTGGCTGCAGTAAAACAGGCCTGACTAGAAGGAAAAGAAATGGCAGCTTTAATTTAAAAAGTCTTGCCTGCTGTCCCACCCTGCTTCTTTTTAGTAGGTTTGACAATGTCCTCCCCACTGAGATATTCAAATGATAAAGGTGCAAATGAGGGTGCAGTGAAGTAAACAGTAGAATGGATGTATGAATTAGATAGTAGAATTGATATTAAGACCTAAAAGCCTTCTGATGAACTTAGGACTTTGCAAATCAGTTATTTCATATAGAGTGGTAGATTTTCCTTATGCTGCCATATCTTTTCAGATGAAGGAGATGGCTCATCAAGTTGCAACCCTGCAGTGTTTAACTTCTATAACTACTTAAGAACACATCCTCTCTTGTTGAGACGTCATTTTGGCTCTTCTGATACATCTTCCACACACATTTGCCTAACAGTAGAAAATGGATTAGCTGACAAAATCAACCTAGGTGAAAGACGGCTATTTTTCACCACTGCATATGCTCATCTAAAAGCTGGTTGTCCTATGTTAGCCTTAGAAGTGTTATCAAAGATGCCCAAAGTTGTCAAGAAGTCAAAGTCATTCTGTAAATCCCCTAGTTTAATGGATACTGGTAAAGATTTCTCACCATATTCTCCAGTTAAAGAGTTTGAAACAAAAGATCAAGCTTCCAGTATTGATTGGTCGCAGCCGGTATTCAATGGTCTGGGTTCATCTTCCGATTGTTCATCAGAAAAACATTCAAGTTCCACTCTTTCCTTTGATTGGAGCCAGCCAAGTGCTCTGTTCCAAGATGAAGAATTGCAACTACAGTTAGACAGTGATGAAAATGATGAGAGTGAAGATTCTTCCCTGGTAATGAAAGAGCTAAAACCTCTGAAGAAAACTGAAAAAGTGCATGAGACAAGTTCTAGCTACACAGAATCTTTTAGTGTAGTTGATGACAAAGATATTCTGAGTCCATCAGAAGATATCCTTTCAGCACAGCTGAAGTTTAGGGCATGCCTGAAAATCCTTACTGTGGAACTTCGTACACTGTCCACTGGCTATGAAGTAGATGGTGGAAAGTTGCGGTATCAGCTTTACCAGTGGCTTGAGAGAGAAGTGGTAGCTCTTCAGAAGACCTGTGATTATGGTGTTGAAGTAGAAGAGATACAGCCAGGAATTGGAGGGATGCCAGAGGAAACTACACTACATGAAAACACTGAAGACTTAGCTGACCAGCAAAAAACTATGCTACAGAAAGAAGACTTTCAGAAGAGACGTCAATGGCTTTTGAAATACCAGTCACTCCTAAGAATGTTTCTTAGTTACTGTATACTTCACGGCTCACATGGTGGAGGCTTGGCATCTGTCAGAATGGAATTAATTCTGCTGTTGCAGGAATCTCAGCAGGTATGTGGGGGAGCTTAGGTTTTGTTTTCTCTGCTTCTGGTTTGTACATTTATTTGAAGTGTTTTGTAATATCTTTGAAGTTTTCCTGCTATAGCATACACCTGTTTTGTAATAAATCTACATCTGTTTTTAATAGGTTATGCTTTTTGTACATTGTTTATTTTTGTTGTTGTTTTTTAGAATCCTTTTCCCTCTTTGAAAAGTTCTTGTGTTCCCTTAAAGAATATGTACTATTGCTTTCTGTGGTGTGTTTCTTGCTTGTTTTTAGGAGCAGTCAGTACAGATACCCTCCAGCCCTCCACCAGAGCAAAGCTCCATACCTCTCCTATTTGCTTGCACAGCAAGTGCCAAAACAGTGGTGGCTAATCCATTGCTACATCTTGGCAATTTAACTCATGATATATTACATGCCATAATAAACCTTGATTCGCCTCCTCATCCAGATACTCAAAACAGCAAGGTATGTTTTTTTTAAAGTCGCTTTGTTGTTATCATCTAGTTTGCTGAAGTTACAAATTTTTTTCGGACAGCATGAAAACTTTGTGCTGTGCCTATCTGTGACAAATAAAAAAGCCGTGAAAGATAAACATTTTCTGTAGTACCTATCTTGAGCTGTCCACTGATCATTACTCATTGTTGAGGTGTTGAGTGTCTGGTTCAATAAGCTGTTGTAGATTGGCCTCTCTCAGAAATGGATATTTGTCCAAGAGGACATTATTGTGGAGAACATTATACTGCATCATCAGCATAATATCTGTCTTTATGACAATATGATCATTACTTTTGTTACGTTAATGGCAAATTCTGCATTTCATTCTTAGACCTAAGTAAAATTAAATGTTGAAGTATCAAAACTGATTGTCAGCAAAGTTCAATAAACCCAGATTTTTTGTGAAATAGTTTGTGTTTGTATAGTAGTTTTAAAAAATAATTTCTGTAAGCTTTCTCCTGTATTTAATCTTTGACTGGAAATAAAATTTAGTCTTTCGTAAAGTTTTGTATGTGTTAGGTCCCAAATCATGTCTGCTTTTACTAAGGATTTCTGGAGAACACTAAAAGATTGCCTAGTTCCTAGTTAGCTTTGTTTTAGAGGTAACAAAAAAATAATAAACTGTTTTTGTGTTAATGGAACCTTTTTGATCAACAGATTCTCTAGCTTTTTACCTAAGTGTGTTTTGGGATAGATTAAGAGAAAAGTATCAGCTATGTTAAAAGTACTGATCAGTGTGATACTGAGTAAATTGAATGTGTGTCCAAGAGCTGCACAAGAATTGGTCAAAAACTAAGCTGCATTATAGTTTTCATTCTGAAATAAAGTGTTTGTATTCTGAGCCAGCAAACTGCCACTGTCTTAGGGTGTAATTACTTAGGGCTGTTGTATACAGGCTTAATATGTTGCTGTTTATTAGCTGGAAAACATTTCAGATAGAGCCGATCTGTGATTATGTGTTTGTGGGGTGAGTTTTCCCCCATTCTTCTAAGTGCAAAGTGAACTGATTTGTCTGATACAAATTCTGAAGAGAAAGGTGGCTTTGTAAGATAAGTACTTACACCTTCCATGTCCAGTTCTTGTTACAAATCTGTATGCAGAGTGAAAGGCTGTGACACTAACCAGAGGTCACTTTGTGTGTAATATGTTCTGTAAAACTTTGTCCCACAGATATACGTCATGCATACCTTAGCAGCGTCGCTCTCTGCTTGCATCTACCAATGTCTCTGTGATGGCCACAGCTACAGGTAAAGTCTATGAAAAGTGATTTTTAGACAGCTGTCTCGTTGCAGTCATGATAATACATAGGGCACCAGAAGGCAGTATTGACACTTGCCTACCTATAGAAAATGCTATCACTTGAATAGCTGTAAACATAACGTTTTAAAATAAATACGATTCCCCACTTTTCTGTTTCACAGCTCATTTCAAGCAAATCAGTTCACTGGGACAGTGTATCAGACAGTCCTGTTAACTCAGCGTCATTCTTTAAGAACAACAAGCTTAGAAGAAACAGTGACTCCCAACACATCACCTGCTCAGTGGCCAGGTATTTGGGCTTGATTTTTCCTCTTCAGGAAAACTGAGTTATCTCTAAGAGCATGTGGCTGTGCTCTGTAAGAGCATGTGGCTGTGCTCTGAACTTTGTAGTAGTATTTGTAATAGCTATGGTAAAACTGAGTTCTTTGATTAAAATGTTGGGGTTTTTTTTCAGATCCTCTAAGTTAGTACTTCTGATTATTCACCAAGTCAAGTTTGTTTATATTGCTTTCTTCAGCTAAAAAATGTTAGTGCTGGATCTAGTAGAGAGCAACTAAACAGGAAGTAGAATAAAGTCGTGTCCTGTGCTCTACTTGCTCCTCTTGGAGCACCAGTATTGTGCTTCCTTACTCCTAAGAAGGACTGGGAAGGCCATCTTAGTTTGTGCTCCAACAAAGAATTATTTTACCTTACGGACACCTTTTGAACTAACTTGAAACTATTAAAAATAAGTTGTGGTTTTTTGTAGCTCTAAAATTCATGTCAGATTTCAGGTAATACCAAAGTGTGCTGAAAATCTGTGCTGGTGAAACTACATTAGGGGGCTACATTAGAGGGAGTGTTATCAGTGTAATGTATCTAGGTATGAGCTTCATTTTACAGAAACTTCAATGTAAGCATAGCCAAGAAATATGCTTACTTATTGTGAGATTTGTTCTTTACATCAGAGAATTTCCCTTTAAAAATCTTCTTGGAGAGCCTCAAGCAGTCCTTGTGTTTGATACTATGCCATTTTTTCTTTTCTGCCAAAGATTGTCACTGAATCTAGAAATTTTAGAGAGAAACCAGATTGTTATCTGTTTTCTTTTTATTTAATTAATCACAGAGTTAAATTTCTGATAACTGGGGCAAGGAGTTGTTAGCAGTTGTTCTTGTGAGTAACATGACCTTGAACTGATTTTTCTGTTTTTTAATAGATTCACATGCTATATGTGCAAACTGGAGAGCATGACAAAAAGCAGCATTCTTTGGCCACTATTTGCACTTCCACTTGTGTGCACAAAGTGTCACAGTTGAAGCCACATATGAAACTATACCCTTTTGTGGGAGCATAAAAACACTACAAGATGTTTAGTACTTGGGTGAAAGAACACTTGCCAGACAATGTAGTCCACGTTGATGCCCATGGCTTTTGTTTGGTTTTACCACTGTAAAGTGAGAAGATAGAATTTCAATTTACAGGATTATAATGTAGTTATAATAATTGAAAAATTGTTACACATTTCTTTAACCATTAGTCCAAAATGTGAAGCTAAAAAATGAATAAATTGTTAAAAATAAAGAGCACACCTCCTTCTCCTGGAGTTGTGAATTTATATTTCCATGTCTAGAGCTTAGAATTTTTCTGCACAAGAAACTACTAAGTAACAGAGGTTGCCAGACAAAATACCCATGATAATTTGGAGTATGCTTACATACACATATGTGCTTTCTTAAAGAATATGTTTATTTTATATAAACAGGAATGACGGCTCTAATACGTCTCTTGAATTCTGCTGGTGAGGAAGCCCAGCCAGGTCTCACAGTTCTACTTTGTGAAATTCTAACTGCAGTCTATCTCAGTCTGTTCATCCATGGCCTCGCAACACATTCTAGCAACGAGCTGTATAGAATTATGGCTCATCCACTTAACAACAAAATGTGGTCTGCTGTCTTTGGAGGAGGAGCTCATACGCCCAGCAAAGAACAACAGCAATTAAAGACAAAAACTGGTCAGTTCTCTTGTTTTACGTATATTTGTCCTCTGGGTTTTTAAAGAAAATTATGTGACTGCTGAAATCTTAATTACTTTAAGTAGTTTGTGTTCAGTAGGAATTTGGTATGGTTTTGGATTGGCATAGAAAAACAAGGATCTTAAATTATTGATGGAGATACTGTGTAGAAGAGAACAGTGAAGTAGAAGGGAATGCTACTGAAGTAAGGTTTCCAAGTAGCACAGCTGCTGAATGTGAGGGAGTTAAGTTGATCTTAGAGAGTTTCCAATACTATTACAGCCTGGTTTTCTATGTTTATTTTAAAGCTTTCCAGTTCTCTCATAACTGGAATATTTTCCCATTTTACAAATACAGTATGTTTTCTCTCTTTGACAGGTAGGCACTTCCCAATGCCTAGCCCACATCAGGTAGTAGTGTTCTCCATGGAATGCGTGGGGTTTTCCAAATCCCTTACCTCCTTCAGTACTCATAGTCCTACCAAACCTTCAGGCAAGATCCTAGATTTAGTACTAGGCCTCTACATGCAGTTTGCTATGTGTGGTTTTTTTTTGCATATGCAGAAAGACAGAAAAACTTCTGTTTGCAAGCCATGACATCAAAATTTAAAGTAAAATTTTGTCATTAAAGAAGCACATGAATTGGGCATTTTTAAAAAAGAAAATCGCCAGTGCTGTCATATTCTTACGGTTCTTCATTTGAAATCAATATTAAATATGTAATTACTTTAACCATGGTTTGAAAAGATCAGAAGTGTTTCATATCTTTGTTGGAGAGCTGCTTGTTTTGCTTTTTGAATATAAGCATTATTATGCATGTGGATTTGTAAGTGTTCATTCCAGACATTCCAAATGAAAGGTGTCTTGTTGATATTCAAATTTGATATTCTAAGAACCCTTTAGAAAAGCAAACAACCTCCAAGTTTCAAATTCAGGTAATGATAAATCATCCTCAGGTCCAGAATGAATTCCTGTAATGCTTTTATTTTGGTACCATTATGTGCTTTTTAATTTAGTTGGGCTTCTATAAAACCAAGAGCAAAAATGCTAGCATTAACCAAGTTGTTTAAAGGAAGATTTTGTAAAAATAAATTTACTTAAACTGTGATGACTTTCTAGATCACATCTGAATATATATAGAGAGATAAAATGTAACTTTATATATTTAAAAAAAATTTATTATTAGATGTATGTTGCATATCAAAATGTCTTACCTTGCATGCAAGGAAAGCTGTAAATGCGGCCTGTTTAAGTATCTTCACCAGACTTTTAGGAAAGTTTTTTCAGAGTAGAGGTCTTTAACCAAAAGTGAGCTCTTACGCTGGATCTGGTTAGCTTTCTCTGTGGTATTGAATAAATATTTCTCTTTATCACTCTGGTAAGGTAACTGTGTTTGCTGTTACAGAACTGTCGGAAGCCATGACTGGCTTTTATTGGCAATTCTGCTAACTAAGTGTTGGTAACTGTATACTAAGCTGTGTTAATGGTTTACCACTGATTTAAAATGATAAGTATTTTTTCCAAAGAAGTGTATTCTGAAATGTATACTAAATGTAGCCTGTCTGCTGCATGTTTTTCATAAGAAGGAGTGCTGGCTGTGTGATCACAAGTTTAATAAACATGTTGCTGGAAGAATCCAGAAGCTCAAAATAAAAATTAAGGGAAGAAGGGACATTTTTAAATACTAGTTTGTAGGGATAACCACTAGAAAGGGATCTAGAGGGGTTGTGGAGTCTTTATCTTTGGAGTTGCTCAAAAACTTGAACAAACTAGGCCATCAATTAAGTCAGCCCTGTTCTGAGCAAGGGGTTGGACCCGGTGTCTTTCAACCTGTGTAATTCTAGGATTCAGAGGGTTATTATTTGTTTTAATGTGCGTTTATGTAAAGCATATTTGGGGGAAAGGTGTTTCTCCAAAATCCTTTCTCTGTCACATTAAAAAAAAATGGTGGGTGAAGAAAGAAGAAAACCCCCCAGACTTCCAATGAAGCAGAGGGATTAGGATTAAAATCAGGTATATTTTTATGCCTTTACTGTTTCTGACACCGGAAACAAATACTGAGAAGTGACTGAAATGCTTGTTCCAGTCAACTATGCCATATTCTTCCATAATATTATTTAGATCTCTTCTATAGCTTGCCATTTTGTTATACTTAACTAGACTGTTTTCCCTTAGGTTTACTTTTAGATTTTTGTGAAATGTTTCCACTCTCAAATGGAGATCAAAAGCTAAAAGTTCTGAACACTAATATTTCTAATACAATAGGACTATACATGTCTTCTCCTTCTTGCCTCCTCTCCAATCCTTTAGAACATACCTGAATGTGGATGTTGATCTCCAAGTTTGAAACCTATTTTAAGAGATCATAACACTATGTACAGAAGTGGTCAGTAAAGTTACATTACTTCCCTTTCGCCTCTTTGCTCTAGTTGACTTGAGCACATAGTAGCTTTGAGTATAAAATTTCACTTAAATAAATATGATTTTTCTCTTAGACTCAAACTGTGAAAACAGGAACCAAAAACCAGTACCTGGTAGTCGTATAAATTCCTGATCTCTATTAGGAAATAGTTTTTTATGAAAAATCTGTTTTAGTGCCTCTGTCACGTAAAGATCAGACAAAACATAGAAGTTTGAATGCTTTCCAGAGCACTATGCTTTTCAGTCATATTTCTTGTTTTTGCAGTTGCAGCAAATGATTTTGGCAAACAGAACTAGCACATGATGTTTTGCTTTCCAAGAGGCAATTATCATCTGAAAAAGACCCTTGTTGTTAATTACAGTAGATTTTTTCAGAATCATATTTCCCATATTTCTCTTGAAAACTACCTTAGAACACTATTTTATAATTTAAGTCTATATAGAGATGGTAAGTTCTCTACCATCCAGAACGTTCTTAAAGAAGAATTTGACCTTTGCTTTAACAGTTAGAAATCCATAGATTCATTTCATATATTCAGTTATTCCATGCTGCAAGAGCAAATGAAGGGAAGCTGAAAGAAATGTATGTTTTAACTCTTCCTGGGAGAGTGGAAGGGAGGTAGCAGATCTTTTGATCATCTTTGTGTGTCTTAGAACCTGGCAGAAATTAAAGGACTTTCCTTGTCAGAAATAGTCTAATATTCTTGAGAAATAACATAAATTTTGTATTTGTCTTATAAGTAAAATGGGAGAAAAGATAAATGCTTCAAAAAAAAAAAGTAAAAGAGATTTAACTAGAAATATGTGAGAAATTTGAAAGGGCATGTAGTTAGTAATTTGAAATCCCAAATGACAGTCAGAATTTTAATTAATTTCTTAATGTATTTAATTTCTTTTATAATGTATAAAAAGAAATTTGTATTAGTAGTGTGTTTTCCAAACCACTTAGGTGGTTTTACTTTTATTTGCCTTAAATACTGAATTTTTTTCCAATGGCTAGCCTGCAGCATTCTTAAAAATACGAAGAGCGATCCAACAGAAAGCAAAAAAGTATTTTTTAAAAGTGAAACACTTTCTTTTTTGAATTCTGCTCAGAGGAACAACCTGCAGGCATGTACTTGCTCATTTCTGTATCATGCAACACTTGCTCCTTATTTCATGCCTAGTGAATTTCTTTTTTTTTAAGCAGTTGCTAAAAATTAGCTAAAAATTCATAGTGATGCATGTGCATGCTCTTTCTTAACTGATAAACTTTAAATAATGAAATGAAAATCTGTTGTACTGCAGTTATTGTGGTTTTGACATTTAGTACAGGTAAGTGGATTTCAAATACTATCCCAACACACAGTGTTATGATATTCCTGTTTCAAGATGAAAGATGAGATGTCTTCATCTTTTATTAGATTCCATTTATAAATTATTTTGTAGCTGTTGTGGTTTAACCCCAGCCGTCAGCCAAGCCCCAGGCAGCCGCTTACTCATTCCCCCACTGGTGGAACCACGTAAAAAATGGGAAGGGTAAAAGACAGAGAAAACTCATGTGTTGAGATTATGGCAATCTAATAGCAAAAGCAAAAGCTGTGCATGCAAATAAAGCAAATCAAGGAATTAATTAATAATCCCAGTGGCAGGCAGGTGTTCAGCCATCTCCAGGAGAGCAGTGCCCCATCATGTGCAGTGGTGACCTGGGAAGACAAACACAGTCCCTCCAAATGTCCTCCACCTTCCTCCTTCTTCCCCCCACTTTCTGCACTGAGCACGATTCAGATGGTCTGGAACATCCCTTTGGCCAGCTGGGGTCACCTGTCCCAGCTGTGTCTCCCCAACCTTCCAGGCACCCCCAACTCCCTCACCAGCATGGCAGCACAAACAGCAGAAAAGGCCTTGGCTCTGTGTAAGCCCTGCTCAGCAATAACAAAAACAGCTCTGTGTTATCAGCCCTGTGTTCAGCACAAATCCAAAATGCAGCCCCACACCAGCCACTTGGGAAGAAAGTTACCTCTATCCCAGCCACAACCAGCACAGCAGTTCAGCTGCTTGTGATGATGTTTGTCTTCATACCGGGTCAAAAATCTTTCTGAATCATGGAATAACATGTTTATTCCTGGTCCAGAAATGACCAGAAATAATGAATAAATTCCATCAGCTAATGTGAGTACAGAGAATTTGTCCATTTGAAGAAAACACATTAAAAATGGTGAGGTATAAAAAGCCTGGAAGTTTTTTTTGAACACCATGTATTTAAATCTTGCACGGCTCAGAGTTAAAAATCTTACAGTTAGCTCTCTATGTGTTATGAGCAAATAAGTCTTATATACGGAAATACCTGTTCGTAAATTACCACTTTCTCTCTTGTTCAGAGTGTTAGACCTTCTGTTTTCAGGTGGTAGGAATACCCATAAAGAGTTTTGAAGGACAGTGTTTCAGGCACCTCTCAAGACTCAGAAAGTTTCCTGTGGATAAAACATTAAAAAAATAAGGGTATAGGAAATACTTCTTTGGGGTAGTTTACTCCAGGAACACATAGGTGTGCTGGCTCTTCTTTTGCCATCTCCAGGATTATTTACAGAAGGTAATTTTGGAAGCTGCAGTGGTTGTTAGCTTTGTTGGCCCTTGGTAGCAGAGGGGAATAGGAAAGTTGAAACAATAAGGAACCCATTGCATTTGTGATGTTCATGGTAGTTCATATGAACTAATATGAACCTTTCAACCGGTCTGGCCCAACATGTTGGTGCTTCAACTCAGTGACAAGGATATCTGTTCCTCAGGTGAGCTCTTCAAGCCTACAGTATTTTTTCTTGGCTCCTACTTACTACTGCTGTTTGATCATAAGGCAACCCATACTCCCCTCTGCTTAAGAAATCTGACTCAGTTAAATAGGTGTTTGAAGTTCTGTGGACTCCAAAATGAAGTTCAGAAAATCAACTTCCTTTGTATCTTCATATTTTATCTTTCTTTGTTTTACCTAATTCTTGAACCCACTCTTAGACTGTAGAAACTGATCTCTGTACATTACATGTATCTATTTGAAAATTGAATAAAAAAACTAAAAACACCCCCCATCTGAACAAGAACTAAAAAACCCAAACACAACCCCCACCTTTTACAATCAAGTAGAAATTGATTCAGGTCCATTTTATCTGTTATGAAAGATGGCCAACAAATCTCCAAATACAGTTTCTTTTTTCCCTTGTCACTTTCACTTCTGTTGTGTTTTGCAGAGTCAGAACACTAACTTACTGCTCAGGGACAGTCACAATTGGTATCATTCTTCCTCTACTAATAGGAAGGCTGTATTGGAATTTGATCCTAACAAGATCTAAAATTATTTCAGGATATTAGGTGGTACAACTGTGTTAAGATATTCCTGAAAGCTTGGATAAACTGTTTCCTTGAGTACTGTAGTAATCAAGACTGTAAGTAAAATCTTCCATTGACACTTAGTTGGAAGAAAGTCAAGGCTGGAGCAAGTGAGGGGACCTCTCTACTTCTAGGATTTAGGGTGTTACTGCAGATTATAGTCTGTCCCTGTTTCGTAAGGTAGTAATATTAGATTGTGTTAGTTAAAATGTGACCTTTTATATTTGCTGGAGAAATGTATTGTCAGGGCATAGTGATTTAGCAGAATTGTACCATTTAGAAAAAATACAGATCTCCACTAGAAGGAGACATGGAGTTAAAAGTTGGAGGAGGAATGGCAAGCTTACATATTTGCAATATATACTGTGAAAAACAAGACTGTGGCTTGTCTTAAAAGCAATTGTAATCAATATTCAGTAGTTCTTACAAATTTAGTTTTGCAAGATTATTGTTTGAGTAATAATATTTGTCACCTTTGTAAGAAGAGAGCTAATGCTGTTATGGGTGTATTACTTGTGCAGAGAGTTTTTACACTCTGGAGTTCTAGTTGCATATTAGTTTTATATATTTGAGGATTAACATTCTCTATGTTTAATTGTTTCAGGAATGCTAAGATAAAATTCTGAAAATTTGTAATGATGAAAATTTTTACTTTTTATTATTAATACCTTTATTAAAAGCAATCAGGAGGTAAAGCAGATGGTTTAAAGCAACATACTGTATTTTCTTCTATAGATGATGGAGAGAAACAGCAAAAACCTTACAGGCTTTCATCAAAAACCTCTCCAAAGGAGAGTTCTCAGTTGCCTGCATTGCCGTTGGTAGACCAACAATCATCATCTTACAAAGAAAGATTTATCCCTCCCGAACTTAGCATCTGGGATTATTTCATTGCAAAGGTAATTTTTTGCTGTTTGGACAATTAAGTGTTTTCGGTCACTTCTGGATTGCTAGTTTTTCTTTTCGTAGTTATTATTCTAGGTACTGATGTGATAGAATCTGCTTGTTTTTATTGTTTATGTTTAGCTTTTTCTAAAATGCTGCCTGTCCATATTTTTGAAACAGCTTCCTTGAAAACTATTGTTATTCAATTAATTTGTTTTCAGATAATGGTATGAACAAATGGTACTGGTTTTTATAATTGCAGAGTACAAATGTGTAGATAAATACAGGTTAGCTGTTTAGGGGAACAAGGAAATGTGAGAAGCGTTTTATCAGCTATTTCAACTGGGTGAAACACATGTTGCACACCTACTGGAAATCCAATTATGTTGCCTCATTAAGTCCCTTGTGTCAGATCTTTCTTTGTAGAAAAGTACGTACTTATATCCAATTGTCTGCACATTTCTTTATCAAATGTTATCTACATGAGCAAAATAAATTAGATAAGCGTATTTTAGGAGCAAGGGCAAAAACGAAATGGCAAATATTGAATAGCACAGTGAAGCACTGATAATGGGCTGATCGTAAATATTGAGCACTGTCAGGAGAGGATAGGATTTCTCTGAGCTCTTGGAAGAACTGAAGAGAATACACCCTGATGGTTTTGGCTTTTCTCTGACAAGCCTGTGTGTCCCCGATCTGGTTTGATATATCTGGCATGAAAATGTAGTAAGAATTGGAAAACAGTTAGCATTTTCATTTTCAGCATTAGAATTTTCAGTAATGTAAAAAACAGTTAAGCTCTTAAAGTATGTAGTGTTTATGGATAATTACCCTTTTCATGAGGTACAAGCTCCAAATGTTTCTAAACTGAGTCAGATGATATGTCTGCTTTTTATACAAAGCATTAAGCATTACAATGATTCAATTTTTAAAAGGTAATTTAGAATGAGATGTTGACTAGAAGACACTTAGGAATGTTGTTTAAATTTTTAGCCCTTTCTTCCATCACAAAGTAGAGTGGAATATGATTCAGAAGAGAGTCAGGAAAGTGAGGAAGATGATGAAGACATTGATGGAGATATGTTTGGATCAAATTCACATAATCAAGAGCATTCTAATTCAAATTCTTACAGGTAAATAACTCTTTAGAATGCAAGATATTCTGCCATGTCTAGACTTGCATTTCTGTTTTTTTATTTTTGAGATAATATACCAGTTACTTGATATTTCAGTGCATTATCTAGATGTAGTAGTTAATTTTTCACAGTAATTATTTTTTTCATTTTATTAGTATGTGTTATAGTGGCTTTGAATTCCTATAATAGTACTTATAATATCCTAAAGTATGGTTTGTAGTTTTCAGTAGTTTATAATGAGGAACTGAAGCTCTAAATTTAAAACCTAATATTAAATAAGTGAGAAAATTATTTTCCTATTAGTAAATTACTTACTAGTGCTTTCTTGTTAGTTGGTCACTGATGAGATTGGCAATGGTTCAGCTGGTACTTCACAATTTGAAGATTTTCTACCCTTTGGCTGGACATGATCTTTCAGGTAATAAGCAGCAGAGTTGTCTCTTCATACCTAATTAGCACATTTAAAATCAGTGATGTGTTGAATAATACATATATGTATGTTGTAGCTTTTAGTTCAAAAGTTCTTAGTTTTACCGTGATATGGGAATAAGTGTTCTGGTACTGTTTATCATACAAGTATATTTATGAAATGACATGGTGGGTGGATAAAATGAATGAGTGAGAGAGGATACTCAGTAGTTAGCAGAGGTGTCTGCATACTTATGTTTTCTTTGCTTGTTAGTCATGTAAGAATGTTTGCGATATTTTTTTCCTCATGGAAACACTATAATTATTTTGTAATTGAGGTAACATCGTTCCTACTCCTTGTTTCATAGAATCGTAGAATGGTTTGGTTTTGGAAGGGACCTTTAAAGGTCATCTAGGTCTAACCCTGCCCACCAAAGCGTGAGCAGGGACATCCTTCACTGATGGTATTGCTCAAAGACTTATCTAACATGACCTCCCACGTCTGAGGCGTCCACAACTTCTCTGGCAACTGGTTCTAGTGTCTCACTGCCCTCATCATAAAAAATGTCTTTCTTTTGTCTGATGTAAATCTACTCACTTGGTGTGAAACCATTACTCCTTGCCCTGTCACTACAGGCCTTGGTAAAAAGTCTCTTTGTGTCTTTCCTGTAAGTCTACTTCAAATATTGAAAGGCTCTTGTATTATGTCCCTGGATCCTTCTCCAGTCCAGGATGAACAGCCCCAACACTCTCAGCCTGTCTCCATAGGAGAGGTGTTTCAGCCCTCTGACCTGTTTTTGTGGCCCTTCTTTGGATCCCCCTCCACAGGTCCCTGTCATTCCTATAGTGAGAGCCCCATACTTGGATATGGTGCCACAGGTAAAGTGTCACAGAACAAATTAGAGGGGGCCAAATTCCCTCATTTGCTCTACTGACCACCCTTCTTTTGATGCAGCTCAGTATGCAAAATTGGTCATGCCCAGTTTTTCATCGACTGGTATCCCTGAACCCTTCTCCACAGGGCTGCTCCCAGTGTATTCACCCCGCAGTTTTGGTACTGGTGATTGCCCTGACACAGGTGCACTTGTCCTTGTGGAAGCTTGTGAAGGTCACATGGGCCCACTCCTCAGGCCTGCCGAGGTCCCTGTGGGTGGCATCCCTTCCCTCCAGCAAACCAACTGCACCTCCCACCTTGGTGCTCTCTGTCAGCTACCTGCGGGTGCCCTCACTACTGCTGCCTGTGTCATTATCAGAGAGATGGAACAGTGCCAATCCCAACATGCATCCCTGAGGCATGTCCCTTTTTAGTGATCTCCATTTGGACATGGAACCATTGAATGTAACTCTTTGGGTGAGGTCATTCAACCAGTTCCTTAGCTGTCAAATAGTCCATCCTTTTTCCTCCAGTTGAGAGGTAAAGATACGTGGGACATAGTCAGAGGCCTTACAGAACTTAAAAGTGGAGGACATCAGTTGCTCTTCCCTTGCCCTCCAGTGCAGTCGGTTCACAATAGAATGGCACTAATAGATTAGTTGGGCACAGTTTGCCCTGTATGAAGCTGTGTCAGCTTTCTCTTATCACCTGCCTGTCATCCATATGCCTTGACAGCTTCCAGGAGGATCTGTTTCATGATCTCTTCCATGGTATAATTTCTCCAATGTCAGTGTTGGAGAAATCTATTCCTTTTTTTTAGCAATGAAAGCACAAAGCAGTTCATCTTTTTATACTTGCAGATAGCAACTTAAGGTTTGAATAAAGCTTAACTTGTGGAGATATTAGAAATAAACTTCAGCCTTCACCTGCTGGAATTATCTTCGTCAGGGTTGTAATGGAAAAGGGAAGGGTTTTATTATTGTTTACTTGTCTTTCTAGAGCTTCCAGTTAGCTCCCCGGTATGCCATGCAGTTTTGAAAACTTTACAGCGCTGGGAACAAGTTCTTCTCCGACGTCTTGAGCTGTATGGGGGTCCACCTCAACATTATATTTCAGTTCATGCTTCTGAAGATGCTCTTGCTGCTGGTCCTGCATTGCTTCGCCACAAAACTTTACTCGAGCCTACAAACACTCCTTTCAGGTGAGTCTAATTCCTATAAACACTGACTGTAATATGTTTGATGTAAATCAAGCATCAGGTTGTTAGTGCACGTGATAGATTGCAACTTCAATAACTGTGAAATATGGACGGTACATGTCGTATTTCATGCATCTCTGGTCCAAAGAAAGAGCAGGAAAAACATACCACAATTTCTGATTTTTTAAAATTCTTTTCCTTAAGCTTAACCTACAGATTTTGAGTGTCTCTGGAAAAAGTATGCTTGACAATAAAATAAAGAATAAAAAATTTGCCTTGAGACATAATTATGAATAAGTGGCAGTGAGTTGAGTAACTGCCCCACCCACGTTCTTATCAGTATTATTACCTAAAATGAGAGAAGTAGTACTTACTATTTATAATATTTGCATAGTTGTGACTTAACATAATTGGATGTTCAGCCAGACGAGTATGCTCAGTCTCTTAAAGTGTCATTTTTAAAATAGATTTCTGCCGTTTTAATCTTACTGTCACTTGGGGATTTCAGAATACAGAAAGTGTAGCTTTTTACTGTAAAATGTTTCATCATGGTCACACTTCCAGTAACTTGAGTTGATTAAAAGGGACCATCTTAACATGTATCTGCTGTCTGGCATTATTTTTAAATTATGATTTAAAGCAATTCAGAGTTTGATGGATTTTGGCTTGTTGTAAGCAGCTATATTTATAATTTTTGCTTGAGTGTGCCATTTCTGGGGATAAGCATAAACATTTGAATTCTGATCTTATTCTACAATCCTTCCCATTTTTTTACTGAAAAATCATGGATGTTTCAGAGAAGTTACACACCTGATGATGTGTTCCTAGCAGGAAGTGTTAGTCATTCATGGGCCATGTGAAAGAATCACTCGTTAGGACTAAACAGAAATGATTCATTTCGTAAAGAATGAGCTGGACTAATAAATAATCTGTGTACTGCTCTTACCGTTGTGTAATCTCTTCAAGAGGTTTTTCTCAGTTGTCCCAGGATAGAAGGAGAAGATGCTACATATTCTTTTTCTTCCTCCTTTTGCATCTCCTCTCACATGTAGGTTTTTCAGGAAGAGGGTATTAAAGTACTTTCAGATAGGCCTTAGTATACAGTCTATAGCTCTGTAGTTTTGCTTCAGCATTTCTTTTGACTATGATTAGAATATAAAATACTGCACTCTTGTATAAGTATGAGCATGATGTAAATGTTTGTTCAATTTTGTTCTGTAGATCTAGCAGTCATGTTGCACTGTCTGTGAAGAGGCTCTGGCAATACTTGGTCAAACAGGAAGAAGTCCAGGAAACTTTCATCAGAAATATTTTTACGAAGAAGCGTTGCCTAAATGAGGTTGGTATGGTATATATAAAATGCAGAAAATATTGTGGGTCAATCAGTCAACTTTCACTTTAGTTATTTGGCTGGCTTGTGTACTTCTGGTGCATGAGTGGTTAATGTACTTGTCTGTAACTCCAAATCTGCAGTATTTCATACAAAAAATACTTGTCCACTGTTCTGTAGAATACAAAAATAATCAGACTTTGACTGTAAAATGACAACTAGCACAATGTTGCTACAGTCAATGTCTTCTTTACCATCAGTATAAAAGCTGCCTCAAAAGAATGACAAAATGGAACATTTCAAAGATTAAAACCAGTAACCTAATGAGCCAAAGCTGTGAAAGTTTTAGTTTGTCCCTACCATAGTCATCCTGGCTTTTATCCACTGCTTCCATAACAATCATTTTATGATTCAATTTTAATAAGAAAAATGCTCATACAGCAGTTACTATTTCTGTCCCTGATTATTTGTCCCATTGTCTAGCTGGATCCCAGTTCCAAATGCAGTTAAATGTTTTTAAATTGTGGTTCTGTAATGAGCTCTTGGATTTTTTCCTCCTTTTTCAGTTGGTCCTTTTTTTTTTTACCTGCCTCTGCTCCTAATTTTGAAAGAGTTGCTGGTATTATAGAAAAACTGTGGAGTAGCAGAAATGGAGGAGAAAGAAGCAGATGTGAACAAATTAAACACGCAGGAGAAAGAATATTCACGACTAGGAAAGCCGTGGCAGCAGAGAGTTCTGCATGACCTAACCTTTGTCCTGCCACAACTAGAATATTACCTTGTTTGAGTAATGTTGACTAACTGTGTTCACTACAGAGTGCAGTTAAAAGGAAAATTGTTCCTTTTTGCCTTTAAAAGTGCACCATTTTTGATCATATCTTAACGTTAACACAGCCACGCAGCTAGGATGTATGAACAGGTATTTTGGAAAATTTTAGACGTTCTTTGTGTGTTTCCAGGTAGGCTCATTTACAGCCTTACACAGCATAGGTGGGTTGGCTTTATTTTCTGTCTTGCTGCTGATAAAATGTCAGTGTAGATGGCTTATTTTTCAAGAAATTTGACTTTTGCAATGGACAAGGTGCTGTTACAGTGTGGAATAGGTAAATCGGTGTATTCTGTACTGAAAACAGAGTTTAGAAGTTGTTAATTATTCATGTTTTGTAAAATATGTGCATGTGTGTGCAAACACGCTGTTGTGTTTCAGTTGTCCTGTGTTGGGGTAAACAACAAGGAATTAAGGATTCCCTTGATACTGCACATGTTATGTCTTATCTTTATGCTTTGTTCTGTGGTTGTTCTTTCCTTGGTGAAGTCATTAGAGGAGCACAATGAAACCATGAAAAATTCTGTGGTGGAGGAGCCCGTCATCAATAAGGTACACAGTAGTAATCCTCAAATTTTTTAGACTCTACATCATTATGAATTTTTTTTTTTCTAAATGGTGCTGATCTCACTTAAAAGAAAAAGTCTTTGCTCACGTAGCTAGCAAAAGTTCAAAAAACGCGAGGGATTGAGTTACACTGGTCTTGTTATAGATCTTATCTGAAACTTAATTAGCTGGATTAAGCAACCAGGTACAAACAATATGTATTACCAAATTCTTTATCTTGGCCAAGTGAAGAGCTGAAGGTGAGATTTGCGTGACAAAAGTGACAAAAATTCAGTAGTAGGAGTATGGTACTCAGTACATACAGAACCTTTGATCAGTATGAGATGGCTACAGCAGTTGCTTATAAATGAAGGTGGCTAGCTGCACTTAGAGCAGTTTGTTAGCATGATACGAGTTTGCTACAGAAAACTGTCACTGAGCCTTACTTCAAAGATGGTGACACATCAACCCATGTAACAGTATTTTAGCAACTGTCTTGAAGGATTAGTATGACATACTAAAAGAGTAGACTACTACACTTAGAAATTAAAATGAATGCCATATTTATAGTAAGCTTTCTTTACAAAATGGAGACAGAAATGTGAACTCTACAGTGTCCTTGGGCTATATTGTTAATATTAATTATGTGATAAAGCAATATTAGCAAGTAGGTCATTGGAACTAACTGGGGAAAAAATAGTTTTAATTTCCTGCAGGTTTGTTCATCACAACACACAAATCATGGTTTTGTATCTGTTTGCCACTGCAGTTTTGTGCTGTGTTACATACATAAAATCAGTGAAGTATCAATTTTGTTTTGATGTTAAAAAAGATTTTCTACTTCTTGGTCTGTAACAGCTATTTTTTTCAGATTTTGAAAAAGTTCATGTGCAGTTCTATAACAGAAGAATCTTACTGTTTTCTTTTAAAGCACAGAAAATTAAGAATTTGAAGATATGAGGCTGGCAATAGTTCTGAAATATTTCTTTGGGTTTTTTTTTTTTTAATTTAAATACTACATTTGTGGTTCAGGTTTGAATTCACAGGTCACCATTAGTTTGGCAGTGGTACTGTTTTTACTGTGAAATTATTTTGTAACTGCAACAGTCTGGGTCTGTAACTAATCAATTTAATAGTTGCAGTGCTGAGTTCTCTAATTTTGAAAAAGACTACTACAGTGCTGGTGAAGTGTAGAATATTGATGTGTGCTGGCATGTATCTGGATGCATTTCTAAAATAGAAAATGGTAGGCAATATTCAAATCCAACATTATGCCACATTAAGAAAAAAAAAAAAAGAATATGTGATAGCAAAAGGTTTGTGCTTCCAGAATGTACAGGATTCCAGATTTATTTAATTGTAATAATTGTGAATAGATGCACTGACGAAGTTCAAATTTTCCTGTTTCCTTTTCCTGTTCAGGAGCTTGCCTGCACCTTCTTTTGGGCTATTTCATCAGTTTCAGTGGGAAAAGGTGTTTGCTAAAAGCAGTCAAAGACTTAGCAAACTTTCTTGAGAGCAAAACATCAAGATTCAGAATTTCAGTCAACAGTGTGTTGCATGTAGCCTTGCTGGTTTTCAGCATCCCTGAAAAACTCGAGAATGAGCACAGTATTGTGTCTCCTGTGACAAATTACACTTTTTCTCTTGCTGTGGCAATCTTAACATGGCAATGGGAAGCTGTATTATTACACAAAACAGGTTTACCATAATTGTTAGAGTCTATGTTTGTTGAGTTTTTTTAGAATTAAGGAAAAATAAATTTCACACAAAACATTGTTTGGTCTCTGTACCTCCTGTAAAAAGTAGTGTTAAACAGAAGTCTGCATTTAACAGTGCTTTGCTTTTTAAATACAGGTAGAAACAGATTTGGGATACCCAGGTGGCAAGGCAAGAATAATCCATAAAGAGTCTGATATCATTACTGCTTTTGCAGTCAATAAGGTGAGTATAAAGGAGGTAGAATAATCTAATTGTATTGTACTTCCACCTGATACACAGTCACATTGTGACTGGGTGAGATAGGTTTTGCCAGTCATCCTGCTGTTTTTAGCAGCTGCAACTTAGAGTGGTCCCTTCTCTAAAGCACTTCAAAATTACCTTTTCATAAACAGGTCTGCTACAAATTACCATCTTTTTTCTATTGTGCAATGGACTGATGGAAGGGAGGGTGGCTTCTGCTTTTTCTTTTGGCTTGTGTGTAGGAGTATTTGCCCTTTTCTATCAAACAGGAAGTAATCTTTCCTTCTCTGTTCAGCCTTCAGAGCTGGAGGAGGGGAGCCTGATTGCAAGCCTTGTAGTATAGTTACCTGTTGCTTATCCTATGAGAAAAGCAAGGAGATACTTGAGCTGCTTGAGAGGTTTAAGATGCAAATAATGTGTGATACTATCCCAGGTGCAAATAAGTTTTAAAAGGGAGACGTCAGATACAAAGTTACATAGATTTGTAGATGTAAATGTTTGGGGTTTGTAAATTAAGTGCGTATTTTTGTGAGCAACGGTGCCATAACCAGAAAAAAATAAAATAAATCCATATTTGAAGTTTCCTTTTGCATCTGTCTTTCTGCAATTTTTTGCAGGCAAATCGGAACTGCATTGCAATAGCATCAAGTCATGATATTCAAGAATTGGATGTTTCTGCAATTTTAGCTACGCAAATCTACACCTGGGTTGATGATGATACAGAAATAGAAAATAAAGGGTATATATTCTTTGTTTTCAATATCACACTTGACTGTGGATAAATCAGAATATCAAAACATGGTATTTAATATTGCTGTTCAGAATCTTAATTTAAAATGTTTCTTTCATTTGTAGGGCTGATGATTTCCTAGTTATACATGCTCGTGATGATCTGGTAAATGTTCAGGGAACCACTCCTTATACTCATAGTAATCCTGGCACACCTATCAATATGCCTTGGCTTGGTAGTACACAAACTGGCAGGGGTGCATCTGTGGTAAGTCGCTTGGCAAAGGTTACCTTTATGTATTCTATCTACTTCTCTCCTTTTGTCTGTTCAGTCTTGCTCCTTATATTTTACAATTAACATGCAACTAAATATAACATTTCTTTGTAATCAAGGCAAGCTGGATTTTTTTATTAAAATTCACTTAATAGGTTAGAATGCTGCACAGAATTTAAAGGACACCAACTAAACAAGAAAAACTTTCAGTCAAATCATGTATGCTTTCTTTACTTAATGCATCATTTAAAAGCAAAGAATCAGCATTTGGGTAAGAAGTTGCCCTATAACTTAATGACTTGAAGCCAGATGGTCTATCTAAAAAGCATATATTCAGTAGGTTTCAGAATATAAATTCTTAAGGATTGGGTAAAAATATTTGTATGTTGTGGTAGCTTTTATTTTAAGCATAATCTTCAGCTTCATTCTGAGTTTTAGAAAGAGATCTTGTGTCTGGAATGAAGCTTGGCCCTGAGCAAAAAGATATTAGGTTAGATTTAATTCAGATCAAATTATAATTGTAGTCTGGCCATTGACATTCTTATCTTAGTTCCTGTGGAGCATAGATGCAGATCTGTTGATTAGCTGGCTGGGAGATGCTGATTTGGTGACACTTAAGTGACCTGTAGTGGTCATACAAGACACCAGCATCTCTCAGTCTCTCTGCACATGGAGTGCAGAAAGTGGAGTTTTCCTGAATAACCAAATTCATTAAGTTTTGTGACTTGGCTGCACTTGGTGTCATTTAACAGTTCAGAGCAAGTCTGTAACAGTGGCAGAATGAAATAACCGTATGTTAATTAATATTGTAGTTGGCTTTTGAAAGTAGCTGATGAATAGGTGGAATAAATAAGGAATAAGCAGTATAAGAATGGTAATGTTTTCCACTTGTGGAAGTGGGTATTGTGCCAGGACCTGCACCTCTGCCTTCGCTTTCAGAGCCAGTGATCCTAGGTGCCAATGTTAACAGCTCTGCTATCACAATCAGGTCACTTCTGCAAGTATTCTTTGAATGAATACTTTCTCACTTCCATTTTTTAAATGTATATATACATGTACATATAGAATTTTTGTGTTTGTGTATTTCTCAACATTAAGTAATTGCGTATTACTGCACATAACTAATGTAAATGGTACTTACATGACCTTCTGTTTTGCATGCAGTAAAACTTTCCTCCTAAATATATTTGGCTATGCTTGTGTGGAATGCATTTGCTGTTAAGCTTTGGACCTAAATTTTGTCTGGCATACTGTTTGACTGTGGCAGAGAACCAACCACAGCATAGAACGTCACCTGCCCACTAGGGAGGAGAGACAGAGGTACCTAATGAAGGACAAAGTAAATGGAGGAAGAAATAGGGATTCTTGGGAGGAAATAGTGTTGCTGTGGAAGAACTCAAACCTGGAAGAAAAGCAGCTTCACTGAGACCTTTCTTTTGCTATTATTTGCTACTTTGTTCCTTCAGATCCTTGGTGTCATCTCTGCTTTTCCGTATCATGCAGCCCATTTAGTAGTTGTAGCCCACTGTTTTGTACCATTTCTGGCTTTTCAGTGTCATCTTTGCTTCACTTTCATCAGCAAGGGACACTCAGGCAGTTAACATTTTATTAGCTGTAAGGTTTTTCTGTCACTCTTCACTGTCTCCTGTCACACAGTTCATACAAGGTAAGTAAGGAGGGTCACCACCAGACACTTCAGCCCAGTTTGTTTACACAGCTCGTACAGGAGGTGTTTGTAGGAGAGTACTGAAGGAAATAGTGTGTACCTGCAGCTTTGAAACTCAGGCAGTGTTATCAACAGCTTATTGTACAAGTCAGTGTGACTGACACCAATATTTGCCAGTTTAACAACTGGTGGGGTGGATTCTACATGCATTTTTATTTTTCAGTCTTAATGTACATCAGGTCCATAGCACCCAACTCTCCAGCAAAGCACTGCTCTAGCCGTCAGCTGTTCTAAGGGGAAACTTGAGGGCTAGCAGTGTCAAATGTCAGTTACATTATTAATGGAAGTATTTGCATTTGATAATTGTACTTGTCTTCTAAATTGGAGATATTGCACCAGAGAGTTATGTTAGTGCAGCCTTTCAAAGGCACATTTCTGTAAATTTGCATTTTTCCAAAGCACAATCCAGCAAGGGTTAGGAGATCATGATGTGTGCTTATCTGTTGAATGGGAGAAGATGACATCCATTGACATCTGGATAAAAGTTAATGGCTGTAAACTCCACACAGCCCTTCATTTTAGTGAAGAAATAGAGTGAACATGAATTACTGTACTTCCATTTACATATAGAAGATAAGTTGTGAGTCTAGAGAGCAAAGTATTGCAATTATAAGTGCACATACCAATCCGTGAGTGTTTGAAGAATATAATTTTCCGTTGTCTTGTCCTAAATTTTAAAATGTATATATAGTTTTGCCAAACCATTTGACCTTTTTCCTTGACATTTAAAGTACTTAATGAAAAAGAAAGGGAAATACTTATTTCAATATCATATTTTTTATCTTTAGAAAGTGTTGTGAAAGTAACTTGAATAACTGAGGGGCATATGGCTTTCTCTTCAGCAATGATAAAACTTTGAGAATTGAAAGACCTAAATCTGCTTCCAAAATGTAATTAAGAGGATTGCAGTTATTCCGCTAATCCAAACCCAGGGAAATTTTTACAAGAAGGTAAATTATTTCCCTTCCAAGTACTTTTTTCATTTTTATTTGCAAACTGATAATTAAGAGGATATTTCTTTTAAAGTCTATTGATCATATTTAGGAATATGAAGCTCATGAAAGTTTGTAATTCCTGCCTCCTTCCAGCTGACACCCTGATATAATTGGAGGCCGGAGCAGAATAGCATACTTGAAATACTTCATCATTATCTACTGCCCCATGACAAAGCAGTGTTAAAATACTGTACAAAATTATAGCAGTTGAAAGTCACAGTTGGATTCGATGATCTTAAAGGTCTTTTCCAACCTAAATGTTTCTCTGAAAGTAGTTCAGTGCGAGCTTGCTCTTGTTGTATGGTAAGTGATAAGCTGCTGTGTCCTGGAAACAACATTTCATTACGTTTTCTCATTTGAAGTTTACACCTGCCACAAATACATATTTTTGTCCTTCTCTAATGTTGCGGTAAATAATACATGCATGAGCAAACCAAATCAAACAATTCTCTGAGGAAAGAGAGTCCTCAAAGTAGTCAGATTTTTGTCAGATTCTCAGCACTCACTTTTGAGAGCTGTCAGGGAATAAAGGAATGAAAACCTAACTTCAGCATACATTAACAAAGAAAAGAAGGGAAGAGATATCACAGGCACAGCTGTATTTCCTTGATCAGAAAATCCTTACTGTTTTTTTCCTTTTGTGTGTTGAACATATAATTTAAATAGATGGGGTATAAATAGAATTGTCTAATGTCTCCAGTCCCATTCACACATTCAGTTCCTCCCAGAAGGAATTAATAAAATAAGAAAAAGAAAGATCTTGGTGATGCACTTTGCACCAGGCAGATTTTGGAATTTAGGAACAAACATGCTACTGAAAATCCATTGGATCTGTATTTGTGAAATTATAAACACTTTTGAAGAATTTTTTTTTAAATGTATATATTTTTATACCAGTTACACGGTATATTGCTTATTGTGGATGGTCACAAATAACCACTTCTCAATCAATGGCAATAAGTTAACTAGACTTGAAAATAGATATATTCCTTCCTATTTTTTACTTCTGTTAAAGTTTGTTTACCTCTTTCTTTACATGCTTCTGCCTCTCTCTTGCTTATCTTACAATATTCAGGAATATTCCAATAAATTTAATGGAATCAGAAAGGAATTGGCAAGAAAAGAGGTAAGACTGCAGTCTAAGGAGTGTTTATATTTGGATCCATACATTTCTGAAACAAAAGTTTAATATTTATCTGGATGTATAAAGCTGCAAAAGTGTTAACATCTACATTATCATGGAAGACACTGACTTCTATCTGAATCTCTAAACACAATACTTGTTTTCAGTAGGAATTTTGATAGGAACTCTGTGCAATCACTAATTTTTCTCTAGTTTGATAACTTTTTGTTCAGTAATACTGTTTAATTTTTTTCTGGTTTTTTGTACATTTAACAGATGCTCAAGAAAGCTATTAATAATGTCAGAAGAATGGCTTCTCATCCAACACTGCCATATTGTAAGTTAAGGTTTTTTTAAAAAAGAGAAAAGTTATCTAAAGATTTTATATTTCTTTCTCACCTGTTTCTTAGTGTGCTGTTTTGTACTAGCACAACAATCTAGTATATGTTTTGAAAGTTGTTTATAAGCCATACATACTGAAACTTATTTTTCATTTTAAAAAACATTATGAGGGGATGTAGAATAGCCTTTAGAAACAGCAAAAAGTACTGTATTTCTCTCTTACTTGTGACGAGAATGAAAGATGGGAATGAAGAAAGGGAAAAGGTGTGTTATTACCTCCAAGCTTCATATTTTGTGAGCATCTAAATACGATTCTTAATCAAATAATGAGTAACACAACTTTGAGTTGCAGTGGTACATCCTGCTCCTACACCAAGCCAGATACTACGGCATAATTGAGTCACTAGTTATTTTGAGATGGTGTGTGCTTTCTTGAAACTGTGAAAGCTACAACTCTTGTGAAAAGTCATGTCAATATTTTCTGTTGCAGACCTGACAGGTGCTCAAGATGGTAGTGTAAGAATGTTTGAGTGGGGTCATGCACAGCAAATCACATGTTTTCGATCTGGTGGCAACTCAAGGGTAACTCGAATGAGATTCAATTACCAAGGAAATAAGGTAACTGACAGAATGCTTCTGTACGCATTCTCTTCTCTTCTCCCCTCCCCCAGTAGAATTGTAAATTAGCAGAAACATCACATGCTTCAAATAGAAAGTATTTTCTCAAAATTGTGGATATTTTCTCTGCAGTACATACATACATATTTACTATTACTATGTATTTTCTTTCAGTTTGGAATTGTTGATGCTGATGGGTATATAAGTTTATATCAGACAAATTGGAAATGTTGTCCACTTACTGGAACTTCACCTAAGCCATATTTGGTAAGCTGAAAACTAAATTAGTTTCCATAAACTTGTGTTGTGTTCCCTTACTTCTTTCGCCCTTCAGAATAGCTAGGATAGGGCAAGGATTGTGCTGATTACCAGTATTAATCAAGTTATGTGTTACTGCCATCCTGTGATCTGTATGACAGACAGGTTCTTACATTCTAATCATACTTACTAAGTGGAGAGTGGAAAACGTACCATGAGATCTGAAATAACTTTAATGTTCATTGACACTTGGCAATAATTGTCACTTGTCTATTAATGGACAGTTACGCAGGACTGCAGAGTATATTTCCATGAAAAACTAAGTGTCTTACAGGGCATACCAATACCTTTATATCCCATGTTCTTTAAAATAATTTCTTTTGAAACACCTTACCTTCTCAAGGAAGTTTAATATTGCCTGCTTGCACAAAAGAGATTCCTTTTTAATTAATTATTTTACTGCAATTTTTCAGACATGGCAGTGTCATAACAAAACAGCCAATGACTTTGTTTTCATCAGTTCATCATCTTTGATAGCTACAGCAGGATTTTCTTCTGACAACAGGTAATATCTGTTGTGATAATGCATAAAAGTGAAGTGGTGCCATATTTTCTCTCCTTTCCCGCACTCTGGTTTTTTTATGATTCTTCTTGAGCAGTTTAAGAATACTTGTGCTTGATTTCTTGGCAGGAGGGGGAGAGAAGCAATGTTTGCAGCTAAATTCATGTGCCTGTTAAGGGAGGTTTCATAGGGAAGCACAGATATTCTGCTCATGTTCCATATGAGGGGGGGAAGTAGAAAGGGGAGGTCCTGAGTGCTTCTGTCAGAATCCAGTGAGGGGTATGTGGGAATGGCTTAAAGCTGTGCCAGGGGAGATTGAGACTGGACATGAAGAAACATTTTGTTACCAAGAGGTTCAGACACTTGAACAGGCTTCCTTGAGGTCTGTCCCCAAAGCCTGTCGAGTCTGAGGCATTTGTTCAATGCCCTTCATGATATGCTTTACTCCTGGTCAGCCCTGAAGGTGTCAGGTGGGTGGATTACATGATCCTTCTAGGCCCCCTTCCAGCTGAACTGTTCTGTTCTACACACATGAACCTGTCTTAAATTATTTTTATACCTCTGGGGGATTTGCATAGCTCTCCATTTCTAATTTTTTTTCGTTAGTAAGTACTGATCAAAAAAGATCAAAACCTGCTAACATTTCGGTGAATTCAGCTACAAAAGATTGTTAACATAAATCCTTTTTGGAAATAGCCAGTCATAGAATGATTTGTGTAGAAGGCATATTCTTGCACTGTATGTTAAACTATGGAAATAGTTTGGGGTCTGCTCAAAAGTAATCATTGAAAGTCTGTTTACAGTGCTTTTGTGCCTGAAACAACCTTTTTAAGGTGAAGATGACTTTTTAAGTGTTCAAAATACCTTAGAACATTTGTTGCTGAATTAAGCCATATTTTTTTCTACAGAAATATTTGTCTTTGGGATACTCTGGTTTCTCCTGCAAATAGCTTGGTGCATGGTGAGTAAAATACAACAACCAAAATGTTTGACCACACTATAAAAAAGTGTATTTGTGTGTCTATGGAAGAGTTATTGTGGGAAGTAGTTTTAACATTGGCAGTAAAATGTCTTTCACCATTCCGTGTGAGTGCACCAGTGGGAATATAAAACCAGATTCTTGAGAAATTACTTGGTGTTCTGTATACGTGATTGGTTTCATGGACGTGAGCACCTTCCTTCATGTACCTTCTGTCCTTGCACCACAAGTGCAAGTCAGGCATTTCTGTTCTTTTTTAAAAGGTTCTGGGCAGCTCCTGCTTGAGAACAATTATTCCTCTAAGTAGGATTTTGGAGGTGCAATAAATATTTAGCTGGGTTTCATTAGCTTTATTACTAATATTTTGTTGCATGTAATACAACAAATGTATTTCAGTATCAGAAATGCGGAATTAAGATCAGAGAGTTGTGAACTCCTTACTCTGTACTTAAAGTATGGTGAATGCTTAAGTGTAAGTGAGAGACAGATGGAATTTCTAAATGTAAATTCATAGGCCCTTTGAACTACAAGTACTGTGTTCTGGTAATTGTAATTTTCATTCACTTTTTCCACTCATTTAGGAGAGTAGACATATCCAAATAAATGTGAATAGAAACAAATTAGCAGTAAAATGACCAGTGGAAACTTGCAGGAGATTTGGGCAAGTCATTTAGGAGGAATTTCTGATGGGCGTTACGTGACTTAAAATAACAAACAAATTATATTACTTAAAATAACAAATAAACCTGTTATTTTAATAGCAGATTATTAAAATTATCCATTTCTAGTCAAGGATTAATAGTTTGTGATTACACAGGGATAAAGAAAAAGGATAAAATTTTTTGTTAATACAGATTTTAATTTCTTAATTTGAGAATACTGCAGCTTCAGAATGTCTGATGGGAACCTGGGTTTACATATATATTGGTATGGCAATAAGTGTGCTGGGTGTGGGCAGTTGGATTGCATCATCAAAGTCACTGTTGATACTGTCTTGAGCTATTAGAGATTGATTGAAAATATAAGTTAGTACTATGTTTTATTTAAATTACTTTGCTTTGGCTTTCAGCTTTTATCTGTCATGATAGTGGAGCAACTGTGCTAGCATATGCTCCAAAACACCAGCTGTTAATTTCTGGAGGCAGAAAAGGCTTTACCTGTGTAATTGATCTTCGCCAAAAGCAGCAGCAGCAGTTACTCCAGAGTCATGATTCTCCAGTCAAAGCAATTGCTGTTGATCCTACAGAGGAGTATTTTGTCACAGGATCTGCTGAAGGCAACATAAAGGTATTAATGAGGGGAGGGAGCAGAGATGATGTGTACATTCGGAAAGAATCTTGAACAGGTGTGGAACCATCAGATGTCATATGTACTGCATTTGTTCTCAGCTCTGACCTTCACATTAACTAATTTAATTATGAAATGTCAGTCTTGCCTCTTTTTAATGCGGATACCTCCTTTTAATTAGTGATACCTTAGTGTCTCTCTGTATTTCCTATTACAGAAAATGAGTATTAGTATTCTCTGACTGTGTCATTACAGATTGCTACATATTATTCTTTTACAGTTAGTGTCAGAAAAATAAATGCAAAATTCAGTGCAATTTCTCCACAATTCCTTGCTGATGATTTTTAAGATCATGGTAGTTATCCATATAAGAGGTTGATGTTTTGATGCTTTTTCAGGTATGGAGTCTGTCTACATTTACTCTTCTTCACACTTTCATCAATGAGCATGCTCGACAGTCTCTCTTCAGAAACATTGGGACAGGAGTCATGCAAATTGAGACAGGACCAGCAAATCACATATTCTCCTGTGGTGCTGATGGAACAGTAAAGATGAGAATCTTGCCTGATAGATTCAGCCCTTTAAAGGATGTTCTAAAAAATGATGTGAAATTTATGATCTAATGTTTTTCTCAGAATAATGAATAACATTCCCCTTCTGCCATCCCTGAAAGTATTTTTCCTGAAACTAACCAACAAAGCAGATGCACAATGAAAGCTTGTGGCACAGAGATGTTTTGGGTTTTTTTCTGTCTCCCCTTCTGCTGCCAACCCCCTATTTATTAATTACCTGGAGCTTTTAGTCCCTGATGCACTAATGCCTTAAAGATTAAAAGGTCCTTCAGATTTCGATTGTTGCCTAAAATACAAGCTAAGTATGACTCCAGATTACATCACTGTAATATTATTAAGATGTTGCTGTAGTGGTTTACTCTTTCTTTTGAGGTAGTTACACTCTCACCTGGAGTGTACCATCTGGGCTGACCTCTGCTTATATTCAACACCTGGCCACCTTGTGTGGTCAAAGCATGTCTGTCCTGATGGAGACCTTAGGTAATGTTTTTTCACTGAGGCAACCATTACTGTCTCACTTCTCAATTTGTTTAGTTAGCCAACAGTAAAAATTTATACCTATGTGCAGAAGAGAAATAAAGTCTCCAGGAGTGAATACTCCTGGTCATGCAGGCCTTCATATAACGAGCCACTCTCTCTCTCCATTCCTGAAATCCAGGCTGTTTACCTCTCTACCTTGCCTGATCTCCTTCCTCTCATCTAGAGTATAAGAAACTGAAGGATGTTCTGTAACTTGTCTTCTGATCCATAGCTTCAATCACTGCCATCAGGATGGCAGGCTTACCTTTTAAAAATAAATATATTTTTAACCCTGAACACTCCCTTTACAAGAATAAAATGTAAATATGAATGGATATCTTCCTAGAAAAATAGTCAAGATTATGTGTGAAGCCTTAGACTTGATCAAAAAGATACAGGAGGATACTGCTTTAGGATATGGCACTAGGATTTCTTCAAAGACTATTTATTTAGATGTCTGTAGAGGAAATAAAAGAAAAACTGAACCTAATTTATTTTTACTTTTTTTTCCCGTAGGACTTTAATTTAGCCCAAAGATAGTTCATTCTTAGCACTTACGTTTGTCTGTTTTTCCTAAGTACTTTAAAAAAGGAAAAAGTAGTTCAACAGCAAAGTACTTCTACACTGTCAGTCTTTCTTTCTTGATGTTTATGTTTACATCTGGTGTCAGATGAAAGAAAACAAACTGGATAGATGTAGAGGGGTTTTTTTTGCCAAAATATTAAACTGCATAACTTAAATGTTTGACCAAATTATTAATGCACAAGGCCTTTAATTTTATTTTAGTCAGCTAAACTGTTTCTGTATGTATTTTGGTTTACTTTTCCTTACTTGAGAGCTTGACAAAGGTTTAATTTGTAAATTAGATGTGAGGCTGGATTACTTGAATGCCAATGGTGTACTTTTTGCTAAAAGATATTTTGTGAAATATAGCACCAAGATATTAACTGTAAAATAAACTTGTCAAATTAGGAACTATGGGGATAAATAAAGCATAGCAGAAATGAAGGGCTTGTATAATGAACTATGTAACATTCTCAGGATGCTTTTATCTTAAGAATATAAAGTTGTTTAAAAAGATTTTGTAAAATGTATTAAGGTCATTTTAAATGTATGTTTCGCAAGTTGCAGTGCAAACACTATGAAGGTTTTTATGCACATAACCTGAATTTTCAAATTGTGCAATAAAAAGAATGTGAATGTTATGCCATGAAGAAACATGTGACAGCATTTCAAACTGGTACAGCTGTTCAGTGATTCAGTTGTAACTGTTCTTCCTTAACACTTACAGATTGAAATTGAACTTGATATTAGAACAGTTTAAGTACAGTGATGGACCAGAAAAGTGACTAAAAGTGACACCACCTTACAAAACAGACTTGCCCAATGAGTATGTGTTATCTGCTCAGTGGCTGAGTTTCTAATATTCTTTATTCTTATGGAAGAAGGAAAACAGTGGAGTAAACAGTAGCACACTCCTTTAGTATCAGCTGAGACCATGACTTTGTAGCTGCTTATATACATGCGTCAGTTTTATACATCCACTGAACTAATAATGTTACATGTGCAAAAATCATGGCAGTATTATATAATTATGTCCTTGATGTTTTGTCCTTAAATATTTATATCTCATTAGCTTTAATACTTCAAGCTCAATTCTATTGTACTGGCAATCACAAAAAGCTGTCTTACCATCTGCAAAAGGAGCAGATTTTGTATGTAATTTGCCAAGACATACAATGTTGTCATTTTTCTGAGTAAAGCTGCACTTTGAAAAATCCTGGCAAAATTATGCTTATACCAGAAAAGTACTGACCATGAACAAGCATTTTCAATAATATTTATAGTTACCATAAGCTATTCTCAAAACTAAATTATGTAAAATCACAATGTATTTGCCACACCTTTATAATCTTTCCAATAAATCCTGCAGAAACTCAACCTTCTAGAGTTCCATGTTGCTGCTGTTTCATTTACGAATCAGTTGTTCGCTTGCATATTGTTCATTGATGTTTAATTATTGTAAGACAAATTATCAGTAGCTTTCTTGTAATAATGGAATCAAAATGAGTTAAATTCTGTTGTATCTGAAACTTTTAAAGGGACACTCTCAACTTCTAATCTAGTCATTGGAGAACTGATCTCAGAACTCTCTGGCTGTTGCCCTTAATTTCCACTGACTTTTGTCCTCCAGCAATTAATGCTTTTTCCATGTTGCTATGCAAGTTACTCAAACTTAAGGGTACTAGTGCCTATAGAGGTCCCTGTGCTTGAAGTAACTGTGTGCACAAATTGAACATAAAATTTGCCTTTGCCAATGCTTAATCAATACTAATTTACTGCCCAGACAAAATAATTTAGCTTGTAGTTGATAATGTCCCTTTTCAATATCATAGACTGGGAGTTGTGACTTGTGTTTGTCTGTGTAGCAATACATAAATGCTGTCAGAGTGTGTCATTCTTGTGTTGCTAACTGACTTCGTTACCTCAGATACATGATCCAAGTTCTTTATGATTACTTCAGTGACTTGTGGAAGTTAAAACTCTGGCCATCTGGGTACTTAAACTGGCTTGCTGTGTGACCAGAAGATTCTCAGCTGACAGCTGACACTGCAGGATGTTGATGGAGAAAGGTGGAATAGATTCAGATTTTTACTGTGCCGTGGTGGTGCAAGGTGAGGTCGTACATGTTCTGCTGCATTTTAGGAACCTCAGAACCAGTTGCAGGAAATGAACTATGGAGATATCCTACACTAGGTACCCCCTTCCTATTAAAAGCACCCAGTGTTAGATTAGATGCAATAGTTATGAAAAAAGCAACAGTGATTATGGGGAAATAAACTTGGAGATGATGTATTCTCCAAGGTAATTATTTTCAAATGTTTATTTTTACTAAAAATAGCAAAACCATCGCTAATGGCAGGTTCAGCACACTGATCAAACTACTTTCTATAAAATAAAGATAACTGATTTACCAAGTTTCTTAGTGTTTCTTATTCCTCCTATTTCTAGCTCTAAAATGTGCATGATTTGATTTTTCTTTTTTAATGCATTATCGTTGCATGCTTTTTTATCTTTCGTTCTTGCTTTTTGGTGTTTGGGGGCGAGGGGGTTGGGTGCGTTTTTTTTTTTCTTTTTTTCAATGCATAAGTAGCAGAACTGAATAAAACGAAATTTATTTTGCAGTGTGATGCTGATGTAGTGGTGACCCTTTCTGTTGTCTGCCACAACTTAACCTTTGAAGCCCTTTCCTGTTTCATTTAAGCTTGAAAACCTGTGAAGGTCTTGGGGAGCTTCACCCACCTCTGTGTTTCCACCTGTAGCAGAGGTACAAGGATGAATGCACCTGTAACAATCTGATTAGTGAGAGATGCCCCAATTAAGGTGCAAATGAGACGAAATGCCAGTTTGACAAAACTGACTTTATTTTGTAGCTTTAGTGCGTAGGAGAAAGAGAGCACCAGCAGGAGACAGTCACCACCTGTGGATCCAGCGCTGTCTTGTTGGTCCTTTTTCACTCTGGGCTTCTCAGTGGTGTGGTGGGGGTCCTGGTTCGTTCTTCTTGTACTAGGTTCTGTGCAGAAAGGGGTGTTGGATACTCAAGATCAGACACTTGACTGAAAAGTTTTCACCATGCATTTTGCAAACAAAGGAATTCATGCTCATTGGCTGCAAGTTGCACAGTTCTCTAGTTAGTACTCTGTCTTCCACTGATTAATGATTCCATTGCTTCCTATGCTAATTAGTCAGTTCTTTCTCTTCTTTTGAGTCAGTGGTTTTCTTGGAGGACTATGAGCTGGTGGTTGCAGTCTCGCCCTGCTGGAGTTATCTTTTATCCAGTCAGAGATGATTGTAGCACAGTTGCTGAATTGGATTTATTAGTGTCTTGGGAGTTCTGCCAGATGCCCTTGTGGCCTGTGCATTTTGCATTTTTTGTATCCACTATCAGTGGTACATCCTTCTTCCCAAGCTTTGTTAAACTTCCCCTAGGTCATTGGACAGTACTGCTTTATGCAGTGTAGGTTCCTGGTATCCACGGAGCCCTGTTCGGGGGTGCTTTGGAGACTGTTGGTGGTGGCAGAGTCCGTCTGTCCCGTAACTTGGGATGCTCTTTCTGCGCTGATAGGTCTGTGAGCTGCTGCTTTTCACACGCCCTGTCCCAGCGGGGATGTATTGACCAGGGTGTGCTGACTAGATCTTGCCGCTGCCAAGCCTGGAATTAGCACCTTCCTGGCACAAACTCCCCTCTTCTCTGGCCTTAATAGCGTTTAATACCTGTTCCTTAATCCTAACAGCCCCCACGCGAGTCACACCGTGGGTGTGAGTAGGGGACGCATCTCCTTAGGCTCGCAGCAAGCCGCTGCCAAAACAAAGTACCTCGGCATGCAGCTCGGTAGATATAAACAATTGTATTTAGGCTCGGGCTTGGGGCTGGAGCGGGCCCCGCCCCGGCCCGGGGCGAGCTCAGGGCAGGGCAGGGCCGGGTGCCCGCCCCGCCCCGGTCCCGGCGGGAGCCCGGAGCTGCCGCCGCCGCCGCCGCCGCGCCCGTCCCGCTCGGCCCCGCCGCCCCGCGCCCTCGCACACAGTAAGTGCCGCCGCTTCCCTCCGCGGGCCGCGTCCCGTCCCCATCCCCATCCCCACCCCGATCCCGATCCAGCCGCCCCCGGCCCGGCCCGGCCCCTGCCCTGGCGGGAGCCGCGGCCGAGAGCGGCAGCGGGACGGGCCGGGCCCGGCGGGGCCCCCGCAGCAGCGCCGGGCACAGCGCGGCGGGAAACGCGGCCCCGGGTCCGGGCCCGGCGCTGCCGCCTCCTGCCCCGGCGGCTCCCGGGGCCGCGCTCCAGGTGGGAGCTGCCCGGAACTACGCGGGGGAGTTTCCTCACCGCCGATGTGTCTGGGTGAAGGCTGCTCTGCTCGGGGACATAGAGCCTCCGCTCCTCCTCGGCAAGCTTGTCACTGTTTTTCCAGAAATGGTTCTGCTTTCACCCGGGGTGAGCCGTCCCTAGCCCGGGTGTGCTTGGGCGCGCACTGCCCCGGACCGTGCAGGACTGACCTGCAGCTCTTGAGACAGAGTCAGGCGTGGTGATGCAGCTGAAGTCTGCACAGTGGTGCCAGGCAAACTTTTCTGAGACGTGCCAGTTTGGCTTTGAAATGCTACTAGCAAAAATCTGACATTCCGCCAGTAGAATGCGGTGTGTCTTATTTACATACTACTGATTAAGTAAGAGAGATCACACTTCGGTGTGGGCTTTTCCTTTTTAGAAACCTGAGTCTTCCTTCCACTTACGAGGTCTGTGTGTCTCTAGGGGTACATGTTCACAGTCTTACCTGACCACGCTCCCGCGGGTGAAGCAAAACTCGGTCCAAGTGATGCTTCCCTCTCTCTGCACTTGCCTGGTTTCAGTTACGCTCCTTTGCCAGTTGTTTGTGTAACCCATCAGTGAAACCACTCACGTTACACACTGCCTCGTCAAAACTGCTCCCAGCAGTCGTTTTCACATTCTCTGGTGGGCTGAATGCTGCCAACTCTGTTTATCTTTTGTCAGCTCTAAATGGGAAATTTGCTTTGAAGGAGCGTCGACAGTGGAGCCAAAAAAAAAAAAAAAAAAAAAAAAAAAAAAAAAAATTCTAGAGGGGAGGAGTGTTGTGGAAAGAGGTCCAAGACCTGTATTTGGAAGACAAAACTTTGTGAACTTGGAACATGCATAGAAGCAGGAAGAAGGAACTAAAATGTTCTAGTACATTTACATTCAGCACTGGAGCTAAAACTTTCTAGTACATTCAGTGTCTTTATTTCACCTGAAAGCAAATTTCACCTGGAACACTATTGAAACAGAAGTTACAGTGCAGATCTTTGCAGGAGCACAGAACACTGCATCTGGAAATGGAAGTTGCTCGCTGTTTGCCCTGACAACAGGAAGCTGCTCATTTCCGTTAAATAGTAACTAGCCTAATCTGACTAAACCTAGATTTCAGTGTGCTCCATGGCTGAATTTATCTGTTTTGAGGTTTCTTTAAATAGTTGCTGCTAGGTAGAGAATAATAATTGCTGCTTGGAAAGGCTGAGCAGATAATCAAATCGTTGGGAAATCTCAACTTTGGTCAATTTCTTATTTTGGTACAAGGCAAGTCCTCCAAGTGATGGACAGTAAAATGCCTAATTGTCATTGAAGCAGATAATGCATCCTTACAGATTAGTTTTGTACAAAACCCAGAAATACTGAATAGCAATGTATGGTATGTAAACAGCAGCTGGTTTGAGATAAGTTACATCTTAGGATGAGTTTTCTTCCAAGTTGCAGATGTTTGCTCTTGAGTTTACCACCTAATACAGGTTTTGGGCTAGAATTCGCCTTTATGTTTTTTATTAATTCTTGTACATGAACAGTGTAAAGATGAAAAGGAAAAAAAGTCACCAAGTGTTATTTGTCATGATTTACCATTGTATATATCCTTTTAAATTGCCGCCTTAATCTTAATCTTATAGGTTGGTATTAGCTTTTCCATAGTTTATTTCTGTATTTATTACATTCTAGCAGCTTTGACCACTGTCTACGTAAATTTGATTATAGCTTCTTATGTCCCTAAGATAAATCATAAGGCAAGTAGATGGTACTCTGCTTCTCTTCCTTTTGTCTTTCTTTTCCCACTGCCTTTGTAGTTAAGTTTCTTCTCATTTTTTACATTTTCCCTATATTAGACAGATAATTTAAACTACTTTCATCTTCTCCCACTGACAAATTTCTTACACTGTGTTTAAATCACATTTTGTGAATCAGATTGATCTGATGAACAAAACAAAATTTCACTGAAAATTAAGTATATAGGAAGAGTTTTTTTATGGGGAAAGTATTCTTTGTACACAATGTATCTTGAACAAGTGTCAAGACAAATTCCAGTAACGTGTACCTCAACTTGACAAATTCTAGTGCTCTTGGGTTTTTTTTGAGTATCAATACACAGACTGTGGTGCTCCAGGAGCTATGATTTAATGTTAGAGTAACTTGGGGACTTTTTTGGGCTAATCTGGGGGATTTTTTGTGTCCATTTACTAACAGTCATGAGCAGCCATGTCATCAATTCTATAAGCAATAAAAATGTTTACAACATTCTTCAGCTGTGATGTAGTGCAAATTCTAGGCCTCTTTATTCGTTACTGGCTTTTCAATCACTGAAAGTGAGTATGGCTTGAAATTAGGTGGTTTTTTTCCTCTTATGCCTCCAATGTCATCAGATCATAAGACCCAGAGTAAATGTTATGTGTGTTCGAGTCAAAGTTAAGATGGCATTTTTCAGTTAAGCATGTGAACAAGAGGTTTCACACTGCATTTTTACATTCTCTTTCTCAAGTAATGTTTTGCTCAACCCAGAATTTCCTTTTTTAACCTAGAGATTGATCTCACCCCCACTGAGAAGCAAGCTCTGTGCTCTGAGACTGAGGTGTGTAATTTGCCGAGCGGTGGTAGCACTTGGCTGTTTCCTTTGCATCCCCAACAAGTCTCAAAGAAGGGGAAAAGTGTGGAATACAGGATTTGTATTAGAAGCTGTTAATCCTGTGTTTCAGGTGCTGATGTCTGAACTGATCATTGACACTGTCAGTTCAAGCCAAAATGTCACTTCTTTCTTCATTTCTTTGTGGTGGTTTCTGGAATCACTCTAGTAAGGCAGGTGTGTGAGATGGAGTGTTAAACAAATTACGTAGCTTTTAAATTACATGAGTTAAAACTGTTCCTTAATTTCAACACATTTTTGTTTGGAAATCCAGATAATGAGCAGTAAGTGTCTCAGCCCTTGAGCAAACCTTACAGGGACTTAAAAGGTGTTACATGACTTTTTGATGATAAAACCCTTAGTTGCCATTGATAAGTTGTATGTTGAGGATTAAGTCTAGAAGACATTAGTACCAAAATCTGCGTTTCTTTTAATCTTTCCTCATTAACTAAAATTGCATCTTCTTCTAAATTTTAGTTTTAAATATGCCTGCCTTAATCCAAAATCTCATTTTTCTTCCAGAAACAGGGTTGTGTGTATTTAAATAACTCTTTTTGAAGCTCAGTTTATATAAAGGGATCAACAAAACTGTACACATTAAAACCTGGCATTTTCTCCCACTTTAAGGAATAATGCAGTGAAGAAAGCAGGAGTGCACTAGTGTTGGCCTTTCGAAATCAGGCTGGGTGCAGTTATGCTAATGGTAGTTTTTTGGATACATATCTGACCCCGAGTGATGGTTGATAACTCATCTGAGGGAGGGGTGTGTGTGTGTGAGCAGTGGGCTGGGCTCTCTACCTTTGCAACAGAGTGTTTGGTCTGTTCTGTACCTGTGTCTGGAGACCCCAGAATGAACTGGTGGAACTTCCATTTGCCGTATCAATTTGATATTTATTACTTGATGAATTGCAGAATTTTCATTGTGTGTTGTGCTTAAGCCTTTCTCTAATGGCTTCATTTTTCCTGTAGTATCGGAGCCTTACTGGAGCATGTCTGGATGATGTGCCCATGCTAAGGAGGTCTTGAGAGGAATTGAGGAAACGGCAGAGCAAAGCAAACTGTTTTAAACAGAACTGGCATCTATAGTTGAAGATTTTACATGCTTGCTTCTTTTAGTGTCTCTGTCTGGTACTTGTAAACTAAATTTCCATCTAATCAAGTATTTTTAAAGAGACAATATATTTTTTTCTTGTTTAGTGTTTTGTCTGTAGAAGTTACTGGGGCTCAGTTATATTCAGGGTAAGCTGTAAATAACTGAACTGAAGAAAAACATGTAACTATAGTCCATGTCATTCCTCTACATACTAAATACATGTAAAAGAATATATTAAGCTTTAAGGTACTGAGAAGCAGAAAAAGAAGCTCCAAAAGGAGAAAGCCTAAAGCTTCATGTCATTGTCTGCTAAGGTATTTGTCTCTTGAGCTTTGAAGTTGAACACCTCTCTTGTGAAGGAAATAAAATCCACTAGTTACCAATAACTGATTGTCCTCTCCAGCATATATATGACACACAGATAGTGTCGTAATTTGGCTGTCTTGAAAGGCATTTTAAGTAATAATAAGTGATCCAGCAAGGTGAAAAAAAAAAAAAGCCTGTTAGGTAAAAAAGTGTTTAGGAAGTGGATAATAATTTTATCCAAATACATGCTAAATTGAAATTTATCAAACAAAATGTTACCACATTTGAATTATTGATTGTGCAATACAATGTGTGTAACCACTGTGATTCCTTGAAGAGGAATTCCCCTTTAGCTTCCAGCTGAAGTAAGTTGGTTTTGACCCAATTCCCACGTACTCAATGTTGCCCACTTCCTGTTTGATGCATAATATTGAGCTGTCTAAAGTATGTTGGCATTACTGCAGAATATTGCACTTTCTTGAAGAACTTACTTTACCTATAAGTACAGCTGAAGTTCTGGAAGTTAATCTTGAAATCCTGAGAAAAGAAAGATACTAAGAATCGGGCTTCTGGTGATGAGGAACATTCTCTGTCAGAAGTCTGTTGGGTGTATGTGCTAACTACCACTTCCAGCCTGAATATATGGCTGCTCTCACTTCGTTCTGAAAGAAACAAAAATGTAACTTCCTGCTTTTGCCAGTTCTGCAGGAGTCTGAGACATAACCAGGTCACTGGAATATTGCTGAAGGAATAGGGATAAAATAATGTCTGCTGGTGTCTTATGAACATGGACACTGAAAATGTCAAGCTTTATATTGGAAAGTATAAAAGTAAAGGACATGTCTGGGCCCATAAATCTTCTGTTGTGTTCCAATTTCAAAAAGTGGTGTTTGCAGCAAATCCTTTTTATCCATAAATGGTCCAGTGTATAGCAGGAGGCTTATCCCCAGCAGCTATAAATAGTGAAATGCTCTAAAATATGATTCAGCTTTTTTGTTGCAATGTCCGAAGTAAATAACTGCCTCTTGAGTTACTGAAAGCATTCCAATGTGTAGTGGGTTGACCATGGCTGGATGCCAGGCACCCATCAAAGCTTCTCTATCACTCACCGTGGTAACTGGACAGGGGAGAGAAAACAGAACAAAGTGTTCAAGGGTTGAGGTAAGGACCAGGAGAGATCATCCACCAAATAGTGTCACAGGCAGGCTAATGACAAGTAAAATAAATGTTAGAAACACCTTCCCACCACTCTCCCTCCTTCCCAGCTCTACCTTCTCCCCTCCGGTGCAGGGAAATGGGGGATGGAATTTACGGCCAGTTCATTTCACATTTCTGCTGCTGCTCAGGGAGAGGAGTCCTTCTGCTGCTCCAGCATAGGGGCCCTCCCACGGGAGACAGTTCTCCATGAACTTCTCCAGTGTGAGTCCATCCCATGGGCAACAGTTCTACATAAAATGCTGCAGTGTGGGTCACTCTTCCACAGTGTGCAGTCTTTCAAGGACAGGCTGCTCCAGCATGGGTCCCCCAACGAGTCACAAGTCCTAGCAGGAAACCTGCTCCAGCACGGGCTCCTCTCTCTGCAGGTATGCAGGTCCCTGCCAGGAGGCTGCTTCAGCACAGGCCTCCCATGAATTCACAGCCTCCTCTCGGGCATCCAACTGCTCTGGTGTGAGGCTCCACCACGGGCTCTGGGTGGATCTCTGCACCCCTGTTACCTCTGTGCCTGCAGGGGCACAGCTGCCTCACCGTGGGCTGCACCAGGGGCTGCAGGGGAATCTCAGCTCCAGCGCCTGGAGCACCTCCTGCCCTCCTTCCTCACTGGCCTCGGTGTCTGCAGAGTTGTTTCTCTCACATGTTCTCACTCCTCTCCTCTCAGCACATTTTCATCTGCCCAATAACCTTTTTCTTCCTCTTTAATCTGTTATCACAGAGGCATTACCATCATTTCTGATTGGCCCAGCGTTGGCCACTGGCCCATCTGTCCTGGAGGCAGCTGGCATTGGCTCTGCCAGACAGGGAGGAAGCTTCCAGCAGCTTCTTACAGAAGCCATCCCTGTAGCCCCCAGTACCAAAACCTGGCCACACAGCACCAACACATAGTGCTATTTTTATACTTACAGTTATGAAGGGGATTTTGGTGCTGCTTTGCCTTGGGAAACAGAGAGGAAGTTGCTGCTGTGTTAATTGCTATTAATAAAGCATCACCATTTAATATGAAATGCATTTTAGAGCTCTCTCTTGTATATCATGGTTAACTAATATGAAATAAGTAGCAAAACCATACCTCCATCTTCTGCAAAACATTTGGTAGATGGTTTTTTTTGAGTGTTTACATACTGGGGTTTCAGAATGTAGAAAATAGTAGTTGGTACTAGAAGGTACCTGTGACTTTCTGACTCATCTGCTGCAGATGGTTCTCTCCGAGTGGTAGGTATGTGCATGCATTAAACAGATAAGGTAAGCCTAGTTAAATGGCCTGTAATTAAGCCCTGATTATTGAGTTGGTTTGGAGTATTCATAATTAGATATGTGTTTATTTATGATATCCTTCCACTTCTCAGCAGAAGGTTATTTGTTTTGTATATATGCTTAGCCCATTTTCCTTAGTGTATTTAAGTAATTTTCAGGTTCTGTGGAAGAACCTTTGCCCACCTTCAGCTCATCCCACATCCTTCCTCCTCAGTTCAAAACACAAAATCTGCATTTTATCAGGTGCACTTCAGATGATTTTTTGATTTTATGCTCTACGAGATGAAACAAAAATGAACAACTGTTCAGCAATTTTTTTTTTTAGTTCGAGCTCATCTTAGTGTTTTATTGTCAGTCACTGTTGATATTAAAATTTTGTTTAATCCTGATGTGTATAGCACTGTCTTTATGACTAACTGCAGAATTATTTTGTTAAAAAAAAAATCCTCTTCTGAGGAAACATTGTTTGCCTTTGTGTCTTTGATATGGAGGAAAATATTTTGCTACTGTTGGGCTTCCAGCTTGTAGTGTTTGGAATTCCAGGCATAAAATCTGTGTCTCAAGTAGTCTAGAGTTGGTCTTATTTATAGTATTGCTAGGACTTTCAGTGCTTTTGGTATGACTGGAATGATTTTGTAGGCAGCTAGGTGGAGTTTAGTGAAAATTAATTATGGGTTTTATGAGATTAAAAAGTACGGGAAGGAGAACAAGAGGATAGAGCAGGAGAGACAAATCTGAGTGTGTTGTAGGAGCCTTGAAGTTTGCTTAGTTGCAAGTCAAGTGAGAAGAAGGTAGTTGATAACGTGTATGTTTAGATGTTTATTTATGGCTAGTATTACAGTGAAACAGGGAGCAAGAAAGCTCAAGGACTTCTTGTATCTGTGCTGTACTTGAAATTTTTGTGTAACGAAATCAAGAAGCTGTGCTGTTTAATTTTGTTAACCTTGTGATGCAAACTGACTGTCCTGCATTTGAGCTAAAGGACAGATTTGCAGTGGTGGGATAATGGGTTTAATATTTCAAGTTTCTCCCCCCTCCCCTTGTAACTGCTTTTAAGTTAATAAAAGCAACTGTATACAATATGTGAAGTTCATTTGCAGGGTTATCTCCTCCTGAAGTCTCAAGTGTCTTCAAGATGGGCGTAGCAAAGTTTTTTCTGAACCTCTTTATTAAGAGCAGCCCTGTGGGGAAAGGCTTGGGGGTGATGGTTGATGGAAAACTCAACATGGGCCAGCAGTGTGTGCTCACAGCCCAGAAAGCCAAACATGTCCTGGGCTGCAGCAAAAGCAGCGTGGGCAGCAGGGGAGGGAGGGGATTCTGCCCCTCTGCTCTGCTCTGGTGAGACCCCCCCTACAGAGCTGTGTCCAGTTCTGGTGTCCCCAACATAAGGAGGACACAGAACTGTTGGATCACGTCCAGAGGAGGGACATGAAGTCAATAAAGGGACTGAAGCATATCCCCTGCAAAGCCAGGCTGAGAGAGTTGGGGCTGTTCAGCCTGGAGAAGGGAAGGTTGCATGGAGACCTCATGGCAACCTTGCAGTATCTGCAGGGCCTGCAGGGAAGCTGGAGAGGGACTCTTGATCAGGAACTGTAGTGACAGGACAAGGAGTAATGGGTACAAACTGAAAGGGGGGAAATTTAGGTTAGATATTAGGAAGAAATTTTTTACTGTGGAGGTGGTGAGACACTGGCACAAGTTGCCCAGGGAAGTTGTGGGTTGTCTCTTCCCTGGCAGTGCTCAAGGCCAGGTTGGATGGGGCCTTGAGCAGCCTGGTCTAGTGGGAAGTGTCCCTGCCCATGGCAGTGGGGATTGGGACTTGCTGGTCCTTAAGGTCCATTACACCCCTTAAGATTCTATGATTCTATCTTCCTGTGATTTCCAGTGGTTTCAGAATAATTTAAATGCACTGAGGGGAAGCTGATGGTTGTTCTCTGTTTGACTACAGTTTTATTTTCTTGTATACTGAGCAGCATTTAAAATTACTGTGTATAAATTACAGGATGCTTTAGCCTCCTCTCTGATGAACTGATGAAACAATACAGATCTGTTACTATAAGCAGTGGAGTAGGAATCTTGATACTTTTGTGTAGCTGACAGACCTTTCTTTTGCTCCTGTACTTGACAACATCTTGAGAGGTGCAATTTTTTCTTGTTTGAAGGTCTCATTCTAGAAATTATTTGTATGATACACTTGTATTGCCATGAATTTCATATCAAAATCTTATCTGCTAGTTTTGTGAGTTCAATTGATTATTTCCCGGCATATTTACTTAAATTGCTCTCCATTAAGTTATAGTACTTCAGTGTATTAGATTACCCTTATGTTAAAGAAAAAGAAATATTCAAATCTTATTTTGATTGGAGCTTTTGAGAATTTATTAGATGTTACAGGTAGAGTTGAATAGTAGTAGAAATGTGATTAACATTTGAATTGTAGAAAAAACTTTGTAATCCAAGCAATGAATTTGTGTTGTATTGGTCTGCAAAACACCACCCTGGTCAGTGATGCAGAAAGTATGCTGATTGTGACCAAATGCTTTTGTGCAGGTTTGCCAGCAGTATTTGCTGTACAAGTGGTTTTGAATATGCAGGTGGATAGTTTAAAGTCACTTGAAATGTCAGTTTTGTTGTTAATACCAGGAGGATAACTGGGGAATAGATAAGGGGAAATAGTGAATGTGAGGTCAGTGATAGGCAATAAAATTCTGTATGCATTTTTATTTATTCCTGTAAGGTGTTCTAGTGTAATCTCAGGTGATTAACAGTTTACACATTTCTTCTGCTTCAGATATTACATTGGATAATATAGAGAGCCTGAATTGCTACTAAAAGATCCATATGCTGAAACCATGTTCTAGGCAACATCAAAAGATGAAAAGCACAGGACACAGTCCTTACTGTTGACTGCAGCTTATACAGTGCTGTCCATCTCATCTGGGATCCCTAAACATTGGTTGTTTGCCTGTGTTTTCCCATAGGCTTTGTCCAAGTTGTTTATTGTTACCTGCAGGTTTTTAGAAGTTTCTTAGCATTTCAGCATACTCATTTTTCTAGTTACTTAATTTAAAATTTAAGGCCTTTATAAAAAACCAAACTGTGTTTGTGTAGAGATCCTGCTTTACAAGGAGTACCAAGTCCTGCATATCAAGCCAGGTATTTAATTTCAGTGATCATAGAACAGGGTGTATTGAAAAAATTTGCAGAGTGTTTGGGTCCACCTGATGAGGATTCAGCATCTGAGACCTAGAAAACCTCTAAGTGCCTAAAACCAGAGTGTGTGCTGCTGTTCCGTACACAGGAAACCATGTCACAAAACCAACCCTGCTTTCTGTTCAAGCACAAGAAGTTATATGTATGTGACTGAGGTTGGGGAAGGAGAGTGTGAGGTTACAGTGGACTTTGAAATTTAGTTTTAAATTATAGGAAAGCAGGCCTCTCTGCTAGCCAAGCTTAAATGCAGCATGCAGCATTTAATACTCTCTAAGTTTCACAACTGTGTGAGAAAAGTAGTACAGAAGTCCACAGCAAAAAATGCAGTTGTGACCTATTTCAACTTTATTTGTCTTAAAACAATGTTGTTTGAAAAGTGAATAGCTACAGCACAAATCTGAAAGGTGATGTTCTGTGTCTTGTTGGCAATAAATACATTGATGGAGAAGAGCGGCAACTAACAGGCAAAGGAGTAAACTATTAGCTAGGAGGATTGAATTCAGAACTTGATCAAATCAAATACTGGAATAAGGATTAGGAGAACCTCGAGAAGCTTAAATGAACTTCCTGAGGTGAAAAACAAAAGACTGAAGAGGGGGAAAAAAAAATATGTTTAAGGCTTTGTTTTTTCTTAGTATGAAGAAGTGGGTAACACCATAATAAAATAAGCTAAAGCTAATAAAACATTTGACAGTGCCGGGCAGAAGAGAGGTCTTTTTCAAAGGCTCTTTATAGGAGAGAACTGTTTTAGATACCCAGCGTGACAGTCTGAAACTGTCTGATCATGCAGCCTTTTTTCTGTGCTCAGTGAACTAAGGGCTTGCTCTGTGAAAGTGGTAGAATCAGTGAACTAAAGCTTTTCTGGATATATTTTTTTTTGGGGGGGGGTGGTGGGTATGAGCTGAAAACGTGACAGCAAAAAATGTGTTGAAGGCTTGCTGGCTCTAGAGCACTTTGGAGCCTCAAGAAAAGCTGTCAGACCCGTGTGTACCATTAGAAGGAGCTCACAAGTGGGGCACATCTCCCTGTGAGGGTTGATCGCTGGCCTGGTGCCACAGGGGTGTGTGGAGCAAAAGCTCCTGAAGTGCAACACGTGCCATGGGCATCCCGTGTCCTTTGGGGTGGCCTGCAGGGGGGCAGGCACATCACACAGGGTGCCTTGCAAAGCCCTCACTGTGTCCCCAGAGTGTGATTCCTGGCTCTGGGAAACCATCTGCCTCCCGCAACGGTGTGGAATCAGACAGGAGTGTTTGTGTCCCCTGTATCAGGGGGGTGACCAGGTACAGATCTCCAGAGGCTGTGCTGGCAGCAGAAGCAAACAAACAGTTTGTGAATTGATGTCACACTAACAGTGTGAAGAGCTGTGACCATCGCCTAATTTCTTCTGCTCAGCTAAATTCGAAGTTCCCTCAAGGGCAGTGCTACTGGGCCTGACTAATTTGGAGGCAATTTGTTCAGGTGCTTAGTGTTGCTTCAGTGTAACCCTGAAAATAACATGCCTTAAGCTTGTTTATACCTTAAACAAGACTGTATTATAATTATGATGTTCAGGCTCTGGAGTGAGTGCTGCTTGTGTAAAGCTGTGAGTCCTGCTAGCCCAAGCCCTTTTTACTCAGAGCTGGGAAATCCTGTTCTCTGGACAGCCCCCATCCTACTCTCAACCTCCTTTACTGAAAGAAACTACTAGAAAAACAGTAACTTTCTCCAGAATAAAACATGCAAAGGACTGTTAGGTCCTGCTAGACTTCTCAGTGAAAAAGCACATTGTAGCATTATCTGCTCTATTCTCCATGAGTGGCCTCGGAGCAAGATGTGGGACTCTGGGAACCTACAGCAGAGCACAGCACTGGGTGACTGTGTCTCAAAAGCTGTCCTCCTGTGTCTGAAAACTTTGGCTGAATACAGAAAGGTTTGAAATGGGAAATAGCTGTACAACTGCAGTTATTGTGCAGCAGTTGTGCTGTAATTCTGGCAACTTATAGCAAAACTAACTCCTATTTTGGATATGAATCTTGAAAATTTCAAGATGCAAGATTGCATCAAGGGAATAAAAGGCAGTCAAGTGCTTCAAAACCATTACATTTTTTTTGCCTCCCTTAAAATTATTTCAAGGTGTGGTATTTATGTGTAATTTAGTTTTTATCTATAAACAGACATTGACGGAGTAGTTCTATTACTTGAAATGGGAATACTGAGGAAGTTCACAAATCCATATAGTTTAGGAAAAATGTTAGAGCAATGGTATTTTTGCAGTCTAGCCTAACTCCTGGTGGGAGGATAAACTGATGAAGGTAATCTAACATAAGCTAGTGAAACAAGAAGAAGAGATTCAAAAACTGTGGAAAGACTTCAGGCAATAACTTGTCAGCTCCCTTAGAACCCTCTTCTTTTCAGTGCTCTAAAGGAAGTCAACTGATTAGTTTTACACTTATCTCTTCTTGTAGTACCTCTGGCATTTTACCTGTACAGGCATACATATGAATGTTTACTCTGACTAGCAAATTTAGTAGTTCCTCTTTTTTATGTACTCCTTCTATGCAGAGCTTGTACTTGATTCTTCTTTCCCATGCTCTTCTCCTCCTGAAAACCCCCTGGAGATATTTGAGTAGTGTAAGGTAAAGGCAGCCCAAGATGTCCCAGTAAAAACTAATCACTAAATGAAAATGGGTTCCTCTCTGAGTACACAACATCTCTTATTGACAGTGGAGGTGTGTAAGTGAATTAGTGCTGGTGATTTTAAAGGTGGTTGGGTGATCCAGGGTAAATATCCTTCAGATATTGTCTGTTTTGAACAAGTCTAAACCAAGCTGAAAAGAGTCTGTTGGAGGAAGCCTTTCTCTGTGATGCTTTAAATTCCTTTTGCTTTACATGATTGGAAGAGTTCATATTTGTCTGTTGGGATAAAACTTCTTTCCAAACTGTCAAATAGAAGAATTTAATTTCTATTGTGTTTTGCCATAACTCAGGTGAGGAACTTCCAGTAACTGGTAATATTAGTGTTAATTGAGATAGTTTTCTTACATAACATCAGGTTTTTTGTGCAGTTTAGGAGGTAATTCTTACCAAGCTAAACCTTGTTATACACAGGAATGTTTCTCAGTCGTCCAGTTGTAATGCTTATTTATTGATTTGATTCATTAACTGCCATGTGCTTTCAAAGTTGTTTTTCTGCCTATGATTCATATCTCTTCTCTTGATTTTCTTTTTCACAGAGTGACAAATCCAGACACAGTTCTCTAAATTTCTCTGTAAGAGCTGCATGTAGTTACATGTACATCAAGTAAAAGTAGTACTTCTGAGCCGTGTTCTCCTCAGTATTAATAACATACAGAAACTACTATGATTAAAGCTTTTCTGTGCTTGGGACCACAAGTGAAATTTCTTCTCAAAACTTGATTTTTCCCTTGTTCTTTCAATATATTACTCTTGGACTGAAGAAAGTAGCTCAAAATATTCAGACCTGCATTTTCATTCATAGCTCTTTAAATATTTTCTTAAGCAAACTTTATGCCTATATTTACTTGAAAAATGCCTAGTGTAGAGATAATTCCAGCATGTTAGTATTCTCCTTATTTCTTTGACTATGTGCTACCATTTTTTCAGAATCAGGACTGTATCATACGGAACCTTCAAAGGTAGATTAGGCCTAACTTGCCCCCATAATCATCAAGGACATGTGATATATGGTGTTGCTCAGAGCCCCTCCAGCCTTCAAGGCTTTGAACACTTACAGGGATGGGACATCCATAACTTCCCTGGGCAGTGTGTTCCAGAGTCTCACCCTCATGCTAAGATATTTCTTCCTTATACCTAGTATAAAATTACTCCCTTTCCATTTGAAACCATTTAACCTTGTCTGGTCACTGTGGACTCTAGTAAAAAGTCATCCTCTTTCTTTTAATCCCCCTTTAAGTATTGAAAGACTCAAAAATATTTGCCCCAGAGCCTTTTCTTCTCAGGACTGAACAGCCCCACCTCTCAGCCTCTCTTCATAGGAGAGGTGCTCCAGTCCTTGGATCATCTCTGGACTCTCTCCAGCAGGTTCACATCCTTCTTATGCTGGGGGCCCCAGAGCTGAATGCAGCAATCAAGGTAGGAGTAGAGGGGCAGGGTCATCTCCCTGGACCTTCTAGCCACACTGCTTTTAATGCTTTTTGATGTCTTTTTGGGCTGCAAGGGCACACTCCCATCTTATATACAATTTTCCCTATTTTTGTTTTAGATTTTGTTGCGTGCACTTGACCATATTTACAGCTCACACCTCTGTCAATAATCTGTGCAGCTAGAACATTACAGATGGGCAATAGCTCATCCCAGAAAGAAAGAAGGGAAGGCCCTGTAATGAAAGTCACAAACTGTTCTGCTTTAAGTCCTGCCAGTCTGTATTCTTTTCAGGGAAAGTTTGCCTAATGTTATGAAAAACAATGCATGGCCTTAATCCTCTAGGAAAGACTAGTAAGGTGAGAACAATGAATGCAGTCACGTATCTGTGCCAGGTGACAGCCTCAATGGCTTTGACTACATCCCAGTGCATCCCAGTAAGAAGTTTCAAGGAATATTTCGTTATATTTGTGATTTCTCCCTGTTTAGAATGACAGGCAAGTGAGAGAGTCTTATTTCCAAAAAGAGATATTCTTAGCTAATGCAAAAGAAGATATAGTTTGCATGAAGCTTAATTAATTTAACATTTAGCTGTGAAACTTCTAGATAGTTCTGGTACCATGAAAGTGTTTAGGAATTTCTGGGAAAAAAATGAAATCTACATTAGACTTCTGCAGGATTTACATAGAAATGTGTCATCTATTGAGATCATTAAAACAAAAAATAGTTTAGTGCAGGGTACTACACCTTTTAGAGGAATTAGGCTTTTTTTCTGCTTACATTCAGAAAATGTATTTTTTGATTGTTTCTGTATTTTTGTAAGTATTACTTACTTTAGTGTTTTGTGGTTTGTTTTTTTTCCTTAAAATTTTTGTTTATATGTAAACATGGAAAACATTTGTCAGCCATGGGAAGCGAACACTTTCAGCCCTTACATGCTTGCTTGGGTAGCATATGTAGATTGGGAACCTGTTTTTCAGAGGTAAAATTATGGAAATTTGTTACTCTGCTGACAAGTTATTTGTGTAGCTCAGAATGAAATTCTAACAGTAACTCAGAACAGCAGTTAAAGCACCTCCTTGTGTTAACTACAACATCTAGCACCAGATAGCTGTGAGAAAGTGTACCTTGCCAATAGCCATATAGTAAGGAAATTTTACAGGCTCCTTTGGATAACAACGTTTTTTTGTTTCAAATTCATTGAACTTTGCTAACATTACTTGCTGGTGAAGATGACAAGTTACACCACATTCCAGGATGTGTAGCTGTTTGCCCACTTGCAAAATAATGAATATATTTGTTGTAGAGACTGTGCAAGGAGACCAGTCCCTGGGTGACTGATACTTCTTCCCTTACGGGAGAGCTTGAAGCCAGGAATCAGGAGCTGTTGAGAGACTGCTTCAGATGGTGCATGTTAAAACCAGCATAAGCTTTTTCAGTCACAGACTGAAACCAACTCTAATGCTGCACTCATCAGCCACTTTCACTCAGATTCTTCTCTTCATTGTTTTTCAAATAGGAACTGTAAAAAAAACCCCTCTCTTCTCAAGCTTCTTTCCTGAAAGAAGAAACTAAATATATAATATTTGAAGCCTCTTAAAATAGTTTTTAACATGGCAGAAGTCGAGAAGTGTCTATGACTTTACTAAATGATTCTTTATTTTTAATAAGAAGATAGATTTAAAGAGATTTAACTTAAAAAGTTGTATTCATAACGTTTAGTTAATCAAAATCAAACTCATTATGGGGAGTTTTCCTGCTTCTTCTGACTGTACAATTTTAAAAAATCGTACTAGTTTTCTGGATCTAAGTTTCACTGCTATTCTTCAATTAATATTGAATGCTATTAACTTTGACTCATAGAACATCTTTTCTGGTGTTTTATCACTTAAAGCCTTGGGATGATCAGAAAATATTTTTTGCTAGAATTTATGCTGCTACCTTGAAATCACTCGACAGAATTTTTGCCTTTAATAATTAAGACATCCCCTAATTCTTTTTGACCAGATAAGGTTTTATAAGAAAGAGCTTTATAGGTTTTGTCCTGTTATACACTCATACCAATTTCATTAGGCCAGTGATGGTGGCTGTGCTTTAGGAAGAAATAGCTGGAAGAAGCTGCCTTCTGAATCACAGGTGCCTCTCTAGCAAGCATTTGCATCTCATGTTGTGGTAAACCTAATTTTAACTCTGACAGGCACTTTCACTCTTTTCAGAGGTAGGTGGGGGATTTGCTCCAGTGTTAGGGGCTTCCGGTACAGTTTTACTCATCTTGTGGCTGTTCTCACATGTTTTCATATCATCTTGTGAGCTAAAATAATTCTTTCTGTTACCTACTCTTCAGACCCTGGATATTTTCATTGGCTGAGGTCTTCTCTGATGAGTGTGCTTGTTGAAAGTGTAAATATGTCAAACTCTTCTGTCTGCTGTGCACTCCCTTCCCTTGACTGCCACGCTCTTCCTTTGCGATTCCCCTGGTTTGAATCCTGCTCTCCTGAACAGTGTAGGCAAGTGCATGCTTTTCTTTGCAAACATACATGCACATCTGTCATAAATAACATTCCTAGATGAAGTTCTGTCTGCTGGAATCCCTGCTCATGATTTTTCTCTTCTGTTCTTACTAGAGAGACAGGTGGACTCTCCTGCTAAGTGTTTTCTTGCTGCCACAGGCACAGATACACTTTGGCATTAACTGTTGTTGTATTGTGGCAGCATTTCTGGCACAGCTTGGAAGAAGGTTGAACTCAATGATCTTTTAAAAGCTGCATTATTCTAAGCTTCTGAGACTAGTCATCAACATGCAGGCTCATGTGGCTGCATTACTAACAGATTCTTGTGCACGCTATTAGGAAACATGTGGCAAGACATGTTTTTCTTCATGCTTAGCTGTGACAGCTGCTCTGAGCAGTGTTTGTGATGGTGTAGCAGATGCTTTTGGAGCTCAAGGGCATATGGGGCTGTAAGGTCCTGGGTGGACCTGGTGAGATGCTGGTGCACAATTAAAGCTGTGAAGTGGTAACTGAAGCAAAAAGAGATGTGGCATGTTTGGTTCATTCACTTTCTGTATGTGACAAAGTGTGGAATTCCTCAGTGAATGTTGTCAGGAATCAGCCATTTGAACTTTTAAGAGCCATTGTGCAAAATGTCTGGTCACTGGAGGTTATCCCTGTTTTAAGTGAAGGTTAAACACTGCTCTCAGCACACACTGCTGAGGTAGCTACTCATCTAGAGTTGGCCTGAGGATGAAGAAGGCCCAGTTTAATATGATAAATAGCCAGGAGGAGGGAAGCTCAGTGATATTTGTTTAGACATACAGTGTTTCAGGCACAAGTAGGTGTTGAGATTGTGGGTATGGGAGCCTCAAAGGAAGCTAGGGGGTGAATATAGTGCTGGAGCATTTTGGGAGTGGTTTTGGAGTTATCTTCTTGCCCACCTCCACCATGAGAATTGCATGCCATGCAATGAAAGAGGTGGTTGATGAAATAAATGGGATCAGCCACTAATGCTGACAAGCAGGTTTGATGCCATGACATCCGCACTGGGGACATTGTCGTGGTAGGCCTGAATTTGGGTCTTGAGATGGTCAAAATGCTGTCAGGCTGGGTGAAGGGTGGGTGGAGAGAAACAAATGTGGCGCACCTCGGGAAAGGGGCTGTGGGCTGGAAAGTGCTCATAATGCCTGACTGAAGGTAATGGGAATGTGGGCTGAGAAGCAGGGCACACAACAGAAGTATTTTTCAAAAAGTGTGTTGTGTGAATGTTGTTACAAATGCAGGAGCCCCTCTGCAGCACAGGATTATGCATGAAAGATACACCAGTGGAAAGGTATCTGCAGTAAAGGGCTGCATAACTGAAGGAAATACTGTGAGCTAATAGATTTTCAGTCTCAGAACAGGAAAGAGATGACCAGAATAATTTTTTTGACCTGTGTGGTCTCTAAATGGTTAAAGAATTATGATACTTACATGACTTTGGGTGCAGGATAAAAGCAATGCATCCTCAAGCCCACACATTTTCTGCCTGTAGTGAGTTTCTGTAGAAGAGTTGAAGCTGTGCTTTACTGTTTAACCACATACCAAGTGTCTGTGTCATCCTTTGTAGGCAGATGAGTGTCTTGTGTGTCCCACCATTGTTGCCTTATCTTTTCTGGAGCAGTGACAGATTCGTGGATTTGTCATGATCTTGTGGCACAGGACCTTTCCCTTCTGTTTTCAGTTGATGATATCCTCTCTGCTGAAGGATTCAGGTCAGCTGGCACTGATTTCACACGCCTTCTGCTGCCAAAAATGTCATGCTGTCCTGTTCCCATGCTTGTATTGTTTCCTTCCCTGTGTCAGCAGAAACTTTCATGTTCATCAGAATGAGGAACTCAATCATGAGATCAGTTAGCCCTTTTTATTTTCCCCCCAGCAATCTTTTTCTGTGAATCGATTCTTCAATCTGGTGTGTTGTACAGCTAAATAGATGCTTTTGCCACCACAGGGAGCTCTCAGGCTGGGTGAAAGGAGAAGACAGAGTGGGTATAACATGTGTGAGGGTTGGAAATTGTGCAACCACTTCATTTGGAGGCAATGCTTAAAAGTTTGTGTTCATGAAAGTCTCTCAGTCTGCTTTTGTGCTTGGATACCCACTTCACTGAAATCAGTCCTGCCCTGATTTGTTCCTTTTTGCCTGTGTGTGTTGTCTTTTTCTGTTAAGGACGCCTCCCAGCTTTGTGGGAGACATCTCACAAATGCTCACAAATTTTGTTGAGCCAAATTTTATTACTGAAGTTTAGGTTAAATATGTTGAAAGATTTAGACTTCCCAAATTGTAGTAGAAGGCTTCTTTTAGTCTGATATTTCCTCTTCCAATACGCCCTGCTATCATTTTTCCTTTAGCAACTCCGCTGTCCAACTAGGCATTAATAGTCACCTAATGTTATATATATGTATATATATAGTTTTTCATATAATGTCTGAATTGGAAAAGGTAATAGGTTGTTTTCACATGACCTACTTTTGAGATCGCCATTTCTAAATAATGTTTCAGTTCCTTTAACCTTGCTTTAAAAAGCATTCCATAACCTGGAGTGCTGCTGTAAACCAAGAGACAGTAGTAGTTGGTCAGATCACTTTTTCACTGTTTCTATTCCCCTTTATTGTTTGCTATTTTGAAGTTTTCCTAAATTACAGATGTAAATTATTCAGCCTTAAATCGATATAATCATCATCTGCATATGAGAATTTTAAAGGAAATTTTTTAAAGGGATTTTGAAGGGAATTTTTTGGATTCTGAGATACTTTTAGGAAGGGAACTGTTTTTAATACTCTCTATGTCAGTTTTTGAAGTATGGGGTTTTTTGGATCATTCAGTATGTGATACAGCTTAGCCTTGTTTCTCAAACATTAACTTGTACACCTGAAAAGACTGCCTTTGACTAAGGCTTATGATCCGTAACGTGTATGTTGGGCCACTGTAGTGTGTGGCATTTATTGTGCCACTTGTCACAGTGAAGTGAGAGATTTACCTTGCAGAGCAGGGGAGTTTGACCCAACAATGCCTAAGTACAATGGATATATGGAAAAAAAAAGATGCTGGACACTGAGGGTTTTTTTCCATTAATCTCAGCCATTTATACAGCTGTGTCTAATGATTAATTTTGTAATTAGCTCCTATGGATAGCTGTATCTCACTGGTCAGCAGTGCCAGCATTGCATTGCAGGATGTGCATGAGAAGGGCTGATGCAGCATCTGCAGTCCACGCGTGTGCATCGTGTATTAGAAAAGTAAGTACATGTGTAGCTGACACACGTGTGCATGTCAAAGTATTTTTGTGTCTCTACTAGCAAACATACAGGGTTTTAAAAATATTCTTCCTTGGCAGCTGTCTAATTGTTTCTGTATAGCTTTTCAATGCACGTGGAAAGTCAGTGCCTGTGAAGGAAGGACTGAGATTGTTCAACATACTTGAATGTTACTAACGGAGGAAAACTGGTAGTCTTAAATCCTAATCTTCAGTCTCTTTTTTGAAATACATGAGAAAGTTAAAATGATATTATTTCTTCAGCTGGTTAGACTGAATACTGAGTTTTTGCTGTAGCTCTTCTTTGCTTCTCTAAAATCCACAATACAGAAGGTGATTCAAAATAGCCTTAGTTGTGATAGAGGTACTTCAACAAAACAGGACAATTCACAGAAGCCAAGATGCTGTGACTTTCCTCCCTATTACAGCTGTATTTAATTATCTGCTGAACCAGAGTACTGAAGATACAGATGTATGATTTTGCTGTTCAGGATTTTTTCCAACTTCTTGAAGAGATGCTTGAGGAGTACATTGTTTACGGATTTATTTTTTCCATTGACATAAATGAACAAAAGTGGGTATTTTGATTGCCTTGTAAATTAATACAACGTTTTTTCTAATTTCGGCTACACTTTTACAATATAAACAGATAACTCTTATTTTTATGCCCCTTAACTACATTTGTTTGCAAATTAAAGCAAATTATTAAGTGCTAGTCCTTAAGTATTTAAAATAACTTTCATCTAGTATTATAATACTTAAGAAATGCAGGTAGGTTGATACAGGGACTGGATGCAGCAAATAAAAAATAATGCATATATATATATATATATATGCATTTAAAGCAAATATAGCTTTAAACCATGAAAAACTTGCACAGATGTTTCCATATATGAGTAGTTCGCATGTAAATCCTTTAAGTAAATGTTGTCATAATTCTTGGTGATTGATATGCTTGTCATCTGATATTTACACATCATACAAGCTAAAAGCTTTAACTTAATCAGTTATGAAATGTATTTCCCAAGTTACAGATTTATGGACTTTCAAATATGTTCGTAATCCTTCCTGTTTATGTTTTTCTCTATTTTTATTTGTAAAATCCCATGCTTTCTCACATTCTTTTGTGTTGCATGTAACTATCTGCAGTCCATGCCATCTCTGCCTCTGATGGATCCTGAACTGCAGGTGGTCGGGATGGTGGTTGAAGGTAGCACCACTTTAAATATCTTGTGCTTTTCCTGCTTTTGGCCACTGTTGAAGGCACAGATCTGGGACAAACCTTTTCTCTGGCCTGGTGCAGCTGCTCCTTGTGTTCACAAGTGAGTATTTAGTGTGAGGAAAGCTTTTAGCTGTGTTCTGAGTTCATAGCACCAAAATTTGCTAATGCCTATGCTTCTCTGATAGCCTTAATTTTTCTATCACCCACCCAGACCTTCACATTCGTTGCAGTGCATGAACTGGGAGGTTTCTAGTACTGTAAGGAACATGTGTTTTTTTCTTCATGAAGAGCCTAATGTGTTCTGAGGTTTCAGGGTAGGCTGAGGAAACTGCGAAGGAAAGCCTGCCTTCTGGCAGTTTTTCTCCAATGTCAGCTAGATGCTGACTGAGAGCTGACTTCTCCAGCTCCTTCCTTCGAGGGCAGGTAAGATTAACTCAGAAGGTGGCAGGGTACCTTCTGGCATTGAGAGTTATCCTTTCTGGTGATTTCCTCTTTGATGGATGTCAGCCTCACCCTTAAAATAGTTTAAAATATAAATTATTTCTTTAATAGTTTAAAATTTATTTCTTTTAATTATCTCTTAGTTTATTTGGGCTCATACAACCTCAAGATGCTTCCACTTATACAGGGACATGAAAGCATGTAGCCATGCTCTGTTCTCCATCTGCTGCAGAACAGTGATTTCTCAAATATTTCTTACCCTCCACCTCAGTCAAGGGTGGCTTACACCTCCAGCATCTGCTGCTGCCCAGGCTTTGGGGCCTTTCCCAAGGTTGTTGAAATGTATGGTGACAAGTCTGAAGACTGACAAATTCTGTGAGGCTTTCTTCTGGTATCCGATTGCTACAGAAATTGGGGTAGCAATGTGCCACAAGCAATAATTATCAACATATTCTACCCAAACAAAATCCTTGGAAAGCACAAGTTTCACATGGTTTGGTTCTACCCAAACAAAATCCTTGGAAAGCACAAGTTTCACATGGTTTTACTGCTTAACTTGGTGGTTTCTTCTTTATCCATTTTGAAGTCATTTCCTTGATGCTGTTGACTATGAAGAATAACTGATACTTTTAATCTGATCTTTTGGCGAAAATCTGTATACGCCATGGTGCTTGTGATAAAGTTTGTATTGCCAAGCTACTTCACAGGTTAGCACAGCAGACTGAAATTTTTTTATATTCAAATAGTTGAATATTAACTATTGAAATGGGTTATATTCACTAGACTTAAGTGGGTAAAGTAATTTCCTTTTCTCAAAGAAGTAAGCTGACTCCAGTACTCTTCCAGAAGATCACCTTGCTTTGAATTTTCCCTACAAGAGGTTCTGGAGTCACAACAGCAAGGATAGACCTGTGCCATTGAGGAGTTTCCCTTAATTTTCTGTACTGTCTCTGAAAGAAGCTAAGCCAGAATTTAACAAGTGCTGCCTTTCTTACTTAATGTTACATCCACCTGTACTTGTCCATGTATTCAGGAAAGGAAGCAGCACTGTTGCTTATAGAGACTGTCTTCCTGTCTGTGCCTCCAACTGCATCTCTCCACCACATCTTTGGACTCCTGCCAGAAAGGATGTGGTTTTTTTCTTCTTCTGTTCTGCGTTTGGACACAGATGGTACAATTTCCATTTTGTTGCAGCTGTATCATGGTGAACATCCCTTCTTATGTTTATGATACAGTAGAGTGTGTGATGTCATCAGCTGACATTCTGTCTCATGCCATATTCTACATAAAATGATGTGAGGCATCTGCAGTCCCTGACAATAGCTGTGATTGCTGTCCTGAGAATTCTGAATTCTTTCTGGATGCTGCAGGACGAGAGAAGGTTTTTTAGAGGAAAGATCCATCCAGATTTGGATTACATGGAAGTTGCTCTCCTCAGCACTCTTGGACAGTTAAGGCTCAGCATTTCTGTGTACCTCTGCACAGCAGCTCCATGGAGTATGGAGGGATGTCCAGCATTTTCCCATTGAGAGAACAGCTGTCATGCTTTAGTGTTGACAGTCAACAGTCATAATATATTACATAAACAGAACTGTGAGATCTTTCTCCTATGTAGGGAAGTCAATGACTTCTGGGAGGTTGTCTTATAAGATAGCTCAGTTTTGTTAAACATCTGGGCTGCTGGTGAGAGACACAGCATAAAAGCTGAGAAAAACCAGAACTTGAAATAAGAATTCCTAAACCTTACCTTTCTTTTTTACTATAAGAAATAATGGCTTTTCAGTTTCTGAGCCTGTGGATTCCTAGCGAGTTTCTACTGAGCATTTCTGCCTCATCTTCAAAAATACCCAGAGTACTGGGAGTACTGGGACAGCTTCCCTTCCCAAATGCTTCCCCTTGTCAACTAGATGGTTTCAGCCTCATTAGTGTGGGGGTTTTTCAGCCCCATGAGGTGCACTTGTTAGTTTAAAGCACAGGGGTATCCAATGCATGGCATGCCATGTCTTCCTGTCAGGCCTCAGTTGAGTTCCTTAGCATTTTCCTGCGGTCAGGGACAGTGTTTCACAGGGCACCTTTGACAGGCATTGGTTGCAAAGGAGCCTTTCAAGGTCCCAGCCCTGAGAAACCTGTTTCCTCTGGAGGGGAAGCTCGAATGAGCACTCACATGAAGGATATGTGAGGGCTGTTTATTGATAACTACAGCTAATTCCAGATGGATTCCACATCTGTATTCACTGTCCTCTGTCGTTCTACCTCAAGTGCTGTCAACTGATTTTGATATTTAAAGATTGTAAAGAAACCAAAAATACAGCAGCAGGATCCAGCTACTTGTGTCCTACAGGGAGGAGATGTGAGCACTTCTGCCCCAGCAGCTCCAGTCATGGTTTGTCATAATGTGAGTGAACAGTATCTCTTAAAGGTATCGGTTACTGGTAACATAAACATTTAGGAATACAGCAGAGTGGCATTTGAAAGCACTTTGTTTTGTGGGTAAAGTGTGCATGTCTTAGGACTATTTCTGAGCAGCTTACCAGGTAGGCAGTTGTTTAATACTGCTGTCTTACTTCATAGTAGATCAAGGTTTATGCAGACCAGAATGATGGCACAGGCTTCATGGGGTGCTGAATATATTCAAGCTTTTGGCCTAAAACTAAACTACTTAATTTTTGTAATGAAACTGGTCCCGAAAACTTTGTAATCACTAAAATGTATATAAAAGTAGAAATACATATTTCTATTAAGAGGGTATCAGGTATCAGGAATACAGTTAAACAAGAGCCTTGTGGGTGCCTTCACAGATCTTAACTGTTGATGGTTTTTGTCACTACCTGGACTTTATCTTTCATAATGTTGCTAACCCTTTTTCCTTTCCTGGAGGTGTATCAGACACTTTGATCAATAGCTTCTCTCCAGTTCAGTGCAGAAACAGATACTATTTATTTGTTTGGGTTGGTAGTTCTGCTGAGATGCAGAAGATACTGTTTCATTTGTCTTATTTAGTCAAAATAACATTTGTGTCTAGTTTGAGTTTTAGTATAAACCACCTGTGAATAATTAACTTACCTGAGCAGCCAATTTTAGAGGAGACACTTGCAGTTGTAGTGTTTTTACTCTACTAAACCAGTACTAGGTCAAATGAAAAATCTGTAGCTTTACACATGAGGATTTTGCCATAAAATATTTGGGGAGGGAAAAACTGCTGTGTTACTCACCAAGGGATTTCAGCAAACAGCCCTGGGTCAGACATCAGCACCCTCAAAAAGAGCTGGCCAGTTTACATGGGATTCACAACCACCAGCAGGTGAGGTAAGGACTTCCTGTCATCAGTAGAAGCTGGCACGCATGAAGTCCTAGTTCCTGTCCATGGAGAGGTAGCACCGGTGTCCCCCAAAAAATTCATATCCTGGACCTCTGAAACAAGAGGTTTCCTTCTGTGAATTGTTAATACATGAATTTGGAGTAAATATAATTCGTGGGATTTGTTTTTTTCTTTATATAATGATGTTAGAAATAGTTTCAAGGCGATAAAAAATTCTTACTTCAAGTCTCAGACAACGTCAAGCATTTCTAACCCTGTTCAGTTTTGGTTTCCTTTAGAAACCAATTGGTAAGAAGGCATAAATAGATTTGAGTTGGAGATCAGATAAGATGAGCACAAATCTCCGTGGTTATCAAATACATACTTTCTTTCAGATCTCTGTTGCACAAACATGATTAACTGAGTGGTTTCTCGTTTTTGTGGTGCACTTTGGCCTGTGTACATCTAATTCTGTGAAGAATTTTACGGCTGCATCTAAAAGAAAGAGTTGGCATTCATGTGTAACACCCTTCAAAGGATAAGTATTCACAGATACCACATTTCAAATGATCTGGAAGAAATAGATAGACAGTATATACCCCGAGGTACTTTGTATGTGCATGGTCAGTGAAGGCTCTGCAGAATGTGTCGCCCAGAGTCATACAGGGGATGCTGACATTTGTTACACCTTTTGACTTTAAAGTGCAACATTTCATGCTAAGTGTACTTGCATGCCTCTTAAAAACTAGAGGAACAAAAAAAAATTTATCGAGTTCACAAATCTAGAACAAAGCAACAGTGTTTGTTGCCAGTCATCACAATATACCAGTTTTGAGTAGTAATTTTTTAAAAAATTACATTATTTTTCTTGAAGTTTTATATTTAGACACATTTCTTTGTATTAAATACTTGCATATTTTAGTGTAGTAGTCAATTTTTTTTCACTATTTGCCCATTCATTCACTATTAAGTGCTTGTATTTCACCTGTTTCTGGTAAATACTGGAATACAGATCAGAAACCCACTATGATAAATTGGAATTTTTGTTTTTCCCTTGCAGTCATTAGGACCAAAAATACTCTTGTTTTTATTTTGTCATGCCTGTGATTTTTGCAGAGAAGTTTTCACTTCTTAACCTGTGATTCATGTTGTTTGATAGACTGATGTACTTATTTCTAGATTTACAGGTATCTACCTATGGAGTCTGCTGTGTTTAAATTCCATAGGAATTTTGAAAAGAAATTAGATTATTTGTGCAGAAACTATTGAAGAGCTGTCAAGAATTGGTCTCAAGCTTGAAGGTCAGTCTGCATTTACAGTATAAACTGTGGAGTAAAAACCACAGAGGATTATGAAAGCAAACTCTCAGGAAATGGGGAAACATGATGGCTTTAGTTTTATGTTTCGCAAACATGCTCACTGTTTACTCTCAGGTAAGTTCCTGCTGGCTTTTTCCTGATGTTAAAAATAAGCTATGTTATGTAGATGTTGAAATTATCTGTTTTGGGAAGGCATTGCTTTGTCTTTGAGTCAAATATATTTGTAGCCTGGCCTCATAACACCACATTTCAGCTCTGCTTTTCTGTTCATCAGCTGGACTTGCTACTGTTTTCTCCCCACAGTCAACTGCACTGAGATCAAGTAAGAGTGTTTGGTTGTAAAAATTTGGTTTGAATGAAACAGCTGTATAGCCAAGTGAACATGTGAGCTTTGTGCTAAATAGATGCTCTTTTAGTGCTTTCAGTTAATGTGTTCCTTAGTACCATTCTCTAAGTTTCACAGTTAAGATAAGAGTGTCATTTCTAGTATTTGGTAATGGAGATTTGTTAATGGAGATTTGCTTTTTCAATTTCACTTACAGAGATGGAGAACTTGATAACTCTACATTGGCTTAAAATACAGATCAAGATTTTTGGGAAAATCTCACTTACTTAGATAGCATTGTTTTGAGTAATGGGAATGTTTTAAGTGGTGGAAGTTCCTGCTTCATCTTTTTTCATAGAGAATGTAAGTGCATTTGTCATACTTTTAGGATTAAATGCTCTAAGGCAGTCAGGAAGTAGAAAACATAGATTTAGTACTTTGTATTTTCATACACACCTAAAACCATGGTAAGCAATTGTGTCTACCCGACACTGATTAAACTAAAATATCCTATTTTTTCTGATCACACCTCTGTTGTAAATTAGCTACATTTTTAAAAAGCATTTTCTAGAGGTTTTAAAAAAATACTTGGGGAAAAAATATTGGAGGTAGGTGCCCCAGATATCTGCAGTTTTACAGTGGACACAGAAACAACAACTATTACCTAATTTTAGGTAATAGTTTTTATTATTTACTTTTTTTAGTAAATATTTATGTACTAAATGTATTTATTATTTACTGTTTTATTATTTGCTATTACCTAAATTTGCCACCATTTGAGTTTCTCTTAAGTTCCAAAAGAAAAACATCTTTTGAGTATTTGAATTCTCATGAAATTAATGAGACGCTGTCTTTTTGGGGAGGTAAGATGAAAAAAAGTTTAATACTTGGGGATGAGGTTTTTCAGACCTAGTTGATGTTGTATGTGAAATCTTTATACATGGTGTTCCTGGCTTATGTTGGGCACTTTAGTTCTACATAGTAGTGATAATTGTGACTTCTTAATGTCAGACCTGGTATCACTGCTGACACATCAGGTGAGAGGCCGTCCAGATTCCCAGTGACTTGCTGAGAGCTGGAACTCCCCTCTCCTTTCCCACATTGACCTCCCCACTGCTCCTCCCCCCTGCTGTAGCTTGCTGGGGACCCGTACCTAGAAACTGTTCTGGCATGACCACTTCTTCTCAGAGCTGGCTACAGTGTGAGGAGTCACCTTTATCCTGTTTGAATTCCTGAAATAGGGGAGATCTAGCCCAGTCCAGCCCCCTGTTTCATCCACTGTCCCCCTCAATAATCCACCACCTCTGCATGCAAAACAACCCCTCATGACTGGTGAGAGGAAATGCCAGCACTGACTTTGCAGCTGGGAAGGTGACTTACAGGTAACTCAGCACATCCCCTCCAAGGGAGAAAGAAAAGAAGGCTACATTATCCCATTTCTGGAAAGGCAATGGCAGGATAGGGGAGGGAAAACATAGAGGGCAAGAGCTGGGCTGACATAAGTCATTGCAGGCAGAATCTGGGAGCAAGGGGTGCGTCTCATGAATAGCACAATTGTATCCATACTTCGAAGTGATACTTGAAATTTTGTGTGGTGTGGTTTCAAATTAATCGAGCCAAGCTGTTACCACTACACCATCTGCTTTATTGCCATCTTAATGTAGCTGTCCTCTAGATGTATTTAAGGTTTTTTTCACACCTATCTGGGATTTGGGTTGGAAAAAAATGATGGGTGTTCTGTACTGCTACCTGATGTTTCACCGGCTGATTTCAGGTGTTGTCTTCTGCTTCAGAAGCGTTTAGTTCTCCAGGTCTGCCATTCCTGCATATATAAAACACAGTTTCAGCCTTTCTGTGTGTTGCAGTATAAAATGCTATCACAGGGCTGTATGGGAAACCTCTTTTAACCATCGCTCTCCTGCTCTGTTCCTTAAACGAGCAAAACTCGTTGAAGACGACCTGCTCTTTTTTACTCAGGGCGCTGTTGCCACCTCGTGGCATTGGCCAAAACCACCAGCAAATGCTCCATGACATACATCAGTTGCTGACAGATGTCCCGAGTGAGATGGATGTGGGATGCACAGAGGGGAGCAGGTGGATCTCTTCTGAGCCTTGACCTCAGTGCAACTCTCAGAAGTTTGTTACGGCGGATTTCTGATCAAAATGCCACATTCCTTGTGTGCAGAGTCAGTGGCAGTCTTTTTTCTTTCTCTTGTCCAATTTATTTTCTAGTGGACAAAGATAGTAGCTATTGTTCATACTGAGCCTCAGATTTTGGAAGCACGCTGTAAAGTCCTAAGCCTTTAGGAAGAATTGCAGAAGCACAGCCCTGACAGACCATCCGCCTGAGCAAGTAAATTATCTTGAGTAGGTGCCATAATTCAGCTCTCTGTAAACAAGATGTTGAGCAACAAGACTAAGAAGTCTTGTTCAGATCTTGTTATCCACAACTTTTTTTTTTTCCTTTGGAAACTGAATACTTGAAATAGTTCCTGAAAGTCTTGCAATAACCCTGTGAAGCGGTATTCAGTTTGGCTGAGCCCTGGAGTGCAGACTGTGTTGTTATTGTTGCTAAAGCATTCTACGGGCTGAAGTATGAGTTTCCTGTAAAGTGGATAAAATTGTTGAGGAGTTAGACATACTTCTCTGAAATAAACTCTTTTGGAGTCCAGCAAAATTCTGATATGTTTTGTTTGTTTCGGTTTTTTAATTGGAACTGAGAGCAATTAATAGGAGTCCAATATTGAATTTTTAATGCAATGTGGAAATGCTAACCAGAGTTTACACCTGAAATTTGCCTGAACCTTGCTCATTAGTGTAAGCTTTCTTAATAGAGGGAAAAATGAGCAAGGTATGGATTTTCAGTGGTTATAACTAGATTAGATCATCGAAGCCCTTCTTTTTGAGACAAGTATTCACTTTTAGCTGCAATTAATTTCTTAAATTTTTTTAAAGAAAAAGTCAGAGAGCTAGTTGTGGTTTAAATTCTCCTAGCCAAAAAAAAAAAAAATAAAATTGAAGAGTGTCCTGTAAATGGACACCACGTGCCTATGCTGGCATGGTAAATGGAGAGGGAGAAGAGGAAGATGGTGCTGCTCTGGTAGACTGACACTCTCACTTGGAACAGCCTGAAGTGCTGTTTTCTCAATTGTGCTTCAGTTATGAAAATGTTACTGTAAACCAGAGAAAGCAAGTGCCAAAAATCTTCCGTCTAAGACTTTCATAAATGATGAGTTCCTGAGTTCCTGTGGGTATTGAGTTTCCATCACTTGTTCAACATAGTTAATATTTTGCAAAAAAAAAAGATTCCAGCTCTTGCAAGTGGTCCTCCAGATTCTTTGTGGCTTCATTCTAAGCTTTATGCAAATACTAAACTGATTTAAAAGCCAATTTGGAACAAGCAGAAATCAATCTGGTTATTTGAAGGAATACCATATAATTAGGAACATGTGGCTTGTGAATGTAAACTACAGCTAAACTCAGTTTTAAAGAGCAAGCTCTGCTTAGGTTTAATATCCATTTAAATCTCCTTTTTAATCTCTTAATTAAATTTCTACTAAAAAGAGATTATTCACGTAGGTATTTTTAGGGTTTTTTTATTTGAAATTTTATCTAGATAAGATTTCCATTTGATATGCAAGCGGTGTTTTGACATGATTAATGTGTTTGGCGTCTTGGAGAAAAAGGGCATAGTTTGATTGTTACACATTAGCAAAATGCTTGGATCGTGTGCTTGGGACTGGAACACAGCCCTCGCAAACTGAGACACGTGTTTTCCCACATGTACACTGCTTTTATATGAGCAGAAACTTTCCTTTTTTTAAGATAATATTCAGATTCCTGTTCTGTCAACATCACTGCCATACCTTAAAAAATCCAAAACCAAACAACATTATTTGCCATACACTCCAGTAGCGCTGTTTAAAATGTACTGTATGTAACACTAGTTCAGGCACCTTTGTTTTTGAGCTCTTTCTGAGTTTTGGCGATGTGATACTAGATTTTCTGTTTTTAATTAAAGTATCCCTTTTCAATTAAAATTGTTCTAGCACTGTGTTTTGATCCATAGGCATCTGGCAATACCTCTTATGTCTTGCTGAGAACAGATCTGGTGTGGTATCTCTTCTGATGGCCCGTGGTGGTCCTGTTGGGTTCTGTGCAGCACACTGACTCCCCATACTTGTCTGGGGAATCTGTGACATTATGGCGTGATTTCTGTTTTCAGTGCAGAGATTTTTTTCAAATTTATGTTTTTGGTGCTCTGCCCCACAGATTTCTTAGACCTTGCTTTTATTTTTGCAAAGGCTGCAACTTTGTGTAATAACATAAACATTTCATGAGAATTATACTGTAAACTGCTGCTGGGAAACTTACTTTTCTATGTGACAAAACTACAAAACTAGCTCTGGTCTGCGGTACTCTTCACCAGACCAGAGGATTGCACTTTCCTACCTCTGTTCATGCAAGTCACAGTCCCATTGTCTCCAATGCTGCTCTTTGCTTGTCATAGCACTGTTGGCAGGAACAGTTTGTGTGTGATCCTGTTAAAGGAAAAAAAAATTAAAATAATGAGTGAAATGTTGGCTACTAGAAGACAAAATGCTATAAACCAGTGTCATACTTGGTGCGGTATTTGGTTCAAGGCCCTCGAAAACACCGTCTATTTAACTTCTGTCACAACCTGTAGGAATGCAAAACCATCAGCAGCTGTCAATGATTACCTCGTCTTTCTGGAGAGCTTTCTGGTTTTGGCTGTGGTAGAGTTAATTTTCTTCCTGGTACCTTGTATGGGGCAGTGTTTTGGATTTCTGCTGGAAACAGTGTTAATACAAGGATGTTTTCCTTACTGCTGAGCGGGGCTTGCACAGAACCAAGGCCTTTTCTGCCCCTCACCCATCCCACCAGCAAGTGGTTTGGGGCTGCACAAGAAGTCATGGTGTTGCTCTGTGTGTGAATTTGCAGAGTGATTTTGAAAGAAAAAAGATGAGCCAGGGAAACCCTTTCTGAGCTGAGAGCAGTCTTGTACCCTGGCAGTGTGCTGTTTTGTAACAAATAATGATCATTGTGAGGCTGAAAGGTGGGGGTCAGTCTGAGCCACCATCCCTGGCCTGTGCTGAGACTATGCTGTGACTGAAAAGTCACACAGCTAATGGCAGATGCAGCTAAAAGTTATGAACAAAGGTTCAGTTTGAGGCTAAGTGAAGGAGTTTCCTCACCTCTTAACCACATGAGTTTTTGAGTAGAGTCCACAACAACTGCTGTCACTGGAAACTTAAAATATCGGGATGTTTGTGACAAGGACAGAGGTTTGGAAGATGCACACTGCATGCTGTCTTGACAGTTTGCTAGGTGGTTACTATCATGTTGTCTTCTTGTGCTGTCAGCTGTGAACATTAATAAATGTGGTCGTGGGTATTGCAGAGGTGGGACTTTCAAATGTTGTAGAAAAGTTATGTTCAAGATTAAGCAGGTTCATCTTTATGACTCCTTTTGTGCATGTATCTTCCTGCCTTCTCTCTGTCCATTTTCTTCTGGGGAGAAGAGCTGAGGTGAGCGCTGTCTGTTAGGGAAGTTTCACTGCATCCATATGGAATCCAGGATCTGTCCCCTACATGCTGCTTTTCCTATCCCTCACTTGGTAGGCTTATTGTGAATTCATTTGTCACCTCATGCTGCTGCACATTTTGCCAGTTCATTGTCAAAAGGAGGTCTTCAGACATACTTTTGTCCAGCTTACTCTGTGGTGAAGCCCTAGATTTTGCTTATTCTGAAGGGCACACCAGCAGTGTGGTGTGGGTTCATTCAGCACCAGATTTGTCATCTTTTGCTTTTACCATTTGGAAATGAAAGAATGGACAGACCTCAGTACACCAGCAGCAGGTGGAGAACGGATGCTTTAACAGGAAGGTCTAGAAACAGGAAAGGAGGACAGCATAGGAAAGGGGGAAGAATAGAGTTAAGTGCTGGATGCCAAGTATGGTGCAAATGCTGTTGAGTGATCCCCGAGTAAAATTATCAGGTGACAATTATATGTTTTTATAATTTCTTAACTTACAACTGTTAACCTTTTATAACTTATAACCACATGGTAGAAACACATGCTACTATTCATGGGTTTCCCCAACAGGTGGGGGTATTGTGAGTGTTTCAGCAAGCCATAATCATCTGCTTTGGTCTGAAGTCTGTTGTGCAAAGGGGAAATAACGAGTTAAGGAATAATAAGCAGCAATGATCAGACCAAACCCAGAAGTACACATATTTTTCAGATCTGGATTATAGCTCAATCTGCTAATCTTTTTTTATTTATTTTGTTTCTCTGTCTTTTGGTGTGCTGAATTTTCCTAAGATAAAAACAGTACCCGATAGTTTATGTGCATGAAGAAAAGTTGGTTTAAAATTTTGCACCATATATAACTGAGATGTTAGAGCTTGCTGTTACATGGAAACACTAAATACTGCTGAAAACAGTATTTCTGACATTTATCATAAGATAAGCACTGTCTAGGTTATCTTGATAGATGTCTTGTTTATGGTAGAAGATAACACAGTAGTAAAGTCTGGCTACAGCAACAGATAGGCTATTGTACCTAATATTCTTACTTACAGAACTGTGTAAACAGTCCTATTAAAATCACACAGCTAATCAAGATCCTTTTTTTTTAACTCAGCTCCAAAATAATTAAATTGCATAAGAATTTGTTTTTGCTGTGCTCACACCTCATGGACAGTGCATATTGCACTTCCTTTTGCAATAGTAGAAGTAATACAGCTACAGATGGTGTTGCTTTACCTCTGTGTTAGGAAATAACTTTAAAATAGCTTCTCGGTTTGCCTGGTTTGCTTGGTCTGTTTGTAAGTGTGTAAGTGCATAACTGAAAGCAGAACAACTTAGATGAAGTAGGCACAGTAGAAGTTCTTTGTTTCAGCAAGAAAGCCGAAACTTTACTTTTTTTTTCTGTGACTGTACCACTCTCTCCACACTTTCCCCGTGCCCCATCCCGCACACGTGATGTCCATGTGCAGCTTCGTGTGGTGGTGCCTGTGTGTGGCAGCAGCAGCAGGCACAGACCACAGGCCAGTGCTGCACCCTTGGGCACCTGGGGGCTTGGCAGGTGGATTTGGGCATCCTAGGACATGGACAGTGCTGGAAAGAGCAGATCCTGCTTTTGTGCTGCAAGATCTCAGTGCTCTGAGAGCTCGCCCACCAGTCTGAACTAATAGAGAAGTGCTAGAAAACAAAAATATTTTCTGTTTTATAAACCTGCGCGTCTTGAAAGTCAGTGCAATTGTGATCTGCTTGCCTAAAAAAGAGGTAGATACTGAAAGGAATGCAAGAAAGGAGCAAGTCAAGGGCATGCTTCTGTGCTGTCTTTGCCTGCTTACTCAATCAGTAATTTCTATAAAAAGATCTTTCAGGTAAAATCTACAAGTTAATGAAGCACCACTTGCAGAAGAGATAGCTTCCTAATAATATCTCAGTGTGGCTTCCAGACTTGAATTTAACAATTTTTTTCTTATTTCTATGAGGAAAAAACCCCATTATTTGTATGGTTTTTTTCTGAGATACCATCTTGTTGCCCTTATAAGAGGGCAGCATGTTTGGAGATTCCATGTATGTGTGCAGACCAGACCTGATATCCTTTTTCCTGCTTGGAAGGTTTTAGACTTATATATAACAATCTTACATCTTGTTCTCCCTCAGAACATCAGTTTGAGAAAAAGTCAAAACTCTTTGAGAACTGGTGAAATCCATTATAGTGTAGTACATAACTTCCCATTACATTTTGAAAATTGTATACATAAAAAAATAATGTATGTGAGTGATTCAGGATGGTACCCAGTATTTTCCTTATCCTTTATGAAAACTTGCTTCATGTATCTATAATCCACACACATTGAAGAGACTCAGAAATTGAAAACCTGTTAATCCAAACCTCTAGAATCAGAAATAGGTACAACAGCTTGTTGTGGCTACAAAAGAGAAATGGCAAAAGGCTTCCTTCTATTTTTCCTCTGGGAATTCTGGCCTCCCCTCTGCAACACTGTCTGTCCAACTGTGTGGTGGGTTTTAGGCCCTTCATTATAGGAAGTTACTTCTGTTTTCTGTAGGAGAATTTGCCCTACAAAATTTTGTTGTGTCTAGTGATTCTATTTTTAGAGTTTTTGTAATTCTTTGTTTTGTCTTTCCTGTTCCATATCACATGCAGAGTTTACAATGAAAGAGGTTTTCTGAGCTTGCTAATTAGCATGATTGCTAAATGGCAAAGCACTACCCCTAAGTTATGGTATCTTTTAGTTTATTCCATGAAATCAGCTGTTTGAAAAGCTTTGTTTATAGCACTGAAAGCCAGTAATTTCTTCAACTACACAGTCTTAGATGGCTCAGTGTAGTGCACACTTTTACTTTCTCATAACTGATCCACACAACATTCTCTACCTTGCTAATTTGTGGGAAAGAAAATTTCAACAGCATGGCCATTGGTACAGCATACAGAAACCCTACCTGCAGTTATGCGTGTTGTGATCTTTCAGGGTACTTGTACACCTTTTCCTTTTGCCTCACAGCTGGGAGTGTGGTGGGACACCCAGGTCTGCTCAGCTGCCATCGGTGTCTGTCGTGTGGCTTCAAATAATTCAGTAAGTTACAGTCAGCAAAAGACACACAACTGGCTTAGGGAAGAGGACTGGTGGCTATCAGCTGTACCAAGGAATTGCAGTTGGGCATGGGTCTGAATTTTTTATTGTTTAAAGGTTTGCAATCCATTGAATGTGGCATTCTGGAAGAGCAGAAGTTATTCACCATGCAACTTTAATTGTGTTAACAAAATATGGGGAAGTTTGGGGTTGTTTTTTTTAATCCCATGAATGTGTAATGTCTGAAGTGTGACATTACCATGTCCTTCTCTAGAACTGTTCTAGGACTGTACAGGGTTTTTCTTGCAGTGGAAGATTTAGTCTTGCTTCTGTGGCAGCTTGCTGATACTTTTCTGGTAGTGGTGCTGCTTCCTCTTTTCTTACAAGACAAAACATTATAGTCTTTTTTGAAATTTCAGAATGTTCTTGGCAGCAATTTTAGCACAATTTTCTTTGCTACTAAGATACTTATTATTCCTTTGTTATCTATTTATAAAATATGTAATAGAATTTGCAACTCCTGTATCTAATAAAGAAATCCTTCTGTAAACAGAGCTGTCTCAGCATGGATTGTGACACAACACATAAGCAGGGTTTTGAGCTGGACTGGGGATGTGCTGACACACAGCTCCCCATCCCTTCACAATTCCCCATGTACTACTGTAGTAAGCCAGGGCCTGGCTCTAGTCTGTTCTTGCTGTGGTAACCCTCCCTTAGGGCTTAGCAGAAGTCAGGACAGTTTACAATGATGAGTTAAAAGCCAAGCCAAACCAAAACTAGCCACATTCTTTTGCAAAGTAAAACCAGAAGTTTTTTTGTTTCAGCAGAGAAGGGTGGAAAGGACCATATTCCCCCTTGTCTTACCTGGCTTTGTAGCTTTTAGGCTTTTAGCCACTGAAGTATGTCAACCCATTTTTTTGTGTGCTGCACACAGACGATTTCATTTTCCTCTGGGAATTCTGGCCTTCCCTCCATGACAGGGTCTGTACAAATGTGTGGTGAGTTTTGGGCCTTCATTGTAGGAAGGTACTTCTCTTTTCTGTAAGAGAATCTGCCCTGTGAAATTTAGCTGCACCTACTAATTATGTTTTTAGAATTTTTGTCATTCTTTTTTTTGTTGTTCCTATTCCATATCACATGCACAGTTTACAGTTATGGAGGGATTTTTTGGGGTTTCCTGGCTTTTTACTTACCATGGGATCCAGATCAGTCTGGATGTTTGACAAATGTCACTTCCCTGCAGATGTAGTGTCATCCGTTACCTGGGCTACAATGTTTTCCAGGGACTCTGCTTAATTTTTACCTGCCTCATTCCATTCCTTTTGCTGTCTTTCTAAGTAAAATAATTAAAGTTGATTGGGTGCAGACTCTGGAAAAGGTGATAATGTCCTCATTATTGTATGCCAGTACAAGTCCCTGCTTAACCTGAGATCAGAAAATTACATATTTAACCAGTCTTTAGCCAGGTTAGAGTCTTTTCAGCCAGTGCATGTATTTTTAGGAAGGCTAACAACGAAAATGAAACAAAAAGGAATTTCTCGAGTCTGAATTAAGACCCTGTGTGCAGGAGTAACACGACTGAGTGAGGAGATGTGATTTTGATTACGTAGGGAAGAAACAAAAAATCACTGTATGTTCGTTATCCAGTGAGGTATAAAGTTTCTGAGAGATTTGAGAAATCCTAATTTGCAGAACTAGCTGACATTTAATCACAAGTCTTATTATCTCTCTGTGTCTGTCTGTCACCTAAAATAACAAAAGGCATCCATCTAATATGTAAATCTGATCATGCAGGGATCTTGATGCTGGCTTATATTCCTATCTCTCTACAACACTTCCTTTGATTAAAGGACCCCAGAGGCTATTGCAGTCCTGCTGGACTAACCTTATGTTTCTTCCTGTTCCTTGTCTATTCTATGCCAAGTTTTCTGAGTGGTTTTAATCTCCTAAACAGTAATTACCCCAAACTAGTTCCTTTTTTTTTTCTTTGACCTTGAAAATGTGCCTTCTTTAGCTACTCTGGTGTTGTAATTAGAATAATATTCAATTTCATTCTCTGTGCTTTGAAGGATGGAGCTTTGTACACCACAGGACGTGACAGGGCCCTGTAAAAGACAGCTAGCTTCTTGAGGAATATCTTTAAGGAGCCCATGGAATTACATGTATTGCAAAAGAGGAAATGGGCAGTGTGACCAAAAGCCCCTAAGTAAAATGAAATCTGTCTTTCCTAGGTGTGGGAGAAGCACATGGCAAAGGACAGTCGTTATCATAAAGTAACTGAAAATAGGATAAAAGTGCTTACATTCTGAAGTATTATTTATCCCAGTCCACAGAGCAACTTTGCTCTAGGTGAAGAATTTGTACTGCCCTTCATAGTGTATCTGTTATTTACAAGACTATCCTACGTACAGCTGGTCTTCCCAGCTTTGTGAGTGTTTAAGCCTTAATAAGTACAAGTGAATGTTACAATCTGAACAGTTTATTTTTTTTTTCCTCTGTGTCCCAGTGCAGAGCAGCTAACAGCTCTGGCTCTTTCTGACTTCACCGTGAAATACATTTACCTCTACTTGACTCCAGTAAGACATTTGCTAACTTAATAGCTGTTAATGGCTTTCCCTCCGGGAGACCCTGACAGCCCTTCAGGCCCACACATTTAACCTTGTGACAGAGAGGTAGGTGGGAATTTGATTGCATGTTGGAGCTGGCAGTGCCATCAGGCCTTCGCTAGAGAGACCACACCTCTTCTTTTGTCAGTCATCATCGTGGCTTTGTCCTGTTCACTGTGCTAAAAATCTATTAAATGAGTAAGTAGGGAAAGATGGTTCCTTAGGACAGTGGTTTTACTGGAGGCTGTGCGAACTGGGAATAGGCTTCCAAGTAATTCCCCTGGTTTTGCACTGGAGGCATTGCAAACTGGGAGGTGGCTGCCGAAGACCCCTGTTCTCTTGCTGTAAAACTATATCATGTAGTAGCTAAAGACATCAATCTTCTCTGGGATGTGTGTGGGGTAACTAGCACAAAGAAATCAGATCGTTTTTCCTACAAGGTAAGGTGAATTGCTAGTCTCGGTAGATGGCACCATGCACTGAGCATGAGTGAAAGAAAATAATTTAGATTAAACTACCTGAAAGAAAGCTGCTACTTCTCATCTTTAAGCATGTATTAAGTCATCCAGTATTAGTCAGTGTAATTACGGAGGCTACAGAAGTAATTCCAGATAAGAAACAGCGTTGAAATGTACAGTTTAGGCTTAAAAATAAAACGATTTAAAATAGATTTTCCTGCAAGTTAAGAGAGTCCCAGTGCGATTGTCAGCCACCACAATCAGACACTGCTCTGCACTCAGGGCTTTTTTGGCCTCTCCTGCTTGCTTTCTCATACCACGTTGGCAAGCTGCAACAAGTGAAAACTCCACCCTTCTACAGGCTGGGGAGAATAAGATTCATAAACGGCAACAGCTGGCGAGGAAAATCGGGGTTCCTCTGAAGGTGGTGGTTTTTCAGACAGCCGCTGCGTGCAGCTGAGAAAGGGGCGGGATCCTTTTCAAGTACGTTAGTTGTGATTTGCTGAATTCGTAGACTTTTCCCCTCAAAACCCCAACCCTCTCTCTTTCTCTCGCTCTTTTTTTTTTTTTTTTTTTTTTTTTGAGAGAGAGAGGGAGAGAGAAAGGGAGAGGGAGAGAAGTTGACTTGCGGCTGCATCTGAGTGCGCACGTCAGCGTTAGTCTGGTCCCCAGAGCCCTGCCTGACACCATGAGTTCGGAAGCCGATGAGCCCAAGGAAGGTACGGATTTTAACTCTTTTCGCAGGAGGGGAAATAGGCACGCTGCCTCTCTGAGCATGGAGGAGAGGTTCTGCTCTCTTTAGCTTTCGGGTTTTCAGAGGGGAGGGGGAAAGGCCTTTTGCACAGCTATTCGAAGTCCTGCCGATTTTGCAGGATGTGAAGTGACCGAAGTGTTGGCACCCCGGGATATCTGTGTGGACAGTGATAATTTACTCACTCGTGGACTACTGATAAGTGGAAGAAAGTGTGTTTCAAAACACTGGTAGTCAAATGTCGAAAGAGGAAGGTTTCTTTCATTTGGAAGCACCGTATTTTTCAGCAAAAGAGGAAGTTGCACGGGGGAGAAGTGAAAGGTCATTATTCTGAGAATAAGGCTGATGCCCTGCGAATGAGTGTATGTGTGTGTTAAAAGAGAGGAGTGTGCCAAAACTACACCGTGCTGCTGCTGCTTCTGGAGTGGAACGTGTGGAGGGGCTGGAAGTGCTCCAACAAAAATGCAATTATTCCCTAGTGTTGATCGGGAGGGGGATGTGAGAGGGATTCGGACAGTGGGGAGCAAGCGGGGGAGGAGGAGGGCAATTTCCTGAAAGTGCCTATATACAAAAGAGCATTTATACAGATGGGGGAACGGGGCAGTGGTGGGGTTGTACGCTGGATTTCTTTAGAATAGAATTGATGTTTCATGGTTACACATAGTCCTTAGGGAGACTCATACAGAGATCCAGTATGGCTGAGAAAAACAACTTTAAAAACCTCAAAAGAAAAGCACGCAGTAAGGCAACATAAGCATTTTGTATTTGGTGAAAACAAGAACTTTTTGGAGTGTTTCAGATGGTTTTCCCCTCACAGTCTGTACAACTTCCTTCACTTGAAGTATAACATTACCAGGGACATGTGTCTGTTTACTTGCTTAAGAGTATTTTGTTAATTTGCAGAAAAGTCTGCTTGCACTGAATCAACCTTAATGCTAATAATGCTGGTAGAACCTGGGAAGTAATGAAGCTCGATAGCCTCTGTTTTGATAAGAATAATCCTTCTATTTTTCTTCTTGTCAAATAAACAGCTGAACCAAAAGGCAGCTCTTGGTTTGTTATTTTTTTTTTTCCTCAAGAAGGTTCTGTAGTACAGATTTGTTGAAAAGCAGAACTGTAAAAGTCATTTCTCTATAGAAACTTTGAAAAAGAGAATATGTGAACATTCTCCCTCAGTTTTACAGCAGGAGAGATCTGCTTGCATGCTATAGCAGGAAAGATCCTCTGGTTTCATACAGGAAGCTCCAGACAGTTTTACTAAGCTGAATATATTTGAAATGTAGATTTTATTGTTTGAAGAAATGTCTTGCCTTCTTAGATGACTCTGGTTCTTAAAGTCCCCTTTAAATAGGCTTGCTTTTCTGTGCATTTCTTCATAAACAATTGGAGGTGCCGGGATTTTCATGCTGAAAAAAAGCATTTGAAGCAGGTGTCTGAGACAGAAAAGAAAGGGTAGCTTTTTGATTAGGTATTTTTAGCTTGGGGAATATTTGGGTTTTGCTGTCCTTTGTTCTTAATGTGTTAGAATGGAAAATGAAACAGTAACCATTGTGGGAAGATGAGGTACAGATGTCACTGAGAAGGTTTTTCAGTCAGTCTGTAAACGTATTCCTGCTAATATATTCACACCCTTAAAAGAACAATTTAGAAAATGCATGAGGAAAGGAGTGCTCAGTGTGTATGTGAACAAAAACTGGGATTAACAGGTAAAAATGTAGAATTGCAGCTGTTATGCTACTTCACCTAGTCTGATTGAACATTTATGGAAGCATAAAACACTGAAAAATTTATGGAAGCATAAAATACTGAAAAATACAGTCAAATACTTGTGTATTTGTAGTGATCCACTGTATGTAGCGTAAAATAGTCAGTCTTTCTACTAACAAGCTCTGTTTCATGAAGAAACTATATTTTTGGATAAAGAAATTGATGCTTCACAAATTCAAACTGAATGTGTGGCTCAGTCTTTTTTCACTGAGAATATATAATTTTTTAAGTGGTTTACCAGAGGGGAGGTGGTTAATTTTCCCTTTAGGTGCAAGACTAAATGTCACTCTGAAATTCTGATTTACCCACAAATTATATGGTCCACCCAGGATATTAGGAGGTAAAGAGGCCTGTGACTGATTATGGAAGGAGTAGAGGGTACACTTGGACAGTTATGAAATAGTTATTTTAACAGATTCTGTACATCTGAAGGCCAAAGCTAGTGATGAAGGGTATAGTGGCTTATCTGCTACAAGCTGAAAAGTGAAAGGAGGAGAAAGCTGCGTGAAAAATACTGGTTTAATGATGTTTGCAAGCATAGGCAGACTTTCCTGTTTTCCTTAATGCAGAGACACTCAAGTGGCCAGGAGCTAGTGAAGAGGTCTGAGGAGCTCCGAAGTTCAGTTGCAACTTCCAGGTGTGACTCCCAGTCCCAACTCCAGTTGGAAGATCAGCCTCAGTGAAAAGGACAGTTGAGGGTGCAGTATTAACACTGAACATGGAGTGTGTGCTGCCAATGATCTGATGCTGAAGTGAGAAATACTTCACTTGCAGCTACTTTATACAAGCAGATTGCAGTAATTGGAGAACATTGGGATGTCTGTAGAAGTAGATTTAGTGTGGATTATTTTTAAAAATCTACATAACAAGTTCCAAGATCGTAGGCTTTACTACTGTAAAAATGAACTCTACCCATTGTTGCAAGGAAACCTAAAATTGAGGTCAATTTTGAGTGGCAAACTCCTAAAGATTTTCTTTTGGTAATTAATGAAATAAAGGTAGAGCATTTGACTCAAGTAAAATGTGATTTTTTTTTAACAGGAATGGAGAATAAAAAGACATTGCTAGAAGACAGGCTTTACCCCACTATATATTATACTAATTGCTGGGTATAGGGTATGCAGCAGTGTATGTGGGCTTTTCAGCTTCTGCCTTTGATGTCTTCGTGGTCCATATTAGAATGGTAACATGAAACAGGTTTTTTTTCTTCCCGCCACGCTGCTCAGTAACTTCAGAACAATCTTTGTGTTCGTCTCTATCCTACAATGCTGTGGTAAATATGTGCATGTGTCTGTATGGCATCAATCTGTATTGCATTTACAGATTCCAGCAACTGTCATGATATAAATAACCCTGTCACATTTTCTAGTTTTCATTCCTTTTGCCCCAGATGAAACAAATTGTGTGTTAAAGTCCGTAAGGAGACTATAGCATTTAACTGCATGGCATAATTTCATTCTGGTGTTGATTGGTGGTATGTCACCTACTATGGAAGGTACCAAATGGTTTCAGGATTTGATTTGACTGAATTCCTTTCTGAGATCTGAAGGGAATGTTCTTAATGCTATTGTGTTAAAACGATGTATCATGAGTGCACCTTTTAAAATACATGGCAATACCGATTAAAATTATTGTGATGTGAATGTATTTCTGTGATAGAAGGTAACAGTAATTTATGTAAAGCTCTGGAAAGCTTCATCTTCATTCTACAGGTCTTATGCAGTATGAAATAACAGGAGAGAAGTCTAATATCTCAAAGGAAAAGTAAAATAGTAACAGAATATCAGAGTGAATGTAGTATGTAGCTTGTAAAACAATGGATATTGTATTACAAACACAAGTGAGAGCCTGCATTGCACCTTTATCATACTTAGTTTTGAATACCACGTTTCAGGAGAGAGAGAGAGAGATCACTGCATTCCTGAAAGTGCTTGGAGATTTTTTTAGACATGATTAGCATTTTTTTAATCCAAATGAGATTACTGAAGAATGAGCTCACCTGTTTTGTTCCTTTTAGAGCTCAGAACAACACATGGGTTATAAAATCACAGAGCGCTCACTGTTTCAAGAAGTTAGTACTCCCTCCTGTAAGTAGTCACGGATTTGCTTTGACATTTTGCAGTCACATCTCATGTGTGAATGTTTTCCATGCTAGGATTGTGTTCAATTAGGCAACAAATCAATTGCTCTTGTGCTCCTACCGGCCACTTACTCCATGTACAACATCAATGGGACCCTGTAATGTATCATCCTCCATCCCACTAACTCCAAAACTAGCATTTGTTAGAACCTTTTTTAATTTTATGATAGTGAATGGGGAAATCCAAACTGTAGAAATGGAGCATGGAATTAGTACTTAACCCCACAGATTTGACTTATCTTCTGCTCTCACCCCAAAGATTAAAAAATGTGGGCTTCCTTTGTTTCACCTGATCTTTGCTTATCTTCCCTTGTCAAAACTATAATCTTCATAAAACATTAAGGCCAGTGAAACAGGGGCCTTTTTTTTGAGAGTGGTGTGGACAGTTCAGTTCAAAAGCAGGAAGAATCACCTGGCCCCAGTAGATGAGTTAGAGATCTCGATGACTCAATTTAAGAACTTTTTTTTTTATTTCACAGATAACTTTTTTGCTGTTGATGAAGAGAATGAAAAGATTGCCATGGTTATACCTACCGTGTACACAGCTTTGTAAATCACAGCAATGCCTGACAATTTGGCATTTTGTGCAATCCCTTCTGTAGTTAATTAGGATTCAAGATTAATAGGACAGGGTGATGGGGGAAAAAAAAGTATCCCTCTAGTACTAGGAAAGAAAGAAAAAGGAAAATAAGCTTGTGAGAGGTTAGAAAGGATTATTACTAACCAGATTACATATCAGATATGCATGAGGAAAGCATTGCCAGAGGTACAAATAGCAGGGCAAAAGGAAAACCAAGAAACTAAAACCTTAATGAAAAAGAAGCAATGGCAAATTTGGAGGAGTGAGAGTACAGTACACAGGCAAGTTGGAACTTCTAGTTTGTTTTTTTTAATGTAGTTTGGGGGATAGTACGTTGAATGAAGCAAGATGCCAGGAAATAAAGGGCTGTGAGGACAAGACAACAACTGCTGTGGTTTGTAGCACAGCTGCTGCAGCTCCATGGAGATGTGAGCCTTTGAATCTATCAGTAAGAGCACTGACTTCAGGCTGTTAAGCCATAAGACTCTGTAAGCAGCTCTGCACCTCTCCCTTTCAAAACTGAAAGAATGGTAGTTTTTATGTTCCTGGCCACATCAGGGCCATCTTTGAGATAACCTGTTTGTGAGTGGATCAGATGGCTACTCTGATTGCTTTTCCTACAGGCTCAGAATTTAATTAGTTGAACTGGTGGGTGTTTGTTGTATAACACATTTGGAAGTCCATATGCAGTAGTTGTTTTCTGCAGGACACTTTGTACCTCATGTATTTATTAATCTGTGCAGCTGGATCAGATGAGGAAGCTAGGTGGTAATTTGAGCACAGGCGATGGGATAAACACGGGCTGTAGCTGATAGATTACTTCAGAGAATCACTGAAACTTAGCGGGTTAATCATTTAGCTGTGATTGTTGGGTTGAATGCTAGATTGCTTTGAGAAAATTCCATTAATATAATTATGCTTATGCTATCAAATCTTTTAATCCAAAATGAATTGCAAGGTTCACATGCTTAGTTTCAAGATACAGTCCCTTGAGCTATCTGGTTGATAGAGAGAATCATAGATAACTGAGGCTCTAGGGAATTTATGGAGGTCACTGGGCACAACCTTCCACTGGAGGTAGAGCCAGCTTTAAAGTTGGATCCAAATTCAAAGTTAGATGAGGTTGCTCAGGCTTTTTCAGGCTGATAGTGTCTTAGAGAGCAGTGGTATGACCACTTCTCTAGCAACCACTTCTCTAGTACTTCAGTATTTGGCCACACTTGCTATGAAGGTGGTCATTCCTAATGAGACTTCCTCTTGATGCTGCTTGTGTCTCTTGCCCTCTTTTGCTGTGCATCCTCAAAAAGAGCCTGGCTCTGTCTGCTCCGTAGCTATCAGGTAACAAGTTGCACGTGTTGGTAAGGGCCACTGTTGCTTTGATCAAACCTAGCACTCTCAACCCATCTTCGGTATCAGGTGCTCCGCCTCCCTAACCATGCTGGTGACAGTCTGTAGGACCTGCTTCAGTTTGTCAGCTCCTATTTTGGGGAGATGTTGAGGAGCCCAGTATTGTTCACAATATTCCAAATCAGGGAGGAAAGTACTTCGGTTCCAACCTCTACCAGTATTTTTTCATCTTCCAGAATTTTGTTGTACTGGAGATGTAATTTCCCAGTCTTCCTTTCATTTATGTTGATGATTGCATTTGCTGTATTATAGTACTTACACCTTTGGGTTGTTTTCTTTGGGGTCTTGGCAAACTATGGACTGCCACAAATGAGACAGAGGTTAGAGACCTGGAGCAAAAGTCAGCAAATCTCTGCAGAATCAAAAGAAGTATCTGGGTGAGGGAAGGGCCTTGCACAAACATCTGGTAAAGCTGTATTCTTTACCAGTACTATTTCCAAGTGTAGTAACAGGCTAAATGAATTGCTTCTAAGAATAACGAGTGTTTTGTAATACATTAGCCAGGAATAGCTTAAGGAAAATGTAATGCTGAAACACTAATTGTAATTTGCAGTTTTCATTCAAAAACACACATAATTTCTTTTTATCAATTTGTCATTTGGTCAAATCTTCCACTAAATATTACAGTTTTGGAAGGGTTCTTAAATGCTGCTGTTTGAGAAGCAAAATGCATCCCCTCTCCATTCCGTCGTTTAGTGTCCCTCTAATATTAAATGAAGCAAATGAAAACTATATTGCAGGTTTTATTGCAAACTTCTGGGCTGATTTTTTGCTACAATTAGATTGCAAAGTGTGGTAAGAGGAAAGCATTTCATAAAGAGGTATGAAAGATTTTTATACTATTTCATGAAACAGCTTCTGGTTTTCATTTTTCCATACTCAACAGTTAAGTAGTAGGCTAAAATCTATTTCATAATGGCTTTAAAGCAAAAATTACTTTTTTCATATTTAAAGATTATTTTTTCATGTTGCATATTGGTTAGGTATTCATAGATCCAGTAATACCCAGCAGTAGAACTGTTATTACTAGCAATTGCTGTTTATGAGTTTGTAAGAAATTTGAGTGCTTAAACTGACAGTTTCTGTATTAATGAGTAGCACTAATCTGAATAACAGCCTTATACATACTGACATTAAGGTGTTTTTTTATGATCGGAAATCTGAAAGTTACAGATGTTCATGTTTTCTTGGTTTGCGTAATTGTATTTGATGAGCTGCTTGTGTTTTTTAATGCTAGGTGTACACTTCCTGTTTTGTGGACACATCTCTGTCATGACTACAGAACAGGATACACAGTGGGATTAGCAATAAAATGCAATTGCCAAAAACTTGGTTGTTTTAACCATCGCGTCAGCAAAAGCACAAGCGTTAGCCCTGTTGTCATTTGGAGACAGCCTGACTTTGAGGGAGGAGGAGAGAAACTGAGAGACCTATTCTTTGAGATATTCATTCTACATTTGTAACTGCGGGATGTTTTTTCACCAATTTTGTTCTTTTTCCTAAGAGTCCCTGCCTGGGCTGGGTTGTGATATGACTCAGTTTCACTTGTTAATTCCCTGTCCCAGTTCTGGTGTGTGGTTCTTTTCTAGTGCTTGACTGGCAGGCAGTGAGAAGTAGAGAGCTGATGTCTCTGGGTGTCATGTTGGACTCAGTCTGGGGAACTTGGGATTCAAAATCTTCCCCAGAGAACTGTTTCAGCAGAAGCAATGTAGAGGATTGGATACACACTGTATAAACTAATATAATTTTCCCTGCCTTTTGCAGAATTTACTATCAGTGTTTGTAACCATGCAGATTAGTGGTGAAAGATCAGGTATTCTGTTTTGCATAGCAATAAGGAAAACCTACCTTTCAGTTTGACATATGATATACAAATGTCAGAGTGTCCACAGAGAGTCCTGTTCCTGCTGGCAGTTTGTAGTAATGAGAATAAATTGCAATAAAGTAGGAATAAGCACCTCATTTATTTGAGAGCATTTATCCTTGAAAGGTTTGAAACCTGAAATTCCAGGGACATTTTCTGCGATGATTTTATGTATCTATAAAGGCCATTAATTGGAAGTTTTTCTAAGGCATTGCTAGCTGCCCTGGGATTTCAGTGGATCTCTAAGAATGTGATACCCTCAAGTGTCTATCCCAAAATGTTTACATTCATACGGGAATTAATAAAGCACTGACTTAGTGCATGCACAGACAAGCATCCACTTAATTAACTTCAAAGAGGTGTGGAGGAAACTTTGAAAAATGTAGAAACTCCATTGTTTTAAAACCTGAGGCTTTCATGAGGAATGGTTTTGCTTTTGCTATGTCCACCTCGCAAAGCTATTCTACAAATATTTTATTTATAGAAAGAATAAAATTTTGCTTTAATATTAACAGAATTAAGCAGATGACACCAGCGAATACATCAGCTACTGATTCCAAGGGCTATTTTTTACTACTTGCAAATAAGAAAATGAATGGATGTTTCTGTTCGCTTAAAAACATTTGTTTTAAAAATGTTCACTGTGAAATAGTGATGTAGACTTTACTTTAGGAACCTGAAGCAGTGAATCATAAATTTGAGCATCTGCGAACAGAAATGGTGGATACTTCAGGAAGGGGTAGGAATAACATTTGACTGGTGGTAAGACGTCCTCATCAAACTCATAGCCTTGTTCTTAATGCTGGAAATTAGAGATTTAAATTCTGTGATGCAAGACATTGCATCCTGGATGTATGATTACACTCACCATTCTTTGCAACAAGCAGTTGGTATCAAAATCTACTAAAGAGATGTAACTTGCAGTTAAATGTTGATCCCTTTGTTGTGGCTTGTTTCCTTATGCCATGCAGCTGGGGAGGAGAGAACCAGCAGTATGATGAGGAAAAGAGAAACTGTTGACATTTTTATTTCAGTGGCAATATTTGAAATTTAGATTAATGGTGTTTCTGTTCACCACTTGAGGGCTTTCCTTCTCCAAGGTCAAATTTGTGTTCCCTCCTTCTTACTGTGGGAAACCTTTCCTGGGAAACCTTTCCTGCTATTGTATGTCCCTTCGTAGCTGATCAGTGCTGTCCATTGCTTAGCTGAAAATGTCATTTGATGCCAGTGAAAAGCGAAGAAGCTAAATGGTCAAATTCTGCAGCAGTCAACAGCTGTAAAAAACAGTGCAGTCAAGTCTTACATGCTTTGGCCCAAGAAGTGAATTACAAAGTAGATGCAGGTTTTACAAATCACAGAATATTTGAGGCTGAAAGGGACCTCTGGAGGCTGTCCAGTTTTTAGTCAGTAAATATACTTGCGACCTTTAAAAATAAACAGGATTACTGCTGCTTTGCTAGATAACAAAGTTCTGTATCCAAGTAATACTGTTTCCTGATGTAAAAGAGAATGACAGTGTCAGACATAATGTTTAATGAGAAGATTCAATTTTACAGAAGATTAAGTTGCTAACAGTATTGAAGACCTACTTTTTCTCTTATGTTTTATATTCCACTAGAACTTCATGACATCAGTGAAAGCAAAACCAAACTCCTAAAATATGTGGGGAGGTGGACTGGTGTTTTGACAGTCTTAATTTACATTTGAGAGTTTTGGTGTTGTTATGTCAAATACTTTAAAGGTGGGTTTGGGTGGCACTAGTGGGAACGAGGAGAAGTCAAAGCAAAGCCTATGAAAGATAAACTGTGTTCTTGGGTCTTGGAGAGCCTGTTCTGAGCTGACAGTGAGGGAGAAGTGAAGAAAAGATTCAACCAGTAGTTTCACGACAGGATGTTTGGATAAAGGTCATGGTAGTTGTATGGATACAGAAACGGGCTGTAGCTACTAAATATGGGGAAAGGAACTTAAAACCCAGGGGTTAGTTTATTTTGCTCCTTGTGGAAGAGTAAAGTAAACAGGTGTGCAGAGAAAATGCACATTTCAGCCACCAAATGTAGTCTTCCAAAATCACAGGTATCTTGCATGGCTGGTATGGAATGGTAGACAAGGCACATATACTCTGTAGAGCCACGCACTGAATACCATGAAATTTATCCTTTGTGCTGCAAAACAGGAAAAAGGGTAGTGAAAAATTAAAGACTGAAAAAGAGATAAAGGGTGTCATTAGTGCCTTAGGCCTAAAGAACAGCCAATATCTGATAAGTAAAACCGTTAGATGGCGTATTTTCTCATGTTTTATAATAATAATTTTTTAAAAATAGTAATTTCAATGATGATATTGGAAATGAATATTCCAACCAGACGCCTGAGAACTGAAAGCCCTGCGAATCACTACTAGATTTTATGAAGCTGACCTGTAGCTATGATAGTCTTCAATGCCTTGGAAGTTAGTTTTATACATATGTACAAATATATATAAGTATGTGTTTACACACACACATAAAGTGAATATTAGCAATCCAGACTACTTTAAACATTACAATATAAGAGAGATATCAAGGGACTCCCACCCTCTCTGTAAGAAACAGTGTAGCTACAGATCGAGAGGGAGAAGAAAAGAGAACCAGAACTAGAAATACAGGAAAAACATTATTATTAACTAGTTTCAAAGACATTGTAAGATCCCTCACAAACTTCTGAGTTCATTTGAACTCTCTGAAGCCTCTGCTTTGACTTTCTTAACATGGGATTCAAATACATGCCCTTTGCATTTTGACAGCCAGGTTGTGACATTTCCTTGTGATTGAGTTCCCTGTCCCTCTTATGCCAGATTCTCATCTTGTCTGGACCTTCCAATTCATTGTATTTTTGCAACATGTATCTTAATCTTAAATTCTACCCCTGTCCCTGTGTGAAATTTAAGTTTCTCCAATGGATTCCAAGTTCTCCAGGGCAGCTGGCCTCAGAGGTTGTCCCTCTGTATTCAAGCCAGGAACTCTTTTTTTGTATGTATGTAGGTCCTGTGCCTACAGCTGAGCATTTTGGGGGATTTTTTTTTTTTGTGAGAAAACATTCTTATTGCCAGGATGGTTGTATAAACAATTAGGTACCACTTATTTAAACTTTAGGTTTTGGGTCCTACTTGGCTTAGGGAGCTTGGCACTGTTGCCTTGCTGCAGGTTGGTATTTGTTTCTAAGGCTGGACAAAATATAGAATACCTGTATTGCATTTGATTGATTGGGAGGAATGACTTAAGATACACTTTATTTCTTGTGAAAAGATTTGTCAATATTAGTGTTCACTGTGCATGGACACCTGGTAGATACAGAGGAACCTGATACAGCCCTGAAAAGGCCAACAGCTGAAATATACAGGCTTCATATTTAACAGCACTGCACCAGTTGTTACATTCCAGCAAGGATAACAAATGGTGGCAGAGGACTGAAATACCAAATTAAGTTCATGACACTGCTCTGTGTGACTGTCATTTTCTTGGTTTGATATCCAGCATATTCTGGAGAATTCTGAGAGCTGTCATCAGAAGTTAATCTGATTTTTTTTCCCCTTCTTTTTAAAGCTGTGCTGTTAATTAAAATACATGCAGAGGTTTTGGGAAAAATGGCTTTTAGAAGGCTTTTTAAAATTTCTAAATCAGCTGCAGTATATGTATCATGTGATACACAGGCTGGCTGTGGGAAGCACAAGCATGTAAAACCAGAATAACTTGTTGGCACTGACTGCTCCCATGGGACTGCAAAACTCTGCAATATTCCTATTGGAAATAGCATCGTTCCTTGCCACTCTATCCAGCCTTAACCTTCAGGTACATTTTTTGGTAATTCTTCTCACCTTTTGATCAAAAAAGTGTTTTGTTTTCTGGGTTTTTTAATGGTTTGGTTTTGTTTTTGCAGCTAGAATCTTTCGCTGTTGATAAAATTTTGGATGTTTTAATAGACTAATGTTAGAATTAAACAGCAAAATCCAGAAGCATGTAACAATATCACATGTGTTTTGCAAATATATTTGCAATGACTTTTTGAGTCATTGGCATTTTGAGTGAAAAGAAGCTGTTCTAAATGGTGTGTGCTGGCTTTTCTTTTATTTTTCTCATGATTCTGCAGCTGAGTATATGCTCACTTTCAGTATGAGTATGCAGGTCAGATATACTCTATATTTTCAAAAATGCTTCATTAGCCATATTTTTTTCTGAAATTGCTTGATTAACTGTTGCTCCAGAGTGACTTGCAGCCTCATAGCTGATTTCCAAATCCAGTAAGACTGCTCATGCAATATTTGCCATGCATTAGGCTTGGCTTCAGATGGGGTGTTTTTTTTCTTTTAAAGGTGTTCCAGTGTGAGTGCTAGAACTAGTGCACATTGCTTGAATAATTAGCATTCTCATCATATGCTCAGTTGGTAACAATTATGGCAAGCAAGAATTTGGTACAATTTACTTTACCTGTTAGGAGAACTGTAGGCAAATGTTAGGTATGAAAGAATGCTTTGTATGCACTGCAAATTTTAGTTTAAACTGTTTTCTAGTTAAAATTGGTATTCATGTATAAATCCTTCTTTTTAAACACAAGGTGCCAAGGAAAATATTTGCTCTTCCAATGAGGACCTTGTGTACATCAATTAAAAAAGTAGAGGTATATGTGAAAGAAACAAGTACTGTACAGGCCCCTTGTTTGAGGGGTTTTTTTCATTCCTCCTTCTGCACTTAGCCATTTGCTCTCTGGGTTTTCCACTGCCTGGTGGTGCTTGCCCAACCCATCTGCCCTGCTGACATCCTTCTGTCAATAAACTCTGTGGCTGTCCTGGTCCCTTCCCACTCCTGCCCTCAGCCAGCTGCGAAGTTGCAGTCCCAGTGTCTGAGGCTGAAGAGTAAAAGCTCTCAGAGTGCTTCTGGTCTTGCATGTCTGGTACAGGCCTCACTTTTCATCAGCTTTTGGAAAGCCAACAAGTGAACAAATGCTTGTGAATGTGGAGACTGGCCAATATGCTGAAGTGGCCTTTTGGGAACTGCTGTATTTTTGGAAGGAATTCTGGAAGAATTTCTGGAACGATCGTAAGATTTTAACATACCTTTCACCCGGGAAACTTTAAGGCACTTAGATAAGAATCAAAACACTGACTCTTCTGTTAGAAAAGAGAAAACAGCATTAAAAAACCTTTTTGAAACTGTGACTCACTCACTCAAATGGTTATTAAGAAGAAGCTATATATATCATGTGGCAGCTAGAAAAATTAATTTACCTTATTCATATCTGAAGAATTCATAATCTGTATCCTACCACTCAAGTTTTGTAATCATATTGTCATATAATAAGTATATTGTGAAAATTGTTACAGCCCTGGTAACAGGTTTAGAACTACTTCTGCCTATTTTGTACTTCAGGACTTGTTTGTTCACTGATGCTAACTCTTGTGGTTTATCGCCATTGGAGCTTTACCTTACTGAAGTCATGTATTTATATATATGAATTCATATATTTATATGCTTCTCTATTTGGGGTTTTTTTAGTGTTTCTGCCGTGTATCATTCCTGAAAAAAAGGGTAGTCCTGTAAAGACCCAGAAAGCAAAAGGCAAGAAAAGATTAAAAATTCAGTAATTCTTTTATCCCTTCATATCTCGGCAATCTCACAATTTTGGAGGTGCATGACTCATGGTCACATACACTCAGAGAGCATAACGCTGTCAATTCCACTTGATTTCAAGTTGCCTCCCTCCAGGGAAATGGTGCTCTTTCACTACAGGAGTCTGACTTAACATGCAGTTTGTATGGCATGTGTAGGCTTTTAGCAGTAGTTCTCACACACAGTCTACAGAGGCAAACACAGAATCCACACAGGATTCCCAGCAGGAAGTCCATTGCCACATTTCTCAATGCCATGTGATAATCTTTTAAATGCTGCCTGAAGCTCTCAGTCAGTGCTGTCCCTTTCCTCCCAAGCCCATGTCAGTGTTCTTTGTGCCTTACCCAAAAACCCTGTCATTTTTGGGCCTTACTAGTGCAGCACGCGATGTGCCAGTCACTAAAATGAGAACTGGGTCTCAGGCAGCACCATTTCACAGTCCTGTTTTCTCTTCCTTCGGGACTGTTGTGTCAACACAGTGAGTATCAGAAAGCTCAGCTCTCGACTTGACCACAGAATTTAGCATGGTTCACTGTAATTTTTTGCTGGATGCCTTTTTTTTCCTGCTCCTTCATTATGAGAAGTTTAAAAATACTCAGTGACTCAAGTATTCATTGTCAGTGTACATGAGATTGCATACACTCAGCTGCAAGTGATGTTGAATCTACCATAGACTCTTGTCTTGTGGAAAAAAAAAGTTGGGTTTTTTCCAAATCCTACCTTTTTTTTTTTTTTTTTTTTAATTTTAAATAGAGTTGAGACATAGGGTATGTGGTAATAGTGTAATAGTCATTTGCCACAATACGGAGGGAGGTGTGCTAGCTTCCATGTGAGGAAAAAGTCAGCATTGCAGCCATAAATATGAGCCTTCTTGTACTTTCATAGCAGTCTCCTGAGAGTCTGTTAACCACAATTTTCACTGAAAGTTTGTACTTCCACCGCAGTTTAAGGGAAACCTCTGTATGGTAAAATATTTTGGGAAAAACATATCCAGAATTCTACATGTCCAGTATTTATTCATTTTAATACACAAAATACCATGTTAAACTAGCATACTATGTGCTTGGCTTCAAAAATCAAAAAAGATGTTTCATAATCACTAAACTCACAACTTTCACAGAGGGCTGTCTCTAGCACCTTGTTTGCTCATCTAAGTCATAAATTAGGAGATTTTGCAGGTGTTTGCATTATTCCTAAGATTGATCTTGTGAGTTTCAAAGTAATGGAAGTAGGATTTCCTCTGAGAGCCTTTCCTCTTGGACTACTTTCCTCTGTGGAGGTGTGGCTTTACTGTACATAATCATGCTTGTATGTGTAGTTTGTGCAGAAAATGGCATCCCATTGATTTCAAAGGGATATTTTTTGATTATAACCTTTTAAAAAGTAAAGTGTAAAACTGCAGAGGAAAGAAATTGGAGCTATGAAGAGCAGTCATGAGGTAGACCAAACTGTGACACGCTTAAAATTGGTGGGATTACCTGCTGGTCACCAGAGAAATGACTCTATTTCAGTTTAAAGTGCAAGGACGTAACCTGTCAATACAAAAGGTGTGGTCAGACATCCAGGCCAGCTACTGTAATCACTTTCAGAAGGTGGCTACACACAGTCATCCCTAAGTAGTTGTATAAAGGTGCATTTTGAGGTGCCCGTGTCTGAAATTGCAGTCAGAAGTTTGAAAGGGGGTGCTCGGCAGCCCTCACGTTGGGAACAGCACGACCTGTGAGTCAGGCACCTCTGATACACTGAGCATCTCCACTTGAAGATACCAGGTTAATGTTTGAACCTCTTCTTGACACGTCACCTGTCCTCCCAAGTCACAGGACCTTTCTTCTCCCTCCCCATCTGTGAATTGTCCCAGTTGTCAGTTGGCAGGAACAGCCCTAGTGTTGCACTGCTTGCTCAGCGCTGCAATTTCCTTTCAGCTCTCTCTTCGAGGAAGTGAAACCACTGCGATGTATTTTTGCATTTTGAGGTGCCAAAGCAAAATGAAGCACTGCAGGCAGGAGAAAAAGGTAGCTGAGAAGAGCTGCTGTTACAGCGAGGAGGAAAACCCCATAATCACTCTGTGATAGCTTCTGACAACGTTTCAAGGCACATGATAAAGTGTGCGCTGGATTTACCAGAATAAATAAGCCACAGGCCAGTCTTCACTTTGGGTATTTTGCTTCTCTTTCTGCTGTCAGCAATAAAAGCTGCAATTACACTAGATGAACAAGTAAGTAATAGTTTTACTGTTATTTAAGGAAGTATGTGTGTTCACTCTGAAGAAGCTCTATAATCTTACTGCTTAAACTGAGTTTTAATCAAGCTGAGAAATACATTTTAAGTCTGTCATTGGTAAGGAGGAAAAATTCTGATCATAAAATATAAAGAGTTAGCAAGTTCCTTTTTTGGATTGGCTGAAATCCTGAAGTATGAAATTTATATATTTAGTAATTAAATTAGAACTCATGTAACAGCATAGGGAAAATGAAGCTAATTTCTGGTGTATTTATAGCAAAGCAGATACAAAGTAAGCCATGCTGGATAGCCCCAAAACTTGGACAGATTGTAGAAAAATACCATTAAGAGGTCAACAGCTTTTGGAATGGAGCAATTCCTGTTTTGGTTAGCAAAGGTACCTACATATTGATCTGTACTTTGTAAAATGTAAAATTATGTAATATAAGATTTTTTTTTTTTTTTTGCTCAAAAACTTTTAAGATATTTAGGAAACTGCCATGTTTTCAGTTTCTCAGAATTGATACTTTGCATGTTATCATGTTAGGACCATTCCTGAGTGTTTGCATGGCTTTCTGGAGACAGGTGATGTGGGTTTAGAATTGTTCAGGTGGGAATTACAGTGGTGCATTGGCTGTGATATTATTTTATAAGAAATAGTGCCTACAGCACCCCGGGAAAGAATGCTTAAAAATACAGATACATTGTGTAAGTTTTTCTCTGCCAATTTTTGCAAGATACATTGAAACAGCAACTGCTATTAGTGTGAACATCTATATACTTGTGGAGTGTCAGAAAGAAGACATCGTGAGCATTAATAAGAAGACTTTAAGTAAATGAAAGTTATGAAATAACAATTTATATTCCTGATTTGGAGGGGGAAAAAAGTTATCATTCATGGGTAGATCGTTGTAAAGCATTGGCTGTTGAGTTCTAATATTTGACCACCCTTTGGAAAATTTGGATTAGTTCTACTTTAATAGTAACAGTTGCAGTTTTAAATTAAAAACACAGAAAGCGAGATAAATATTTTCAGTTTGAATGACTGCTCAGCATCTTGAATGTTTTCCGGTATCTTTGTGGTTGAGAAGTGTGTCTGTCTTGTGATCTTTAGTGCTTTGCCCAAGATAGTTAACAAGGGGTTCTTTGGTTTTTGAGTGTACTCTTGTAGTAAAGATTTTAGAAAATGTGCTCAGACACTTCACGCTTCAAAACAAAATACTGATATGCACTGAAAGTTTTAAGAAACAAACCTGCTTGAAAGTTTTTGGGATGATAATAAAAGGAGCTTGTTATTAAGTTTCTCAAAGATACTCTTGAATTAAAAATACGGATTTGTGTTTCATGTCCTGAAGGACAAGTTTCTTCTATTTGCTGGAACCCCTGAGGCACTCTGCGTCTGAACACACCCAGCTGCCCACATACCAGCAGTTAAGAGGAAACCTTTTCCAAATTCAGGGACTTACTGTCTGACATCTGCAGAGTTGATGTTTTCATTAAAGGGAAAAAAAAAAAAAAGAAAATATTTCCAGTCCCTGTGTTTGCTAAGCAAACCTTTCATATGTATAGTAAATGTAAACAGATGTAGCTTTCCTTTGGCCTGTCTGAGACTCCAGGAGAGCTGCAGCACAAAGGCAGCCATTTCCTAGACAATTCTACCTGAAAATGCAAACTCACATGTGTCTTAGTGGAGAGACTGCTGCCAAGGGAGCGTGCTTTAAAAAATTGTTGCTGACAACAGAATGCATGGTAAAATCTCACAAGTCAAGTTTGTGAAGGACTGTTTGGGGTCTTTTAAGTATCTGAACAAAATTGCAAACCAGTCACTAGGTGCATTAGTGCAATAAAACATAGTTTTAGAGGTGGAAATCTGGTCTTGGATCTACTTCGCTGGTCACAGGAAGATCCTTTTAAAAGGTTATGCTCACAAGTGTTACGACAATCCCTAGACAGCTGATTTCTTGCTTTTACTGCATTAAATATAGGGCATAGAAATGTTAATATGTACTTGCTTTCCTTCTGAAAACCAGTGTCTTCAGATTGCACCCAAAGAATCTCAGTGTTGCTTGCTGACCATGGATTTTTGCCTTTCTTTTGTATTTCTACAGGGATAGCTATAGATATGTATAATATAGGAATCTAAAAAAAAAAAAAAACAGATGTGTGGTGTCTGCATTCACTGATCATATAAAATGCTAAGCAGGAAAGGGCTTTATAATGGTCGCTTCACTGAATTATTATCTTTATTTGAGTAGCAATGGTTATTTGTTGTGGCATTGGGATAATCCTGGTTTCAGATTTCATTATGAATGCAAGAATCAGATTATATTTGTGACTCACCTAATCAAATGGGGCAGTTTTATTGCCTCAGTTTGAAATTCCATCTACCCATATATAGAGAGATCTTCTAAACCATTTCTGCGCAAGTTCAGTTGGTATTTTCTCAAAAGCAAAACAATCTGAAAGAATGTAAACCTAAAGAGAAAAAAGTTTTAGGGATTCAAATATTTTTTTTCCTGCAACTACGTTGCATTATTTTTCTGACACTTAGTAAGATTAATGTGAATGTATAAATATGGAAATATTCATCAACTTGCTGTCCAGAGACTGTCTGTTTGGAAGTACTGACTGCATACTTTTTTCTTCCCCTAGTGGCCACAGATGTCTTCAACTCCAAAAGTCTGGCCATTCAGGCCCAGAAGAAGATCCTTGGGAAAATGGTGTCCAAATCAATAGCAACTACTTTGATCGATGATACAAGCAGCGATGTTTTAGATGAGCTTTACAGAGTAACAAAGGAATATACACAAAATAAAAAAGAAGCAGAGAAGATCATCAAAAACCTCATTAAAATAGTCCTCAAATTGGCAATTCTCTACAGGAACAACCAATTTAATCAGGATGAAATAGCACTGATGGAGAAATTCAAGAAGAAAGTTCATCAGCTGGCTAAGACCGTGGTCAGTTTCCATCAGGTGGATTATACCTTCGACAGGAACTTTTTGTCCAAATTGTTAAACGAATGTAGAGAGCTGCTTCATGAAATCATTCAGCGTCACCTAACTGCGAAGTCACATGGACGCGTCAACAATGTGTTTGATCACTTCTCTGATTGTGAATTTCTGGCTGCCTTGTACAATCCCTTTGGACCTTATAAAACCCATTTGCAGAAACTTTGTGATGGGGTCAACAAAATGCTAGATGAGGGGAACATATAAGTACTTGTATTAGAGGTGACTGCCTATGAGTTATTTGTAGATGGAACACTGTTGATTTATGAAGGAATAAGGGAGCATGCAAAGAGGTTTTTTTTACATTATGACAAATCTTTCCTAAATATTAATTGATTTCTTACTATGCTCTATCTGTTGCTATTCACAGTCCATCTGGAAGAAAAACTGCACATGACTTTTTTTACTGTGCTTTGCCTATGGAAACAGCATGATAAAGACAATCAAACAGAATGGTTCCAGTAGACTAAGAGTCTTGCAAGATAGATATACAAACCAAAACAATATGCTGTCAGACAGTCTGCATCTTTCATAGATTTACAGAATTAATTCTAAACTACCAGAATCCAGTAGTGTTGGTAACAGATTATCATGGTGATGGTACACTCTGTAATTTCTTTAATTTACTTGTAAAATAGACATATTTGATTCATTTATAGTCTTTTATGCTCTCTGCACAGATAACAGCTTCCTTGTGTTGCCATTATGAAGCATTGAGTTTTAAATAAAATCAGTGATGCTGTCACATAGAGTCTTAACAGCAGGCTTGTGCATTTCCAGCTCAGAGGTGAAAACTTCCTGTCTGCAAGGCAGGATCTCCCAAGTAGAGATCCTTATAGACCTGCACAGGTGCTTGCTTCCTTTGATTACATGGGGATTATTTGAGGAATAAGCTACAGGAGAATAGCCGAACTGGGGAAGAGTATTTCCAAGAAACTGCTTGTGGTACAGAATTTTAACTCTGCCTATTATAAGGTAAAACACAGTGAGTTCTCTGTGCAATTCCTTGAGATATTTAGAATTCTGCTAGTAGAATCATAGAATCAATCATTTGGATTGGAAGGGTCACAATTCTTTTCAAAAAGATGTGAGTCAGTATATTTGATATACTAGTCTGATGTGTATGATGATGTGAATTCACCAAAATTGAAAAATAAATTTCAAGCCAATTTTCTTTGTGTACAATGAAACTAGGAACAGAAATTAGTGTTATCATTGTGTTATATACTACTTAACTAATGGAAAAATGGAACTTTGAATAAATTTTTTTCTTCTTTTCTTACTTCCTTCCTTTTATCCTTTTCTTCCTCATCTTCTCTCTGCCTTGACGTTGGGGATAAAAAAATGTGACTTTCTAGACACTGTAATGTACTTAAAAGCATGAAGTTAATACATTTCAAACAGCCAAAGACTTTTTGTTAGGAAGCATATAAAGAATTTGCTGTTTATTTAATTGCCAGTGTTTTTGCTGTTTGCTGTGTCCTTTTGTTTTAATGAGTAAACCAAAGAATATTTGCACTCCAAACTTCTCTTGTCTTTTTTTTTTTCCCCTTATCACATTCTTAAAATTCTAAATTGTGCCAGCAACAAAAGCATTGCAACATCTGACACATGGTTTCAGCATTACTTATGATTTTTAAGAGGGAAAATTAAGTTTTATTCATGTTAGGTTGGTCATTAGGCTCTCAATATTTCTAGAAATGTGCCAGAGAAATATGTTCAAAAGGTGAACTCATTTTATGGAAGCCACTGGTGTTCAGCAGAGAGAGAAAATTGATGTGCTACTAGTCTGGAAGCAACCAGGAGCTGATGTAAGGATAGTACACCAAAATTTGCCAGGAAGTAAATTATTAGGTTGACATCTGAAGGAACATCATGTAAGATCCCTTCCCACGTTTTACCTAAACAGTAAATATACTGTGTTTCTGTCCTTTAGAAGTCATGTATAGGGATGCAACATCATGGAAAAAGTTGCACAAATTGTAGAGTTTAGTTTCTGGTGTATTTATTTTATCTTCCCACCTAGAAAGGGAAAGCTGTTTGTTTTCCTTACCAATTCTTCCTCCTGGGGTGAGAATAAAAAGGAACTTGACTTCTAGAAATTAAAGGAGTTTTATCTACAAATCCTATTTTTAAATCATGTCCTGATTCTCCCAAAATAGAATAGTTTATAATGAATGGTAACATTTACTGAAAGGAGGGGACAGTACCTTGTTTAGAACCACGTGTATTATATGGGTGTGCTGTGTAAAGCACAGAAGATTCTCTTCGGCCATGACCTAGAATACTTTGATTGCTCAAATTTGAATTTTCTCTGGGATAAAAATTGCTGAAATAATCTTTGTACGTTGATAATTAACACCTACCTACATGTATATGAGCCATGTATATTTTCAGTACCCAGGACCTTCTTACTGAGCTGCAGTATCTGGCCATTTACTTGTTAGAAAAAGTGAAAATTGCCCATGGAGATTTGATTATAAGCATGAAAACTTGGCAGCTAAGAGAACTTACATTTAGCTCACAACTGAGTTACATTCTTCTGAGATGCTGTAACAATGGTTCTTGTCTGGCATTCATTTTGAATTATAAAAAAGGGACTTCCATAAGTATGAAAGAAACCAGTTGTGTTGGGTTTCCAAACACCTACCATGTACTTCTGACATGACATAGCACTCAAGCTGTACATTTTTGCAGTCAATTTATTTTACCTGCAGCATACATAAATAGTAGCTTTAATTATGAAAATTTGGAAATAAACTGACAGCATTTTTCGCTGTAGTATGCTTGTATGAAGGCATTGACCCTCTAGCAGAAACTTGACATAGTCAAGATTTTAAAAAAATGTTACAGGGGTACTGTTTAATTATGGGTAGCATAATGCCATTATTTAGTGTTAGGGAATTGATAATACTGTCTTTAAAGGGTAATAATTATTAATACATTAAAATCCAGTCATCATCGGTTCATTTTATAATAGGCTTTTAAATCTCAGTACCTCAGGTGTTGCATATTTTTAATGTCTTTTCAATGCTTAGTTAATATGTAAAGCCTAATGCCATCAAAATACAGGTTGAAGTTCTGGAAGTTAAAACTAATTTTATAGCCTTCTAGAGGCATTGAAAAATTTCTAAGTCAGACCTTGGATACCTTTTGCAATATGCAAACAAACTTGATATCATCCATACAATGAAAACAAAATATAGGGAGGTTATCATGGCCATTTCGTGTGGGCCACCTTAGAAGGAATTCACTGGAACTTTTGGCCACCCCTTAATTATATTTGTACACACAGACAAACAAAAAGACGCAATTGGATAAATTATAAGCCTTATTCCTGGCCTTGAGTTCTCTTGAGATTTATCTCCATTTAGGAGGTACAGAGATCACCAGGAATCTGGAAGATCTCAGCAACTGATGTGGGGTGATTTGTGGTTTTGGCCTTGGCTGGTTTTTTTTTTTCCTAAAAGGAAAATACCAAATCATGTCTCTTCTAAAAAAAGATCCAACCCCACCCATAAATTCTTTGTAAAACAATGGAGTGAGGAGACAGCCAATTGCTTTCTCATATCTCTCCCTAGTGAGATTACATTTTCCCAAGAAAATAGGGAACTGATTGTGATGCGGTTGGCTTCAGTCACTTTCCAGCTCCTTCTAGCTGTGATGGCTATAATGTGACTATTTAAAGGTAAACTGAAATTCTGCATGTAGCTTTTCAAGGGACCAGAATGTGCTCATTTTCAAGGTCTGGCAGAGAGGGACCCACGCCACCTCATAGTCAGAGAGGACTGTGTTAAGAGAAGGATGGGTGAGTTGTAGGTTGTATGGCCACGGATGGCCTCTCCATGATGAGCATTGCCTGTCTGGTGACCTGCTTCCACAGCTTTCCTTTCCCTTTTCCTGCCCCTTTCAGCAGCTGAGCTACTCTTAAGACAGGTCAACTCCTTTCTTACTGTTTTTACTTCAGGATTACATTACATTGTATATGCATCTAAGGAGGATCTAAGAGTAGATAGACTATGTTACCTGCTTCACTTAATGAAAAAACACAAAGAAACACCACTTTCCTGTTTGGTTGGGTTTTTTCTAAGGGGGAGAGTGGTGGGTTTGCAATGTAATTTGATCTCTGAAAGAATAATCTACATCTTGATTTAGCTGTTAATACTGTTTTGGCTATAATCTCTGCCCTCATCAGTGTAGTAAGCATTTAGCTGTGATTTCAATACATGTACTTCTGAGCCTTCTTTTTTTCCAGAAGTGCTTTTGAATGTATTACAGACAGTATACTTCATATACATGAGATGAAGATGCCTGTTTGCATAACCATTTGCAGAAAAACTTCGGTACAACTGCTTTTTATTGAGATTTGGGCAGGTCAGCCAACATTCATGGTTAAGTGGCAAACATCTGTGCTCTGGATAAAACAACTGTCAAAAGAGATTATAGTTGTCCAAAAAAGTTCTCTAATATCTTACTTCTATGTTTTTCGCACAAATGAAACTTCTTTTGGGAGGGGAAGTTTACTATTTATCTTAAAACTAAATTGCTGTGCAAAACCACACTGTGACTATTATTCAGAAAGTTTAGACTTAGTAATGTAGTTATTTCCAGTTTGTTAAAAACAAAGACACCAAAACCCAACACAAGAAAACTTACATTTGAAAGAAGTTCTGAAATAATTTTCCATTCAAATTTTATAATCTTTTCATGCTGAATTTTGCATACTGCAGTTGAAATTATATTGCAGGGTTGTAATTCATATACTATTAAATACTACAGGTTAATGTGATTTTTTTTATGTCTATAAAAAGAAAGGAATAGTATCTCCATACAGGCTATGTCAAAGACCTTTCTCAATTACAATAGTCCTCAGTCTGTGTAACAAATCGAGATTTCTTATGTTTAAACTGCAAATTGCTGAAGTGGCCCCTCTTTTCTTAGTACTCAGTTTTATTATTTAGAGGTCTGTTTTCTCATTTTAACGTTGACATCCATGGGCAAGACATTCCTGAATCAATACCCACTTTTTCGTGTGAGCTTGGGAAGTACAGGTGCTGATGTACAGTTTTAACCATCTGTAAATTTCTACTTGCTAGCACAACACCAGTTTCTGGAGAAACACCCCTTACAGCACTTCTTTCTATTAGGGAGCAAATTGAAAAGAGGCGTCTTATAACTTTGGGATGTGCCATAATTACATAGTATCATACAAAGAAGCAGACTATAATGATTAAGAATAATGTAATTAAGAAGGTACTTTGCTTGCCCAGCTTTCCCAAGAAATCAAAACTTACTTGCTATTTGCTGTTCTCCTCTGTGGGAAAGTCTTGGTTTGGTAGGTGGAGGACAAAGGTGGAGCTTCCTACAGTTACTATGTTTTAGATTTAAATTACTGTTACATGTAAGGCCTTCCATTGTCTACTCTAAAAATCTTAACACTGGATTTTAAAATCGCACTTTTCATTGGCTTCATGACAAATTAATTCCTCTTTCAGTTTGTATGAAATATTTGGGTTTAAAATGTTCTTTTGTTGTGCACACAAATATGAGCTGAAACAAAATAGCAGCTGGCCTTGTGCATCATATCATGCTTCCTCAATACCTGGGGGTTTTTCATGAGTCAGTAGGTGTTTTGTGTCCTATAAAGAAACTTCTTAGTGGAAATAATTCTGAAGGTTTTCATAAGTTCAGGCCATTCTAAGAGAAGAATTGTTGGCTATTCACACACTTGTTCTCCAGTTTCCGCCAGCACCTCGTGGCAACCTAAAGCTCTTCATTTGCAAGACATTTGTGGAACATTTTGAAGTACATTTTTTCAGAATTAATTTATTGTTGATTTTTCTGTCCAAGCTGCAGCTAATGGTGGATGAAGAATATTGTTACATTTAAGTTGTATGAGGGTTTTCTAACACAGGGAGTATGGTGGTGCAGATGGAATAAATCAGCTCAAGTAGGGCCCACACACCACCAACCCCTCTTCTCTAATGTGGAAATATAAGTGCACTAGTTATGCTCCATTACTGAATAGTGTTGAAAAACTACTTGGCTTTCTTGAGCAGGATTTACTCTTTTGTTTGGGGAATCTATTTCAGTAGCTAGGCTTGGCTAGGGTTCTGAGAAGAAAGTCCCCTGGCTGTTAACAGCCCACTGTTAATTAAGGGTTTCTGTGACATGAAAGGACAACCTTTCCCCATTCCAAAAGCACTGAGCTGATGTTTTCAACTTACTTCACTGACTGGAATGGAGATACTGTGGTTTTTTGCTTTGTTCGTTAGGGGGTCGGTTTTGTTTTTGTGGAGAGTCACAACCGTGTTATGATCTGCTAGGCCCACTAAGAGATTGCAGAAATAAAAGAGAGGGAGGCTGACTGGTTTATTACCCCATGAGGCTTTGAGCCAGAGGGGGAATAAGTGCATTGGTCCAGGGACATGACATGAGATCAGCTGTTACTTTCAAGAGAGCTGGTTCTGTATCTCAAGGATCTTGATAATTCAGCAACCGAAAAATTATCTCATCCTTGGAACTAAAGTGAGTCTCTTTGCCCAACTAAAAAGCTGTCTCAGTTACAGGCTGCCTAACTTGATTGCAGTGGTGTGGACACTCCCAAAGGTACTTTTGCTGTGCCATCATATGAGAAACTATTAGGCAAAAGTGGAAAGAGAAGCTCAGCACTTTTCTGGGAGGAAGGGCTGTGATCAGACAAAGATCTCATTAAGTTTGCTTTGCCATCCACACTGTGATAAGGACTGCTGCCTGCTGTAAGCACAGGCATTTGTCTTTGGCTAAGTAAGACATTTCCAGTATCCTGTGATACCGCAATCTACAGTTTACCCCAAAGCTAGAACTGAGAGGCTCATGCTACAAAACACGGAAACAGAGAAGGAAGCCCTTTATAAAACACTATCAAAGAAAACTAGTCTTTGCTACTGTTTGGAGCTGGGAGAACCTTGGCTGGGGTATTCTGACTTCCCATCTCATGTCTGATTAGGAGAGCAAGTGCTGAAGAGGAGTACAAGCAAACTACAGGAAAAGGTGTTTGTGTTGCTAGTTAGTTGACTGTTCTCCATCTTGATTCTAGATAGAAGGCTATTCCATCCTTCATGTATTCTTGACTAAAATTGTTCATTACTTAGGTTGGGGAGGAATTCTCACCATGGAATACAGACAATTGAAACCTGTGGAGTTTTGCTTTCATTTGCATTCTTGGGATGGTTGGAATGGAAGATGGCACAGTAGGTATTTCTGAGAGATGACTGGAACTCTGCTGTTAATCTGGGGGAAATGAATGTATGTTGTCCACAGAGAAAACGTCTGTAAAATTGGGATTAAGAACTGTAAAATGCCCTTGGTGGCAGCTTGAGAGAAGAGGCCATTTTAGAAGGCACAGTTTAAAAGAAACTTACCTTTCGTGCATTTTGTGTTCATTACAGGAGCTACCTGGATATGCTCTACAAGCAGGACCTCTTGAAATTTTTAGCTGTTCTAAATCTCAGTATGGCTGTCAATTCAGGAAGCGACTGTTTTCTGAGGAGGCATTTCAAGTCTTCTGTCTATTCATTAAAGATTCAGCTCATCTGCAGAATCTGTTTACTTGTAACTTGGTAGTAGTGCAAACATGCACCTGATTTCCACAGAACGTGACATATGGTTATTTCTACTTCTTGTTTTAGTTCTCTTTTTTTTGTTCATGTGGGTTTTTATTGTCTTTCTTTTTTTTTTTTGTTTTTTTTCCTTCAAGGGGACCAATTTAATGGATTTTTCATGAAGAATCATTTAGGATGAAATAGTGTGGTTTTGTTGTGGGAGTAACACCATAACCTTTTGCTGGCACCTCTCTAACATCTCACCATAGGATGCCTTTTCAAAGCTGTAGATGTGCACAAGCAACTAGTTTCTGCTTCAAAAGTTTGTCCTACTACTGTGTTACTTCATACCTGCTCAGCAGTCCTCTGAGCCCTGACTGACCCAGGGCTTTGGTCTCCCTTAAATCCTGACTCTCTGATGGAATCAAATGGAGAGCTTCCATAGCGCTCTGCTTGTGCCCCCTGCATGAATTTTCCACTTAATTGAGTGGTATGTGCAACAAATGCCAAAATTAATGTTTCTTGCCAAAACAGGGATATGAGACCTCCTGTGATGTGTGTTGTTGACAACAGCTATAAAAATGTTTGCATTTACATTTGCAGTTGGTGCATAAGAATGTGTGCACTGTTAACTACGCAGTAGGCTGCTCCTCAACATCTCATCAGGAAAGCTTCCTTTCAAGTTTAGAGGGTAACAAACAATGGATTCAATGGCAAAAAAACCCCACTTACTAACTGCTGTAGGCTCACAGAAAAATAAAAGAAGACAAGAGAATGCAAGCTGGAAGGGAAATACTACTATATGCTGTTTCTGCAGAGGAAAGGGATTAATAGAAATATTATATCCAAGCTATGGAGAGTTCCTCAGTGGGGGTTTCTAAGTAGTTTTATCTAAACACTTTTACTGAGAGAGTAATTACTATGGTGAGCCGGGCCATACAGGTAGTTTATGTGAGATAAACATGTGACCAGCTCAGTGCTTAGAGCCCTCAATGACCAGCTCAGGGCCTGAGACCCCTCAGTGACCTCTCTGCACTGGCAGCCAGAGAATGGCTGCAGAGAGAGAGAGAGGAAATGAGGAGGATGACCTGGCTGCAAGCAAAGTGTCTTTGGTCCCAGCAAAAAACGTGTCTTCAAAACCCCAGGAACTTTTAGAGCACTAGGGCTATGGCCATCTGTTGGAGGGATGCTTTTGCAGTGTTCAGTGAAGGGTGCTACAGTTTTCAACATGGATTCAATATCTAGCTCCTGGTCACAGCAAGAAACATCTCCCCCTTCAATCATGTTTGTAGAGAAGTCTTTGTTCCCAGTGAATAGCCCTCTGCAAATCTCCATGAGCAAAACCATTTAGCAAGCAAATAAACTATTTGAAAATGATATTTATAATCAAAAAAGATCTTTTAGCAATATTAAAAAATACAAAAAGCAAGTCAGTCAATTCTTTTATTCTCCCTGAATAAAAGTTTCTCAGGTGCTCACCATCTCCATCAGCAGACAGTAGAAACCATTTCCGATGGGATTAAGAATCCCACAGTACCCACAATCCATGCAACCCCCTAGTTTATAAAAGACTTAGGAAAGAAAAAAAGCCCAGCCCAATTATTTAATCTGTTAGTCAAAAGATGCTAGAACATACACCAAATTTGTTTTAGTGCACAGCATGAAAATTTACTGTTAATAAGAAAAACTTACCTGCTCTAGGCATTGAAGCATAACAAAAGAAATATAATCACATTCAGTATTACCAGGTACTGTGTGGGGTTTTTGGTAGATTTTTCCTAGTGTAAAATGTCTAATATGTCAGTATAAATGTTAATGACAAATATATGTTAGTCCACACTGCTCACTAAGTGACAAAATAAAGCAAATTTGGTCCTTCTTTTTGAACTCACTTATTTCATTACCAGTTTCAACCAGTTTAAACCCTGTCTGGCTGAGTTTGGAATGTGGATATCCTGCTATTACTCTTGCACTATGACTCAATCACTGAAAACTCTCTATGGCACCTGACCTTGATTTGTGGCTTGACACCTACTGTGTTCATGTTTCCACCTACCGTCGCCTCATTTGGGTAAGCCTCATGCTTTTTTTCAGACTGATACAGAAATTTTCTGATATCTGTTTGACTTTTGGAACAAAGCTCTTCTGACTGCTAAGGAAACCCATCAAACACCTTTCCATCCTGAGTGGTTCTTTGTATTTTGCATCTTTTTAATACAGACAAGTTTCACTTTAAAAACATAAAATATAGAAGTGATGTCCTATCTCTCCAGTGCACTTTCTTTTGTGTTTTACAGGAAAAACCCCCAATCTGTTGAGGAAACGCTTAATTGTTTTGAAGTGTGAGCTCTCTTTTGATTCTAATCCCAGTCTATACACAAAAGTAAGGTAGCTGTAAAAGTTCCTGACTTGTTAACAAGGCCTGTTTATTCGGTATGTAAAGAACAAATTCTGCTATGGAAGTACCTCAGGGACTGATTTTATTTGGGCCATGTAACCACTAACTTCTAGGAAAATTCAAGATTAAGTCCTGTCCTTAAAGAGCCCATTATCTATAAAAAACAGGAGATGGAAGACTATGGAATGTGAAAGACTAGAGTTGAAATAGCTTGTTCAAGATCATGAAAGATCTGGTGCTGGACAGAATCAGCACTGAAAATGGATCGGGTTCTCTTAGGACTTGTTTATAAAAGTGCCTACAGATCTGAGTTGCTCTAGAGTGATACGGTTACTTAGGGGATTATGCAAATAAAATTGGCACTGTAAGGATGACCACTCAGTCCTTGTGGGTATTTCCAGTCTTTACTAGATGCTGCTCTCACAGCATCTTGGAGACTTCCCTTTCTTTTCCCAGGTGGGGGCCCAATCCCACACTGTAGCAACAATAAACAAAATATTGAGTGTTGAGGCTGAACCAAAGCTCACAGATGTTACGGCCTCAATCTGTTACTTCCTCAGGAAGAGCAATTGCAATCTGACTCACCGCTCTGCCCTCCTCCCTCCCCCAGGAAAGGGCTTCCTCCTGCTGCCAAGCAGAGCACAGCCAAACAACAATCAGCGATGTTCTCTCTGCAAAACACACCCAGTTGCACCGGGCCTCTCGCTGCTGGGAAATGTGCTCTTCTACTGAGCTGCATTCAAATGACATAGTCAAACTTCATAAGTTTAATTAGTTGTGAGGGTACTTAGTGCTGTGACAGAATAACACACATCCAGCGCAATGGCTTGTTTCTGTGCACATTCAACAATATTTCCCGCACTTAAAAATTGTGTTTTATTGTAGAATATTTATCTGATGCGTGTTCCTTTGCCTGCCTCCAGAAATGTTTTTCTTCTGTAGTTTCCAGTAGTTTCCCTGTGGGTGTTACTGGGTATGTGGGCACTTGGGGCAGTCTTGCCGTAGCATGAGCTCGCTCTAGTGCCCACAGTGTAAGTTGCAGCTGGAGCTTTCAAACCCCTGCAAGCCCAGCTGTGTCATAAAATCACAGACCATTCGTCTCTGTTCTTACTGTTTCTAAAGGAGTGAATGCCACAGATGATTTGAGGCAAGAAATGATAATTTATTCTATTTTGGAGCCTCTGAATAGCTGAATAGTTACTCAGGAAACGGTCACTTTTCTTTAGTGTAGACAAAGCGTTTACAGGCAAGAAGATAACCAGGCAGCAAAACCAATTTTTCTTTCTGTTACCTCCAGAAATAATCCAAAGTTTACAAGAAAGTTTAATCATGAATTAAAGTTCATCTGTGCAGAGGGAATATGTAGATGATTTCCCCATAATATAATTCTGTGTGTTCCTTACACAATCCTTTGTTCCCTGAGCACTCCCCAGATACAAGCATTGGCCCTATGAAATGCCAGAACGATTACATTCTGAATAACACTGTCTCACACAATACCCGCAATTATATAATGATTCAATGCGTGTACATTCGTCCTTAACCCACTGGCTGGTTCAACTAAACACAATGCACTCTGCCACTCTTTGTGCCTCACTCCGTTCCTCTGCTGCACCATGGGGTCCCTCCCTCAGGCCGCAGGTCTCCATGAACTGCTCCAGCATGGGTCCCTCCCACAGGCTGCACTCCTCCAAAGCAGGCTGCTCCTCCAGTCACCCACGGGGTCACAAGTCCTGCCAGCAACCCTGCTCCAGTGTGGACTTCCATGGCTGCCTCACTATGGTCTTCTCTGGTGAACCTGTTCCTGCAGCTGCACCGCCTGCTCTCCCTCCTCCTTCACCGCCCTGGGCACCTGCAGGGCTGTTCCTTCCTCAGCTTCCCTGCGCTTTCACAAATGCAAAATGCGTTTCGTATTTTCTTATAGAAACGTTCCCAGCGAGGCACCACCGGCGCCCTCCCTGAGGGGGGCCCTTTGGATCTGGTGGGAATGCTGTGCCTGGCACTGTCATGCCAGGCCTGTTGCCCATGGCCGCCCTGCAGCCAGCACCGCCCTCCTCCTCACACGGGCAGCCAGAGGAAGGGCGGAGTGTTGCACTTCAATTGCTCGACATACAGAGTTCCCACAAGGGCTGAAAGCACTGATTTGGATTGGGAAATAGAAAATAGAGAAAAAAAAAAAAATTGCACACCGTAAACGGTAAGATTAATATAAAAGAAGTAACTGTAGATTAATTTTAAACGGAGGCGTGATATCTTAGCCCAGGGCAGCCTGGTCTTACAATCCAGCCTGGCAATGGCCTGGTTGGACACGTGGATATGCCTGACAGGATAGCCCGATCCTTCCCACCTTTCACAACCAGCTTGGGAAAGCAGAGCCAGGCAGGGCTGATCCTGGGCACCACTGCCTCTGTCCCGAGGCCCTGCCTGGCCCTCTGCATCCCTTCCTTACCCTTACCCTTACCCTTACCCTTCCCTTCTCTCCTCCATCCTCCCCTCTGCATCGCTTCCTTCTCCTTCCTTTTCCCTTCCTTCCTTCATTCCCCATCGCTTCCTTTCCCCTCCCCGTCCCTTCTTCCCATCCCATCGTATTGTATGGAAAATCCCACTATGAAAAGCCAGTGTCGATAAAGAAGACAGAGGAGTCCTGTAACTTTGTTCGAATAAATGGAGCGAGTCCACTGGGGTGCTCACCCGCGGGGTATTCTCTCTCCGGGTTTTGGAGGGCGCAGCCTCCTTTTATCCTAAACTCCCGGCTGCATGTCACCCTCTTCCTTTCCCCACTGCTGAGGTACAGGGAAGGTACAGCCTTTACAGCCTTCCTGAACTGCCTACCACATATCCCCCCTTGAACCTGTCATTTTACCCCAAAGTTCAGAAACTCAAGCTTGTGCAGAGCCTTGCCTGTGTCAGGAGTGAAGCTGTCTGGGCTCTGTAGCAAACCTGCTGCCCAAAGTTACTAGAGACATTAAAACCCATTTCAAAGATGTTAACACTCATACCTTCACCCATCGAATTGTTTGTAAATGAATTAGCACACATCTTCCCTATCACTTTTCCCTCCCCATCCCTCTCCTCTCCTCTCCTCTCCTCTCCTCTCCTCTCCTCTCCTCTCCTCTCCTCTCCTCTCCTCTCCTCTCCTCTCCTCTCCTCTCCTCTCCTCTCTCTCCTCTCCTCTCCTCTCCTCTCCTCTCCTCTCCTCTCCTCTCCTCTCCTCTCCTCTCCTCTCCTCTCCTCTCCTCTCCTCTCGTTCGCGCCCTTCCCTTCCCCATCCCTTTTTTCCCTTCCCTTTCCCTTCCCATGCCGTCCCGTCCCATCGCACACTACAGTTCCCAGCGGGCGGCGGTGCCGGCGCATGCGCGGTGAGGCGCGTCTCCCCGCCCCGTGGCGCTGGGCGGGCCGGGGCCGGGGCCGGAGCCGGGCAGTGCCGGGCAGCAGGGCGGGCGGCGCAGCGGGGCCGGACCGGCAGCGCAGCGGGGCCGGGCGGCGCGGAGCGATGGCGGCGGCGGGGCTGAGGTTCGACGGGCGGGTGGTGCTGGTGACCGGCGCCGGAGGAGGTGAGCCTCAGCCGGGGGTTCCTCACCCGCGGGAGTTGCTCGGGGACAGCCCGGGCGGTGCGGGCTCCGCGCAGCCGCCGCTGCCCGCGGCCCTGGCAGGTGCCCCGGGGGCGGGCGGTCCGGCCTGGCGGGGGAGAAGCGGCTTGTGTCCCGCAGAGAGGAGAAGCGGGGCTGCGGGGAGGCGCTGGCCGTGCCGGCCCCGGCCGTGCCAAGGCTGTGCAGGGGTCACGGCTGTGCCTCCTGCTGCCGTCCGAGCCCGGCCCGGCGCTGCCCGAGTTGGTCACCTCTCCGAACGCGTGATCTGTGCTCTGTAAACACACACGGGGAGCGGCGCCGTGGCTCCCCGGTCAGCAGTGGATGTCCTGCTCCGGGCGCTGTCCTGGTGTCCTAATTCCTCCCAGTTGTGCCTTGTGGACGTAGTGGCCGAGGCGTGTGGGCCGTGTGTTCTGGCACAGTGCTGCTCCAGCAGGGCTTTGGCGGCCGCCCACCTGCTGCCGCCTTCCCCGCCCGCGGGGCTCCCGGGAGCCGGCCTGGAGGCGGCTGGGAGCGGGCAGCGCAGAGAGAGCAGAGCAGAGGGAAGGACAGACCTCTGGCTGCAGCAGGGCTGGCCTGCGCTCTTGGTGGTCTGCAGGCGTGATCTCTCCAGGGTGCGTGGTCTGCAGCGGAATGCTTGGTTTTGCCAGGAAGTGTTTTTGTATTTGTTGTTACGGCGTGGGGTTGGTTGGTTGAGGTTTTTTTTTTGTTGTTCCTTCCCCCTTTTATTATTATTTTTTTCTTCGCCTGCATCCGTGCTTTGACCTTTGCCTACTGTCATAGTTAAGCAAAAATATGAGCTGTCAGTGTGGACGGATGGAAGACAAAGTTGGTGCTTGTGATGAGCTGCTTAGGGAACTTACTCTGCCATACTCTAAGGAGGTTCTGCCCTCCCGACAGTGGAGTTTTGCTCTCATTTTGTGGTGCTGCACATAGCCAGAGAAGTAATTCTGGGGCCCTAGATGAAGTGATGTCTTGTGAAGAAGATGTTTTGGAAAGCACTGAACAGTCCATGTACATCATCTGAAGGTGATCAACTTGATAATAATTGAGACCAGGTTTTTTAATGGTGCTTTTTTGCTTTTATTGGATCTGTATTTATGGGCTTTTCTCTGTATAGTAAGTTTCACTGAAGAATAGGTTAAGACCTTGCGTAATAGCAAAACAAGGTCACTGTGGCAGTAACAAAGCTTCTAAAAAGCATTGCACCAAGTAAAAGTTGCTTGTCATAAGTGTGTGTACGGTGACGCTTGTACTCCTACTGTTAGACTGCTTGAAAATGGTTTGTTAATGGAGAAAACTCCCCTTGGGTGTTTTATTTCACAACGGCTTTTTAATAAGTGGTTTATTAAATTTAAGCTAAGATAAAGGGAGGTCCTATTTCTTACACATTAGTTCTCCTTTTGCTTTTATTTTATTTACAACACTGTAGTTAGACTGCATTACTGATAGCATTGTTCTTCAGCATTGATTTTTTGGATGCTGGTGAACAGATCAGAGCTGAGAATTTATTTAGACATGTGTATCACTAATTTGTGTTAAAGTGATACCTGTTTTCACATACACAGATATCTAAAAAGTGTTTCTTTTCACTTTGAGCAGATCCTTTGTGAATTACTGTTCCTGCCTGTGTTGGGCATTGTTTGTGCAACCTATCAGGGATTTTTTAAAATTAGTTTTGATTCTCAAGTGTTCAGTCCTTGCTTAGCAGTTGAGAAGGCTAGCCCTTATAACTGGTCTGGGTTTTGTGCACTTCTCAGTTGAGTGGCTTTTCAAAATAAGACAAAAAAGGGTTTTCTTGGACTTGGGTTATGTGAGGCAGTCAGTGTATGTATGTGCACCTCACAGGTGATACTCTCCGTTGCAGAGGCCTGAGGAGGCCTAAAAGAAATTTTCATCTTGTTGCTGTGAGATTAGTGTGCTTCAAAACAGCCTAAACAGTTCTTATTTTTTGCCCCCATTGTTTTTTTGAGAACTGTCTTTGAATGTCCTGGTGAGGGGCAAAGAGATACTGTTTTTCTGACTGATCATCTTTTGATCATTCAAATGGCTTTTTCTTTTGAAATTAATAAAAAAAGGATCATTGCTATTGATCCAAATAACTTTTGACTGGTACAGTGGATATATCTGTAAATCATTTATTTTACCGAATGTTAAACACAACTAGAATCTAAGCCAGAGTGAAGGTCCAAGACCCTTGCTTTTGTATGTGATGCAGAAATGACAGACTTCTCTTAGGACGGGCAAACTGTGTATGTGTTTGGTTAACTGAGGTATTAGTCGTTCTTTTGTATCCAAATGATTTTGTCAATACATCTTCAGTAACAGTTAAATTTTGTTAGGTTTCTTTTCCAAATCTGAACTTTAACTAGAGAGGTATCTTATTCACTTAGAACGTAATAAATTAACTTGAAACATCACCTCCTTCAGTGTTACATCAGGACATTAAAAGTTCTTCCTTTCAAATGTGTTTTTCTATCACAAGAACAAACTCAACAGCATGCAGCTTTCTCAGATGCTTCTGTTGAATCCAGTAACAAAGAGTAAGCATGGTTTGTTTGGATTTTTTTTCCTCTTGACTGGAGGTTTTGTTTACTATTTATCTGTTTGTTTACTTTTATATTTTGTTCTTATAAAAGACTTTGAACTCCCTGGGGGGAAATAATGTTTTACTTTGAACCTGCAAGGTGTTTGTGTTGAATTGGTGCATTTTTCTTAACAGAATAATTTTTGTGTAGCTTTTGTCTGAATTGTGACCTGGGAAACAAATTCACTCTTGTTTTTAACTTCCTTTTTTTTTTAAACTAGGTTTGGGCAGAGCATATGCTCTGGCTTTTGCTGAAAGAGGAGCTTCAGTAGTTGGTAAGTTTTATCTTAACTAACTTGATCTAGGCAGTAACCTTTGCCTTTTCACATAGCTTGTATTCGACAGTCCATGGCCTTTCTGACAGTAACCTTTGTTATTTAATGGTTTTCTGTCTTATCTTTTGCTGTTTAAATTCTGCTTCTAAGCTTTATTTTCTTATGAAACAAGTTGCCTAAGTTTGTCCAAGGGCTTACCTTTGCTGGAAAGCCAGTTTGAGTCAGATAATTTCCTAGATTTGACTTTCATCTATGCATACAAGTCTTTACCACAATATGAGGCCAGAGAATGTGTTGTCCTAGGTAAATACTGCTCAGAAGCTTCCAGTATAACCATTTGAATATGTGAATATGTTGTCTTATAGTGCCTCCTCCCAAGAAAGAAGTTTAAAATGTAACTCAGTAGCATTGTTTCTTTCTGCAGCTCGTTGGGCGGAAGAAGCCCTCTGGTCTCAGTGTCAGTGCCAAGTAACTGTCAGTAAAGGATTTCTGCTGGTTTTGTAGTTACTTGGTTGAAACTTCTCAGGGCATATATAGTTGTCAAAAATTCTATATCACAAGGCAGTCCTGAAGATTAAGTTGTATTCTTGGGTACTCACCAGCAGTCGGCATTGCCATTTTTAGATTGGCTCTTAGGAAAAATTTTTTTTCACAGGAAGAGTTGTGATGCACTGGGACAGGCCAGGGAAGTGGTTGAGTGACCACCCCTGGAGGTGTTTAGTAGATGTGGCACTTAGGGACATGGTTTACTCCTGGACTTGGCAGTATAGGTTAATGGTTGGACTTTACTTTACAAGACTTTTCCAACCTAAATGATTCTGTGATTTTATGATTTTGTAGCTTATGAATGAATTAATACAGGTATTGTTGATGAGTTCAAGATTAAGTGTTTAAAGAGAAGATGGACAAGAACTTGCTAACTGTTTTTTGTAGTTTTCTAATGAAAATCCCAATCTCAGTTTATAAAATTTCATAAAAATTGTTTGGTTTTACTTCATTGATTAAAAATGAGTATGTGTGTAGACAACTTAAAAAAAAATCTAGGTTGTTTTTTCTTCTTTTTCTGGTAGTTGCCATTTTTGATACTTGGTGTATTTACGATGGATGTGAATAATTTGCATTGAGTTCTTATTTAGCAAAAATTAGTCACTAAAGCAGCCCAAATATTTTGTATTGACTCTCTGTAGCTGGTGGTGGTCTGACTTTCCAGAATGATCTGAAAGAAAATGCATTCTGTTGCCTGATCACTGCTAATGCTCCTTTATCTCTTGGCCTTATTGTGTAATAACTAAACAGTAAGTTAAGAATTGACTGTAAGGGCAACTTCTTGTTTCCTTTTGGAAACTTCACCACACTTCAGCTTGTCTTGCAGTATTACCTCGACATGGTCTTATTTGTTTCTCTTGTTTTCTTACGATTCTGACTTCAAAGAGTTGAGAAGTTACTTGTATAAACATTTAATGTTTTAAAGCTGGAGCAGATATGAGACTCATGCCTTGTGTCTTTGAAACAAATTCCCTTTTTAAGTTATGGAAATGAAGGTATGTTGTAAGAACAGTGATCAAATTCTCTGGAGGAATATTTTCAGTTGAAAGAATAACAGTAGGTCCCAGCACAGCACCTTTGTGCAGTCCTGCATCTCTGTTGAGTGAGTTGTCGTTGGTGTGTTGGACTTACAAGAGCAAGCTAGGTGGAAGACTCCCTGTTCTCATCAACCAAAGGCTGCCTGCTACCACTGTTTTTTGTCATTCTTTATCTCTTTCATGCCTGTCATCAGGAAAAGTAGAAAGCAGGAGGAAAGGATGGTTTGCTTTTATCTTGCATCCTATGTCATGTCCTGACCTGCTGTTTCTTCCAGTCTGTTGGAGGACTCTTGTATTGGTGTTTCAGTTTAGTTTAGAGTCATACATATCTCTCCTGATACGTATTTTATTTGTATTTTTGTTTGCATAGTGGAATAATATTGAATTACACGAGTCCTTTATAAAACAAACTGATGCAATCCAGAAGCACACCTACATTGTTCATGTGTGTTTGGTTTGTGACACCAGGCTACAGCAAGAAATGAGCTGGCTTATTTTTAAAAAAGCTTGCACTGTAGATGTCAGGTCCTCAGCACCAACTGTTTCACCCTTCAGATTTGCTTCTGCTGCTCTGCTAATGACACACTCATAGCCTTGGAAGAATTCTTCTCTAAGGTTCAGACTATAACCATGCTCTTGTCACAACTACTGCAGTCTCTGGCTCTTTTCAACTGTATGTTTTCAACTGAAAATTGCATGATGTAAAGCTTGGGCTTAAAATAGTGTTATTTGTCTATTTTGTAGTTAGGTTTTTTTTTCATTGCTCTATCACTCTCTTGGAGTTATTATTTTCAAAGCCTAGAATAGCTCAACTCTTTCTTGCATGCTCATTTTTGTTTCAACTCCATTAGTGCCAGTGCTTGGCCTAAGGTACTTTTCTGCCTCTAAAAATTTTCCCAAATATTTAATTAAGTTTTTGTCAGCAAAATACTATTGAAGTGCAGGATAAACGTATATAAACTTGTCTGTGATAGAGAGTTGTAAAGTCTTAATAAGGCTGAATGGTTTGTATATGTTTACCAAATCGTTCACTCTTCTTTCCCTGGAGAAGTTAGAAATTCTAGTGTTGTTCCTGACTCACTTTACTTTAATATCATGGATGTTGCAGACTGACCAGTCTGCCTGTGTTGCCTATCCTAACACTTCACTACACTTAGAAATTTTCCTTAGTGCGTCACTTGAATGGTGTTACCTGCATGTTTGGATTGTTAGATATTGATCTGTTAGCCTGGAGATTCTGTCTCCTTTCTTTTTTGCATCAGTCTGTTAAGGTACTTGTACTTCCTGCTTCAAGCTGGGCATTTTTTGGGTTTGGTTTGGTGAGGGTTGATTGTTTTTTGGGGTTTTTTGTCATGTTGTATCCCTTCCCTTTTGATGCTCACTTCTTCTGGACTTTGGCATGTTCATTTACTCATAAATTTTCTGCAGTATTTCTACATTTCTCTGTTAGTGCTGCTCACAAAGCTGAATATAGGATTGCAGATGAGACTTCTTGATCTGGGTAATACAGAGTGATTTTGTGATGTGTCATGCAAGCTGTGTTCCTGTTCACATGGGGAGTTAAAAAAAAAGACACAAAATGGGTCCGTTTCATTTTGTGATGATACAACAGACTTGCCATTACTGTTTATCAAGACCAGGAAGAATATCCTGCATATTTTGTGGATTTCACTGTGTCTGGCTTCTTGAGGTTAGAAGGCAGAAGCTGGAATTCACCATAGCAAAAGACCATTCAGGAAAATACCAGTGTTGCATGTAAATTCAGTCAGTTCTGGCTTTCTTACAATTCCAGTTTGAACCCATTTGAACAAAACTTCCTACTGTCTTTTGAAGTTCTTTGTCGAAATACAATGTTTTTGGGATTTTTTGGGAGTGTTTTTGTTCCCCTGGTAATTCCATGGAGCTGTGGGATGTGCAAATACAGGAGTGCAGCAGAGTGTGGCAATGGTACATTCCAGCTGCCATTAGTGACGCGTGTCCCAGTGCAGAGAGCAGCCCGGAACAGCTCAGTGGGTCAGGTGGGCCTCTTATCCCACAGCAGCAGGATCTGAAGCTCCAGAGCAGGCACGTCCCACTTTGTTCAGACTGCTGGATCTCGTCTTTAGTGGTGTTGGCTAGTAACAGTTTGGCTTCTCTATCAAACAGGAACAAAGTCTTCTCAGTCTTGCTTATGGTTCATGCAATAGTTAGAGACCGGAGTAAATTGCCTGTGATTGGGGTGTAATCTAGATCTTAATCTCTGAACTACACCAGACATAGCCTGGGCAGGGCAAGCAAATTGAATACATGGTGGAGGGGGGAAAAAAGTTCTATTTTCCATGTTATCTAAAGAAAAAGGGATAATGTATGTTGCACTGCTTTTAAAAAAATAATCGTGTGTCCTACTGTTTTTCTCTTGTCATCTATGGTTTTCAGTAAGATGCAGATGCAGCAGGCTTTATTAATACTCCTTATAACCTCCAGTGTGATAATGAGGTAAGGACAGATTGTGAAGTCTTGAATGTTAACAACAAAAATTTATTTTCTTTGTCATGCACAGTGAATGATCTTGGAGGTGATTTCAAGGGATATGGCAAAAGCTCCTCAGCTGCTGACAAAGTTGTTGATGAAATCAGAGCAAAAGGAGGGAAAGCAGTACCCAATTATGGTATGTTATTTTTCCAGATGAGTGTGATGCTTTATCTGTAGGTGTAGTGGACATGTTAAATAAAAAGTTGATGCTTCTTAGTGAAAGACTACTGCCAGCTTGCCAGTGACATATAGATTAAACAGATGTAATATCATACGGAGTGGGAAGGCAGATGCTAAAAGCAAATGCATCAATTGCTTTTTTTATTTAAGATTTGTTCACTAATGCCCTTCTCTGTTACCTGATTTTTTGACATTGAAGTATTAAGCAGCTGTCCATCTGGAGTTTTCAGAGGCAAAATGGGAACGGATGATTCTTGCATGCTTTGCTTCATGTTTTTCTTGCAATGGCAAGCGTTGTGTCATTTAGACTTACTATGTGGGATTTGCTTTAGGCCATGTGCAGATAATGGCTGAATTTGATTTTGATTTTCACTGGGGTTGTACGCATTTTATTTTTCTTAGCTCTGTGGAATTAGTTGTTAATGTCCTGGAAGTGCAGTGTATCCAGTTAATTTTATTTGAAAATTTGTACTTCTTTCTTACAGATTCCGTGGAAGATGGTGAAAAGCTTGTGAAGACAGCCCTTGAGGCTTTTGGGAGGATAGGTACAGTTGCATAATTCATGTTGAAACTTGTTTGCAAATGCAAAGCCATTATAAACAGTGCAATTAACAGCGTGTATGAAATGGGTGACAGCAGTAGTACACACCAACCCCGATGCCTATGGTCAGTGAAATGTGAATAAGGGGCTTTTAGCTTTTAATCTGAATGGTCAACTTTTCTGGATTTTTTGGTGGTTTTAGCTGAAGTTTAAAGCCTAGTATATGATTCTTCTTTTTCTGCCCTTCAGAATTTTGGACCTTCAATAATGGTCAACAATTTCTGTCACAAAGCACAGAGTCTATGAAGTGTTGTAACTAGCTGCATAGAATTAGCATAAATAGTGTTGCTGAAAGCAACATTTCATGTTTTGGAAGCTCTTCTGCTTATATAATGTCAAAATGTATTAACAGAAATGAAGAAAGAAAACCCTGAGGTATTTTATCTAACAGTTAAAGTTCTTTTTAACCATGCAATTGGCACTATTTAAAATCACTTGGTGATTTTAACTCAGGGTTAAATGGCTAAAAGTACACTTAATCAAAGCCAACAGGAACTTAATTAAATATCTGACAAGAAATTGTTACGATCCAGGTTGCTTATCAGCTTTGTGACTCTAGTTCCTCCAGTTATCATTTGGGCTGCTGCAACAAAGATGGTGGCACAAACTGCATAATTGGGACCCTCTGAAATTCAGAGCGGGCTTTGAAACTGTACAGGATGGCTGCATCCTGCAGGTATTGGATTCCTAAGTGGCCAGCACTTTACAACTATGCCTCCCTGTCAGGCGTGGTCCCATTGAAGTCCCTGTCAGGTTGAGACTTGCCTGTCCTGAAGTATTATGTTGTAATTATTGTCCAAGGGTAGAATTCATTAATCAGGATAAGGAACTATAGAATATATGGAATATGATGTATATGTCCAGTGTTCTTGTCTCTATGTATTTAGAAGTGGGAGGAAAATAGAAACAGGCTTGTATTTTATCAGTGCATTGAATTAGTTTCCTTTTTTTAATTTCAGATATTGTTATAAACAATGCTGGGTGAGTATACCTGAGGGTTTTGTCCTGTTTGAGTGTGGGCTGTCCCTTTTGTGTAAACAAATGTTGATCTTGTGTTTCTTTTGTTTTCCTAATGTTGCATTTTAGTATCCTAAGAGACCGTTCATTTGTTCGGATAAGTGATGAAGATTGGGGTGAGTTGATTTTAAAATGGCTTCAAAATGTACTTTCTGTGTGAAAGGTGACAGGTACATCCCTCCCACTGGAACAAGAAGGAAGAGAAGGCAGGGAAGGCTTACCTTTTGCCCTGCAAGCTTAGTGGCAGGCTGCTTGTTTTCAGTGTGCAAACCAGGTCTGTGCTGCAATGCATGTTACGTGTGTATAGTTCCAAAGGGGAAGAAGGGCTTTTCTTCCCACTCCTGGTTGCCAAATGCAGTAAGAAAAAGAGCCATGTGATTACGCGCAGTAGTTTTTGTGAGCAGAACATTCCTAGTGCCAGCACTGAGTGGTTGAATACAAAACAGGCTTAAAAGATCCAGAACTAACTAGAGAGGAAAGCCAGCTCATGTGCCATGAGATGGTGGATGATAGTAAGCCAGAGGAGAAGACTTTTACAGAGATGGTCTGTCTTGTGTAGTTCTTCTCTGAGTCTGCTTAAGTGCAGGAATTTTGAATGCTTTTGAATTCTGTACAGGAGAACCCCATCCAAGAGGCAGCGTGTGTGGGCAGCCCCCTCATAATCAGTGTATGTTCAGGCAGGCACTAAAAAATGGCCTGCAAAGAGGAAAAAAAAGGCCCATCATTCTTCTAGTAACAGTTTCAGAGTGTGAAGAAAGTGCATTTTTTTCATGAAGAAGAAACATGGTGCATTTCAAGTTGGGAGCCAAATCCTGGAATTACTAAACCGATCAATTTGTTCCTAGATATAATTCATAGAATTCATTTGAGGGGATCGTTCCTGGTCACCCGAGCTGCATGGAATCATATGAAAAATCAGAAATTTGGCAGGTAAAAAAAATGTGTCTTCTGTTTTGTGTTTTTCGGTGGGGTATAACAGACTGATGCACGCCCAAACAGTGAAAGAGGAGTCTTGCATTCTTTTCTTTCACTTTCTCAGGGGTGAAGCAACATCAGTTCAAATGTCTTTTCTTCTATCCCAAACAAAAGTTGTAAGACTATAAATACACCATTTCTGTTAATGAGGACTGGTTAGAAGCATTTGTTAACTTGTATGTTACAGTAAGTTTGAGGGACTCTTGTTGTGCTCCTTCTTACTCAAATGAGTGGTACATGCAGTTCTGCTCATAGGTTGTGGGTTTTTTTGTTTGGTGTTGGGTTGTTGTGGGTTTTTTTTGTTTGTTTGTTAGTTTTAACCCTTTGGACAAATGGATTGTTTTTCATCTGTTTTGGTATGTGTTACTGTTAACTCAAAAAGAGTGCAGTGAAATAATATATTTTAAATTTTTTCATTTTTGTGGGTTTATCAAAAACCTTATCAAAGCACTCATGTGATTATATTAATCTTAGCCATACCCACATATTGCAAATTCTGTGAGCTGTTTTCTCATCCTGTGACCTAAATAACATTCATTCTCATCCAGGGAAGTGAACTGTGAGGATAGCGAAAATCTTAAGTCTGGGAGTTTAAAATTAAATTATTTCTTCAAAAACAGCCTAAGTCTAGAGTTACATCCTTTTAGGAAAATGCTTCCCTTGTCTCCTTTTCTGTATTTGTCCAGATAACAGTGGTAGTGAGTGCTTCTGCAGTTTATGTATAGGCATGTGCCGCCTGCAAAATGCCTGCTTTACACAGAGTTTGTAGCTTTTTTTCATCTTCATCATATTGAGCCAGTACTTGCAACACATCTCTTTACTTAGACTAAAAACATTAGATTATTGGCAGTGAGGCAGATAAAAAAAATGAAATATGTTGATCCCAGCTATGCAGTATGTTTACAAGTAGATTTGAACAGAATCTGATATGACTTCCTTTAAAAGTGAATGTGTAGACACATTCCTTTTGAATTGAGTTGACCTGCAGCACAACTTTTGCTTGCCTCAAACCAGCTGTGAACTGCAGTGGTTTTAGAGCTGTCACTTGAGCAGTTCAGTCACCTCCGAAGGAAGAATGGGGACAGCAAAGAGCAAGACTTTCCTGTCTTCTTCTGTCATGCATTTGATGCCTATTAGAATTCTTTGAATGTGAATTCTGTTAGAATGGATATTCTGGCATTACCAGGTAGATAATAACAAGGGAAATAATTTTCAGTAGAGTAATTTCTTCTGAGTGCTGATGTAAGAATAACACCACCTGAAAGCAGTTAGAAATGAAAAGAAATTACTTTTCTCTGTACTGGACCCAGTGTCACAGAATGTCCTTCTAGTTTTGCAGTATAACTCAGAAAGCCTCATGACTTTGTTCATTTTCTGCTACTCTGACAGTGCTTCAGGATTGGTCTGATGTTTGCTATCCATCAAATATTAAATAGCTACCTGATTGTTAGCAAAACGAACAAATAATATTTTCTTATTTGCATACTTTGTTTTGTGGAATATGGAAACTATAATGGCAGAGCTGGAAAATCCTGTTGTGAAGAATCAAATCACTTGAAGAGATAACTTAATTTTCTTCTTCTCCTCTCCCCTAAGAATAATTATGACATCCTCAGCTGCTGGAATATATGGAAACTTTGGTCAGGCAAACTACAGTGCTGCAAAACTTGGCCTTTTGGGTCTTGCAAACACAATTGCAATTGAAGGCCGGAAGTATAACATCCACTGCAACACAATTGCTCCTACTGCTGGATCCAGGCTGACCCAGACCGTCATGCCACAAGGTGAATCATTTAAGGCCTACATGTACTGATATTTTTCAGTCAATTGAAGCACAACAAACTTTCTTATCTGTTAGAAAATGCAAGTTCTTTGCATTTCCTATACTACAAATTCATTGTTCCTACTATATTTTTTTTTCTGAACTGTCATCTTACTTACTTTGTCTGTTGTGAGGAATTCTTACTTTCTGCCACAAGATACGAAGCATGTTTTCTCATTTGCAAGAGCACTTTTATGTGGCAAGGCTCTTTAATTGTAATCCCTTCCAAGATCCTCCTGCAATAGTGGAAAAGCTTGTTTGTTTCATCACATGTGCAATCAGGCATGTGCACAAGATGTCTGCACTTGTTACAGTGTTGTCTCATTGCAAAATACTGAATTTTTGCACAACATGTCATGTGTGTACTTAGTGGTTCCATGATCAGCAGGAGATGATACTGAACTGAGTTGCCTAATTTTTCTTCATTGCACAGGTACTAATCTTTGACTGTTTGAACAGGTTTTAAGAGAGTATTGCATTGGGAAGTCAGTGTAAGGAACATTTTAGGAGACAGTTGTGTGTAAGTGTAAATTTAGGATAAATAGACTGGCTAATTACTTTGGCAAATGACCACAAGAAAGAAAAATAATTTGGAAAAAAAAAAGTCTGTAAAAGGAAATTGCTCTCAGAAAATCTTCTGGAATCAGCCTATTTCATTTTGCTCCTGACCTTCTTTTCCCTGATGATAGGCAGATTTCAAAGCCAAGGAAATCATTGCATTCGTCAGACTGATAGACAGAGTATTGGAGAGTAATATATTTTGTACGTTATGCATAGATTGAATTCTTGATTTTGTCTGACTGAAGTAGCCTGGTTTAGATCTAAATAATCCAGGTGGTCATGACTCTAGCAGTCTTATATGTTGTAGGTTCCAGTGATTTATTGCAATTGTTTATAGAAGATCCAAATACATCAAGCATGCAGTGTAAAATGTAGTACAGTAGCTGGCATGTTCGGAAGATATTTAACCTACATAGGATGATAAAAAACATCTCATAATTTTCTTTCTTAGTCTTTTTAAGAAGAGAGAGATCCTTTGGTCCCTCTCTAAGATACTTACAGCTCTGATGATTCATTTGTGCAATCCATCCCTGTCCAATTTTGCAAATGCTCTTAAAAGATTTTAACACCACAACTTTAAAAACATTTTCCGATGTCTTATCAAATTATCCTTGTTATCTGACTCTTTGTCTTCAGGTGTCTGCAAGCACCTATGCTTTTTCATTGCCATACATCGCCATACATTGCCATACATTGTTATGTATGTTCAACTTGATCCACGTATTGTTGTTCCTGCTAAGAACTCTTAAATGCAGTTTGCATCTTTTGTATGGTGGCTTTTTTTTAAACTTCTACCACCTGTTTTTTAATAATTTTAATAGTGGATTACAAGCATTAATGGTAATAGTCTAGGGCTAGATTTTGAGGCTAAATTGTGTGTGGCATAAAGTGGAATACTTTGGGAAGGCCTAAGGAGTTTGCTATGCACTCACAACTGCCATATTAAATGGAATTCAACTTTCTTCTACTTTCACGTAACTTCTAAAAATGAACTTCTGTTTACTTTAGTTTTGCTGCTAAATAAGGACCCATAATGATAAGCTTTCTCAGTTCTTTGTCTGGGAAAATCTAGCTGTAATTGAAAATGCTTGATGACCTTTAGCTGAGGAACAGCTGTATATCTATTGCTTTTGAAAGTATAATATTCTAAAAGGTGAAAAAGGAAATTAAGCAAGTTATTATTCAGACAGTGGACAGAATATGTGATAAGAGCTGCCTGGACAACCATACTGTTCTATGACAATGTCTCAATTTTCAAATAGCTTTCTATTGTGCCAGATGTCAATGAAAATCCCAAAATAGGATTGATATGAGAATTTAGCAGGGCTGATAATTTCCTGTAACATTTCCAAAAATCAGCATTTCCAAATGAGATAATTCTTAAATGATCAGCAACTGCAATTATTTTCATAATGTCTTGTCTGTATAGCTGACTAGCAGACTAAAAGGATAATTGCTCAGGTACATCTCCATCAGGATTATGTATAGCTGGCTGTCCTTGTTTCAGGCTGCCTGTCAGATGGAAATTTAGGAAGGTTATCTGGCTTTGCAGTCGGCATGTAACAGTGTTCCCAACAGTTAAACAGGCTTTCATCTCTCTGGCTGAGAAGCCATGTCCTGGGGTTTGGTGGCATATGTGTATCTCATGAGTTGTTCCTATTTACTGAATCTTCAAATGTTTCATTAAGTTTGTCCTTTCTTTTCATGACACAACACTATTGATTAAATTCACCTGGCGCTGCTGTTCATAAGAGGGTGTTGGATTAAATAATTTGGTGGAACTGTAGAGTATTTCTATTTCATTATTCCCCTTCCAATTTGCTCTAGATCTGGTCGATGCTTTCAAACCAGAATATGTTGCTCCCTTAGTAGTTTGGCTTTGCCATGAGAGCTGTGCTGAGAATGGCAGTCTGTTTGAGGTAAATTTTTTATTTTTCCTTTTTTCTCCCTCTTTCCCTTCCTTTGCTCCTTTCCCCAAAATCAGTTGTTTGTTTTATCTTCTCCAGTCTTAAACTTTTTGCTGAAACTAAATTACCATGTGTGAACTACATACTCAGCATAGACAGAAGAAATACTGATCTGTTGTGCAATATTTGACAAGTACTTCAGGCAGTAGCAACTTTGTCAAATTCTGGTCTGTGCTCAAAATGCTACCCATTTGATTATTACAATACTTATTGTACTCTGTAAGGTTGAAGAGATACCAAAATTCAAGAGAAAGTTTTGTTTTCCAAATCATTCAAACATAGAAAGTAGCTTGCAGGCAGAATTAATTACTTAATTATGATATTCATTATAGATATTGACATCAAACTGCTAACTCATATATTGGATAGAAACTGTTTTATTTGGATCCCATTCAGGGATCCAAATAAACTGTACAACCAGCAGTAGTTCAGAAATTTTTGATATATTGAGTTTGTTCTGGAGTATAGTTTTGTTTCCCAACATTACCAAAGCTTTGCTTTGTGGCATGTCATAAGCTGATGATATTCTTTTTTTCTTGGCAGGTGGGAGCTGGATGGATTGGAAAATGTGAGTTCTTTATATTGCCGGATGGATCTTGTTTTTTGAATTGACATTGAGACTGCAAATTTTCTTTAGCGTTAACCTGTATACTCAAGACATTTTTTATTCAGGAGACAAGATGAATAAAAGCCTAAGGTTCTGAGGAAACTGCTTATATTCAGTAAAAGTCACAAATTTAACTTCATGTGGAAAAACTGTTAACTTAGGTTTGTGCATTGTTGTGCTTTTGAACTAACAGTAACTGAAAATCTGCCTAAGTAACTTTAACTTGTGGATCCCGGGCATAATTTGAAGTAGAATTTGTGATGCTAAGTACACATTGCTGCCTTTTCATGATAACTTTAAATTTTTATGATATAAAAGCACCACATGCTGATAAACTGGCATGTTTTAAATTTTTCATTTCATCCTTTTTCATTGGTTTCCACCTTTACTTATGCTTCTATTAAAATACTAGTGTATGAGCATGTTGAAGCAATTAGTCTTCTTAAATAACCAGTTGCTATGCTATCTGTGTATTTTCCTTAGTGACTCCCTCCAGTAACTAGCTTAAATGTGAATGTAAGGAAAACTTGCAGGCAATACTGAGGATTTATGAGAAGAAAAAATATTCAGTGTGTGAGATGTCTTGACTTTTTTCCCAAATCCATTGAATCAAGTACAAGCATTATTTTCATGAACTCTTCAACTTTTCCACCTACATGAGTAACACCAGTGGGCTGTTAATTCAGGAAGTCATTTTGCTTTGTTTTAAATTTTTTTTCCCCACTTGATAACCATTTTGTACATTTCTAACTAACTACAAGTGTTCTGTGTAACTGCAATAGCATTTCCAAGAAGTGTGGTGAACAGATTAAAAGAAGCAGAGCAGCAGCACAAAACATCTTGCTGCACTTCGCAAGGAGTTAGCTTTTAATACAGCTGAAAATCTGCATTTTGATCAAGAGAAAACACAATTTTTTGTCATTATAATGGCTATTGTTGAAGTTACTGAAATGAAACCAGGTTGTTAATTAGGTACCAGTTTGGCCTTACTCATTGCCTTTTCTAATTAAGGGCAGCCCCAACATGACTGGTTAAGTATTAGAATTGCAATCCAAGAAGTCTGTATCCTTATGGAGCTAATTTCACATTGACCTTACCAGTTTCTCTCAGGTTACAATATTGAAATACAACTTCTGAGACTGTTTAGAGGTGCTGGCTACTTTTATAGCTAACAAGTGGTGTTCACTTTTCCCCTGTAGTTTTCCATGCTTTCAGATGGTTCCTAAGCATTAATAGTCGAAGTCCTGTCAGAAGAGACAGTCTGTAGATACATACTAGCTACAACTTTTCAGTACATGGTATCCTAAAACTAGTATTTCTGGAGAGAAATATGTCTATTGTAGCTCCAGTGAAATTTAAAACCAGTGCTATTCCCTTTCTAAATGTTAGTTGAAGCTGTGAGCCTTTTTAGTCCAGCTAGAAGTTATACTTGTGTGTTACTTTGGAGTACTTAAAACGTTTCCCTTATTGCACCTTCTTGAAGGTAGTTGCCTGGATGAAAGTTACCTAAAAAATGAGAAGTTTCTTTGTTTGTTACTTGAGCTCTCTGGCTGATGTTTCCCATTAGTGCGCTGGGAGCGATCCTTGGGTGCCATTGTCAGAGGAAAGAATCAGCCAATGACGCCTGAAGCAGTGAGAGAGAAATGGGAGAAGGTGTGTGACTTTGATAATGCCAGCAAACCCAGAACCATCCAAGGTAAGGGGGACTTCTGAGAGTTGGGGCTATTCAGCCTGGGGAAGAGAATGCTCTAGAAAGACCTTATTGTAGCCTTTCAGTACCTTACGGAGGGCTATGAGAAGTATGGGAAAGATGGAACAGACGTCTCCTGCTGCATAGGACAAGGGGTAGTGGTTTTAAAGTAAAAGAGGATCAATTTAGATTAGATATAAGAGGGAAGATTTTTACAGTGAGGGTGCTGAAATACTGGCATAAGTTTCCCAGAAAGGTGGTGGATGCCCCATGCCTGGAAATATTCAAGATCTGGTCAGACAGGGCTCTCAGCAAACTGGTTTATTTGAAGATATCCCTACACAGGGGAGTTGGTGGGGGGGGGGGGAGTTGGACTAGCTGACGTCTAAAGGTCCCTTCCAGCCCAAACTGTGCTTTGATTCTCTGTGGATAGCTTGGGTAAGCAAAGCTTAGAAGAGAATGCTTTCTTTCAAACATTTGCTGAAACTTCAGAACTAGTGAAATTTTTGTAAATGTGTTACATCAATAAGTTACTGCTTCATTATGGTCAGATCTTTCTAAAGAGAATTTTGTGTTCTTGCCTATAGAATTAAGATTTATCTTCAGAGTTTCTAGAGAAGTGACATCACTGTCATTGTAAGCATTAGAGTCAGACTAATGACAGTGTTTTACTTGATTGAACCTACATGCAGACAGCATAGGGTAATAGAGAGAATGTGTTTTTCTTTCAGTCCTGGAATCTTGGTTTTTGGTGAACATTTCAATACCAAAAAAACTCTGGTTAAGTCTTGGGATATATCATTGCAAAGAAGTTCTTACTGTGCCTTTTGTTCTTGGGTCACATCACTCCCTTGGCTGGTGACCAAAATGATTTTCTCTTTCAATGCTTTGTTTACTTTTCTTGTTCCTTGCCAGCATTTAAGAGTGTAGGGCAGGAGGGAAAAAGGCATCCTTATGTACAATGCCAGTTGAATTTCCAAAATACTTAAACACAGAGTAGATATTTAAGCTGTTGGTTCAGAAATCCATTAGGACATTTTGTTAAAACCTTAGGGGATATGTTTTTAGATGCCTGTACCAAAACCATAAGAGGAGACACTTTCTCCTTTCCCTCACATCTTGGCAGATTGAGGGATGTAACCATCCAAACAGTAGTTCTAGGTCACCTTACTGATCTTTGGCTTACAGATACCCTGTTTCCAAATGCATGCAAGTTTATACGTGTTCTCTGTTCTGCTATGGAATGGTATTTATAACAACATAATTCCACCTTTATCACTTCTGATCTGTTCTACAACCTGTCACGTGTACTATGTTATTTTTAGGGGTTGCTAGCAGAAAAGTGTTGTAGATGGGGATTTGTTTTCAAAGTTGCTTCAGCATTGGATATGGTATTTCACAACTGCCAGTTGATGCTATGAGGAGAAAAAAGCTGAAGATTTTGAACTTCTGAAGTAAAAGTGCTTGCAATATAACATGGCAGGTTTCTACAGTCAGGAAATCATAAATGTTACATTGGCATGAATCTTCCATGCCTTAGCTTCTGTTTAGTTATGAACTTAGCCAAGATAGAGCTTTTTCCTTCCAGTACTGTAAAGCCTCACATACTGAATAAAAACTTGTGCATTAATTGTTGTATTGTGTTATTTTGAGAATCAGCATAAGGGTTGAGGACAGTTCTCAAGTTAGCTGAATAGAACTTTTAGTTCTCCTGGAATTTTTTCTACTCAAATTCTAACAGTCAAGTTCTCCACTTTATTGCTTGAAGGTATTTGACTGTGAAATAAAGGAAACTAATTAGAATACTTGCATAAAAAATTTAAAGGTACAGTACCTAACATTTACAAGTTAAAACTCTTCCTGCAGATTTCCTTAATTTGAGTAATTTGATGTTGTGAAAAGCATTTGTGTACTAAGCATTACATGCAGTAGAAAAAAAATCCAAAAAAGCAATTAAAGTATTTGCTTTTAATGTAGTAGAAAACCCTGTAACTGGGATTGCTAATCTTGTTTCTTGTTTTAGTAATACTGATAAGAGGGGCCTGACTATATAACTTTGTATTCTGTACATAGGCAGAAAGACCAAATTAAGTGTGATGCAGAGACTTCTGAATGTGTGGTGCAGGGTGTAGTAAGCCACAGTTGCACCGTGCATTGGTGTGTTTTCTCCTTGCCTCCACAGTGTACTACCTGCTCATGTGTCATTGTCTGATTCTTCCTCTCATGGAAAGGGAATCAGATTGTGTTGTGGTAGAGGCAGAGGACAGCCATCCCTGTCTTGCAGACTGTATACCATACACAGCATTCTGTAGTATCTATGGCACAAGTTAGTGTGTTGTTCTCTTGCCTAGGGAAGCACAATTTATTGTGTCTGAGACCCATATGAGGCACTCTGTCGCAGGCTTCTCTTCAGTTGTGAAGATGTGAGCCAGTTTCAGCTAAATCTAGTATTCTATAGGTCTGTAATTGGTTCTTAGAAATTTATGCGCATTTTTAATTCTCTTAGAAGCTATTTACAGAAAAGAACTTGAGTATTCTCATTGTCTGGCTTCTGGCACATCTTAAAAGCTTATGTCTGACATAGAGCAAATTAATGTAAAACACACAGAAGGTGTGTATATATGTGTATGCACACTTTGTCTGTATATGAAGAAAGAATTTGCGTAAGAGGAGAAGTGTTCCAGCTTCAGTGTTAGCTTTCCTTATATGTATTTACAAAAGGTTTGAACACTTGTGCTGTTTCCTCCATTGTTAAGGGATATGGTTTATATGCAATGTCCCCTTATTTGAAAATGAATCTTTTGGAAAGAGGCAGCCTTTATTGTGACTATTTTCAACCTTTGGTCTCCAGCTAAATCTTTTCTTCCTGTCTGCTAATGATTTGCTGTATAATAGCAGGCCATTCTGAGGTGGTGAACATTTAAGGTTTTAGAGTTCACTGATAGTATAGCCATTTAAAAAATACCCCTATACCAATAATAAAATAATTGTGTTAATTAAAACATTTCCTACTGGGTTTGTTTCTCCCAAAATGATACCCTTTAGTATAATTGTATATTTCTTGGGTCTTAAAAAGAACCTTACTCAGTGTGTGGAGTCATGTAATTAAAAAATTACAAATTCTCATAGTTAAGTCTACTGCTGAAGCATTAATTTCAGACATCCTATGTGTTTACTGAAAACTTATGTACCCCTCTGTGTTTTCCTCCTCAACCTTAACTTGCAGTACTCAAAAGTAATGCAAAATAAAGACATCCTTATCAGTGTCCAAACATCACTTATCAGTGACTTTTGATGTTTCATCTTTCTTTTTGGGTTGTCTGATATTGCATTCGTAGCTCATAACAATGTATTTGATCATAACCTTAAGTCCGGTTTCTTATGCCAAGCAGCGGAAGTGCAGGGAAGACTGAAACAAATTAATATGTTGAGACATTACACTTGGGTGCTGCTGCAACAGTCCCTGGAAGATGTAAAGAATATGTTAGCGGCAGGCTTCTTACCTGGAAAAGTTATGTAACATAGTAATCCAGGGAGGGGGAAAAGAGAAATTAACTTTGTTTTCCCCATCTCTTTATTAAAAAAATAAAAAATGACAGTAACTCCCTCCCCATCCCAGTTTTGCTACCTGTATTTGATGATATTTTAATAGCTTGTTTAAGCATTTTCAGGTAACCCAAAGGAGTAGGATCTTAAAAATAGCTTTGATATCAGAATATTAAAACCACCTTGAAACATAAAGGAAAGGGTACGCTTTTTGCTGGTATCTCCCCAAAAGTTTGGGCCTGGAGCCACAGACATACCGTGCACAGTTGATGTCTGTTATAGATATAAAGAATAAACTCAGGAGTACTTGAGGGAACATTCCATATTTGAAAATCAATAAATGCATTACTAAATGATTCTGGTATGATCCAGTTCAAGTGCTTTTGCTGATTACAAGTATAACAGTAGTCCAAGGTCTTAAAAAACCAAAACCAAAACAATTTTATGAGGCCTTCGACAGCAAGGGTGAAAAACATCCCATCATACATTCCAAAAGTTAGAAGGGTTGGGAATTACCAGCCTGTCGGCCTTAGCTCTGTGCGTGGGAAGATCATGGAGAACAGGGAGGTGATTTGAGACAGCCAGTACAGATTCACCAGGGGCAAGTCCTGTCTGACCAACCCAATGGCCTCCCTGATGGAGTGACTCCATCCGTGAGTAAGGGAAGGGCTGTGAATGTCGTCTGTCTGAACTTGTGTAAGGCCTTTGACACAGCCCCCCATAACATGTCTAAATTTCAGAGATATGAAAGTGGTGGATGAACTATTTGGTGGAGAAGGCGTTGGCTGGGTGGTCAATGTCTCAATGTACACGTGGAGATTAGTAATGAATGGTGTCCCTCAGGGGCCTGTATTGTGAACAGTACCATGTAAGAGCTTCATCGGTGGCACAGATGAAGGGATCGAGTGCACCTTCTGCAAACTTGCTGAGGGTGCACTGGGCTGAGCGGTGCGGTGACACACCTGAGGGGTGGGATGCCATCCAGAGGGACCTGGGCAAGCTTGAGGAGTGAGCCCATGGGACCCTCGTGAGCTTCAGCAATGCCAAGTGCAAGGTGTTGCACCTAGGTTAGGGCAAGCCCCACTATCAATACAGGATGAAGGTATCAGAAGCATCCATATGAAGAAAGACTTGGAGATGGTGGTGGATGAAAAGTTGGACAAAAGCTGGCAATGTACACCTGCAGCCCAGGTCAGTTGTATCCTGGGGTGCATCAAAAGAAACCTGGCCAGCAGGTTGTGGGAGGTGATTCTGCCCCCCAAGACATCTGCTCTTCACTTGAAGTATGACATACAGCTCTGCAGTCTTCAGCACAGGGAAGGCATAGACCACTGGAGCAAGGCTAGAGGAGGGCAACAAAAATGATCAAAGTCATGGGATTCCTATCCTAAAAGGAAAGATGGAGAGAGTTGGATTTGCTCAGTCTGGAGAAGAGAAGGCTTCAGTAGCACCTTTTAGTAGTCTTTCAGTACTTTACTGTTTGGCAGGGCCTGTTGAAATAGGATGAGGTGTAATGGCTTTAAACTAAGAGAGGGTCAATTTAGATTGACTCTAAGGAAGAAGCTCTTTACAATGAGGATGGTTAAACACTGGAATGGCTTTTTCGTAGACTGGTAGTAGATGCCCCATCCTGTAAACATTCAAGGTCAGGTATGATGAGGCTCTGGTCTATTTGAAGATTTATCTGATCATTGCAGGGGAGTTGGACTAGCTGACCTTTAAGGGTCCCTTCCAACCCAAACTATTCTATGATTCTGTGATCTTAGTATTCAGCCAGACACAAGCCAGCTAACCAGTTTTATAGTCCACTCGTATCATACATTCTGGAAGAAATGACTCCTTGAAAAGGAGATTATAGTATTCTGCACCATTATTAATTTACAGGTTGCCTTTGTACTGCTGGTCTTAATTATGACATTTTGTCAAAAATGCATGCTTTTAATCTTTGGGTCTCACCATTAAAAGTGATCTTTGTATTCCTGCATGTAAGTGGTTTGTGATCATGCTAAGTTGAGGAAACATTCAGGTTTGCTGGGAGGTCAAACCGTTATTTTCCCATGAAGATTTTAAAGCAATGTGAAACTTTCCTTTGGTTCATGCAGAAAAAGTAGGAACAGTCTGTTACTTCTCCCAATAGCTTTGTACTGCTTTTCTTTTATTTATCTAATGAATGAACAAGGGGATAAAAGATACTACCTTTTAAAAGGTTCTTATAAATTTCAAGTCTTTGTTTTGCACGTTTTCACATAACGTAAATGTCATAACTTCACGTCATATTGTGACAGAGCTTGTATCCGAAGAGGAAACTTGTCTTTGACAGAAGAGGTGACAACATATATTTGTTTCCTAGATGTTCTGTTTCTTCGTAAGATTGAGGCCACAAACAAAATGTTATGATGATTCTGTCATTGAGACTGGTAAGCAAGAGATAGTTTAGGAAAACAGGATTCTGCACGAAGGCATGCAGTTGCCTTTTAGGGTGTTTAGAGTAGTGCTGTGTGATAGAGCAAGCAGCAATGCAAGTCAGTATGGGCACAGGGGTTTTGAAGTGGAGGGCAGTAACTCCGGGTTGAGGTAGTTAAATAGTGATTTTGGACTCCTCTGATGTAAACATATTTTTATTTTACTGTGCAAGATTCTCATCACCTTTTGTTTGATTCTTTCTGATGTTTAATATTGATTTTTGTCATACTAAGCTTCAAGGAACAAGCTGTTCCTTATGGCCTCTGTTTTCCGTAGCTGAATTCAGCTATGCATCATCTCATTTATAATTTTGTCTTTGTTCAGTCTCAGGCTTATTTGCTTTTCTATCTATCTGTCTGATCCAGGAAAGAGGGTAACAGTCAGGAGATTTAGAGCTGTGACTTATATTACACATAATTTTCATGATAAGAAAATCCCTAATAATTTTCTGATATTTGCTTCTCAGACAGTTGAAACATACAGTGCTCATTATCTTCTTCTTAACACATTGAGATAGGTGTCATGGTTGACTGGTGGGTGCAGAACTGATTGAACCTGTGTGGGAATCACTTACCCTCTACTTTTGTGTGGATGCTTGTAAAATGCAGCACTTTGCTCAATTTGCAGATGTATATTTACCGTGTTTAAAAGTGAACTGAGAAATAACAGTCTGTGTCTCATTTGCTGGTGTGTGTGTTGTGCGTCTGTAACTGGAGTGTGTCATGTATGACTATCTAAAAGTGTGTTTTTTCAATCCCTTTCTCTAGAGTCCATAAGCGTATTGAGTGATGCTCTAAGTCAGATAGAGTCTCAAGGGAATGTTTCTATGAATTCAACAAGCTCTGGATCAGTGGTCTCTTCATCTGTTGACACGGTAAGTACATCTGTCTACCAGATGCACTCAAAGCTGGGTGGAAACCTTGAGCGGAGCGACTTGTGTTCCTGGCCAGCTTGTACTCTGGCTTGCTGTCTGCAAAATGAAACTGGGGTTTAAACTGAAGTGAGGAGGCAGAATAAAAAACTTTTCTACACTCCAGTCTCTATTTTTCCTGTTGATGATTGGAAAATACATGGCTGAATATACTGGATAATGCAGAATCTAACTGCATGTAAGTTCTGTTAAGCCTCTTTAATTAGGGTATATATTTTCCTCATTTCAGTCTTATTGTGGTGTTAAGTATTTGTGATTTGTTTTAGAAAAAATCTTACGCACTGCTGGGAGTGCAAATGTATGAAGTTACACCGTTTATTCTTGAAGTAGACTACTTGAAGCAAGGTATAATGCCTTGCATTTGGGTTGCTTGTATTGCAATGGATACATTAATATTTTATGGTATACTCATACTTTACGCCTACCTGTGACTGTAAAGAAAATGCTGAAATGTCAAGTTTGTCTGATGGAAGAATTATAGAAAGAATGCAAGTTCAATATTAACTATTTTTAATTTTTATTTTGTACTGACTTCTAATTTCCAGACAGGCATTGTTGGCCGTAAATTGGCTACCAACGTGTACACATATACTCACTTGGAGCCTATTCTGTATGCACTTGGTGTGGGAATGTCAACTAAGGATCCAGACCACCTAAAATTTCTCTTTGAAGGAAATGAAGAATTCTGCTGTTTACCCAGCTTTGGAGTAATTCCTGCTCAGACTTCAATGTTTGATGGTGTTCCTTCTCTTCCAGGGCTAAATATTGATCTTGCAAAGGTATGGAAGATTTAAGTAGCTAATTTTGCCTGTGTGTCATGTAACGGAAAGGTGACTTCAATTAGTATTTTTGTAATATTGTTAAGTTTCTTTTGTTCTAGGAAAGAAAATGTCAGTATTTTGTATTCTTATATCCAAAGAATTCATTTACTTCTCTTGTATAATGTGTCTTCCTATGATGAGATGTATGATGAATTTGATATTCAATTTTAATTTGTGTTCACTATGCCATTTTTAAACCACAAAAGCTTAAAGCTTTATTTGAAAATATTCTGGGGATGAAGTTAGAAAAACAGAAGAATAAAACTTGGGGTTTTTTAAAATTTCTTTGCTCTGAACACTTTCTAAAATAGCTGTGTATTGATTTGGGGGAAAAAGCAATCTATTCATTGTTGTTACAGCACTGTCTTTCTTTACATAGATGCTGCATGGTGAGCAATATCTGGAGCTTTATAAACCATTACCAACCTCAGGTCAGTCCTTCTGTGTTGCTGATTTGTTCTTTCACTATGGCAACAGTTCCTTTAGCCATATTGTAAATAGAAATAGGGAAGCTTTGTTTCAAACTGTATTACTGCATATCATTTTTACAAGGAGTAGGGGAGAAGATAGGCAACCTGTTGTATTCTTGAAGGAGTTCTGAAACCGTGTTTTTGAGATCCAGTGTTGCTTTTCTATGGTATACTTAGTAAAGTATGTTTAATCTTTGATACAATAAGCAAATATACTACATGTCTATGTATTATTCATCTAATTTGATACTAATCACCAGAACTTTTAAATATTTCGGTAAGGTTGTATCATAAAACTTTTGGGATGTTTACCTAATTCTTCAACATAGTGTGTCAGTGTGCCTGTAGGAGGATAAGATTTAAATTATGTATGTAGAGAACAAATGGACATCTTAATGAGGAGGCTAAAAAACAATTACTTTTGTTCCTGTCAAAATTCTCAAGGTATTAGTTACTGCAATAGCAAATTCTTTTCAGAGATGGCTGAGTTTTCCCAGATTACAGCACCTGAGAGTTGGTTGTTAGACTCATTCAGGATATGCATATGTCTGGATTTCTTCATTAGTAGTTTTTAAAAATTTAAGTTTTTGAGAGTGTAGCAGAAAAAAAAAATTACAAAGTATAAATAAATGGCAGAATTTCTTGTTGAAACCAAAAAAGAGATATCTGAAAATTACATTTTCTTCAAAGAAGTCTGATAATTAGTAATGGATTGCCAGGATTTCATAAAGGTTTTTTATTTTTACATTCTGTAAGCTGATTTATAAATACATTGTGTCTCTAAAGCAATAAACTGTAGCGATAAACTTCAGGGACCCCTGTGCCCAGGCTCTGAGCTGATCTTCTGTTCTGTAGGACTGTGGTTGTCCCAGCCCTCTTGAAATCTGTGGGCAATTTTTAAATGATTGGAGCTATCTTTGAAGTTAGCAATGTGTTTGAGTCTGAAAATGGAAGTGTTTAGCTCCAAATACATGAACTATAGCAAAATTCTATTGAAAAAAACCCCTAAAACTTAAAAAAATACCTGAAGCAAAATAACACTCAGATCTTCAACCCAAAATTTGCAAAGATTCCCAGACACTGTTGTTATAGTCATGGTGATTGATTACTATGACTATTACAATGATTATGATGATGTTGATGATAGTAGTAACAATTACAATGATAATAATAATAATAGTAATAATAATAATAGAAAAATAATGATAATAGTAAGTAAGATAGTTAGTAAGTAAGTGTAAAGAGTGATCTGTGGGCTTCATTCTTGAAGCAAAACCTTACAGTGTGTCCATGTTCTTTTTTTCTTACAGGACAATTAACTTCAGTTTCAACTGTTGCTGATATTCTTGACAAAGGATCAGGAGCAGTCTTGCTGATAGATGGTAAAACAGCTTATGGCTTTTGAGGGGGATGCAGTAAAATTTATTAGGCTTCATTTTTTAACTAGCTGTACAAGTAACTGCCAGCCCGTCCATGGAAAAGACTTTTAGCTTATTAAATCTTAGTGAGATGTGGCTGTCGTAATTGTTCTTGGGCAGTTAACATACTGAAATAAGAACACTTTCTTCCTGTGTAGGTACAGTAATGCACCATGCAATCTGATCAAAGTGTAATTGTTCTTGGGTAGTGAGCATACTGAAGTAAGAACACTTTCTTCCTGTATAGGTAGAATAACTCAGTATGCAAACTGATCAAAGTTCTTAATAATGATAATATTTTTTCCTGCCTGAAGGCAGCCAGTTTATATTCTGCCACCCCACAGTAAGGGGTGTGTGTCTGCATGTTTGCATGTGTTTTGTGGGTGGTTTTGCAAAGGTTAATCATATCTGTATGTTGTCTAGATTCATTTGCAAAGTATTGATCTTCAGGAGCATGTCTTTCATTCCTGTATTATGCCTATGTTATTTTATTCCAAACAAAACCCATTTCCTTCCTCTTGTATCCAAGTTAGAGGATCAGAATGTCTCCAGAAGTTGATAATTTGTAGTTTTCAGAATCTTACTGTCATTAGATGTGATTATGCCAATGTCCTTTGGGAAAACCAGACAGCAAGAGCAGGCTAATAGGCAGTGAATCTCTAAACATGGTTGATGTTTTATTCCTTCAGTGGTCAAATAAAATTGTAAAATATTTTACATATTTACTCATACATATTTACTCATAGCTGAGTTGTGGTTTCATACTGGCGTAATATGAAGCCTGTCTATTCCTGCAAAATGCAAAAGTTCGTTTTGTGAGCAGAGTCTCAGTGGTTTTTAAATTTCTTCCGGAACTGGAAATGAACATTATTAACAAAAAGTGCTGTGAATTCCAGTCTAAGGTGTAAGGAAATGAAATAGATATGAACTGGAAATAGGAAGCTGAATCTTAATTCAATGTAAGAAGCATAACTTGTTCAAAAGAAGGAACAGGACGTTAAAGTCTGAACTCTTCTCATACAAGGTACTAATACCTCTTTTTGTATGAGTTCATAATCTACTTTACACACTGGGTATTCTCAATAGCTTTTAATGCAGCATATTTTATGGTACAGTTCTATATTTAAATGTTAATACAGTCTGAGATGGTAAAATAAATCTAATTTCAGCACTGTGTTGTCAAATGTTTTTAGCACCTTGAATGTTGTCATCATTTTGATAGTTCATTTTTTAATTTTAATGCTTTTATATAGATAAAGTTAATGATATTATTTGGAACAGATCATTAGTCTTCCCTGCTCAGGAAGTGACTTGCAACGGTGCAGTGTGAGAGTGTGACCATTGTCCTCTCAGTTGTTAAAATGAGCTTTGTCGTGTTTCCAGCTGAACTTGTCTCTTGTAACAACACATGCTAGCTGTATGAAGAAGGAGATTGAAGACAATATATGACCTTCCTCTTTTTTGTCTTTCAGTGAATACCTATTGTGGAAAGGACCTGGTGTGTTACAATCAGTTCTCTTTGTTTTTTGTTGGAGCTGGAGGATTTGGTGGAAAACGAACATCAGAAAAGGCCAAGGTAAATCCTCACATGTCCATATTTAAAAAAAACACCAAACACATAAAGACTTCTGTCAGCAATGCAAGAAAAATATTTGCTGTATGAACTAGGAAGTATAAACTAGCATTTAAGCAGTGTGGCTGTGCAAACTCAGATGGAATTTAAATACTTCTGTTCTCTGCAGAGCCTGAGTGAAAAGGTACTCTTCAGGGCTTGGGAAGCCAGTGGTTTTGTTTTGAGAGTTAGGGAGAAAAGTGAATTGATAAACATTAAACAGATGAGGTATTCCTACATCAAAATATTTGAAATGGTAGAATATCCTAATGGCAAGCAGTATTAGGGTTGAGCTTGCAGTTTCTAGAGAAGATCTCTAGGTGTAGCTCTTTCTAAATCTATGTGTTTGCATGGAAGAGGCTTGGAAAGCATGAAGAGGAAAAGAGGAAAAGAGATAAACTATTCATTATAGTTTGGAGCTCAACTTTTTTGTTCTCAGAAAGTTAGCAAGTAGCAAACAATGTCACATAAACACGGAGTGTGTATGTCAAAATGCTTGAATTAGCTATTAGGGTACCTGACACTGTCCTCTTCAATGCTGTGTTTGAGGGCAGTGTCAGCAGTGACTGCCTGTTGTTATTGTGAACTAGAGCCCTGAGGCACTACAGTAATAATCAGTTCAATAGAGGGTATGTTAAGCTCAGTATTTTTGAGCATTTATAATGAAATACAAAGGCTTCATACATCTGAAATACTTTATGTAGGTGATGTTCTTTGGTATTTTTGCATGTAAACTTACAAGTTTTTTTATTTAGATCTGTATCAACTATGTCGAAGTTTTACCATGTATAACTTTATAAATCAGGTCCTGTAATGCCTGCTGCTTCAAAGAGTCTCTGTGAAGTATAAAAAAATTCACAGGAAATTATTGCAGACAGTATATAGAGGTCTTTGAAGGAACCCTTAATTCTTCTGTAATCAGATTTTATGAGCAGTGCACGTAACAAAACCACTTTGAGAGTTAGGGAGAAAAATCAGTTGATAAATGTTAAGCAGATGAGATATTCCTACATGGGAGATACTTGAAATGGTTCAAGGCTAACCTGTAATGGTGATGTCAGTGAGTCCAGTATAGTGCTTTGGCACTTTTTAGTTAAACTTTGCACTTTACTGTTCAAAGAAACTGCAATTTCTTCACTCTATTTAGTGAAGTATGAGAATGTTATATACATTATTTTACATTTTAAAATACGAAGAATACCTGCTTTAGGCAGCTCCTTCCTGTGATAGAAAAAATTCCCCAGATGTAGTCTCATTAAGACAGCACAATGGTACAGCAATTTCAACAGAGGTATCCACATGCAAGAGGCAGTTTCAAATGCTGAATTTTCCTTCTTTTTCCTTGAAAACTTTCTGAGAGTTTCATGCCCTTCTGTGTAAAAAGAAATCCTGAGCTGATGAGACATGTTAGAGTGTGTCTTTTTGTCACTTGACACATTTATTGCATTTGAAAATTGTATTGCAAGTCAAGAGGAACAAATTTCCAAGGTGAGGTCTATGATGAGCAACATGGTGTGTAAGTCATGTGTCTCTTCTTGAGCTGAGGGTTTCCTGACCTGCAGGTAGAGGGGTTTAATTGATAATTGATATGTTGGCTAGTTTTAATGGCTCAATAGGTCGAGTTTCTTTAAATCAGCTGGGAATAGATTGGCAAGCCATGCTTGTTTTGAAAGCATGTTTGGGTAATGTTCTTGTTATCAAGTGGCTTGTGTAGGTCCACTGTGATTCTCTGAAGTGACAAGAGGAGCGCTGTTATCAAGTCTTCCACCCAAGAAGTGGTCTTGCTCTGCTGTTAATAAACAGCAGAGGAAGAGCCTTTTTTTTATTAGACATGAAACTACACAGCACTTGGTTTCTTTTGATTTCTCTTTTCTTTGGTAAAGACCTTATGCAAATTAAGATAAGTAAAATTACTACAGGTGAGAATCAGTTTGGTTCCCTTCATTTTAGAGCTTATACCTGTTTCTTTCTGAGCTTTCTTGTTTGTTTTGAAAACTCAAGGAGTAGAGGAGAAAAAAAGATTTCAGCTACTTTAATAGTTTGAGTTGGTTATTATGGTTTCCTTCATGTTTGTCATGATCTAGGATGTTCTGTCAGTCTTGGTAAAATTGGCATCTTCAAAACTGAACTATGAAGCTGTAGATTGCACAAAGAGCAGCTTTTTCTCAGTAATGTGGGGCTTAATATGCAGCATGTAACTGCAAAAAAAAAAGTAAAAGAAAAAAGTGGAAAACAAAAATATGCTGGAAGCTCTTAAAGGTGAAAAGTAATGTAAATAGTCCATGGCTAAGGTAGTAAATAATTTTTTTCTTCATTGTGCCTTTAAAAGTATCATTTTAAGAGCTTCATTTTTGTTTTTGTGTTCCAAAGCATTTTAGTATTCTGTGAGACAACTGTTTTATCTGAGTGAATAATTCTTGCTTGAGTTCTTTTGGATAATTTGGAAGAAATGTCATCAAACTCATGAGATGTATCATGTAACTGTAGGCAGGATCTGATGCCTCAGGATCACTACTGATGCCTTTTCGTGGTCTTAAAATCAAGAGTCAAACACGGTTAGAAGGGAAAAAGGGATTTTACATTGGTATTTATTTTAAGGATCCTTAGGTGCACCACGTCCAGGTCGAATGCACCAAAATTCACACCACAATACCCACCCCCAAAAGATCTGGTATAGCATTCTAGCTCTTACTAATTAGCATATCTATCATAAATTCCCCAATGAGAGGCTAGAATGAGCTCCCCTCCCCAAAGAACCTTCCCCTGGATGGTTCTATCTTAGTTTACAAAATGTGTTCTGGAGAGGACCTTGGGACCTGGTGCATATTGATCCCTAACTACAAAACCTCTAAAGTGTTTAGTCTCTTAGCTTAAACAAGTCCAAGAATGTAGGCAAAAAGCACTAAGAATACAGAAGTTGTAAAAAGGCATAACAGGGGTATAAAAGAAAAGGCAAAAAATCATTATAGCATCACTACCTTTTCTGGACTAAATATCTTTTTCTATTTGTCCATAAATGTAGAAAGGATAGGAGGAACCTTAAAAAATTGCTAAATACTGTTTCTTTTTATACATAACTGGTATATTCTGGCATCAGGTATGGATAAAAGATCGTTGCTGTGAAATACTAATTATACTGTTACTTTTGCTTTAGTTAACAGCAAACCCACCCAAGAGACCCCCTGATGCTGTAATTTCTGATGTCACAACACCTGATCAGGTAAAGCTTAGTATGCTTTAGGTGTGGAAATCTTTGTTTTGTTTCGAGAAAGGAGTGTTAAATGATGTTAGCTAATAGTTCAGGTTTTCTGGTATACCTCAGGTATTTATACTTGTTTATTTATGTTTATGTGCGTGTATATATGTGTAAGTACGTATGTGTAAAGCTAAAATTTCTTCTAGCTTATGACTGTGTTCAATGGACTGTATAAAACACTCTTTTCTTAAGACTGATAAAATTTACACCATATGGTGCAAGCAAACACATTTTGACAAAAAACCAACCAACCAAACAAAAAAACTTCTTGTGACTCACAGATTTGAAAAAGTTAAATTTGTGTAGTAGGAGGAGTCAAAGGAAACTTGAAATACTGACAGACACCTGTGCAGGTATGTTTCTGTTTGTCCACATTCCCACTGGTTCACAAGCATCTGCTTTCCCCAGGCAGAAAACTGTGCAAAGAAATATGACCTCTCTTAAGGTAAACATGCAGGTGTCAAACAAGAAAGGAAAGTGTGGAGCTACCAGCATTGGGACACTGAGTGGTATTTTCAAAAGCATCGCAAGTGGCTATAGCTTTTGAAGGTGGAATTAAAATGTTGAGCATAGCAGAACTGTGGTGATTGTGATGTCTGTTTAGGCTCTTCCTGATTATATATGGAGTAATTAAGTCTCATCCAGCTGATTCCTGTGCTTGAAGTCCAAGTTAGCCCTACTTCAAATGGGAAAGAGAGCCAAGATCAGCATTTCTGTTTCTGTCCCTGATGTACTAGCTGCACCCTAAAATTCACAGCATTGGTCTAGGAGGTACAGGTGTCTAATCCTCATTAGGCTTCATTGAATGTTGCCAAGGTAAGCAAGGAGCAGGAATGGTGAGGGAGTACTTTTTTCCTGGGAGGTGGCTAAATGTAGTGGAAGGTGCTCTATAGCAGCTGATCCTTTATTGGATGAGATACAGCATCTCTAAAGGTCTAGTATTTAAAACTATTTATTTTGAATGTTAGAAAGATTGTTCACTGCATGATTATATTGCAATTGATTTCAGGTCCATCAATTTTCACAAGATATTTATGATTGCCTTGTTCATATGGTAATTTTAGTTTCTGAGCCTTAAACCCTTATATCCAGAACTGTAGTTGTCCATAAAATGCTCAAAGTTCATGAGATAAAAGATAATAATGACACTGTGACACAGAAGCTGGGAAACTTGCTATTGCAAAATTGATTCTTGGAAATAAAAGTAGCAGGGAGTAGCCACTTCATTCGGTTTTTTTAAAGATCTTCTCTGACATGTAGATATATAAAGAGAATTATTCTCCAGTTAGAGGAGCCACAGCAGTGGACTTCGATAATCACGAGAAGGCTTATGTACCAAATTATTCAGTAGCATCTGTGTTTCAGTGATGATGACAGGAGGGGTATACAGGAGGGGGGAATGTGCAGCACTCGGGAACTTTATGGGCAGATACAGACTTTCATGTGAACGACAGCTTGGGAAAATGCTTTACATTTACCAAGATTTTACATTTATGTGTCTGTGGAATGACACATTACTGCCCAAAAATCTTCTTTAAAAAATGGAAGCTGGCACATGAATTGCTTCAAAGTTTCTGAATGTCTTAGTGTTTAAATGAAGAGTGTGTTGGCAGAAATGACTGTTGCCATTCAAGTATGGAATTGGTACAGAGTATAAGACAGACTGGAAGAGTCAGTTTGCAGTTAGCATTTGATTTAACTTAAATGGTACAAATGTCCAGGGATAGTAGTGACATTCAGTTTTTGTCATAGCATAAATACATGACTAAACTGCTTTTCCTAATTAGCATTTTCCCCCTTAGCTTTTCATATCATGATCATGTTGTAAACCATCTGATAAATAGACTTCCATGCATATTTTAGAAATATTTACACACCTGTTTTTCACTGGAGATAATGACTGTGGTTACTTTGAAAGTTTATTCAGTCCTAACTACTGCAGTGGGTTTTTTCCAAGGGGAAGTTATCAGACCAGATGAAGCACTGCTTAGTGAAGAGGATACTGGAAATGGAGGGCTAAATAGCTGGTTTTGGCCATCACCATGTGTTGAGCGGAAGAGAGGGTACATCCACCTACAATTCTTTGAAAAATCTTTGTGCTGTGTAACCATTGACAGAATGAAGTAATCCTTTTGGTTAGTGGTATCAAAGACTAATAGCAGGAGGTATAATATATGTTTATCCCTCTTAGATCGGTACCCATTTCTGAGAAGTTCTTTTAATTCCAGGCAGTGCGTATGAATGAGTTGCAATACCATGATGTAAGCTGCTTAAAGGTGAAAGTGATTAAGAAAAATTTAGAAGTATCTGATCTTCTAAAAGCCTTTAAGGCTTAAAATTGCATCTTGCTGAAGAAGGACATAAAATACTTCTTCTGTAATCATAAGTTTTTCTGCAAAGAAATAGATGACAATTTTTCCATCTTGCCCTGTAGAGGGGTGAATGTGTGGTGGTATTTTTCTGGCTTGTTCTCTCTCTGTAACCTGAGCTTTGCTTTACTAGACACACTGCCATAAATCTTTTCAATAAAATAGACCTTCTGACAGAAGATCAAGACGTCTAGAGGGTGTTTGACTATTAGCCATTAGCAAGGAATGAATCATTCAATTTCAACCCTATTGGGAATGTTTAATGTAGATACAGAGCTTTCGTCCTGTCAGTTTTCAAACTGGGGGCTTAAATTAATCAATCAAACTGATTTTGCTGAATGGTTATTAATGCAGTGAAAAATAACTGGCAGGGAATGACCTGTATCTCTGGAGAATTTTGTCTACATATAGCTTTCAATGCCTTCCTAAATGTGATTTCTTGGGAACTCATTTTCTGATGACACACAAGGTAAGCTGCAGTGGTTATTTAAAATGGATAATACCTTAAGTAATGCAGGTCACTTTTGAGGAGGGAAACAAATAAGGTCTCTTGAATTTGTTGTGGACTTTCTGTGGTTTGTTGGACGGTTTTTTTGTTTGTTTGCTCATGGAAAAACTAACAGTCTTCTGATATTCTACGAGTTTCCTTCCAAAAAACTGTTCTCTATCTTCAGATGTCAGAAATAACATTCAGAATGTAGTGACTGCAAATAAACAGCATGAATGAAATTTTTCACAAAGTCATTTCATTTTACTGTTCTCTGTTTTCTTTCACCTTTTTCTGAAAGCTTCCTGTTTGCTATATGGCAAAACTAAAGCTGTAGTATGTGGAGTTTGCAGGACTTTCAAGTTTTTGTTAATATCAGCTCATCTCAATAGAACATCTAGTAATTTTACAAAATATTTGCCAGTAGAAAATTTCTCTTTGCTTGCAACAGTATCATATATTTCACTGAAGCATTCTCCCGCATTGAATTCTGACTCTGTGTGCTTTTTACTTATATTGATAGGGAGAAATAGACATGACAAAAATATAAAGAGGACCATTTAGGCAGGTTTTGAAAAACATGGTGTCTCAGCCTGTAATGCTCTTCAACCAGCTTTGTACATGCAACTGTGACCCCTTTAAGACTGTGCAATGCAGCATCATGTGAGCTGTCATGTGTGGATTTCTGCCACAGCTACTTTTCCATGCAATTTGGGTATCTCAAGCACACACTTCTCTTCTGAGGCTTCCAGGGTCGGGCAGTTTGGCCATTCTTGCTTTCAAGAATTTTTAAATTCTCTTTAGAGCTGATGAAACTGAGCCTAATCCTAGTCTGTTGAAGGAGCTTGTTTATATCCAGTCATTTTTAAGTTGCTTTAATTTGGAAAACTATTACAGTGTATAAAGTGTTACAGGTATCTAAAAAGATGAAAATTCCAAGTAAAGGTTGCAGGGTTTTTTGTCTCAATCTGCTTTGTGTGCAATGTTTAATGATACCATTTTCAGCGATGCAGGCGTGAATGGTATGCTTATTTCCCTCTTCTTCATGAGCTCCTTCCACATGCAAGGAAAGGGCTGTAGGCATGAGCTGAGACAGTGTAGGAAGTCAGTTTTCCTGAGTTATTTGTTGCAAGAAGGTATGTTCTGAGAAGGAGTAATGAAAGGAAGATGATCTCGTGGTTAGAGACTGGTTGAAAATGCAGTTGTTTGACAATGGATTTTCTGTACTTTAGTTGTGGGCAACTGTCGCCCAGATATCCCAAAGCACTCAGACATGGGTGCTCCTGCATCAGTGACTGGTAGGAGAGGATTAAATGATAAAATTTGGAAGATGGAATTTGGGAGTAGGACTAGCAGGAGGATGTCTGAGCATCACAGGCTGAAAATGAAATCAGCAGGGGCTGTGTTCTGAGCTTGTACACTGTGCATCAAAAATGTGAGGTGCTTTAGAAAACTAGGCATTCAGATGTTGCGTTGGAGAGCTGGAATTTGTTTCTGCTGCTGACAATTACAACCTTTTTTCCTTGTAATTTCTAATCTATAAAGCAAGGATGTTTATAAATGTTTGAGTAATTGTAATTGTACAGAGAATGTGTAAAAGAGTGGCATATAGCATTGGATGGTGATTTTTCTGGATGTGATACAGTGAGCAGCGTAAAAAAGAGACATATGTATATACACTATATATATTGTTGAATATAGTTCTTTACTCATTCAGAGATTTTGAGACTGATTCAGTAAATCATACCTAGACTAAAAAAAAAAAAAAAGCTGTGTAAAGCCTTCTGTTCCAGGTATAAATCTAGCACTGATTGATAGAATATGAAAAATGCCTGGTTTTTAGTGGTTTGGGGTTTTTTTTTCAAACATACAGTTATCTTTCATTTTCTCTGAAAGTGAAGAAAATAAATGACCCCCTATCCTGTCTGAAGTAGTATTATCAGGATCCTGTGAATAAGACTGCAGGAGTCACCTTCCCTTCCTGAGTCATCCTCAGTCCTCTAGTCCTGCTCATACCGCAGCTACCTGAGTTTAGATTTTCACTGTGTCAAAATCACATTAAGGACTGTAATTTTAACTTAACTGGAAACAATTGTGAAGACACTTACGCAGAAATCTAGTTTGTTGTAAAAGGGTGGACTTTACAATAAAAACTTCCTAGAAAGAATTCTTGGAATGAAAGAGGGGCGCGGGAAGCATTTAATGAATGCTTAATGCGTTATTAAGCTAAAATCTGGTGTGAAATGTTTTCTGTCTGTTGCCAGCAGGTCTGTTATTATGAGGCTTCGCTTTATGTGTGAGGATTGTGTGATAAGACCCTTAACAAGCTTCTGTGTGGTTGGAATGTGAATCCTTACCTGTGGAAAGCCATCTTTTTTTCTACAGTCTTCATGTGTTTTAATCCTAAGCATATGTAAATATTTGTGTTTTTAGAGAACATTGGGGATGATGAGGGAGAAACAGGAAGACCCAACAGATCAATAGCTGGCGTCGAGCCTGGTGTCAGTGGCAGAATTTTGGCTTTTTTGATCATGGGTCAGTTTGCACAAGAGCTGGCTTGCTGTCAATACATGGGGTACATCTGTCTCAAAGGGGTAAAAGAGCTCTGCACAGGAGTTAACAGGGCTCATTAAACGAGTTTTAAACTGGATTTGAAGGGGGAAGGGGGGTAAAACTAGTGTCACTAGAGATAAGGACGAGGGCAACGTTGATATTTGAGGGAAGGTATACTGGTGAGGTCCTTTAGTCTGCTGTTTCAGTGGAGATGGAATCCGTGTGTCAGCAGAGACAGAAGAGTTACTGATGTGTTAGAAAACATGCAAACACTTGAAAGCATAATATAGGAATTAGGTTTTCTCCCCCACAAAAAGGTGGTAGGATTAGTAGCCCAGCTGAAGCGCATCTACACCAATGCATGCAGCATGGGCACCAAACTGGAGAAACTGGAAGCCATTGTGCAACAGGAAAGGTATGCCATAGTTGCCATCAAAATATGGTTGTAGAACAAATTCTAATTTCTGTCCTGTTTTGTAAAGACTGTAGTACAGCATTGCCTGAAAGTGTGTAAATTTAAGTGAACTTCAGGTAATAGCACAGAAGAGCCTCCTCCTGAGACATTGAGTTGATTTTTTTTCTATTTGTAGCATAAATAACGTGTTTCATGATCGAGAAAATAGTGTTATGCAGGTTCACAAATATGGAGAGCATGACAGAAAAAAAGTACTAAGTAACAAAGGATGATCAAAACCAAACAAAGGGATCTGAAGCCCTTGCTAGGATTTGATAACCTTTTCCTGATTTGTTTAGAAGTTTCAGTGTACAAAGATGATACTTTCAGAACCATTGTGTAGTAAGTGTTTGTAATGGTAATTACTTTGAAAGTTTGTTACGTGTTATGATACTAATGTCAAGGTTTATATAACCCCCAGTCCTCTGTGTTTATTCCTGTTGGGAAGATTAGAATATAATTTTTTTAATCATGGCAATTTTGATGAATAGTTGAGGGCTTGGATTATGGTGGAATTTTGTGTGTTAAGGTGATAAAAGAAGAAAAGGTACCAGTCTGGTAGTCAGTTTGTTCAAATAAGATGATCTTCCTTACCAACTTTGTTACCTCCCCTTATCTGTGCATATCTTAGTGAAGGCTATAAAAATTATTATTCCATTTGAAGTTTCCCAAAATGAAATGATTTTTCCTTTTTAATTAAGAGAGGCATTGGCAAGGGAAAGGCTTCTTGTATATTTGCTGTGCTACTGAAAAATTGCTAATGTTTTGTGAAGTCTCTGTCAGAATATGTAAGTTGATACTAAATTTGAAAAATATTTGATATGGACAAACAGAAAGTACATAAATAGTGTGGGGTGCGGAGGTTTTATGTACAGTGAATTACTTAAGTGCTGTGCTAAATTTGAGCCCTTGAAGCATCAACACTGCCAGTTTAACTGGAAATTTTCACCGTTCTTAATGTGAATGAGAGCTCACTGGTACACGCAGAAGAAATTGTGGCTGTTTTTTCTTCACGAGTTGGCTTGACTACTTTTTAAGCTGTAAAAGTATACATACGTGTCCCTGTCTATATGTACATGTATTCATATATACACACATATACTTGGTAAGATAAGCTCTTGGGTAGAGCTATTTTTCTACCCAGTTAGAAGGGAAAATACATGGATAGTTGGCTTCCTTTTTCATTAGCTTTACCACTGACCTTTTTTACAGTCTGCAGGAAGACTGAAAAATTGGCAGAGACGGGTTTGATATCGCCTTTTCTTTTGTAGTCTGGCAGAACTCCTAAATTGTTAGGAAATGAGACTTGACAGTTTGTATTATTAACTGGAGAACAATTTAACCATATTATGACTGACCTCAATCTAATGCTCCACATCAATTGATTCTTGTAGTCCTCCAAGGATGCATCTTTGGTTGGTTGGTTGGGTTTTTTCTTTTTTTTTTTGTATTTTCCCACCGAATGCTATCACTTATAAAATGTCCTTATTGGAGGAAAATAGAAAGTAGAGCCAACAAGGCTTTAAAACAGTTAGTTATGTTTTCATGTTGACTATAGTTTAAATCATGAAGATTTACCAAAGATCATGGTAAAAGAAATTTGTTGTCAGACCTGATTTGGCTGCACTGAATCTGAAAAAATCTACTGTAACTGTTTTATTCAGTTCTGCCTGTGTGTTTTTTAATTGTGACCAGTGCCGCTATAGTTATAGAAAATACAAAAAGACAAGTATCATTTCCCATATTCATATTTAACTTCTAGTTAAATACATCGACCACATTTAATTCCCTGAACACAGTTGTTTTCTGTTACATTTATTTTGTTAGCAAAGCACAAGTATTTTTTACTACAGTGATTTTGAAAAGCATTTGGTAAAGGTGTTGTCTCCCAAGTAGTGCTTATTATCACTCTAAATAAGTGGCTAGTTCTTATTACAGCTTTAGTAAGCAACAGCTGCATAGCTAGATTTAAGTTGAGTTTTGGGCTTAACACAGAAATTTGTCTTTTTTTTTATGATACATAAATTGAATTTTCCAGTACTGCAACTAAATGTTATTTAGCTGGAATTAAAATTTATTACAACAGCTCTTTTGTGAAAATAGCCTCCTGACAGCTTTTGTAAAAGTTCAAATAATTTGAAGAATGAAAGTAAGACCCTAGAATTTTAATTTAGCTAAGAAATTTTTAAATAATTTAATATCTAGCATTTTTTTTCTAATTCTTGAGTCGCAGTTTGCTGTTAGATTTTAGACTCTTTTGAAAGAAAAGTGTAGTAATGAAGGGGGATAACCTACTTCATAGAATTCTGTTGAAGAATTGTCTTTAGATTGTCAGTTTTAAATTTACTTATTTGAAAAGAAGCTATGGGTCCCTTACTAAAAATCTCTTTCATAGGGATATAACTTTGATATATTCAGCAAATTATTTGCACTCTCTTTGGTCCTTTTTAGAATGTCAGACACAGACCCAACTGAACTTCAGTCTTACACTAGTATGAAATTTCCAGTCTTCACTATTTTCCTAATAAATTATAGGATTAATTGGAAGATAATTAAAAAAAAAAAAAAAAGACGTTATAATAAATCCACCTTTTCGGCAAAAGTAAAATTACAGTTAGAAATTAGAGATCTACTGATGTTATCCTACTGATACTTTTTTTTCTCCAAAAGGAAAAGTGTTTCAAAGCAGTAAACAAATATGTAAACAGCCATGGAGAAGTATTAGCTTACTATTTGCCTTTCTAAGATTTGCATGCTTATGGTATGGTGGAGTTTAGGATTTTCTTCTTGTTGTTTTTAATGCGTAGTTCCAACTCTTACTTACACTGCTTAGAAGCTCCAACTCCAACTTACACTGCTTAGAAAGCAGTGACAAGTTCTTTCATTCCACCTTAACTGAGGCTCAAAACAGTTGCTGTATTGCTGCAAGTTGCTATGAGACATAAGAGAAAGGTAGAGCTTGGTGTTAGAGCTGTAGTTAGGGGGAGAAATGACCCAAAAATGAACAGATTAAAAAATAAAACAGATGGATTATGGTTTAAAATTATAATAAGAGTTCAGAACCTGTCTGCTTCAGACTTGATGGAAAAGCAGTGTTAGACATATATTGGAAAATTCTTCCTTTTGGGAATCTCTTTTTTTTTATTCTTCCCTTTGAGAAATCTGCTGTCTTCTTTCCTCCAAACAGAATTTAGTACAGTTTACCCTCATTTGGATAAATGCATACCGTTTTTTGTAGTTCTAGTTCAAAATGCTGGAAAAAAATACTTACTGACAAAGGGTTCCAAAGGCCAAGAATGTGCTTGACTAAAATACGATTTGTTTTCAGTTTAAAAGCTTATTTTGATTAAATCCATGTTCAATTTGTATATGTCATCATAACTTAAATTCTTGGAATCTTCATTAGTAAATGTGATGTACTGCTTTTCTCTGTACTTCTGGGAAATTTTTACTAGAGAGTTCTCCACTATAATTTGGTCACTGGATTTCACTGTAATCTGTTGACCAGAGAAAAAGACTTATTTCAGAAATATGCACGGGTTGGCTTTTGATATCTCTCATAAGATGGGCTGCTGGCTGTTCTGCATGTACAGCAAATACAAGATTTGATAATGAAAATGCTAAAGCTACTCAGGGACAGAAACCTGAAGTACAGTAGCCATATTCTTCATAGTTTCTCGGGTTGATTCACATTCACAGTATATAAAAAACACTAAATCGGTATTTTTCTATTTTTGTAGTAATGAAAGAGGATATTTAACGTGAAGGAGACGTCTTCTAGAAAGTTTGGAGTGTTACTTTGGGGTTTTGTTTGTTTGTTTGTTTTTGATACTGGGATTGGCTACCCGTGAATCTGCTACAAGAGAAGTGTATCACAATTTAAAAGGAAAAAAAGATTAAGGATATTTCTGATCTCTGTAAGATTAATCTGTTGTTGGGAAAACATGACTGCGTGTGTGTGTGTTATAAAAAAAAGTCGTATATACTGTTTTGCATTGTGGATAAATTTGTCAAGGAAAACTCTCTTTAGAATTAGACTTCAAGCTGAAGAACCCGTGAACAAATTCTAGAAAATGCATTGCTTCACTGTTGCCAAGTTTTAGTGAAGCTGGATCTGTATTTCAGCCGAGGAGGTTATTTCTTCCTCCCATTAAGCACTTGTATTATTTTCCTATGGACTAAGACCACACATAGTTCTTAGCTCATTCCCTAGGGGTTTGGCAATTTGCTGCACAGTAGTAATTATTTTTCATTTTACCTGCTTTGTTGTAGAGTATACAGTGAGTAAAACAGACTGTGATACATTTCGTAATCTGTCATGAATTTCCAGGTGACTCCTGCTTGTTCTGACTCTTTCTCTGTTTCTGCAGGCTGCCTTGTATCGGCTGAGTGGGGATTGGAATCCTTTACATCTGGATCCAAGTTTTGCTGCTCTTGGAGGTGAGCTGAGGGAGATACCGTTGTGTTCATATTTGGATGAAGGATAATGTAAATGTATTTTTAATCTTTTTTTCACTATGTACATATTTAATAACCTGGAAAAAGCAGTGCTTGTTTTATAGCTGTTCTCAGTGTCACCATTAAATATCTTTGAAGTTCTGCGTGACACATCAGTTTGAAGCATTGCTTCTTGTAGCTAGAAATGGGGAATGGTGCTTGGACTTCACTTACAATGGAAAAATACTTTCTACCTATTTTCCTTTAGATCTTGTTTATTGTCACTGTCCTGTTTTTACAATGTCTGTTTCATAAGCAGAAATAATTGACTATCAAAGCTTCCGAAGGAATCACATAAATTCTTTGATATATAGTTCCTTCCATCTAAATAATTTTGAGATTATGTGGGTCTCAGTGGAACTTTTTGTTCTTCAGTGTGATCTTCTCAATCCCAATAAATCCAGGAGGACAGGAGAGAGGGAGCTTGTTAGCACTTCTTTCCTATAAAATTCCTTAACTGCACCTCCTGCTAGTGTGTTAGCTTGTTCATTTGCATAATTCAACATGCCAAAGTGCCAGATCAGAGGCTGCACTAATTCTTGAAGAGATGTAATTACTGAAAAGGGGTGTTTTCTTAACATCCTGTTGTAAAGTTATTTTTTCGGACTTCTTTTCAGGCCTTTCAAGTAGTATAGTGTGATTATTCCAGGCAGACAGCAATTTGATTTACTTAAGAAATTTTCATGAATATGTATGATATAAACATTACATGAAAGTATTAATCTGTAATAATTAGTCAGCAGTTTTCTGGTGAATTTCTTTTTAATATGCAAGTATCACTGTATGGTGTTGTTACCAAGATAAATAGAGCAGAGCTATGCTTCCTTGTTCAGATCACACTTAACATACTCTGGCAAATGATCTCCTTTCATAAATGCATGTTGATTGTTTTGTTAACTCAATTTTGTATAATTCTACGTAGATTAGTGTTCCTAAGTAATGATTGTCATATACTAGAGTCCATGAAGAGATTTCCCTGGTTTGTTACACCATTCTGTTTGTTAATGATGTTGGTTTGTTAATGATGGTGATGGAGGTGAAAAATACATGTTTATAATTGAAAACCCTGTGTTTGGAGTAATAATGATGATAGTACTTTAAAAACCTTACAAAAGAAGAGGAGTAGAAATCTTCTTCCTGCTCACACAAAGAGCACTGGCACTTAACGGAAAATGAAATTAACTCTGTAGATGAGGTGTCCTTTTGTCTCAACATAAAACTGCTGCACTGGATTTTGGAACTATGACAGTACCCTATCTATACTAAATGCAAGTACAGTCAAAGAAGAAATTACTGTAGAGGTATTCCACAAATTTTTTTTCTAGGTATTCAAATGGTTTTTTTCTTTGGGCGTATTCACACACCTTGTCATGTAACAATCTCTGTGAACGTTCTCTCCAGCGTGCACTGGAAGCAAGCATTCAGCATAATGCATTCAAGTCATTCCAGGATAATTGTTAAGACTTCCCATGACTAATGTTTCAGAAGACATATGCGACATGAAAACACCTGTTTATGTTCCTGTGCCTTTATTCCTGTATCTTGTATTTCCAGATACTACAAAGTGAAAGCAACATTTATTTTGGTTTTGTTTTAGTCTAGATACAAAATAACTTGATTAACTTACACAATTTTTCTTTGAGTTTGCATTAGTTTTATAAAGAATATACTGGGGAAAATAGAATTGGATATATTTGGTTGTTTCTGAGTTCTGAATAGAGTGGTTGGTTTCTGATTCTTGCGTAGTGAAGTGAACTGAGTTTTTAAAGAGCTAGATGTCACTGCAACATTCTGAACGAGAGATACTGAAAACTGATGACGTAACAATAGTGCAGTAATCAGTTTTAAAACTGACTGCATGGTAGCTTTGTGCTTTCAGAACAGTGCCCATTGTACACAAAAGAGAGTGCCATCAAAAGCGTGCATGCTCAAATATTTTATGGGAAAGAAATGACAGAATGATCAGGCTGGAATACTTACAGTGAGGAAACAGACTTGTATTCCTTTAAAACTGTCCTTCTGTCATGTCTTCTAACCTAATGTGTCAGAATTTCTCTTTCTTGCCTGTAATCCTGCTAGCCTTGTCTTTCCTTTGGTCTCAGAATTCCCATCTTTCCCAGCATTGAGTCTTCCATGGCTTAACTTCAGCTTGCAACTAATAACCACACAGCCACTTGCTCCTTCTCCTCCCCTCTCCTTTTTTTCCCTTCACTTCCCTTTCCTCCCCACCCCCCACTCCCAGTGGGACGGAGAGTTGGAGAGGAAAAAAGGTAAAAGTTGTGGGTTGAGATAAGAACACTTTAATATCTGAAACAAACTAAAATATTAAAATACTAATGCTGCTGCTACTACTTCAAATAATAATGGAAATGAAAGACAAAAAGCGAGGAATAAAACCCAAGAGAAACAAGTGCACAACACAGTTGCTCACCACCTGCTGACCTATGCCCAGCCCATCCCCGAGCCATGGTCAGTGGCTCCTGGCCAGCTTCCCCCAGTTTATATCCTGGACATGAACTTCTATGGCAGAGAATGTCCTTTTGGCCAGTTCAGCTCAGCAGTCCCAGTTATGCTCCCTCACAGCTTCTTGTGCACCTGCTTGATGGCAGATCGTAGGGCACTGAAGAGTGTTTGACTTATGTTAGGCACTATTTAGCAACAGCCAAAACATTAGTGTATTATCAACATTACTGTCACACTGAATTCAAAGCACAGCAGTGTACAAGCTACTAGAGAAGAAAATTCATTTTAGCCCAGCCAGAGCTAGGATGGAGTTCTTGTGGCTTTTTCATCTCCATCTTGATGGTGATTTCTTTTCTTCTTCATCTTCCATTTCTCTGCAGGCTAGACTTTCTCTCCTTTCTCTTTTTTTTTGTTTGTGTGGTTTTGCTTTTGCTTTTTCTCCCAGCTGTTGTCCCTTGGGAGAACATTTTGTGCTGTGTAGATGCTATGAGAAGTTGTTTAGAGCTCAAGAAAAACAGACTCTGGCAGACAAGAGTAGCAGATGAGTTCTGGGCAAAGCAACTGGTTTCAGTGCCAAACCTGGACAGATCTGTCTGGATTCCATGGGCTGTTGCCAATGTGATCAATTACTGTTTACCTGCCTTGTCAGGTCAGAACAACCTGTTAAAGGAATACGAATATACAAGCAACATCTTTATAACTTAACTTTTGCACTTTAGCAAATCTGAGGCCAGTTGTCAAAGGTTTATTTTGTCAGATTTTGGCAGTACTGGAAAAAGATGCAACGCAAATATAGAGCTTATTCTCTGCCAAGGTTGAGCTCCTGCTTCAAAGCAGAGGAGTGTGAGGGAACTTGACAAAAATGTTAATATAAAAGAAACAGAAAAACACTGCAAATTTTCCTTTTTAAAAAATTTTCTAAATAAAGATAAATTAATCCTGAAGTGGGCATTATATTAGAAGACTTCAGCCAACCATGAATAGGAATTCAAAGCAGGAAGTATCAAATAATCTTAGTATTCCCACTTTTTAATGATTACAATACCTCTTACCCTTGATATACATACTTTAATGTAACTGCGTGTCCGGTGTGCCTATGCCCGTGTACTAAAACACATAATCTCCTTATTTTTCATTTTGTCATGTCTACAGACAGGCACTAGTTCTACTTGTGAGTCTCACAGAGCACAGGCAGTGTTAAGAGTGCAAGTTGTCAGCAAGCACTTTCTTTGCCCAGAAGTAGAGGAAACAATAAATAGTGACAGACACTTTTTCAGTGAGATAAATTAGGTTAAAAAGAAAAAGGATTAAGAATACTAGTGGAGAAAAATACTATGAATAAAGTATAGATTGTAATAGAATCTGCATTCAAAATCCTAGTATTAAAAATGTTAAAATGTTACTACTTTAAATAGGATTTAAGAAGCCTATACTTCATGGACTATGCACCTTTGGGTTTGCTGCAAGGAACGTATTGAAGCAGTTTGCAGATAATGATGTGAACAGATTCAAGGCAATCAAGGTCTGTTTGTTTATTCTTTGCAGTTAATTTTCTTGATTTTTCTGGTTTTAGTGCCAAAAGAATCTTAAGTGTGGGGGAAGTCTTACATGATATCTTAACTGACAGAATTGCTTTTACTTATGGCTGCCTGCATTTTAATGCCTCTGTCCTGTATGTTTACTTGAATATTCAGGCTTTCTGAATATTTAAGTAAACATTGTAATTATCAACATTGATAATTTACTTAATTTTCGTCTTTACTTTTTAGCATTTCAGTAGAGCCTGTATGTTTAAGCTTTGCCATGTACATATGACACACAAATCTTTTTGCAACCCCACTTTATTTTTTTTTCTTTTTTTGCTTTTAGGTTCGCTTTGCAAAACCAGTCTATCCGGGGCAAACTTTGCAAACAGAAATGTGGAAGGAAGGAAATAGAATCCATTTTCAGACCAAGGTCAGAACAATCTCTTCATTGTGTGCTTCCAAGGAAAGATGTATTGGTTAAGAGACTGGGGATATGAGGGGGAGCAAGAAAAGATGACTGATTAAGGGCACAAAAGACTTTGCAAAGACTTTGTAAAAAAATGAAGTAAATAGAATGAAATAGTCTTACTTACTTTATGGTGTCACTAGGATTCTAATAGAAGTACCATTGTAGTCATAGAACTTAACACCCTCATATTAAATGAAGACTCTTTCCATTCTGTTGCATTTTTTGTGTTTGTCCGCTGGGGAAGAGCAAAAAGCAGTCATCCTTAAGTAACCATAGTGTGTACTTGTTTTCTGGAGTTACTCATAACTTTGTGTATCCGTTTTTTTTTTTTAACATTTATTTATCTTAATTGATTCCTGACGGTTTTTGTAGGTAAATGTGCTACAGATTTAGCTTAGATTGAGTTAAACTTAAGCTGCAGCTACACAGAACAACTTCCTGAAAATGGAAATTTCAAAGCAGTTGGACATAGTAACTACAATAAATCAGGGTTTACACTCTTATAAAATCTGGGTTCACATTATTCTATTTTCTTTGTTCTTGCTGTTACCATTTTATATGGGTATCCTGTAATCCTCATCTCCATGGCATAGGCTACTCAGTGGGAGTTAAGGGTAAAACTCCAGGTAAAGGGCAAAAACTAAATGTTCATCACTTCTGTAGCATCGTATGACTTTGTCACTTTCTTAACCTATGGTTTGATATTGGTATTTATCAGTATTTGCTTTGGCCTGTGCAGTGCAATTTATATTGCTTTGCTGGCCAAAGTTTTGCAGCCTCACCTCTGTAAAAATGTAGCCAGCTGTTGATTAGTGAGTAGGGCAGCAGGTATCATTGCAGCTGCAGGGACGATTGGGCAGGCAAAATCAAACAAGGAGAGTCATAATAGGAGCAGGGGATTGCTCTTTCCACAGGAATACAGGTTTGTGGGATATACACTGACTGAAGGAGGCAGATTTTGTTTGCAGACCTGATGAGTAGCTACAGAATTCCAGGATGATAACAGTGCAGAGACTACTGTGTACAAACTCTCCATCTCCAATTACTAGTAGTAAATAGTTTGGTGTCTCACGTGAGATTTGGAGATTACTGTAGCTATATTTAAAAGGTACTATCACCCAGTCCTGTCAGAATTTCTAGAATTGATATGTTTACTTTTCCATATACCATGTTAATTAATAGAGTTCATAATATGCTTCCAAGCCCTTGCAAACAGGGTGAGTTGTTCTGTTGTGTTTAAAGGCTGAATTTGTAGTTATGCTTGGTTTAGTAACTGCTAATATGTAGAATTATGGTGAATTTTGCTAAGGTTTTTTTTTTCTTCCACAACTTTGGAATATCTGATTTTGGATAGAAATTACAAGGTTTAACAGGATTATAGAAAACCATCTTAAACAGTTATGAGTTGTGCACAGTTTTGTTTCTTACTGCATGCTGGATTTTTCTGAATTAAAGCCATCTTTGTGTTGAAATAAACTCTGGTTAAATCAAATTAAAAGTGGACATACAGCTTTGATAGGGTGGTTTGAATTCATTTTCACCATTGTCTAAAGTGCAGTGGCAGCAGGTGACAAGCTGTTAAGCATGATTTGAGTAATTGTTAATGTAGTGCCATAAACTAGGCTGTGATACTTGATATTCCTCCAGCTCGGCTATTTATCATACACCTCTATATGCATAGTCAGTGAATCAATTTGCCATCTTCTGTTGGATGCCATAAGTCAGTATGGTTTGTCCCATCCCTCAAAGAGACAATGCCAGATTGAAACCCAGTTTCTTCTCTGAATTAACTATTTCAAAAAATTAAACCAGGAGGGAATTCAGGTATTTTCCATCATTCTTTTTGTAATCTTTCTTGTTCTACAATGCTTAAAAAGCTGTTTCTAGTGCAAGTTGCAGTATAAGGCATGTGGAGATAGTGAAATTGTCTAAATGGACTCTTGACAACTGAGTATCTACCTCAAGGTAGATATTTAGACATTTTACAACAATGTCTTTTTAAGAACTATTTGTGAAGAAATATTGACAGCAGCTTATAAACACTGGAGCTAAATAAGGTTTTTCAACTGTTTTGTGAACGGAACACCAGCAAAATATCTTGGTACAATTTCTACAGAGGCAAATGGTTATTTTGCTTGAAGAGCTGTTTGAAAAACATAGTGTAACAACTTGCCTCAAAACTACACCACATTTATGAGGTGGTTTTTTTTCACTCTGTAACTTTTATGATTTCTCTTTTCATCTCTGATTTTAAAAGGCCAGGAATACTCCTTAGATGCCTTTCTGTTGTGACTTTTTGCAAATACGTGACCTCTTTAATGTATTTTTTCCCTCCACTACAGGTCAAGGAGACTGGAGAGGTTGCCATTGCAGGGGGCTATGTGGATATAGTACCAGCATTGGCTAAGCCTTCTGCTCAAGAGCCTCAGATGGTAGGTGGAAGCAATAGAAGTCTTAACTTGCACAGAAGCATAGTTAGGCTTTGTTTTTGTGAAAAACACAGGAAAAATACTTAGGTCTCTTTCCAATTTTATTTGCAGTATTCAGAGGATTTATGAGTTCAGAGATGTTAACACGCATGTTGTTTAAGGTACAGATGTAAATTGACCTGTTTGAGAGGAAAATTCCAGTTGTTCTGAGATACACAGGATGGCTGATGTAGTACGACGTACTTGGTGCTAATTGAACTCTCAGGATAAGCATTGTGCTGTATGTTACAAAACAAAACGGGGCACGTACCAGGGAGGGCCCCATATTTTGAGCCCTTGCATAACTTAAAATTGAAATTATTTTATATAATTTGGATCGGTATTTGTAGAACAGTGATTCTGGTTTTATTTTGTAGATGTTGAAGATCAAACTCTGTGTGGGATGTAAAAGTATGTGACCTTTCTCAATTTTTTCAGAGGCACGGGGAGAGTGGCAGGGAGGCATTAGCATAAGTGAAAATGAGATAATATACTCACAGAAAAGAAGTTTTGTCATTGAATCATTTTGAAATAAGACTGAGAGAGCTGTTTGTACATGTGGTTAGGTCTAGCAGTTTATGCAAACAAATATGCAGTTTATACTGTGTATATTTTAAGAAATGCCCTGCATGCACGCATGCCTTAAGCTTTGGGTACTGGACTTGCCACAAAAGAATTGTACATGCAATCATGAGGATGATCTAGAATCCTAATGTGGTCTAAAAATCGCTTAAGGCAGTGCATAATGTGTTGCCTTAATAAACTGTTACCTTTTTTCCCCATTGATTCTTGCCTGCAAACAGTGAAACTTTAATACTTTGAAGTTCATGAAAGACTGAGATAGTGACATTCATATAAAGATTGTGATCACAGAATGGGGAATATTGGGTGATACCTGGGCTGCATCCAAAGCAATGTGGGCAGCAGGGCAAGGGAGGGATTCCCTCCCGCCCTTATGCTCTGGTGAGACCCCACCTTGCAGAGCTACATCCAGTTCTGGGGTCCCCTGCACTGGAAGGTTGTTGATCTGTTGGAGTGAGTCCAGAGGAGGGACATCAAGAAAATTAGGGAAATTAAGCACCTCTCCCATGAGAAAAGGCTAAGAAAATTTGGTTTGTTCAGCTTAGAAAAGAGAAAGCTTCAGGGTGACCTAACTGTGGCCTTTTAGTACCTGAAGGGAGATGAAGATGAACTTTTTACAAGAGCATGTCACTACATGCTACAGGATAAGGGCAAATGGTATCAAACTAAAGGAGAGTAGGTTTAGATTAGATCTGAAGAAGAAAATGTTTACTGTGAGGTTGGTGAGGCACTGGAACAGGTTTCCCAGAGAAGCTGTGGCTGCCTCATCCCTGGAAGTGTTGAAGACTAGGCTGGATGGGGCTTGGAGCAACTTAGTCTAGGGAAAAGTGTCCCTGCCCCCTAACAGTGGGGTTAGAACTAGATTATCTTTAGGGTTCCTTCAAATTCAGGCCATCCTATGATTCTGTGATTTATCTAGGAACTTGTTTCTTTTTGCTGCTTGTGTTTAATCTTCTGCCATTCTGAATTATTGAATGAAGTTCAAACATTAGAACTTTTCTGAACTGCTTAGATTTTCTTTTTTTTTTTAAACTTGGCCAGAACAGGTGTTTTTATTTAAGCTTATTTTGAGAAATTAAGGTGCTTTGACAGAAATTTGCTGACAGGGTCAGACACCCACCAGGGGAAACCAGCCTGACTGAGTGAAGATTGGCAAATTTAAATGCCATTGGGAACCCTGTTACATAATGAAAAATGTTAGGTTTAACCAAAGAGGTGACAAGGTAGCAGCCTGAGGAGTCTTGTGTTCTGCTGTACAGGTAGGTACAGAGAACAACTATAGCTCTGAGACCTTTGCTCCAGTTCCAGTTAGACGAAAAATGTCACGGAAGTAGCTTCCTAAAGTGTAGTCCTTTATCCAGTACAAATATTTGTTAAAAGAAAGACCGTGAAGGGCTTGCAAAGTAATGTGTTTGAAAAAGTTGAAAATGTAAATGTAGCTAATCCCACTCTCAAATTTTGTCTGCACTGGAGTTCTGACTGTGTTCATAGTGCAGTGTGTTTTGAACATCTTCCATGTCAAGTTAAAGTAGTGTACTGGTAAAAACATTTTTTTTGTTCTGTAAACTAACATGACCTTCACCATGGAGAAAGTGGCAGTGGTTATCCTCCAAAGGAAAAAAAAAAGGCAATTTAGAAACTCTTAGGGGACTAATTAAAAAACATGTCTTAAATTGTAATGATAAATGACAAAAACTGCAAAAGCAAGGTTTGAAATAATTTTAAATGAAAATTTGAAATTAAGCATTTTCTGCTTGAATGTATTCTTTAGTGCTGATGGTTGCTAGAGGTGATTATTTTGTGGTAGAAGAAATCTCAATTGCTTTTCATAATTCTGCTGTAGATGCTTTACAGCACACAATGCTTGAACTGAGAGACATATTCAGTACCTTTTAACAAAGTTTCAATTTTAAATTCTTCATCCTCTCTTTTTTTAAGACTGAAGGGCTGCAGAGTAAACTTGTGTTTGAAGAAATTGGTCGTCGTGTAAAAGAGATGGGAAATGAATTGGTAAAGAAAGTAAATGCCATATTCCAGTGGGACATCACTAAAGATGGAAAAACAGCAATGCAGTGGAGTAAGTTGTAGCATTTATATAACACCCTGATGCATTTTTATTATGAGGTGGGATTAATTATGTTCATTCTAATTAAACTGATAGCTTGGAACTAAGCTTAATGTAGTAGATAAATATGCACTGGGACCTACAGGTCTGAATGCATTCTGGGTGCACAAATGACAGGGAGGTCAGATAAAGTTTGCAGTTACTAACCTTTCTAGGAACATATTTCTGTAACTTGCCTATCTAGATGTAGGCAGAGGCAAACCGTCCTTTAGAACTTCAGTGCATTTCTATTTACATTTTACAGATTGGATTGCCACTGTACTTAGGAAAGAATGCTAAATTAGCCTAGTAGGAGTATTACAGTAATTAGTCTGCTGGTGATGTACATGCTAACTGATCTAAAACAAATAAGTAATTATTTCTACTGCATTGTTCTTGTCACTTCAGTGAAAATGTAGCTCAATTTGTTTCTGTTTAAATTTTCTGAGATCAAGGTTTATTGGAGGCATAATCATGATTTCCCATCGTTTAAGCATGGGACTAGTTGATGACAAGAAACAAAAGCCTGTAATAGCAATGGGTCAGAGCAGAACTGTTTCCTGATAACTGAATAATAGAATTATGTGAAGTGTCTGATGGGGGCAAAACTACTTTCTCAAAAACCTTTTCTTCTTAAATTCTCCTTTGCTCTCTTTATAAGGATAAGTATTTTTGAAAACAACCCCCAAATCTGATTTTATTAATTGGATAGATTTTATTATCCTTGGAAATTTTTTTTCTTTTTTAGTTGACATGTCTACTGGTCTATTGGTGGAGTGTAAAGTTTTTCCAAGGGAAAAAGCGTAGTCAGGTTGTAACTTCGAGGCCTTTTGGTGGAAAAGTGAAAGTCTTTGGGTCAAGTCTGTTGCTTAGACTTCTTTTAGTTTGGTCTCAGTGGTTGGATGTAGACAAAAGAGTTTTGGGGACAATGCAGGTGAAGTGGGCTGCCTTTTGACAGGCTGAGGGAGGAGACTCAGTGTAGGTCAGATCAGGTCTGCATTATGTTTTGTTCTGTACACTGTGATTTTTTTTTTTAACTGTTGTTACATTTTTTACAATGTCTGTTCTCAAAAAACTGTTTAAGAAACTGCTTGACCTTTTACAGAGCAATTTAGAAGCCTGTAATTTCACTTTATCTTTTCCTGATGTTAACCAGCCGAGATTCTGAGTAGCAAGACTGCTGTTAAGTTTCAGGAAAGATACTATACATAGATTGACCAGGGTAGTTATGTTCTATTCGCATTGCTTTTTAAGCAGTTTTTGAGGGATAAGGAGTGATTTCCATTTGGATAGAAGTCAATAAATATTCTGAATATACCTGTGTAGATTATGCAAGCTGACTGCCTATACATCAAAGTGAGACAAGGGAAATACTCAATAATCCTACTCAGAAATCCTGTCTTAAAATTCATTACTGCTCTTAATCATTTCTACTGTCTGCAGTTTTCCATTTTTGCATGAAGTAATGTAAATTATGGACGTGGTTTGAACTTGGATAGAAGGCTTTTGAAATTTTACTTGTGTTTTTGCTTACATTTTTAGATGATAATTAGAAGTGCATAGGTTAAACTCGTGAATATTTAAAGTGGAGTCTGGTGGTTATTGGGCAATCACTCTATACTCTACATCAATCCCGTCTATTGTTTCATCCATAACTAAATTTGATATAAGTGATGGTCATGTTTATAATAACAACCAGAAAACTGTTTCAGGTTGATTGATCATTGACTTCAACTTTGGAACTGCTTTATAGATCACCTAAATTCAATATTATGTATGTCCAGAGAATAGAGGGACGGGTCAATGATGGAGAAATTGGCTGAGGGGTGTTCCAAGACATGATTAAAATTTCTCACTCCAGAAGTTCTGAAACTGCAAATTGCTGAATGCAGAACAAGCACACTTAGAGATTTAGGCCTAAGCAGTGCCCTTACCTGCCTCATGAGACCAAGTTTTATTAGAGGGGAGACAGGTGAATGTTTTTGCTATTGTATTCAGATCAAGAGAGTGCTCCTGCTTCAAATAAACCAATATTCAGCCTTTTGTCATCTCCTGTTTCTCCTAATGAAGCAGTAGGAGGAGGGTACTGCCTTCTTCCTATTCATATGTTCCTAGCTAAAAGGGATTAAATAGACATAACTTCTGTTTGTCCTGTTCCCTCTGCTTCTGTTGCAGAGAAAATTTTCTGTACTATGATATGAATTTGGAAAAACCTTGAAGCTCCCTGTGGGATGGAGGGTGGAGGAGCTAATCTAATATTTTAAACATTTCCTGTTGCTGACTGCTATTGAGAGCTGAAATGAAAAATTTCCAGAATCTTGGAAAAGTTACTGTGAATATTTTTACAGTGTGGTCAGTTCCTTCAAGCCTGTGAATTACTGTAATGTCTGTGGTGCAGTAATTATGTAAGGCTGAATGTAAATATCTAGGTGACCCAGCAGATCACCTAGAAATGATGTTTAAAAATGATGTTTACTTTTCCCTTCAGGAGTATTGGTATGCTAGTACTTCCCTTGTATATCACTTTTTTTGGAAAGAACTTCGTGTGTCATCTATTTCTGTATTTGTTTGTGTTTTCTGAGTATTTTTGTGTGTCTTTGAAAGTACTTACAGGATGAAGAAAACAGGAGTTGGTTAGTACTAAAATAGTCTTACAAGTAATCTAAATATTAAACTTTCATATTGTCAATATGAAAATAGTTACAAAAACTCACTAGCAGAATGTCAGGAGCTATGACAACTGTGGTGTCAGCCTTCACTGTTTGTCCTTAAATGGATCAAGAGCCTACTACTGTTGATGTCTATTCAACTGCAATGGTACATTTTTAATGGCAAGGTATATATATATCTGCATGATGGAATTTTTATTTTGGGAATCTTTAAAAACACTAAAAAGCATAAGCCCAAACAAACACAAAGCAAAATACCTTCCAAGAGGCAAGTACTTCAGATTTATAAGCAGTTGCCAACTTAATTCTTTTTGTTTGTTTGCATATGCTATATTATTATTCAGTATTCAAGAGCACGATCTTGTAGTGTCTCTTCTACCAGATGCTGGTATAATTCATTTTCCATGGTTAATGTGGAAGAAGATGGTAGTTTGTGAGTTTACATTCAAAAGAAGACAGCTTTCTTGCAGTTAGGATATTCTCAATAATCCAAAAGATTTCTGAATTTATGTGATCTTTAGAAGATCTCTCTGTGGTCATCAGCAAGACTTTTGTCATGCAGATGAGCGCTGACAGTTCAGAGTATGTAACATTGGCAGTGCCATTTGCTGACTTGTATGCTTGACTTTTTCAGTTGTTAATGTAATGCAAGCTTCTGTACATAATGAGAAATTTTAGCCTTTGACAAATTGATTTTTTACTTTAAAAACTTAAAATGGTCGTAAGATATTACCTTTGCTATAGCTTGAATTTATTTCTGTGTTACTGTTTTGACTGGTTTTCAAACATGCTACAAAATGATATGTTACTCAACTCAGTTAAGTAAAATTGCACTCTATACCATGTATTTAAATTTGGCCTGGTAGTTATTAGTTGATCTTCTGTGTACAAGCATTTTAAATCATTTTTGTAAATATTGTGCTGCTAGATTAGATAAATTCTGAACTATCTTTCTGTCTTTTCTAAGTAAAAGTGCCATTTTGGAGGGTTGATCCCATAATGTACATAGCAACAAGAAAGCAAAAAGGAAAATATGACATTAAAATTTATTTAGAATGTGGTCCACGTAGCTAAATATTACATACTTTTTCAGTGTATGGCCAAAATCTTGACAGCTTATCACTGAAACAACTGGTGTGTGAAGAGGAATATTATTTTGACTGAGTTTTTTGTTGTTTTAAGCCATGACTTGATGTTAATTAATTCATAATCTATCTTCTTTTTAGGCCTCTCTTTCTAAGGGCCTCCCAGGCCTTCATGAACAGTGTTTCTGATTCTTTTGGGCTACCTGCTAGGCCTCTTTCTCGTTACATTGGATATATAGTTCTGTCTTGTGTTTTAATTTTTTGACTTGTCACCTTTGTGCAGCTTTTGTGCTGTTGTGACAACTGCGGCAGACAGTGCTGGAAACAATCCAGGCCCTGCAGCCTGTTGCTGTTTTACTCAATGATTGTAACTCCAGCATCTTCTGCTAATGTCCTTCAGCCTCTTCAGATCTGAGAAGGAACAAAAGAGAGAAGGCAGCCCCCACAGCAGCCACAGCTTGAGTGCTGTGTCCAGTTCTGGGCCCCCCAGTTCAGGAGAGGCACTGAGAGGCTGGAGCTTGTCCAGAGAAGGGCAGTGGAGCTGGAGAAGGGCCTGGAGCACAAGTCTAATGAGGAGCAGCTGAGGGAGCTGGGGGTGTTTAGCCTGGAGGAAAGGAGGCTCAGGGTGCACCATACCACTCTCTACAGTTGCCTGCAAAGAGGTTGTAGGCAAGTGAGAGTCAGTCTCTTCTCCCAGGTAAGAAATGACAGGACCAGCAAAAATGACCCCCAACCAAGGGATGGTCATGTTGGACATCAGGAAGAATTTCTTGATGGAAAGAATGGGCTGCCCAGGGAGGTGCTGGAGTCAGTATCCCTGAGGTATTCAAGAAATAACTTGAGTGTGGCACTCAGTGCCATGGTCTAGTTGTCAAGGTATTGATCAGTCAAAACTTGGACTTGATGATCTCAGGGATCTTTTCCAACCATAATGATTCTCTGATTCTGTGAAATTTGTTCTCGTGTATGCAGTCATTCTGCAGAAATGACTTTAAGAAACCAAAAAGTTCTCTTTTTTTACTATGTTTACATTTATTTCTAGTGTTTTAACTGCAGCTGTTAAGAGACCTTCTGATCTCTGCTTTCTGCAGTCAACCAGGATTTTTATAAGTTTAAGTGAAGGGAAATTTGTGATTTGAATTTGGCTTTTGTTGTTACAGAGACACTTCTTGATGGAGGCACTAGTATTATAACACTAGCCTGTTTAACCAGCAGTGGCCTTTCTTTTTATGTAGTTCTCTGTGGATGGTGTAAAGCCATGGGGAGGTGTAGAACATTTGACTGTGCACTCAGAATATGAAATTTTGGACAGCTCATCTGCTGTGTAAACAACGTTGAACTGTAACCTCTAACAACTGTCCTTAATTAGTAGTATTTCTGTATAAAAGCAAGCTGTTCCAATTCAAGAGGATGCTGAAAATCCTTTTAAGATGATGAAGCAAGTATCAAAACCTAAGAAATAAGTGTAGTGGTACTGAAGCTACCTTCTGTCACTTTTTAACAAAAACCTTAATTGACACCCACCCCAGCTTTCTCGTTTGCTTCACTACCTAAAGCATGCTTTGCTGTCTCCTGCATATTTATTGCTGTACAACAATTGCCTTTGTTTTCAGGGGTTATAAAATATTAATCTTTTTTATTTTAGAGTTAAGGTACTTCATTTCAACCTCTTTCTGCAGAGAAAAGGTAATGCTGTTGAGATCTGTTAGCTGATAGCTAATGGTGCTCTAGAATGGTGCTCAGATGAGTTTGCCCATCTGTTGCTGTTCTTTGTGTTTCTGAAGTTAGTGGTGAAGGCAGGAGATGTTTCTGTTCCTTTCCAGTTCTCAGAAGAATAAACCTTTGTTATGAGAACTGGAAAGAAATTGTTACATGAAGTCGGTTGTGAATAGCTGACAAATTAAGGTGAAATTGCTCAATAATTCATGATGCAATATGACTTCAGGCAATGAAGAGTGGGTGATAGTTGTTTTCATTTGCTTAGAGGATGAGTCTTGTTTTGCCCTTGTTTAGCCACTGTAAAAAAGTCCGACTGTTTATTATTCCCCTAGAAAGGGTAAAGCACTCTTCAAAGTCAAAACAAAATCCGTACACCAAATATTAGATTTTTAGGTTTTTGACAACCTGCTGTGAAATGTCAATGTCTGCTGTTTCATCTAGTGTTTTAATTCCAATATATATGAATTTTCCCTTCTTTTTATTACATCTCTTACAACAGCATGTTGTGGATGATAATAATTCATAGATTTTTAATTATTGTTACACTTACATATCCAAGCAAAATTTTGAAAGAGAACTAGCATTCCATTCACTTGAACTTCTTGATTCTACTTTTCTGCCAGACGTGTAATACTAGAATTTTACGCATTTAAGAAGGTAGTTAATTTTTAACATGGGCTTTGTCTTTAAGGTTAGTTTGGGTTGCTGCACACAGTGAGGGGGAGTACCCACACGCATGTTGCAAACATCAGCTATGTGAATGGCTAGCAGAGCTCTAGCTGTAGCAGCCATGGAGGTCTGCATGTGCTCAGAAGCAGAGGACACCAGAGGCACTCCTGGGCTGCTCCTCTTTACTGGCAGCATTGGGGCTGCAGTGGCTGTGTGCAGGGTAGACCTGGCAGCTGCCCATGTCTGCGGCCCCCTGAGCTCAGACGTCGCTGCCCCAGTGCCACATCATCATCGAGCTGGCTGCCAGCTGCACTGGTGACACGCTAGCTATGGCCTCAGAGCGTGTATCCAGCACGTGTGTCTTGCATTGTCCTGCATCAAGACCAGTTCCTGCTACAGCAGGCAGCTGTGTTTTGTGTATATATGTATAGCTTTATCTCATAAAGTTGTATTTTACATGAGGACACTCTCTCTGGTCATTGGAAAGCTAGGATTTTTCTGCTCTGATGCATGGAACCTGTTCTGGCATTCAGCTTATGTCTTTCATTGCTAGTTTACTTGTCTGTGACCCAGTGCTCTAGGTTAGTCTCAATATTCAAAACTTGTCTTTTGAGTATCCTAGCCTACCTATAGGTCAAGAGGGAAGAAAGTGGATTGTGTATGTTTCTAATACTTTTGTTTGTCTTTCTGCCCTGAAAAAAAATTGAATGAGCAAGTTTTTGTGGTAGTGCTTCGTTCTTTATAAGGAGGGGAGTTACTTTCCTTCTCTAAATACCAATATCTGATATATTTTGGATCACTCTTTCTCCACAGTGGCACCTTTTTTTTTTTTGTTACTGCTTGCATTAGAGAGGTCAACTCATTTATGATGAAGCCTGGGAAAAGGAATGTAATCGAGTAACAATATAAGGTTCTCTGTGTTTTTGGGGAAAAGACAGTTTTGCTGTCACAGAGTGCTCTGCTTTTGTGGCTGCTCAATTTTTTTTTTTCATTTTTTTTCTTCCTTATCAAAATCTTAATATTCTTTAAAAAGAATACAGAAGAAGTGGAAATAACATTTTCACCTTTTTGGGAAAAGAATATATGACTAGATCGCTCCTATTTTTTTTCTTTTTTTTCCTTTTTTTTTTTTAATTTGGAATTTCTGGTAAGGATTAACTTGATGTGAGGTTAAGGATTTGAAGTGATCAGCTTGACTTCAGTGTCCAGCAAGGTTATGGAGCAGGTCATCTTGATTGTAATCACTCAGAACATAGGGGACAACCAAGGGATCACAGCCAGCACGGGTTTAGGCAGGGCAGGTCCTGCTTGACCAACCTCGTGTCCTTTTATGATGAGGTGATCCACCTGGTGGGTGTGTCTACCTGAGCAAAGCCTTTGGCACTGTTTCCCATAGAATTCTCCAGGAAAAGGTGGCAGTCTACATCTTGGAAAGGCATAATCTTTCCTGTGTAAAAAACTGTCTGAATAGCTGGGCCCAAAGAGTGGTGGAGCCAGTTACTAGTGGTGCTCCCCAAGGCTCAGTACTGGGGCCAGTCCTGTTTAATATCTTTAATATTATCTTTGTTGATCTGGATGAGGAGATTGACTGTCCCCTCAGTCGGTTCACAGGGGACACCAGCTTGGGTGCAAATGTTGATTTGGTGGAAGGTAGGAAAGCTCTGCGGAGGGATCTGTGCAGGCTGGATCAATGGACCAAGGGCAATTGGATGAGGATCAGCAAGGTCAAGTGCCAGGTCCTGTCCTTGGGTCACAACAACCCCAGGCAGTGCTACAGCTGGGAAAAGAGTGGCTGGAAAGCTGCCCAGTGGAAAAGGATCTGAGGATTTTAGATGACTACTGGCTGAACATGAGCCAGTGGATGCACAGGTGTCCAAGAAGGCCAATGGCATCCTGGCCTGTATCAGCAATAGTGTGGCCAGCAGGACCAGGACAGGGATTGTCCCCCTGTACTCGGCACTGGTGAGGCCACACCTTGAGAGCTGTGTCCAGTTCTGGGCCCCTCACAACATGAAACACTTTGAGGGGCTGGAGCAAGACCGGAGAAGGGCAGTGGAGCTGGGGAAGGGTCTGGAGCACAGATCCTGTGAGGAGCTGCTGAAGGATCTGGGGGTGTTTAGCCTGGAGAAGTGGAGGCTCAGGGGAGACCTTACTGCTCTGTACAACTGCCTGAAAGGAGGGTGTAGCCAGGTGGGGGTTGGTTTCTCCTGCTGGGTTCGCAGCCAGATACAGGACAAGAAGAAATGGCCTCAAGCTGCACCACAGTAGGTTCGTGTTGTATATCGGGAGAAATTTCTTCAGAGAAAGGGTGGAGTCGCCATCCCTGGAAGTGTTCAAGAAACAACTGAATGTGGCATTTAGTGCTGTGGTCTAGTTGTCTAGGTAGTGATCAGTCAAAGGTTGGACTCCATGATCTTGGAGGTCTTTTCCAACCTTAATGATTTTGTGATTCTGTAAACGTGAAAGGTTTACCTTGATTATGGGTGCCATGATTGTGCAATGTTTAAAGGTCTGGTTGTGCTTTGAGAGGTTACTATTAATTGTAGATATTGGCTGGTAAAATTATGATCTTGGGATTTGGCTTGGAGAATGAGGACTGTAGTAATGTTAAGTGATATCTTAATGTAAAACAGTGTAACTGTTAATTATGTACTATATTCAAAATAAAACGTGTCATTATAACTTTTCTGTGTCACTACACCTTTTTAATTTTTTTTGTCATCTAAAATTGACACTGCTGAGACTGATGGATGAGTATTATCAGTAAAGTGTGTCAAAATTGCTTTTCAGCCAGTACTTAGCGAATAAAGAGAAGTTGTGTCTTGGAACATGGGATGTCAGCATTTGGGTTCCTCCTGGAGCAGTGTAGGAAGGGTAGGGACAGGAAAAAAATTTAATGCCAGCAGAATGAATTACAAGAAGGGATTCCTAAGGTCCAGAAGTAATTCAAAACAATTGATTGAGAACTGTAGGCATCCTAGACACCATGTGAGGGGTTTGTGAATTAATCTGTTGGGCTTGCTGATGTTGTTTGGCTCAAAGGGAGCAGTTTCTACACTGGTATGATGTGTAACTTTGCCAGCATTTGGGTAGAGCTGTATTTTAAAAGCACATGGATAGTTAGGCTCGGTTAACTTAGTCTGAGAGCTGGTATCCACTCTCAGAGTTTGGTTTGTGTGTGCAGCTTGCATTTCATGATTCAATAGATGATTTTTTAAATTTTTGTTTTCCTAGTAATAGTCTGTGCCTGCGTAACCTACAGGAGCAGTGTGTAAAGGTTCACATATGTTAGACTGTATAGTAACTGTTTTGGGTCACAAGGATGTTACACAGCCCCTACCCACAAACACAAATGCATAGATAATTCATCTGGTACTCAGTAACCTTTTTTAATTTCTTCCCATATTGCCTGAAGTTAGTGATATGCATTAAATCTGTTCCATAAATTATAATTTACCTCAAAATCAACTGGAAAATAATAATCCAATATGTCACTTCTCACTGAGCAATGTTGTGTACTTAAATCTCCTTCTGGTTCTGCTGTAACTGGATAAATGTTACTTAAAGCCGATTTCAGAAAATGAAAGACTTAAATAGACAAAAGCTACTCCCAATCTTTATAGTTTCCCTTACCCTGTCAAAAAATTATTTGGAAGAAATTTGCACATAAGAAGGTTTATGCAGAAGTAAGTCTCCATGGTAGACAAGGGCCCTAAAATTTGTCCATGAAGAGCAACCAGCTTGGCAGCCATGATTCTGTGACTAGAGACGCCATGTCCTTATGGGACTATCTAAGTGAACAATGTGTGGGATGGGGGGGAGTGATGGATCAAGAGGCAAAAGTGTAAAGGAAAGATGGGAATTTGCAAAATCTGAGAATTACTTGGCACAGCACATCCTGTCAAAATACTCTTCTAAACAAATGACACAATACCTGATAGTGTTAGCTTTGTAATAGATTATTTTGGCAGGTCATTTGGCGTGGGAAAAGAACTCTCTGAAGCTACAGACACTTGGAGGAATTTTTGTCTTTCCAGAAGAGAAAGACAGATAACTGGCAAGGCTTTAAACACTCCTTTCATGAAGCAGAATAGGCTATATTATATTGCTTGTGGGACAGACTAGGGAAAATGCAGCGCTGTGTCTGAACACTGCTATATTTGCCTTGTCTGACTATAGGATGCTGTTTTTGAACATTAGAGCTTTATTACTAACTTGAACATTTTTGCAGTAAGTGCACTGATTAATATCTTGTGCATCTTTAGCATGATTCAAAAATAGTTTTTACCATCGCTGGGAGAATTTTAAATGGCAGTCCTTGCTGTAAACACCTTCCCCTTTAGTACAGGAATAATTTTTTATTTTCTTTCATTGATGAAGAAGAATTAAACCTCATTTATTTTATAAGTGGCTGATAGCTCAAGATTTATGTTTAGACTGGATGCTTTATAATAATAGGTAAGGAAAGTACTGTTCTTAACCCTGAAAATTTTATCTTTATTTTGAAATTAAACTATCTTTACTTTTACTTTTCAGCAATTGACTTAAAGAATGGCTCTGGCGCAGTGTATCAAGGACCTGCCCGAAGTTCTGCTGATACCACTTTCACTCTCTCGGATGAGGATTTCATGGATGTGGTACAACAAAAGATCAACCCCCAAAAGGTAAAACCTGGGTGTCACAGACCTACTCTCTTGGATGTAGACATATTATTTGCCTTAAATCAAGCTGTGGTTCATGACTGTTTGCATTCTGGAATCCTAAATCCTGGGATGTTTTGATAGTGCAGACCAGAGTCAGATGAGGTGTAAGTACATCAGTACCTTTTACTGAATTAGCCAGAAAGCATGAAGGGGCATTTATGCCATCTTTGTCATGTTTAGACAAAAGATAACCACAAAGGGCTAAAGCAGGGCCCTGATAACACCAAGGTTGTGGGTTTGATACCTGTATGGGCCATTCCCTTTTTAGTTGGACTAGATGATCCTTCCGGGTCCCTTCCAACTCAGACTACTCTGTGATTCTGTAACCCTAAAGCCTGGCAGCACAAAGTTTGAATTGTTTGCTTCCTGGTGCTTCACAGTATACAATTTGCAAGCTTAGATTTGTCAGTTTGGTCATTCAGGCTGTTTTGATTGTCGTGTTGCAGGAAGTTTGTTGTGCTTGTTGCAATGGTCTGATTTCTTGCTAGTACTGCAGCAAAGAGAAATGTCAAGACAGTGCATGCATGTAGATAGTCAAAATTCCCCCAAACCAGGATATTTTTCAGGGAAAGAAAGATTTAAGTAAGGTTTATAATCAGGGTCTGCACTTCTAGCTTCTTGGAGTAATCAACTACTTAAAACTACTAATTTTACTAATAAAAATGCCTTGTGTAAAAGTAAATTAAACTGTCACAAATTTAATATGTCAGCTTACAGATTAAAGCTTGAGCAAATGAAAACTTTAATTAAGCTCATCATATATCAAACAGTTCTTTTTCTTTGATCCGAAGCAGAAGTTGTTGGGAGACTTTGTAAAATTGGAGACTAATGATCATGGTGAATGTTTGTTACAAGTCTTATATATCACATGAGTAAAATCCTTTTTGACCCTCTGTATACAGCAGGCATAAAGCATAAACAAACAAGATGTTGATGTCTAATCATCAGAATGCTAAAGAACAGTGATTGCAGTTCAGGAACATCATCTATGCTTAGGCCTTACTGTTTCCTTTGAGTTTCTGTGAAGTTTTTAATTTAAAGAAGCTCAAAGAATCTATTCAAATTCTCTTCTGCTGGCTCTTTCTAGTCTTTATTTGAATGTATTTCAAGCTAATGCAACTATGCAAAAGCACATTTAAAGAACTTTCAAAGAGCTTTCAAACTGCAAAGCCACAGCAAAGCAAAACTAGTTTTAAAAACATACAAACTAGATTGAAACAGGGTATACAGCTCTTTGAAGTAGGGACAATAAAAATGTCATATACCAGCGCTGAAGTGAAAATACTGGTTGATCTATGAGTCTGTGAATGCAACAAAGTCTCACTTATTTCCTATTTGTTGTAATATGCTATGTGGAAAGCCATTGCATTTCTTCAGCCTGTGTGTGTAATACGTTGTGCAGGTTTATGTTTGTATTTGTTACGAATTTGAGTGTGTAGCTTACATTTTCATTAGGTCTTTAATTTTCATTATATAGCCTCTTCATTCAATTTTTTCGTTTCTTATAATGATATATGGATATCTGCAGCATGAGGGGACGATGCTGGGAGCTTTATCTTTGTGCCCTGCTGAAGTTTTGCCATCAGCTTCTGTGAAGGCATTTGTCTTACACCTGAAGAAGTCCTCTGTGCTATGTGTAGAAAGGAAACATAGGCCACTGAAGTTGCTTTGTATTTATTTTATTTAATTTTTTCCCCTGAGTGACAGACTTGGCCTTGTCTGCACTATAGATAAAAAAATCTGGTTCTGGATAGTGTTAGAATTGAGCAGTTTTTGCTAATAGCTGATAACCATTAGGCATTGTGCACTGAAGGCTTTCTCTTGATGGCTAAACAACCATTCTTATCTTTGTCGTCTTATTTTTTTCTAGCAGCTCTTTGGTTTGTGACTAAACAATTGAATACATGCTTTTTTTCCCCCCTCTTCTGTTCCTTTTAGGCCTTCTTCTCTGGTAAACTAAAAGTGAAGGGGAACATCATGCTGAGCCAGAAATTGGAAATGATCCTGAAGGATTATGCCAAACTCTAAACTGCGTGATCGTTCACCACAGCAGTGAAGAACTTGAGAAGATAGAAACTCAATTAGTTCAGAATCAATGATTTGCAGGCTAGTTAACATCAATGTACTGATTCATTATACTGCTAATACACAAGCTGATTTAATTGCTGTAGACAGAAGTTAGGACATGAACATAACTGTTACTATTGTCCCTTTTTAGTTTCTCAGCAATGGTAGAGAATCATACTTTTCTCATTGCACATCTTTATCTAAATAAAATGTATTCAGTTCTTACAATGAAGCATATATTTCTATGTTAATTCTGAAGACAATTAAACCAATAGACTTCTTTAATATCTCTTTCTATGTGTCTGTCTGTCTTCATTCATGTCGCCTTAGGTAGATTTAGCTTCTATGAGTCTGTCTGGTTTCTTATTAAAACTAATGTTTTGTGGCTTAAGCTCTCGTGATTCTATCAAAATAACTGGAAGATGGAAGTAAATTCCATTTATTTATATGTTGTCATTATGTGGTTTTTTTCTGCACCGGAAAAAACTTTTGGAACTTTGGAACTCATATTGATTAGTCATTTTCATATGTTGTTCTTGTAAATTACTTAGAAAGTGGTTAACGTTAATTCTGTAGGAGAAACTTCTTCATGTGAGAGGCACTAACACCAACAGCCATCACTATAGCCAGATTGTTCTTCGTGGAGAGTCATTCTCATGAGGGCCAGCATGATGGCAGCTGGGAAAGATGGAAGTGAATTCCTCATTTTGAACCTATGGCCAGAACTGAGTTCGCAGCTGTGGCCATATGTTTTCCTGAAGAAAGTATGCTCTTAGTCACTGATTGTCACATGAACACCTGGAAATTTGATTTCGTCAATGTGAGCAACATTTTGTATGCTCAGTTATCTTTTTTTCACCTTCAGATGTGTTCTGTGTGTAAACTTTTTGAAGATGGAAGAATTCAGGCCATCTTTCTTCTTGGTCAGAGGAGGCCTTATTTTAGAAGATGGAATTTTAAATTTTTTTTTTTTTTGGCCCAACACTGGTAGGTACTTCCATTCCCTGATGTTTTGAGCAGACTGCAGCCATTAAGGAACCTTGTGGGACTGCAGATGAGCTTGACAGTTTGAGAATTAATTGTGCATGTTGTAATACTAAATCATATTCTCAACAAATTTATTTCTTCCCAGCTGTATTATCAGCCAATTGTTTGGTTCAGGTGTAAAAACATGAATCTTAATTATGTCAACAAGTATCTTACATAATTCACATCATGAATAGATGGGAAACAGAACAAGTAAGAAGTTTTCTGTCTCAAAGAGGCCATCAAGTAGAAATGATTGAAGAAATGTCCTCTTACTGCTTAGTATTTACTTTCTTCACAGCAGTAATTTTCATATATAATAGGACTTAATAATTGCTTGTACTGCACAGCTTTTATTTTTCAAGCAGGTTTGTGTCAAATAGGTAAAGGTGTCTTCTACTAGTTTCTCTCAAGAAATTGTATGAGAAAGATTGATCCAGCTTTATAATTTTACGTTGTACCTGGTGTACCAAACACGCCATTTTTCTACATACATCTTTCCTGCCTATAAATCTATATATAATGCCATTAAAAATATGCATATTAAGAAAAAGGAAATGTGAGTAACTAACTTTGAGACTAGGAAAGCAATTACCAATACATCTACAGAAGAATATGGTATTTATTGTAAGTTACGTGGTCTCGATAATTCAGAACAGGTGATTTTTTTTTTTTCCAACCCCATAAATAGTCTGAAATCTGGAAGTACTGCTTCAGAAGGAGGGAACAGAGTGCTAATAAGCTTTTTTTCTTTCCTCTATTTAAGTGAGAAGCAAAAATATTCAGGCAAGGGGAATTGAAATCTGTTGCAATTTAACAGGTTGGAGATTACTGAAGAACATAATTTTACTAAATGTGTAGGTATGTGTTGGTTGGGGATGAAAGAATACCCCATTTATAGCTGCTCTTGTGATTTTTGCCCTGCGTAGTTTCAGTTGGACCCAAAACGCACGTGCCCCAGTTGTATCCCCAATTCTGGCCTTAATTAAAAACACAGAAGATATCCCCTGGAGTTACACTGCTGTTTGGCATCTGTACATCTTTGACTTTACTCTGGCCTCAGCTTTCTACTGCACTGTGAATTGGTCATAGATGTTAACCTTGAGTGGAACAGAAAGTCCTGCTCTTCCTTTTGCTCCCCATACTCAGGCTACCTGAACACGCCTCTCAGTACTGTGATAGACTCTTTTCTAAGTGCATAACTCACTCATTTAATTCTTCCGTTTCATGGCCTGAATAGCCACTATTGATTATTTTGGCATCTTGGTTTTATTTCTAGCCTGATGTATTTACCCTAAAAATGTTCTAGGTAGCTGATGCTGATTAGTAACTTGACGTGTTTACTGTTGAAGGTAAGGTCAGTTTGCTGTGTTGAATATACATGATGTGGTTTGGAGGTTTTGGCTTTTGTTTTCTTCCTAGAGCTTGGAAGTGCCTTCTGTTTATGGTTTCTAGCTTTTGGGAGTAGAATTCTCAAGAACAAATAGTTAACTCAATATTTTTACGAGAATCCATGGAAGGGAATGTTAGCCGGTTGGGAAGGTGGTTGGTTGAGCATGAATGATTCTCAGCTGCTTTCATCTAGAACAGTCTTTTCGTTTGGGAGTATTGTCTTTCAAACCTGTCCGTATCTCTTTTGTCTGGAGTATAATGGCAGCTCCTAAAGACATGCAACAGCAACACATCCTATTCTTTCAGGGTAGCTGCTTCTTTGAATATTCTTTCTTTGCCAGTAATGAGTGCCTTGGGTTGCAAAGCCACACTTGTTTACCAGACAGCTCAGATCACTGTTCTTCAGTGATATTACAAAATTTAGTAGAAAATAAGGGGGCTTTTACAAGCATTTCAGCAGTAAGATTATTAGCAGTGCATGTACCCTCTTTAATGTAAAGGAGAAGATTCTGTCCTGTATTGCCGTATGTGCCCTACAGTGTTTTGATTGGTAGTGTGAAAAAGATGATGTCTGGACATGAATGTAAAGTCTGGACATCAGATTTCGTGACACTGAGATAAGAATTCATTTGTTCGTCTTTCTGGAACAACTGAGTTTCTGCTAAATATGGCACATTATCATTTTATTTCTCTTTTTCCTTCTCCTTACATTAATTACAGTCTTCCTGCTGGCTTGCAATCCTCCAAAAAGTAAATTGTGGTTCTACTGACGTATGTCCTCCTCAGTCATTTATGGGTTTTCTATTTAAAGGAGGAGAGCAGTAATAACGGATGGGGTAAGTTTATGCTTTCTAGTCCGTGGAATTTTCTTAATTAGTTTATTTCAGAGAAGTTCAATACACCTTCCAGCTATCATCAATAATTACAGTTAACAGCTCTTTAGAAGTTGACATGTGCATTCATAATCAGAGAATATTAAAATGAGGAAAAGTGGAGAGGAGCAGAGGCATGAGAACTGGTAAACCTGAGCAACTTCAGGCTGAGGAGCTTGGATGCTTTCTCCTCTAAGGTTTATTCCCACCTCCCTTTGAGGAGCTCACTCCTAAGGATTATTTTTATTCTAGTTCACTGGGCAACATTCCCTGTGAAAGGATATTAATCACTTAGGAGTTACTTCATTAAATTAAAAAACTTTATGAAAATGGAACGATTCAGTAGTATAATAAATAAAGTATTATATGTAGGATAAACAGGCATTTTAAAATTGTTTAATATACTTAAAGAAAAAAGAGGCTCTCTAATGTAATGCAATATACCCGAACAGAGGTTAATGTCACTGAAATTATGTCTTCTATTTCCTTCCACAACCCTTGGGGGCAGAGCAGCATTCAGAAGGTGATGACTTCGTTTTTATGTAACACTGCCTCCTTCTAGCATGAACAAAGATCTGTGTAAAGAAAGATTAAGTCTCACTGAAGTGTTTTCTTTCTGATCATAATCTTTGAAAGGGTAAAGGGAGAAAAGGAAAAATTAGTATTTCCACATTACTGCCATTTTTTAAATTCTACTTCAGTTGGTGCAGATATCTTCCTACTCGTGTGAGAATGAGTTCTCCACGATTCATCTGGGGTAAGAAATTTTGTCCTTCAGGCCGTTGGCTGTTTCTCCAGCAGGCTGACCTAAAAAGCATCAGACATCAACAGAAATGAAGTCAATTAGGAAAAATAAAGTAGACTATGAATGTGGTTTCATTTATATGACTTCAGTATTAGCCTCATGATACAGTTCAGATGTTTCATCTGTCTGAAAATCAGTTCACTGAACTGGCATGATAGGATCTTACATGAGTGGGTAGGCTGAGCTCTGTAAAAGGTGCATCTGTTTGTGTCTCTCAGTGCGTACTATCAAAGTTCCCATTGTCTTTAACTTAAATCACATATTGAAAGGTCACTGTGTCTTAAAGATAGAATCAAGCAAGGTAAAATAATATGTAAAATTGTCCAAATTATATGGTGTAATGGTGTGTGCATCTTTGTAACAGCCATTTTAGAATACTAATTTCTTATATTTCCCTATGCTACATTTGCCCTGATGATATCAAGTGTCTTTTTTTCCACTGGAATCAAAAATGTGCGTCACATAAGCTGAAAGAACAATTGAGAATAGCCACATTTAAATAAATATCTCATTTAGGTTAAGATTAAACGTTTCTGAATTTCTAATTATAGAAGCATATAATCTCATACAATCATAAAATAGTTTTTAAAAAATTTCAGCAAGTCGGTTACTGAATTTGTCATTTCTTTTTAACCATTTCTTCCCCTCTCCCTTTTGCTCTCTGTGCTCTCTTGCATTTTTCCAGTTCTGTTGTGAAGGCATGTCAGAAGAAGCAGGAATGTAGGTTAGTGTAGCAGTCAGTAGTTTGTGAAGACTTGGATTTGGAACAGGAAACACCAGTCCATTGTGGCAACCTATATTTCTTCTGGGTCTCACTCAATGTTGGGTCATGATAAGTGAAGCTGCCGTAAAAGTCTTAACATTATGATTCCAGCACTACTGTGAACTAAGTGAAAAAATGGAATAAGTAGAAGTAAGTTTGTGTTCCTGTCTAAGTTCATGTTTCTAACCACAGCCCACACAAAAAAGAATATGTTACTATAAATGCTAAAAAAACAGTCGTAGTGAGTTGCTGAGATTTCATTGCATTCTGTAACTTTAACTGAATAGTTTCCTGTTCCTGCACATTTCCAAAGAAAAAGAAAGGAACCTACTCATCTCATACTGTGAGTCAAAGAGTCTACAATCTGGTTAGTGTTTCCAAAATTATTAGGACAGCAAGTACACATAGAAAATAGAAATTGAGTTGCTGTCTCATTCAATCAATGTGCCTAGGCTAGATTTCAAAGCACTACACCAGTATTTTTCTCTTACACTGCTCTTTGTGTGCTGTTCTTTACTTGAAGGCTCTCCATTGAGATGAAGCACATTAGGTATGTGAAGCTGCCTGGCCTTTCATGGAGCTGCCTGACCCTTCTGTTCTCAGCTCCCCTGTGTCTGCTTCTCTTCTGCCCAGAGCTGGTCTGTGCTCTGCTCAGTTCACCCTTCTGCTGTGTGAATCTCAGCCTGATTTTCCTGAACAATTGGCAACACAGTTCTGGATATCTGCTGTAACCTTATCTGGGCTCGTAATAGCTCTGGTGCTGAGAGCACTGTAATCCTGCTCGGAAATGATGATAAAAGGTAGCAGTTTCTGACTGAATGTAATACATATGGGGTTTTAGGTGTTTCCTTTTCCATGATGATAAAATGAGTCCACCTGAGGACTATATCAGGGAAAATACAACCTTCCTAATTCAAAACATACTTTAAATGAATTTTTGATTATTTTTTCAGTCTGTTTTTTACATGTGTGACCAAGCACAACAAGCAAAACTATAAATGTAGAAAAGAGGGATAAAACAAACAAACAAAACACACTTGTCATTTTCCCTTTTCTGAATTAAAAAAAAGATGAGTTTTAAGTGGGGAAATGTGTTCCCTGAGTGGTCTGTGACCCAAAGCACTCATTCAGGTGACTTAAGCAAATGCCCAGAAGTCATCTATCTCTAAGGCTGCCAATGATCAACACTGACTGCGGTCCAATTTTGCTTTACAAAATTCTTCTGATAGCTGATCTTATTCATATCTGGAGGAAAATCAGACATTTGATCACTTGGGGTCATTCTAAGTTAGTGTGGGGTTTGGGGGGGTTTGTTCTGTTTTCAAAAACGATGTTTTTGTCTGCATGCCTTTTGCAACTTCAATGTGGTGATTAATTCCAGGCCACTTAATGAGCCTGCAATTTCAGTAGTTGTCATTGTCAGAATGTGAGGCCAATGTTGTTTATTATCAGAATACCTTATTTTGCAAAGAGATACCAATTTACAGTCAGAATGGCATGCTTTTATTTACTTTTCCAGTATTCCAAAAAGAACTGCTGAAACCACTCATCAGAGGTCAAACGCTCAGTTAATCAAAACCCTGCTTGACGGTGTGAGATCATGTGATGGCCTCTTGCTATTTCCTAGCAGGATTATGATTAGTGAAGGAATTTTCATTTATTTATGGCAATTTCCGTAACCATAGTAGACAGTCTTACTAAGACAGACTTTGAGAGTCTGCAGCACACAGGGAAGGTTTCTAGTGAAGGTCAAGGAGACCTAAGGAAATTTTTTTTTCACAGTGGTTTAGACACCAGAGGCTGTAATGTATCTTCATGGCTCTTCATGTAACAGCTATCCTGTAACAGCTTTGGACTCACACGATTGTAATGCAATATATGTAAGTGTGTTTCAACTCTAAGCTCCAATAGTAAGTGTATTGCTACAGCCAGTTAGAAAGTAATTTTTGTTAAGTGCCTTCCCAATTTCAGAAGTCTGTAAGAAGCTTTCATGGTTTCTGAGATTTTGTAGCTAGGGTAAAAATTACATAAAACATTGGTTTTGGGGGCTGATAAAATACTATTTTAAGTAGACCAAAATGGAGACATTAACCCATACCAAGCTAACAGTACTCCCACACAGTTTGATCTTTCCCCCTCAGAAGAGACCAAAAATGAAAGCCCCAGTGGGGTCCAGGGTTTTGAAACACTTCTAGGTGGTAGGTGGAAAGCCTGTTCTTTACATATAAATTTAGCCATCATGAAAACAGTCTGTCTATAAACATCTTTGCTATGCTTTCTACTCCAAGAGGTTTAACATGTATATTTTATGGAGCACTCTGTCTCTCTGTTGCTAGGTGATTGACAGAGACAACCAGAAGACATGTACATGATGGTATTTTCACTTATTTTTTAAGTATTTCCTGAAAGAACCAGTCTGTACTTTGATGGTGTAGTCACTGATTTGATTGCCTTAGAGTTGTATGAAGGGCAACTAAGAGCAGACCACAAAATATCATAAATTCTAGTGAATTTGTGCAGGGCTGATAATGGACATAAGAAAATTCTCTCTTCAAACCACCTGGGGGGTTCCTGGCCCCTCAGTTCTGCTACCCAGGAAGAGCTTGGGCAGACAGTACTTTCCACATTTCCTTCTAATACTTCTTACCTGCATTTTTATCATTTAAGTGCATTTTAAGGATTGTTTTGGAGCGAGGCAAACGTGTCATGTAACCAAAGTCATCATGGCACTACAAACCACTTTGAGAAACATCAGTTTGAAACTTCTCAGGTGACCATTCTGCAATTATCATTTAGTGAAATCCTGCTGCTACAAAGATGGGCATGGATGTCAGCAGTAATTGGTAAACTCAGCGCTGTAAATAATGCTTGGTTTGCTCATCAAAAACACTGGATTATCACTCTTTAACTCCAAGCAACAATGCGCCTTTAAACAATCTGCTTCTTAGCCTTTTTTGGTGGTCACGAAGGAATATGCAAATGTACAGAGTTTGAAATTCTAATTTGGTTAACAAGTAGTGCTATGTAGACTGGAATTAATTAAAATGTACATTAACTATATGTGTACCCTGCATCTTGAAACTGCCAATTCCTTCTTTGATGCTTCTAATTTGAAGTAGTGGTATTCAAATACATATAAAGAGTCCTGATAATCTCAGATGGCAATCTCGAGGCTGCCAGTTAAAACCCATTCTGATTCATCTGTTCAGCAATCTGGGAGCTCGTCTGGGCATTCAAGGCATGGGGAAAGATATGGAGAGAAGGAGAGTAGGCAAATGAAGCTGAAATTTTAGTTATTTCAGGCACAGATCTATTGTGTGCATGAAGTTAAGTGCCTCTGCTGTGGTCCTCTCACAGCTTCATCATGTATGGAAGGCATCAGATACATTGCTTAAACTTTTGAGACCCATGTGGTAAAATCCACTATAGACAGATCTTTCATCTGAACACACATTTTGGTGTTGCCTTCCATGTAGCCACTTCTTAACAATTAAATTATGATGGTAAATCTGTCTTGTCCAGAAATGTTTTTTGTGTCTTCTGCGATTGGAATACCAATATTGCTTTCATGATGTTTTTTATGGCTAAAAATGAAAGCAATGTTCTGATAAAAATGCAATGACAGGCACAATGCTACCTGTTGTTTCCCACCAAAAACCTGTGAAGGCAATGTTCTGTTATCCAAAAATGAGTGAAAAGCCAGAAACTCTAGGCAGCCTGTCTAATTAGTGCAGCAAGTGGTTAAGCACAGTAGGACTGGCCAGCAGTGTAAATCATTAATATAGATTGAGTGTTTTAGCAATATTATTTAGCTACTGGGATAATTGGAAGTTTTAAATGGTCATAAAATCTTGTGTTTCTCTGTGTACTCTATTATGAGTGTAATTGCTTTCATTGATTGCTAGTACTGTTACAAAGTGAGAGTGGAGTGATGCTAATCAATTGTTGCACAGAACCAGAAGAATAGGCTGTGATAAGAGGTTCCTTGGAAGTTTTTGTTTAATTAAAAGTCCAGCCAGACGGAAAGAAGAAAGAAATCATGAGGACTGCTGTAGGATGCTGCTTGCAGGTTTGTAGGGGAACATTAACTCTATTCTGGCACTACAGTCAGATGGAAAGCTTTCCTTGGAGGCCTGAAACATTAGTGTTTTCCTCCAGTACAGCTCTTCGTGATTTTGCTAAATTTCATTTTCATTCATACACAGAAAGGTAAAAGTTCAGTAATAAAAAGGTTCCAGATGTATATGTCTTAATTTGAAGTAATTGCAACATTATTTTTGTAGGTTGAAGTTGCTGCTGGTTAAAACAGTTATTTTGTATCCTAAATTTTCCATGTATCTGGTTTCAAGAGATCTTTAAAAAGGCGGTGATGTGTAGCCTTTTTTTTTTTTAGCAGAGCTTTTTAAAAAGCTCTTCCATGAGGATTCTGGTGTTGATTTGGTACTAATAATTTCCTTCAGCAGTGCTTGCCCAGTATTTATCTTCCTGCTGGTATTGTTTACATAGCATTCATTTTCTCAACTTTTGAACTCATCTGAGTAGGGGACAAATTTGGTACTTGGAGACGACTTGCTCATGGCCACGTAACTGATGAGTGCAGCAGGTTCTTAAACTAAATTTCCAAAGTTCTGCTTTACAGTGCAAAGAGCTGTGAGTTTGTTTTATCTTTTAGTTTCCCATCTCCTCAGGAGACCCACGGTCTAAAGATACTGAAACAAGAAGTGTGTAAGAATTCCAGTCTTTTTAAGACTAAAGGTATGTAGTAACTTTTATACAACTGTGTCTAGAACATCTGAAAATATCAAGAATGCATGGACTGGAGTTTCTTTCCAATAATGTAAAAATAGGCTTTGGTTCCAATGCTGTATTTCTTCATTTATTACTCTGATGTTCTTTGTTGCATTAATAATAATCTCTTAAATATTTAAAATATTTTCCCAATATGCTGATGACAGTGCCCTGCATAAATGTCTCTTTAAAGTGATGCATAAATATCTGTCACAGAGGAACTAATTTAAAAAAGAATCTTCAGCAGCTGCAGGAGTGAAATCTGAGGGAAAGTTTATAAATCATTAATAACATGAATGCATTAAATCTCCTCCAAAAGGTAAAATGAAAATTCACCTGTTAGATATAAATGTAGTGTTTATTTAGCAAAGATGTTAACTACGTTGTTGGAAAGACTAATTTGTTAACAATTCTAGGTAATTTCAATGGTAGATTGACATGCAAAAATGATGCTGAAGCACTGCAATATTTCTTCCTGATAATTGTATAATTTTTGAATTCTCTCTCAAGTGGTATCATAGATACCATGTGTAGGTGGTAATAACAATTTTGGTGGTTTCTCACTGAAGCAGCTATTGATTATTATATTCTTCTTCAATTTTACAACTGTTAAAATGGTTCACTGAGATGTGCACTTTATGTAAGTTTTACTGGGATTTTAGCAAGTTCTTGTGTATCAGCAGAAAATACAACCTGTGTCACTGTTCACTGGACTTCAGAGAAGAGTAGTAGTGCACCACGACCATATGCATTCACAAGAAGCAAATAAAATTTAGATAATCTGATCAAACTGGAGCTGGCAGATTGCTGGATTTAGAAAAATTCTCTTTTAGATCCAGGTAAAATTTCAGTAGCCACAAGTCATATGTTTTCTGATCAGAAGGAAGATTTTCTCTGTCATAGTGTCTTTTACGAAGTCCATGGTGTTTCTGTCTTGTGTTCTTAGACATCTGTTTTGTCTGTTTAAGATTCAATGCATATATGAGAGAAATCTACTGATAACCAGTCTGTAATTTTATTGCACTGAACTGAGCACAGTAGAAGCTGCACTAGGGAATGAGTAATCTTGCCCTGAAAACAAACAAATGTGTAACCTATGCTTTTTCAAATATCCTTTGGTAATAGGAGCAATCCTTTCTGCTGCAAAATTTTTATTGTCTTACTAAGCCCATCCTGTATCAAATACCACAGTGTCACAAGGGGCTGGGTTTTTGCTTTTCTTTTATCCCTGGCTGGGAAAACTTGAGATATGCCCCTGTTATTCCAAGGGTGAACACTGCAAATCACGAGATCTGGTGCTTCACCTGTCCCAAAGAAGCTATCCCAGTAAGTTCTGAAGGCATCTTGCTAACATTTAACCTTGCCCTCTTGTAAGGATATATATTCTTTCTGGTAAGAGAGAAAATTTTGCACTTTCTTGTCCTGTTGAGACGTCTCCAGAGCAAAATCCAGGTTGGTGATTCTCAGACTTATGAAGCTGCAAGTAGTTTTTTGAATAATTGCTTTTCTCACTGATATATTTTGATAGAAGACTTCTCTCATCATGATAAAAGTCAGAGATTAAGAAATATTTTGACTTTGAAGCCATTGAAAGTTCATGGTTTCCAGAGAGTTGTATGGACACAGTGTTTTGTTTTAAGAAGGAGAGAAAAATAAAAAACTGGATCAAATTATGAACCCCCAAGAGTAAACTAGATGAGGATATAACAATAGAGCTGTTTTGAGATGATATTTAGTTGCTGGGTGCAGCCACATCATATTGGTGTTAGCTGCACGGTGCTATTCTTCTAACATGACAATTATTAATATTCCCTGACTCCAGTAAAATAAATTTAATTGACTTACATATTGAGAAAATTGAAACAATCAAGTTGCAACTGTTGTGTGGCTTTATGGTAACAATATCTGTGCTATTATCACCCTCTGTTTTGCTATACTCACATTTCCTAAAGGCACTACTGTTCCCATAGCTGACTGTATCAGAGGATGTAGAAACAGTTATATTTTGCCGTAACTTTGATTCAAAGAACATTACTTTTATGTTAACTGTTAAATTACCTGGATCATCATTTCAATCATCATTGCTTGAAAGAAAAGGTGCTTATCTGAAGGTGTAAGAAGCCATGAAATTTATATGCTCTCTTACAATGCCTTTTTCCTTCATATTTTAAAGACTGTCATTAGGGAATTGTATTTTTAATCTGAAATATTACTCAGCCTGAATGCTAGTTAGTCATAATGAACATTTTTGTACTGGACATGGTCAGATTTGTTCTGCTGTGTGTCACAGGCTGACTGGTGTGATTAAATTATACCTGTCTGAGCTCTTAACTGTGAAGGGAGAATCTTCCACTCTCAGCTTTGGAGAATGTAAACTATTTACTGCTGTGAAAATCCAAGCAACCATGAGAAGGCCTTGAAATCTTTTAGATGAGAGGCATGTTTAATTGCAGTATTATGCATGCTTTTCTACTCTGTCATTTCAAACATTTTGTGTAACAGATTTTCAATATTCAATGAAGGATTTAAAAAAAATATTAGGTCATATAAAATAGTAATTTTTATGAATGAATCCTCTACAAATGCAGTGAGGTGTTTTCAATGTCTCTGCATTCATTTGGTGAAAAATTTGGAAGCCACTAGCAATGTTTTTTTAACATATTGGCCTGGATTATGAATCAATTTTTAGTGACTTTTTTTCAGCTTTTGTTATTGTTTTTGTATTTTTTTTATATAAAGACATTCATAGAATCATTTAGGTTGGAGAAGACCTTTCAGATCATCAAGTCCAGCTGCACACCTAAGACTGCACCACTAGAACATGCCTTTAAGTGACACACCTACATAAATTTTAAATACATCCAGGAATGGGGACTCAGCAACTTCACTGTGCAGCCTGTTCCAGGGCTTGATAACCATTTTAATGAAGAAATTTTCCATCCCGTCTAAACCTCCCCTGGTGCAGCTTGAGGCCATTTCCTCTTGTACTATCACTTGCTGCTTGGAGGAAGAACCTGAGCCCCTACCACATTATAACCTCCCTTGAGACAGTTGTATGGAGAGTGATTTGTGCTCCAGACTCTTTCCCAGCTCCGTTCACCACCACCCTCTGGGCTTGACCATCCAGCCAGTTTTTAACCCAGCAAAGAGTACACCTACCCACACCATGGGAATCCAGCTTTTCTGGGAGAATGTTGTGGGAAATGGTGTAAAAGTCTTTACTAAAGTCTAGGTAGACACATCCACAGCCTTTCCCTCACCTACTAAGTGCATAACCTTGTCATAAAAAGAGATCAGATTTGTCAATTTACTAGATAGGGGGAAACTATGAAATTGAAGTTAGGGAATTTGTATAAAATCTCTCTGAAATTTTAATGCTATTTGATACCAGGAGGGAACCTTAGTAAAAATGGTGTTAGCTGCCCCAGACCTTCTTATATCTCATAATATCTTTCATTCAGAGCAACGTTTTCTTCTGCATTTTCCTTTTTAACTGTTAGATACATGGGAAGACTGTATTTGTGTTTTAGGTTTGCAGGCATTCCTGCAGCCACAGGGCTGCTTGGCAGAGGGATGTCCAGGGACTTCAGAGTGCTGTGTGTGAGCTGGTGAGAAGCAGACCTCAGAGTGGGCCATGCAGCTTGTGCTGACCTCTGTAGTCCTGCTGGCACCTGTGGCAGCTCAGGCAAAGGTAACCCGGTGTGTTTTTGCCAAACTGTGGTCACTGTCCTGGCTTTGATGAAGGCTTGTTCTGAAGACTCGATGAAGCTTTTCTCTGTGGAGACAATGAGATTTACATGTACCAGCTGTGTGATTTGAGTCTGCTGTCCTGCTTGACTGTGAAAACTGCAGTTCCTTCTTTTCAGCTTTAATGCATGTGGATCTGAGATCCTACCCATGTGCCTGTGAACTAACACAAGGCTTTCCCCTGATAACTGGGCTGTGCTTGCTTCGTGCTGCTTGGAGGACAGAATAGTGAACGCGGCATCTGGCAGTCAGAGTTTTGTTAAGAGATCTGAAAATTGGAAAATGGATTGGTTTTCATTATGCTGTTTGTGTTATTTGTCATAACATTTTAACTATTCCAGTTTGTTCTCAATTATGTCCTTGATGTTAACCATTAAGGAGGAAGCCTTTGGTAGGGTAGGATCATTCTATTGGGAAAAATGCCCTGGCTGCCTTCTCCTGACCTGATGAACGTAAAGGTCTCTTTCGGTCTTCTGATCTTTAAACAACGCTGAGGGAAATATTGCTCCTTTGGGAGTAGCATGTGTAAAGCATTGCAGCAGCACTGCTGCTGAGGTAATTAGAACAAGTCATGAACACAGTTTAGAGTGGTTAACAATGACATTGTACCCTGGGAGATGTTGATATAATTGTCAAAACATTTGAGGTAAGTCCAACAGACTTAGTGACTAGCTCAGCATTGGTCACATTGTGAACATTGCTCTTTGAATATTGCTCAGGTTAATGCAGTTTGATGACAAGAATGCTGGCAATTTGTTTTCTCTAAATTAAAGAAATTATAGCAGAGTGAGTTCAAAGTAATTCTGGGTTGGAGGGACTTAAGAAGTTGAATGTACTAGTGTTGCTTTTTTGTAAACCTAGGCAACATCTCTTGATTTAGAAACACTTAGAAATACTTCATGCAGCAGTAGCAATACTACACGGCATGTTTTCCAGTTGTGGCTTGACAAGCACTATCAGCAAAGTGAGCTGCACTGCACTTGCTCAGGTAGCCAGAGAGCAGACTGACAGTCTAAGCAGCCTCTAAACTGATGGTGAGACTCCTGCCCTGAGAACAAACCCTGCTCAAAAACACTGGCCCCAGAGAAGCAGAGCAGTGTGGTTGGTGACACACGTTGTCCTCAGGACCCCCACCTCCTCTCTGCTTGCTTTTCCTTTGTTTGCTTTCCATGTCTGTGTGATCCCACCTTGCTACTTCCAGCTTAGTCCACCTAAACCTTGTGACTAAATACAAGGTGTGGTTATAGCATTTGGTCTTTTCCATGTGTGTCCTGTTGCTTCTGATCTCAGCCTTGTGATGCAGAGACATCGGAACTTCCATGATCATAGCAACATCTGTGCATGCCTGGGGACTGTGTGAAACACAATGTAACCAAAAAGAGTGATACTAATGGCATCTCCTGTTTCATGATGGAATTTTTGATATGGCTGTTTGCTTTCTCTTTCTGTCCTTCAAACCAGTTCTACACAAAAGTGTCTCTGTTTTGTTTATTTGGGGGCAGGAGGTGTGGATACTTGAGGGTGCGGCCGTTTGACCTTGAAATCAAAATGAACATATAAATTATTTAGAATAATTAATGGAATTTCAAGTCTTGTGAATTCGCTGCATTTATTTGAGTAGTCCTGTGCAATAGTTTACCTCATGAAATTAAATATAACACATGGCAGTTCATGGCAGTCAATGGTATATGTAGAACAATATGAGTAGTTTCTGAGAAAAGAAGTGAGAAGATTTAAGTCATTTATCCACTTTATTTAACTGAGTTAAAATTAAATGAATTTATTGAAGGATTGTAATTTGATGTTTAACTGTGTTGTGCCTACCACTGTGAGGTCATGCATTTTAACAGTGTAAGTTTTAAACAGCAGTGAAACCCAGGCTCTTTATTATAAAAGGTCTGTAAAAGCATGTAGATTGATACAGGCATTTTGCTGCTCTGTCTGTCAAAAATACTTAAGAATTACCTGCACCGTAGTAATTGTCTACAAAGCAAAGCACATGTTAAGCAATTGAAGGTTACAAAACACTTTAAAAGGAATTTGGAGTGATATGTGGCATAAACTAGTACTTAAGTGTTGCTAGATAATGGGAATGGCTCAATAGCTTAAGTGCTTGGGAAAAAAAAGAGATTTAAGTGTCTTAAAAATCCCTTCAGTTTCTTAAAAACTTGCTTTTTACAATGGGATAGGCAGTTTTTCTCTTGTAGTTTTCTCTGTATTGTTTTAATGAGTACCACTTCAGTAGGCAATGATTTGCAGACAATGGGATAGATGATGTCTAGTGACAGGAAACACTTCATTCCACCCTGGATGGAGAGTATTTTAATGAAAAGCTTAGCAAAGTGACATTTGCAACAGGTGCAAAAATACTGCTTTGAGGAGAAAAAGGTATTGGTAGGTTACTTTTAATATTGACTTATCAATAGCAATGAGCACATTTAGAAGGTATTTTTTTGTGTTACAGTTGTTTATTATAACCACTTTATTATTATTCTTCATATCTTCTGCTTTTCTCTCTTGCCTGAACCATTTTTTCCCTCAGTTTTCTCTTTCTTGCTCCAGCCTTGACAATGCTTTGATGTTCTATTTGTTGAAAAGCTAGAGGTTTATTTTTTCTGAACTGATCTCCAGTTCTGTGGGAATTAGCACTATTAATACTTACCTAAGTATTACACTGTTGAGGTCCATAATCATATTTCAGATTTTTTTTCACTTCCCCTGGAAAAAGTCCCTGCAAATAATTTATTAGGTGTGCTTAAGAGAGATGAAGACACAGAATAATCGCTGCACATTCAGTTAATGTATTCCATTTTCAGTAGTATATCTGTGATAGCAAAAAGTAGCAGAATGGAAAGATTTCTTTCAGTATAGGTCCAGCTGCAGACATGTATACTCTTTTCAAGGTTAACTTTCTGTTTCCTCTATAACCATAACAGAAGTGTATGGATGGCCCTATTATGCTCTTTCAGGTTTTTTTTCCCCCTTATGTTTTAGTTATTTCTGAGGGATTACATAAAAGGAGTTTTTTCTTATCTACAGTAAAATGTAAATGTAATCAATTCTGATTGAACAGCCTTTCAAGTTGACTTTCTTCTGAATCCTGGGTAAGTCCAGTTCTTGCAGCATAATGCTGTTCTCCCTGCTGATCTGAAAAATATGCTGGCCTGTTACTGTGAATATTATTTCTTTTGGAGAGAAGAGAGTAGTGAAAGAACACAGATCATCTAGTCTTAAATCTTCTTGCAGAAGCCAGAAGTAAGTCCCTCTGGATTTCTCTTGGTGCAAGAAAGAGATAACTTTCTGAGATACTAACCTGAGATACAGTCATTGAAGAATGTGCTTCACAAGCAGTGAGAGACTTAACATTTCCAGGGGGTGGAGGGGCAAAATGCTTGAGGTACACAGGGTGGTTTGAATGGGGCATGCAGCACAGGCAGTGACAGGACACTGGTTCAAAGAGCAGTAATTGGGTCTCTATTCTTTGGGTCACTTTCCACCACCCCTAAAAAGCTGCTTTGTTTCTTGAAGGTGAAGGGAAGAGTTATTTTGATGAGCAAGGTGGGGATGATAGAGACTGCTCCACGTTCTAGATGCCCTCACTTGCAAGACCCCATGATGAAGGTTGCCTGGCTGTGTGTGTGTATCTCTGGGTCCAGCTGTGCACATCTGTGTCATACTGTCTTCCACTATGCACACTCTGTGTGTTCTGTTACACAAATAAATAATTCTGTCACCTTGAACAAGTGGTGAGCTAGTTTCCTCTAGTTTTCTAGTTTCTAGTTTTCTAGTTTTTAGCTAGTTTTCTCCTTAAATATCTCTGCAGGAGGAAAGTACAAAGCCAGAACACCCCAATTCCATCATATTTTGCAGCATCTCAACATGTCTGAGTTACTAGTCACTGTTTTATCTCCCTTGCAGGACATGTATACTGTATTCTGAACTTTCAGACTCACAGGCCTGTAATAATGTTAGATGTCTCTAACAACATCATCATTATTCTTACCCCATTTAGGTGAAACCATATTTACTTGGATACAAGCCAGGTGAGCTAATTATCACCAGCTATCTCTGCAGTGCTCCCTGGAAAAAATTTAATTCTTCTAGCTTGCTTGGCTTTGGACAGCAATGGCAGTCAGAGGCCCTCAGGAACTTTTGATTTCCCCAATACCTTAAATAATAATTTTTTTTCTCCTTATTCCATACTCATTATTTCTCCTATGCACTCTTGTTTTCATTTATGATTAATGTTAAGGCTGTAGTTTAGCTGAAAACAATTGTGGGAGAGGAAAGCATGACTTCAGAAACAGCTCATGTTGCCAAGTGTTTAATTTGGCTTTGTTTCCTTACTAATTATCTCTTCAATGAAGGATCTCAGAACTTTTTGTCATGTTTCATTATTCCTTGTTATTGTAGTTTACAGCCTGATGCAGGTGACAGGATGCTTGCCTTCTCTTTACTAAGTTTCACCTTTTTCAAAGGTGTTGCATTTGATTAAAAAAAAAAATCAGCGTGTTCTGATTCAAAGCTGTACTCATAATTGGTAATACGGTAAAAAATATTAAGCTATCTAGCTGTTGATAAGAAAAGTGTCTGTCTCCTGGTTAAAGGTGAACCAAATATTTTTTAGCAGTATTATAAACATTATCAATAGACGTGATACAACTTTGTGAAAGCAGAAGTGAGTAATCTTGTCTGTATCTACTCTCTCCCTCCTCTGCAATCTTTGGAAAGCTGCATTAGCACAAGATTTTTGGTCTTCAGAAGACAAGATATAATATTAATAAAAAATAATGGCAATAGGAGCAGCACACTTCCTGGACTGTATGCTCTCTGTTCCATAAATGTCTGACTTTCTAGACGTCTGGCAAAACAGCCTGTGATGTCTTCCAGGTCACTTAATAGCAATCTCAATTGTCACTCTGCAAACTCATTTAGCATTTCAGACCCAAAATTGTTCTTCTTTAACCTGGTATCATAAAAGAGATCTTTTTGATGCAGTGTGGTAAGTCTACTTACAGGAATTTAGTTCTCTACTTGAAAATACTAGCATTTGTTTTTCTCACATTCCAGAGGGCAACACAGACCTACGTCTAATGTTGCTCTCAACATCTGTTTCAAATATTTTTGGAGAGAGTTCTCTCTTTTTTTATGGTAGCTTGTAATGATCAACATCTCATGCATGGCTGCTTTTATGCCAGTAAACTGAAGGATAATATGCCTATGTAAGACTGTGTCAGCTGCTGTTAAAAGCTACAGCTTGGGGTGTGAGGCATTTTTCCAAAGCTGGTGTCTGACCTTGATCTCTAGTCATAGTTGAAGTGTTTAATCTCCCTGAACTTCATGACCCCTCAGTCACGCAGCATTAGGCAATATTTTGTAGGACTTAAAAGCTTTTTTGTAATCCTCAAGTTTTATTTGTTTTTCCTTTCATTTAGAAGAATTTGATAATGGCATTTATTTAACAAGAGGATAGACTCATCTAGATCCTGAAAATTTAAAAGTGTCATAATAATTCCTGTTTCTAGTGCATTTAATATTGCCATCTTTTTAAGGTGAAGAAACTGAATGAAAGAAGTCCAGCATGGAGACTGACAAAGGAGGAAAGTCCTGACTGTCTTGACATACCTGTATCACTTCCAGCCATCACTTCTAATGTTTTTTTTGGAGACAACCACAGGAAGAAACATCTGTCCTGACCTTCCTTGTTGCAATTTAAATGCACCATTTAATTTCCCCACTACTGGAGAGTTGTTCAGTGTTCCTCTGTAAGGAGACAATGAATTGTGTTATATTTGTTTGCTTAAATTCCTTTTCTAGGTAGCTCGAACTCATAGCAGCTGTTTGTGTTTACTGAAATTAGAGCTGAGTCTTTTTTGATGGGTCTTCTTTTCAACAGGCATAGAATTTCAACAATGTTGCTTTTTTCAATAAAACCTCCAAACAATTCTTTAAAATAATAAACATTTTTATCAGTGGAGCATTTAGATATTTTAATTTGAAAGTTTTTATTTTGAAATTACTTTAAAAGTTGTAGTAAACTCAACTTATTTCATATATCTAAAGAGAATTTTTAGTATACAAAAGTGCATTTGTTTGTGAACGTCTTGTTACCACAAGATGTCTCTGTCCTTGCATTCCCTGTAAATGATCATGCTATGTTAAGTCACAGCTGAAAGAGAAGAAATCCAGTGGAACTTAAAAAAATATTGTAAACCAGAAACAGTCTTCAAGTTTTAATTTCCGCTTGATCATTTCTGAGCTATAAATTAGCAGAAGGTTTATATACTCAGAGAGTTACTCTCTGAAATTATTGTATAACTATCTGGGAATGTTAAATGTAACCTCTCCTTAGATTTAGAAGGTTGTAAATTGATTTTATTTTAGTCTGCATTTTTGTAATGGGTATTTCTAGATCTAGCCTGCAATGACAATCTTTTGTTTGAATAAACTGAAATAAAGTAATTGGAATAAGTAAACGGGAAACAAGATTGAAGACGTTAGAGTCAAAGGAGTGCCTAAAAAAAATAATAAAATGCAATGGGACAAAGAGAGGAAAACTGGTAAATTGCATAATCGAGTTCTGAGGAGCACTTTGGAGAAAAATGATGATTGCTTTAGTTATCTCATAACATGAAATCTATCCCCCTCCAACAGCAAAGTCTAAAAATTCATGGACTCTGTTTGTATCTGATTTCTCTCTCTTTTTCCTTCCCTCTCAAACCTGTTTCTTCATGACATGCTGCTTCTCTGTGGGCTGTGACTGTAATTAAACACTCACTGTGGGACTGTAGAAATATAATTGGGAGCAAAGGAGAAGGTTCAGGAACTCCCATCATCGGCACTTAGGGAAACCAACTTTGCATCCCTGCCTGCTTCCTGTTGACGATTATTCCTGTCCTGGACATTACAGATTTACAATTCAAAGACTTTAGTCTCAAGAGGCTTAATTTTACAATACTGCATAACAATTTGTGAACTTTAAGATATCTTCATATTGAAAGCTCTCTTTAAATAGGTTGAAAATTCTTCCTAACCTACATAAAATAGCTTTGCAGCCACTGAAGAAAAATAAAGCTACATGTATGACTATTCTTTTTGAATGCCAATGCTGTTGGAAAAAAAATTCTGACCTTTCTACTGCCTGCATCTGTCAGGAGAGCTACCCAAAGCCACATGAAAAAGAAGTGTCTTCCAACTTTACCTCTGGCTCCATTCCAAGTCTTAGATGTGACAGCCAAGTCCCAGGGTGAGAAATGCTTCTCAACATCTGCCCTTTTAGACTGCTGTGCAGAAGGGGAAGGATGTACCCCCAAACTTAAATGCTGCAGCAATCAGGTTTCCTTTGTATAATACATGAGGCCTGAAATATGTTAAGCGTGTTCAGAAGTTCTCAGAATATGGCTTTTCCTCGCTATGCTAATCAGGCTTTCAGGAAAAAAAGCCAACTCTTCAGAATTTGAGACTCACAACTGTTTAAAACCTTAGCAAATACCACAGTATATATATACCCTAAATGTCAGCCACATCTTTTCTGGGGAGATTGGGTTTTTGCAGGAGTGAGTAAAGAATATCAATCAACTGTAGCCCAGTGACCCTTTACTCATCGAGCTTATTAGCTGATGTGTGTGTAGCTTTAAATCAGTGGCAGAGACAACTGCTTTGGGAAGAACCTCCTTGTACCATGGAAAGTATTTTAAGTGTGTAGAGCCTCCTGTCGTTTTGCCTTTTTAAATTTGTCTTCATTGACTTGTAAATGAAACTTGATCTCCTTCCAGATATTTTTGTGGGGCTGTTTATTGGTTCTTGGGGGGACTTAAAATTTTACTGCAATCAGTTTCCTGTAAAGGATTGAAGTTTTCACCTTTTGTTCACCTTCTCTATCTGTAATCTCTGCCATAGTCTGGCTTGCCTTTAAAAACCGTATCCTTGACCAACTTGAGCAGCCTGTTCTCTATTGATTCTCTATCTCAGCTTGCAGGTAGTACTTCTGAATATTATCGCTCATGTAAATAGCTTCATCAAAGTTGATTTATTAGTTTTAGTGGTGTTATTACTCTCAGATGATATCCCCATCAACTAAAAAGTCAGGAAAAAAATCTGTTTAAGCTGTACTGCCCATGAAAATATTGTCTTCTAAAGCCCTTGCAGAGCTTTGAAGATCATCCATCTAAGAAACTGCAAGGGTTTAGGAGATGGTTGAAGTTGAACAGGAAAGATCTGACCTACAACTGCTTTTTTTTCCCTGTCAGATTTCTCTTTTCAGCTCCTGAGACCAAGCAGAGCCTGATTTATTTTGTATGCTATCTTTCACTGTGGGAGAGTAGTTATAAGTAGCTTTTTACTCAGCTGCTTGACCAACACCAGATTCCTATAATAATTCTCTTGCACTCCAAGCTTATGATGTAAATTTAAACACATTTAAAAGCATATAAAGGAAACCATTATTCTGTCAAGCTTTCTTGAAGCTTTTCTTTATTCTGTTAAGCTTTCTTTAAGAATCAATTAAGATATTTGCTGGGCAGAGAAGACTCATTCATACCTTGGCAGAATATAAAGGTGCATATTGTTAAATTGCTGTTCTTCTCATTTGAGCTCCATGTGTGTTATCTGCTCTCAGTATTTTGGTCAGTTTGCTGGTGCCAGATTCTGTTCAGCCAGAGCAGCAACAGGAGGTGCCAAGCAGCAGGAGTGCCAGCAGCCTCATGAGATTTGGTCATCTCTGCTCTTTCTCAGAGCAGCCTGAAACTGGCACATTTTCCCCTCATTTCAAAGTCTTTGCTCACTGCATCTTGCTGGTCTAGAAACTGTCACCTTCAGGTGCTCACCATTCTTCTTCTTTTCAGGGAGCAATAACTGCAGAAGGGGAGGAAAAAAAAGAGTACAATATCCTACAGTGAAATTTTAATAAACCTCTTTCTAGAGACAAAATCTTTGGTGTTTTTTGTGCTTTAAAATGAGAAAGAACTGTAAATAAAATGGAACACATTTAGGATGTGAAAGTCTATATTGTTAAGTTTGTCTGTAAGAAACCCAAAATAGAAGATGTATTTTTTCTAACCTGCACGTAACATCTTTGAGAAAAGGTTATATGAAAATGTTTGTTTTCTTAGCACATTATTCCACTTTTTGGGAGATCCTAAATGTTACCACATTGAAAATTCAAAGCTACCCACACTGACACATGGGTAATTTTGTAAATTCAGCCTGTAAGACCTTGGAAAATGTGATCATCTAGTCTGAACGCTAGTAGACTAGAGTAATTTTGTGAATTTCAGTTATTAGGGGAAAAGACCTAATGTCGCATGGCCAGTTAGGGAGATTCTGTTATGATCTGTAATGCAGTTTTTTACTGACTTTAAACAGCTTCAGCTTCCATCCACTCGACAATATTATGTTTATGTTACTTGTGATATGTGGAGATTTGGTAAGTTTTGTTAGGTGCTTACAGAGTTTTACCCTTCTCTTTGAGATATAATGGAGACTGAGATTCTGCAATTTGTCATAAAGCGTTCTTTACAACTTTATTATTTTTGGTGGATTTTTCAAATTTCCTTTGATTTACCAACTTTCATCCTAAACTTTTGACACCAACTTTGAATGTAGTTGTAGAGTGCTTAGGGTGGGTGATTGAAGTCCTCAGAATTTCTCTGTTTATCCAATTAGGAAGAGCACTTGCCCTCTTGACCTACGAACGGATGTTCAGCTTTTTACTAGGTGTGATTCTTAAGTCCTGTTTGGAGTTGCATCTTCCCAGTGTGATTCCCCATTTTGTGAATATTTACGTCACTCTCATATTGCTCCCATTTGGGCTAACATAAAATACAGACTGTAGCTGTGCTCTCTGTGGCAGCAGAAAAACAATTTGTGGTTTCATGCAATCCAAGGTGAGGCATTCCTACATGGTGTTGTTTTCTCTGTGAGGTTATGAGCCGTAATTCTTTTTTTCAGCTATTTAATTTCTGTTACTGTATTTTGTAGCCTTCTTGCTTATAATTTGGATCTTCATGTTATGTTAAATGTTTTTTAAAGGTCTGACTAGTAGTGCATTGAGTACTTTGTGGTGGGTTGACCTTGACTGGCTGCCAGGTCCCACCAAGCCGTTCTGTCACTACCCCCTCATCAAGAGCACAGGGCAGAAAAACGTGACAAAAACTCATGGGTTGAGATAGGATTAGGGAGGTCACTTACCAGTTCCTGTCATAGTTAAAACAATGTCAGCTTGGGGAAATTAATCTATTGCCTGTCAAAATCAGACTAGAGTAATGGACAAATCTAGAAAACAACTTGCCCCTCCCTCACCCCCTTTTCCAATTCTTCTACCTCCTCTCCCACCGAGCAGCACAGCGGGTGGGGAATAAGGCTTGCAGTCAGTTCATCACTGTCTCTGCTGCTCCTTCCTAGTCGTATGTTTCCTCTGCTCCAGCATGGGTCACTTCCATGGGGTGCAGTCATTCAGGAACAGGTTGCTCCAGCATGGGCCTCCCATGAAGTCACAAGTCCTGCCACCAAACCTGCTCCTCGGTGGGCCATCTCTTCACAGGTCCGTGGGTCCTGCCAAGACCCTGCTCTAGTTTCCTGTGGGGTCACAGCCTCCTTCAGGCATCCAGCTCCTCCAGTGTGGGGTCCTCCAGGGGCTGCTCCCCCATGGACCTCTGTGGGCTGCCTCACCACAATCTTCATGGGCGTCAGGGAAATCTCTGCCCCAGCACCTGGAGCACTTCCTTCCCCTCCTTCTTCACTGACATTGTGTCTGCAGGGCTGTTTCTCACACTGTTCTTCTCTCTCTTCTCTCCTGCCTCCACCTGTGCTGGTGCTTTTACCCCGTTCTTAGATATGTTACTACACAGATGCTTCCACTAGGGCTGAAGGGCTCAGCTGTGACCAGTGGCAGCAGCTTCAGGTATCTCCTCACAGAAACCACCTCTGCAGCCCCCTGCCACCAAAACATTGTGACATAAACCCAGTTCATGTGTTCAAGTATATACGTGTATATACTTACTGCTGCTGGACAAGAAGCTGGACATGATCAATGGGTTCTGGCAGCCCAGAAAGCCAGGCATGTCCTGGGCTGCACCCAAAGCAGTGTGGGCAGCAAGGGATGGAGGGGATCCTGCCCCTCTGCTCTGCTCTGGTGAGACCCCACCTGGAACACTGCATCCAGCTCTGGGGTCCCCAGCACAGGAAGGACCTGTTGGAGCAAGTCCAGAGGAAGGACACCAGGATCATTTGGGGGATGGAGCACTGCTCCTATGAGGAAAGACTGAGAGAATTTGGTATATTCAGTGAGGAAAAGAGAAGGCTTCAGGGTGACCCAGTTGTGGCGTTTTTAGTACCTGAAAAGCGCCTACAAGACAGGGACTATTTACAAGGTTATGTAGTGACAGAACAAGAGGGAATGTATTCAAACTAAAAGAGAGCACTTTTAGATCAGATTTTAGGATGAAATTCTTTATTGTGAGGTTGGTAAGCCACTGGAGCAGGTTTCCCAGAGAAGCTGTGGCTGCCCCATCCCAGAAAGTGTTGAAGGCCAGGCTGGATGGGCTCTGAGCAAACTGGTGTGGTGACAGATGTCCCTGGGGGTTGGAACTAGATAATCTTTAGGGTCTCTTCCAACCCAAACCATTCTATGATTCTGTGATTCTGTGAGTTGTATGTGTTGTATTACAAGGTAAGATGTGTTTGTAGTTGGACAGAATTGCTTTTGAATGATCCTGTGTCAGACTTACAGTTTTTCTTTTTTCCTCCAAATTAAATAATGCCTAGGTTAGTGAATCCATTATTTTGACTTCAGTGACATTTTTCAGCTCCTTAAAGTACAGTGTGCTCTCAGACTTGTAGGAGTACAGCTGTATCCAGAACATTTAAGTCCCTACAATGGGAAACAAAGAAAGACAATGTCATATTTTTGAAGTTTTTCCTCCTCTCTCTTGGCTTCAGTTACTTGGCAGCTGATGTTTCTTAAGCCATTTTACTGTTGTTTATGCATCTTGAGTCACAGATGCTTTGAATTATCACTCTATCATTTTTACAGCCCTTCTTTTTCCACACTATTTTGTCTGAACCCTGTGAAGGATGCTCAAACCACTACGATCAATCTGTACCAAGGGCACAGAGCTGTAGTATTTTAATAGGGCTAGCCATTAATGGGATACTATTTGCATTTGTTTAAAAGAAAAATTTGTTCCTTTGACTCCCTGTTAGCAGTCTATTGTGAATTCCTTTGATCATTCACTGCTTTCACTCTTGAATCCATTTCCATTTTCTAGAAATGGCTTTTACTATCAGCCTATTTTCCTAACCTTCTTTCAAGAAATATTTAATTGTTATATTTCTTGCTCAAAATCAAAGTAGTATCTCACCTTTAGAGGTTGTGTTTTTCTCTCACCTTAGTTGGAACTTGTTTCTGGTAGACTTTAACTATAACATGATATTTATTGTAAGACATTTATTATATGATGACATGGGAAAACGTTAGAAATATGTGTTCTATACAAAGTACTAATAAAGCCTGTATACAGTTCCAAGAAGTGTTTGTGGGTTTCTTCTTACTGGTGCTTCAACTTTGGCCTTAAAACAGCTGTAAATTAGAAAAGTAACAACATTGACTTATATTGTTGTAAAACTGTTCTGAGTTTAGTTTAATGGCACAAGCAGTTCCTGCCACTAATTTAGTTCGGTTTTGGCTGTATTACAATGTGCAATAGTGTGCAAAAGTTTGTTGCCACATTTTGGTGTGAGGGAGGTACAGGATACTATTTCATGTTTATTCATGCCATGTCTGTGCATTAGTAGATCACCTGATTTCAGTATTAGGCTCATATCAGTCATAAGCCCATGACAGCATTCCTGTAAGTTATGCAAAAATTCAAGTAACACCATGATGCTTGTGGGAGAACAGGCAACATGTGCTGGAAGAAAGTACTTGTCAAGCAATCGTTTTGTCAAAAAATCTTTCAAAATGTTCTGAACAAGTTTGGATAAACTGAGATCATGCTGATTTAGTGCTTAATTTGGGTTGCTTAGGTCAGTGTCTTATGTTTTTTTTGTGCAGTAACAGCCTTGTTAAAAAATGCAAACATGATTGCAAGAGATCATCTGCTTTTAATCTTAGATATGGTCATAGCTTGTAGAAAATCAAACTGACATTTCTATGACTATTTTTTTTTCATATAGTGGAGAACCATCGGCTTGGGCTTCTTTGGGCTTTTTAACAAGACTACCCAGCAGGTTTTTTTAAAGAGGAAATACTGACCAGGAGGAGGCTATTTGTATCATATCACTGTCATTTTCTGGAAAAGTATATGCTGTCTTGTGGGAGAAAGATGGTTGGAAATCAGCAGCAGGGTGTAGGAGTTCCTAGTGAGGAAAAGACGCAGGCAAAAGGGAAAAAAAAAGTAAGGGAGTAATTTTGGGGCTTACTGGAGTGATGAATGCATGTTGAAAAGGCAGGCTAACAAAAAAACCCCAAACTGTGTTGAGAAATCGGAGGCGATTTGAGCAAGGAGTCTGGCAAGAGAGATTAGAAATAGATCACAAAGACCAGGTGCCACAGGGTAAACTGACTGCAGTTTATGGAGTTCAGACTAAGCCATGTAGCCTGTGAATGTCCAAACCCTTTTACCTGTTAGGAATGCTCAGAAAGTCACTGTAAAGAAGGATTCAGTACACAAAACAACTCCTCTGTCGAGGAGTAAGATGTATTGGACTTAGCAGGAGTAAGAAAATGGAGATCAAGTAGGTGGATGCCTTTGTTTACTTGGCAGTAATTCTTTGTGTCATGATAGAATGCACTTCACAGGAACTTTAAAAATTTCTAGTCACAAAACGCAATCCACTGGTGTAATATTTTGTACTGCATTGTGTCTATCTAAGGAAAACCTGACTTACATCTTGAATTGCTGTAAACAGTTGAAAATTTGCAGTATATTTTCCAAATGGTATGTCAAATTCCTAAAAGATTCCGCATCAGAGTTACAGTGTCATTACCTGTGATTCCCAAAATTGATTTTGTTCGTTTTACTTTGTTTGGATTACACTGCACTCTTTTCTGAAATGGGGTAATGTCATACTTTGGATTTGTGAAAATGTGAAAACGTGAAATCTCACATCCTGTTATTTCTGGTTTGTCAGTTCTGGACATCTCTTGCAGACCAGTGCTTTGCTCTCTGAAGAGATAGTCCTTTCTGCATTGACACTTTCTTCTGTGTTCTTCACACCATTACTTCTGGTTTATGGACTTCAGAAAGTTAGGAAAGTGCTTGTCAGTTGTTGTTTTCTGTGAATTGACCTTCACTTTTTTCCAGAGAGGGTCTTAAAGGTGACAAGGAGAGAAAACTTAAAACTCTGATCTCATGCAGAACATGGAAGATGTGATCAAATATATTGACTAAGAGGAATTGGTGATGTACTCAATTATTAAAAGAAACTCTATTCATTTGAAAAAATAAATGTAGTTGGGAGCCTCTAAACAGGTAGGAATCTAACACAAGGAAGCAATTAATTAATAGTTCAGTTAATCTCATATTTCCTTGTCTTAAGTTAACAAGTATTCTGCAGCAGAACCCTTTCCTTGCTTTCCTCAGTTACTCCACCTGTCTATTCTGACATATCCTGTGCCTTATTCTTTTCTTGCAGAGTCTCCTGTTGTTTCTCTACACATGCACAAATATGAAAACTGCAACAAGTCAATCCTCTTATTTTGGCATTTAAAATCAGCCCATGTAATTAAAATTCCTGAAGAACTTCCAGTGTGACTTGTGGTTTCTGTGATGGCTTTTATTTTTTCCCCCTTTCTAATCAAAGGGACATTTCACTGTTCCCTTGGGCTTGAGATGAAAGGTGTTTTGGTTTACCAGTTCCAGTCTGGTTTCTCTCAAGCCATAATTACATTCCTATTTTCCATACTTTATAAAATTGCACATTGAGAATTGAACTGTCAGTGCTGGTTACACAGGTACTGAGGAAAGAAAAAAGTAAGGAAATGTATGTGCAAGGGTTTTAAAAATGGAAAAGGAATTCTTGGGTAAAAGCACCTCTCTATTCCTTTAGGCTTTCCTGAGCCTCAGAGCAATAAACCAAGGAAGAAAAGTTGTTTTGTTTAGTAGAAAAAACTATAAAGACTTAGCTAATAATCCAAGAGTAAAATTTGATGGGGAAGAAGTAATATTCTGAATAACTAAGAATGAAATTTAAGCTACAGAAAGAAGTTTAGCTCTCAGATGAGCTCAACCGCCATATTCCTAGTAAACATTTTCTGTTAAACTCCATATATGCTCTTAAATTTTATGGTGCTACATGATGGTTCTGCACAACTCACATTCTAATTATACTATATAATTCTCCTATATATAATGTAGGAGGATTTATGTATCCTAAGTCAGGTTAACCTAATAACCTAATAGTATTTTTTGTATTTACTGAACAATCAAACAGTAATCATAACAGTGTATGCGAGAAAAAATTTGTACTTCACCCTGGGGGAATTCATGTAAAGTGTATTGCATCTCTGTTCTTTTCCCCTGGTAGAAGCTTATCTTAGTAATTAACTGTATACTGAAAATAAGTCTGAAAAAATTGGGTAACTGTAGGTTACTTTGCACGGCCCTTGGATAATGCACCCATTCTGCTCTGCTGTGCTTAAGCAGGATTAAGAGGTGGCACAGTAGCCACAACACTTTATCCTTATTAGTAAAAAATTACAACTGGGATACCCTTACAAACAGTAATTTGGTTACTTCTAAAAGCCCAGGGGGCATCGTGTGCAGAATACAGTGTCTTGCAGAGCTGTCATCGTTTGCTGAAAACCTTGAAAGCAGTGTGAAATTTCATATATTTTCTGTTATCAACATTTCTTCTTTTACTCTAATAAGGATTCTATTAAGACAACCATTTTTCTGTCCTTTAAAACCCTAATGAAATTATTAAAAAAAAATCACTAAAATGTCAAGCTGACATTAATTTTCTCTATTGTCCAAGAAACTAAATTAGTCAACATAATGTGCTGCTTTAATCTGTTGTCTCATTTTCTTTTATATTTGCTTCAGTGCTCATTATTAACAAAAAAAATTAAAAACTTTTATTAATATTTTATTCCTCTTGTTTCTTAGTCAGTAATGGAAAGTCTAATTTTATAATGCAAATTAAAGCTGTACTTCTATGTGCACAAAATATGTGAAAAAACTCTCAACATATAAAAATATGTATGAAAATGAAATTGTGAAGGCAGAATGATTAGTGGAGGAATTTCTTCTGGTCTTACATGGTTGTCACCATTAATGAGCGGATGGGCTTGAGAAGCCCCTTCTAGCCTGCTGTGTCATGCCAGAACAGGAGGCTGGCTGTCACTGGGGTTTTCTGGAGCCAGGAGCAGATTCATTCTCTCACATGGTGCTTTGAGGCCATGGTGCTGTAGCCTGGAGAAAGTCTGAGCTTATAAACACCATGAGGAAGAGGGATGAGAGTTGTTTCCTGGGAATTAGCAGGCTGAACAGCGGGAAAAATGCTGTTTATAAGAATAAAAGACTGTTAAAGAGTATGAAGATTGATAAAGAGACATGAAAAGCGTAGTAGTGGAGAGGGGCTGGTGCAGCTGACAGCCAGGAGAGGCTGGTTGTCCAAGGTGGGGATGAGCTTCTGTTCCTGTGTGTGCAGGCCAGGAGGGCCAGCACTGGCAGGCTGTCATTGCCTGCCTTTCTGCCCACAGTCTCCTGAGCACTTGGGGCAAATAATAACCTGGTCTCAGCCCTAACCTGCAGAGCAGATAAAAGTGTATCAGAATCTGGGTGAGGTGGAAGGCTCTGCTGGGGTGTGCTTGTGGCACTGCCTGGGGAAGCCAAAATGCCTGTGACTCATGAAACAGCTGTGCAGGAGGCTGAGCAGAAAACAGCATGTGCTTTATCAATTCAGATATTTTGCTGTGCTCGGGGCCTTTCCTGCCTGTCATTGCATGGCCATATCCTGCTGTGTCATGGAGCTCTCTCAGGTTTTGGCCTGCTTGGCCTCTGTCATGCAGCTTGCTGCATTTGCTGTTCATCATTCAAGCTCTGTAAATTGTTATAGCTGTCTAACCTCTCACAGGACTGTTCTAGGTTGCTTATAATTTACATGTCTGCTGCAGTCAGGCTGTGGGGTTTCTGTGATAGATAAATGTTTCGGTCTCTTTTTTTCTGGAAACCCCAAATGGCCGAACTGTTTCTGATCATGAGAACAGGAAAAAATATTGCTTGTTACTTTACATCAAATAAGAAATGTATGGTGTTTTTTCTGAAAGTGCTACAACATCTCCAAGCTTTGATCTGGGAACCTGAACTCTGTCAGTGTGGCTTTGTCAGGTGCCTGACATTTGGTATAACTGTAAAAATCTGTCCAGATTTGTCTTTCTAAGTGCCACAAATAGGCATTTTGAAGAGAGACTTGACAATGACTATGTTCACTGAAGGTTTTTCCTGGTTCTGGGTATTTTCCAGAAAGTCCATTTAGTGTTATCAGTGAGTGCATATGACTAAGATGATTTTCTTTGAAATGACTACTGGAGTGAAGAGAGGTTGGCAACTTAATCATGACCCTTTTCCTACTGTGTAGAGTGGTATTATGTTCATCCAGGCTCAAGGAGAGCAAAGGAAAGGGAACAAAATTTAGGAACAAATTTAGAGAGGAGCCGGTTAGAGCATAAGAGATGTCAGCTGGGCTGGGAAGGTAGGAAAATTCTTGCTCTAAGTTAAGTAGTCAGAAGAAAACTGAGCTGGGGATGTTTGGGAAGAACATCCTCAGCTTTGACAGGGTGAAGAGACTAAAACTCTTCGTCTGAATTGTGGGTTTTCAAATGTAGGGAAATCTAACCCTTGTAAACTGCATCTCACCAACAAAGTAGAGATATCCTGGCAATAGTATGAAATGAGGACTTGATGGAACTGATGAAATGGAGGACTAGATACTGCTTGTGGTAACTGTGTTTATGAAGGCATCTGAAACTGAGACCAAATATATGGTTCTTGGACTTGCCTGCTGAAATCTGAGGGTGATAAATCACCAAATAGCCAGGACTTGGCAAGACAATAAAATATGTTTGATGCTAGAACTAGCTCTGAGCTAGCTAATATGGACTGCCTCAAACAGTGCTGTGTAGCACGATTATGTATGTTTTGCTCTACTCGTGTCCAGTGGGCCATAAGGCTTTTTTAGAAAAGGTGCTCTACAGCTTGGTTGACCTTTATTAACACGAAGCTTCACTGGAGTGCTCTTCTAAGTATGATTTAACTCCTTGGCTTTTGGGGGGACACAGTATCTCACACAAGTAAGAGCAAATGTCTCTCTTGCAGTAGGTTTCTTTCATAGGAAAAGGGTCTGAGATGAGTTCTGTCAATATTGGTCTGTCTGACATCTAAAGGTCTATGGATTTGCTTAAAAGATCGGCAGATGGATATCAAATCTATTGATCTATCCATCCATTTACATCTGATTTATAATCTGGGATTCAAGCACTCTGATATTTGGAAACTTTTTTTCTTATCTCAGTGATCTGTATAGAGGATTTGCTCTTCCTGAATTTGGTTGCCAATTTATTGCCATAAACAAACCAAGAAGACTAACTTCAGCTATGCATCCAAAAATACCACACTGCTGACATCACATGATTCACTTCTAATTTGTGTAAGATATTTGCTGTGTTTGAAGCCCTGATTTTGAAAAGAATCACATACTGAGAGATTCCATGGCCTAATATGTTTTTGTATATTGGCATGCAAACCCTTTGAAATAAGATAAAAAGAAGAAAATAAATTTGGAGTTATTTTTGCATGTTGATATTTGAAATTATTTACTTCAAAATATTGTTTTTCATAACAATTAAGGAGTTAATATTTGTTGTTTGGATTTTTTCTTAATTTTAAAGAATGTATTTATCAGCATAGTAAGCCTTTTAGCTTTATTTTTTTTTCTTGGCACATAAAAAAATATTTTGCTTCATGGGATGAGTCAGTAAGTTTGTGGGGTTAGAAAATTTCTCCCTGATAGACAACTTACCACATAACAGTTGAAGCAGGGGAAATTAGAAAGCCGGTTACAATTGCATTTCAGCAGATAGGAGTGCTGGAGGAGAAGCAAGAAGTAGGGTATACATAGAATCTGGCACCCAAGATTGACTGAGAGGACCTTTTGAATCCTTTTTAGAATGATATGCAGGAGCTAAATATCTGCAACAACTTCATTACCATATATTGCCTTTCAGTTATTTGAAGCACTCTGCCATTCCTGGCTGCACGTGTATATGTTGCCTGGGAGCCAACTTAGGGGAAAAAAAGACTCTGAAAATTTTGATGTTAAAAGAGGTAGGAAAAGCTTGAGAGCATTTCAAGTGGAGGCCTTTGCTGACCTGAGCATGGAGCTGTACAAGGCATTGTATGTTACTGTGCCTTTTGAAGAAATGACTTGGCCCCAGGGAAGAGGCAGCCCTTTTACCAGAAAGAGGTTTTAAACCAGTGAAAGAATTTGTCAAAGCCAGCCAATCAATGCCCAGTTTTCTAGTCCTAATCTCTGCTCTGGAAAGGCTGCAGAAAACCATAGATTTTTGTTCACTGGGCACTGTCATGTCTTTCAATGAAAATTTTAGTGGTGCGTTTAAAAGGCTCTAGCTCATTTGCATTATAAAAAGCCTTGTAATCTTATTATGCCGATAGATACACTACTTGTGCTTAATTGATAGAATTAAGCAATTCTATTATTTCATGTCAGAAGTGCCTAGACTGGAAAACCAATGTGCTGCAGCATGCTAACTCATATTTTTGATGCACTGAAGAGCCTAGTCTAGTTAACAAGGCACTTAGTAGAAAAAAACCTTTTATTTAATGCATATGAGTTTAAAAACAAAACAAGGAATGTATTAATATCCATGCACTGACATCTAATTCAGTTTATGTCAACTCAGCTGAGAATGGATTTATATGAACTTAAGGAATTAATATCTATATCCTGTTAGTTGGATCTGAAATAATTCATCGTTTTGTGAGCAAAGATCAAATATACAACCATCATGCAATTAAAAGGTTAGTTATTATGGCAAAGGTACTTACTGTGCTATACAATCTATATGTAATTGGATTTTGCTCTACGACTCCTAAGATGAGGATGTGATATGTGTGCTCTGGGATGTGGCCTAGAATTTCTCACCTGTGATTATGCTGCATTTCTCTACAGAAATTGGATTTTTTTTATGGCAGAGAATAACTGGATTCAAGAAGGCAGCTGGAGTATCAACATTCTGGGCCGTTCAGATCATCTTCATAATGTCTAAGAAGATCAATAAATCTTCACCCTGTCCTACATAGCCTAAGATAATAATTGGCATCTCATTACCTTTTCTTCATATCAAGAGCTGACTGAAATTTACACTTAGGTACTGTATGAAAAGGGTGGGTGAATGGCTTTTTCTGGACCTTGTTGTGTCCTTGGACAAATGTTTAGTGTGCTGGTTTTTTTGCAAACTTTCCCTTGTAGCTGTTAAAAAAAAATCCATTTTCTAAAGGGAAGATTTTACTTGAGATTTGGCTGTTTTGAGTTATAAATGCCAGTGAAATACAAGATACATAAAGAAACTGGCTCACAAGTGAAATACCGTATGTGAACCAGTCTAAACAATTAACCTAGTAATCATATTTAGTATTTTAAAGCTCCCATTTCTAACAATTATTTGTTGCCATTCTTCTGACATTCTTGTTTCTTGCCCTAGGAAATTGCTTCCATATCCTCCACAATACTTTTTATGTTACATTGTCAATGAAAAATAAAGCCTGTACCAGACAATTACATAAACATTTATGTTTCAGGAAGATGAAGGTGTGTCTAGCTACTTTCTTTCATTATGTGTCATTCTTAGCTACACTGAATATAAGTATTTAAATATTTTTGTATATATTAAGATTAAAACACCAAAAGAAATTAAATCTGCAAAAGTAATTTATTGCATACCACCGGTCTGATTTCAGAGTATCTAAGTGTTTAGTAATAGAAATAAAATGTGTTATTGAATCATAGTAGTTTAACCTGGAATTTTTTGATGCTTATGATCTAAATGAGAGATTTGGGAAAAAAGACATAGTTTGAAAGAAATATAGTTGGAAAAAGTTTATGACATCTAAAGAAGAATGATGCATGTACTTTGAATTTCTTTGGTAGAAATTATCTTTGTATGAGGTGATAATTGTTGGCTCTTCTTTAACCAGGGTGAGAATTCCACAGGCTTCTGCATGGGTGCACCCAAGAAGGACAGGAGAAACTTGGTAAAAGAGTATATCCATCAAATTTGTCTTGAAGGAAAATATGAAGAGCCAGTTTTTCAATAAAGTGGTGTGTCAGGGAAGGTTTAGGTTGGATATTAGGATAAGGTTTTTCACCTGAGAGGGTGGTTGGGCACTGAACAGGCTCCCCAGGGCAGTGGTCACAGCACCAGCTTGACAGACATCAAGAAGTGTTTGGGCAATGCTCTCAGGCACAGGGTGTGATTCTTGGGGATGGATCTGTGCAGGACCAGAAGATGGACTCAATGATCCTTGATTGAGTGATTCTGTGAAAGTGATCTTTTCCCTTAGTGGTGAAACCAAAAAAGGTGGGAATTGAACTGAAATGAGGTTGGTATTTTTTTTGTGGGGTTTTTGTGGTGGTTTTTTTTGGTTTTGTTGTTGTTGTTGTTGTTTTTTCGTAGAAGAAAAGAAACAAAAAGAAAGTGAATGAAAATATGCTGGTGATTTTGTTAGATGTAAGTGAAAAGAAGTATTATATTTACTGGGAAACAAAGCATTTCACTTTCATTTATGGCATTTCAACAAATCACATCTATGTAAATCTCTGAGTAGCTGCTTTTAGAACAATGGACAGTTTTCTTCCTTAGTACCTTACAGGACGTGAAATTATCAAATGATTCTGTCTTGAACATGTGGATAATTGGACCATTTCCTCTTGTGTTTAACATGCTCTTAAATTTACTGAAAAAGCAAATTTGTTCGCTTTTTCATTCATCACTTTATACTATCACTTTCCCCGTTCTAATAATAGATCTTGTTTTGAAAGCATTTTATGAGGAAATAGGCAATTGAAACAGAAACGGTTCTTGCACTGTAATTTCTCTTATATATATATATTAGAAGTTTGTGCTATGAGCAATAGGCACATTAACTGAGGAAATTCTCATCACTGTAACTGTAGTAAAGAAATTATGTGCATAGACCAAAACAGAAAATCCTGGCTGTGATCAGTGTCTCTAAGCCATATGGCAGGCTCCGGTCCCAATCCCTAATGGATGCCCTCTTTGACTTCAGTAGGACTGCAGGGTGATGCAGCCCACACTCTCTGCAGGTCATTTATTAGCCAGCTTTGTGCCCTCAGAGTATCAGCCCTACCAGCCTTCATTCCTGCCCTTGCTCTTGCACAAGAGGATGAACTGCAGTTTTGTTGCTGTCCTGAAGGCAGCCTACATTAGCTTACAGATTGTGTACTGTTAATGTTCCGAAGTAAATGAATTCTCTGCTGTTTTGTGGTTGGATAACATAAGGATGATTATATTGAGAGAGAAGTCACAGCTGAATTTTGTAAGTTAGTCAGTACTCAACCCTAAATCTCTTTACGGTACGCTTGTCATCTTCTTTCGCTTTTCTTTCAGTGGAAGTTTAATTTAAAAACAGATGACTTCTATTCTTTGCAAATAAAATACTGAGGAGTTAATAATTTTCTTAGTAATTTTCTTCTTGTGCATCCTGATCTGATGAGGCAGTTCTGTAGAGGCAGTTTCTTTTTTATCATTCCTAAATAACAAATAAGCCCAGAGAAAAACAAACAAACCCATTTTGGCCAGGTTAAAGGTATAAAACCAGGTTAACCTCTCATTGTAGCTCATTATTTTTGCATTAGCATGTGATCTTTTATTTCTCTATCTCCTGAATTCAGAGAAATCCATGTCGCACTTTGATATCTTCTGTTCCTGTAATTTTGAGGTAGTTTAGGCTAAGCTGAGAGCTTGCTGTTGTTGCTGAGGCAGGAAGGCATTTTGACTGTACTGTCTCTGACACCTTTCCTTAATTTCAAACTGCCTTTGGAAAAGCTTCCCTGATTAGCTGTAACTGTAAGAAACACACTTAAATCTCTTCATCAGCCTGAAGATTACTCCTCAGTAACCTTTCCTTGTCTTTAGCAAGTGGGGTTGGTTTGTCTGCTGAGACTTATTTAAAGAAGTCACTTGTGTTTCTTCCTCTTTTGCTTGTGAGGCAGTTTCAGCTGTTCTCCCCTGTGTAGACTTGACTGCAGCTAGACACATCTTAGTTGCTGTTAAACTTGAAAATTGCTTTTTCCTGGAAAACACTCAGGCACACTTTTGCCAGCACAGGATCAAAGTGGAAGGATGCTGTCAGCTGATGATTTATAAAATCCAGCCAGCTCAGCTGGTGCTCATAAGGAAGCACAAAGGCATAAAAGAAGCTGATGTTATCCCAGGTGATATCCCGGGGACAGGTAGAGAGCAGAATGATTTTAGGCCTCCTATGTTTCTGCAGACACAGCAAATACCATTTTCTGGCTTTGTAATATCTATGTTGACTTGAAAACTGTGTCATACAGAAGTCCTCTAATGCTTCAGATAAAGGAAAATACATCAACATCCAATACTTATTTGCTTGCTCATGTTTCCAAAATACTCCATTCAGGATAGGGTTGTGTTGGGATACTAATGCTTTCCAGGGAGGCAGAATATACTTGGTTTCCTTGAGAGATCTTAAAATGTTAAATTTTCCTTTAAACCTTCATTGAACAGGATATTTGTTTGTTTGTTTGTTTGGTTTGTGGTTTTCTTTTTTAGTTAGAAAACTCTGGTTTTGTTAGGAAGTGTAGAAGTGGACAGTTGCAAAATTCTTACCTGATTCACAAAGTAAAAATAATGACAATTTGCATGCCATGTTACCAAAAATTGTGTATATAATTGCTTGTTTTAAATGCTGACATGGTTTTACCTGATTAGTATGGAGTTTTGTGGAATTAGTTTTGGTTATAAATCAAGTTAAGTCTTCCCCAGCTTTTTCTTTGTTCTCTCAATCATGATTTTGAACTGAGCTTAAAACTGACTGACTAACCAATACAGGCTGACTAGAATCCCATCTCATTTTTTGGAGCAGAAAGGTTAAGAGGACAGATGAAGCAAAGGCAAGTGGTATCTTCTTACTACTCCTTGGAGATCTCACTACTAAAGATCTCCCATAGCTAATATATAATGAAATATCTGCTAATGTCCATATAGCCTCTGTGGCATTTAGCACTCTTCATTTTATGTTGTCTGGTTTTGAAACCTTATAAAGTGCAATGTTCTGTAACCTTTCAAAAACACTCATAGGTGTGATGTCAGTGTTTCCCAAGTACTCAGTTGTCGTTATTGTAAGCCTGACTTTTGTTTACAAAAGCCCAGCTGCAATTCACTGCCTTGCAGGGAAAAAAAAAGGGAGAAAAGAGTAATATTTTGCGTCTTAAGACTTTCTCTATTTTCTCTTCAAAGTTCCATTCATCTTTGAAAAGTGAAATGACTTTTTTTATGTACATTTATTTAAAATTATTTGACTCATCCTGAACCTTTGCTGTTATTTATCTTCACATTTTACCTTGTGCTAGCTCATTGGCTATTGTAGTTACACAAAAAAAGTCCCTTCCACTCTTGATTTTTTCTTAATCCAAATTTAAAATAATCTATTATATTCAAGACTAGCCTCCTAGTAGAAAACTGTGGTTGTATAATTTATACATGGGCAACCTGCCCATAATTATAATTTCTTTAAGTTTTTGCTATTCCCTTGGTGTGGTATTATTTTCATAGGTAGATGTTTTTATTCTATAGTATTGCAGTTACTCTTTTTTTGTCCAGTTACCCATTTGGAGAACTGAAGAAAAGGTTGTTGGGTTTTTTTTTTTTAAATTCTTTTTTATTATTATTTTTAGTCTTCAGAAGTCATTAATCTTGCTACTCTCTCCTGCAGGTTTTGATGAAATCTGATTGCATACTGGGTAGGGAAGGCAGCTCAGGAGCAGTCAGTTGTGCCGTTTTCTCCACTCTGCCACTTGGAAATACTGAGGCAGTTGAGAGGCAGCAGTCATTTCCAGTAATGCAGTATGCCTGGACAGGAAAAAAATTGCTCTTTCAGTGAAAATGTGAACTTTTGTCAATTGTTTGAACACTCTGAGTCTGCATGCAGTGTAAGAAGGTTCTCAGTGTGGGGTTAAAGAACATTATTAGTCATAAGGATGACTATTTGTTGGTGGTAATATGAAATAAAGGATGTGCTGTTACTTCATCTGCATCCACGTCATGGTAACGTCTTCCTTGAAAAAAAGTATGGACAGCAGCTGTTGACATGTTAAAAACTTCTAGTAGCAATCACTGTGTGCTCATAAACTGATTCTTTTAAATAAAAATAATGGTTAAAATCCTATAGTTTCATTACTGAATTTTTGATACAGACAGAATGTTTAGCCAAGGCATTTTCTTTTCACCACTAAATGTCACCTTCTTTTGGTATTATAAAATACCCTTTTTTCCTTTAGTTTGCTTCTTTATTCTCTAGCTTTCTGATTTTTTTTTTTCCTGCTTTACCATATATAATCTTCTTTCTCCTTTTTTTCTCACAGGAAGGATGGTGAATTTTGACCAGAAGCACAACAGCAACAGTCAGTAGGAATACCTGATTTTATTTCCTTGGAGGTGTTTTGATGGACTGTGTTTTAAAGGGTTTGTCGGCTTACAGAACAATAGGGAGATGGGCTTTTTTTTGTTATGGTCAACATCACTGAATTCCAGTGTGATGCTCAAATCTGATAAGCATTTGAAAGGCAAATATGCCTCAGTTTTGTATGTAACTAAACAAAAAAGGAAAACCAAAGTTTGTAGGGATGAATCCTAACTTTACAGGATCAGTCATATTTATTGTGTTGGAAAACCCCTTTCAGTTTTTCCTCCCCTGGAGGTTAAAAAAATAAGCTTACTGGCATGAGTGGCTTTGCTTCACTGTTTTGAGATCAACTGTTTTAGGGAAACAGAATATTTACTTGAGTGAGTGCCAGATTCCTTTGACAATTGACTTAAATTCTCATAAGCTCTGTTTAGATTAAAATATGATGGATCTAATCCATAGCCTTTTACACACAAAAATGTATTTGTTATTTAATTTATTATGCTTATCGAAATACAGAAGTTAATGACAAAATTGCCATCATGGAAAATGGTAAAATGCAGCAAAATATAGGAAAGATTTTTTTTTTGTTGTCTTTGCCTTTTTTATTTTTTTTGTTTGTTGATATGAAAGGCTATTGGCAGTAGAAACTCTGAAGTGTCTGAATAAACACCAGATTAAATTTAAACAATGTTTTCCCAGTCAGCTGTGTTTGTAGCAAGACTGACTTCAATTAGTTTTAAATTTGACAGGAATTCTAATAAGTGGTAAAATAGGCATATGGAACTTTCTGGAGGAATTGATTTGGATAAATTCAAGAACGTTTTAATTCTTTACTTTTGCTATTTGGATGAATAAGTATGAAATTCCCTCTCCTGCCCCTTTCACCAGAACCTTTAAGAACAGGGTCATGCAAAAAAAATCCTGGTTTCTTGCTAGGATTTTAATACCAAAATTTAGCTGCAAGAGATGTCCGTCCTTTGCTGCATAAGCAAAAACTCTTTAAAGCTGGCAAAAAATCCCTTCAGGCACTGCAGGAAATGAGTTCAAATGGCTTACCTATTTTCTTTCATCTGCTGAAAATAAGGTGCAACATCAACTGTTTTGGTCGTCTTCACAGTTAAGGAGAAACATTTCATTTGTAATAAAATTTCTTTTTTACATAAAGAGCATGACAGCACCATTCTTATGGATTATAAGCATTGAACTGTGAATACTTGAGAGTTTTGTTTTCTTTTACATTATACACTGAACAAGTTTTTTTTAGTGTGGAGGCAGATGTGTACATGCATGCCCTTTATCTCTAGATACACAGTAATATTGATAAAAGTGGCACTTAAAGAAAAAGCTAGGATTTTGGAAATAGTTTTCTTTGAAACTGTGAGAAGAACTGATCAGAACACATGGCCTAAGAGTATTTACTTAGGAAATATAAGAATTGCTATTTTAGAACAGTGAAAATGTCCTCAAAATATATAATTACATGAGGGAAACTGCATTGGCATGGTATTTCTCCATTGATTTTTTGCTTGGTGGGTTTGCAGAGGAAGAAACTATTTTTATTTCTGCAGCACTGAGTCTCTAACCCCATGTCATCTGTATTAAGTATTGGTTTTCTTTCCTAAATTCTGCTTTTCTCTGAATCATTTAAGAGAACATAGGTATTAAGGGAATTAATCTGTATAGATATTTAAAACTCTGTTGATCCTTGTGATTTCTTTTTTCTATTAAATACTGTGTAATACACAGAAGTTTAAAGAAAATGCATGCTGCTGTTCTGTGAGACAGTCAAATTATTTGCACTAACCCAGAGGCCAGACACCTAATATCATTAATTTAAAAATTAGTCATATTAATTTTTAAATTCTTCTTGGATCTTCATGCTTTCTGCTCAGACTGGTCTGCCTTGCCAATGGACATGTACTTGGTGGGAATGATGTTACACTAAGGCCACCTGAACTCCTCCAGAGAAGGCAACTGGAGGGATGGAAAGGATCAGATCAGGGACCACACACTCCTGTGTGCCCCTTCACATGGCCAGTGGCCATTTAGTGAGATGCTGCTGAGGTTGGCTCTCAGATGTGAAGCTCTGCAAGGTATTCCATGCATCCTCAAGAGGCAGTTCATGCTACAGCCATTTTGACATCTTCGAATGCTCAATTGATTTCTCCCGCCCTGATTTTTACAAAAGAAGGAAAAGCTTCTGGTAAGGTTATATGAAAACAGATGCTTTCCTTCTCGTCTGTAATTAGTGGACGATAATAATGAAGTTTTCACATCTTAATCAGTAATTTATTTTTGTTTATTTGCTACACTCAGAGCACCTTGTTTGGGCTCAAGTCATGCTTGGTTTTCCTGCTTGCAAACAAGAATCGTAGTAGCTCCTGAAGCACAGAATCACAGAATGGGTAAGGTTGGAAGGGACTACAGTGGGTCATCTGGTCTAAGCTGCCAAATTTGGCTGTCTGGTTGTTGACAGATCACACAGAGGGCTGCACTTTTAATTCCATTTGCAGTGCTTGTATTGATTTATTGCTAGCCATTTTCCTGATATGGTCTCATTCTTTCAGCATAGCTGACTTTTTTTAGTTTTACTGGTTGTTCCTTTATGTATTAGTCCTTTTCTAGAAGGCAGTTTTTCATTTTCCACTGTTGCATTTTCTGTAATGGGAACTTACTGTGGATGAGGAGGATTGTATTGTATGGCCTACCTGGAAGATTTCCATGCTGGGAAACACTCTCTTAGTGCACTCATTTATATAAGCAACCACAAATAAGAGGCATAGATGAAAGAGATATATCAAAAGCCAGGTTTTGCTTTGGGTTCAGATCTAAAAGTCCCAGACTGTTCCTGAGTCCTGTATGTACTGCCTTTGAGTTTGCAATCACACCCTTGAAGTTCAGCGCCCTTCATGACTGACTTTCACTAGAAACCCCTTTAAGTTCTGTTTGTGTGCTTAACATGTGTCACTACTGTGAAAAGTGATTATAAAACAGAGACTTTAGTATTCAACAATTGTGTCCTTTTCTGTATTCAATGACATATCTGCTGACTTCAACTACAAAAGTAAGATCTGCTGCATTTACTCTACCTAGCAAGGCAGAGTGAGCACAGCTGTGAGAAAGCTAAGTTTGATTCTAACCCATTTGTACTTCACCAAAAATTTAGTCCTGTTTGTCAGTTTCTGTCAATTATCTGCCTGGAAACTGGACACATTATGAGACACCATGGATAAGGACCATAATGGCTGCTTATCACCTGAAAAGGTAAAAATGTCCTGAGAAAGTCAGAATCAGTAGCTGTCATTGGCTATTCTAAACAGCAAAATCAGAAAAACAGTCTGGAAATTCAAAACTTGTCCAAAAGGCTAGAAAAAAAATCATTATCTGTCGGATGTTCCAAGTTAAATTAACAGCATCTATTGGATGCCTTTAAATGGTGGTGTCCTAAACCCTCTTATACCTCTATGATATAAAAATGATCACTTTTTTATTCAGAACAGAGCTTTTCTGATAACTTCTCCTAGTGCATGCAGTTTTTCTTCTCTCCAACAGGCTGAGCTCTCTGCGTGACTTCTCTTCTGAGATTCTGGACACTGGCTACGGTGCCTGTCTGACTCCAAACTCTGTGACTCAGATCACTTCCAAATAAGACAATTTTATTTATTTATCCTCCTCTGGGTCCACTTCTGGGATCAGTTTGGTTTGTCCTTCCCTTTGAGATGCTTTGGCCACCACCTGGGTTCTATTTACTATGCCTGGCACCATACACAAACATAAAAGTATTTTATTATGAGTCTATCTGCTCTCATACTATTGATAAAAATTTAATGGTGGTAAGTTTGTAGTAACCTGTACTGTTATAGGTGTGCTGGTTGATGGTATTATTGAGTGTTGCTGTTATTTATTGTTCCTGTATTATTGAGTACCTCTAATAATTTGTATTAGATTGACATATATTTTCTTTTCACTTTATTAATCGTAGGTATACTGAATAATGGTGATTTTCTTGGTATTTGTGGTAGTTTCTAACAAAGTAGAGAAATACAGGAGCTAAAGCCTAAGTGTTATGTAACCCTAGGGTCACCAGTCATGAGCATGGTCACACTGTGCAGGCTGAGTGACCCATTAAATTGTGAGAGCAGGCAGCCTGCTCTATGTAGGACAGTGACACCCATGCTAGGGAGGACTCAGTTTAGCAGGTTGATTTAACAGACCTCTTACCAAATAAAAAATATTTATTCCCTTATGATATCACTTACCAATTGTTTTGGTCTTCAACATTTGACTCCCAGCTTTTTTGTACTAAGCATAAGATTTGTTTTTTCCTAAAAGATCAAGATCCTACAGATGATACTAATTTACAAAGTTGTATTGCTCAGTGCATATATCTTCTTTTTGCTTATACATATTTATGACAAACGTTCACAGCAGGTTTCCCATTTATTCAAAAATAATATTCAATTTCTTCTCTAATCTCAAGTATAACCTGAATTTAAAAATACACCACAGATAGGAAAATAAATTGGGTGAAGTTTAGGAAAATAGGCTCTTTGGCCATGAGTATATGAAATTCAAATCTTCCCATAAGACAATGACTTTTTGAATCAAAACATCCCCTTTCTATCCCAAAATTTTTGCTACTTAATGAGCAGGCAGACTGATAAGGAAGCAAGCCATACATATTTTTAAGACATAATCTTTATATCACAGCAAATTTCTGAGGCTCCCCATGATGCATACCCATGGTTATATGTGTTTGGGTTACATGTGTTCAAAGATAAACATTTGGAAAAGAACGTTGAGGCTTTTAAACCTGTCATTTATTGGAAGGGGTAGAGAATCCAGCCAGTACAAAACACAAGAAGGTCTTGAGTACACTCTCCACAATTCTCACACTGTTGTCAGAACAATCATACACCACACCTCTGGGAAAGACACATCTCAGATTCATTTAGCACTCTTCCGTTGCTAATCAGGTAATGAAAGGAAAGGCATCTATTCCTGTTCTGGCCTACATGGTTAATATTTCTCCATGTGAAGTTTATAATGCATGAATACTTTTTTTTTTTGTAATTTATCTGTTGAAAAAGTGATGTTTCAGAGTAGCTGAAATGTTGTGGGAATTCAGGTCAAATTTCCCAAGTAGTTCGAATGCAAGAAGATGACCAAATGTATTGAACTATCACAATGAATTAAAGGAATTTCAAAAACATTTTAGGAGACTTGGAACAAAATTCCTTGCCTGTTTCTGTGGAACAGTCTGTGATGGTATATCCACAGTAGGCTTAAGACTGATACTTTCTAACTGATTCAGCACCTAAAAAATCCTTTCAACACATTTGTAGATCTCTTTCATAAGGCTTTACTCTCACCCTTTCTGGTATGCCAGAGACCTACAGTCTGAAACAGAACTTTGGGGCAAAATCAATAACACTTTTACCTCCTGTAGAGTTCAATATCTGTCTTCCTTTGAAGATTCTCTTGTCTCTCATGGAATCTCAACACCCTAAATCACTGTTGGTGATGAAACTTTTTCCTGTCTAAATGGACATCAAAATACTGTTCTGAAAGCGTTGATCTACTAAAGCAATTGCTTGTAATAGGTTGACGTGGTACAGATTAACAAAATGTGGTAAAGTACAATTTTTGCATGCAGGTTAAAGCATTGACAGGAAGGCTAACAGAAAACAGAAGACTGAGGTTCTCTGTGCAAGCATAATAAGAGACAGGGAACTTGCAGATATGACTTAGTGGTCATCTGAAATGGTTTTGCTCCATGGATTTATGGTTTAGTCAAATGGACCTAGGATACAGTGGACTAAGAGACATAGTGAAATAACTACTGAAAGGTTCTGTAAGATTTCTAGATGTCTTACTATGTAAACCTCCATTATATGCAGGCAGTTTAAATGACACAAAGACAGCATTAATAGTTGTAAAGTTTTCTTAATCTTTTCATGCATCTTTGGATGAATACTATCATAATTTTAAACTGTTTATATGACTTTCTGTCATGTACTTATAAATTATTGACACTCATGGAATCAGAGCATCTCTTGCATCCAATTTCTGATGTAGATTTAAGCTTTCAGTGTAACTGATGCAAATAAAATGTTGCTCATGGTCTAAAGATAGTTCATCATCAGTAATCAAAAACCTCAATATTATGTATTTTCTCAGTACTTGTGTCAAAAGCAATTCAGAGCAATCTACTCTGAGATTTATAGCCTGTGAAATTAAACATTTGTAAATCACTGGTATGTAGTTGCTCATATTTTGGAAGAGGAGAATATAGTTCTACAAAATTACCTTAACTTTCTATTGCATTTCTTGTGATGACCTCTAAAGGCCAGATATTGATGAACTGTGTTAATGCAATAATTCTTTTGCTTTCTTGGCATGTTTCATATTTTGTCAGGACAATTTGATTTTCTCTGAGAAGATGAAATGTGCTATGAATATATTTGGTTTATTTCCTCTTTAACATTTCACCCACTAGCTCACATTTAGGACTGTATTTCTTACAGTATGTCAGCAAAAGATGATTTTCAAGTGTAAAGTTATTTTCAGAACACATTTGTAAAATTTTAGGACACCACGATAAATATATAAAAGAATATAAATATTTTGCTAATTTTGCATCATTGTTGACCGTATTTTCTAGCTTGACCAGCTTGCTTCATGGAGATGTTATGGACTGTAAACACAGCTTCAGAAGGACAAAAATGTCATAATTGGAAGCGTATTTAAAAGCTAGCTGGCTGCTATAGATCTTTAGAACGTTGATAGTTTGACGTGTCTGATCTGGTAGGAGAGCAAGGAGGAAGTGCTTATTCAGACTGTTTAAGATTTCCTTTTTTAATTTACTCTAAAAATTTAAGCAGTTGATGAATTTGAGTTTTCCCCCATTTAAAATTAAAAAGGCTGATATGAAACAGAAAAATGAAGTTGTGAAGGCTAATACCTTTCAGAAAATTATGCAAAAAAAGTAGGTACTAACTAAATTGCATGGATTACACATATAAATGTGTATCTATCTCTGTATTTTATTTGCCTGAAAAAGATAATTCTAGTACTTTCAAAATGAAAAATTTCTGTTTGTTTTTTTCCAAATACTTTTTCCCCCCTTGTCCGTTCTTTTTGATTTGTGTTTAATGTTTCTTTCACAACCTAAAATAGAATATCATTTATCTTGGTAAGAACATATGTATTTTTACATTTTCTCTGCTGACAAACCAGCAAAAAGATTCAAAACAAAGGAAAAAAGAGGCTAAGGAGTGGTCCTTCATTGGATCAGGTTGTGAAAGAATATGATGCAAACTAAAAGACCCTGAGAGGTGGGAATACATTGTAACTGAAGGGAATGGAAAGATCTGAATCAGAATGTGGAAAGGTATTTCTCGCTTTGTGAGACTGATGTGTTCGTGGAACAAGCTACAGAATTAAAAAAAAGAAAACAACAAGTACAAGATGCATATTGTGGAGATCGTAATTTTAAAAGTAAATAATCTCATTTTGGAAGTATTTTCCTAAGTAGCTTGGATTTACTTTTCATCTCTGGACTTCATCAGCCCTCAGGATTTAGGTGTTTCATGGGCAGCTACTTTGGTGGGCTCGCTGAGCAAAGCTTTATTTGAAAGCAGATGAAGCATCATGCAAAGGGGCTCATGAAGGTATCAGCTGGAAGATTAGAAACCTGTTTGGGACTTCAGATTAGGTGCATCTTGTAATGACTTGTAATTGGAGAGAATAGCTGCTTTCCTTCAGAACAATCTTTATGAGAAATGCTGACCAAATGTGCTATCCCTCAAGGGTCTAGTATGGTCCCAGTGCTACAAGAGTAAAATGATAAATTTCATATTCTGAAAGCAACTAGGGCCTGCTATAGGCAAGATGTATGTGTCAAGATAGTCTTTGGGTCCATGTTAAATAAAAGACTTGAATAGCAATTATGGAGGATAGGGAACAGATGCTGTCATGTAAGATTAAGTTCATGGATATCAGGTTTTTTGATAAATGTAAACACTCTAAGAATTATGTTTGTTTTAAAGGGAGACGTTACTATGGTGACAACTGCATGATTCAAAATTGTAGATGCCCCCTTACTTGAATAATCCCTGCAGTGAGTAAGCAGGATGCATACATTTGCCATCATTTCCAAAACCAGTCTCTGCAAGACGTGAGATTTGTATACTAATCGAGGTTAAGGAATTTCCTGATGACGAATAGGTAATTTTAAAATAATTATTTTGCATTGATTTGTATTTTTGATTTTTTAATTTGTTAGTTTTGTAGACTTTAAAGTATGATACTTTTTTCCCTGATGAATAATTCTATCATTCCATTACCTGGACATCTTACAAGCCATGAATACATATTGGCTTGCTATGTCTAGTGCTGCTAAAATTTTTTAAACAATGTACCAGACTGGGAAAATTTGCTTCTGAATAAAGGGGAAACCATGTCAATATGAGTGTTCAAATGCCCATATGCACTTAAAACCGTTATCAGTAATTTAAATATAGTATTTTGATGTTTCTAAGGAAACTGCTAGAAAACTGTCTTTTAACCTTTTTTGTCATACTTAATTTTAATTTTCCTACAATAATGTTATCTGTGTGTGCTGAATTTTGATAAGCTGACAGTATGATTAATACTTATTTATGAGACAGTAGTTATTTTATTTAAAAGAGGTAATACACTGCACTGCATTCTTAGGAAGTTTAATGTGTCCTGTTGTTTTGTGCCAAAACCTTCTTAATACTGGGATAATGCAGTCAATTTGCCTTCAGTTTTGAGCTGTATAGGATAAGAGATTATTAGAATAATCCAGTAGGTAGTCCAGGGTATAAAAATATCCCAGAATATGTGGCAGCAGTTGTTATATATAGATAATATTCTATTCAGTTTTCTACTTTAAAATACAAATAATCTTTGAGGTGAGGTGTCTATGTTTCCCTGAGGTGATAGTTTGTGGGAAAGCATGTAATAATGCTTATTATCTAAAGATTCTATACTGAGTCATGGAAATACCATGATGATCCTGACAAGTGAAGACGTCATGATAAATCCAATATTAGACTGCAGTAACCTTTTAAGTAACAACAATCGTGTTCCTCCAAAAACAACTGAGAAGATCTTCAGACTCTCAATTTTTTGTTGCATTGAAGATTATTAGACTTGTTTCAAAATATTGGTCCCCAGCTTCAATCCACAAAATGAGCTTTCAGTAATTTGTTCTGTATTTCCTGAGGCCTAGACTACCTACATTAGATCAGCTATTAATGGGTCAGGTATTTATGAGGCATCAGGTACTACTGGTATGTTTTCTGTTTAATAAACTGAATTGATGAAAGTGAGTGCTAGTATGATGAAATTAATTTAAAAGATTTTTAATTTAAAAGAAATATTAAATCATGAAGTTTGTTTTTTTTCTTGTCACATCTTTATATGTACAGAGTAGGGAATCTGACAGTCAGTCCCATAAAGATGGCATCACACATATACGCCAGAATTTGTGGAAATATTTTGATGAAATGTATGTTTATGCAATTTTGTTTACTTTTTTTTTCTTTATCATTAGTCTTTTTTGTCTTGTACGTTTTCAATTTCTATGCCTAAAAAGCTGTACTATTATGTGGCTGATTGCTGTGAAGGATGGTGTCATTAAATCCACTGCTGTTTTCTTTTTGTTCATTTGCATAATTTACAATATGTGGCTATGGGGAAAATGATTGTATTAGTGAGAATGTTTCCATAATTTTAATGAGGATTACCTGGGACTCTTAGCCTGGCGCAGGAAGATAAAGTTAGTGACAAAGTTCAAAACTTTTGATATAAAGACTTTTTAGCTAAATGTTGCCATCCTGGAAAAAAAATCCTGTCCAAGGCTGAATTAACTAAGCATGATTTTTCTCTCTAGGGATTCCCTAAACAAAGACATGACCTCAATAAATACTCGTTTTTATACTAAAATTGGAGACAAGGCTGGGAAACATATTCAAATTTGTTTGACATAGTATCAAGGCACCATTGTGTTTCAATATGTTTCTTTTAGTGACTTTGTGAGATAGACAGACCCTATTATGTAAAATTAATGTATGCTCTGTTCAGAAGACTTTCCTTTTTTTCACTAGTGGAAGACACAATAAATTACATTGCCTTCTGTCTTTTTTCTAGCTAACATTGCCAAATCATCCTATCCCCTGGATATTGAAAATACGTCTGTAATATAGGAAATATTTCTCCTGATTCCTAATGTAACACAGTTAAGATAATGTGGTATGCCAGTATAAAGTCTATCATGTTAAACTGGTGGCTGTAAACCCTTTTGAAGTACTTGAATTAAAAATACATAGAGTTTCCAGGGAGCCAGCCATGAGGAAGTAAATTAAAAGGTCAGAAAGAATTAGTGGTGTTCATGAACAACTATTGATACAAATCCAAGATGCATAGAAGTAGCTGGCATTGTGCTGCCACTCAGAGTGTTGTATGCCGTGTAGGACCACAGAATATGTCATTGCACCTGACTCTTCAGAGGCTTGCAAATGTTAGAAAATGTCACATAGTGGTCTACTGAAAGTTTAAAAACATGATACACTTCTTAGAAAGAGGTTGCTAGTGCACTCCTTTTAGAGGACTGAGCACTTCAAACGCACCTGATGTGAAAAGATGCTGTATAAAGCAAAAAACCAGAAAGGTGTCATTTCAGGTCAATTGGTGGAAGGAGAGCTGAAAGAAAACCAAGTGGGTAGAAGTGTGGATTTATTGTTGGCCTACAGAATGTCAGGTTCTAAGTTGCAGAGCTGAAAATATTGCTGCTGCAGACACAATGAGTGGAAATAGATCACATTAGTTAAATTAATCAAATTAATTAAAAATTTTTTTTAAATTCTAGAATTTTTTGAAAGCGGTAATATTATAAGTGTGGAGAACAAAATTAATATCTGTAAATAATCTCAAATACTGGACACCAGCACAGATGCCCTAATAGGCTCTGGGATCTCTATCCTTGGAGTTACGTAAAAGATGTCTGTACAGGGTTCTGGACAACCTGCTCCAGGTGATCCTGCCTGAGCAGTCAAGTTGGACCACATGACCTCCAGAGGCCCTTTCCAACCTCAATGGTTCTGTGATTTCAAGAATTAAATACAATTTACTATAAAAATATGAGGCAAAATTACTGAAATTGTAGATTGTGGGAATCCCACAATCTATATTTTTTAATAAATCAAATAGACTTATAGTCCATTGTAACCTTTGTCTTTATCAGCTTTATTTCTGTGTGGGTAGCTGACTCAATGATTTTAAAATTTTGGTGGTTATTTTTTAGATATTTTTCCTCAGGGACATTACATTTTTCTGGCACAGATGGTTCCAGCTGGCCCCACAGCAAGCCCACCTCAGGGTCCAGTTGAGCCCATCAGCCAAATGTGGTGCCTCTGTGAAAATACATTTAAAAAATGGTGATAAGGACCAAGAGTAAGGAAGAGCAAGACCAGAGAACAGGTCCATGGCAGAGCCTGAAGGCACACCACATGGGGATGCAGCCTGTGGAGGTCTCATGTTGGAGCAGAGGAAACAAGTACAGAAGAAGGGGCAGCAGGAAAGAGCAAGAAACAAGAGGCAGGGGGAACATGCTGTGCCCTGACCCCAACCTACGGCACTGCCTGTAGCCTCATGGAAGGGACTGAGCATAACCTGCAGGGATAATAAGAGGTGCATCATTGTTTCTTTATTTTTTGTTTTGCAATCCTCAATTCACTAATTAATGTTTTATACTAAGAGTAAATTCCCAGTGTTGAGTCTGTTTGCCTGTGATGACATGAGTTTTTTTGCTCTTGTTCTTCCTATTTTTGTCCTTTCCTACTTGTGGGGAGTGAGTAAGAGGTTGTGTAGGCCGTGTGGGTGCCTGGCTGCTATCTGGGACCAACCTACCACAACGTGATCGGTTGGCACTGAATTTGCAGCCTTTTTTTTTTGTCATGTGTTGCTAGTGGCTCAGTTTTTATGCAGATGCAAAATTAAACTGTTCAATAGAAATTATTAAAAAATAACGCAGAGAAAAGAAAGTGAAATATTGAGACATCCTAGGACACTGTGCGAGAATAAATTTTCCAGGTATTCTGCCAGATCAGGATGCTGTGCCATGCTGATTTATAAAGGCAGAGTCCCCTTATGCATATTGGTTAGTTCTTTGAGAGTTATTAAAGACAATTTTGCCTGAATATTGGGTGAGGAAGTCAAACGACTTCAAAGGACTGGTGTCTGGGAGAAATAAACTTGTGCTATTCTAGTAACTTTCTTAATCCATCCCCTTTTTAAAAGGGACTAGGTGGGTCTTTACTCTGCTCCACTGCAGTTCTTTTAACTTTCTTCTGTTGTCCAAGAAAACAGTGGAGGTAATTTTCTTTGCTGTGGGGCTCATCCTTATAATAACAGTATTAGATAAGGAAAACAAAATTAGAATATGATAGATCACACAGAACTGAAGAAGGAAGGTATAAAGTCTCAGGCAGATGTCTTCCCCCTCTCCCCCCCCCCCCCCCCCATTTTCTAATATAATCTTTTTCTAGAAGACTTATTTATTTTGCTCTGTTCCAATGAAAGTTAGCCTGGGCTCTAAAAATTAATGTGCTGTGGTATTCTTTATTTCACTGCCTCTGTCAAGATGAAGGAGGCTATTTACCTCTCCAGACTGCACTATGGCCAGGCCAGAAATACCTGTATTTAGGAAGCAGCTGCTGAGCCAACCCTTGGCAATGTTATGGGGGAAAGGGGCTGAGATTTGGCAGAAGATGTGGCTCTCTCTCCTGTCTCCCTCTCCCAGCCAGTGACAGTGAAGCAGAGCTGAACTGCAGTGGCGGGACAGGTAGGGAGATGCTCTTGGAGCTACAGTGGGCTCCTTTGGGTACCAGCAGATTATCCAGAATACATGCTGAGATGTGAATTGCACAGCATTTTCTTTTGAGTGGCAACCAGAAAACTGCACCTTCCTACATGTTGAAGTCCTTGTGTAAGAAGCCCAGGAAAATGGATACTTAAATTCATAGGCCACAATGAAAACGAAAATGTAGTTCAGCTTCCATTAAATACTTAGAAAAAGTTCGTTTTTAAATTTTAGCAGAATATCATGATTCAGAAGAAGGCACTCTTTATTTTAAAATCTTATTGTCTTAAACATTCTTCTCTATGCTTAGTATTGATTCCACATAAATAACAGTATCAAAATCAATTTAAATTGTGTAGTGTAGTGTATTGTAGTGTAATTAAAAAGGATTTTATTAACTTCAGGTAGGTGCCAGGTTTTATTTGGTTCTTAGGTGTTCTGTTTCTTGAGTCACAGTAGAGAAGACCTTTTCTAACCATGAGTATGCATTCTACTATTTGAGAATTATAAGAAGTTTTGCTTAATTTGCTAGGCAAGTAGAACTCCTAGAAGTTTATTACATTTGACATTGTCTTCAGCATCATGTTAGCTTCTGAACGCATTGTAATTGTCTGCATGAAGAAGTAGATTTGGTATAAAGCACAATACATTTTTGGCAGCTGGTGTGTTCTCAGGATTGTCACACGATGCAAATATGACTAGTAGATATTTGACTCATCCTTAGCTGACTGCCTTGTCAACGTGTTTTGCTGAACCTGACTTACTTACTTGTTTTGAGAAGTTATATAAATTTCTTGAAATAGATATTAGAATCATAGAATCATCTCATGGTTTGGGTTGGAAGAGACCTTAAAGATCATCTAGTTCCAAAACCCCTGGGAGGGGACAATTCCCGCTAGACCAGGTTACTCCATCTGGCTTTGAACACTGACAGGGTTGTGGTGTCCACAGCTTCTCTGGGCAACCTATGCCAGTGCCTCACAGTAAAGAATTTCTTCCCAATAGCTAACCTGAATTTCCCCACTTCCAATTTATACCCATTACTCCATTGTCCTGTCACTACAGTTCCTGATCAAGAGTCCCTCTCCAGTTTCCCTGCAGGCCCCTGCAGATACTGCAAAGTTGCCATGAAGTCTCCATGCAACCTTCCCTTCTCCAGGCTGAACAGCCCTGCCTTTCTCAGCCTGGCTTTGTAGGGGATGTGCTCAAGTCCCCTTATCAAATATGTGGTTCTCCACTGGTCTTGCTGTGACAGTTCAGTTAACATTAACCATTTTCTTTAAAACGAAGGCAGATTAAAGTATTTAAATAACTGTGTGTTTTCATCACCACAATGCTGTTATCTATTGGGATTTTCAAAACTAAGAGATTATCACTGTTTTTGACATTTTGTTATTGTTTCATTCTGTGACTGACAGAAACTAGTGGAGTTGCAAGTGATCTTCAATTCAAAACAAAAACAGGCAAACAATATATATATATATAATTTTGCTTTTTAATGAAGACTAGCAGAGATGCTTTCTAGGGAGCTGAGCAATCTAGTAAACTCAATCAGAGGGGCACCCTGTTTGATTAACCACTGAACAGGCAAATGTGTTGCACCCTCTGAGGCTGAAGTGAATGCGTAGTAAGGACAGAGTTTGCCACAGAAGTACAGATGTTGAGCTCTTCTTTTTTAATTGAGTCTGAATAAGTCTGACAGAACACAGACGCCTAGACAAGAGTTTCATTAGTAGATCCTTACTATTCATGTTAAGGATTTGTTCAACATCCCTCCTCCACACAACTGTGCTCTGCCTGTGTCTGGTGCTCAGCTGCCTTGAGCATGGGGTTTCCCAAACTTCACTTGAGGCAAGACATTGAGAAGTTGGTGTGACAATGTGAAGGACATAAAAGAGAAGAGGCTGGAAAACTGTATTCAGTTTTCATGGTTCCATAGTGACCTGGGAGCACAAATCAACATTTTTCAATGAATTCTAGAATATTGGGTTGGGGTTTTTTCAGTCTTCTTTCTGTGAGGAGTAGTTAGTCATCACTGGTAGACTGCCTGGCATTTTTACAGTCTGTACCGAATTCAGTCACAGAAATGTGCACTGATAATGACCTGCATAACATCTACCTCATCTATCGTAGTGTTCAAGTTTGTCTTTACTTGTATTCCTGCCTTTGTTAATGATCATCACCACAGTTTTACACAATTAACTGGGTTTATGGAACAGTAAAGGCAAAGTGGCCATGCATGCTGAAGGTGGTGATGGTCAGGTGGTATCTGCCGGTTGGCAAGAAGGTCAAATACGAGGCATGTATGGAGTTCTGTGACTCCAGGGAAGTTAAGGAACTGATGCTGGTGTAGAAGACAGCCTGCTGTCTTGATTTGACCATAGTGTATATGTAGCAGACTTGGAATCTGCGTGCAGCAGTTGAAGTGTTTTGTTTCAATTAATGAATTAATATTTTTCTAAATGGTATAAGAAATTAACTGGATGATGATTTCTATTTGCACTCATTGGTCTTAATGCATCAGACATGAGATTAGAATGCTCTCTAGCTCTTTGCTGGGCATTGTGAATTCTGCTTGGTGTTGTAGCTGTCATAGAAGAAACTCTTTATATTACTATGTGAATTTTTGGCTCACCAATATATAGAGATTTAGGAAAGGAACTCTGCAGAGAGCCCTAGAATTTGCCAACCCACTAAAATTCTGGCAGAACCTAGCTTTTATTGTTTTATTGTAGCAAAACTGCACCAGTTCCAAGTTACACATACGGAAAAATATGCCAGCTAAACCTTTTATCAATTACATCAATGTACTTGTGTCAAGAAAATTGATTTCTCTGTAGTAAAGACATGAGACAGAGAAACAAAACTTTAATTTTCTGTTTATGTAACACTGTTTTCATTTAGCAGGGTCCAGATGTTCATGCATTTTAAAGGCGACTTTTACAGTCATTTGGGCATCTTATTAGAAAACATCAGTGGATTATGATCCAGAAACCCTTTTCTCCTTTTCGGAACTGAGGTTGGATTAATTCGCTTTGCTCATGACATTATATACCGAAAGACTTCTTTGTTCACATGTGTTTAGTTTAGAATTCTAAGTTCTACTATTAGGCACATGCAAAGTTCATCTTGCATAATACTTTTAATGACTTGTAATGAAAGTGGTTTTCTTATTTGTGAAGAATAAAGTTCACAGGTCTCATCCTTTTGTGGTTGTCTAGAGTTCATCTCTTGGTATAAAGCCTTTAGGTTTTGAACTGAGATGAATGATGAATCTGGATGTTTCTCATCATCACTGAGATCAAAATCTTCATGTTTTTAGGGAATAATTTTCTCTGCTGACTGGGTTTTCACTAGAGACCTTTCACCAGAGCAAAAGAATGCCAAATTAACCAAATTCTTTGTCTATTCATGCATTAGGTTAGTTTTATATTTTTTTCCTAAGCATAATTTTTCAGATGTGTATTTTTGCAGCATACACTCATTTCAGGGTAAGTACACTCTCTAAACCACTGGTTTTCAATCCATATAAATGTCATTACATGGGTAGCTTGTTTATTTTTTTTTTTTTTTTTTGAGAGAAGGAACTAATACTTGCTGTGTGTTTGTACAAGAGAAAAGAGGTAAAAATGAGATGTACTTCAGGAAATCCTTATTTTTGGTCAATGTCTTTCGGAAATTCCCTGGGGAAGACAAACTGATAGGACAAAATCTTTGGCATTCGTGACAAGGTGCTCAGAGAGGATTCTCAGCCTAGGAAAATGGGAATCAACTCTCCTCTCATTCAACCCAAGTGTCAAACCAAGGTCAAAGCCATTGCTGAATTTACTGTGGCATTCCTAACCCAGAGGAGAGTGACATAAGGCATTTAATTGGGGATAAGACTAGCCTTTAAATTTCCCATCCCGGTTGTTTCTTGTGATGAAGTCAAGTTTTGATTGTGGTCTTCTAAGCTGTATTTAAGCCCGTTTATGTTTACTGAGCACTAGGATCATGTCTAAACTAAGCAGCCAGAAGATCTTCTGGTTTTTGTACTAATGTTAGCACCTTTATGGCAGTTTGATATTGAAGATAATGGTACCAAGGTACTAGAACGCTTCTTTTGTCAAGGTGTCACACAGTAATTTTTCTTATATGATGACTCTGAAGTCAGACAGTTCTGTTCTTATGAATTTGGTGCCAGTTATGCAGTAAAACCATGTTTTAATTGACAGCTTGAGTGGAAGGAATTGTAGAGATGTTCTTTTATGAAATGACTGCCTTGAATTTTGTTATGTCACCAGAAGTCTCCAGTGAAATGTCAGCTTTTTCACCTGGAACATTGCTGATCAGTGCAAAGCTGCACTAATTGCTCTGGCAGTATGAAAGATGCAAATGCAAAGCTAGAAGTTCCTTTAGCAGATATTTTTTGGGATGGAAAATATTAGCAGCCTCTGATACCTTTGTGATAAGAAAGAATTTATAGCCATGTATTGCTCTAGAAAATGCTGTGCTGGAAAAAACCATGAATTTTCTCTTAAAATCAGGTGTCAGTTGTGCGTGTATGTATGCATTTGTTCAGAAAGATACAAAGCAAACGTGACCTCTGCGTGGAAATAATTCTAGATACTAAATATAGTTGTTATTATTCCTTGTTTTTCAGTAATGCTTTATCAATTGGTGTCCTAGTTTGATGTTCTTGGCAATATGCTAAGTTAGAAATTGTGCTTCCCTCTAATGACCTGTGAGTATAGCTATCACTCCTCTGTGAAGTTGGTAACTGGTCAGATTTTGTATTTTACTGATGAAGAAACAGCTCCCTTTTTTTTTTTTCCTCTTTCGGAAGCAATAGCTTTGAAAATGACCTGGGAAATATCCTCTGCCCTAAGGCTGAAATGAAACAGCCAGTCACTGATTTTAGCCAAGGTTTAGCCACTGTTTACCTTGTAATGATAATGTATGCAATGAGATACATACTCTTGTCACTTTGCATTATTTAAAGCTATTCTGATCAAGTCTCTGGTATTGCATTATTTATGGCTTTATCTTTAATGGAAAATGAATAATAAGCCTAGCTCTGGTATTGCCTGAAGTAGAGATACGCACCTGTGTACATGCAATCTTTAAATTTTAGTCAGAAGCAAGATTACTTTTAAAAAATATAATCATCATATCTTTGCAGATTTTAGTAGCTGGAAAAAGTAAAATAGTTTCTAAAATGAAGAATAAAAGATAAGTTTTTCCTCTGCACTCTGTGTATGTCCTCAGAATTGGTAGAGGGAGAAGAACAGCTAGATCACTGCTTTCAAATCTGGTACACTAAAGTCTGGCATCTCAGACATGTCACTGGAATAAACAATTGGTATATCTGTACTAGCACCAGGACTTTTTATGTTTAGAAAGTTAAATAATAGGAGAATCAACATAATTTTCTGTCCTGTTGGAATTCATAAGGTCCTGTTTAGGGGAGATAAAATATAGCCTGCTGATAGCCAGGTTTTCTCACTGGGTATATGGCAGATGTTAGTGATTTTTCACCTTTGGAACACGAGAATAGGCTGAAAATTCTTTTTTAAACTTTGCATCTTCTGCTCAGCGCTATCAAGAGACAGGATTATACCCTACATATATAACACAGTATATACTTGTTGTGCCAGGCCTGGCTATAAGTGTCACAAGAGGGCCCGAGGCAGTTAAGTTTGATAGATTCAGTGGAGTTTCATCAGTTTAAGTTAATTCCATTTCTGCCCATTATGTGCATTTGTGGGAAAATGTATGTGTGTGTCAACAATACTGCTGTGGATGTAAAGTGGCAGATTGCCCCAATATTCTGAGAATTATTAGGCAATTTTTCTGACCCATCTACTTATTAAACACTGAATTAAAAGAAGAATGAATGAACAAAATTACAAAGTGGTACAAAACCTTTTAATAAGAGTTGTCAAAGAGTAACTGTGAGAGGCTGGGCCATCAATATCTCTCCTTGAGTTACCTTTCTTGGCCTTGTCTACAACTTGGACTTCAATTTTAGTGGCTGAATTTTTGTGTAACTTCTTTCCTCTTCAGCTGGTGTGCTTGTGTACAATTTGTCAAATCAGATTAGCAGAGAGCATATATTATTTCCTTCTTGGTTTTAGCAGATTTCTTCTTTAATTTCCTTTACTTATTGTAAAATGAACACCTTCCCCATTCATTCTTGGCAGTTGAACCTGAGCCAGTAACATAACACAGAGCAATTTCTTACTTCATTCTTCCTCCACAAGTAGAGGGTTAGAGATTTACTGTTCTGTTTTGTTCTGGTCATGCAGCCACAGCATGAAGGATCAGGTCTGCACTTGGGAAGGAGTCAGCTACAAAGCTGAAAAAGTGAGAAAAAGGGAGATATTTCATCAAAGCTAATTCTTCTGTCTTTAAATTAAAGCAACAGTCTAAACTGATATTCATAATGCTTCCCTTGGTTAGGACCCCCACAAATCTTTTTTGCTTCTCCCCAAATTTAGAAGTTATGGGACAAGACAAGGCAATCTTCACATTTATTTATTAGAACAAGGGTGTCATAGGAACTGTGCATAGTAAATGTATAACATCAGCAGACTCTGAAAACTCAGGGTGAGATGATGAGGTGAAAAATAGGTCACCAACTCTTGAAAGCAGCTTTCCTGCATAAAATAGAATAGACTTTTCAAATCCAGTTACAGGCCCTAAGAATCAGATGTCAATAGTGAAGGCCAGTCACTCCAGTGCCTATCAGCTTCTCCTCAGGTTCTTTTGCTGCCTAGTGTGGTGTAATTATCACTACACTGTCATGATCTCTGCAGGCTGCTAGTGCTGCCTCACTTATATGCCTGTCAACAAGTTGATTGATGCACTTCTGGTGTTCATCAGCCATTATACAATCTTAGTAGCTACATGACACCAAAAATCTGTTAGAATTCCTCAGACTGACATATTTAAGTATACTGTACTGCAGAAGTTGCCACAACTCCCCCTAGATTCCCCAGAAATGCCTTCTTTTTCACTGTCATATTTCTGAGCAGTCTTGTAGTCAGATCGAGTGTTAGGAAGAGTTTACCCTTATCCATCACATCTACATGTGAGGCCAAGGGCAGAGACCAATCTGGCAGGATGGTGCTGGTAGACTGTGCGTGTGGGAAGGAGCACTCATTTCAGCATGGTGACCGGGGGCTCCGTGAGGAGGGATTGACGTGGTGCCAAACATGTGGCCGAAAATCTCTGTGTTGCGCAGCGTCGGTGGGGAAGGTTGCTGACAGCACACGCTATTTTTACCTCGGTCAGCTGATATTTTGTGGTCTTTGCTTCCTCTTCAGCAGAGCAGAGTGGCCTCAGTGGCTGGTGGCCGGGCAGTGGCCTGGCTGGCCTGGCTGGCACGGACAGGCGCACTCGGAGCGGTGCCCGCAGCAGGCGTGCGGCCTCCTGCGGCACTCGCTGTGCTCCAGCAGTAGCCATGCCTTCAGTGGGCTCATGTTTTAGCCATTCCCCTCACCCTAATTCCATTTCAAGTTGTGGCCTGCAGGTATTTACTACATATTTCACAATGCTTGCTAATATTTACTGGGTTTTTTTACACCCGTCCATTATATTTGGTGGTTCTCTTGCTTCAGGCATCTAACAACAACATCATGTGCTAAGTGATCAGTAGCTGCTGTCAGTCAGCTGTCAGCATTGTGGTTATAATTTTAACAACTATTCTTACTAGGTTACTGGTGCTAGAATGTGATGTAGCACTGCACAATTCTTTTTGCCTTTATAAACCACAGGATCTGCAAATACTTTTGAGTTCTCACTCGGAAAATGCTCAGCTGTGGATGATGCAGGTGATGAAATGGTGATTTTAAGGATCAGACCCAAAAGAATTGTGATTCTGTATTTATACCTGCAATTAAATCTGAAAACTCAAAGCTACTAGAAATGCCAGTAGCTATTTTGGATGAAGTAGACCTGGAAAATTTTAGTCAGTATTTTATATAGTTAAAATGAAAGACAAAGCAGATTCTGAAGCAATTTGTTCAGTGTTTTCCTGTTCCCAAAGTTAAGAGCAACTGGCTTCAATTCCCAGACCTGGATGGAGTTCTGATCTCAATGAATTTTTTCTGGGTGAAGTCCTCAGCGCAGTGTTTATATGATTTCAGTTCTGATGTTTATCATAATTTGTACCTGATATCAGCATCACATATGAGACTTATAACCCCATTTCAGCCAATTTAAAATTTCAGGCACTTGCTGACCACATCTGGCAAGCACAAACAGTACAACCTTATGCAATATTGTAATTACAATACAGTGCAAGTAAAGAGATAATTAAATAAATTATTTCCTAATTATTTCCTGCATTATTGTAGGAGACACTGCTATGAGATACAAATAATTCTTTAGTGTAAATACATGGAAAGATGGAACTAATGTTTTACCTGCACATTTCATCGTAGCATTACTTTCTGAGTGTTTGTGCCATCTCTCTGACAATTCAACTCATGCAGATAATGGAAATGAAACTATTACCTGTGTAACTGTGCATTTCTAGGAAAATTCCATTTTAGAAACCAATACTTAATCAGAAGCAAACCTCTTTATACCTGCTTGGGAAAAGTTGATAGCTAAGTAGAAAACAGTCCACAGTTTCAAGTCACACAAACACAAAAAATTGAAATTAACATTCTCAATGTTTCTATGACTAATAATGTCATGTAGCCACCATTAAACCTTATCACAAAAGACGAGAATTACAGTTATTCTGTACAATAATTTTGTATGTCTAAGCATAATTTAATGTGTCTTTTTAATATTAAAGAATAATTGTATAATATTTGCTAAGTAGAAAATTAGGAGACTTTGAAGCTGGTAATTACTTCTCTGTGTGTGTGGCTTTCTGATCCCAATTACTTTTGGTCATATAAATATGATATTTATAGTGTTTGTGGTTTTTTCTTTGTAATAAACTATCTCTACTGATCTGTGCACTAATTAATTTTGTAAAATATGCCCTAATAATTGTCTGCATTTAAATTTAGAATTTAGTTGCAGTATATACAATTTTGGTAATTGTCTCTTATTTGGATATCTAGTGTCTAAAAATCAGAAGTAGCAGCAGGTGTTGTTTAAAGCTATGTTTTTCCACACAAATTTCTCCACTGGCTGTTTTTGTAAAGTAAAGTATGTTTCATATATTTCATATTTTAGATTCATGAAATAATCTGGATAATTCTGAGACTGTGAATGTAATAAGGAAATCTTGAGGAACATGGCATTGATTCAACTTTTAATTTTATTTTGTTAAACTTAAGTTGGAGTAGGCAGCACGTGAATTAAATAATTTCACTGAGTTCTGGGTTCAGAAAGGCGCTTTAGAGTCCTTTATTTTGTATGAGCTGATATAGCTGATTTTAATGATTGTGCTTTATTTTTCTTCTCTGCCTCATTTCCGTGCAAAACCACCTCTAGATGTATGTGACCAGACTCTAAAAAATGTATCATGATAATAGAATAGTTAAACTTTTAATCTTCTTGTATTTCAGAAGGTTTCCAATGCAACCTCTCCAGTAAAAAGGTTCATTGCTTAGTCCCAGGCTTAAAAATCAGTCCCAATGTTTTTGTGCGCTGAAGATTTCCTCAGATCACCACTTGACACAGATTAATACCATCTCCAAATCTTTGCAACCTATGCCCTATAATCACGTAAGACTAATGTAGAAGACAGAGAAGTGAAAGACACAGAGAGGCTTAAAATGGATGCAGAGCTTTACACACACAGGGAAAAGGCAAAGTAAGTGTTCTCCTAGTGCACCTGAGGCTTCTATGTTAGCTCTCCCAAAACACAAAATTTCTTGTAGTGACCTCAAGGAGTTTGGGAGGAAAAAATTCTTGATAAAAAATAACAGTTTATGCTGCAAATAAAGGTCCAACAGCATGTGAAAACACATGTTCACAAAGTGTATTTGTGTCTACCTCAAGACTCAATACTTGCTGACAGTATAAAATTGTATCTAGGTTCTTTTAATTTTATGCTATTTGAAATAAGAACTGTCTGCAGTAAATCACCTACTACTGTGTGGTATTTGTAAATAATAGGAAGTCCTTTTTATTTGAGATACAGCTTTTTACAGCAGCAGAAGGAGCTCTGTCAATACATGTGCTGCTTGGGATGCTGTGAACAGTGTTTAGTCACCAAATTTAATGGCACTGCTACGGTACTTCTCTGTTTTAAATTCCAGCTGTTTATTCTGTGTTTCACTGTCTTCTACTAGTCCTTGCTGTCTCTGGTAATAACTGTAGATTTAAACCCAGAGATAGATCAGAAGTCAAACTTTTCAAAATCAGCGTAACTCAGTGAAACTCAGAAATCCTACTATGCCTTTATCCTCAAGTTTCTCATCTAAATTCTTTTTAGGCCTTCACAGAAATCTAAATTTAGCAGCTAAAGGTGGTGAACTTCTAACTCCAAATATTATTTGTCATTTCAGTATGTAATGGCTTCCTTCCTAGGCTTTTAATTATTTCCCAGGTCTTGAAAATCAGTAGCATTTTCTGCCCTTTTTGCCCTATCTTCTCATGCCAGTGAAAAAGTATGGTGTTCAGCTGCAGCATACACACTTAGTTTGTCTTGCAATGACTCTGGATTTTGAAACACCTGGAAATACTAATCTGTGCACGCTGAGTTTTCATGCAATTTAATAATATGTTTGCTAAAGTAGTCTTTTATATGACATCTATCAGTTTTCTCCTCCCCTGAGGGGTTTCACACTACAAAGTAAAAACAGTAAGAAATTATCAAAAGAAACATGGATTAGCAATTTTTTGATTCTGTGAGTGGCTTTCTTTCCACATTGAATTTAGTGAATGTGAAACTAATGATACTGAGTGAAAATAATGAGATGATAGTTATCATTTGATGCTTTCTGTGCAGCTAAACCCCACCTACCTTTTGTGTTAAAACATACTGTAATATGGTAAGTGCAAAATATGATGGGGAAAAGAAGAATATGTGAAAAGTATGTGGATAATATTAGTAGAGTTTCTAGGTTTCAGTGGAATTTTTGTAAGATGAGTAAAAAATTACTGTTTGATCTACTCAGCCTCCTTTAGAAATGATACATTCTTACTGCTATTTTAAACTTAAGTTGGAGTAGGCAGCTGTGAATGAAATAATTTTACTGAGTTCTGGGCTCAGTTCCTTTGTTACAGGTGTTCTCAAAGCACTCATATCTCTTTAAAAAAATACTGAATCCAATTTTTCAATGTTATTGGCGGCAGAAGGACACAGTTTCACTGTGGCATCTATGAAATATCTTGAAAAAGTCTTATCAGAATTAACAAGTTTTGTGTGAATCTTAGGTATGGGAAAAGCATTCTATAATAAAAATGAACTTTAATTTGGAAAAAGGATTTTACACTGTGAGCACTGGAAGCTGAAGTCAAACATCCATCCATCCATGGTCATGGATGTTTGGGTAAAAAATTCTCAGTGCTGGTAGTACAAAATCTGCTTATTGAGAACTTCCATTACTTCCACTGTTAATACTGAATGTTGATAGTCTCTGAAAAGGCTATTCATTTGACCTGTCCGATCTTCATACCAGAACTCATATTTATTAGTCATTCAGTAGTTTAAATCTTTTTGTATCAGGCAAAGCCTTCTTTTATTTCTCCAGGCATCATTTGATGCTGGAAATTGATTTTAGTTTCCAGGTTGTTCTGTCAGGCATGTGCAAGGTAGTTGAACTGGTAAAAATGAACAAACAAAAAAAATAAGTGTGTGTAATGCAAATAGTTACAAAACTGTACTAACAACTGTCATAATGGTCTTTATTTATTTACTTTGCAGTATTCCCAGACTTTTTATTCAGTTCTCCTTCAATAAAATGCTTATTTCTTGTTATGCATCTTTTAGCATTATGTTTTATATATGGTATGATATTATATTGCTTTATAGTTGATGTTTATCAAACTATTATTCTTCTAACTACAAAAGCTTAAAATTATGTCTTTCATTAAATGACTGATAAACTAACACTCAGTGAAACCTGAATAGCATCTGTCAAACTATTTAATTTTTTTTGACATACACGGTCAATGCAAACAAACATGGTTTTCATTTCATTATTCATCAACAAAGACAATCTGACAATATCTAAAGCATTAATTGCTTGGATTGAAACATTCTGGCACATGTTATGTTCTAATATTTAACAAGACTTTAATTTTAAAACCCCCTTCTCCAGCTGGGCTAGCGCTTCATAAAGGATTTCCCTGACATTTTGTTGAGTCTAACATGACCTCACTGTATGTCTGCATACTGAATGCAGCCCACAAAACACATGAGGTCAGGCCTTGTCTTTTTCTGGGAGGGAAAAATGTTTGATCAGAAATGAAATGGCAAATGTATCTCTGCTGTGCTGCTGAGGGAGCAGAGGGGAGACCCCTGGGTGGTCTGCGGGACGACGCACCACACAGAGCAGCAGCTCCAACACAAGTCTCTTGCCTGGTGTTCATGTGCACATAAATACTTGACACTGTTCCCCTCTCTTCCCTGGGATCAACAACATGGATTCAGAAGGCCAGGATGACACAGGAGAATGGGGTAGGTAAAGGCGCCTGGATTTTGGCAAGAACATGATATTTTAGAGGTATTTCACCTGTGCCATTTCTGAAAAATCCTGAGTTGTATAACAAGCAGTGGCTTTGTGACTCTGATATCAGGTGATCCCACAGCACCATAGATAATTTATTTTTATAATGTTTTTCCTTCACATTTTATTTTCTGTTTCTCATTCTTGTGTTATCTTCCTTACTGAGTAAATATAATCACTGAGTATGAGACTTCATGACAATGCCTCTTCTCTGCTTTCTTTTTGTGACTTAAACTTCTCATTTCCAGCACATATTTCATGAGCAGTAATGACTGAAAAATTACTTGGTATTTTTATGCATTTATCCATAATAATTTTATCTGATCTGTAGCGGTAATTATTATCTCCTACTTACACATAGCTTACTGTACTGCTTAGTTTATTTTTCTGTAATTTATACTACATCTAGTTTGGAACACTCATTCATAACAGATCTTCTTATGGTCTCTGAGGTTGGGCTGATAATACATTATACATATTGATGTTATTCTCTGTTCATATATACATTATATACATATTGATGTTATTCTCTGTTCTACCTAGAAAAAACAGTGTCTCCAAATCTGGGGCACAAAGCTGACTCTTGTACCAAAGGTATTACCATTGAGGTAAGAAAGAGTGTGTACAGATGCATGAAGAATCCACAGAGTCAACCAACTGGTTTGTTGTCAAGTGCTTTCTGTGCACATAGAGCCTGACATTTTCTTAGGTTTAGTAGGCATAATGACAAAGAAGCTGAAAGAGAAGCTAAGTTTTCATGCTGTTGCCATAGCTCTTACCAAGCACAGGAGTCAGTTGCTGTTAGTTCGTTTAGGCAGATTGATGAAATCTGTCATAGACCACCAGAATTAGACACCAAAGAGGGACAAACAAGGACTCCTACACATTTTTAAATCATTTTTTCTACATATTCTTCCTAGTATTTCTCTAAATCAACTGCAATGTGAAAAAAGGCAGGGATATCCTGGATTTAGAAATGGGCTCACTAAATTAACAGAAAAATAAGTTAATCACCTTCCATTTGATGAAGGAGAGAAGATTAGTCAGAAAAAAAGATGAGCAAACACTTTTTTTCCTTCAAAGGTAGTTGTAGATTTCTCTGGACTACAAAGTCTAACACTTCTAATAGTTAGCAAATGGATATTTCCACATTCCTTACATCAAACATGCTTGTTTTACCGCTGGATGCAGTGCTTTGCAGAATAACAATTTTTGATTTATCTCATTGGCAGAAATTCTGATGATAAGAGAGTCTCATGGTAACTTTTCTTGTTAAAAGTAGCAATGCCTTCCTGAAGGAAGTACTTTCCTGATGTGGTATATAGCAATAGTAATAGGTAACAGGTCATAGTGGATTTAATAGAGAAAAATAATTAAAATTGCACTGGTAAGCTTAGTCTAGCTGTGGAGAGAGCTCTAATCAAGTCACATCTCCTTTGCATTATAGCTGTTCTGTCAATTTCGGTATGATATATTTTGTCATTTTTATACAATGCAACTTCTAGTCTTTAATAGACTAAAGAATTTATGTTTTGGCAGGATTATGAAAGGCTCTGTCATTTTACATTAGCAGAAATATGAAAGACTTGCAAACTAAATCTTCATGCTCGGCCTACTCCCAAACAAGAAAAAAAAAAATAGATGTTAAATTTCTCTAGTAACACCAGCTAGACTGTATTTATTAATGTTTGAAAATTTATATTCTTTCAGAGTAAAATTATGTGAGAATGCAATTTAGCAGATTATTAATATGAAAGAGTATTCAGCCCACAAATATAATGAATACTAATAGAGTACCTTTAAAATCTTCAGGGAAAGGGGAAGGGAGCTTGATATGTTCAGTGCTGTCATTTTACGTAACCAAGTTTGAGGCGATATTACGTCGTTTAAACATCAGAAATATATTACTTAGGAGAAGCCAAAGAATCTGAGCTCATATTTTTGTTTGTTTTTTCTGGGATTGCTTTCATGGGATCACCTGGAACTCATGCATAACCTCTCACTTGTAATGCTGTAAACAAGGGCATGAAACCCCGAAACCCCTTTGGCCATTTGCCAGGGAAAAAGTCAAAAAGTGAAGCCAGCAAGACTCTTACATTTTACATCTTGTCCCATCTCACAGAGGGAAGAAAGTATCAAGGGAGAAGAAACTAGGAGGAACAAAAAATGAGGGGGCTGTTAACAAAGAGGAAAGGGAGAGGCTGAAAAATTCCAGAAGCTGATCAACAAAGAGAAAATGACTATCAAAACAGGAAAGGACCAGAAGCCAAGAAAAGAAAGAAAAAAAGAAAAAGTAAAGAAATGGAGAAGGTCAAAAGAAGCAGCACAAACAGCAAACATCTACAAAAATTCTGGGCAACAGTGTGGAAAACTGTTATGTAAGATTGTGATATATTTGCCTTAATAATGGGATGGGATTTGATAAGCTCAGACGGCATGACCAGTTTTGTGCTCTCAGGGTGTTTGGCAAAAAAGGCAAAAGTTTTCAGTGAATGTATCTTTTTTAAGATGTGAGAAAAATAATAAGAATGTATCAGTGATACACTTCTAGCTTTCTAGTAACCTGTAAGTCATTGCTGGTAACCTAGAAGACTTTGAAGAGTGCATACTTTGAACCTACATTGATGAAATTTTATTTCACCAAGACTGACTAATTTGCAGGACATTCTGAAAGAGCTGCCTGGCCCATTTTCACTGAATTTTGAAATAGTTGGAACATGTATCTTTTTAGAACGAGCATAAGTAGCAAAAAAGCAAGGAGGGTTATGCAGATGAAAAAAACCTACTTAATATATTAGTCCTGAACATAGTCACCAAAACATAAAGGTGGAATTCCATCCACTGATAAATTTGAAGAATTTATGTATCTTTAACATAAATAAACAAAATTTATGGATAACTGCTCTTTGTAAACACATCAAAAGCAGTGTGGCCAGCTGATCAAAGGAGGTGATTCTCCTTCTCTGCTCTGGTGGGACCCCACCTGAATTGCTGTGTCCGTTTCTGGTGTTCTCAACATGAGAAGGACATGGAACTATTAGAGCAAATCCAGATGAGGGACATGAATTTGATAAGGGGACTGAAGCACATCCCCTGCAAAGCCAGGCTGAGAGAGTTGGGGCTGTTCAGCCTGGAGAAGGGAAGGTTGCATGGAGACCTGATGGCAACCTTGGAGTATCTGCAGGGCCTGCAGGGAAGCTGGAGAGGGACTCTTGATCAGGAACTGTAGTGACAGGACAAGGAGTAATGGGTACAAACTGAAGGAGTGGAAATTTAGGTTAGATATTAGGAGGCAATTCTTTACTATGAGGGTGGTGAGACACTGGAACAGGTTGCCCAGGGAAGCTGTAGACACACCATCCCTGGAAGTGTTCAAGGCCAGTTTGGATAACGCCTTGAACAACCTGGTCTAGTGGAAGGTGTCCCTGCCCATGGCAGTTGGTTTTGGCACCACTGTCTCTTCCAACCCTTAACATTCCATAATTCTGTGATCTCTGGATCTTTTCTGCACAGGTATGACACATTTAGGTTTTCCCTCAAAAACAAGGGCAAGGAGAGTAGCATTGCCCTCTGTCTCCAAAGCAGAGGGGCATAATTGGAGAAATGAGCACAGTGCACATGTTGTGCCTGGCCTGACCCTGATGAGTGTTGATGTCACATGGTTTTACCACCTCTTGGGGGCTGTGGTGAAAACAAGGCAGAGGGAAAGGCCTGTACCATGCTGCCAGGTTCATTCTGGGGCAGAGTGGTGACTCTGCAAAACATTTATACTGGTGCATATTTACTGTCATGCACTGCCTTAGATGCTAATAAATGCAGTAACTTATTTTGTAATATCAGTTAGTTAATCAAAATAATGCAGCTGGAAAATGACATTCTCATTTTATACACATTGAATACCCTAGGCTTTTTAATTGAGAAATTAAGCTTCATGAAGTTAATGAAGATAACTTTTGTCTTATCTGCAAAATACAACAAAATATATACAGAGTTATCTACCAAAGATATAAATAGAACTTGACTGGAATTTGTGGTTTGTTTACTGCTCCCTTTTTTGTAAAAAAACCCAACTTCTTAAGAGGCAGTGAGCCTCACAGTATGTAGCTTCCTTTGTTATTTTATTTACATCTTGTTACTTAATTCCCCAAACTATTTCAGATTACTGTAGGACTAAAATACAAACACCATTTGAGGGACAAGGTACACCTTGAAGAGAAAATATGCTAAGAGAGAAGGTGGATAACAGTGATGAGTTTAGCCTACCAAAAGCACACATCTCCTGAAGGACAAGAGAGTGTTTCCATGGTTCTTTAACAGAGGGGAAGCAGCCCTGTGCCCATGGAGTCCCTAAGATGGCCTCAAATTGTTCCAGGGTGAAAATCTGGTATGGACAGAAGATGCAAACTCTGCAGGAGAGCTTTGGAAAGGCTGGAGTGCAGAGCAGCCCGGGCTGCGGGGCCTTGCGGGGACACGGGGGAGGCCCTGGGGAAGCAGAGGAGTGATGGGGCCACTGCCTGGTGCAGCGCTGCTGCCAGGCATTTGTCTTGGGTTTGGAAATATTGCTCTGACAGCTGTCTGACACGGAGGAAACTTGAAGAGATGTGCCAAATCTTCACTTATATCCAGACAAAGGTCCTAAGGGAAGGAGAGGGTTGTTTCCTTTGTCCTTCTCGCCTTGCATGAATCAATGCTTTAATTAGTCCTCAGATCCTGGCTTTTGCATAGAATAGGCGTGCTTCAAAGTATAGTGAAAACTTAAGATCAGCTCTTTTATCTCTGTGGCTGTGTTAGGAAGCAAATCTAGTCTAAACAAGTGCTTAAAGAGCCTTATCGTATAAAGGCATTATTTTGAGATCCCATTTAAAAACATTCAGCCTGATCCCTTTTGCGGTGCTTTGAAATGCATGTTGAAGTTTGAGTTCTATTAACTTGACTGCAAGTTTGACTCCTCATGCTGTTTCACACAGCTGCTTTTTTCCTTACTTTTTCTACTGTATCCAGGGTAAGGCTGAGAAACTCAGAAAAGTTCTGTAAAAATGAAGCTGAGAAGAGGGAGTATTTTATGCTGTTCGTGCGTTATCACGGTCTTCACCACAGACTGTGGGGGAATCTCTGCTCTGGCACCTGAAACACCTCCTTCCCCTCCTTCTTCACCAGTCTTGCTGCCTGCAGGGCTGTTTCTCTCATATAGTCTAATTCTCTCATATACTCTAATTCTCTCTTCTCTGGATGCTTCTGTGCAGCAACTTTTTTTTTCTTCTTAAATCTGTTATCACAGAGACATTGCTGTCACTGTTGCTGATAGGCCAGCAAGGCCATCCTGGAACAGGCTGCACTGGCTCTGTTGGACATGGGGGAGACTTCTGTAGGTTCTCACAGAAGTCACCCCTGTGAAAACCCCCACTACCAAAACCTGTCTGTGCAGGCCCAAGAGAGAAATTCATACAAAAACCACTGCTGACATCTCATAACTGCATCTTCCCCCTTAGATTCTGAAAGGAGTGAGAGGAAAGCAAACATGAAGACAGGAAATTGTTTTTTTACCTGGCCATGTTACATTGTGTTAAAGTGAATTCCCTTAAATCTGAATATGAAACTGTAATAGTCATAATATGTACTTGAAGAGAAAGCTCCTAGAAGCACATTTGTACATAAACCTATAAATATAATTGTATAAATTTATATATGTGTGTGACATACTTATATCTATATATATATAACTTATGACAGAACATGTTAACATAAATGTAGAACTAAATATAAAAGCTGAGCATGAATGAAATTTACAGTAACAGGCCTAAACAAAATGATGTGATTAATTCACATTCTTTTTTCACTAGCATGGAAGGGGCTTCCTTTCCCTTATAACTTTGCAACATCCTTTTTTGTTTTCATAAGGAGTTCACATTTTTATTGACGCAGAAAAGATTTATTAAAAGAGAGATGTAGAAGTCAAATTTTTCTTAGCTTGGATGATAATAGGAAAGCATCAGAAGTGTGACCCTAGTCTGAAAAAAATGAAATATAACTTGAAAAAATTTTTTAATTTATAGCTTTATATTTTTTTTTATATATAGTCCATTTTATTTTTTAAAATTAATATTACCATACATTTCAAATATTCTTCTTCTTGGAAACTGGATTATAAGGAATTTATGAATACTTTCTGTACATTTCCACATGTATTCTAATTATTAGATTTAATGAAAAGGTTTTAGGGCAGGAACAAAGAGGTATGGTAATATACTAATATGCAACATGTGCATACCAGTAGGAAAAATGAAACACCAGAATTCTCAGCAATGAAAATAGACAGGACCTAAGACAATAACCAGCAGCTCCAAAGAACACAGGCACTGGTGGGTGAAATACTCACCCCAGCTTTTTAGTGTACATAAGGGTCACAGTGGTGCAAAACAACCTGTACAGGGCTGCTGTCAAGGGAGACATCCCTGGGCAGAAAAGGCATGTTATGTGGGTAAAAACATCCTACCTCATTAGGATATCAGCTGTGTGATTTCCACTGCAGCCAGTACAAAAATGAAGGTGGATTTGTAACTCAAATTGACCTTTCAGCGAACTCAAAGCATCAACCTGACTTTTAATCAATTGTGCTGTGTAGGTGTTTACACACAGACGTGCCATTGCATAACTGCTTGCTTTGGAACGGAAGGAAATAAGACTGGGCCTCTGGAGTGACTCTAAATGACATCATAAACTGTTTTCTGCACAGAGGCACAGATCCCACAATTCCCAGTTTCCCTGGCAGCAGGGATTGTGGAACTGCACAACAACTTGCTCCAAGAACTTCTTTAAGGCAGTCCCTGGGTCTTACCTAAATTCACATCAGGAGTAACCCAGATGATCATACGTATGCATAGTACCTTAATAGGTCAGGACGCTCAATTAGTATTTGAATTTTTACCTGATACTCCTTCATATTTTATCAGCATTACTTTGTTCCAATGTCTGAGCACCAAACAACTTTTATGTGAATTATACATGAAACAATATGAGCTACAGTAGTTTATTTACCTAGGCTCTTCTAATGTTTTATGTCCTTCAGTGTAACTTTGCACTCCTATCCTTTCATCAGGAAAATTCCTCTGACATTACTTTCTGTATTGACTTTATGTCTCTGCTCTCCAGCTCCCTATACCACTTGCATGGTATTTTTTCTTCTTCCTGTTGTCCCTGATATCCTCTTTTTCTCTGAGCTTATCACTCATTTATCACTGCATGAAGTCTTATGACAATAATTCAAGAGATATCAGAATGTTATTTACATATTTCCTATAACAGTGTGTATATAATTCCATCCTCTACCTTCCTTCTCCTGTATTATGATCTATCTTGATAACAGAAGCAAAAACAGTGGATGAAAATGAGAGTTCATTTATATCAATTCCTGACAATTAATGTTGCCATCATTTTCAAATAAACCATTACTTTCTTGTACAGTATCTGCAGCTTTCCAGTACAAATGTGTTTCCTTACCGTTGTCTTCTGATAGTTCTTTGTAGGACATTTTACTCTCCAGTTCTCTCTTGTTTTGCTTTCTCTTGAACTCACCACAGTGAAGGAAATGGATAAACATTTGCTAGTCCAAAAAAAACCCGAAATCAACCAAACATACCAGCATAGAATGCCATTAAGTCAGCTATAATATTTTCCCAGAGTTTCTAGCATTTTGTTCCTTGCTATAGATCGTCGTGCCCTTTGGAAGGGGCAGATGACTGTCACTGAGATTCTTTCTCTCTCACAAGCACAGACTGGGTGATTTGTGTCTTCATACTGACATGTTTCCTGTCTCAGTCGACTTTCTCTTGGTTTGGAGGAAATTGTGCTTCTTTTCCCTTAATTTTTCTGTGCATTCTGATACAACCAGGTAGGGAAGGTAAGGGTTTTAGACCAGCATTAACACAACTGCAGGTAATATAATTTCCCACTCTGTTCCCAGTAGTTTCCTGTTCTCTCCGAGATAACTCAGTTAATTTATGACAACATGTTTACACAAACACTTCTAGAAAATGCCTATTATGTTCCTGCTCTATAAGAAATACACCTTTGTTTACAAAACTTTCACTGTATTGCCCATTTTAATTTCTATTCCATATTACAAGCTTGATGAATGAATTTTGCTGTCTGGAAAGAGACATGCTCAGCAATTACTTCAGCAGGAATGGAAAAGTTCTGATTTCCAAGATGAAAGAATATGTACCAAACCCAATTTTAACCATATCAAAATGTTCAGTTTCTTTGAATTTAATTATTTACCTCAGGTAAAAGCATCAGTATTGTGTTCTCATATAATTTCATTTTGAATTGAGCATGCTACTCTGTAAGGTAAATATTCCAGTGATTATTCATTGCATTTTTGGATGAAACATATGTGCTCCTGCAAAATGCTTTAACACTGTAGAAGCAGCATTGTCTGATGGAAAGCTATCCCATGGGGGAATTTCTAGACAGCTCAGCCTATTATGGAATATTGAGCTGCAGTAATTAATTTCTTCATCGTTCCCCTAATTTGACTTTTAGATGTAGAAATTCAAAGCTCAAACTTCACCAGCTTCTTGGTTCCAGTTAATGCAGCTGTTGCTGGTTTGGCCAGTTGTGGAGGGGACTACTGGCTGAATGATGATCTTCTGTATGAGCTGGTAAAATATGCTTATCATTTCACCATAACCTTGATGCCTTAATTAGAACACGTTTATATTTATGTATATGCTCACTGGAGTTATCAAATTACAGACTGTAACAACGCCCTGGTTTTAATCTCTGTAGACTGCTTTTTTATTATTTTTATTTGAAGCTGCTCATATATTTCATTTGTGAGAAGCTTTTTGCCCTAAGCTACTTAAAGAAAATGCTAATTTGCTGTGGCCCTAATCCTGCTTTTGATAAAGCATCATTTAAACAGCTTTATTTATACTGCTGTGTTGCATATAGCTTTTTATTTTTTGTGGAGTTTTTTCACAGTCTTTCATATTTCCTCACTATAAAGGTTTGTGATTATAAGACTAATTTTACGTTTAGTAATTTTTGGAGGACTCTAAATATATGCCTTTTAGTTGTTGTGTTTGGGATCAGACTTTCCTCAGAGAGGATATTCATAGGAATTTCCATATATGAATTCTGTTATTTATTGATTGTATATTTCACCAGCTTAACAATCACTTTTGGTAACCAATGACATTGACCAAAGCTCTATTTCAAACCAGTGTTTAAGTAGCAGTCATTAATTGCATTTTGTAAAGTTCACTTTTTACTTAGCAATCTTTTTATTCTTGCTTATTTCTATTTCAAGTACATCTGTTAGGCAAGACCGGGGTGGCCTGGGGAACTGGACATGCAATGTGCTAAATCTGGCAGTAGGGCTGACTGTGCCATATCCAGCCTGAGGAAAATAGATGTGGCAGCCAGAATGCTGGAAAATAGCAGGAAATAAAGCAAAATGCTGCAGGCAGATTGTGTTGGTTGTGGATCACCAAGGAGATTTTGTTAGAGGAGGAAATCAGGAGAAAATGTGATGTAAGGATGGAAGTCTGTAATTGAACATCGGACATTATGTCATCAGCAGAGGAGAAGTAAAATAGGCTTGAGATTGGAGCTGGAAAATGATAAATCTCTTTTAAGGATCCCAAGAAGGGAGGGGTGGACTGCAGAGTTGCTAAGCCAAATGATGTAGAGACATACAGAGAAGAGGACAGTAGAAGGCTTTGTACTAGGCCGTTGTACTACAGGATTTTCTTATGCAAACACTGGGATAAGAACTCAATAAAATGGGTTTTCTTGCATAATATGAATGATGAATACAGATGAAAACAGATGAATACAGGTAAGATTTTTGTCATGCTAGTGCCCTAAGACTATTTTTTTTTGATAGAAGATAATTTTTCCATTAAAATTTAGTTTTATTTAATCTACAGCATTGTAATGCTGTAATCCAGTAATTCCTCTTAGCGGGGGTCATGACCTTGCTCCGAAGGAAAGCGTAACTCAGGTTCTTTTTAGTAGATCCCTGGGGGTAGATTACAGTGCAACTGCACCGAATGACCAATGCTTATACATATCTATATATATACATATGCACATATGTATATGTGTATGTGTATGTGTATGTGTATGTGTATGTATATATATAAGTGTGGTTTACATTACAACAATTTGGCTGCAATGGAGAGGAAGTATGGTGCCATTTTGGTTATTATTATCTATGGTAATATAGCAATATCAAAGTGTAAAAATATATGTTTTAGTTATTACCTGTAGAAATATAGCACTATCAAAGTAAAAAGATACCACTTAAGAAAGTATATAAGGAAAGGAAAAACAGAAAGAGAAAGAAAGGATGAAAGTACATAGCAGAGAGGAAAGATCACCACCCGTGTATCCATTAATGAGACTTGGTTGTTGCAATTTTAGTGTTCATTGGTTGAAATGATGGTTGCAGTCCTGATTTCTGTTGATGTACCAAAGAAATCTTTCCAGAGGTCAGGGAAGCCCCCAAAACATAGATTTCAATGGGTTAGTAGATGTTCAGTTGGGAATGTCCAGGTTCTTCCCCTGGGCAGGGGCGGGATTTACACTGTCTGATGCAACAATGTGGATCATGTGGGGTCTGGTGGAAGGTCCCAGAAGTGAGTCTGGGGGTGCTTGGGGGTTAAGACGCTGCAGCTGCCCCTCACATCAGTGTGCTTGAGTCAGTTATGCCCCATCAGAAGGGATGAAAACCCTCAGGCTTACAAGTGAATTTTCTAATACCTCCCCCAGTGGGGAGGGAGGAATTCTTCACCTGAGAGGTTGGGTAAGGGAGGACGTTTACATAATAAAAAGCACTATCCCACCTTCACAGGGTCTGCGTCTTATCGACCTTCTTCCTTATCTGGCTCAAACCCAGCTTGCAGCTTCCAGTGGTGGTGCTCACCCCCTCAGCATCTGGGTGGTTACTTTGCAAACCTGGTCTCAGAAAAGCACCTGCTGCTTTTGCAAATGGTTGATTGTGCGTTAATGTTAAATATTAACATTTCAGTCTCCGACAGGGGGCAATTGAGATTTGTCAGGCAACATCTCACCTTTTCTAGAGAAGGAAAAATTTAGAAGAGAGACTTCTAACCTTAGGACATTTTCTTGAGTTTTCAAATCAAAATACATTTCTAATCAGCAACTTCCAGACCCCAGTGTGCTGGATTTTGTGGATGCTTGCTGCTCTTCTACAAAAGACTACACAGTGAGAAAGAGGTGATGTTCCACAGCCAGAATCTTGCCAGAAGCCCTCCAAATGCTGTAGGAATTGCAGGTAGTCAGGATTTCTGGGAAAAGTGCAGTTCTCTGCACTTAATATTTGAATGCCGCAATAAAAGCAAGTCCTGGTATTGGAAATGCAGAATGGGTGGTTCAGTTTTAGCACATAAGAGTAAGGGGTAGTTTAATGTATGGATCTGTATCACCATGGGAATCTGAGATTTCAGTCTGCTGTTAACTGCAACTCAAATACTTTAGGACAATATGCCACACTGGGTAATAATGCCATAATAATATATCTAAGTAGATATATGATATTACTGAGTAGTTAATCAAGAGGTATTTTATAATACACATTTTTTGAAAACATATTGATTTCTAACATAATCTTAACATAACATAGTATTAACACCATCAAATCTTTGAATCTTTTCTGACTGTAATTGAAGGAAGAACAGGTACCAGGTTGAACAAGTATAAATATTATCCAATATAATCAGAGTTCAAACTATAACTTATTCTAAAACAGACTAAAATTTAGTCCTGTGCATGTAATGTATGAATGCTACATGTGTGGATCATGTTCTATTCATTTAGTTGCCGTCTATTGTCATTAGCACTATTTTAGAACATTAATAGTTTTCACGGCTATTTTACTTTAACAACAGAAGTAGCAAAATAGAAATTCAGTTAATATTATTTCAGAGTCTGGATGCACTCATTTAGTCATGACATTCTTGTTAAAGTAAACATTTATTTTGCAAATTTCTTTTGTATAAATAATGTTATTATGATGGGTCTTGTATTCTTTTAAGAGCTTTTTAAGCCACTGAATGTTTGAATTTTGCTTTTTTTTAAACTTAACTAGCTAATAGGGAGAAAGAATTTTTTTTGGCTTTTGAGTGCCACAAAATTAATGATAAAAAGAAAGCAATAAAGCATTCAAAGTCTCAAATGGAAAAAAACCATGCAGATAAAGAACATTTATGTTACTGCTGTTAAGTGCATATTCTGAGTAATCTGCCAAGTAACATCCACTGAGCTTACAGCAAACCTGGTAATCAGGTGATCTCTGTTTCCTAGCCTGCTAGTATCCCACGAAATGCTGCCCATTAAGTGCTCCAGCATGATGGGAAGAAGTTGATGTCAAAGAGAGAAGCAGCAATGCAATGCACACAGCCTTACTTTTTGTCAGTTTGTATTATATAGACATGTGAGAGTTGAGAACCATTGTTGAATGAAGAATTTCAGTCACTTGGTGATCCAAGGTGTTGATGTATCAAAGGAATCTTTCCAGAAGACTGTTCCAACAGATGAGAATACTTCTCATCATTAAGGTCATGACAGACTGCCAGTATTCAGCTGTTCCTCACAGATGCCAAATGTATTATTATGAAAAAAATTGGTGAAGTTTATCAAGGTCACACAGGGTATATGTACATATCTCAACAAAGCCATGACTCGTTCTATTTGGAACTTGGATTGACAGGTTGACAAGAAACAAACTGAGAAGTTATGGTAGCTCAGCAGTTTCCATCTCTCAATCTTGGGTTGAAAAACATAAGTCTATTAGACAAGAAAATAAAAAAGCTTTGCATATCTTTTTTAACAAGATAGAGATTCTAGTAGTCTTGTTATAACACTTTTTGTGAGCATTGTAATTCCTGTAAACTCAGAAAAGTAAAATCATACAGCTTTATGTACAACATTTTCAGTATTACATAGTACTAATCAAACAAGAAACAGCATGCACACAATCACCTTTTATTTGCCTGCAGAGCTTATTAATATTAGTGGAGATCACAGAGGTAAACATGAATGACTACACCAGTCAAATGAATCCAATCATCATTTGCAAACTGATCCCTCTCAATTTAGATTTAACTAGCCAGTGGTAAAATCATAGGATTAAAGTTGGCTGTGATTATTTTAAGTCCTGCCATTGTCATTCATTGCTTCAGCTCACAGCGCTTTAAGCTCTGTGTTGAGATTCACCTACACAGAGCTGATACATGCAGAGATCAGTAAACACATATTAGTCAGGCAGAATGGGGGTAAAGGTCTAGTTGGAAAGGTCTATAACTGCTTGAACAATTGTTTCCTTACAGGCACTTGAAAGATCGGGAAGCAAAAACATGTTAGAGTGAGCTATGGCCTTGTGGGAACAAAAGGTACTTGAAACATGAAGGGAATTATGAGTAGCAGCAGCATGTCAATACCTAATCTGAGGTACATTTCCAGCTAGTAAAAGTCCTAGTCTGAAGGTTTTTCTGGTAGAACTAAACATTAAAATTAATTTACTCAAAATTAAAAAAAAAAAAGTAAATTGTGTTCCCTTTTTAAAGGATATTCTGTTTTTCTTAGTGGTGCAATTGGGAGACTTCAGTTCATGAGCCAAACACTCAGCTACAAGAGTCATGGTTAGACAGTGTTAGGATATATTTATGCAACCCAGTAGAAGGTAGCGCACAAAACTCTCACCTAAACCCTCTTTCAAAGTAGCCAAATAGTTGGAACTTTTGATTGGAAAACATGAGACAATATTAAACTACTCAGAGATTTCTATGTCAGCTCAATAAGCAGGCTTACATGGTGGAAAAGAAAGATGATTTTCAGCTCCATCGTTTAGCCCAGCTGCAGAAGAGAGAGGCTGTCATTTGAGACCAAAGTATCACGGATTCAAGGCATATGCCTGAAAGCATCTCTCAGACAGGATGAAGCTTAAAATATATTTGCCCAGCTCTTAATGAGAGTATGGTCTTTGTATATGCTGGAAAAACAAATTAACACAGTCAATTGTCACAGTGGAGGTGTACACCTGAAAGTAACTAACTGACACCTGAATCCCTTCTTCCCTGTTTTACAGGTTTAGGAACACCAGGAAAAAAAAGACAGCAGTGCCAGAGAAAGTCAAAGAGACTGCCTCTCGGCCGGGTGATTTCTGGTGGTTTGTGTGAACCCTCTTGGACACGAAGCAAGAAGCTGAAAATAGTGACAACGATGGTGTCCGAGGAGCAGCAAATCCAAGGATGCTCCGCACCTCGCAGGAGGCAGAGCCAGGGATGGAGGTGGTGCAGGGAAGCCATCCGGCAGCCTGGACTTGGGATGAGGGGCGGGAGAGTGCCTGTCCTGGGCTGTGCTCCTGTGGTGCCACCCTGAGCTGGCCCTGGGAGGGCCATGGCCGGGTTGAGCTCTCTGCTCTGACTGTGGGAGGGTCACAGAGCAGCAGCCAGGACCCTCCTGCCATGTGCCAGCAGCCTGGGGCTTGTCCCTGAGCAGTGGGGCTCTGCTCTGGGGTGCCCCTCCTCGGGGTGTCGGGACTGGGTCTGTACCACCCTGCTCCTGGCAGAGAGGAATTGGTTATTTTTCTAATAGGAAAATGATCTTGCTAGTTACGTTGCTTTTACATAAGTAAGCACTTATAATTCAAGATATATTTTAAGGTTTAGCAGGTATTTTCAAAATTAGGGGTGCACTATTTTAGTGGGCTGTTTAAGCTAAATGTATCATAAGCTGACTACAGAAGTTGGTTCTTTTAAGACTTTCTTTTCTTTCCTTTAGCTTTATCTTTGGCTTAGCTTTAGCTTTTGCTTTTTCTGCTCTTTTCTTTGCTCTTTTCCCATATGGGACCACTGAATATAATTATTATTATTATTAATAATAATAATCTAAATACTTTTCTTATACAACAGTTTGTTACATGTATTTTATTCTTTCTTTCATTCTCTGCTTACAATTAATATCAGGGAAATATAAAGCTTCCTCTATTATGCTGAAATGAAATAAATTGCAACTGTAACCATTTGAACTGGTAAGATAAATAACATAATAGAATTGGGAGATTTTTCATCTTTCAATTGGAAGAAATTTTTAAATTCAGTATGTTCTTGGTAAAAAAATTGAGTATTCTCGAAGTGCTGTGTGACCTTTTCTATTCAGCTTCTACTTATTTTCTCTACTTACTTTTTTTTTTTGGTTTGTTGTTTTTTGTTGCTTATTTTTTTCTTTTAAGTTTTGTTTTCTTGACTAGTCAAACAAGGGCAGAACACTCTTGTGGAGAATTTTTATTGAATTTTCTTTAGCCTATCTCCTGTTTGGTCCTAGAAGTATTCTAAAAATGAGAGATGTTGGGGAGAATTTTACCTCCGAGTTCCAGTTTACCCCCTTCATTCAGAGATTAAAAGAAAATCATTGTAGACCCAGGTTCACCCTCCAGAAGCATGTCAAAGTATAAATGGAAGGAGGATAGTGAAGGTAAGGACTGTGCTTGGTGACACAACATACCACATGGAAGTGGGATATATATTTTAGTTCCTCCATAACTCTTGCTATATTTTCACACAGGAAATGATGAAAAAATACAGATGCCATGCAGGAGTATAATCAGGAATGTTATACCATTTAATGGGAATAAACAAACCTCTGCTTTTTTAATCATTATTATTTTTTGCAGAGATTTGACAGAGAACATAGTTGAGGTACTTTTCAAATTTAGTTTATGACTCCCGTGTGACTCTAGTGTAACGAGGGCTGTAAGTACACGCACACTTCTCACTTATGTTCTATTTATTTTTTGAAAGGTATTTTCGTGATTGCTAGGGCTGGTGTTTCACACTCCACAGATTGAGAATGGTTGTCTAAGCACTTAGAGCACTAACACATTACTTGAAAGACCCACATTTAGTTCACAGCCCAAGTGTGACCACTGGAAAATGGTTTAGTGTCTCTCTTTCATATGCAATTTTGTAATAGGAGAGAATAGCGCTCCACAGCCTTAGCCTACATAGGAAACTACACAACACAGTCTTCAGGTTTGCTAAAGCATTATGCTAAGTAAGGCTTCTATAACAGAAATTTTGATACAAGAAGACACATACATATATATTTTTGATCTGTAAATACATGTGCTTTCAATTTATTTATAAAGTTTAATCTAAAAATCACTATTATATTGATAACTATGTAGTGTTAACATACTGTGGAAGAAGATGCAGTTCAGTATTCTTTAGGAGAAAATATTTGTTTTCCTTTCTTCAGAACTCCAATTAGAATTGTGAATATTGGTACAGGACTATTTTCAAATAATTGTTGTTGCATCTATGTCCAAGGCAACTTTATTTTCCAGGCTTTTTTCTTCCTATTTATGATAGAATACACAATGTGTAACTCAATAGTTGAGTTCCTGTTTCGGAATGTGAGCTTTAACAATCTTGAGCTGATTGCATTTTATTTGGTATTGAGATATTGCAGGGCTATAAAAGATTATGTTGTACACTGACAAAAACTGTGCATGTTCTGATATACGGGATCTTTATCTTTGAGTAGGACACTGTCTTACTGCTCTGTCCAGGTGCATTTTAAAGTCCAAACAACAAAAACTACAAAGCGTACCTGTAGGGCATACACATCAGAAGTATTTTACTTCAGACATACCTGCAAGCTCTACACATTGTTATATTTTATATTTGCAAGTTTTATATTGTGTAAATGCATTAAGTTTCCTTCAGCTAAAAGCAGGAGGCTGAAAACCAAACATTTAAGATTAACATTTCAGTGTCAGTGTCTTAACAAGAAAATGCATAATTTTTAGGGTTAACCACATCTAATGTAACAAAGATAGATAATGGATGTTTTGATCTGAAAGCATTTAAATATGTTAAAGCCTTACTAATTTGCACTTTCTTAATGCAGGCATCTAGTAATTTGCACAAATGTGAAGAGAAGCTATTGACCTTTTTTGCACAAAGATTAAAAAGAAGAAAGCTGTATTTTAAGATCATTACACATCACTGTAATCATTAAATTCTAACAAAACATTTGTTGATGTAGTTTGAAGTTCTACTATAACCAAGAAAACTAAAACTTATTTGCTCCTCGCAGATGATGCAGGTAAGATACACTGTTGCTCTGTGTCTTACTAGATTCTTTCTTCCACATAATTAAGCAATTTTCAGTAGTTTCCCAGTCTTAACAGTAATGAGTTAGAGGCAAATAGGGGCAAAGTCTCGCTGGTGCTGTGCTCACTGATGGAGAAAGAAGTTTCATTGGGGACCCAATGATGGCAAATTTAGGAGACATTTAGAGCAGACAGAATACTCCTGCTGACAAATCAAGACTAGAATCTGAATCTGCTGTGTAGGGGTGAAGCTTCAGTTTAATATCACCCCTAGTACACCCCTTGGCATTAGCAAATTATTTTGATAACATACTGCCTGCAAACCCTGTTGCCTTATTTGATTCCATTTGCCCTTTTCACTCTCTTTGACATTCATTGTTCTAAAGAGCTAGTTCCTCTCTTAAGTAAGAATGGAAATTAAAAATCTCAAACACCAACAAATCAACCAAAAATCAAGCCTGCTTTCTCGTTATCTATGGGTGGTCTTCACATGGGAATCAATGGGATCTGATTACAAATAACTTTTTCTGACAGGGAATTCCTATAACAGAGGGCAGATATGTAGCATTGGATAATAAGGTGCAAAGACGAGCAGGGGAAAGGAAATACAATACGATAAGATTTCCTGAACAGTAGATCTGAGTGTGCCTAATTTCTGGAATGTAAGCCTTGAGCTCATCCTGAATTTCTGGATATGAATTCTGTTGTTTTATGAGTGGGAATATTTGATATTATCAGTCTTTGCAGATGGAGAACATGATGTTAGAACTGTTTGCTACTGAGGTTGTTAAGCCTATGATTGCAGTAATGGAAAGAATTTATATGGGTGCTCTCTTTTACATGTACTTTGACCAATATTTTCTACCTGCATTTAAAAAAAATGGATTTACTTATACAGAGTTTAAAGTAGGGAGTACTGTTCAACATTTTATTTCACTTCTGTCTCTGAAATATATAATTTTGTTTTCCAGACATGGACATCTAAACCTACTATACTTGAAGTGCACAATTTATGTAGCCTAAGAGTTGTATTTTCTATAAGGTTAAGTATGACTCATTGGAAGCATCTAAATCCTGGATGGTGATTCACCATGGGAGTGAATTACTGCTTTTGGATACAGGGTGATCAAGGTAGGTCATCAAAGATAAGCACAAAAGAGAACAAACAGATGACTCATAGCATTGAGAGCAAAACATAAGAATCATTCAGAATTTCGTGATCAGTTTACCAATGTTTCTCACGAGAGAACAAAACAGATCTCTCACATCAGCTGCTTTTTCCTTCCTTCTGTTGTAGTGACATCTAAAAACTTAAATGAAGCTGTAGCCCTAGCCAAAACTGCTACTTCAGGGAACTTGTATTTTATTTTAAATAAGTTTGGGCAAATGAGTGAAGTGGATATTGTGAGAGGATGAGTAGAACATCCAGACAGCAAAATTATGTAAGAAACCGTATGCACCAAGACAAACCCATGAGAAGCTTCTAAATAATTCTAAATGAAAATGAACTCACCCCAGCTACCCCCATAAGCAACAATGGATTTTTGCGCAAATCACAGCAGAGTATGGCTTCATTTTGGCACTGGGAAGAGGAAATGCTAGCCTGGGACATCAGTTTTCAGAAATTTTCTTTGTTGTTGTGAGGGTGCCATAAGGCTGAGAAGTGCTTTGAGAACATCCCAGTAACAGAGTGTTAAAGCTGGTGTTACTGGGGCAGCAGGAGAGAGGCTTCCTGATCTGATACCACTTTGAAATTAAATATTTTTGATCCAGCAGATCTAGAGGTGCTGCATAGGAGTGGAAAGAAATAGAGAATAATTTGTGAGAAAGGGAAGCTGATGGGATAGAGGGATGGGTGAAAAACCAGTAGAAAGTGGGTAATCTTGGAAATTACAAAATTGCTTTCAACAAAATCCTTGCAAGAATAGTTTCTGTATCTGATATTTTTTTTTCTGCTGATGCAGTTTACAGTGGACTAGTAACCACTTTGATAGACTTTTCTAGAACAAAAACACATATGTGGAAAGCTTTTCATTCCACTGTAATGCTGTTTATGATAAGCCATGAATTGCTTCCTGCTTTGGAATTGTTAAAGAGTTACCTGATCTTCCCAAAACTACGTAAAATGCAATAAAAGTTTGGACTGATGAAATTGCTGCTGCAAGTCAGACTTGTCTCCAGAGGATAAGGTGAAAGATAATTATCTTAGCATTGCAAATATAAAAAAAAATATTAACCATGGTCTTAGACTGAAGACAGGTCTTATCCTCTGTCGTAAATACCTAAATTATTGTGGAATAGTGAATCAAAGTCTGCATAATAGCTCTTGACCTCCAAAATTTTCTTTGCAGATGTCTCTATGAGAACTCATGTCTGGCATTGTTGTTTCCTCCTCTGGAAAAATTGGATCAACAGAAGTTCCTGAGTGTGGATGTAGATGAAGTATTTGTGGATGGCCCAAAATCAAGAGGTTTAGTACACTATATAATGTAAAAAGGTCTTATGTCCTGAACTGAAGGTTATCCTGGTAAAGTAAATGTTAGTGGGGTAAATAGGCATGGACATTCTGTCCCTCACTAACAAACAGTTAAGATGTTCACAAATTGTGTCATTCTGCCTCTACTCATTATTGCTCCAGTGATGTCTGAAATGTTTGCAAAACATTTGCCAAGTTCATAACCAATATTGCAAACTGATTTTCCTAAGAGCTTGTTCTTTCATAACCCTCTTGTGAGTCTATGATTGCTTTGACTTCTAAAGGATAATCAAGAATAGCTGCAAGGAGGCCAGAAAAGCAAAACGTGGATTCACTGAATGTCAGTGGTTGCTGGGTTGGTTTAATGAACGAAAAGGTTATGTGTTGCTGATTCAAAAACCCCAAACAAAATGCAAATTTGTATAGACATAATTAATATAGATCAGCCTTGTTTTCATGTATGAAATGGAAATCAGTTTCCCCCTAATAATTAACACTGTTGGTACAGCTTTTAATTATACAACTCAATAAATCACACAAAGCCTCAGGTAAAAATACTGTTCCTATCTTATAAATCTATCCTGATCGTCTTTATGGGGTTAAAATAATGGCCACTGTGAACATGAAGGAAAGGCTTGAATCAGAGTGGGAAATTGGCTTAATCAGTCTTTGTAGTAGTGCAGAGAAGGTTTCTATGCAAATGTGGTGTCATATAATTAGGAACATGGTTGCTAATTGCCAAATCACTTATGATTATTGGTTGTTGTAATCTACATGTTTTTTAGCATAAAACATTGTAATATATGTTTCTGAGTATAAACACACGGGACATTATTTTAACAAAATTAACAGCTTTCAAAACAACAGTAAATAACATGTTTTATTCAAAGACATTGACAGAGCACTGTTTAATTACATTTAAGAATGCTGGGATTTTTAGTGCTTATGGTATAAAATGGTTACCAAAGGCTTTGCAATTGCTGATGATCTAAGTAAATTTTCTTACAATTCATTCAGATACAGAAAGAAGGGAGAATTTCTACTGGATTTTACAATTCATCAAGAATTCCTATGCTTAGTGAATTCAAAATGTGCATATCCCAAAATTTTTATTCCTTTCCTGCTGTAAATTTTTTCTTGAAGGCAGGCAGGCAGTCTGAGTGATTTCAGAATAAGGTTAACCCAACAGAGCAGACAGAACAAAGATAAAGTGTAACAGGAAATTTGATGTATCATTATGCTTTTTGTGTGATCAGGTTTTTGACAGGACCAAATTGACACAGAATTTTTGTTTAGGGGTAGAAATGCTATATTAAAGTGGCACATCAGAGTAGGTTATCTCTCTGCAATCACAAGACATGCAGATTTAAACATGCTGTGCTGGAAAGTGGTTTTTTTTCTAGGTTAAAATGCTCTTGGTTTCCTAAATCCATTTGTGTGTGTAGTGGGGAGGCTTTGCCTGGTGGTCAGAATTTGCCAGAACTGTGTGCACTAGCTGAGGGTGCTTTGTGGCCACAGAAGCACAAGCCCTTGCCATTTGTGCTGGAGCACGTAGCTAGTCAGGATCAGAGTTACTGCCTCCTGCCTCCTACAGAGATGTTGCCCTAGTTTCTGTATGGTATGGATGACTTGTTATGACTTTGTATTTACTGTTGGAAGCTCTCTACTAATGTCATCTATTTGAGGTACTTGACTCTGTTGTCTTTTTTTTCTTATTGAACATTGAATGTTCCTTTGATGTTATATTACAACACAATAGTAGAATTTCAATAATTTCCTCAAAAGCCGAACTTATGATCATCAAAAGAAGTAAAGGGAAAAAATGTTTGTAAAATTCTGTGTTCCCTAAGAAATTAAAATTATCTAATTTTAAAAAGTTTACTTTAGCAAAATTATTTGTAATTATAAACTGCCCTTACCCGGGTTTTTACTAAATAGGATACAGATTTATTTTGTCATCATCTTTGTGTGTTATAACATGCATTATTTAAATCATACAGTGATCATTAGAGACTGTCGTAAAGACCAGAAGAGTTATCAATATATTTATTTGATGCTTGCTTTTTGCAAAATGAGTCACAGAACAGCTAATGAAAATATAAAATTTTGGAAGAAATGAGGCTGTAATACAGCAGGGCCTCTGTTTACAGTGTGTTGCTAAACACCTGTATGGTCATAGGGAGGCAGTCGGGGCTGTGTGGCTGTACAGGGGTGGACCACCAGGGTTACCCTGGCAGCCCAGAAAGATGAGGGCTTGCTGAGCTGTGCTGGCTGGGAGGACTGGGGTGCTCTGTGTGAGGACTGTGATGCTGCTGCTCCCGAGGGCAGAACAAACACTGTCACTGTAGGGCTCTAGTCTAACACCTTCTGAATGTCAAATGGGTGTGTTCGGGACATGGAAATCAAAATTACTCCATGATACATTAAATTGCTCATACATGAAAGTGCGTGTCTTATGTTTTGATTTTCAAAGCCAAGAGGATATCCTTTTCCAGTTGCTCAGCCATTGCCAAATATGTCTGTAACACTCTGAAGGTATCATATCTAGAAATGGTTTGAGGTCAGTTAATTTCCCTGAATACTTGTTGTAGGTTAAACAGCTATGAGGACGTCTGCTGTCTGAAGCTGCCCTGCGTGTAGCCTAATGCATGAGAAGTCTCCTCCCTGAGAATACCTTTGTACTGTGCTTATATACAGAGATATTTACACTTCTGCACACACACAGAAGGAGAAGAGCATATTTGTACACTTATACTGAAGTGCATATAAACTTGTCCACAATCAACCAGCCCAGATGTGTGTGGTGTATGTGTTTACAGTTTCAGGTTGTTTGGAATACTGTTTGCATTGGAACACATGCAGAAAATGAGTCTCAATGAAGAGCTCTGTAAAGTTTCAAAGAAATGTCAGAGTAAAAGGTGGCCAGACAATTTAGGGTGATAAAGAATCAGAACAGACTGTCATTTGTGCGCAACAAAAAAAAAAAAAACAAAACCAAAACCAACAAAGGGTGCATCTCACTGGATAAATGGATAAATACTTAATTAAAAAATAGTCTCTCAGTTACACTTTTCAGTGAGATGAACATTAGGCACAGTATGCTCCAAAAGGCCAGCTTTAAATAAAAGCCAATTTGTAAAGATCTTTCATGTTTTATAACTGCCAAGGAGTTCTTATCACCTTGTAATCTTTTTAGATCGCTATCCTTAAGTAAAGTCAATGTGATTTTTTTTCATGCAAGTCATTTGTGATAAAGAGGAGTCTGATTTTCCATTAGTAGAGTAGTAATTTGTGCATTAGCACAACTGTCTGGAAGCGAACAGAGTCATGATGTAATGAAAGCATGACAGAGAACAGAATCTATACAACTTCAGGCAAAAAAAAAAATGGAGTATGTTTCTACGTCTCACTTTCTCCCCTGCACTATCTGTACAGAGAATGTGTAGAGTTGGACAATTTATGATTTTGATAAAAGCTTATTTCCAAGAGCCAGTTTGAGATTTAGGTTTTGATGTAGTGTAATATGAAAAATAATTAGAAATCATTTAGATAAATTATGTTGGGTGATCTTGAAAAATCACAAAACTTTGAGGTTCTTAAAAATCTTTGTATCACGTTTTCTTTCTCTGCATATTTCCAGAGTCTTCTGTTGAACAGGAAGGCAAATCATGTTTTCAAACAATCTCTGAAACACAATATAGAAATAAAATTTCTGCAAAATGACCAGGCTTTTAGCCCTATTCACTCTCTTTGCTGGCACTGTTCCTCTGGGTGTAGAGTTGGAAATATCTCTGGAACTGGACAATTTTTAATTGTGCTAGTGTTGAATGCTATGCACATTTCAAAATCTATTAAGCATGACCTTTTACAATCCTGACCTTAACTACGCTGTTTGGAGGTCAGGAGTTTCACAGAAATATTTTGCCTTAAGTCAAATAGGGATACACATAAATAAAGGCTGCCAGAGCTCCCAGGCAGAAGTAAGTGGCCTAATGCTTCTACTTTTTGTGAGATGCATCCAAGTACCGCTGTCATCTGGCTCTCTGTTGCCCACTTTAGGACATTTTGCATAGTAGTTTCACACTTTATATTAGCACGAAGTAGCATCTCTTTTCTCTCCCCCTCCTTTCCTGCAACAAGGGGCCTCTGGGCTGTGCCAAACCTGGGTGTGTCTTTGCAAATATGTCACTGTCTGTATGACAGACTGTAGCACGTCAATGCAGTGCTGATTTGAAATACAGACATTTTTCCTGCAAGATGTTTCTTGCTGAGCCAACCTTTCATTGCTCTTGCCAGTTTGAACCTTAGGGGAGTTTAGAGCTGAAGCTGATTAGGATTGATGAACCCCGGTTGCACAACAGCCCCAAAGGTCATTAGTACCTTTCAGATGATGGGTATAAAATGTCACATGATTTCCTTCCTGTAATCTTTTATTGTTTTGCAGATACATGTGAAAAGGGCAGTTTTCACTGACATGACTCATTCTGACCACTATTGAATGAAACAATTCAAATTTTTTGAATGTGTGCCAACTGCTTATTGATCAGCTTTCATTAAGACAGATTAAATATTAAATTAATTTTAAAGTTGTTATTGATGCTTAGGCAGTGGTCGTCTCTGAGGTTTCAGGTGGGTAACAAAAAGGAAAAAGGACATTTAATGCTGCTCTTTATAAAAAAATATCTTCTAAGACAAAGATTTTAAGATACCAATTCTTTGTATGGTTTCCTAGGGTGCTTGAGGGAATTTCTTTCATCCCAAAGGGTAACAATTTAAGTTTATTCACTGGATTGTCATAGAATAAAACTTGTTTCCCTCCACCCCCCATGAAAGAGTTTGCTAAAATTTTTAATAAAAGCAATGCAAAGGAGTAATAGGGTCATGACCAAACTGTCAGAGTATAATTTTCTTCTGTGCCTGAAGCCATTAGTGAGGGAAGAGTAGCTGCAAACTGGTAAGATGTTAAAGTTAGAGGCTAGAACTCTGTGGAGTTGACACTGCTAATAAAGGCATGAAGATCAGGAAAATGACTTGTGTTGGGGCACCACTTAATGCCCAGTAACACATTTTTCTTCCTATGCTTCTCTGCTCCTACAGTGTAAGGGTTTGTTTGGAAATTAATTAAACTCTGATAGCTGTTAGTGGTTAAAGTAATTTCAGAGAATGAAAATGATATATTTCTCTAAGGAAACAGGAAAGCAATTCATATGAAAGTAATTTTCTAATGAACTATTTTTCAGTTGGAGAGAGCAAATACGGTTGCTAGATTTCAATCGACTCAACACTGTCAGAATTCTACTGCAGCAATTACTTTAAAAAGTAATCTGTTTCATTGTAGGATATTAGCTCTGATGGAACTGTGTTTTCTTACAAGTGAAGATATGATTTATTTTTGCATTTTGTAGCTCATAATTACCAGGTTTATCATCGGTAATTTGGGTATGGCTATACCATTCTGATTTCTTATTGTCTGTGCTTTGTTTTACTGATTCTTAGTAGGCTCAAGCATACCTTGGTCCTGAACACATTCTGGCCCCAGAGCGTTTTAGTTTTAATGCTGCCACACTGGGAAATGTCACTTTGCTTGTGTCATTATTAACCTAAACTTCACAACCTAAAGTTAAGTTAGGAATGACTATGGTAAATGAAATCTAGTACTAACAATATTTGTGTGCAGATTGGATAAGAGATAGTGAATCTATCAACTTCCTTATTTCTGGATCACTTGGCATTACTTGGAAGGAAAAAAAGACCCTGTGAATTGCAAAAGGAAAGGTGAGAAAAAAGAAAAGGGAAGCTCTTCTGGAAAGTTTTGTGTTCCTTACGTACCTCAAAGATGAGATACATCCTAATGGCTTTTAAAACTCTCAGGTTAGACAACTTTTTTTTAAGGAAAAAAGAAATTTTAAAAAACATCTAATTGTAGAAATTCAGGGAATCTAAAAATTATTCCTGCTGCATATCAGTGGGTAGTATTCTGTCAGAAGACCTGAAAGATTCAGATAGAGAAATTTCTACTTAACTGGATACAATGGTAAATATAGTTAGCAGAGAAAAATGTCGAGCTATAATCACCCTTAATTTCCTCTAGTGCTGGAGACCATTACACTTGACAAAAGACCAAAAAGTGCCATCAGCTTTGCAGCAGTCCTATATTCTTGGAAGAGTTGCACAGTTGTGCTTCACTTCCTCACGTCTGCTACCGTGCAAGCATAAAACTACATACTGCTATGTAGATTTATCAATATCCTGTTCTGTCTGGAATTTCAACCTGCTGCTCAGTGAAGCTCTATACCATCAAGATTTTCTCCCACATTTGGGATCTTGACTATATCACAGAAGTGCTTTGTAAAAAAATGTTCTTTTTCCACTATTAGATATAGCTCATCTGGGAATGCTCTTGCATATTAGTATAGCTGCTAGATGTTGTATTGAGTTGTGCAAACTCTTAGCTTCACCCCAGAAGTGTTCACAGAGTAAATAATTAATCCATGTAATACGCTTCAGGGGGGAAAATATTGTAAAAATATTAACTTTAATTTTTTTGTTGGACAGTATGTTGAGTTGTTCTTCCATTACTGAAACAAACTTCACATTGATGTTATTAATATTTTGCTTAGGTAATGAATTATTAAGAAGCACAACATTTGGCCTTTTTTAATCTCTTTGATGGAGCTTTTAATTAACGTTTTTGTAATTTGATTTGATGTGCTATTCTATTTTTGTGCAATAAAGTACTCCAAAGTAGTTGGATTAAAGGCACTATAAACTGAAATGATGGTCACACAAAACATCCAAACACTTCAGTCTAATGTAGCAGAACATTGTACACCCAAAGAAGACATGAAAACCTGACACTGAAGCTTAGCTATTCTCTGGGGCACTTCTTTTATGTTTGCTGTTACACAACTTCAGAAATGTAATTTCCCTTCTAGGTGAATTATTTCTTATTATTCTGCACAATGTGTAATACTTTCTGTAACTAAAACATCTCTTTTGATGACGTCAGGAAGTGCTTTGATGCACTGGTCACACTGGATCAAGGCTACTTTCCATGGGCTTGAGTTGTGTCTTTCCATTTATTTCTTGTTTTGGACGTGAAACTGATGTAACGGAAAAAATTCCCAGTCACCTCTTCTTTATCAACCGTAGTGAGGCTGGCATGTTCCACAAAGTGGAAGAGAAACAGCTGAAATAGACAGCTGTAGGGTGCTGGAGAGAAAGATGTGAAGATTGGTAAGGGGAGGATCTCAGCCTGTTGCTGCAAAGCTCCATGAAGGTCTTGTGAAGGTCCCATGAAGGTCACTCACCTGGAATCCTGGCGGGGTGAGGACCACAGGGGTGGTGACTGTGTGCTGCCCTGTTGCTCAAAACTTCTTGCAGGCCCCTATTGCAGAGGACATGTTTCTCTGCAGTGGTCCTTTCTGCAGCACTTTGTCTCAGGTTTTTCCTCCTCTACACTGCCTTTGCCAGAGGAAGTAAATTATTTCCTCAGCTTGAGTTTCAGCATTTCCCCCAAGTAACTCTTAACTCTTGTCTTTTTTGCCTCCTTAATATTTTAGTTACTCTTCAGAGCCTTTTAACTCCCCATCCATGAGTGTTTTTTCCCCTTCTCTTCAGGTAAACTCACATGAAATATGTTCCAGACTTGTGCTCCTTTAAATATTTCTATATCGAGTGCTGATCCACTTCCTCTCTCCCTCTTCCCTCCTTCCTTCTCTGTTGGACTGTATAGTTTGCTGTCCCACTGCTAGATCCAGTACTTCTGAATCTCTTTTTTGACTTCTGCTTCTCAATGAAAATTTCTTGCATTGAACTCCAACTTCCCAGCAGATCCTGTCTGTCTATAAAACAGTTTCGGGCTAGGCATTCCTTAGACTGCAATAATGTTTATTTTCTTCTTTGATCTTCTCTCTTTTGGCAGTTTTTGCTATCAATGAACCACAACAGCAACATGGCTTGTCATGGAAATGTAACTTTCCTGTATACTCTGCAGTGTTTGAAAAATTAATCACATGAGCCACTGAAGAAGTCACATTAGTATTCACTAATATGAAATGGAAGGCAATGTACATAGCTGTTCAAAGAGGCTGCAATTATCAGCTAGAGCAAACAATTTGCATAACTTCCCCATAATTATAACAAACCCAGCTCAGTTTGTGCTCTGAAATTCCTGGCATTGTTCACATATCATTAAACATACTAGGATTAAAATGGCCCTTCATGCCTTCTGTGGCTGGCTTAACACCTTTTTCCTTTCCTTCTGTCTAAATATATGAACAGAAAAGTGCAACGTTTTATTATCGAAATTCTTGATAGTTTCTGTCTCCTGTTACTGTTTTTTTTTTCTATATTCATTTATCCTTGCTCTAACTAAATTGTGGTATTTGTTCCTGAACCTGCTTCTCTGCAGTTCTGGGAAGGTACACTTAGTTATCTAAATCATGCCCTAGTGTCAGTCTGAAAAATGCCAGGTGCTGTTAGGGACAGTTAAAGAACTGGTTAATTATGTGCTGGATGGCACATAACAAACTGAAAGTTGGAAAAGCATGTATACCCTTACCACCTAGTATTAAAACTATGCTTTTAGACTATAGAAGTTGGTAATTCTTTAGGAAGGGGGAAGAAAAAGTATAATTTCAAGAAAAATAGTCAAAGCTTGAGAACGTGACATTTGGGTAGTCAAGCCTTCCCTATAATTTATAAAATGTACTAAGAACCCAGATGGGAATGTCACTCTTCATACAGAGTTCCAGTCTACTGTAGTTGTCTTTTGTAATGTCTCATTGTGTATTGGGTAGGCATTTAGTCTTATGCTTATTATAATGAATTTCTTTTTCACAGATATTTTAATAAATATTTTAATAGATGTAATGCTGTGATTTCTCTCTATTATTAAAATTGATGAATAGATGGGAAATTGCAAAACATGACACAATACTAGAGTTTCACCTCTCAGTTGTATTACATTGAATAGTTTGAATACTTCATGTTGCTTTGATTTATAATGTTTGCAGAATACTACATTCAGACCCAAATGAACTCTGCATTTTTCTGCCTAAACAAATGTGATAATTCTCTTAGGATTAAAATGAAATCTAATTATTGGCATTATTGTTTAATTATGTGGAATAGTGCTTCTACAAGATCATTCAATTTTGTTTAACATGTTGTTAAATTAAGTTCTGAAATATCTTCTGTTGCTGGAAAAGAAACTTTAAGTATGAAATAGAAATAATGTAATTTGGGAGTGCTATTTATACGTAATCTTCAGACTCCATGTGGAATGACTTGAGTGCAATTATAATATTGGTAGCGATTAAAAATGTTCAGGGATAATAAACCATTCCTGATTAGGATGGACATTCACTATGTGTTCCGTGTGTGAAGAAATTAAAGAGGAGAAAAAACCCCATGGAAATGTCTCTATTCTTCTGAAATGCTTTTTACAGCAGGTACAAATGTTAGAATTCAAGATTGTATTTGGAAGAGTTATTTCATGAAATGGTTCTTTAAGGCAACAGACACAATCCAAAACACAGGAATTTCCATATGAATATGAGGTGCAAGATTACTCTCAGAGTGATGGACCACTGTAACAGGCTACCCAAAGAAGTCATGGAGTTTCCTTCTCTGGAGATATTCAAACCCAGCCTGGACACGATCCTGTGCAATCTGCTCTGGATGAACTGGTTTTATCAAGGGGGTTGGACTAGATGATCCAGGGTTCTCTTCCAACTCCAGCCACTCTGTAATTCTGCTATTCTGTGAAAGTTTTAAGGAGACACTCTGAAGGGAAATATTTTACCAGCTTGACCTTTTTGATATAAAACTTCAGCCAAAGGTTCGCCAGCATAAGCCAGTCCTGCCTCACGTCAAGCGAAAAAGGATTCTATATCTGAGATATGACTAGTTACTGTGCTGATGAAAGTTGTAGAATCATGTTAGAACAAACGTGAATACTTGAGTTCTCAGACATTACATGACTCCACAGAAAAAGATACAGGAAACATTTGACTGCCCTGCAGGAGTCCATGATGGAAGTTAGGAATGTCTGAAGACTGTGATGGTGAAGAAGGTTAATAAAGAAGGTCCTTCTTTATTAACCTTTTCCTGTTATAAAGTAATGGAAAGTGCTTTCTAAAAGCATGGGGAAAGCTTAGGCAAAAGCAGTAAAAGGTGTGTGAGGAAGTTGGCCTATTCTGTGGAAAAAAAGGAAGGAGGAAAAAAGGTGAAGAGGTTCTATGAAATGAAAGAGTATCAGGTGTTCTTCATTTCATCATTCCATTAATTCAATGGAGAAATCTTGAAAGAATTTTAGCTTTTGTTGAAGAGAAAAACAAGGAGAACAAATGCCATATGAAAGGCTGGTAAACCAGTCAAAATTGTTTCCTTTTATTTTTTATTCCTTTAGCCTGAGGAAGATAACTCTAGGAACACCAAGTCTTGAAAAGGAGATTTTTTCGCTGGATTACTGGTTTTGATGTAAATTAGTCTGTATCTCTGAGTGCTCATTTGCATCTCTACGTTTAGAAGAGAAAATAATATTATTTGAAGTCTATCTTTTGGTAAGTTACGTGAGCAGTTTCTGTTCTATTATTTTCTATTTGTTTCTATCTTTCCCTGATTTTATCCCATCTTTCCCTAGTGATGAAAATGATTTTCAAAAATTTTATTGAAAAATATGCAGGTTTTGATGTATATGATAGCTCAAGTGTTGGTCTTATGTTTAAATACTGTAATAGAAAGGTAAGGTACCAAGGTCTTAAGATTTTATCATATTAGTCTGATTACATAATTAGAATGATAAGACAACTGTCAAAGTTGAAAATACCTTAGAATGATTTAGAACTGAAGTTGACTTAATATACTCACATTTTCATCATTGTTTAAACCCTTACTCCCTAAAGCTAAAAATTGTAAGAGAAGAAATAGCTCCATGAAGTTAATTTGCCATCAAAAGTGGGATCTCATATTTAAAATGACTGCTTTTTTCTTTTTCCTCTGTGTGTCCTGCTACAACTCTGCACAGCAGCTTCTAAGGCACCTCTTCTGTGCTCACACTAAAATTCCAATGGGAATGATTTTGCACTTCAAAATTTCTACAGGGCCAGGCATGAATTAGCATAGCTGTACAATACATTCACCTTGAAGTCTTTCTTAGCTGGTCACAGTACAAAAAATGGTGGAATGGGCTGCAATTAAAGCTTCATAGTAAAGATCAAAAACTGTGTTATTTTTGTCAGGTCTTGCCTTTCTCACTCCGATTGTATAACTTGTGCTTGGACACTTTGAACTTAATGATAAACAGTACTTTTAGGCTGCTAACTACCCTGTTGGAATGCTGAAGCTCTTCAGTCATGGAATTAAAGGACAATTGTGGAAGAAATTAATCTCTTTGTATTTAGATTGGAAGTGTTTACTTCAAAACACAAAGATCTAAATTTACCAAGGTACAGCAAGACAGAACAACAGTGTGAAAATCAAGCCCTGAGAGCCCTCTGCCCTAGTGTTGGAAAGTCAATTGTGTTGCACTGAGTCAGCCAAAACAAGAGAGTGCTACCGAGGGAGAAACCTCTGCAGGGTCAAACTAAATAACTTAAAATTTTCTAAATGGCAAAACTGTTGTGTTTTATAAACATGCATTTCAATAGAAATTTAAAAAATTTCAAAGGGAACTTGTATGTTTTGACTCTTTGACAAATCTGTAGGCTCTTGGCTTTCAATGTTTAAAGGGCATCTCAAACCAGAAATTAGTCTAACCACAGTATGTACATTAAAACGATTCAGGGATGTTGCTATTTCTCAGTGGCCTTTCCCCCCCCCCCCCCCCATGAGTTGTCAACCTTTATATAAGGGAACAAAAAGAAAACATTAGACTCATAATATGAATCAGAATGTTTCTGAGTAAAAAAAAAAGGCAAGAGAACATTTAGAAGTAAGAAGAATGCAGATCTGAAGCAAAAAAATTCCACCTTAATCAACCACTGCAAGGAGGAAACTGAGAAATTATAAACTCTTTTAAAAATGTGTTTATCTATCTGGCTATTAATGCTGATAGCAGCTTATATAATCACCAGACATTTTCCCTGAAAAATGGATGAAGTTAAATGAAGCCTTCCTTGGAGTCTGCCATCCTTCACTGGCATGCTGCTGAAAGAGTGTATTAGCTATAGATTGAATGTGATGTACTGCTTTTCAAATGACAGAAGTTTCTTAGCTAGTTCCTTTGAAAGAAAAATTAAGACAGATGAATATTCTAGCAGTCTATGAAAAAGGCATAAAACTAGAAAGTGTCTGAAGCACTGACAGAGACAACATATACCACTTTCATTCTAGAACTAGGTAGGGGAGGCTTTTGCACTACTTTTACATGTAGTTACTTATCAGTAATATACAATGTTTTCTTTTCCTGGCTTCCTGCTGTTTATTATGTTTCTTCAACGATCCACAAATTCTTTCTTCTGAAAGTATGAAGAGTAAAGGTAAAGAAATCAGTTAGAATTAAGTTTGAAACCATAAACCTATATTAATAAAGCCAGCAGGATTTTAGGCATTTGAATTCCTTTCATTTCACTAGAATTTAGGGGGTGGTGCCACTGAAAGTATGGGCTTCTTAGAATAATTGCATGGCTTAAATTGAAAGAGACCTTAAAGATACTCCAGTTCCAACCCCATGTTTCATGTGTTTTGATGCTCATGAGAATGAAGGGTACTGTATTTTAAAGTCTTGTCTGTCATGGATTGTACATTTTCCAGTGTTTAACAAAAAATTGGTATTGTGCCTGAGGGGTTTACAGGAAGCTGGTGGCATAATAACAGTCCCTAACTCCTGCATTTTTGGCTGAGAAACAGTCTCAGCAAGAAGGAGATGAAAATAGGCAAGAAAATGTGAGAAACTATATAAGATGGTAGAACATTTGGGCAGTAGCAGAAAACTTAATTGTCAGAAGTATGTATTAAATCTTTGCTGCCACACATTTGTTCATGCTAGACTAATAGTTTTATTCACCTGTTAACATGCCTCTGTTCCTGTATTGTATTTTATTGAATCTGAATGAAGTCATAGTTATGCCTTAGGTCAACAAAAGTTTACAGCAGAACTTGTAAACAGGGTGTCTTTGCAGGTGAATTTGGGACAAATGTATGCTGAAGTGGCCATCAGTATCTTCTCTCTTGTGCTCTCTGCAGTATTCAATAGACACTTGATGCAAGCTTTCTTGGCACAAATATTTTCCATTGAATCTTCAGGGTGATACAGTTGCTTCTCTTATGCTGTGCTCTCTAGTGTCCCCAGGTCCACTCTTCCAGTCTGAACTTTCACATGCCAGCTTCTAGTCCACAGCATCATTTATTTCCCTGGCAGCCAGCATAAAGGGATTTCAACCTCTAGAGAGAAAGGCCAGATTGGCAGCAATTAAAGAAAACATTTCTGTGAGCTGGCAGTGCATTACCAGTCTTGTTAGATAGTGTACAAATCTTGTCACCGAAAGTCAATTGCCATTATAGTGAGGTATATTTTACTTCTGGAAAAAAAAAAAATGGTTCAGTCTTTACTCTTCTAACTGCATCACAAACCCATGGTGAAAGACTGAGGTCTATATAGCGTGAAGAGATTTTCCCAGGCAGTCACTGTGTGAAGAGAAGTCTCACAAAACAATTCTACCCTGAGCAAGGATTCCAAGTAATATCAAAGACATTTATACTGTACTACACAAGCTAATCACAGCAACTGCAAAACCGTCAATATGCTGATTGCATTTCTGTTTTGGAATGTATCACCTGGGTTTATTATCCTATCCGTACCTTTTACCATCTGTACTTATCACAGACAGAAAAAGGAAAATAATTGTATTTCTTTTTTTTACAGGGCAGCTGAAAGGGAAGTTATATAGTGTGCTCTCATGGTGCATGGCATTTATGAATTGAAAAGGTGTTACACTGTAAACACCTCATAAAACACCTGTTATCAGTTTTTATAATTTGGGGGATGGTTTCTGATATACTCATTCTCAGATCATGTCCTTAGAGGAAAAAACTATGGATTTTAATGATAAGGCAAACAAAAATAAGATTGTAAGAGATACAGTTTTATTGAGAATTCCATGCTAATAATAATAATCTTGGGAGAATTCAGTGGGGATTCAGAGCAATGTTTTCTTTGAAGAAACTTTTCATTCAACAAGACAAAAATTTATCTATTTGGGTTAAAAATATTTATTGGTTTCTTCCAAAAGTTTCCAACATTTTAGTTAGCATTTTAAGAAATACAATTATGAACCTGATCAATGATATTTTAATTCCATTAGGACTTATGTGACCTAACATCAAAATACCTCTTTGAATTTGAATCTAATGTACTGTAACGAAAGATGAATGCAAAAATGTCTGCTTCTAACAGCTCAGGTATTTAATGACCCTTTAAATAAATAATCTCAAATTATTTTTTTAAGGCCGAGCACTTCAGATTTATGTTACTAGATGTGAAATTATATTAGGTAGATGGAAAACTCCAGTCTTGTTTATATATTTATAATCTCTTTTTCTGTTCTTGAAGATAATTTCTGTTAGACTAAAATTCTTCACATTCAACATTTCCTTTGTATGCCATTTCTGTCCAATTTTCTCAAACTCTTCTCTCTTGAATGTATATGTGTGTGGTTGTGTGTTGTTTTTTATTAGTTTGGTTTTTTCAAGTGTTTTCTTCCTTCCATTGATTCTTCCACTAGTTTTGCTTTGTACTTTAATCAATGTGAATATTAGGTTTTGTAGAGATTTCTAGGTGTATTGAACCAGTACTTGCTTTTCTGTCTATGGGATATAGTTCTGCCTTTTCATTTAGGATAACTGTATCTTTTAAAAGTTCACCTTTTTTTAAGTTCCTTTGGACTATTCACTTACTCTATTTGATTATTTACTGATGGTATTTTATTATTGTTGCTGTCACTGAGAGAGTTTTTGTCTCACAGCTGGCACAGCACCTGCGGTGCTGAGGCTTGCCCACAAAAGCTTATTGTAATTAAATTCTGCATTGTGCAGGACCAGGGACAAGAGGCTGTACTTTGCCCTAAAATATCAGCAATAATGATAACCAATTTTTGTAAAGTCTAGGACAATTCTAACCTGCTGCGAGGTAACAGAACTGTTTCTGCTGCTGTTGCAGCTTTTGTAACACTTGAGATTTTCCAACACATCTACTGATCCTTTTCCCTAACATTTAAGGGGTAAAGGGAATTTATTGGTATCCAAAGGGCAAGGCACATGCATATTCTCTATGTCACAAGAGCACCTTCTGTGGTAGCAGGCTTGGGGGCAATAAAAGCTGTAGAAGTCGTTTTTCTGGAGTGAAGCAATACTCAGAATACAAATAGGCAGCTCTGCTGTCTCCCTGGTGGCATGTCAGAGAATTATAGAGCTGGAAGAATTAGTCATTGTCATATTTAAGGGGCCTTGGCCAGAAAGCCTTGGAAAGCTGTCATTATCGTGTCAGTTTTGCTGTTACAGCCTTGAACCAGGGCCTATTAATAACTAAGAAAGGGAATGTGTTCACATTTTCTGTATTCTGCTTGGAAAGAATTTCATTCTGTATTCTCACCACAAGTCTTTTCTTTTCTATGCCTCTGCTGTCCAGGGGGCATGTGAATCAGCAGTGATTATTTGTTTAATAGGAGGCATCTAGGTTTTCCTGGTTTAGTGCATCACTTTATATCGTACAAGTGTATGCCACTTCCCCGTCACAAAGCAATCACCACAGGGTGAACTGCAGCTGCTGATCTACAACTGCACCAATTCCAAATCAAACTTGGCTTTACCTTCTGTCCTGGTGTTGGGGATGGCTGTCCCCTTTACAGCTGTGGAAACATCCTGTAGCAAGAGTGTTCAGAGTATGCATGAAGGGTCAGGGGCTCTTAAGTTGATCTGGACCTTCCCCACACAGTTCCTGCTGCTGACTTACACCATGTATACTGTTCATACTTTATTCACTCTGCTCCTGTGGCAAATTCTCAAGAGACTCCATAATTTTGATTTTGTTTCAGGGAAGGCTTATTTATTTCTCTTCACCTGGCTAGGGTACATCTGATGCTTGAGTCACACACATTTTGCAATTAGCAGGTTCTACCCTCAATTAATGATCTCATTTGTTTCCCTGAGCCCACTCAAAAGAAAAATTTTTAACAAAATGCATCCCTTATGCTATCTTAGGTATGTACAGAACTTGTAGCACTTTCATGAATTGCTGATTTAATTTTAAAACAGATGTTGGAAAGGGTTTAAAGTGCATTTTTCCACTTGAATGTTATTTTTTCTTTGTTATCATGTCCTTTTCCAGTCACTTTCACCCTCTGTAAACAAATTTAACATATTATATTTTATACAACTTAGTTAAGCAAATGGCAGATTGTGATCTGAAATTATGTACAATCCACAAGTTTAATACTTTTTATTAGGAATTTTTTTATATTTTAAAGAAAATTGGAAGTTCTATTCTTTCTTAAATTTGAGAATGGACTTGATATGAAAGTGTGGCTATTTCCATGTCTTCTGATGACATACACCATTGCAAATGTCATGTATTCACAGAATCACAGAACAGTTGACAGGTGTCAGGTGTTCTGTCAGGTGTTCTGTTGTCAGGTGTTCTGTCTGGTCTGCTTGGTGGGTTTAAGGGAAGGTGGTTTGATTTATGTTGGGTAGAGTGCAGAATAAACAACAAAATTCTCAGGGGGTTCAGTGACAAATCTTTACTTGCAAACTTTAAAACATTAAGGTAGTATAAGGTACTTGGCAAATTTTAAAATATACCCATTTTGGTTAGAAAAGCAACAGTATAAAAGCATGAAAAATAACTCTTACCAAAATGTATAAGTGAAAAGAAAGAAAGAGAAAGAAATGATAATTCCCACGACGATCCCATGATGAGACTTGACTGTTGCAATGTCACTGTCTGTTGGTAGAAGTTGGTGACGGTCTTGATCCATGAGGGGTGGGGGAAGCCCATGAGACACCACGTCCCTCCTGTGGGGTTATCATACACTTAGTGGCTCAGTGGGAATGCCCAGGTACCTCCCCCAGAACGGGGAGTTTGGCACTGGATGATGTAAGGTTGTGGATGACAGGACACTTTGGGAGTCTTTGATGGATTATGACACTTTGTAAAACATTACAGCTGCCTCTTAGCAATCCTCCAGTTCCTTCATCTTTGTGGCCCTTCACTGGGCTGTGTGCAGAATATCCATGTCTCTGTCACACTGAAAAGCCCAGAACTGCACACAGTAGTCCAGGTTTGCCTGCAACAGCACTGAATCAAGAGGAAGGATCACTTCTCCCATCCAGCTGACAACATATACGTTAATATTTATTGAAACAGCATGTTGATGGCTCATGTGCAACCCTCTGTCCCCAGGTCCCTTTCTGCAAAGCTGCTTTCCAAATAGGTGGCCCCAGCATCTGCTGGTGCCTGTGGTTGTTCCTCCCCAATGGCAGAACTTTGCACTTCAACTTGTTGGAATTCATGAAGCTCCTGTGGGCCCATTTCTTCTTCCTCTCCAGGTCTGTGACAATCCTGTGGGCTATCAGTCTTTCCTCCCAGTCTTGCACCTTCTGCAGACTTGCTGAGGATACACACTGTCCCATCATCCCGCTCATTAATGAAGATGTTGAACAGGATCAGACACAGCCCTTGGCTGCAGTGGTAGTTACTGGGGTGATGCTTTGTAGTGGAGCACGGTGGCACACCATGTGTCTACACTGGCTATAAACATGACTTGCCTTATTTCCATGATGTATAGGTGCCTTCACAGCATATATGAACACTACTGAACAAAATAGCAATTTGCCAAGGGCTAAAACTTTTGAAAGTTTTGTTTTACAGTGTTGGTGATGACTGCTGTTTACACACATAAATCTCTTAAGGCTTACAAACAAACTTATTTAAATTAAATCTCATTTCTTTACCACTAAGCTTCTTTCACTTGAAACAAACTTTAAATTAAATGCCATTCCTTATTCTTCCATCCATATAATAATGGCCTTCTAATTCATGTTTTTCAAAAAGAAAAAATGAATAGATGTGCAAACACACACTGTTTCATCTTGAATTGAATTCTGACAGAGCACATTCAATTTGTGCTGAGGTCTTGCTCTGTCTTGAAGTATATGGACTTGGCTTGAAACAACAATAGATCAGGTCTATTAATCAAACCTGGATAAACCCACATCTGCTTCATGTGTATAACAGACGCCCCAAACAACAAGATTTGTTGTCCTCTGTCTGCTTAACCAGAAAACATAATCCATCTGGTTATAAAACCACAGCAGAATACCATACTATGTATTTCTGGAGTAAACATATGTCATTGCTCAACTTTTAAGAAGAGCTAAAGGTCAAGGAATTAGCATGTAGAAGTTCTAAATTACATCACAACTGAAGAGCTAGCAAATTTTTTACTCCTCTGAAGTTTACAATATTATGTAAGTCTATATAGCTATACCTAATACATTTGAAAATACATTTCCCATGCTAATATTTTTAAAATAGAATAGTATTATTAAATTCTTAGCCTATCTTATCTTAAAATGATACAAACATTAGAAATTCCTGATTTGAAAACCAATAAAATTTAGTATCACAGTGTAGACTGAATTGCAAAGAATCTATGTATAAAGTTTTGGCTGTTATTTCTAAGAAAACTTTCTATATGAGCTATATTGTGGTTAAAAATAGAGTGAATTGCTAATCAAGTAAACCTGCTTTTGGCTACCTTTTGAGCTATAAAACTCTTGAGGTGTTCCTTTGACTAATTAGCTCTTACTCTGTCCCCAGGCTTGCTATTGTCATTTTGTATTCTGCTGAAATTGCAGGGGATGTTTTGTACCACTGTTGCTGCAGAGAAGAGCTCTGAAAGAGCTGTGCCGTAGCAGATATCAGAAGGAGAGATTCCATATGGGTAATCTTCCCTCTTAGAATAATGGGAAATTAATTCAATTAACCCCTCCAAGACATTTTATTTCAGATGGTGTACATCAAAAATTTGTTCATTCAGACTCTATAATAAAACACAGTGAGGGAGAAACCTAAGGTTCTGAGTATCAGTTATTATCTAAATCTCAGGGATAATGCAATTTTTAAACTGCCTGCTGTGATTCAAATTATTTCCCTGGAATACCTGTTCCAAGAAGATTCTCTAAGAAAGTTAACAGTTGCACAGATGATGACTTCCCAAAGCTCAACAGAATCAAGGAGATCTTTATAAAACTTTAATAATGATTAGAAGTGTATGGTGGACATGTGTATGTGTTTAACAGTCAACAGCAGCTAACAAGCTTATACTTCCAAGGAAATATATTGCTTTGTGTAGCTACTAATCTTGAAGAAATATAAAATATCCCAGTTTTAGTCATTACTTCAATAAAATTTGTGTATTAAGGAGCAGCAATATTTTGTTATGAAGATGGTAGATTACAAAAAGGAACTAAGAAGTGGTATAAATTTACAAAACCCTTGAAGGAAAGGAATATACATCAGGTGATAAATCATCTAGAATATAAAATATGAATAAAAAGAGAAATTTAATGAACAAAAATATGGTGAATTCTACATTTAAAAAAAAAAGATATTACTAATCTATTAGCCTTTACCAAATGTAAAAAGATAGTAATGGAATTAAAAATATATGCGTGGATGGAATCACTGCAAGAAGCTTAGTTTTATATATAGGAGCAGATCCCAGAGGATGATGGCAGTCTACAAGTCTTGTAGATCTGCCACATCAGAATATGTTATGAATTTTTTAAAACTTAAATACAAGTTTTCCCAGCTTCCAGCCCTAATTGGAAAACACTAACCTAAATTTGAGAGTACTGTAAAATTATTGAAGACATTTGTAACCAGATGCTAGAAATGTTTCTGTTCCTAAGGTCTTTCATATTGTGGATTTGTTTTTTTTTTTTGATCACAAGATAATTGGTTTTCTACTTTTAGAATATACCTATAACTTAGTGCAGTCAGGTGAATTTGATATTTTAATTCCATACTTAATTTTGTTTGGCATTTGAAGCCATTGCTTATTGCTAAACAAATAAATATTTCTTGAAGAAACAGCAAGAAAGCTGTAATTTCTATTGATGCATGTCCCAAGATGCAACACCCTTCATCATTCCCATGTATTCTGAGGTGTATGAGTATTTTTTGAAGCTCATATTTTTAAGCTCTGTTTAGTTTCTTCTGGTTGCTTAGAGATTATAGGCTTTGCATTGTACTCAATTCAGCTTCTTGAAGCCAGATTGTGTGTTTATTCTGCTTTTGATGACATTAAATACATCAAAACTTGCAATTAATTCAATGGCTGTGTCATTTAGCTTAAAAGTTCATTGCAGATCAGTATTAAAAATTAGGACATCTGCATGCAGTAGTAGTGTTGACTTTTAAAATATTTAATGGGATAAGACCCTCTTACCTGAAAGCCTCTTACCAAGGCACATTGATGTAGCTAAGATCTGCAGTGTCTCTCAGACAAGGAATTTTCTTATCCCTTTCTCCTTATCCAAACTCTCTTTGAGAAGTGATTTCCTTTGGGATGTTTCTGTGATTCCCAGATCCACAGTAAACAAAACCTGCTGCATTCAGGGAATGCTGCAAGCTCACAGCCAGAGAGCTGAAACTGTGTTAAAGCTGGACGTCCCCAGTGCAGAGGCTCCCTTGTTCTCATTCAACTCTCCCCTTGATCTCCTCTTCAGCTCCTGCTCTGATTAGTCAAGTTTTAAGCACAGAAACATTAAGAGAGGGAAGGAAGCCACATTTGTGACTTTCCCACAACACTACCAGTAGATTTTGGGTGTTAAATCTGTCAAGGCAGATGGGAATTTAACTTATGTTTCACCTATCTATGCTGAATGGTGAGTTGGGAGCATTCAAGAGAGCAGAGCACCCTGCCATCCCAGTTTAGCAGATTTAACCTAAGTTTTATGAAGGAAACTATTATGAATAATCAAACTGTATTATTCGGTAAATAAGATGTTTACTTTGGAATAGTTGTCTGTATTTTTCCATTGATTCATAGTATTAATATAGTGCTGGAGGTTTTTACGATGTTCAGGTTAGTACCTTTCTGTGTGAACTCTACCGAACTGAAATGGCGATAAATGACACAAAAGTTATGGAAAAAGGGCTCAAACACTGTCTTGTTTCTACCTAACATCACCACAAATCTAACTGTGGCTTTTTTTTTAAGATGTCTGAGATTTTTATTTAGTGAGTTTTTAACTACTGCGCTTGCACCATCAAAGACATAGCATGATAAGTCATAAAATTTTCATGAATGTAGACCTGGGGATGCACTTTATTAGAATTCTAAAGTTCTGCTATTATTTTTAATGATTTTTACATATCTTACACTGAGTAATGCACAATTTGTGTTGGTGAAATTTTCATGCATCTTAGCCAGCAAAATTGAGAGATAGACTACATGGTACCTGCCTTGTATTTCAGACATTAAGAGTTCTATATTTCCTAATCTTTACATATGCCAATGAAATGTGATTCTCTGTATTCAAAGAACTATCTCAAATAATGCCATCACAAGGCAGAAAGGCAACAATTCTTAAGTGGAATTTCTTGCTAAATTTTGTTTTTTAAAGTTCTTTCGCACTACTGAAAGAAAATAAAATTATACATTTTAAGTTCTTTTTTGCTGTTTCTCCCTGAAGACCTGTTGCCCTTTACATCCCCAGACACACATTTTTCTTCCATAGTTCATGGTCTTCATGAACCATCTGTTCTGCTCTCTGAGGTCTGTTTCCCTGTGTGTTATGTCATAACACTTGAAGTACGAAGAAATTTCTTGCACAGTTGGGAAAACAACACAGGGAAAAAACTGGCGTTTGGGTGGCATTTTCCACATATTTGCAAAGACTCTTTTGGTAGCTTACAGTAATCCTGAGATTCACTGTACTTTTTCCTTCTTTTCTTGTGTGTGAAAGCAGGGAAGACATTTGGCATATTTTAACCCAGACAAAGTCCATCAATTTGAGAAATCTGAGGGCTACTTGTAAATATTCCTGCTACACTGCAATATCTTGTGATTACAGGCTTTCCTCAAGTAGTTGTAGCTGTCTGTCGGGCATCATGTTACCACTGAAGGAGGAAAGGCCTCAGGTCTCAGTATCTCTGCACTGCTGTTTTCCTGTTTCTTTAAGGGCTACCTTCCCCTAGTCTTCTGCTAGCAGAGGATAGGAGAATAGCACCTTGCACATCATGTGTTGGGAACAGGGATGGGAGGAAGGAATATAAACACAAGCCATTGTTTGATTCCCAGGTTAACACTAACATCTTCTCTAAGTTCAGTTCTAGTTAGCTGTTGATAAATTTTGGTGCTGGACTGACAAATTCACGACAGGCTATTCTCAAGTTCCTGCGTGAGGTGGCTGTTCTCCAGTGGCCCTCTGGCTGCCTCTGGATGTGGCACCTAATTCAGCTTTAACTGAGGAAACCCAGAACTTTAGCAAAAAAATAAACCTCAGCTGGAGATTTGGCAAAAGAAATGAGTTCAAAACTGTTTCTTAAGCTAAGGCTGAGGTGATTGCTTAACACACAGTAGCCTTACAATCTTTTTCATTACTTTTTATCTCACAGTCTGGCAGAAAGACTGCTGAAAGAGGATAGCTTAGGCAGTTGAACTCAAAGCCAATTTTAAGGCTAAAAACTTTTGATATATATATGGAATGCATATGTGCCCATGTGTATTTATATAAATGTGTTGATACTTAACATTTAAATTTTTTTTTTGAGGGCGGGGGTTATGACATAGAACCTTTTAATACAAAGTGTTTGATCACAAAGTTTTAGAGCACTTCTGTATGAGTTGCATTTTCAGAGAGACTTTAGGCTGGCACCACAATGTGAATCTCCAAATTTTCATGGGACAAAATGGCCAAAGGCTGCAGGTGCACTTTGGGTGTCTGCATATCTAAACACTGCCTGCAGAAGCAGATGTGTCCTCATTTTTCTCAATTGCCTTTAATCATACCATCTGATCCTGTTCCCTACTGTGTAAGCTATTGGGCTGGCCTCCCACTGCAAAGTATGACCCAGTTTTTTGGGAGTTCTGGTCAAACACTATCCATAGCTCCTGTTTGGAGTTGACCTGTGGGGAATCCTCTCACTTCATTGGCACAACCTACACCTGATTTTTGAACAGTAGTTTTCTTTTGGAAAAAATTATCACTTAGGTCTTCCTTTACATAGAATGTTTTCAGGAGAGAGGCATCCAGTGAGGGTTGTCATCTGGAAAGAATCTGAGTCCAAGCTAATGTAATCTGGTAATGTATTAGGCAGTTTGAGTTTTCCTGTGAAATTAAACTTGAGTTTTCTTATGAAGTTCTCTACTGTTGTTTAAATGTTTTTCTTGTGTGTGTTGTAGTAATGCTCTGAATTGTAGCCAGTATGAAAGTGCTGTTAGAAAGAACAGTCTGAATTTTTTATTCTTGGCTTGCTTAAAGACAGCTTGTCTTGGAAATGTAGTTTGACAGTTCTGTGAGTTCAATCACATACATGACAAAAGTTGGTCTCTTTTGGACAGGTGTTCATTTGATCTATCAAAAATTTTGTCTGGTTATTAAACCTAAGGACTGCATGCTCTTTGAATTCTAATTAAGATAGTAGTAAGAACCTCCAATAATTTTTCTGAAACTTCTTCTGAATTTTTAAATGCATGTTCTTGGCAAGAAAAAACCAAAACCTATTAAACAAACAAGCAAACAAAAAACCAGAAAAGAAATAACAAAAGATGAATGCATGTAAATAATTATAATTTTATTCAAATAAGTGTGAGAAGACATCCAAAGGATGAAGATACCATTTTTTAATTTATTGATCAACTTTTTTCAAATTTGAAACAGCTTTCAAACAAACCATTTTTTCCCCTGTGTTTATTATTTATGCATTGCATTATAAACATATTGAAGCATTGTATTATAAATAAGTTTTTAAACCTTTATCCTCTCTGTAACGTATTAAATTAATACAGCATGGGACAGGAAAGTACTCTCACAGAGCAATAAAAAAAACCTCTTCATTTTTTTCACTGATTTTTTTTCTGGCAGTTTGGATTTTAGAATTTTTAAAAAATTTTTTCTTCCATACTAGTCAAGAGAAAAAAAATCTGAAATGATGCCAAGAAAGCTGTTGCTAAAGCATGTCTTGCTTTTTGTTCTTTTCTTGTTCATTTGGATTCGGTTCACAGAGAACTGAAACAGTTAATGATGTGGAAAAAATTTCTGACATCTTCACGCAAAAAATTTGCATTCTACTTTACCACTTTAAGTGGAATTGGACTTTTAGCTTTATTACTTCAGAAAAAAATGTGTTGTGCATGAAGATGGTTTGTGGGTTTGTATGATCTTGATGCAACAGTGCATTTTAATGTAACCCTTCTTTCAGTCACTTAAGTACATTTTCACTAGAGTTCTGTTGTGGTTCTGACAGCTTCCTCTTTTTGACTGTCTAGATAACTGCCTGTCTCTTTCCCTCTGACTGCTTGTTATACTCTCGACACAACGGTACCAGGAGTATATCCTAAACACTCCCTTTTGCCAGCAACTGTCACAGACTACACTAGCATGCGGAGAGATTTCAGGTGGAGATACAGAATATTTTGATGTATTGCTGATCAAAAGATAGAAAAAAGCCCTTCTATTTACAGCAGATAGTCTAAAAACAGTTTATATTTATGTAGGTAAAGCTACTGGTGAGAAACAATTAGCAGGATATTACCTGCTTGAAATGAATAACGAGATATTTCCAGCCTTGTCCAGCCTCTCATTGTGAGATTTGCCAAAGCAAATGAGAATATCTGCCAGAGAATAGGCAGAGCAATAAGAAGAGTCAAAATGTTAGGTATTAGGCTTAGGAAAGGGGGAAACCTAGCTGTCCTGTGCAAGGTTTGCTATGAAAGATTACCATAATTTCCTTCTCTTGGCCTTGTCTCCCATAGCCTGTTGCCATCAGTTCAAAGCAGTGAGGTCCAGACTGTGCTGAGTGTGTCCCTCTGTCAGCAGCCCTTGCAACCAGTTTCTGTTACCAGCATTGCTTTCACAGCTTACCACGCCTCTGTAAAATACAACCAGCCCAGAGAACAGAGGAAAAGATGCCAAGACATGACAGTCATCAGGCTTGAATTAAAACAGTGTGAGTATTGAGTGTCTGAAAAAAAATTCCTGTGTTCATCTGGCAGGTTCTGTGTTTATTAAGCTCTTTGCAAATTAAGTTAAATGTACATCTGCAATAGTAAGTTGCAGACTTTGGCAAAATATTAGACAAAAAATAAAAAATAAAAGAAGTCAGGGAAAGAAATAATGACGTAAGTATTCATTCTTTGAGTAATGATCAGTCTGTTCTGCATATGGCATTTTAAAAAACATATATTTTTAGCAATTCAGAAAGCATTGCTGCTAAGTGGTCTGCTTCTTTCTGCATGTTCATGTAGACAGGTGTCTAGTATCTGTAGACTAGCCCATCTTTCTCTTTCTAGTAGCAATTACAAACATATATCATATTGTAGTAATTAAATTAATTTTGTCAGATACTGGTGAACATATTGCAAACTACTTCCCTTTTCTTTTAATCAAAAAGTTGGTTAAATAAGTCCTTTATGTAAACATGAACAGGTATTTTTTTCTTTCTGTGCATTTTCAGCCAAGCTCTATGTTTCCTGTGGGCATTAGTTTCTCAGCCCTTGGTGGGACTCTGACTTGCCTTATTAAAGCTCTTTGTTGCCAAGAAGAGAAATATTGCTTTTCTTGGTATGTTTCTATTTAGGGCTGTATACAACTTGTGGAGCTAAATGTTGTACAGGAGATTGAAGTCAGTGCTGAATATGCTCAGAAAAGCTATGTTCTCTATTCCAAAAAATCTCTTTTGCCCAGAACTGTTTTATTTTCATCCTTTGTTTTTCACTGCTTGTTGCTTGTTTGCTCATCCTGGGACATATTTTTTTTTTTTTACATTTCATTGTATTATTTATATATCAATGCAAAATATAAACACACATATAAACAAAATTTATATGTGAATTGCCTATATAAGCTATAGGCTTGTGTGAATAAAGAAAGTTTCCTTTCTTTTTTTTTTTTTTGTGATATTTGATTGTTTAGTTGAGTAATGTTCCCCCAAACTATTCAGGCATTTTCTATCAAAGGGAATAGATTTCCTCCATGGACAAAATCATGATATGGCTTTTGCTGTGTATACTGCAGTTGTTGTTCCATCCATTGGTATGCTGGTATCCTGAATTCAGCTGCCTTGTCTTGGGCCATGAGCCAAAGACTCCTACCACCTGAGGACATTTGTACATAGGAATTGCATTGTGCTCTGTCACTTTCTTTTCTTGACTTGGTCCTACCTGCTCTGAAATCCTGACTATTTATTAGAGCTGGGACTGCAGCTGGGACACCCAGCAATATTGTAACTGTCACGCTTTGGAATAATACTCTCTCTTCCTCACCTAATTAATGATTGATATTTTTGAAATTTTAAATTCTAACAGATATTTGCTTTTATCAGCCTGCTGATCAGCCTGAAAGGTTGATATCTCTGAAACTGTCTTTAGCTCTGGTTGTGGTTCTGTGCAACTGAAAGCTGCTATGATTCAAAATATTTCTCTCTCACACAAAGTGTAGAAAATACTTTGGGCAATGCATTTAATTAAAAATAATGAAAATTATCCTTAGAGAGTTTAAAGGATAACAAGTTGTCCTTAGAGTGTATTTTATCCTGGAGGTTGCCTCTGGCATCTGGCTAGTTCTAGGCAAAGAGGAGTTTTTCTGATTTGATGTGTATGAGCTGCATGGCACGTAATGCTTCTTGCTTATTTTAATAAAAGCATTGATTTTGTCTTTCTGAAACGAGTTTCAGAGGAGAAAAATGAAGAAAAAAACCAGAAAGGAAGAGAAAGGTAAATATTTATACTTGTATGCATAATGAAAATCTATGAAAATTTAATCTATGGAAAAAGATCGATACACTGTAAGAGAGGTGATAACTACCCCACAGATTCTGTCCGTAAAACTATTTGATAAGATATTTCAGGCTTTTATATCTTTTCCTGTGTCTTGTTTATAAGTTCCTTTTAAGTATTTTTTTATCTTTGGAATAAAGTGAATAATTTTTAAGTTGCACAAGAAGCTATTTTTGGGAGCAAGGAATTTGGAGTCAGTTGACAAAGACAAGCTGAAACCTTACTAAAATATTTATTTTTTTATCATACAGCCACACAAATCAGCAAAAGCCATGAGTATTTCACCCTCACAGTCTATCCTGATGAAAATTTTATTTCTTATCTAGCCTGCTATTAAATCTTAATTATGTAATAAAACAATTATCACTAAGACCCTCTACTTTTTCTGCTCTCTCTGTCTTCTTTCTTGATTTGATTTTTGGCAAGACATGAACCAAATAAAACTTTACAATAAGAAAATTACAGTCTATCTGATTTATTTTTACAAGAACATTCCTCTTCACCTTGTGTAAGAATCATCCCTGCAGCACTTGGGAGCAATATTAAATCTTGGTTGCAGGTGCAGTGGTGTTCATTTATGAAAATACCCTGTGTGGTGATTTCTTTGTGCAGAAATCAGTAAAAATATCTTTCAGCCAAATTACATATAATAGTATTAATAAATATAAAATAATATTCATGCTAGAAAGCCAGCTAAACCTGCTCCTTTTGGTGCACTAATCTATACAATGCATTAAGATTTCATATCTTGGAAAGATTTTACTTGTGCCATGAGGTATCAACCAATCTTTCTACAGTGGAAACAGATTGAAGGTACAAAGAAATTTGCAGTTTCTGCTGGCTGATGTTACATGTGGACCATGGGATGTAACTCAGTCTAAATATTCATAGGCTGTTTTGGCAGTCTTAGTCCATTTTCTCAATGCTTACAATCTCCTTTTCAGAAAAAGATAAGCTGAAAAAAACCAAAAAGTTTTCATATCCCAAAATGGATGGAATTTTGTCTTGTTACCAGTCTGCCCAACTGCTTCTTACAGCTGTCAGAAACTTAATTCAACATTAAAAAATGACTGGTAGTAACATTCATGAAAGCTCATGCAGGCAGTTAATATTTTAATGTGAAGAAAAGAAGTGCACAAACTGTATATTACCTTGTTAAAAAAGAGGAAAAAAGGAACTGCTTTAACTGTTAGAAAAATCTCACCGATAGAATTTTAATTACTGATAAAACCATAATACACAGTTACTGATAGAATGATAATAAAAATTTAAGTCACTTCTCTCATTGTGTTGTCTTTCCCTGAGTACAACTCAGCTATAACAAGTTCCTAAATTATGTGATACCCTTTAAGGACCAACAAACGCCAGGTAGCTTCAACTCCCTGTGAAATCACATATGTACAACATACAGCTGAAGAGGATGTGTTCAATCTCTTCATAGCAATTATTTTGCCGGTTGTTCACTTAAAAAGCTCAAGAGAGCCTTTTCAGAAACCTTAGAATGGAAGAAAGAAAGCTTTCCTTCCATGTGGAAGGAATGGAATCGGTTAAGTTTTAGTTAGGGAAAGAACTTTCCTACCTTGAAAGAAGATTTATTTATCTAGTTCATCTACTGCTTGTTAAGATAAGAGAAAACTAAACTTTCTTGATTATAAACACGGCTGTCCTACTCTGTCATGTGAAATCTTGTACAGCCCATGAGAAATTATTTAGTGATGTTCTAATTGTCACAACCAAAGTTATACCAGGGACTGCTCAAACACTGGTAAAGAAAATTGTGATCCAGTACTTGACATTGCCCTTGGATGTTGTTTAATTTGCTACCATATGCTTAACATTAGATGCTTTTTCTCCCTGAAATCTTAATAGTAGAAACCTGTATTCACACAATCCTGCTGCTGAATTACTGAGAGATGAAAACAGTATCCTGGTTAAAACGAAGGAAAAAAATGTTCACAAAGGCAGGGTAAATATTTCACACATTAGAAATTTTACTAAGATGCTAAATGAAGACACCCAATACAAAACACATGTTTATAGAATCTTTGAATCTTTAGGGCCGGAACGCTGTGTATTAGAATAGGTTGCTCAAAGCCCAATCCAACCGGGATCCATGCACAAGATTTTATCAGGAAACACATATTCCATGATTATCTACGTTAAAGAGGGAGGAAACTGTTGAATTGAAGCCCTTGAAAAGGAAAAATATGTCCAGTTACTACCTTGACTAGTCTTCCAAATATTGCCTTAACTGTACAAAGACAAATTAAATTGGAAATACTTCAGTAAAGGATTCTCCATATAAACCCCCTCAAATCTGGCTATCCTTGACTATGGTTTCTTTTTTCTTCCTTGATGCAAAATTGTCCCTTCATTACAAATTGTAATTGTAATGGGTGAGTGTCAAGCCGTGCTGCATGAAATCCGTGAAATTCAAATAATTTGGCGGGGGTTGGGCAGGAAAACATTTCATGCAAAGATGAAGAGTTAAGAAACTCAGAATAAATGTTCATCAGAGACCAGTAACCAAGGAGCAGATGTTTCGAAATTAACATGGACCAATTTTGCCACTTGAATTTGGAAGGAGCTGACCATCAACTGCTTTGTGATTGGCAAGCATTGCAGCTAATTTATTGCAGCCAGGATCCTGGACTTGAAACTCATACCTGATGGAGATAGTCAGTGATATAGATAGAAAAAACCCCCGAAAAACCCCTGAACCAACACAACTTTTTTCATAACTTTCTTTTTCTTCTTTCTTTTAATACAGAATGGGGAAAAGTACAATTAAAACCAGTGAAGCAGATTTGGTCTTTGTCAAAGTAATTAAAAGATTAGCATGTTGTTTTAATTACTGTAAATTAATCTGTCATAAAAGACACTAGTGATTATGGCACCAAATTTTAGCTTTTTCTCAAGTATTGCTAATCCCAATTATGTCTTCCTTATGCATAAATATTTCCTAAAAACTGTCAGTTGCAGAGAGGGCTATATTGGTTCTAAGTGTGGTGTAGTGTTTTTATCACTTCAAGAAAGCTGGAGAAAGAAATTGTATATAGTATTAAATAGCATTGTGCTGTACATTTTTAGAGTGGTGGTGGTGGTGAAGGATGATTTACAACAACAAACAGAACATCACAAAGCCATTCTTTACACTTGTGTAACACAGTGAAATCTGATTAAACCAAAGCAAAAGACCAAACTACAACAATTAATGAAACAGAGCAAAATTTACATTCAGTGCTGGCTTTTTTGTCAGACCATATTGCCTGTACTATCATGTACATGACAGATATTTGCAAGATTACTGTACGTATTATGGAGCACACACATACATGCTCAATCCGATTCTCAACTCAAAAGGAGGGGAAGTCTTCTAATGACTCACAAAGTGGATACACTATCTTGTGCATGGGGTGTGTATCTTTAACTTGAAATTTTGACCTAGGCTACTACCAGGAACCTCAGGAGCACAAAGGAGAATCTGTGCCCAGGTTTGTTCCTTAAACTCTAAGGGACAGTCCAATGTCCCAGTATATATGACAAGTGGACATTTTGTTACTCAGATTTTGGTTGATAATTTGTCTTGCAATTTTTAAAAAATTCTGCATTTCCTACATCACTTATATTTCTAAAGAAGCAGATTTTTGCTTTATAAACATTTGGAGATAAGCACCACTTCATTGGGCCTGGTTTGATTTTATATCACTGTGACTTGGGCTTCAATAATCTTGCTATCCAGAGCTTCATGGTTTTTGAGAAAATCCATTATCCTTCCCTCTGGCTGCTATTAATCAATATAGAACAGTTTATTCAAGACCATCCAGTATTTGAATGTATCAGGAACCCTCAGGAACTCAGGACTATTGAAATCCTTGCAAGAGAGCATCTGCCTGGCATGCATCCTGCTCCTCTCAAGGTTAATTTTACTTACTGGTTACACCTGGTTGTGTCTACCATAGCTAGCCATGTAACCCCATTTACATTCTGAGTTTGCTCTGATTTTAAAATACTGTGTGGAAGGCACAGTCTTGGTTTTGTACAGTTACCCAAGAGTCAAAGAATGTTTATGATTTTTGTATGAGTAGCTTTGTTATTATAAACAGGAGGCTGTAAATCAGATATGAATCATACCAGATTTCAGGTATGATTTGTATCTGATATCAGATTTCTCAGGAAAATAAAGGATGAGTCCTACGGCAGATGATATTGGTGTGTTGCCAATTGGTCATCTTCTCAAGAACACTTCCAAACTGGACAAGTGCACCAAACCTATCACAGAAGTGAAAAGTACAAGAAAAAGACAAAACTGGTCACTTTCCTGAGACTCTTCATACAGTCTAATCAGCATCCTGTTTATTGTGGTGCTGTAGTCATGATGGTGTTGTGTTTTCTACTACTGATGGAGTCTGTATCTGTAATAAAACAGCTCCTTGTAACTTGTTTCTAAAAGGTAATTTTTAATTATTTTATATAAATATAAGGGATGATGCTCTTTCTGATTTCGTGGTCATCCTCTTAATCCTCTTGATCCTCTAGATGCAGATAATAACTACAAGTAATATTTTGAAAAAGGCTGCATTGTAATTTGATTTTAATGGGAAGTTGGTATGTTACTATTTGGAACATCTGAGTGTCCTCCATAACACCACCTTAGTCTCTATATGCCTAAATAATGGAAAATTTGGCAGGATTTCTGTTCTTTGCAGCAGGAGAATCTTTTCCCCACTGTAGCTGTTGTACAAGCTTTTGTTTTGTGTTTTCTGGTTTGTATTGGAACAATTTCTTTGGTAAAAAAATAGTTTATTTGTTTACTGAGACTCACAAAATTCCTCCACCCATTCCCAAGGGGAAATTTTTGCATGGTTTTGTGTCTGTAGCTGTATTTTTTATAAACAGCTCGGGTCACTGCCAGCTGCTTACCCTTCTGTTATTCACTGCCAATTTTCGAGTTTTCATGTGATTTGGTTGTATTATCCATTGTTTTCAGATACTTCTTTAAAAGCCCAGATTTTGCTATACAGTCACTTAATGGCCGTTCCTTCTCATAGTAATGGTGGAATAAGCAGTTTATCCTTTTTTCCTATTACTATCCCCTTCTTATCCTGTAGAAGTGCATGAGTAGCATCACTCTGCAACGTAGCTGAGAGGAATGGTATTGACCCCCATGTACTGAAACAAATTCACATGTGTAAATCTTTGGAAGATCAGTATTAAATAAAGAAGATGCCCCTAATATCATGACATTATCTGCAACAGATTGTCAAGCAACCTGTGAAATAGTTACCAGTTTGAGATATCTCTCTTCCTCTACAGGTACTGTATAGAAAGAGTAAAAATGGGTACTGAAGGAAGATAACTGTGCAGAGAGTAGAGGGCCTTTAAGGGAGGTTGGTGCAGTGAAGGGTGTGAAATAACTATCATATATGAAATGCATCTGATTTTTTAGGAAGAGCCCTTAAATACCACATAATGAAGTCCACTGCCATTTCCAAACTTTGGTTGCTTATTATCAGAATTTCCTCAACTTTTGCCCAATAATTTTTTACTGAGTAATGCTTTCTTGGCAAAGGTCAGTTAATTGTCCCAAAACAGGGAGAGGGCTTTTGACATTTTACTAAAGCCCTGGTGCTCAGTGATTACAGGAATGAAGAAAAGCTGTCTGGAAAATAAAAAGCACTATTCCATAGTAGTTACCTTTAATCCTACTGAAAGGATACGTTGATGTGCCATGATCTTGATATTTTTCCAGTACTAACTTGCGCCCAGTTGGTGTCCTGCTCAAGCTGTGCACTCCTTGGTGCTCTCCAGCTGCTGAGTTTGTGAATGACAAATTGCCACTCTGAGCTTAGAGGATCTGAGGAATAAAGTGCAGTTTGACAAAGCAAGCTGTCATTTCTCTTGAACTTTAATAATGCTGTGCGTTTTGACTACTGCATATGTAGGTTTGGGCTGCTCCTAACCTTTTAACCTGTTTTAGCAGTGCTGTTAAGTCTAAATGGAGATTATTTTACAGATTTGAGGATTATTGAAAAGGTTCTTTTTACAATTCTATTTCTGCAATAAAGATTAAGCCTGGAGGGCTGTTGTTTTTTGGTTTTTTTTTTTTTCCCTTATAGATCTTTATTGTATTGAGCAAAAGGTACAAATGTCATAATCCCTATTACATTGACCAGTCAGAGCAGTGCTTATTACATAAACCAACATTTTATGGCTGGGCTGACTTCCTATACTATTAAGTATGCTAAACAAAATGACAAACTTCTAATGAGAATACTAATTTTTTGGAGCTATACTCAGTAGATTAGCTTTCACTTCTAGCTTTCACTAAAAGTAGATTTGCTCTCGTAAGGAATGTTTGCCGCCTCTTTCTATTAATTTTATGAATTTATGTTTTCAATTTATTCTTGGTTAATAAGGTTTATACTAAATATTTTCACTTTAAAAATCAAAGAAATTCTTTCACTTGGCAGCAACAAGCCTTAAACTCTTTGTGAAATTATGTGCTTCTCATTCATACATTTTCAGCCAGCTCAGTGATCTGGAAAATTCTTGGGGAAGAAAAATCGGTTTTGTTTCTGGTATGACTTGTTGCACTGGTGCTATTTGATGGATTACATAAAAAATAGGATTTAGCTCTCTGGAATGGTAATCCGTAGTAGCCTGATTGTGGTGTACAGAGCTACATCTGACCCTAACTGCCCCAGTTTATGACTGGTACTGACCATAAAGTTAAACTGGTAAAATGTGACATGAAAATCAAGCTAACCAGCTGCTTGATCACCAGTTCCCAGCATGATTCTGGAATGGAAAAAATGTAATTAAATAAATCTACTCAGTGATCACAAAACTGCTAGGTGAAGTCAGCAAACACATATTGCATATTTAAGAGTCACCTGCATTATGGATTGAAATGAGAACATAAATTCCTACTTTATTCAGCACTGGGATGTAAATCCAAAGAGTGAAGAGTACACTAACACAAGGTTGGTAGATTTTAAAGGAGTCTCTTTTCCGATTTTACGTTTTTTTTAAAAATTACTAAAAATTTTGAAAATTTATGCAGCTGTATAAAAAGCTTTTTTAAAAAAAATGCTTCTATGGGACCAAGACAAAATTTTTAATTTTCCCTTGCTAAGGCTCATCTCTTAGAAAAGACTCCTGAGCAGCATATCACTACTATCAGTGCCAATGTCCCATCAGGAGACTGAAAGCAGGAAGCTCCAGTTACGAAACATCTCATGTATTGTGGCTTCTCTGGGGATGGGAGGCTGAGATTGGAGGCCCCTCTTTGAAATGCCCCTTGCGTGCCCTGCTCCCATTTCTGTTCCATGCTGAGCAAGCTTCAGGAGCCCACGGTTGGAGCCATGCAGGGCATTGCAGGGTGAAGGTACGGGGCTCCAGCCTCAATTCACCACTCAAACCTTCACTCTGCCCTCAGAATGTGGGAGCAGGAGGGCTGTAATAGATCCTATAAAGCTGCAGCCTTGTTTTAAATCCTTTCCATAGCTGATAACCCATTACACTGAAAAACTCGAATACACATAATTAGAAAAGAAGAGATGGATAATTTCTATCTTCTTTGGTGAAAAAGTTGGATTTATCATCTTGGAGGTCTTTTCCAACCTTAATTCTACAACCTTGCCCCATCAAGACTAGAGTTTATTTTGTTAGGTGTTAGAATTAATTTTGTTAAGGAGTGCACCTTCTGCGATCCTGATGGAATTCTTGTCTTTGTTGCAAATTTTGTTGTCTGCTGTGGTTCTTATCAGTCCAAATGATGCAAAATACCACACTGCTGGTATCAGTACATATTTTACTGAAATTATATGCTTTGCAAGACCATTAAGTTTGCCAAGGTGGGCTGAAATAGAAGTAGCAGCCTCATTTTTGAATTAAGACTTCAAAGATGTGTACATACATTAGATCTGTTTTTCCTTTTTTTTTATTTCCTTAGAATGCATTTTACGCTCTGTTTATACAGTTGAATCCTGTATTAAAGCTGTGTGCTGAAGTAGCTGACTGTGTGCAAAATGTAATAGATTTTACGTGATGCTGTGTGCCTTTGTGTAACTTTGTACAGCTTGGATGACATGTTGAAGTGTGAATATGCTAGTAAGTTTTTCAGAATTATTTCCATATTTTTTGTTTACTTTTACCAGGAAACTTTTAAACTGTTTTTGACAACATATATTTCATAAATATAATGCCATGAGTCTCATGTAAAAGGACTAAAATTCTTTCTACTTCTTTCCATGTATTTAGGAAAACTTTTCTTCTGAGGAAAGGTTACCTTCATTAGCCTCCTAAAGTGAATACAAAAATATTTCAGGGATGACAAAGTATTAGTAGTAGGAGCAAGTAAAGCTCTGCACTGTTAAAATTTGTTTTTAATAAAATAAATTAAAATTGGGATTTCCATGTCCTTGATTTTTTGTTACTATTTGCCCACTTGTGGATGCATACACTTTTGTGCCCTTAATTCTTCTCCTGTTTAGAGAAATGCCCATTTACTAGAGAAGAAAATGATGTGTTATGAATAAGTGCAGAAAGAACATCAGGTTCTTTTAAATTTGCTGTCATCTGCTCATGGAGAAGCATTTAAAAGGCAATGCTTGCTTTCACGTACTTAGCGTACTACTTACATTCATGGACATACTTTATTTTTGGAAAAAAATGGGTTCTTTAATTCAAAGGCACATAGTGAGTCATCCAGCAGTTAAGTGATGAGTGTGTAAACTGAAAACAGGGAAAACTGATTGATGTGCGACTATGGTTGAAGACTAACATCAGAGTTACAACCAAGTGAATCTATATTCAAGACAAATCCTGCCACTTGGGCAGGATCTGGCTGAAGTACAAGCGTGTTTTTCTCATTTATCTATGATTTTGACTTTTAATTAGAGCACCTGAAAAATTTTTTATACTGCTGAAAACCAAAAAAGTTTATTATGAATTCAGACCTTCAGTTGGTTAGAGAATGGGGAGAGGAAAATGATGCTGTACTCATAATTTGCAGGATTTTTTCAACATCACTTGCTTCTGAAGAACATGTCCTTATTCTCCAATGCTAGTATTGTTTTAGAAACAAGTTATTTTTATAAATAATGCTATAACATAAAAGAAGTGGTAATGGTGTTCGATTTGCATAGAGTTTCAGATATGCTTAGGTTATGAATATTACAAATACTGCCTGTGTTTAAACACACAGAAAATTTGAAGGAGGAGCCCTGAAACAGAGAAAAGGGAAAATGAGGTTCCTTTGAATTGGGTGAGTGAGTCATGTAATAAGTGTGGAAACTCTTTGACAAGTTGTAAAAAATTTGGTTTTGCTTGGAATCTTTTAATTTTGGGCACTCTCACTCATCAGAAAACGCTTTTATCTTCAACATTTAGAGATTTGTCTTTACTGATAGTATTCTTTCAATTAAAATTTTAATTTTTTATAGGTCAAGTGTATAAGAAGTGATTAATATTTACTGTTCATTGAGAGCTTCTGGACACCAAAACTCTTGTCATATTTCAGTTATGAAACTCAACAATCAGCAATAAGGGTACCATTTTCCTACACCTGATAAATTGGGGTTTTTTTTCTGTTACTATGCTGTAGTTTATCATATTGCCATGGCACATCAGCTATAAATTCCTGAGTCCAATATTCCTAGTAATAATCATGCATCTTTAGCATGAAAAACACAGGCTGTTCCAAAACTTCAGGTCTCTTCAGTGAACATTAATGGGCATAACTTAAGAACAGTTAAAACTAGACTTTCTTTTAGCTTTGTGAGCAGACACATAGATCAAAATAATCTCAAGCACTTTGTCCCATTTAAGTCACACATACACAGACCAGCCTATTAAATAGAAGCATTCTAAGGTGAAGCTTATCTTGTAGTATTTTTTTCTTTTTATAAATCAGTGTTTCAATCACAATTTGAAAGCTCCCTGGAGACAAGGAAGAGGCAGAATCTAGTGATAAGAAAAGTGCCTTTTGCATAGCATTTGAGATGATTAAAAGCTGTTGAAAGCTTTTCTAGTCAATTACATTGCACAAATTTATGAGGAATCTGGTTTGTTTCTGGACTGAGTTTCAGATTGCCCCCTGTAGGGTATTACACCAGAAGAGTAAGATCAGTCAAGGTGAAAATCTAGCAAAAGGCAAACAAATTTGCCAGGAAAGCACAGATAAATATAGAAATATGAAGCCTAGGCTGTTGTACAGCACAGAATTCCTCCTCTCTCCTTTCATATGATTGTTTTGAACCAAACAGACCCAACAGTTTGACTCTCTGAAGTTTTTATGAAATTACACAGCCAGGTAGAATGGCGATTTTGTTGTTGCCCATGCTAAAAGGATGTATGAAGCAACACTGCTGTTGTTATCAAATTCACATGAGAGGAAAACATTATAAACTTGAAGCATAAGATACTAGCTCATACAGAACTTCTTTTTACAATTAGAAATTATATTAAATCTTGTAACTTCACATATTCACCTGATTCCTCTCTCAGTTTTACTGTTCTTACTTCCAAGTTAACACCTTTGACCCCACATACCACACATGTTTACTTACTACATCAGTAGAGGGGAGTCTGCTGTCAATTCCTTAATTTGCATAATTTTCAGTTAAAAAAATACTATATTAATTTTTATTTCATTACATCTTGTAGGAACTGTCAGACTCTGGAAAAAGGGGCATAGAATTTAAAAAGTCTGGTATTGAGAAAAGCCTTATTCCAGAGTTGGACCCATTTTCTCAATGTCATTGACACATCTCTCTGTTTTGTTTCTTAGACAGAAGTTTTGACATGCTGGATGTAAAGCACATTAGATATCCTTTTAAGACCGTGCCAGTGAAATTTTGCTTGTGCCCAGCCATGTCATCTGTTCTCACCATATGATATTTTCTCCAAGTCTTCTCTTACTAAAAGTCTATATTGCTATGTGTCTTTGACACTACTTTTCACTTACTTTCTCACTCAGGCTGAAGTTACAGTATAAGGTTTTCTTTCCAAATCAATTTTCTTTGGAGGTAGAAATACAAAGTGAAACAGTTCTGGGTAGCCTTTGTAATCTTATTACTGCTTCAAAACACTTATTTTTTTGTTGTCGCTATTGGACTTTTTTTGGTGTGGGGCGGGTAGTGGGTCGTGTGTGTTGTGTTTTGTTTCTTTGGGCTTTGTTTTGATTTGTTTCGTTTAGTTTTGTTTTAGTTCGTCTTGGTTTTTTTGTGTGTGTCTTTTTGGGGGAGTAGGGGAGGTTGTTGTTGTTTGGTTTTGGCTTAGTTTGATTTGGTTTTCTTTTGTTTTCTTTTGTTTAATAACATCACCAATAATATGACCCAAAGCTTCCTCCTTGGTATAATGGTAGAATGGATTGAACAAGATCTGAGTTTATATTACATTGGCCATTGGAAGGATTAATTCCCCTTAGTATCTTGCAATACTATTTGTAATTTACAAAAGTTGGTATTCAAAGAAATATGTTTTTGCAGATTCCTTTGTATGTTTCTACTTCACTATTTATTTTTCCAATCATAAGACATTTGGATTTTTTCCTGCCTAGTACTCTTTGCAAAGATGAAGATTTAAGCAAAATGATCCATAAAAGTGCATTTGTTAATAACCACCCTCCTGAAACCAACCAAACAAAAACCCCAGAAAGATTAAAAAAAGCAAGCTTTAAAGGAGTGATGGTATGTGTGCATTCGATTAAACAGATGGTGCATGGCCTCCGAGTAACCTCCTAGTCTGCTCAATCCCCTGCCACCACACCATTTCCTTATCAGGAGAATAGAAACGTGTGGGAGTGAAAGGGATTCATTTCATTTGTAGCAACCAACTTATTTTGAATATCATGAAGTGTCTAAGCAGTGATACCAAAAGGGTGGAGTTAGATTTCAGTGAGATACAGTTCTCAGAAGTTTTCCTTTTGCTTTTTATTGTATTTCTATCAATGTTTTTAAAGGATAGCGACCCTTTAAATCTCATGAAATGGAAGAAGTCTAGAAAATAGCCACACAAAATTCTTGAGTCAAATATGAATATCCTAGTTTCTGAACCTCCATTTCCATGCTGTGCTGAACAGTTTTATTTCAAATAGCATTTTATTTGTCTTAAGTAAATGTTGTTAACAAACTTTTAATTCAGGTTTCTAGCACAGAAAATCTTTTCATCAGATCTACGGCAGCAATTTCTGAGTGAAGGAAGACCAAAAATTTTGTAAGAATGCTTCTCCATTCACCTTTGAAAACTCCCTTGCCTTGTCTGTGTATTTTGATGCAGATAATAAATAGACACATGAGACTGACTGAAAGAAGATATCTCTGTAAAATGATCTGTGTACAAAAATTCTCTTCCTTAGAGGAAATTTCATTTGAAGGTCCTGGATTTCTTCCAAATGAAGAGGTGTCATCTTCCCAGCAGCTAATAGGTCATTTGGTTTTCAGACCAGATTTCACAAGTGTTTTTCCTTAGTCCCCTTCTGGTTTTGGTATGTGGCTGATTTGGCTGGGGTCTTTCAAAAGTTTTTAACCATCTGGTGCTATAGATGTACAAATACAAGGTGTCACCAACTGATGCTGTTGCAGCTTTCGACAAAGGGAGTTGTATAGCCATTCAGCAAATTACAGTGATTAAGACCAAGGATAAGACAAAACAGAGGGGAAGTAGGATGACCTCTCTAATGAAGTAGGACAAATTAGAAGAGGTCTTGCTATCAAAGAAAAGTACAAAACTCTCAGAGCTGGGTTTGGTCCAACTTGCAGTGACATTTTCTAGCCCCAGTACATTGGACAAAACTAGAAAAGCCTAAGCAAACCCAGGAAAAATCTCTCCCCACAGAACTCCACAGCCTTACTGTGTACCAATTCACTTATGCCTGGGAGTGTTGAGAATTTCACTGGTAATGTTTCTCATAGATACAAAGTATATTTAACTACTTTGCATAGAGGGTCTTCAGAGGCATCATTTAACGGAACAGGATTACTGCTGCAAAGAGTCAATAGTTGAATTATACAGGAAAGTCAATTTTGAAAGACATAAAGTTAAGATTTGTGCTTTTCTGTGCAAGATCTTTGTGCATGGAAAATAAGGACTATCCACAGTGATTGAAGGCAGCAATGATTCAGTTGAAATTAAAAAAATTTCCCCGTGCCCCTCTTGTAAATGTCTTCTTCTTTTCCTCAGAAAACAGAAGTATTTTCTAATTTGCCTTTGCACAATTTCTGACATTAGGATAGTATGTATGAAAATGTTTCTTGGAGACTAATAGGTTAATTGTCTTACCCCTATGCTTCTCCTTACCTAATTCTACCATCTTCTTCATGCCACATTTAAAAAAAAAATTATGTGGCTATTCTTAAATGCCTTTGTCTCTGATACTTTTAAGTTTAAAAAGTAATAATAGTAGCAAATCCTACCTGGACTCTACACCTGTAATTTCAGTAAATTAGAAATCAGGTTGCCTTTAGTCCTAGCTAAATGGAAATAGTGATTTAGAATTGCAATATGGTGAACATCTAAGAACTTAATTCTTGTGAACTGTACTGAGGTTCTTACTAAAAATCATAATCAAACATGATATTTTTTAGATTTAAGAAATTTGCTGCAAATAAAATTAACCACATATTTTTTTCTCAGCAGCGCAAAAGGGATCAAACCCAGAGTTTAAAGCTGTATATTTTTTAGTTTATTTTAAACTACATCTATGATTAATAATCCCAATAGGGTTTGTGTTTTTGGCTTGCTTTTATTTTTTAATTACTATTCAGTCATCATTACCAGAGATACTACTAATGATAGGTGATTACTAATTCTCTAAACTGTATTTCAGTCTGTACCTTTGTCCCTTCCCAGACCACAGAGGTTATATATTACTGGGTCTGTAATCTGATTCCAACATGAGATTTTGAATATTCTTCTGACAACTTTGATTTCATCAAAAAATACACATTTTTCAAAGTACAAAATCAGTCAGTTTAGTTGACTTAAGATATTGCTAATGGATTGACAAATAAACAACAAAAAAAGATGAAGAAAGAATTATGTTTCAATGCTCTTCAATACTTGAATTTATCTTTTTTTTTTTCTGAGAAATATTGCACTACAAAATACTGCAGCTTAATATTTTAGGTTGAATGGGTAGAATTTTATTCAGAGGAGCAAAAAAGAAAGAAACAAAACAAATAAACAAACAAAAAATTCCCCACAAGCCCTCCCAAAACCTCAAGAGTACTTAACAAGCACAGAAATCTGGATGAAAATAAAAATGCTTGACATTCTTCAAGTAGCTTAATTCCGTATTATCAAAAGGACTGTGGTGTTTAAAACAGCAGGAACTGCTGTAGAATATTACTTAGGTACAATAATGCAGTGAAATGATGAAGGGCAAGAATTAATCTGGAAAGTTAACAAGATCTGTATGAAATATCTTGTATGAAAATTGTAATGACTGGAAGCAAGCCAGGAAATGTCAGCACTGTGTAATTGTTTAAGCTCTGAACAGGTTCAAGAGGGATCAAAATCAAAACCATGGGTCAACATACACCAGTGAGTACGAAGAAAAGTGACATTAATTTGACTGTCCTCCTATTTAACACTTTCGTTGCTTATACATGCCCAAAGCTGCCTGTTAAAAAACCCAAAACCAATCCAAGCTCATTGAGATGCTGTTTATGTTTATGACAAAACAAGATAACTATTGTGCAGGTATCTGCAGATGGTATTTTGGGAGTATCTGTAAATGACAGAGGGTAGTCTAAGGTAGTCTATTTGCAGCTTTTTAAGGAATGGGTGGTGATGGTGATACAGAGCCACACAAGCACAGAAGAAAGTATAATAGACTATCATTACCCCAAAAAAATAGGACAGGAAACCAGATTCCCCATTCTACACCCTCATAAATGCAAAGTTCCTCTTCCCTCTAGACAAAGGTGTGATGATTCTTATGTTTCTGTCTACCTGACAGTCTGACTTAAAAATGGAATACTATTCTTCAGGTTATTTCACAGAAGTAGCAAGGTTTTTCTGGGGCAGGGCCTTCAACCTGCACAGACTGAGCAGGACACCTAACTTGGACTCTTGCACTGCACGCTTGTTATGACTACCACAGTGTTTGTTGGGTTAGGCAGGATTCACCATAAATAGCTGAGGAAGCCTAAATTCTCCTCCATATAATGGGAGCTAACTTCAGCCCTTTCAAACTTTCTTAAGACCTGATAAGAATTCACTACTAGATCGAATGAGAACGAGAATGCGGAGAAGGAAGTGATAGACTGAGGAAAGTGCCCAGGCACAGCAGAACAGAGCATTTGTCCTCTTCAGAGACATGTACACTGTTGACTGAGAGACAGTGCATATGATTGTGTTTGAAATAAAAGATAATGTCCAGACTTTTTTGCATCAATCCAGTTTTCCAGTGAGTTTGTGTTTAAGCTTGCCAAATTAAATACAGTAGGTGCTAGACTGAGTTCTTTAATGTTCTTGATAAGTATGGGGTGTACATACAGCAGCTTGTGAAAAAAAGCCTGCCTTGATATTCTGCCCATGGAAAACAGTTGCAAAATCATTGAGCAAATGAACATTTTTGGTATATGATGAAACTAGCCTATAAATTAGGAAATTTCCCTGTCTTTGATGAGGCAAATAATCTAGGGAGTCTAATCTTATTTTTATGTCTGTTCCGTGAATTTTTTTGCCACTCATGGATGATAATTGTTTTGGTTTTGAGAAATAAGCAAGTACACCGATATTGTAAGGATGGAGCAGCGTGTCTTCGTTCCTGTATTTACTGAATTTAGTACTTTTCTCCAGTTTTTGAACTGGTTGTCAGAAGACTGTGACTGTGTTACTTATTGACTCATGTTGTTTATTGACTCAGAGACAAGTGCAAGAGTTCTTCCTTTGGCATTTTGACCAGACATTTATCTGTAAGAATCTTGCTCTGAAGATTTTTTGCTAAATAAATTCATAAGCAGATAATTTGGAAATTAAGATTTCAGATGCATTTAATTAGAGTACAAATGCATTAGTATTTCCTAATGTCAAGGAAATAATGTAAAACTCTGAAGAGGAATGTCAGGATAAGTGAGTTTAAATGTTAATGTTATAATTCTTTAATACTGCTCAGAAAAAATAATTTCTGCAAGTCCTCCCCACCTATAAAAGCTTTTGTTCTGATTTTCATAGAACACAGATACTTGTTACAAGTTTTTGTTCTGAGAGAGAAGGTCTGCTTGAGGAAATTTTGGAACACTTGGGAATTGTATGGAAAATGGTGGGATATTTCCCAAGATCATAATCAGATAAAACTTCCCAAGACACAACCTCCTGAGACAGTTGCCTGCACTAAGCTGAAAGGAACTAACTAACTAACTAAAGGGGAAAGCATTTCAGTAAGACTGAGAATTTCCTGAGGAACGTCCTTACTGTTTAGACACAACTTCCATGTTTTACTGTTTGTTGTTTCATGGCTGTGGTAAGTTCCTGTGAAAGAAAAAGCATTTTCTAAACATCTGGGTTCAAAATGAAGGTACAGGCAATGAATCCAGACAACGCTGATATTTACAAACAAACTTCCTGTATGTAGGTAGCAGAAGCATTCTATTTCCTTTTTTGTTTTCCCTCCTTTCTGTGATATGAAAAAAGGGGAAATCTTATCTGCAAATTAACAATAAGTTATGGTTGGAAGATGGTGGGTGTCCTGTTGCACAGTTTTGAAAAGCATTCTCTGCGGTTATGTAGGCTAGACAGGTTTTTGAAATACAGAGGTCACACAAACTTTGGAACCAGAGTTTCATTATTTGAATGCCAGGACCTGTATTGCAAAAGGTCTTTTGCAGAAATTTTTTTTCTTCTCACTGAGCAGAGGATTTTTCTTCTCTCCTGCATTTTTGAGCAACCATTTACTCAATAAGAGGACAGAAGTACTAGATTGTTCTATAGAATTTGAGAAACATTTTGTTAACACGCTAAGCATAGCTTCAGCTTTTCAAGAAAATGAGCTAATTAAAGGTGCAAAGCTCACCACATGACAGATGTTCAACTCTTTAGTGTGCTTGAACTTTTATTTCAGGTTAGCTTTTTTCTGATGAAATACACTACACTATGACAGATTTAAAGCATTTTGAAAACATTTTTTCTCTCACTTCCAAGTAACCCTGGTATGGGAAAATGAAGATGAACCAGAGGGGCATAATCATTGAGAAGATTTCTTTTTTTCATGAGGTAAAGTTTCCTGCAGAACCTAGCTTGCCTCTTCAGAGTTTGGCAGCTGAAAAAGTGCTCTCACTTTTCATTTAACTGAGGGCTTGATTCCCCATGAATATATTAGAATAAGCAGTAAACTGGAAAGAGACTACAGATTTTATCTACCAGATGATAGTCTCCCAGGATAATGTAGATTCTCCCCATCATGTAATAAAGCTTAGGTGACACACTATCATGTTTTATCTCTTCTGTAAAGACTCCAGATACCCTGTTCAAGGAAGATGGAATGGGTCACAGTTTCATGTCCTGAAAAAATATTTTCCCAATGTAATTTTAAGGGGATCTAGCTTTTCCCTAACATTACAAAAATATAACAATCTGTTCAAAAGTTCAGCATTTTAAAAGTTCCTGTGGTTTAGAAAGAAAAAAAAAAATATTTTCTACCTAAATGCACAAGGGCATCTTTCGTTAATACAGTCACCCTAGGCCAATTCTACTTAACAACAGGCTAGTCCACTTCTATCCTGCAATGCCAGCTGCCAACTTAATTTCCACTCCCTATTTCTGATATAACACAACCACAGCCATTCTGGGTCCACAGAAAGATAAAGATCACAGCCTCCATTGGGAAATTCCATCAAGTCAAAGGTAGATTGATACCAACGAAACGTGGTTTGCTGACATTCTGCGGGCAGAGAGTCTGCAGGCAGGAATGCAACAGGAGAAAGCTTCTGAAGAACTATTAAGAGAGATGAGAATTTATATATGTAAAACAACGGCAGAGAAAATAACAGACTATTTTGAGTTTGGACTCAAACTGGTGTTATGGTGCAAAATCATGAGGGGATGCTGCTAATACCCAGGTCATGGTTTTGATACTGATTGCAGCATCTACAGAAATAGTAACTCTCCATCTTTATAAATACTTTTATTAATTATTTCTGTGCCTTTGAGTCATTTTGAAGAAACATTGACTATATTGAAAGATGCAATGTCTTCTCCATTTATATTCTTTCTGATCTAAGTCTATTGAACTAAGTGGACAGAATTTTATTTGATTTAATATAGTTATACTGGTCTGGATCAAAGGTTGTTTAAATCAAAGTAACATGCCTTTTAGTTCTGTGACTTTGAGATTGAGTTTATATACCCAGTTTCTAGCCAGACGCCTAAGCCATTTTCTTTCAATTCAAGTGTCCCAGTATGGTCTTATAGTATCATCTTGTACTGACATCTTATTCCAGGAAAGCATCTCTGTTTTGAAGAATAACTGTAGTTCAAAGTAGGAAGTCAAAATTAATGACGTTCTTGACTTTCTGTCAGAAGTCAAATTATGCACTGTATCTGTAAGCTAAAAACCAAAAAACCCCTTCTGTTATGTGATATGGAAGTTAAGATCCTTGATCCTGAGGAATTTTGAATTAAAGTTGCACTCTTTCTACCAAATGAATATTCCTTCTGTTAAGAAAAATGTCTCAGAGCAAAGTTTTAACTAGAGAAAAATACTTTTGAAAATATATAAACATAATAATAACAGAATTTTTCTTTTAATTTACCCAGCTACAGTGAAGTCATAAAATATGTTTGAGGGAAAGAACTTAGAGGAACAGATTTTTCTTGAATTGGTTTTTTAGTTTCAAAAATAGATAAAGAGTTTTCATTGAGTGTTTCAAATAACTGACATTACATGGAAGGAAATGGAGCTGAGATTAGGAACTTCTTCAGTGGAACACGTAGATTCCAACAGCATTGGTATTTAAGAGACGTTTTGAGGGAGTGGTAGAAATACATAAATGCATTGTTTTTTATATTTACTTCTGAATTTTGCAATGTTAAATAGTTAAATAAATAAGGCTCGTATCAAACTGTTCCATCTGTAAATGCATTTAATAGTATAAATGAATTAATTTATATGTATTTCTTATGCATTCAACATTTGTTTACCTCTCTATTGTACATCTATTCCAGCCTTACCAACATAAGGTTTCATTGAGTTTACTGATCTTGGATCATTAAAAAAAAACAGTCAGCCCTGATTTTTAGAGCTAGGAATCAAAGAAGTAAAAAGAGAACAAAAATTGCATAACAAACTTTTATTTTTCTTTAAAGTGGATGGACACTTAAAAAGTCTGTTAACGAAAGTAGGTATTCTCCTGCTGAAGTATTCAGATGGTATGTATTTATAAGCCATTTATTAGCAGATAAAGTGCACTTGGAAAGTTTTATCTTTTAAGAGCTGCACAATCCATTAGGGAGGACCTCTGTAAGATATTGGCTGACATTGCATGTAGTGATAAGTACTTTTTTCTCTGCAAGTATAGAGGCTACAAAAAATAGATAACTCTCTCCCTCCATTGCTACTATTTTTTCTTATTTTATAAGATCGCAGATATTAGGCAAAGAAAAGAAAATATGGAATAATATTGCCTGCTTAAAAACATAATTTTCAGGCTAATTTCCTGAAGTTTATCCTCATAATAATTTAATTATTTGTATGTATAGTTAAAATAATATTTTTTTCTCTTTCTCTTTCACATTACCATAGTAATAACTCATGGAATAATGTGACATTTTCATGGATGCCGAATATATTTAAATAATATACTAAAATATCTTCTTGTGAGTTATTTGGTTTTTCCTAGCTTGCTGGCACTGCTTCACTCTCCACATTGCTGACTTTTAAAATTGCCTGAATTAAATGGTGTTCAAGGAACAACATTAGGCTGTCAAATGACAGAGCATGAAGCTGGAAAGCAGCAGTAACAGATTTATGGAGAGAGTAAACTTACCTACACAGCATGACTAATTTGAAGCTCAGCTAGCAGTGATGTGAGCAGCAGATGTGATCAAAGTGTCTACTTTTCAGGCTTATACACGTAATTTTCACTGTTGTGAGTGTTGCAAATAAGTCTCTACAACACAGTAGAATCCCTGTTATCTACTCAGCCAAAGAAACATGCTGATGATACCACTGATCTGACCCCAAAAACAACCACGTTTGGTGAAGTCAGGGAAGGTAAAACTGCTGGATTGGTTGTTGCTTGTGAAGTGTAGTTCAGACATAAACGTTTCTCAGTAACATTTCTTGGGCTGTTTTTCTTATGACTGTTCAGACTGCCTTGCCAGAAAAAACCAGGCTGGATTTCAGTATATTCTTTTGAATTGTTCTTATTCAATGATGGCTTATGTTCTAACATATAGCTCTGACTTCTACAAATGTTGTAATTTGGATCAATTTTTGGCTTCAGTAAGAACTTCAGGTCAACAGCCCTGACAACAAGGTTCCCTCCCCTCCCCTCCCCTCCCCTCCCCTCCCCCCCCCTCCCCTCCCCTCCCCTCCCCTCCCCTCCCCTCCCTCCCCTCCCCTCCCCTCCCCCTCCCCTCCCCTCCCTCCCCTCCCCTCCTCTCCCCTCCCCTCCCCTCCCCTCCCCTCCCTTCTTGGTAGATACTGAAAAGAAAGTAGAATCGCCAAAGAACAATTCCATTTATCCTAAACTGGACATCTAGGAGAAGTGGGATTAATTTCCTCCTGGAGCTTCTGTTTTTACTTCCATTTACTGTCATTTTCCTGATCATCTTACATTATATGCTTCCTTTTTAGATTTACAGCATTCAGTGATCTCAAGCCAAGGTGAAGCAATTAGTACCTGGCAAGAGTGTGAGCTGCTCAGAAACTTTCTACAGTGTCAGGACTATAAGCAGAGTGGTAATCCCATGAAATATTACAGATCTTTTACCTGTGCTGAGACTTTTCTTGACTTTTTTGATGTAGCGGGGTCTAGTCACTGCTTAGGTACAAAAATGATTTTGTATTTGCGAAGTATTGTCTCTGATTATAAAATAATTGTGTGTGTGTGTCTATCTATATAATCTATATCTGTATCATCTAATCTATATCTATATCATCTATATCTATATCTGTATCTGTACCTATATCTGTATCTCCATATTTCAAGGCTCTTGGAGCCAAGTTGTGCATGTGCAATTTGTCTAGTCTTAGACATTTGAACAAAAATCTTTAAATTCTACAGAGAGCCTTTTGCTCCTGGAACTGTTCTTATGGGGATCAAGCATGAAACACGCTGCTGACTGCAACTCAGAGTGAGAAACAGACTGGAAGCAGCTGGAAACCATGTTAATTTCAGATAAGATTGATGTTGTCTGTTCTAGCAAAGTTGTTTATTGTGACATATGGTTAAACAGATTATATGCTGTTTAAAGGGAAGAAGAAAACCCAAACCCTGACCTTCAACCATATCCACTCACAGTATGAGGCATTCCCTATAATGTGTTTGCAGAATCAAAAGATACAGCATAACCCAGACACTGTAGGTATTGAAATCCTATTTCATTACCAATGAAGACACCAGAGCATCTAACTGTACAGAAGGATATCTCACTAGTCACAGCTACACCTTATACATAAGGAACTGTAAAAAGCAAGCCATATACAGACAGTACAGAGAAGTGGGCCTTGGAAGAAGCCAAAAGGAAAATCAATATTGTTGATGTCTCCTAATCTAATTAAAAATACCTGTGACCTCTAATAAACTGCAGAGGGAGGAAAAGGAATTATATTAAGAAATTCAAGCTTTTAGAAACACTTCTTGTTTCTAAGTAACTACATATTCTGAAAAATAGGTAGTTAAGAAAAGGTTCAATAGGCATGAAAATATAGTGGGATATAAAGTAATATGTACAGCAGGACATAGTATATAGTAGTATATAAAGGTGATTTGTAAATTGGTGACAACTGTCAGAATATACGTTCCTTAAACCAAACTGTAACTGGAATATGAAATGGAGGGTCTAAGGTGGGGCTAAGAAAAATAATTTTGTGATGGGATGAAAATTATTTGATTAAGTAGGATTAAGTCTCCAAGGACCAACTGTGGAATACAAGTCCTTTTTATTTGACTGCAAAGTAAGTACAGATGTATAAAAAATGAGACATAGCAAGAGAGATTTGAAATTCTCTCTGAAAGTTATAGTTTTGAAAGGATAAATCCTTATAATGGGCTTTATAGTGGGAGATAATGGGAGATAAAAGATTTGTTCCTGATCTGTCACTAGCTTGACGGAGTGTAAACAAACAAGTCTCATATTTTCCCAGTAAAGATAATGAGGGTTTTGTCATGTATAAGCCCTTTGGGAGAGATTTTACTGTTAGGTGAAAGCTAAATTGGCCCTTTGCTTCAGAGAGAAAGAAGTATGGGACACCTGACTGAGATTTATTTTCAAAACTTACAGAAAGTTATGTCTTTGTTAAGGACAAGTAAAAGAATGAAAAAAGAAGTCGAAACAGGGTGTTCCTTTTGGTTCATTTGTCTTTTCCAGTCCACATTCATTATCAAAAGAACAAGACCCTGTAGTTGAAAAATATTATTTCTTATTGCTGGCATTTTCAGTTTTCTCATAAAGAAGATTGTGATTGAACTTAAGGCAATGCACTCTGAGTGCAAACTCCATTTATTTTCTCACTATTGACAAGATTTAACAGTCTCTTTGTTCTCTTGAACAAAAAAGAAGCCAAATACTTGCAAAGAACAGCTATGTGCTGACTGCATACATTTTATCTATTGTCTAGAACTTTGAAAACAGAAGGAACTTCATTGTGGTCACATTAATTTAGTTTCCAACGCCCAGTGAAGTGTTTGTAAAACACTCTAGCTGAGAAATAAATGTGAAACAATTGAGCCAAACTCCTGTATTTCACATGTGCCTTTTTTAGCAGTAAAATGCTGTCATACCTGCTAGTGTACCAGGTTTGTGTAGTCCTTCAGCAACCTGTGCTTGCAAGCGAGAGGGAAGTGCTCTTGCTAAATTGGTTCCATGCGAAGTTTGATCTATTCATCTCCCTCACAGATGTGTGGGAAGTACCCAGAGCACCTGACATAGTTACAGCTGCACTGACAGAACCAAAACAGCTGAAAGTAGCACAGATTGTTTGCAGTGCTCCTGAGAGAGGTTGTGTTATCACCTCGAGTTACCCACCTAGGCTATAGCTCAAATATTGTTGCATGTACCATGCAGGCGGAGAGGCAAAAAGGTGTTTAGGGAAGCAAGATCTGTGAGTTTTCAAAGGAGCCAGAGGTTGTGGCTAATGGAACTATTCAGTTCAACACCTGTTAGATTAAAGGAGTTTAAACACTTTTCTGTGAGTTCACCTTCCTCAGCCTGCAGGAGCACACAAAAAGTTACAGTGCCCATCTGTTTAGAGAGCAACAGAAATAGGAAACACAAAAGAAGAAGGAGGAGGGGAAAAAAGCAAATGGGCTAAAAGTAAGCTTGGGGAAAGTAATGTCCCACTATATATTAATGTGCAATGTTTGTACCAGGAAAGAAAATCTATCAGGACAGCAGAATTCTGAAGATGAGGTTTTGACCCTGTATCAGCCCAGTTTTACCTCTAATTTGAGAGCAAATTATTTACAATAGAGAGAAGATACTTCAAGGGCTGACTGAGGCTGTGATAAAGTCTCAAACCACAACCTTTAACAAAAATGAAAACGTCCCAAATGATGCATTCTATAGTGGAATTTATTCTGTGTGATTAGGTTTCCTGAAAGAGATATTAATTAATAAGGGATGCCATTTACTATTACCACCTTTGTGGTTTTTACATATGGTAATAAATAAATGGCTGTTGAGAGGTCTTTCTAACTTTTACCCACCATGCTTAAAATCTGCTTAAAATCTGTCTTGCGATTCTGGTGTGTATTTCAGATTTCAATTTTTAGTATGGACTTCTGTTTCTATCTGTGTTACTTTACAGTAATAACTCTGTGGACAAATTTTTTAAAGTCTTTCAGATATTCATACTGCAGTTCTGGGGCCAGATTCCAGAATCCCTAAGCATTTCCTAGTGGATCAAGTCCTTGCCACCAAAACCTGCATAGCATGGCTGGAGAAGGACCCCAGCTGCATCACTCCTCCTAGAAACCAGTTGGCTTGCCAGGGATCCTACCTGTGGTCCTTCCCACTGGGGAACTGTGAAGAATGCTGACTTTATCAACTCGCAGGTGTTCTCTATTTATACCAGAGGAGTGGGTGTGCCATGAAAGCAAAAAAAAAAATTATGTTGATGGAAGAAATGCATAGAAGTTACTTATTTGTAAATCTTAGTCTTTTTACTTACTTGGTCTTGGTGTTATTTAATCCATTCATGTCTCTTCTCACTGATCTTTCTAAATACAGGTAGGATACTTTGTCACCTCTCCCTGGCTGATCATCCTTGTATCCCAGAAAGGTCCAGAACACGATATCAAGGTACCTAGTCTGAGAAATCCTACCCTTTCCTAGATGTTCTTCTCACTAATCCCCTCGGCATTAATACAATATATGCAAATAGGGAATAACATATGAAGTATGTCATGTTTAAATTAGTTACTAGTTATTAGTTAAATTAGCACTGCCTGTGTTGCAACTGATGTCATTGCACCAGATTTTAACACCCCAGGAAAGTGAACACTTTCATATTTTCTTTTCTGTCTTTCTCCCTCAACTTTTATTGATGTCCCACAGTAATGAAATGGGAGGCAGCTTTTCAACTACATTCCTGTAATCTGTATTGTGGCTGCCTCTATTATTATGTTAGTCCTGAGAATAGCAGATGTCTTTCCTTAATTTGGGAAATGTACCCAGAATGCGTAATGTGAGAAATTTAATAGCTGAATTCCTCTTCACAGATAAACAAATGACTTTGCATTGAATGTATATTCAAGAAACAGTTTTATATATTGAAGCATTTTATTAGTGGAAGGGAAGTTTTTAAAATACAATTCATTTATGAAAAGTAAATGCATTAGAAACCAAGACAGTCAGTACTGGAAGGATTCAGCTTAGTGCAACTCTGTAGATGTAGACTTTGTTAAGGAATTCACCCTATTAAAAATTAATTTACACATTCATGTTTTAATTTTTTTTAACAATGGTATTTAGATAAGCATGTAGAAATCTCTGCTCAGATTTATCCAGCCTTTTTTCATGGAATAATACTAGAGATGTGTGACTGAAATTGATTGACAGCTATAACTGAACACATAAATAGGACTAAAAGCACTGCATATAGAAGAAATATAACCCCTTTATCATTCTGAACACCTGCAGAAAGTAGATGGCATTACATTAATTCATGAATACTGGGGTTTCAAAATGAGTTGCTCCTCTGCCTTCTTTGTCAGAATTAGTGGTGATATAATTATTCTAGAAGAAAATTTCTATTGCTTGCCAATAGAAATGTGAATTTACAAATGTGAGATTTACAAGCAGATTTCAACATGTCAGTACAAAGCAATGAAAGAATTAATCAAGATTTAGCTAACCATAAATCATATAAAAAAGAAGCGGCTGCTAAAAAAGCAAGGCAAGAGTGACATGACTGACACTAACAAAAATTCATAGAGAGTTGATACTCATTCACCTCTGGGTACATCATGATATTTTTATTCTTCATGGTATAGTATTTGATAAACTGATGCCACAAAAGAAAAGCATATAAATTAATCAAATATGTTAAAAAATATCTTTGCACTGGTTCATATATACAGACATTTTTCTGGATATTCTGGACATTTTTTTCTCATGCAGTGATACATTAACTTGCATAATTGGCCCATGTCTTACATAGTAATATTATTCTGTTTTCAGCTAAACTCAAACATCAACAAGGAACTAAACAACATCAAGTGTTCCCTCCTATTGCACTTGGATATCACAATATATTTCTCAGACACTTATCAGCATGTTTAAGGAGTCCATAGCTGGAGTTCAATAAGCTCAATTCTGTAATGATCACCTAAATGTAGAAATGAAACCTTTCAATCCCTTATGAACTTTCTAGCTAATATTGTAAGCTTTCAGGATTTATATAGATGTTAGAAAGTGTGTACAAGTAAATATAAATGGGAGCTCGTGGTTAGAAAAAAAGTGCTTAGCCTTAACTCTGTGAAGCTATGCTTCTTTTCATTGTGCTAATCTTAAAAAAGTTGTAAATCTACTTCTGTCTGGTACAGATCAGACAAAATATTCAGCATGTGTACTTCAGTTTAGTTCATAAGTGGTCGAGGATGATACCTTCTTTACAAACTGCCCAATAATCTATTTCGCTTCATCTCCATTTCCAGAGAAACTCAGAGTCTGTTGGAGCAAAACTTTTGAATAGGAGGGCAGACTGAAATCAATACGGCTACTCACATGCTAATATTTTGCTACACTAGAGTTTAATCAAATACAGTCTGAAAAAAGCCCCTGGTTTTTAAGTGTGTGCCTCAGATTAGTGCCTGAGACCATGTGCTTGTCCTATCAAAAATATACACACTTCAGAGGACAGAATTAAGATGTCTAGGGAGAACCTGAAATCAGAATTGCTGCTGAAAATTGGATTGTGTGAGTGTGTCAGGATTTAACATGACACTAACAGTTTACTTCATTTAATCATAAATACATTCATAGAAATGCTGACAGGGTTCTGCAGCTCAGATCCACACTGTCATTCCTTCGAGGCAGCCTGCCTTGAGCATTTCAGCTGCAGCTGATAGTGCTAATGCAACTTATGGGACTCTCAGGCTCAAGTGAGCGTTAGTGGTATCAATAGGAGACAGCTGTGAGAGCGGGGAACAGCAAACTCCTCTTTGAATAAACACCAAGTAACAAGGAACCTTAATTAGACCGAGCGTGTATTTGACCATCTCTGTCTCACGTAAAACTGCCCTGCATCGCTGAGGTATTTCTGAACAGAAAAGGACAAAAATGCAGACTTGACTCTAAAGGTTTTTCATCCTTTTACTGCTAAGAACTGGGCTTTGTGCTGCAGGTATGAAACCACTTTAATCAGAGTAATTTCTGAAGACTTTCCTGTGTAGCACTAGGTGTATTTTAACATGCTAGCCTCTGATCCTCCTTGATTTTCACTAACCTTTGGTATTCTGAATAATCATATTCTTTTGGACCCTTTGAAGATTGGTAAGGAGGTTTGGGCACTTTTTTTGACTTGTTCTCACTTGTTTTTCCCTCAGCAGTCCCACTTTTCCCAATATTGCTAATTAAATGCTTTTCTCCCCACCCATGTTTATTCTAAGAATTTACAGAACACATTATGTTCTGTATTAGTGCCTATGTTTTTCAATAGCCTTTAAGAGATTTACTTAACTTTTTCTAACGTCAGTATTATGTGGTATATTACATCTACTGTTACTAGCATACATTTCTCCTATCTATTCTGTAGGCTTGAATCAGGGTGATGAAGACTAAATGACTCTGAAGGGGATTATTTGACAATAAATGCCCATAAAACATGTCTTTATTTACCTGTGCAGTATAAATCTTTCCCCCTGTTGCAACCACAGAGGCTATTTCACTGTTCCCAGTACATTGCTTGAGCTTCAGACCTCTTAATTTTTCTGAAGTGTTGGTTTTCTAATAGACTGCAGTTTTTTGGAATGTGATTAATGTAACTTCCATGTTGTAGCATCTTACTCTTATAAAACAGAGAGCTACTATTTTACTGTTATACAACCAATATTTACCAATGATAACTGTAGCAATTTATAGTGTGGTGGCACTTACAGCCTTGTGTGAGATTGTGACTTATTAACTTAGGTGGTGGTTCTATTTGCAACGAGCCCTAAATACCAGGTACAGAGGGACAGGAATGTCTCTCAGGAACATTTTAGTGTCAATTAAGTTTTTCCCACTCAGAGTACATTTTTCTGCCTCCATCACATGTTGAGAAAACATAGTCAAGGCACAAACAGGAAGGGATCAGAAAGAATGGTCCTGGTCTTCAGGACGTCTCAAAAGTAAAAGGAGTCTTAACCTGAAATTAATCCACCTTTGCAATACTTGCTGAGGAAATCAGTTTTAGTATTCTAACTACTAAAGGATTTAATTCAGTGTGCTGGGTTGAGGTTGACTGGCAACGAGGAGCACACTAAGTCACTTCAGCTCTCTTCTGGCATCAATAGGTGTATTTCAGAGATTTGGATCTCCTTTCTGCTCTATTTGTAAGCTGTTTCATTGTACTTCCACTGCTTCTGGAGTTACATTGTAAACCAGACGAAAATGTTCTGGATTAAAAATGATCTTGCAATGAGAGACTTGTACTTCTGCTACTGCATATTGACTTGAAAATATTATTTCATGATGATATAACAGTAATTTCAAACCAATTTTCCTGAAATGGATGAAGTCTAGACACAGTGGCAACATTTCCTTTTAAAAACAAAAATGCTAAGCACATTTATTCTAATTTGTTGTAAAAGTTACATTGATTTTCTGTTAAAGACTGTTTTGATAACACCACTTAGCAGAAAAATGCTTTGTAGTCCTGGACCTTCAGGCTTTCAGTGGCCTTGGTATTGCTGTGTTGTGTGAAGGAGTCTGCTGACCACACCTGTTTGATAAGTGCAACCTCTCACTTTGAGACGTAGCTTTACAACTTTTGGATCAAGTTACTCCGGTTAGGGAACTTTATGACAAAGTTCGTACTGTCAAACCTGTTATTACTTTCAAAATATGGATGCTGTTATTTAGTTTAGCTTGTGCTTTGCTTTTCCTCTATGTTCAGTGAATGGTGAGAGGCAGTTTTCTTGAATTTCTCCAGGAAAGTAAGAACAAAGTAGGAATAATGTCATGACCCTGATTTGAAATGATAACAAACCCAAGGATTTGCAGGATTTTTTTTTCAAAAGTATCGAAAACCAGGGCTTAGAAGTACCAGGAGGTTCTTTTGTTCCACAAATATCTGCTGGAAAATAATTAAGTAGATGATTAATATTTTGAAATGTATGAGGCATGAATCCTCTCAGAAGGAGACAATTTCTTGAAAAGAATCTCTTTTAATGAGAGGAAAAATAAACCTCAGAAAATCTAAAAATCGAAATTGTGAATAGCGTTGAACAGCTAATATCTTTCTGTTATCACCAGGAAAACAAGTTGTGAGAGCTGTAGAATAAGGATTAAAGATTTATAAGGATTAAAGATTTAAGAATAATGACCTGATGAGTAGGATCTCATGAAAAATTAAGTCAAAGCATAGAGTTGTTGGGAGAAAAACGGGCTGCAGAAAATTAAGTCAAATACCCAACACAAATTCTATTTTTAAAGGTACATTGGAAACATGAAGAGACATTTGTGAATGCCTCAGGACATCTTTCTGAAACCAAATCTCAAAACCAACAACAACGGAAACACATAGGTTCATAGATGAGTTTAAGGAGTGGTACATGTATATGTGTATAAAAGCAAGGTAGGTAAATCATAATTAGACCTACAAGGAAGTAAACATTAATGTAATTAAGGCTTATGAAGAAGTGAAAAAATCCAAGAAACTGCTGTAAGGAGAGGTAAAAGGAAGTCAGAGGAAATTTAATTGACTAAAAGCAAAGAAAAGCAAAGTCTTGCTGATTCAAACACTCAAGAATAATAAATATCTTGCTTTAAATTGTTTTACAAAACCGGCAAATATTAAAGTATATTGAAATAATGATAAAGAAAAAGTCGGTGCTATTTAGAGCATGGAATTTTAGGTTAATGAACTTGTAGAGAAATTAAAGCTGGTCCATTGGTGGCCTATGGTGAAATTCCTGTTATGTTACTGGAATAAGAATGAAGCACTTCTTCAGAACTACAAGCCCAGAAGCAGTAACTGTAAAGACTGATACAAACTACTGAAGAAACAATTTTTTGATACCTACCAAGTCTTAAACAAAAAAAAAAAAGTCCACAGATGTATTGTCATAAATGAATTCTCTTAAACCCCTCTTTGACAAGACAGGAGGCTTAACAAATAAATAGAAGGACTAGTTTTGAGTAGTTTTGAAAATGATAAGGGAAAAAAGAGTTTGGCCTAGAGAATATATATAAAGAAAAATTGTTTTTAGGGCATGAATAAGTCTGATTTGAATTGTGGTTGGGAGAATTTCAAGTAAGAATGTAATTCCTTTGGAAAATCTGATAGCTGAATTACAATTATAGTTTTATCAAATTTTTGTAGATGATGCAATGGAGACACAGTTGCAACATTTTGGAGGTAAATATTAAAAATGAAATTTCTCGACACAGAAGCATGTTTGATTAAATTCTGTAGATACTTTTCAAAAAATGAAAATCAAATACAAAAAATATTAGATGGATGTCTCTCTTGCCTTTTTTTCTAAGTAAAAATAAACTGATCTCTCTCTCCAAACATTTTCATACTCATATGACTGATGAATGATAATGATAGTTATCAATCATAAAACCTGGCGTATTCTACACAGTTTTCTCATTTTCCTGTAGCAGATCATAATCAAAGATAGGCGTCATATGTAGAAAAATAAGATATTAAAATAATGTGGGGTATCCAAGGGGAATATTTACAGAACCTCTGTTTTCCATGGCTTACATTATGCCTTTCTTCCCCATCCACTGAAATTTAAATTCATTGTCTAATTGAAATGATCTGTTAAATTATACTGTTCTTCCTTGCATCAAATTAGATTTTATGCATTTACTTAGGTATTTTTTCCCAGAAATTTAAATTTATGAAGTAAAAGTGAAATTACAAAATAAAATAACTGTAACTTACAATTATCACTGTAAGCCATTATTGATTTTGTTTTTCTGCATTTTGTCTGTGTAATGTCTCATTTCAGTCTTTATTTTACTTGTAAGTTTAGTGTAACCAATGAGTTATGTAGCCTTACTCTATAGCTAAAGTTTGGCAATTATTCCAGATAATTACTTCTGCAAAACGGAGTCTTTACTAGGCTTTTTCAATGCTACAAAAAGCAAATTGAAAGAGTTGAGTCTTTGTTTTAGTTACCCTGGTTTTAGATAAATAAATATTTATTTAAATATTAATTATTATTATTTAAATATTAATTAAATAAAATAATTAAATAAATAATTTAAATATTATTACTTAAATAATAAATAAATAAATAAACCATTTAGTATTAAACGGTACCCACCATAAACAAGAAAATACACTTAAACAGAACATCTTGAATATATTTATTGATATTTATTGGGCCATTTTGTTTTGTTGCCTAGCTGACAGCTTTTTTCCTGTCTCTTTAATCCCATGCTATATATTCATCTGAGTCCCAGATCTAGATTTCTCCTGCATCTCTCCCATTCCCCATGCCCCAATCAAGACTTGTTGGTTCATCTATTGAAGCAAATTCACATTTTCTTTTTTATAATATATATAATTATATATTTTTATATGTATAATATAATAAAAACAGGCATTGATAGTTAACTCTGTTCTTTCTCACTGCTGTCTACACTGCACTCAGAGATTTCACAGTTCTGAAAGCATTAGGAAACAGTCACCAAATAACTGCTGGACTTCTGGTGCTTTGCTGGGAGCTGTCTCTATCAAATCCCTGGGCAATGACAGATCCATGTGATACATGTCATACTCTTCTGGCAGATGATATCCATGTACTCCTCTGCACCAAAAAGGTGCAAATTCTCTTGTGTAAAAATACTTTCAAACATACCGTAGCGCAGTTAAAGTACAAATCCTACCATCTTTAGGAAACAGTAATACAAATACTTCAGCATTAATGCATTAACACCATATCCAAGAATCATGCTCTGTTGTCCAAGTAGATCCTATGACCTTTCTGGCCACAGCTGTATAATACATTTCATTACTAATTTTTTAGAAAGTTTTGCAAGAAAATCTTAGGGCTAAAGGAAACGCCCCAAAGCAAGATCAGAGGATAGATGTGAAGAGAAAATTAATCTGACTGATTAATCCAAACCAAGAAAATTAAATGTTCCACAAAACAGAGGGAAAAATAAAAGGTCTTCCACTGAGTAATGTAATAAATTGCCTGGAAGGGAGTGTGCGATAAGGCCAGCAGAGGTGACCTTCAGAAATGTATCTGTCTCCCCACTACTGATGATGTTCAGAAGTTGATGAATGTGCTCTTGCAGTTGGAGCAGGTTGGTTCCTGCAGGCAGGCACAAGCCCCCAGCAATCTTGTTACTGCAGATGTAAAACCACTTGTGTTGCTAAATGAGTGCACCATGGTTAGAACAAATACAGAATTATGAAAGAGATAACTGCAAGCCATAAAGGAAGATAAAATTAAAATTAAGAATAACAGTAAATACCAACCTTTTAATAAAATTTACTTTGTGGTAACAACTTTTATAGCTTTGACACACAATTTAAGAGAAAATATTGAAAATATCCATATTAAACTTGCCTCTAAACAATAATGTGGTCTCATTGCCAAATGCCATTTCTTTGTTTCTGGTTTCTGCATGTTTTACTTGTTCTTCAGTTTTTAAAAATACTCCATTATTCTGTTGGCATCCTGGATCATTTCATTTAAAGCTCTCTTCTTAACTAACTTACCCTTACTTGAGGGTAAGTCCTGGTACTGCAACATGTAGCAATTTCTTACTTTATTTTTTAATATCTGGCATATAAACTAATGTTGACAGTTTTGCTGCTTGTTATCATGCAAATAATAGGAATGCCACAGACATGATGAAGTGGTTAGAAGGAAATAAAATGATAAATGTTATCACTTTTAGACCCAGGCATTACTATTATCCATGATCTTTTTGGGGCTTGCAATATATTCAAAATCAAATCGCAAATAGTCTGTGTTTACACTGTAGTTAAAGGAAGGGATAAGAGATTGGAGACCCATGAACACAAAAAACATATAGGATAATAATGCCAGTTAAACTAGTCAGTAATGATATTTTTCCTGTCTGTGTAGTCTTTGTGTGTATGCTTCGCTTTATCAAATTTATCTAAGGGTTATATTAGCAATTTGCTCGTATAGTAAGTAGCATTCCATGTAAACACCTCCATACAGACAGCTTTTGCAGTGATCTTCTGGCAGAAATTCTTTGGTGGTGTTCATAGTCTGTAAGCTGAGAAGAACACAATATAGCTAAAGAAAATCTCTTTCACATTAATACCTCTCATAACCTACAGGTAGGTACTTTGTGGTGGATTATGATTTTTGAAAATGTAGATAGGTACTCTATGCAGGATAGAACATATGCATGGTTTAGGTTACCAGTAAATTTTCAAGCCAGTGACCTAGGCATTCCATATGCAACAGTAAGTATTTTATTTTTTCCATATGCTATTTGCTCTAATAATCTTCTAGTATCTTTTCCAGTAAAAAAATTAACCAAACATTCCTTAATTGTAAATAGTTCAAAACAAAAATGTGAAAAAAGTGTATGCTGTTGAAAGCTACGCTGCAGTTTTACGAGTAACAAAAATATCTGTAATCAGTATCCTCAAAAATACCTGTAATCAGTACAGTATTTATGCCTGGAAATAGAACACAAACTTTTCCAAACAATGCTAGAATAATAATAAATAAGCAAACCTTTACTTGAAAGACTACAGGTACAGAACTTGTGATAGTAATAAAGAAGACTGATGGTAGATATTTATACAGATGTAATTATTTTATGTCTTACCTCAAAAAATATTTAGTGTTCCATCAAGATGAGACAACTACCAAAAAAACCCCCATTTTGATATTAACATTGTGACATTTATTGTGGTCAGACTTGGAATGAAAGACATCATTTTGAACCTTAAACTGAATAATTGAAGTGAAAAGAGAACATTAAACTTTCTGTGTATTTTAAACTGATAAGTGTATCAGATCTATATTACATTCTTTTTGCACATGTTGCTCACACTAAATATCTCCAAGCAGTAAATTGTCTGCAGATACATCTTAGTTTGATGTATGCAGATGAATTCTAGGGGATGCTGCAACAGAAGAAAATGGAACTTCCCAAATGGAGACAAATGGCAAGCAGCTGTTTCTTCTCTTTATGTGTTTTTGTTGTGATCTGAAAACAGATCTCATTTGTTGCTGGTAGATCATTTTCGATTGTTCCAGATTTTCTGACTGTTTCTTTTTCTAAATCTAATATTGAAAGCAACAAGGAATCTGGAAAAAATAAAAGATTGATTTGGCAGCTGAAGCCTGGGCAAAATTCCCTGGTTGGATAATTTCACTGACACCTGGAGAGTAATGCTAGGAGACCACTTGGTGATATATGTCTTACAGGTGATTTTGTTTCTGTCACAGCTGTGCTAAAATTTCCTTTTATTAGTATGACATTGAAGCTCTTGCAAGCCCTCAAAGAACACAGATGGCACACAGAGTCAGAAGGAATTTTTTTTGTTCAGGGACTGAGCATGGTGAGATGCTAGGGACGTCATAAATGCACATTAAAAAAATTAAAGTCCCATTTTGGAAAGACACCTTGACTCAAGAGTTATTTTACCTATCAAAAGTATTTGAAGTTGAAGAAATCAGACAGGAGAATTAACATACACTACTGTCAGAAAAGAGCGTTCTGACTTGGAGGTACCAATGCAAGGAGCAGGCTGAACTAAGGAACAGCAGTTAGATTTGGAGGTTCTTGGGACATCTCTGTAAGATAGAAAATCAACTCCCACAGTAAGACCTAATCTGAAAACAGTCTTGAAAGGGATTTTGTCTAGGCTGAGTTAAAATTACAGAATCTACAAACAATTCCATTCCTATGTTGTAGTTTCCAGTTATGGTGTATCATCATAATTTCTTCAATAAAGAACCTGTTACATCCTGGAAGCGTAAAAAATGAGGAAACAGAAAATTAAATAAATGGTTTTCCTCTTTTATGAAATGGACAAAAATAACCACCAGAACAATTTTTACCCTTCAAAACAGTAGTGCAAATGCTTCAGTATACCTGGTAAGGACAAGGAACCTGTAATTCTTTGAGTTTGATGAACAAAGTACCTTAGTGAAAATTATTGTAGCGCCTCAGGATTTTGGCAGTGCAAAAATGAAGTGAAACCAATTTCCCTTCTAACAAGAAAAATAAGTGAACAAGCTTGGTTTCAAAATAAAAAAACAAAGCAGAAAATACATAGTATATTACGTTTCTTTTTCCCCCTGTTCTTTATAGTGGCAGTTTGTAGAGTAATGTAGTAGCCTGTAAATTATTTATTTTTATCACTGCTAATAAATTTTATTCTCATTCTGACACATGTGGTTTTAGCCTTAGTAACCACCTTTACTAAAAGCCTAGCACATGACGATTAGGAGAAAGCAGATGTTAGGAATCTGAAACTGTATGAGGATCAGCAAGGAAATGAAAACTCTTTTCTTTCTCATTTCCAGATCATTACAGAATCTCTGGGGGAGTGTGGGGGGGAAAGGGGTGATGTAACTGATTACAAAGAATGGTTTCATTTACTATACCAGCTTAAGGAACCAGCTAATAAGGACGGAAATTTTAGCCCCAGATGGTAAAAATTGGCAAAATTCTAAACAGTAATTAACTAATTGTTAAACAGAAGTTAAAAATTAGAAACAACAAGAATAAAGGTCATGGCAATAAATGAGCAATGTTTTAATATAAGCCCTAACTCATCATTTAATTTCTTATGACACTTGGGGAAACAAATAAAAATATATTAAAAATTAGCAATTAGAGCAATATCTAGATCAGGTCTTATGGAGGCATTAATATTGGGGTTTTAAAAAATTGACTGAATTTAAAATGCCATAATTTTAAAATTTCTGTGGAGGGATGATCCTTTTCCTCCTCTTTGTACTAATAACCTTGGAGGTCAAGTTTCATGGCACAGCAAAACAATTATCAACCACTGAGACTTTTAAAATTCCAGATGACCACATTCTGCTGAACATTAAAATACAGGGCTTTTATTTCACTTATGTTTCTGAAGAGCACTATATGGACCTATTTTTGCAGTTGTTTCTAAATAGCCCTGATGCCTTAGGTTTTATCTTTTATATTTTACAATTTCTGTACTGCTTAGAGTGTAACTCTGAAGTTCCTTGTAGCCTGTAATTTCTGCTCTCTCCTGCAAGACAGACATAACAAAGCCTCTCCAGGCTTTGCCTTCAAAGACAGCCAGGCTTTTCTAGGCCCAAAATGTGTAAACCAAAGCCTCTAAGGAGGGAGCAAGCTGAGGGGAATGACATCATTAACTGAGGATTTAATTGGAGAATTAACCGTGGTATGCAAATGAACCAAACCTATAAACGTGTGAAGAACTCGCGACCTGTCGTCCATCTTGGGGTCCATTTTTTGGAAGCAGCCTCTGGCTCCCCCAGGGTGTACCTTGAAGGCCCTTCAAATAAACACCTATCTTTATTCCCTTACTCTTCTCTGGTCGCTGTTTCTAGGTGGCTGGAGAAGGCATCAGCCCACCATAGAAGAGCACCTGTAGCCCTGATGTACAGTTTTAGTAAGAGAGGTCTATGTTTCAAGATAAAAATGTTTTCATTTTCCTCTTCGTAAATATTACCCAAATTCCTGCCTTTCCAGAGCAGCCTAAGAAATGATTTTTTAACTACTGCAGTTAAGAACTGTTAAGAAAACACTTGGCTGCACTTCAGTAACAGGAGCAAATGAGAAAAAGAGAAGAGGTATAGTGTATGGACTACATTTTGCAAATTACTTTCCAAAATACCACTAAAGGTCGTTTGCATAATTTATTCCATCAGAATTGCCTCATCATGCATCACCATGAAGCTTGTGCTAAATTGATTTACGCACTTTTAACTGTTAGAGAATCTTTTGCAAAATTTATTTCCTATTCTTTTTCCACAGTTAATGTTCCTGGTGCTTTAGAAAAATATTAAAATAATTTCTTCAAGACTATCCCAAAAAATATCCATAATCTCCATAGAAACCAAATGAAAAAAATTAAATTTATGGAAGATAAATTTCTCCTTTGCAGTAGTGAAAAGAGGTCAGAAATTGAACTTAGAATGAGCAGATACGGCTGTGTCACTTTTTTCTTCCCTGTAATTTTTCAAGAGATGCTGTGGGGAAAGAAAAATCTTTTTGAAAGAGCCCAGGTTTTGGGCATATTTTTATTGGAAGTGAATAATGTAACTCTATCATATTTGATCTTTGGCCAGTCCTTTGGCTTTTTATTTTACTTACATCCACATAATTTAATTTTGAATAGGTTTAACAGATTTGGTACACCAGTCCCTCAATAAAATAAATAAATAAATAAATAAATAAATAAAATTATAATTTTACATAAGTAAAAATGGATTTGTTCAAGTATTTTTTAATTGTCTGTTATGACTCTGCCCTGTCCTTTTCAGGCTTTTCTCAGACTGGACTCAAATGCTGTATCTGATTAAGCTGGATTGAGAAACGGTCTGGTGAAAGAGCCCTGTTTTAAGTATTTATATTTCTCACTTGTGATTTCTGGCTCCCAGGTCCCTCCCTGGTGCTGCTCTCTGTAGTCCCTTTCTGCATTGGAGGCTAGGAAACTGATGGGATGGAAACACTTTTCTTTTTTTATTTCTTTCTTTCCCCCTTTTCTATCCGTTTTATTTTTACCTCTCTGTTACCCCTCAAGATGTCTGACCACCAGGGTCCCACAAAGGGCTGTATGGGAGGAGAAAACAAGCAGAAAAGGTAAGTGTACCCCAAGGCAGGAGTCCTGCCCAACACACACCTTCACCCTGAGATTTGAGACCAGAGAAGTCACCCCAATCTCCTTCTGTGTTACTGAATTTGTCACATGGGTCCTTGACTGTGTCTAGAGATGGAAGTTTCCAAATTTCCACTGATCTTAGGGGCTGCTCTCGAGAAATCTACTGCTTCTGTTTGCAGGTGTTAAATATTCATGGCTTTGGTCTCAGCTGGAGGCAACTTGAGTTACGGAAGGCTGAAAGCAGATGGTATTGCAAGTTCGGCAGCTAAAAAGAGAGGCACGTAAAGTGAGTGAATGAATTTCAAAAAAGAGTCATGACTCACCACTTGCTATTCTTGTCAATGATGAATAAAACAGTGCCCTTGAGCTTAAGAGTTGCTTTTAAATTATTTCAAAACATCAGACCCCACAGGCAGCGTTTATTTCCCCTTTTCCTAAAAGAATGATTGTGCAGTGTTGAAAACGTTTGCGATTGTGACTGCTCTTCTTTTCTTTGTTTCTATTAAGAACTAAATACATATATTGAAAGGAAAAAGTAGAATTTAGTGCCAAAATTATTTTCTTCACAAAAACCTGAAAATTAAAATTGTCTTGTTTAAAATTGCCTCAAGTCTGAGAAGGTGAACACTTTTTGTAATAGTACTCACATCATAGCCCACAGAAATTAATTTCAGTTGCTTATGTTCATGATCCCATTGCAATACTAGAATTACACTAAAAAATGTGTTTGGAAGACCATAAAACTGATGCTGTTTTTTTGACAAGGTCTAAGCTTCTAATTCTTGAAAGACAGAATTAAAAATACTTTTTTTGACTCTCGTATATGTGACCTCCAAGTATTATTAGTCATTCTCTTTGTGTCGCTGATTTTTTTCGAGATTACTGAGGAGGTTCTAAATAGATCAAATTTACTAAAAAAAAAAAAAAGCTTTTCCTTTTTTGTCCTTATCTGTTTTTCATGAAGACTATTAAAGCAAACATTAAATGGTGTTTCAGGTTTTTTATGGGATTACAACAGATAAAAAACAAATATCAAGATGAAAGATTTTAAGCACTAATTCCATGGAGAGCACCTCACTGGCATTTAATTCTGTATTGAGGTACTTGGGATACTGTGATTCTCTTCTAAGCAAGAGCAGTTAACTGTGTGTTATAATTAGTTAAAAAGGAGTTTCTTCAGTTTTTGAATTCCTAGAAGAAAGATTTTGAGACCTACAGTCAAAATTTTAATTTTTTTTCCTAACCCCCAAGTCACATATGGTGACAAGAGATGATGGTGCTCTGACACCTCAGGGTTTGCCATGTTCCTGCATACACAGTGACAGTGGTGGGGAACTGCAAGAATGGCAGAGTCTGGCTCAATGTGGGATATTAGGTAAGAAGGATGTAACATCTTTTCTCCTAGCCAACTAATTAAAAAGGCCTTGAATAGTCTGAACTCTTGTTTAAATTGATTTGGTTTTCTTTTGAAGTTGTTTTTTTGTTTTGTTTTTGTTTGGGTTTTTATGTTTGTTTGGGGTGGTTTTTTTTGTTTTGGTTGTTTTTGTTTTTTTTTTTAATAAAGCAAGACCTGAGGAAAACATGTTACAGTGATCTGTGCCTGTAATTTATAAATTTTCTTTACTGGCTGCTGGTTTTGTATGCTGGCCTAGAAAAATCATTCATACAAATCCTTAGGTAATAATTTCCAGTATTATTAAGGAGTGCACATATACAAAGTAATGGTTATTTACCTTGAAATTAGTTTCTTCAACAAATTTCTAACAAAATATGAAAAATTTGCATATTTATATAAATGAGGTTTTTTTTTTTGTTAATATTTGCAGGAATTAATGTAACCTCTCCCAAGACTGGAAGTTGGATTTAAAATTGTGATCTGCTTAGTGGTATGATTTCTGATACGCAGAGAATACCAGAAACCCCACTGCATTTGACAAAGATGAGATTCTTGTTGTAACTCATTTCTTATTATACTAAACAATTCCTGTTCTGAGGAAGACGTAAACAATCATACAATAAAAATTTTTAAAAATTAATTTCTTCTCATTCCTTCCAGCAAAAGGCTAGCCAGATTGAAAGCACAGAACAAAGAGTGCCAAAACAGCATAAATTTCATATTTATTTCCTAGTGGCTAAATGGAAAACCATAAAAACAGCCAAACTGCACCTAACCAGAGACTAATTTATTCAAGTAGCTGATCTCACCAGTGGCCACAAGGAGAGGTCATAAATGCACCTCAGTAAGTGTGTGCAATATATTCCAGATCTCCACTATTTTCAGCTCAGTAGAATTCCTCCTGTAAATGTAAGTTCTGTCTATTGGATAATGAAATGCAAGTTGTATTTCCAAGAGTTTATCAAATTTCTCAACTTTGTAAAATATTATTTTTACCTCCAAATTTCATGGCTTCTGTGTGAAACACTCTTGGATTTTTATTGTTTTGAGCCTGATTGCCAGATGGCATGTCTTTGTGCTCGTAGTTATTCTGTTAACTGCTTCTATGACCCTGGGGAGTTGAGTGATTTGTGAGTAAATTTTTGTTTAGTTTTGTTCAGCTAAAAGTAGAAAGATTCTCAAGCCTTAAATGCTTTTCATTCTGCTCTTCTTTCTTTTTTTCTGTTTTATTTTCCTAATTAATGACCAGGTAACATTTTTTAGCCAAGTAAAGCAAGCTGTAAAGGAAGACGATGACTCACACAGATATTTTTCTGAGGAATTCAAGTGTCAAGTTTATATAATTGGAAATAAATATGGCACAGGAAGTAGCATTTCCTCTGACAAATTATTCTTCCACTATAGTTATGGCTTAGGAACATTAAATATTTATTTTATCATTTCAAGGAAAGCATTTTAAATTTTAAAATAAAAATTTGTAGTGCATTTGTGATTTTACCAGCCTACGTATTCTTTTTTTATTAAGATTCTTCCAATCTAATCACTTTCTTTTTAAAAATTTTTGTTGGCAATCTTCCTTGAGTGCTGCCAACTGAGTATTACCCTCCGAGATCCTCAAAAGCTTGGGCTAATAAACAAATAAAGACCTCAGCACTTTGTTTTAGTCTTATGGATGAAGAATGCTTTTTGACATTCCTGGGAAAAGTTCAAATTCCTGGGAAAAAAATCTAACATGTTGGAAAAAATCGCTATGCTGAAAAGGTCCACAAGAATTTCTAATTTCCCCTGGTCTAAAAGGAGCTCAGCTTAAAAGTGTGAAGGCATGGACATCCTGGCTCTTATACTGGCAGTCACTGTGACACCTGAGTATGATACAAATGTTGAATTGAGACAAGTTTCATTTTGTTTCAATAAAAGATATTATTCCATTTCTACGCCTTTATATTTCTGGTATTGTCCCATAATACATCTATTATCATAATATGCAGACACTATATAGTCAGTACACTATATAGGCAATAGGAGTCTTCAGTAAAATCTGATTAAATATTTTTTTTTCTGGTGCTTACTAATACACAGAACAAAAATAGCACCCATATAAGGAAAGAATGTGAAAACTGTATTAAGTTTTATTTCCTGGAAGAACTCATCTAAAAGTCTTGGTATAGCTTGCTAGGAAGTCTTGTGTCCCACACAACCGGTCTTTAATCTGCTTGTACAAAATGTAATTGCAGTGGATATAGTACACTGAAATATTAAATTTTATCATGAGTCTTTAGGGAGTCTTAGTGTGAGCTGACTCACCAAAGGTAAAAATAGTACTTCATTTCTCCTGACTTATTCTCTAAAAATTTTGGCAAGTTTTGGTTTTCCTGTGTGAAATTTTGAATAGTTGGAACATTTGACCATTAAAAACATACAGCAGAAATTACTGATCTGTTCTGTTTATGTGGTTATTGAAAATCCAGCCCTTGCTTTCCTCCTCTGCTAGACTGAGATGGCTAGTTAGGAGGAAATCACACTGTTTGAGCTGGAGATTTCTTGATTTTGTTGGAATAATCATCCATATATTGGAATGATCATCCATATTTCACACCATATATAGAGATGCAAAGGGACCATGAAAAGTCTTTGGGAAGAAGTTAGCGGTTTTAGGTTTTACAGCTTTTTATTTTTTGTCTCTCTGCAATCTATGCCATTTTATATTTACACTATACTGTATTCTGTGGTAACAGTATAAATATAGTGGCACTTGAATATTTTTTATTCGTTTAGACAGAAAATGATGTGGTTTTTTTTAAAAAAAAGCTACCAAATAATTTGGTAACATTATAAATTTCACCCATATTAAATACAAGGGAAGTTTTATACTAAATATACTCTAACGTTGTGTCATTTCAACTCGTTTTGAAGATCATGCTTTACAAGTCTCATTTTGCTCAAATGAAGGCTTAAAATATTCAGTGTTTCAGACCTGTCTAGGGAAAAATTATAATGGCTGTCAGCCACAATTTTTGCATTGACCATAAATTTTTCACCACTTTTCAGTGGAACACCTGAACTACCTCAAGAGCTATCAAAGGCAATTGGGGAAGAACAGCTTGTGGTCTGCGTTCACACCGTGCATACACAGCTGAGCAGTGCACAGCACTTTGATGGGTTTTGGTCCGCCTGTGACAGCTCCTTTGGGATTAGAAAGCTGATGATACGATGTAAATTCAAAGATGATCTGAGGTGCACCTTAGTAGTATAACACTGTAGATAATTCTATGTATTACTTTATTTGCTTTCAGAAAGTTGCCAGAGAGCAACTCAGGCTGCTATCTGTGTGACAGCATGATATATAAGTGAACTGTGAATACCTCCATTGTAACAGATACAATTAACAGAAAATAGAAATACTCAGAGAAGGTCTTTACTTCATTGTTTCTTTAGGTTAGAAATTACATGCTCCATTTGTACTTCTGCAGAAACAAATTAATTTAAAATAAGAGTGGCTGTATGAGGCCTTTCATTTCCAGAACTGAAGCTGAACCTGAAACACTCACTGACAGACTTGTTTGCTATTAATTTTGTTAACTGCCTGTTTCCATGGCTTTGCAGTTGTGTACAACAATAATTGGATGTGAATATCTTCTATGTAAACAGAGAAATCAAGACACACATGACCAAGAAAAGCATGTAGGATTATAACATTCTGTTATTCCCAAAAGGAAGAAACAAAAAAGCTGTAGTGCCTTTACATTATTCTTTCAAAGAAAACTACAAAACTGCATAAGCTGTCCTCTAATGACTATGGCTTTATTTATATTCTTAATTGCCATTCACAGTTCAACACATAATCTTTGTTTAAAAATTTATTTCATCTTCTTCTGGCATGATATTGAGTGATACCTTTACTTTGGACTCAATCTTAAATATATCTATACTTGGCCTTTAGTTTTACTTATCATCACCTGTAAGTATCAACACTCTCTTTCTCCTAGAACTCAGTATTTTACATCTTCCTGCTTCCATCTTGTATTAAAAATATTGTTAGTACATAAGTAAATCTTTTAAAAACACATTAAGACTGACAGAGTGGATCTAGATTGAACATGGTAGTGTTTATCTTGCTTACTATTTGCAGAATAAAAGGTATATTCATAGGAGTGTTTATCAGTGGCTATATCTCAGGTCAGACTGATTTACAGAACTATTACATCTGGTGCTGGAGCTGTATTATTTTTATTATGAAAATGGAATATTGCAGAAGCAGACTAATCTACTAAGTACTCTGAAAAAACCCCATTTAATCCTGACTTTTCTGTAATAAAATAGTTTAGTGTTAATATCAAAATTGTGTAAACCTTCTGTTATTGCTGAGCCAGTTGCAGAATCAGATGGTACTAAGAGACACATCTGCATCTCATAGGAATTGCTGTCACATCATAGCTATATTTATATTTAAGGTAGAAAATATTAATGCCAACAGGAACATATGAATAAAACAATAAGACAAATTGGACTTTTAGTAGATCAGACGTCACCATTCTTCAAAAATATGTTCACAAAATGCTACGAGAAAAAGGCTGTACGGGTAAAAACATTTCAATCTTTTTTTTACAAAAACAAAATCTAAGAACTTTGAAGAGATATAACTGTTTATCTTACTCATCAGAGAAAACAGTAAGTAATATGAACCAAAAAAATAAGTAATGCAATTTGTTCACAGCTTGATAAAACAGGAAAAATCCCTAGGATGAATAACTGCAACAAAAAACCCACATTCTTCTGAGGCCTTCAGAAACTTTGAAGGCTCATACATCTAGAAAATGTTTCACATTGTGAGACGGGGGGAAATTCAACAAAATTGAATTCATAGATTTTTGGAGAGAAGAGGGGGAAATGGATACAAAAATCAAGGCAAGAAAAGAAGTTTATTTTAAATCAAATTTCCCTGTTGACTCTTAAGTTTTCTTTTCAAAACTGAGAGGCATACAAAACACAGACATTTTGCATGTTTTACAGGGCAAAATGTGTCAATGTGTCAACTCATACAAAGACTTATTCTTCAGTGATAAAAAAAGATTTTTCCTCAAGAGGGGAATTTTATTTGAATACTGAGAAAAATGTCTGTCTGATGTAGTATTCAAAATTTAAGCTAATAGCAAGAGCAAATTATTAATTCACTTATTCTATTGATATAATCTCATCTCCAAGCAATGAGTCAATGGTTGCTTCCAAATCATTATATTTGATGATGAGGAAGAAACCCATGCTCTGTGATTTGGTTTAGCCTGATGCTGATCCATATTTTAAACTTGGCTTCCATGACAGTCTGTGACAAAAAGTTTCCCAGTTCAGTTTCAGACTGAAAAGTACACATTTGAGCATGATTTGGATTGGTAGAGCCCCTCAAAGGTTTAGCTTTGAGCTGCTGTCAGATAAGCTTTAATGGAAGTGCATAGCCTGGATTAGCATTTGTAACACAGACAAGAAAATGAGGGAATCCCAAAGTCCCTAGTGTGATTCCATGTTTTAAGGTTTGTTTCACGCTGGTTCCAGCCCTGCTTTATTTAGATTACCACCGAGTAACTGGGTGTGCTCTAAAAGCATACTACTGGATAAAGCTACTTCACTCGTGAGGATTCACGGGTAGGATATAGGGATCAGACATGCCAGATACAAAATGAAAGATTCTAATCCTTAAGTACTTAGTATAGATACTTAGTATTTACTTGTCTCTTAGGACTGTAAATGACAAAGTCAAAAACTGTGTTCTTAAGTGCCACATTTTGAACACTCTATCTTCAATTTTTGGTATTTGTCTGTGTTTTCAAGCTCAATGGAATCCAGTATTCTGAGTACATTTTTACAAAAAAAAAAAAAAAAAAAAAAAAAAAAAAAAAAAAATTCAACCAGCTAAGCAGTGAAACAAAAAAAACCCCCTCAAAACTAACACAACAAAGAAACAAATGAAAATTAAGAACACCAAAATGAGAGTTCAGAAAGGAAAAAAAATGCAGAGGTAGGTATTCTCACTTTTGCGTGCAGATGTTTAGTATACGCAAAGGCTGAAGATGGGATTCAGAAAATTCTACACATTTGAAGGTATGACAATAACTGGAGGAACAAAAACTCTTAAGGAGCTGTAACTAAAACAGTGTGTTTGCTTTTGTGTCCTATTTCCAGGAGATTTAAGATTTGATCCTTACAAGGATTCAGAGATTAGGTCTGCTGGAGTCATACATGTTTACCATATCAGTTAATATTTAGACATTATACCTCCAAGTTTACACCTGTATAAGTCTTCAGACATTACAAAGGAGAGCTTCCGAATTTAGAATCTAATTTAGTTACTTAATATTGAAATTTGAAGGGGTCACTTTATGAATGTTTGCCTACATGGAGTGTGTGAGGGGAGGAGCAGGAAATTCCAAATATCAAAGCTGTGAATGAAGCCACAAACTGGTAATATAAAACATTTAAAAGGATGATATTTAAACAACCACTATTGGCAGTGTTATATAAAAGTACTGAGTGTAATAGCTCAGATTATTATGCAGACCAACTGCCATTTAGGACATGCACACTTAAAATCTGTCAAAGAAAGCAGAATATGCTTTTGGAATTAGTGCTCAGAGCTGACAGGACATAGTGAAACCCTTAATCATTTCCTTACATAACCCAGCAGGATAATCACGTGTGCACACCATTACATTCCCTTGAATCTGGGGTCATGGCAAGGTTTAAACTGAAATGTGATTACTGAAATGTACAAGATGTACTGTAAATCCCAGTTTAAGCAGTCCCCTTGCTACAATATTGCTAGTGAAAGCTGCTGAATAGTTAGCTTGAATTACTTCATCTGATAATCAGAACTGAAACTACAAATTACTGGGTGCTTGCTTGGTGGCTGCATGATTTTGTCAATATGAAGCTCTCATAAGAGTTATTGGCTAGTAATCAGAGAATATGAGTATTTTTTCATCAGTTCAAACTAAATTTTTTAATTCTTAGTATTTGAAAGAGATACTACATTCTAAAGATGACAGAAAAAGTGTGACAGAGAAGTAGCCTTACAAATAGAGTAAAGTTTTGCTGCTTCATCCTTTAAATAAAGAAAGATTGAGTCAAAAATCTATGAAGACTGTGGGGATATCTAATGAAGAACTTCTGGGAAACCCTACTTCGGCTAAGGCCTGAGGTGTCCCAGAGGTGAAGGTAGGTAATAAACATGTGTAGAAGAGATGGCAGTGGGACTGCCAGAATGGACCTTGGACATTTTGTTTTGCTGCCATTGTGTATATGTGGGTTCTAAAGGGCATCTTGTGCTAAAACTACTTGAAATATCCAAAATTCAGATTCATGCACCAGAGACTAATGCAGTGAGCGTCCAAAATCTAGCACAGCATCTTTTCCACTGTGCATTGATATGCTTTCTGTCCCCTGTAAGGCCTTCCTGCCTCATAAATAACCAGAAAAATCAGGTATTTGTGGAGATTTGGTAGGCAGCCCTTCAGAGTGCAGTTTCTCTGATGTTATGAGAGAGTTCAGCAAGTAATGTTACAAATTCGTGAACTGTATGAGTTCCCTCCAGCCTTTTGGAGAACAGTGTGAGAACACACTGTATGCTTTCCTTAACAGGTAGAGCTTTTCACAGAGTCTTAGACTTTGCCTGAGGTACCCCATGAATTGAGCATTCAGTTAGAGACATGGATAGGATAAAAGAGTCAGATAATGTAAATTGTTAAAGCCAAAAAGCGGCATGGTGTCTCTGGACCACTGCAATCATTGAATAGTTTTAAATCACTACACTTCAAAGAAGAAATGTTAAAACCAGAATATTGCTGCATTTGGCTGATCCCTGGATTTATCTGGTTTCAGTAACTGAATGCTCCCCTGGAAGTATGGATTATTGGGAGAAGGAAGGAAGGCATGGGTCCCATTCCTGAGTTCTGCTCTGTCTAGCCATGCTCCAGTTTCTCATCAGAGCAAACTGAAATCCATAGCACCCGCATGACCGATTATCTGTTGTGAATAATGTCAGAAAATGGTAAAACCAAAGAGCCAAGGCCTCAGATACGACAGAACTGAAGTGTAATCTGAACATCCTCTCAGGCTGAGCATCAGGTGCCCTGCTTCAAATTTCTTCTTGAGCTGGCATATATCTCTCTTGATTATGGTATCTGATTGCCCCAGTACGTATTTACCCAGCTCAGATTTGCGGTTACACCAGCAAAAGCTATTTTGTACATGAGTTGAGCTGACTAGTGAGAATTTGTTTCTGGGCTTTATCTTTAAAGTTTTCTTTGGCTCAGATTTAGCCCATTACTCATAATTATGCACTTCTGACTGCCTAAAATAATCTTCTCTCTCCTTGATTCTATCCCTTCAGTTACTTAATCATGTTTTGCACAGCTGTGATTTAATTAAGTTATATATTTTTTTATTTTAACTCTCTGGATATTTCTTCTTGTTCTTTACTTTCATCCCAAGCATAGGATAGTGAATTTCCTCAGAAAAGAGATACAACCAGAAGCTCAAATAGTGCCTTAAAGACTTTAATATTTTGTTTTAAGTGAAGATTCTAGCTCAGACTCATTTGGTTTCTGAACTCTTTCAATTGAGCCTATGCCTAGGAAACGCTGCCTTTGCTCTACTTCTTCACCTGGGGTAAGGTATAAGTTCCTTGACTTGGAGGAGAACAGCGCCTGGTTCTGTGTGGCCCCTGCCCAGCAGTTAAATCAGACATGCCCATGAATTAAGCCAGTCTTCTTTGCCAGAATGACTTGAGGTTTCAGCCTACAAAACAAAATGAAATTTGCAGAGAACTGTGCTGTGGACTGCCTTCTGCACGCAAGGACCAATATCATTTCCAGCATGGTCTGGGCCTCACACCCTCCAAACTAATATAGACATTTTGTCCATCTGTGGCTCATCATCTGCCTCAGAAATTAAAATCAGTTTGTAATCTGAATTTGTGAACACTATCTTTACATGTTCTGCACAGCTGGAAAGAAAATAACTCTTTATTTCAAAGGTATCTACATGTTTTTAAAGGAAGGTGGGAAATAAAACTGAATCAAATATAAATACTTGTTATTCATTGAACTGCTTCAAATGGAGGCTGGAGGTTAGAGACCATCTGCAGATTGGATGTATATATTTTATGGGATAAACTTCTGAAAACTTAAGCAGTTACTAATTATTCTTATTTTTCATTCCCTCATTTCATCTGCTGGCTCTATAGAAACTTCCTGATTTAGTAGTCCTACATTTAAAGACCCACTGAAGCCCAGTAAAGTCCAGCAGCTAAAACCATCAGAGCAGATACCCAGACACCATTTTTGTCTCCACTACAATCCTGATAATTTACCTTTTTCTGGCATGGCCACAACCCCAAGGCTATAAATGTTTGAGAAAGGACAGGAGGCATTCGGAACTAGCCACTGCAGCTCAGTTGGAGGAAATGATTTGGAATTCATTTGGAAGAATCTAACATACAGCTGTTACAAACTATCATCTTAGGCCAAGTAATCACACTAGAAATACAGAATCTCTGAGGAAAGTAGTACAGCTTGTTTCCATAATTTCATCTTCCGTTTAATTAAAGATGTTTTTTATCTTTTTCTGTGTATTTCTAGTAGCAGTGTATAAAAATGATACCTAAAACTCACTGTGTTCTTAGTGTCAAAAAAAAAATGAAAATAAGTATATAGACTCTCCTATATTTATCAATTGACTCGCTGTATTTTTCATCATCCAAGAAGAAGAAGAAAAAGAAAGGGTTGACGTATGTCCTACTAGAGACTTTTTTTCTGAAAGACTTTTTCCAGAAGAACTATATCTGTTTGAAGATACAGTTTTTTTTGTATCTTCAGAACTTTATGTTTGGAGTGAATATCCCATCATTTTCTGCCTGGGGGCAGTAAAATATTCTCCAGAAGTTAATTTTAAAGACTGATTTCCCTAAGAAATTTGGCTCCTGATGAGTGTTTATAGTGTCAGTGTCTAACCTAAGACACTGATTTTATGTCCACAACAGCAGTATAATATCCTGTAAATTTACTGGATTTTGATTCAGATTCCTTTTTCCACCCCATTGTAATGGATGAATGATTTCTGACTCTGCATTACTCATATCAATATGACCTTGAGTTTGCTAGCGAGTAAACCAAAATGGATCTATAATAGCAGGCAAAAGGGTGCACTTCATTATCTTTATATGGCTTGCCTCTCTCAGGAAGTATAAGCATACAATTCTGACAAAGAGCTTTATTGAAATTACTACAGAGATATGCACATTAAGTTAGTGGGATAGACATCAAGGTGGGCAGGGCCTCAGCATAACAGAATTGCAAGAGAAATAGAGCCAAAGTCATGTTTTGTCTTCTTGTTCCGCAGTTTGCCTTGATGTAAGAGATGAACTGCAATTTGGATTGAAGAGCAGAAATGTTTACATTATCTAAGAACTAAGAAACTTCTGTTGGCTTTATTACTACCAATTAGAAAGCTAAGTATCCTTTTGAACAACAATGAGAGCTCATTTATAGAATAAGAATGTAAGTATATGTGAAACTCAGTGGTAATTTTGTATAAATGATTTAGCAACTTCACTTATCTCTTGCATTCCCGCTAAATTTCAAAGTGTTTTTTGAACTATCAATATTTAATTAACCAGCAATCAAGACACCTTTTAACATGCAAATTAAATACTTATTTGAGATCTACTCTGGAGTTGGAAAATGGATGGTACGATTTTAAAAGTATGTGCATCTCCCACCTAATTTTGAGGCTTTGGATGTACAGTACAAAAAAGTGCCATTTCAGCTATCAGTGTTAGCCGCTGAAATATAGACCTGATGATACTATATTAGCCTTTGCACAGTTTGGAAGGTTATTCTCCTGCCTTTCAGAGTGCCTGCTCCTAAGAGTTCAAACTTCCAAAAGTATCTTTAGCATCCATGCAGTTATTTTTTCAAACCTTCTGTAGTATAGATATGCTTCCTAAACAAAACCAAAAATATTCCAAGTAAAACCACCTACATGAATTTAATCATGAAAACTTTATTTCCAGGGAAAAACTGCAAAGGCTTTCTGCTTCTGTATTGACCTTTGCTTTTAAGATGTTTAACCAGGAAGACTGCTGTACTTGACATTATTCAATGCTCATCCAATTAGGCTGACAATTTGTTCACTTGAACTTAGAGCTGTGCTGTCTCCAAAACAGTTTTAACCACACTGTAGTATCTACTTTCATTTGGATTGGGATCAAAAGTCATAGAATTTTTAAGACCCACTCCTAATAAATGTTTCATTCATATTTAGAGTTACAGTGACACAAGAATTTCTTTACCTAAATACTATAAATGGAACTGTATGTTCATTCAGCAGTTTCTAAGTCATTGAATCTCAGGGTTTGCCAAAAGATCCAAAACTGAATCATCACCAGTAGAATTTTCTTTCACTTTATTATTATGAGGTCAAAAGCTTGGATATAGTCTTGTGGTTTAAAATGATGGTTTGTTATTTGAATGATTGATGTTGGATATTTGAAATAACTTGGCAATATAATTTTTTTTAACTAATTTGAAGTATGCTTGCTTGTATCTGTTACCAGATACAAAAATATGTTCAATTTTTAGCTAAGAATTCAACTCCAGAGGCAAAGAATCTATTTTGCTGCTTCTCTGTTTGAGCATAGTTACCAAAACACTGAAAATAATGCTATTACTGTATTTGTACTCACAGAAAAGCACATAAGAGACAACAATTCATGAACAGGGATATATCTGAAATTTCAAGAGATGAAATAAATTAGAAGACCAAAGGACGAGGTTAAAGAAGAGCATTCACAAGAAGAGAATCCCACTGAGACTGGAGCTAATAGAGAGAGTAAGACCAAGGGATCCCAGAGTAGCAGCTGCTACCGAAAAGTCATTACTATAACAGAAAGAAAACCTGTATCTGTAAAGTGAAATAGTTGTGTTTTGTTTCCTTGTCTTTTTACTTCTACCACTAAACCACAGGCATTTCTAATAGAAAGGGTAAGTTTTGATACTCCATTGACTAGAATAGTTCTCAAAATCCCACCAGTTTTGTCTTTGTACAGTTAAAATTCTTATGTTTAACCACAGATTCAATTTTTTTAAAAAAATAAAAATTGTTACATAAAATAGGTTACTTGGAAAACTTATTTTCACTGGATAGATTTTTATTGAGTATAGGAATTTATAGTTCAATTAGTTACTTCAAGAGGTACCAAAAGTTTTACTTCTCTTAAAACAAACAAAAAAAAATTACTGAGTTCCATGTATCTTGGAACTATTAATGAATGAATGTAATAGGAATTAGCAGATTTGGCAACATCTAGTGTAGGATGTTTTGCTCAGGAAAAACAATCTAATACAGCTGTCATATGTGGGATTTACATTGTTTGATAACTAGAATGATCCAAACAAATATCTTAATTTTCTAGATGCCACTTAATTGGGACATTTTTAAAAACTGTCAAGAAATAGCTGATCATCTGTGATTCTCCTAGGACCAGAACATGACAATTATTTGCAATATGGAAACAACAGAAGTAGCCTGTATTTTACACATCTATTTGCAGGTGGCAAATTTTCTGAGGTATTTTTTGTTCCTTATTTTTGTTTTGTTTTGTTTTGTTTTGTTTTGTTTTGTTTTGTTTATTTCTTCTTTTCTCCCTCTAATTGTAGTAACATTGAAAGCCCTAGAGATTCTGGTAATCCCTCTTTCTTCAAGTCATCTGGTTCAGATTTGTGACTTGCCAGCATTTGAACCCCATGATTACAGCCCTCCAGTTGCACACAGCTAAAATACACTATTATTTGCATGGCAACTTCTGGTACAAAGAGAACCGAAACTAAACAGACAAAAGACCCTCCCATCAACCTTCCATATTCTGCTGTCTGTGCTGCACTGTTTAGGAGCTGCACCATTAAGTTCCCCACAGAGATGTGTTCAAGTCTCCAGGGCAGAAGGCATATGCATAGTCCTCAAGTGGAAGCAGCTTTTATCTTTTCAGCTCCTGTGGGATTTTCACAGAATCTTGTTAAATCCTCTATGACTTCACGTTTCTCCGCTGGCTCTCATTCCAGCACAACTTTCTGATAGTGGTAAACTGCAACATGGGTGACCATTTTCTTTCCTCTGCCTGTTTCCCATTGAAAATCATGCAGCTGCTACCTTAAGTAAACCTTTAAATATTTCCAAAGCGTAACCCTATAATTTTTCATGGGGCAGACAATAAAATTACTGTCTCACCCATTGATCAGCTTTGCCTTTTGAGTGGCATTTAGGCTTAAATCCCTTTCCAGGTCCTACGTCTTCGCATAGCTAAATCATTCTGGTTCTGTTGGCCATATCCAGAGAAGCGCCTTTCCTTTCCCTTGCCCTGACATAAAACTTGACAGAGTTCACAGCTTCTTTTTTCTTGATCCTTTACTCTGGGGAAGACAAATGCAAGCATTCTGTGCTCTGCTGTGCTGTGCAGAAGATGGGATGCTTTAAATCCCCCTCAGACATTCTAGAGAGAAGCTTCATGCTATACATAATCTTTTTCTTCATATCAGTCTACTTTTACCCAGCTGTTAGTTTTTCTGAGTCATCTCCATTCTTTTTTGCAAATAACTCCTTGTTCCTGGGAGGTATTCCCTGCAAACATCTGTAATGATTCTTCATTATGTCTTATTAGGTCCAGGTCTTCTGCAGTACTTATGAAAGTCACAGTGTTGAGTCTACTGTCTGTTATACTGAAATAGATGATTTTCTTGCTGCTAGTGCTTTCAGATCAGACTATATCTATCTGTTATCCCTTATTTCACACTTGAATTGTCATCTCTGTAGGAAAAGACCCACGATTATTTCTCTTTTTCACCAGAGTCTGACTCTGTTTCCCACATATTATGGTTAACATAATTATTATGAATAATTAGCACTCTATTGACTTAAAAATGCCATACAATGACCGAGATTGCTTCCATTTGTTGAAGAAATATTTTCTTCTTGCACAGTTCTGTGTAAGAAACTTGTAAGACACAGTCATTTAGGGAATGAGAAGCATATATGGTGTTCCATAGCAACCTGTAGACTGTTACATCAAAATAGAGCAGGCACTGGCAGGAAATGGGTGCCAAGCCACTCGGTTAATAGGTTGGCTCCTGCAGCCTGAACAGCCCTTTTAGGAGCACAGAGCCACAGACAGTCAGGTAACTTCAGCTCTAGCATCATATGCAGTCTTTTTGAAAGCATCTGTCTGATAGCAGTGTAGCACCGAGTTCTGATACAACATAACTGGAGCCACAGTGGGAACCTTCTGGTCTCTTGGCATTGTGAGATCGGATTAACTAATTCTATCATCTCACAGCAGCTGCCTGTTGAGGCACTCATTGGCAGTCTTTGCAACCAGGCACATTCTTTTATCCTGCAACTGAGACTGACAGAAGTAGGTGTCCTATTTTTCTTGGGGTTTTTCAAAAGAATTTTTTCTTTTTAATTCTTAGGAACTGTCTGGTCCCCACATTCTTCATCTATTTATCCCCTGGGAAACAAATTTTATATTAAAAGATTTTCGTATTTTTTTGAAATTTGGGAAAATCTAGTGTTTTCACTGTCAAAGGTTTTTTTCTGTTTGTGTTATTTCCTCTGGCTCTGAGCTTTGAGTTGAAGAACAGAGATTTTCTCTTTTCCATTTCCAATCTTTTTCAGAAGTAGTTTTTAATTGAGGGTGTTTCTCATCTCTATTTTTTTGTCAAAACCTTCCTTATATTTTATTTACAGTGTTTCTGTGTACAAAGCCTCCGAGTTGAATAAGTCTTTTTCCATCTTCCTGATGCTGCTTTTTAAAATCAATGAGATGTAACAGTGGGTTTTGTGTTTTGATTTTTTTTCCATAAATTTATCTTTTTGTTTAATCTATTTTTTTAATCTTTTTCTAAAATTAAGTTAATATACTTTTATTTTGCTTTTTTTATTCATTATTATGGGGTCCAATAATGTAAAAAACCAACATTATAACATTTCTTAAGAAAATAGTTATTTCTCAAGCAGTCCAGAAAGAAGCTGGTAAAGATTTTGGATTGTGCAAGTTGATACTATGAAGCAAGATGCAAAGCTAAATATTAAACACAGGAAAAAAAGTGAGGCAGAAAATGCCAAGTGCTCAAAGTGGAATCTAGAAGACGTGACTGAAGTAAAGGAGAAGTAAAGCAAACCAGTCTCCATTCAGGACATAATACTGTGGCAAAGTGGGTATGACTCCTTGGTAGTTCTCCTCTGAGAGCTTCACAGATCTTTTTTGTTAAAATAAAAATGTATGTGAATTACCCTTGAGTTTTGTTGTGGAAGTACTCTCTGTGTACATTACTACCAAAGACATCATTCAGATGTTCAGGCTGCCTGTGGTGCCTATGTCTGTGCTATCAAGAGTTATGACCTTGTGGGTCTCAGGGTATGGTGGAGAATGGCCTCCTGTTCTCGTTGCACCAGAATGAAAATCATGACACAACATAAGTATTTTGTGCTGTGTCTGTGCTTAAAAGGAGCTGTGAGTCAGACTTGAGGGTGGTGAGGGGGTTGGATGTTCCCTGGTTAGCCCGACAGCTAACTCCCAATCCAACTCCCAATCACCACTGGTAACATCATCACATTTTAAAACACACTTTTTCATGATATTTTGGCTTATGATTTTCCTTAAGATTGGGACTTTCCTGTAAATATCCTGGTAATATCTTCCTTTGAACTGTCTTTGATGGAACACCTATGAACATTTGATGACAAAAATCGTAGGGAATACACATCCCAGTGTATTTTACCTGCTCTTTCCATCTTTCAGTTGCACTGATGCTGCTGATACTTCGAGGTTGCCTTTCTGTTTTAGACATTGGAAAAATGTATAGTAAGGACGCAGAAATATATGTTCAGACAATATAGCTATCTAAAAATGTCCACAGTCTAATACTAACAGGGAGAAGACATTTGCTACTTCCAGGAAACAGTAACACATTGGTAAGTCTTGTACCTTTTGATATGAGCACTAGCTTTTACATAATTTGTTCTATCATTAAACTAAAAATTTCCCTCCTCTCATTTTCATGTAAGAGTACGTGTGGGTAAATGCACAGTTAAATAGGGTAAGGTTATGTATTTTGGTAAGAATTGCACTCATTAATAAAGCCTACAAGCAGTGTCTCTGTCATACTGGACCACAAGGCTTCTTACAGCAAAAAGATGTAGAAAATCCACAAAAGCAGACATTACAGTAAAGAAAACATAGGTCAGTCACTTTTGGATGACCTTGAATTGTCAGTCAGAGAAGAAGCAGGATTTAAATTACACTGTTTCTTTTGTAGCCTTGCTAATAGGTGTTAGTGACAGTCAACACAGCAAGTCAATCTGGTTTACGTTAGCAATCATAGCTAAATAAAAATGTGATAAAAAATGTGAAATATGAAAACAGAAAAAGCGAAAACTTCACAAAATTCTGTAGGGATACTCACCTCTATTGTGATTCAGCTAAATAAAGTAGAAAGCCAGATGGACTTAGTATTCTGAGGAATCTTGCTCTATATTCAGTAGCATGCCCTAATTTAGCTTCAGTTTCAATGCAGGTAGGTTTCATGTGGCTTCATGAAACTCTTCAACTCGTATTTATTATATTAAGTATGCTTACCCATTAGTGATGAAAAATTGCAAAACTATTGAGTTATTCCAGATTTTCCGTAGAAAGCTCTATTTCCGTCTCAATCAACAGCAGGTTTATTGCATAAATGAATCCCTTGAAGAACTGGTATTCTTCAAAATATAAATTCACATGTGTCCCCTCATCCTGTTTCCATCCTCCAAAAGAAAAGCCTTTGTGAAGAATTTCTGTTGCTGAAAATCTTGGGCTTGGTCAAACACTTCTTGCAATTATCTATTTGTTAAACATTTTGGAATTTTTCAGTGTTTAGATATCTAATTTGACATATAATACAGTTTGCCTGTCCTGCCTTTTTTTTTTTTACTTTCTTACAGGTGAGTTAAACACATACATATGGAACTGTGCACATGAAGTCCAGCAACATTTTAAATCTTTTTCTAACAATGTATTAGGGATGGATAAATTGGAGCAGATAAAACGCTGACAGATCTGCAGTTGAACACTTTTTCCAATGTTCAAACAACTGTTTTGCTAGATATCAATGCCTTATCCAAGAGATGGGACAGTCATGGTTATCAAGATTTATTACTTAAAACAACAAACAAAGCATCAGTCTCTGAGGCTGTGATTTAGTACCACATCTCCATAATGGAGAAAGCCACGGGTTTCAGAGTTGCATTGCAATTTATAACTTTTTGGTCCAATAAGCAATTAACAAGAAACTTTGTTTTGACTTTATAACCTATCACCTTTGGTACTTTTTACTGCATTGCGTCTGTTCCACAACCAATAACTTGCTAGCTCATGTACACACATATACTTCTATTATGACATCTAAATTCTTAACTTAAACTATAAAATCACTTTACTGTATTTAAAAACCCTTCACCATATCACCCAATACATTTTCTTACTTATAACTATAGAAACATAGGTTTATAATTCTTCTGCTTAAGGTCTGTATACTTTTGTCATTACATCAGCCCAAGCTCTTTCCAGGGCTGTAAATTAAACTCACTAATGCCTGTGGAGGTCCCTGCTCCTCTGTTTCTCACAGCTAGAATTCATTTTATTCCTTAGAATCATCACTTCTTTTTATGCCAAAACTAAAAATGGGATTATTTTATTACGCTATGTGCTGTTTTTGGCTGGGGTGGAGTTAACTCTCTTTGCAGTGGCTAGTCTGGGCCTGTGTCTTGGGTTTGTGGTGAACACAGGGTTGATAATACAGAGATGTTTTTGTTATTGCAGAGCCAAGGTCTTTTCTGCTGTCTCTGCTGCTACCCTGGCAAGGAAGTTGGGGGTACTTGGGAGGCTGGGAGGAGACAAAGCCAGGACAGGTGACCCCAACTGACCAAAGGGATATTCCAGACCATGTGACATCATTCCCATAAAGTGAGGGGACATTTGGAGAGATGGTTTTTGTCTTCCCAATTCACTGGCATGTCTGATGCTCTCCTGGAGGTGGCTGAAGCCGTGGGAAGCAGTGAATTATTTCTTTGATTTGCTTTGCTATTGTGCACAGATTTTGCTTTCCTTATGAAACTATTCCTGTTCAAACCCATGAGTTTTACTTTGATTCTCCTCACCATTCTGCTGGTTTGTGGGGGAAGGGGAGGGTTGGGTGAGTGGCTACATGGTGCCTAATTTCCAGCTGGGCTTAAACTTCAACAGCTGGAAGGCAGCTCCTTCCTAAGTGAACGAGTTCTAGGTATTTTCCTGTGAAAACACTATGCTCTTTAGTGAAAATTTGTAAGCTTTTGGTAACATCCACCAAACAGGTACCTATGGGTCTCCCTTGGCTCCTTTTTGTCCATGACTACTACTTGGTGGATAAGCCAGCTTGCCCAGAAATATTTTGGACTCTTTTGACCAGCTAGGATTTATGGGATTCCTACCATGTGCATGATGCAGACCTAGCTGGTATTTTTTTCAGTCTAACTTACGTGTCTTCTCTCTTCCCCATGCATCTGTCTGTTTGTTGCTCTACTTCAGCTTCTTTCCTGGCTCTGGCCCGTGTTTCTGAGCTCTGATGTGCTATCTGACTCCCTGTGTGAATTGGCCTGGTTGCAGGTTATTAATTTTGAATGTGGACTTGCTGCGGCTTAAACTCAATGATTTCCCTTCCTATCCCCTTGGATAACTGTTTTTCTTCTTCTTGCTGTTATTGATGCATCAACGTATTGTGGTGTGCTGTTGTACCCTGAGCTAGCTAATCTCTAGGAATGCTGGCCCATGGTCTGGGTGGGATTCCCTGTTGAACATTTGTCTTTAAATTTAAGCAAGAAATAGCTGTCAGACGTTAACTCATAAAAAATAAAGAAAATGAAGTGCATGCAGGAGAACATCTGTTCTAAAAAAAGTGACTTAAAACTATCATACAGCACAGTAGGAAGAACATCTGTTCATTGCTCAACAGAATCTAGTAATAAAAGTGAAAACAGAAGAGAGCAAGAGGTAGAAAAAGACTGGTGTATGCTAGATGCCAGTCAAAGAGCTTTGGGGTGACACATCTCTAGTGTTACCTTCCTATAGCCTGCATGGAGTCAGAGGAGAGCATCTCTCTGAGGACAGCAGAATGTTTTATTCAACAGAAGAAGCAGTTTACTGCTTGTTTTCTGGAGGACAAGAAAAACACATTGCAATCTTTTGGACTAAGAAAGAGTTACAACAACAACGACCACAACCCCAAAAACAAAAGTATACATGCATCAGCATATCCAGTAAAGGGATAGCAAAACTATTTTGTCTTTAGTAAAACGTAAGAGTCTTATTGCTAATCTTAACAGTTCAAAGAGTATGCACGTGACAAATTGGGTACGTTAAAGAAACTGTTTTGTTAGTGTGGCAACATTTCCTAAAAGCCGTTATTTATTTTATACAACGAATGTCCCCTAATGGCATGTAACTTAAAACTCACTATGGCTGCAAGTAAAATGTAGATTTAGATGAACATATCAGAAAATATACCTACAAAAACATATTCAAACTAAAAATAAGACCACGAAAATTCTTTTTTTCCTCACAGATAGATTAACAGCAACGGTAGTTTATGTCTGTTATCCAATCATTTGATCCACCCAGTTTATGACAATGTAAAACAAATGTCCATTTTGTCATGGGATTTCTCTTCCACCAAGATGTAGTAATAAGAAAGACTGAGTTAGAAAAAAAGAGAAAGGATTTGTTATGATTTTAGATGTAGACCAAATCAAGTAAAGGAGCAACCTTGTTTCTTTTGCAAACTTTAAGTGCAATCTTATATTCCCCTAATTCTGTAATAAATGTGTAGTTCTATGGAACTATTTCAGTTTATAAAATGCATTCCTTCCATTTTTCAATGTATTAATTTCTTCATTTCTGAGTCTCAGTATAGATGTCTTCATCAGCTGGAAAATACCATCTAATGCAGTGGACAGAACCTTTTCATTTGAAATGCTGACTTTATTCATCTTTGCCATCTGCATGCAATTAAAAAGTTTTTGAATATCTTATTGAACATCAAATTTAGGTCACTCTCAATATACAGAGCTGAGGAATCAGCACTTTTCTATAATTATGCAGTGAGATTTGGACATTACTGAATAAAACTTCAGAACTTAATTCAATAATATTTAATCATATGATAGTGCCTGTCCGATAAAAGCAACATTTTATCAGTCTATATTAGTGATTTTTGTTGCATCATCTAAGAGATGTCCAGGCATATCTCTTGTGGCCTTTTCCCTTGCTGAGAAGCCCAAATACAAAGCTGTGTCAGACTGGATAAAGAGACCTGGGAATCACCAAAGCCAATAAAGACTCTGGAACGACTGAAGCTTTGGATCTTTACCTAAAGAACTCTGGATCTTTACCTAAACCTGTCTAATTATAACCTTTTTAAAACTCAAATAAAATAGACCACTGATTTTTTATTAGCCCAGACTATTTAAGCCAATGAAAATACAGCCTTCCAAGCCATCAATTGCAATGTGCTCAGTCAGGTGTTGTACAGGATCAAAAAAAATACTTCTTCCTCCATCCTGAGATTTTTGAAAAATAGCTGGTTTCGGCAAAATCTTTTTGGGGTAGTTTTGTTTAGCCTCTGGTATCACCATGATGTTTTAATCTACACAGCCATCCTATCAGAAATAAAGAAGGAAACCAACACAGATTGGTGTAAAGTGTACCTAGAATTTTTTTAAATTTTTAAAAGGAGGACTAATAAAGAGAAAGATTACTTGGGAAAGGAATAGCTAAGAATTTAAAAACAAAACCATGGAAAAAAAAAACCCTAAACAATTTGGATGCTCTACGCAGTGTGAAATGAAAACAATTTCAAGTAACAGGAGTCAGAAAAGAATGCCAGTCCTGTGAAAAGGTGGTATGTTAAGGATGCCTTTCTGGTATTGTAATTAATGAAAGGTTAGAGTGAGGTATCTAAAAGGTCTGAGGAAATAACTTCTTTTTTTTGAAATACACTAGAAAAATATCTGTTAAGGATAATCTGGGTACCGTAGGTTTTGTCTCAATGTAGTGAGATGGAAATAGACAATCTTACACAATTCTTCATCTCCCAGCTCTGTATTCTTGTGAGTAATTAACTATATAGCATCTATATTCTTGATTGCCTATCTCCTAAAAAGAAGTCAATATTCTTATATCATGAAGAAAGCTTATTAGAGCTTTTTTAAAAAAAATTAAATTATTTACATTATTTTCGGCACATGAAAAAAATTTATACCTATAGAACTTATTTAATTATTATGATTATTTAAACAATAATTACTGCTTTAAGCAATCTTATTTTACCATATTTTCTTCCACATTGTGTTATTTCCCAAGATGTACAAGACTGACGATAATAATAGTTTTGTAATAAGTTTGAAATGTTGTATAGAAAAAACCAGAGTGTATGACAGGCACTAAAGGAAGAGTGGTCTTGGTTAGAATGCATGTGATATAGAGCAACAAACTTACCATCAAGTACACATACATCGTGTATTGCTCTTCCAGATATAGGTTTTTTCATCTAAAGAAGTCAGTAATAAATAAGTAGACTCTGACAACAAGTTCAGATAATGTGCAGAGTAATGAACTTGGCTATTAAGGATGCATCACAGAAATTGCATCAGTGCACTGTATATAGGCATATTTCTAGGCAGTGATGCTGAGGTTTTCACTTTCTGTCCTCAAAGAAGTAGCATTCAGCACAGGTGGTCAATTCCTTGTCACCCCAAATTCCAGCAGATCTTGGCATGTGAAGTTTCGACTTCTAATTAAAAAAATAAGGAGAATATTCTAAGTCAGGTTGTTTTTGGATACATTTTGAAAGTAGGCACACATAGATTTTCTTTCCTTTTAGGAAGTTGCTGCCTTCAGCTGCTACTGACAAATCAAAAATTGCACTCCAAGTATTAAGCAATTTCTCTTTATGTCTCTTCTTTTCTATTTTCTAAAGGAGTATTCTTTTGTTTACTGTTATTTCACATAAATGATTTTGAATGTTTTCTATCTCCACACATGCAATGAAACCTTCTTATTTTATGGTAAGTAAAGCTGCCTTCGAAAACACAGAACATTTTTTTTTTTGAAATTGCTATTATATTGGAGAAGCTTTAGCTTTAATGTACTAGCACCCATTTTAATCAGAAATATCAAAGTGAAATTCACTCCTGGTAGAAGAAGAGGATTTTATTTTTCTAATACAAATTAGAATATATAAAAAAACTCAGGTATGCATCTTTTATTCAGGTGATTATTTAAAGTCTGGGAATAATGAAAAGTGTAATTATAATAAAAATATGTATCTTTTTCCCTCATGTATTTTTTCTAAGACAACTCAAATATAATTTCATGTTTAGAAGACAATAAACACTCCCATAGCTAGCAAATCAATGCTTCCAAGTAAATATTGGAGTTTGATACGAATTGCTATAAAGCTAAGGAATATACTGAATTTAATAAAAGCAAGGGCATTTCTGAGGTATTAGCAGGAAGGAAGAATGTGATAAAGCATTTTTCCTCAAGAGATAAGCATTCGATATGCTTAGTTATACAAGTAGGGATTTCAGGTCTTAACTGGAGATTTGTACTAATCACACTGAATTACTCTGTAAAACTGAAGTGAAAGCATTATCTGAACAAATTAGGGCAATCTCTCAAGAGAAAATAGTGTTAAGAAATCTTTCATTGTGGGAGAGTTTTTGGTTTTTTCTTTTCGCTCAGCTTTTTACATAACTCACAAAAACAGATCTATAAAAGTCAAAGAGCTTCAAAATCTGATGTAAGAAAACCCCTAAAATTCATATGAACAGGCCTGTTGTTAACAAAAGTTTAGCAGCATCAAACATAACAGAGAAAATTGACATAGAAATTGATGTGAAATTTATAGCTCATGACCAAGTTGTCATGTCTGTGCTTTACTTGTCATTGATACAATTCAGATTTCAACAAATTGTACTTCAAAGCTTATTTCCAAAATAAGTTTGGTGAAGTTGCATGCATTTTGAGATTAAGGGAATTTTAGATTCCTGTTTGAATACTGTTTGCAGCAAAACGGGGGACTAGATATACTTTCAGTCAACAAATCTGTCCATTCCAAAGTTTGCTTACTGCAGTAATATATAGTAGAAGTTATTGTACCTGTTAAAATTACAAACATAACACTTTGATGGCTTCAGGTAATTTTAGGGGTGGGAAACTTAAATGTGCCATAGATAGATTAAGTGCTGTTCCAAACACAGATAATAGAAGGATACCTAAATAGCCTCATTCAAAGAATTGTCCTCTCATCACACCACCATTTCACAGTGGTTTTAATGATTATTTGCCACACAGCTGCAAACACATCCTGCCCTTGTTTAAAACGGTGTGACTTAAACATCAGTATGAAAAATACTGACTTTTGAACATCTATTTCAGAATATGCTATCAGGGTATTATCATAAGTAAAACAGGAAATCTGTTACCCGGATTTACACAATAGACCATACTGAAATTTATAACCTTGGTGTTACTCCTTTTGATAAAATGGAACTAAATTGGTTTAAAACAAATGGAATCTGAATTAAGACATATGTTTCCATTTCCCTAAATTTATGGAAGCCAATTACCTTAAACAATACAATTTGAAAGGGCACCTGAATGAATCACTGGTAAGTGCTTTGGTTCTGTTCCAAGTACCAACAGCAGATAGCAAAAGATGCTATAACTTTTTTCACAAAAGGACTGCTCAGTGGAGCCGTTACACCTGCAACACATCCCCTATTGCAAGGCTGCTTGTGCAAGGTCAGCATCAACTTCTAAGTGACTATAAGGACCCCCAAAATCTCCACCTGTGTCTTTGGATATAAGAGTACAGATAAGTTTGTCAGAAATTAAGAGAGAAATAGACATCTCTCATCTTTCACAAACTGTGGACTAAACTTATATTCGACAGCCCTTCTTTTGATGTACTCTATTCACCTTGTCTTGAAAATAATTGGAATGTGTCTCTGCCAGGAACACTGACTTTTGGAGATTTATTTCCATATAATTCCCTTGACACACTTCCTGTTTGTACATTTTTATGTTTTCTATACCTTACAGGTAGCCCATGTGCCTGTATGTTCTTATACAGCTGAAAAATACGTTCATGGAAGAATAAGAGCTAAGAACAACTGACAGAAGTAAGGTAAAGCACCATGCTTGCCTGGATACCAGCTGAGGATTAGTAGTGGCTGCTTCTCTAATGAATTTGTCTGTTGAACTCTGGCAGTAAGGAAGGAAAAGCATGAAAGTGAAATGAATCTTGCTGGCACACACTTCACTTTCAGTAATTGGTGCTGAAGGGAGGACTAGAGGGAAGATTCTTGAACTCTGAGGCAGAAATAGGCAAACTGTCTTCTCTAAGAAGCTTCTGTGAGACTAGCCAGTAGAGGCAAGCACCTGAAATGGGTGTTACAGAGATTTCTTTGGATATATTGTAGAAAGAGAAGTTCTTATGTTGAATCTGAGAGAGGTGAAAAATAAAGCTGGAAGCTTGGAAAGGGTGACTGTCAGCTGGCAGCGTAGAAGTTGCTTTAGTTAATGTGTAGGATCTGTCTGTTTTGTAGGTTTCAAATGAAGGATTGAATTTCAGAGACAAAAGACTGTGTTTGACTAATATTGAGACCTGTGTCCACCAAAGGCCTATTTTTCTTCTTCAGGAGTACAAAAATTATTTTTTTGAGCTCTTTTTCATGGGTACAAATAAATTCCAAAATGCATCAGGGCTGCAGCAATGGTTTGGGTTTTTTTTAAAGTAATTTGTGCCACAGGTGAACATATGGAAACGACTTATTTTGAGAATGTCTAACTGCATTCCTAAATGACATATATATTTTCTCAGGTTAATTAGTATTTTCTGCACAGTGTATGTGAAGTATCCAAGCGTGATGATCTCACTTATTTTCTGTGCCCAGAGCATATGACAAGGCAATTGGCAGTTATTAACCAGTGCAGAACAGTGTTCTTTTCACTACTGTTTCTCTGAAGAGGAGTTTACTTAGTGTTGTGTACAGTCTTCAGGTTTCATTGCTTCCTGTTTTCACCCTATTTGTTCTCTGGATTATAAGCAAGTGGGACCAACTGATCTTCACACTGAGTTATTGTTTTGAACCCAGGAGTCTGACCAAGTCTGTCTCGTTGTCTGTGTTCCAGTTCTATTCTGTTATTTTAGAGGAAAAAATAGCTATTGTGACATTTTCTTACAAATACAGCTCCTCACAAGCAGTGAACCAGCCACTGAATCTGTTCTATGCTTCTTAGACATGGAGAGTAAATATAAAGTGTTGTGAGCCTTGTTCAAATATCCAAGGCTCATTTTGCTCCCCATTATCACTCTTCAGTTCCCTCTATATGGATGAACATCTGGAACACTTTGTTTCAGAGCAGATACTGTATTTGAGACTCATATATCATATACACTCTGTGCCAGGGACTCATGAAAGCCTAAATATAACCTCCAACTGAGAGCTTTTTACTTCTACCTTTATTGCAATTATCTAGGCAATGGAAGCATTTGCTCCCCGATCATTCCTGTCAGGTAGTGTAGTCTTTACTGTTTCAGACAAGGGATGAGAGGAATGCCATGCCCCATTATCTTTGTTAGCTTGTGTTGTGGGGGCAGAATCATGTAGCTGTTCTTGTTCTTTGTCCCCGGTTTTGTCGGCTGATGCTGAATGAATTACTAACTATGATTCCCAATGACTTGACATGCAAAGCTTGCTCAGGGATGCTGAAGAGGAGGATTTTTGTTTTCTTCTCTGTTTTTATTCAGTCTCAAAGTCTAGTATTATATATAATATAATAAATACAGCAAGCTATGAAATTCTGGTGTAGAGAATGACTGAAAATTCTGCCACTGTTCACCATGACTCTCAAATTATTTGTACTTCATGTGATTAGTTGCAATCAGACTTGTGCTATGCCCAAAGAAGGGAACATAAGAAATCGATCTTTTCATAACAGGTATGTCTGTAACCATGTTTGGAGAGTAAGGACTGCATGCAAGAGTGTCATCTGTCCTAAAGACAATGACTGATGACAGTTTTTAGTGTTTTTCTAACCTCTGGAGCTGACTGAGAAACAAATAATTGAGTCTTTTTTTTTCCTCTGCTGCTCTCATACTCACAATATGCATTGGGAATATAAGGAAGAGTCATGCAAATGAGACGAAGTTGACCTAAAGGCACCACTGTGATCAGAAACTATGACTCCCTGAAAAGACCTGTAATTAATTTTTCACATGTGGTCCTTGGTATTTTAGAACAAACATATTAATGGGAAAAATGCCTTGTTTTGACTCAATTAATCATCTATGGTGCACAATGCAGCTGTGTGTAGTGATACTGAAGATACTTTCCTTCTAAAGAAGTCAGAGAGAAGATGGCAATTCTAGAGTTTTTTTATTGACTTTTAAAAGTTTGATAGCAAAGTTATTTGGCCTCTTTGATGACCTGGTGATTCAGCAGAGAACAGGCACAGCCAAAACCATGATAATAACAATACTAGCAAAGTCAGTAAGCACTTCCAAGCACAGATATAGTACTCTCAACTATCATATCCAGGTTTCCCCACTTTCGTGAGGAGCAGCAACAACATGGAAGTATGCCCTTCTTTCTTTTGAATGTGAAGATGTATAAATGGAATACAAGCCTTTTCCTGTAAGCTGGCAATGTACGTCATTAGTGCTACTACACTCAAGGTGAAAGAATAATTGAAGATTATAATATAATCAGAGATTTTTTTTTCTTACTAGCAGATATCATTATTAAGGAAATTAATAAGCTAAAGGAAGAGGATGAAATATTTTCCAATAAAAAAATCAAAAAAGATAGCTTTTCTAGGATTCTCAGGTAAATTATTTTAATAATTACTTTATAGACAATATCTAGATAGGATGATTTAAAAAACAACTTAAAATTTGTCATTAATTATACTAAATATTTACCTGTGGAGGAGAATCCACACTGTTCTAGGTAGAGTGCAGCTATAAACTGTATTTGACTATGTCCTGGAAATCTTGTAATTTGTGGATCCCATCCTTTTTTTATGTGCAGAAATACTATAAACATTAACTAACAAAAAACCTGCAGACTAGATTTGATGGAAAGAAAGATTAAAAGACTGGTACATTACATTGTTTTCTTGTAACTGCTGCATGTGCATTAGGCTTGATTATAGAGCACTCTGTTGTACTGCTCAGTTCTGCTTCAGTCCTCTGTTGAGTAAATGAATGAATAAACATGAGTGTGATATATCAAAAAGGGCAGTTCAGTTAATTCTGTATCTTGGGGAATCCACTGCCAATCCATGGGTATGGGATAGTGGTCACTAAAAATGGAAAAACACAGAAGCAACAACCTGGGAAGGCTAAGAACATGCCAAGTAACAACCCATTGCTATATACCAGAACACACAGTAAACAAAACCAGAAAAGCAGCAAAAGAAATGTGTCCCACGCTAATTCTCTCACTGTTGCTGCACACAGGAACCTCATCCCTGTATTCTGGCTGTATCCATAGGACACTCTGTTCTGTCTGCCTTGTCAGAGCCCTGGTGCTCTTGCTAGCTCTTCTGCATCAAACAGGTTGGCCCTGCCTGTGGGCAGTGAGTCATGTAAGTGTATGGTACATTGCACTGCAAAACTCTGAAGCAGGGAAGCAAGCCACCAGCTGGCATTAATCAGGGACCATTAACTATAAACAAGCACGTCTCCTTTCATGGCTTCTAAATTTAGTTTCTAACAATTACTATTTCTTCTACATTTCCTTTAATTTCAGGCTGTGTGCAGGTAGGCAATGAGGACTATGGATTTCCTGGATCTAGGAATACAGTTTCAAAGTATTTCCCATATATTTTCTAGGGTTTATGTCTAGCAGTGACATTTAGACATTATTAATTAACATTAATACAAAATATGAAACAGTAACTCTCCAACTCACAGCTTAGTAGCAAAATATCTTGTTTTGTATTATTATACTTCCTATCTTGTACTGCCTCTGAACATTTTGTTGAGGTCCTGCTGTTGAATAGCTTGCAGCTATTTAGACTCCTGTGAACTCTGTCCCACAAATCTCTATTGCCAGCCAAGCCATATTAAGGCTATGGATAACTGTTGTTTGCAAAATATTCCCTACAATTTACTGGAATGTTTTTTGGTTATAATTGTCAGGTTTGGCCCAACTGAGTAAGTTTATTGATCAATCCTGACACTAAATCACTCATATGTAGGACCTATTTCCACCATGCAGCTGCAAACATTTTGTTCATCTGTCACATTTGTTACAGGAAGAACAGGCTATAGATGAGTGTCCTAGCTGCTCTAGGGTGTCATTTCTCCTTCATCCTAAATAGCCCGAAATGCCAGTGTTGCTAATTTCCCACGTATTTAGTTTTAGTCTGACAGCAGGTAGACGTGACAACCCATAACAGACAGGCTAAGGATAGTCACTGCATATTCCTGGGATTATTAACTAAATTTTCTTGTGATATGTTCTTCCAGTGGTCATTTCTGCTATTTGGGAAGACAATTAATGCAAGCACAAATCTTGTTTTGTTCTACACTCTCTTGCTAATATCAGTTAATAATTCCTAGGAGGAAGGTCTCATTATTTCTCGGAAACTCAAGTTCTGGGATGCTATTAAGTTGTCCTTACACAAGTCACTCTGAACACTTTAGTATGTTGTGTATTTTCTAATTCACCCTAGGATTTTTCCACTCATATTCATCAAAGCAAAGATTCTTCTAATGTGTATCAGATCACTCTAAAATGGTTTTATATTGACAGAAGATTACCTACATACTTTTTTGGAAAAAGATCTGAGGTAGTCAAAAAATGAGAGTTTAATTTTGGGACATCTCTTCCTTGATAGCTACAGAAGGTTATCTGCAAACTTTTGTTTAAATCAAAATCGGTAGGAAAACAAGTGTTTCATTTGGGGGGAATGTTTGTTGAAAACAAATGACAAAACTTGAACAATAAAAATATACCAAATTTTATAAAGAAATCTGGGATGACCAACACAATATTCATCCACCCTCCTCTGCTGGCTTTGCAGTACACACTGGAGCACTAATGGATGCCAATTTAAAGCTAGCTCACAAATCTCTACATAAGCTGCAGTGTGTGCTGCCTACAGTATAAACATACTCTCAGAAGCTTTTAAAATCCTGTAGATAGTTAAATTACAAGTTCCCTTGCAGTAAATCTAGACATTTTTCTGTATGTTGAACTCCATAAGGGCTGGTAAACCAATTTAGGCATCTCATTTATGGCTAAAGGCTTAGCTCTTGAGTTAAGTTGCAATTATTTATATAGTGCCCATACATCTGTTACTGAGTTGTATTTCAGGATATTACTACGCCATGGGTTTCTTCTACTTTTTAAAAAAATAATACGTATCAGAAGCTGCAAGAGAACATAATGTGTGAGGTTTTATTTGTGTGTTTATTTTATTGAACAATACACATGGATGTTTCTTTAGAAAAGAGATCACAAGTTCCTCAGAGGACCCATTTATCTTTGATTTTGTTGCTCTAATTCTCTGACAATGGCTGGTTCCAGGGTGAAAGCAAGAAACATAATTTTACTGAAGTAGCAGACATTCTCCACAAAAAACTTGCATTCTTGTTTTCCTGGTTTTATTGCCTCTCAGCTGGAACTTTGACCCAATTATTGCTGCTTTGTTCTGTTAATGGAGCACTAAATTTGCCTATATAAATTAAAGTTTCCCAGCTGACAACTGCCCTTGAATAGGTGAATTTGTACAGACTGTAAAGTAGACAAAGATGCCACAATACCCCAGCCCAAGTAATCTCCTTGCCTGTGTAGCAGGAAGATTTGGGGGTGGCTAGAGTCAGGGTAGCTAATAGGATTATGGTGTGAACCAGCAGCATCTAAGGAACGTGTTAAATTCCAAGAGACACTGGCCTGACCTTGCTGGAGATAGGTGATCCTCACTTAGAGAGTTTGAAGAAGCTAAGCCAGCTGCTGCTTAATGTTGGCCAGGAATAGCATTAATTGGCTTGTTTCAGTGAAGGACAATCAACTGAACCAGGCAAGCATGATGTAAAATAAAATATGACCTGTTTGAAGGAAAGTAGGACAGTCTACTTACCCGTGGTCAGTCACAATACCCAAACCCAGTCCCATGCTGTGCATTGCAGTACTTTTTGTCTTTGCTTAATATTCTTTTTACTCAAAGATTTATCCTTTCAGCCTGGAATACACCCAGTAACACTGGTTATGGATCTTAGGCTTGCATAAAAGACTGGATGAGAACCCTAATCTGCTAATATCATTAATAACTAGGCAGACTTCTAATTGCCAACTTGTGCCTATTTCTGTTAATATACAGATGTACAGCTAGACGTCACTTTCACTGTCCTCAAGCTTCCTGGAAGTGAGCCAGCACCAGTCCAGATGCTGTATAGCCCCATGTGCAGGTTAGTAATCAGGGTATATGTGCTGAGGTTAAGCACTTTCCTAGACCAGCTACAAGGCCTGAGCTAAGCATTTAACTTGGAGACTGAGAAAAGAGCCTGAAACTTCTTGCACCTGCTCTGCCGTGTTGCTGTTACAGAGGGAGAGGAAGACAGTAGCATCCCTGAAGACACATTCCTTAAGTGACAAAAATGGTTGATTAAGTTGATTAAGTTTCCACCATAAGTGGAAAAGGAAGGGAGATGGATTCCTCCAGAGCATGACATCAACGCCTTTATACTGTCTGTACTGCCATGTGGATGCCATTCTTCCTTCCCTCAGAAATCAAGATGAGCCACATGAAACTCCAGTGCTGATTACAGTGGACCAGCCAAAGCTAAACCTAGATTTTAGCATGAGATAAAACTTCCAGAGTCAACAGGCTTGGCTTACCCAGAGTAACTCTGGTCTTAAGTCTGGAGCCAGGTCAGGCTTTTGTAGGGATTAATTCACTTCAGGTAGAACTAGGGCATAAATGGATGTGTCTTTCACGTCAGTGCCCTACTCACTGGGCTCGGGACAGGCAAAGTGAGTCCATCTGTAATTAGATATGATTGTGCGGGTAAATAATGGACAACACACACGATCAATGTGATCTAAGTGAAGCCGTTTATTCCGAAAACCCCAGGTATTCTTATACCCTAACTGACAGTACTAAAAATAAAGTCATAAGATAAGTTTTCTCACAGTGCCTTTCCCACACAAAGTTTCACACAGTTTTCTCTATACTAATCAGTGCTCTGACTCCCGTATCAGAAGGCTATAATAATAATTTCTTCTGCCAAACTCCTTTCCAGACACCTGGGAGTTAATCTCCCTTTTCTCACAGATGTTTCACAAACGGCCTTGGGAAAGAAATGCAGAGGCCTATTGCTTTTCTAAATACAGAGGCTTATTTCTCATCTAACAAGTTTGGATTGCTCACTGTCTACTTATGCACTATATGTCTACATAGGTATGTCTACATATAGGACATAGTATTCCTCCACATGATTGCATACTATTTTGTACGTAAATGCAAGCTTAGTTTTTCCTACTAAAAGCCAACTGTTTGATAGTATGACAGAGGAGCAATATCACCGTGGTAAATGTAGCGTTGAATTTGGACCAGAGGGTTTTTTCTTCTGAGATGGAAAAGATTCATGTTGACCTGAGATCCTAAGCTAAGGAAGATCATTGAAGATACTCTTCCAGTCAGAAAAAGTTGGTATCTTCTGGGAATTGTTTTCATGTTCAGTAAATGATTGGGTGCTCTGGCTCTCCCAAGACCACAGCTAAAAGGTGGTGGTTTGAATTGTAAAAAGACATTTCAAGGTTTTGGCATTACAGGTGTTCAAAAGATTCTTTGCTGCAGTTGCTCTGTAAAGAATGAAAGCAAACTTTTAATTCCTGGAAAGCTGAACTGCCATCTTCCAGATATATCCAGTAGTTGTCTGAGCATTGCAAGTAGTTGGAGACTAAAGACATAATGTTAGGTTTAAAATATTTAAGAATTAGGTTCTATGAAAGTAGCATGCATAATTGGTAAGACAAAGTCACCTGTAGCAGAAGTACACTGATTTTGTGCTATAGAACAGTATCAGAAATTGGCAATATCTATACATCAGGGTAAATATTCAGGATGTAATTGTAACACAGCATCTTGTAAATAAACTGGTGAAGAAAGTATTTCTTGAGGTAAACCTGACATACAGAGATAGAAATGATTCTTAATTTGTCTAGAGGTATCTGCTCAATTACTGAGCTACAGCTTGTATCTGATACTTTCAGGATTTTATACAGTATCCTAATACAAACGTTTCAATGGGAGAATTTCTCAGCTCTTTCACTTCAATATACAAGATCATAGGTCTTGTCTTATTACCATTCCTTCATGTCGCATGATTTAATTATCAAATACGTAGTAATTTTTTAATGACTGTTAAAAATAACAGGAATTTTTTATTTTTTAGCTACATGTGCTGAAATACATGAAACCATATAAGTTATGATGAAGAAAAAAACCTCTATTCTAGCCACAATTGTACACTCAGAGAGATTGTGAGATGTCCATCTTCGGAAATACTCAAAACCTGACTGCACGTGGTCCTGGGGAACCTGCTTTGGCTGACGCTTCTTAAGCAGGGTAGCTGGATGAGATTGTATCCAGAATTTCCATCCAACATCAACAGTTCTGTGATTCTGTGATTCTGTGATTCTGTGATAGCTGAAGTCTTTGCATGCAACAAATATTAATAAGTACTTTGGTGTAGTGGTGAAAGTTGGGGTTAAATTAAGAGAGAGAGTTTACATAAAATTAAAAATGCTAGATGATGGAATTCTGAACTTTGAGTTTAAATTTATCCTTATTATTTATTTAACAAGTAGAATGAAAACTAACATGCCAGTTAATGAAAATAACAGATGGCAAAAAGACAAACTGTTAGTACCGCTGCATAACTATTGGTTAAAAAAGACCAAAACCCAAACACAAACTTTAACAGCCAAGAAGTAGCTGTGATTATTTAAAAGCTCTTCTTGCTTTTATCAAATTTTATAAAATCAATGTGGGAAAAAAGTGTTTGAACAGGCAGTATTTGTACGTCCATGTGAGTGGACATGGAATACTGGAGTTGCCTTCGAATAGACCAAGCAAGATGTAAGGAATGAAGATCTAACTATTTTTTCTGTCAGAAGAGATCTGAAGCCAGCTTTGTCTCCTGATATAATGGTCTGATCGCATGGGAGATCTAGTATATAAAAATAATGATAATTATGTAGTCTTTGCTGTGAGGTGCAGCATTGTGGTCCCTTGAGATGGCAGAGACCTATCTGCCTCTGCATACCCAGTCTGCAGAAATTGGAACCAGAACGAATTATCTGATTTCTTGAGAAGCACATGAAAGACTGGGAAAAAATTATTTGATCCATACTAAAATCCAGGCAGAAACTGAAGTATATATGCAGTGTTAACAATTATGAGACTGGCCCTTGAAGTGGAACAGTAAATGGGTAAATCTGACATGTCTGTTACGTTGGTGTTTTTCTGTTTTATACCAATATACAGCCAGTTCATTAGGACCACACAGAAGGCAGACCCAGCTGCTACCTACAAAGTCATTCTCCATGTCCTGATAATTAAATATTTGATATAAATCAGCACGATGCCACTTTCAAATATCCCATGGATCAGGGATTAAGATTTCTGTGTGAAGTAGACATCTGTTAAGATTTAAATATTTAATCAAATAGGCTTACGTTCTTGTCTCTTATCTTTACAGATCTCAGGATACTTCTGATGAATTTTCCAAATCCTGCTGAGTGTTCCAAGTCCTTCAGGCAAAGGACTTTCACTACTACCAGAACTTGACTCATTTCTTTCTTGAATTATGATATCAAGCAAAATCAACTGGAATCGACATATAAGAGGTGTTCTCTAGGACTTTTCTTACTAGTTGCTAATAGTGACTTTGTGAAACTGAGTGCATTTTTTTCTGTTCTCAAAGTAAAACGAAAAATGAGTGCAAGCAAAAACCTTGAAACTGGCATGTTCATGTTGAGATGTATTAAAGTCCTCTTACCCAGGATGATGTAAATAGCTTCCTTAAACACCTATATGTGTATTTGTGTCAGATGGGTTTTCATTAACAGTGCTTTAGGAAATACCTCCTATAATGTTGTTGCAATTGCCTGAATTCCCTTTCACTTTACTACCTATTATGCACTACTCACCCTCTTCTCCCACCACCCCATGTGTCCTCATGGTATATCTTGGCAGACTTCTAAGGTGTTAACGAGGACTAGGTAAAATTATTTTGGTTAATTTACTTATGTTCTTCCTTATATATCCCCTTTTCGACAAAATTAAATTAAAAAGTTGTATTGATACAAGTATCCCAGATGTCCAGTCAATAAAAAATATTTAGAGCAACTTTATATCTGTCTCAACCACTTAATATTTGACAGTTATGGAAATGAAAGGGATCTTCCAGGAAAGGTGTGACAAACTATACAGTGATCCAGTGATCAAATGATTTTCTGGGTTTGATGAACCTGCAATGTGATCTAAGATTATGAAATACATATTTGAGAAGTTGCTTGCTCTAATTTCTGGTTCATCTTAGCTTAGAGTTTGAAATTTGACTTTAGTTGTGCCATCTGTGAGGGTTTTTTTTTCAATGGTTTTAACAACTGTAGAGAATGTGACTTAAAGTATCTGCAAGTCTGTGAAGTACTGGATGTGTGAGGTCCAGTTTGTCTGTGGACTGTATGGTGACAGTAGATTCACTGCTTTTCCTCCCTGGGGAGCCAGATTGAAAGCCAGATGCAGGTTTACTCCTGCATGGACTCTTTCTTCTCTGCCTCTCTACATCACACAATAAACTCAGATGAAAAATACTTTGGTTGCTTCTATGTTTGAAAGCTGCTGCAAGTCAAGTTTTATTCCTGCTGGTATTATTACTTACACATATTGGGAAACGTTTGCTTCCTCCATGACCTAAATATTACCCTGATTTCAAGAGGATGTCTTGAAAAAACCACTGACTACATAAATTCCAGACATCCGTATAGCGTGAACCACAGATCTGCTTCTCAGATGTCTGTTGACCATTTACAGTAGCATTCATTTACACACGTCAAATGCTCCTGCAGCATGTGACAGCCTCTCTTCTTACATAATTTGGAATGCTTTTAAAATACAGCTTTTAATGTACAGCTAAAGAGTGTTTATTAGATTAAATATGATATAAAGGTAAGTATAGTATCCCTTTTTCTACACAGGAAAAATTGTTGCTACATTTACAATAGAAATTTGTCTTCTTTATGAAGAATGTTAGAAAGTTCCTGGCATCAACTACTATTCAGTCATCTCCTGATAATTAGTAAAGTTTCAGTAGATTTTTGTTGACTATCCAGAATGACTCTGTATTTTATAAACCAGTTTCCTCTTATTATTTTAAATATTCTCTGCTATCCTTGTATCATATCCCTTGACAGCTCACTATGTGTATCAGCTGTGATATCATGATGTTTATTCTATTTTATGTACATTTTCTAGTGTTTGTCTATATTTAGTAATTTAACTCTTTAATGAATCCTCCAATTAAAACTGCTATGCAGCTGTTAATAGCTAGATACTGTAGATTGACAGTCCCATATAAATCTTGATGTTATGGATCTTACTTCACTCCCTGTGTTGCATTTTATTTCAAAATTTTCATGTATCCATTCTTTGTTTGAAGCACTTGTATGGCTGTTTATATTGGTGTATTTTGTAATTTTTTCTCATGTCTCACTAAAACCAGCAACTGTACTTCAGTTTTGGCTTAGTTCAATCTAAAAATAATAAATTATAGGCCTAAAACCCTTCTTGTGGAAAACGCACAAGGAGTTTCTCAGAGCTTTCATGCAGGAAAAGTGTATAACTGTTTTTTCTATTTGTCTTACACACTGACCAGGCAGTTATATGTCCTCCTTTATAAAGGATATTAAAGTTTTTTTCTTTTACTGCCACTCAGTAAAATAAAATGCCAACCTCATTTGCATCACAATTACCTATAAGTAACAAGGATGGGTCCTGAAAATGCCTGGGGAAACATTAACAATATTTTCTACTTGCCAGAACAATAAAGACATTAACCCCCCCACTATCTGTCAAATTAATTCTACATGCTGACATCTTGAAATGCATTTAATCTGCCATTCTTTAAAGTCAAATAATATCTCTTTTTACTTGCCTTCTTTCTGAGTAAAAAATTTTCAGTCTTCAATTTATTTTTGTGACATCTTTTCTATATCCTGCCTTTTTTTGTCATGTTGCCTCTTGATCTTTTAATATCCTTTTTGAGAACATGTCTAGTGGTTATGCACTGAAGAAATATGGATCATTTTGGATCTATCTAATAACCTCAGAGCAAAATATGAAATAGGTTGCAGATGTAATATTTCCTAGAGGTGAAGCTGTGAGAATGATAATACATGAATGGCCATTTAAATAATTTGGGACAGCAGTGTTGGCGTCTATACTAAACAAATTGTAATAATTTACATTTGAAAATGTGCAGTACAAAAATAGTTACTTGCCAAACTAAAGGGTGCCAGAAGACCAAACAAGGAATTCAAGTTAAAGTATGTTCCTTTTAAGTGAAAAATATATCAGTAATTTGTCAAAATTGGGTCACTGGAAAAGATAACAGACTTACTTTTTTCCTCTAGGGAGCTAATCTGGGATTGACATATGTTTTGAAAAAACATGGAACTAGTATTGAGATAAATCTAGAGGACAGGTGACAAATACTTTTGCAATGCACAAGGGGCTTGAATTTCAGCTCATTTATTTTGTCAGTAAGAACAGGAAAACTCATTAAGAAAAAGGAGACTTTCTGTTTAGCAGCTCTTCACATCTTAATTTATTATATTATCAATTCTCTTTTTACTTCTTAATTAAGCTGACTAAATTTGCACACCATGGAACAGGCAGAATGCAAAATGTTTTGAATAAGTCAAAAGAAAAAATCTGAGACTAGAAGTTACTATTTCTCCCTCATTTCCATTCTGTAAACATGCCAGTTATTTTATAGAAGTCTTGATTCTATTGCCCTTGAATTGGTACCCTTCTGAGGAACTGAAATCTTAGGGGATACTCAACAAATAAAGGCCATAGCTCTGGCACACTTTGTCACAGAGGCTTATTTCTTGTATTACATGTTTCTTGAGATTTTCCTTTGTGGTGTGTAGGACTACACACTTTGACAGCATTATAACAACACTGAACTTTGAGTCTGATTTCACTCCATTTCTGGGAAAATTAACAGGTGTGGCTGAAATTTAAGAATGTACTACACCAGGGCATTGTCAAGAGACACCCACCTTAGTATATTTATGTCTGCATACTTTCCTTCACTCTTCTGTGATTAATTCCCACTTACTTTAATGGAAGTGGCGTGTTTCCATCAGAGAATGTTTCTTTGAAGATGAAACATGAAAACTCCCTATTGCTTCACTTTGTCTCCCTAATTATTTTTTAAGGAAAATATGTTTTATAATTGTAGTAGCAGTTAAATGTGACAGAAGAAGTAATAATGCTTTGCTGTCTCCCAAAGATGAATCCATGTCTGTGTTATTTTTAAATGCAGTGCCATTGGCTTGATTGATGATGTAGCAACTGCTTTTGGTTGAAATATATTTCCTGGAACCTTCCCCTTGAAAACATGAAACAGCTTTCTTAGGAAGTGTTCATCATCTGTGCTATTTTTCTAAATAAAACATACTGCCATTTCATATCAATATTTTAGGTCATAAGAGAGAAGAAATTATGTCTTTTATATATGTTTTCGTTTGGAAAAGACCTTTAGGATTTGAGTGCATCTGTTAATCTTGTCAAGGCCATAATTAGACCATGTCCTCAAGGCCTGGGCCACTTGTACAAGGCCTATTAAATGCCTCCAGGGATAGTGACCAGTCACTTGCCTGGGCAGCCTGTCCTAGTGTTTGACAATGAAGATTTTTTTCCTAAAATCTAACCTAAACCTACCCTGGCACAACTTGAAGCCATTTTCTCTTGTACTATCACTTGTTGCTTGGGAGAAGAGACTGAAACTTCTCTGCAACATCCTCTAATGTAGGCTTTGAAAATGGTAAGGTCTCTCCTCTGAGAGAAATGGTAAGACATCTCCTCTATTCACCAGGCCAAATAATGCCAGTTCCCTCAGGAATTCCCCATGAGGACTGTGGGTTGACCTTGGCTGGACACTGGGTGCCCACCAAGTTGCTCTATCACTCTCCCTCCTCAACTGGACCAGGGAAGAAAGATTATTCAATAATTAACAGCACTGGCAAAACAGACTCAATATTTGGAAATTAATTTATTACCAATCAAATCAGAGTTGGGTAATGAGAAATGAAATCAAATGTTCAAACCCCTTCCCACCATCCCTTGCTTCTTCCAAGGCTCAGCTTTACTCCTGAACCTTTTAGCTCTTCCTCTTGCACAGTGCAGGACAATAGGTGGTCACTATCAGTTCATCACACTTTGTCTCTGCTGCTCCCTCCTCCTCAGACTCCTAGTTTTTATTTCTGAGCAGATGTCATGTAGTATGGAATACTGCTTTGGTCAGTTTGGGTCACAAGTCTGGCTATGTACCCTCTCAGTCTCTTGCCCACACCCCCAGCCTCCTGGCTTCTGGGAGCCAGGGGGATGTTGGAGACACAGCCTTGCTGTGGGAGTACTGCTCAGCAGTAGCCAAAGCACTGATGTGTTATCAGCACCTTTCTAGCTACCAAAAACAGCACTATGATGGATGCCACAGGGAAAATCAACTCCATCCCAGCCAGACACTACAGTTTCCATTCCTTATTCCATATCATTTGTGCCATGCTCAGTCCCACATAATTCAATACATTTACATATCTTTCAATTATTCCATGGCTGTGAGGGGTGAGGTCCCATTACTGAAATGTCTTCCCAACACTGACAGCTTATACCACATACCCTATACCGTTTTTATACCCAACATACAGATTTTTACACTCTCCGTAACTACTGCTCCCTGTCTTTTAACAGACAGATACCATTCTCCCATGCCATGAGCTCCTCCATCATTGAGGCACTCAAACCTGCTCACAGTACCCAAGGTGGGGTCAGGGCAGTGCGTGGCAACCACCTCCCCTGACCTGTGCTGTGTGTGAAGCAGCCCAGAACACTGCTGGCCCTCCTGGGTGCCACAGTGCTGACTCATATTCCCATTGCCGTTGTTTTGTATGGCATGGATATACTTATGTCATGGCTTCACCAAAGGCAAGTTCTGCTTGACCCACCTGGTGGCTGCCTACAATGAAGTGATTCCGTCTATGGGAAAGGGAAGAGATACGGAAATAATTTACGTGGATTTTTGTAAAGACACCCCATGACATTCTTCTCTCTGAATTGGAGAGATGAATTTGCAGGGTGGATTGGGTGATGGGTAAGGAATTGGTAGGATGGTTGCCTCTTGAGGGTAGTGGTCAGTGGCTCAGAGTCCCGATGGATGTCTGTGACAAGTGGTGCTCTTCGGGGTCTGTATGGGGAGCAATGTAACTTAATATCTTTATTAATCACATAGACAAAGGGATCGAATGCACTCTCAGCATATTTGCAGATGACACCAAGTTGAGTGGTGAAGTGACACTTGTGAAGACAGGATGCCATCCAGAGGGATATGGAAAAGTTCCAGAATTCGGTCCACGGGAACTTCTTGTGCCCTACCAAGGCCAAATGCAAGGTGCTGCACCTGGATTGGGACAACCCTCGGTATCAATCCAGGCAGGGGATGAAGGGATTGAGAGCAGCCCTGCTGGAAGGACTGGGCGATGGTGGTGGATGAGAGGCTGGACATGACCCAGCCATGAAAACTCCCAGCCCAGAAAGCCAAACATGTTCTGGGCTGCATCCAAAGCAGCGTGGGCAGCAGGGGAGGGAGGGGATCCTGCCCCTCTGCTCTACTCTGTGAGACCCCACCTGGAACTCTGCATCCAGCTCTGGGGTCCCCAGCACAGGAAGAACATGGAACCGTTGGAGAGAGTACAGAGGAGGGACACAAAGATAATTAGAAGGATGGAACACCTCTCCTTTGAGGAAAGGCTAATAGAAATAGGATTGTTCAGCCTGGAAAAGAGAAGGCTTCAGTGTGACCTAAGTGAGGCCTTCCAGCATCTGAATGAAGCCTACAAGAAAGATAAAACTTTTTGCAAGGGTATGACAAGACAAGGATGAATGGCAGGTTCAAATACAACTATATTTTCCTTTTTAATATTTCTTAAAGAAAAGCAATTTTAAGAGGTCATATCACAGTTCTAACAACCTCCTGAAGCATATCATTGCCCCGAATTATCTCAATTCTGAATATTTCTTTATGCCTCATTCTACATTTTGGAGCTATACCACATAATAGGTTATTCAGATTTTGTGATGCATTTACACCAGCTCAGGTTGTTCTTTGAATCCTGGAAAATCTATTGGCAGTCTCTTAATTTTTTAGCTTCTGTGATACTAGCCATTTGGGAATTTTTAGATGAATCTTTACATGAAGTGAATTCTCCAGTAGATTTGCAGTAAAATGTAAGGAAGAATTATTGGCCTGAAGTAATTGACTTTGAAGGTAAATTGAAATTTACTGCTCTTGCTGCTGCTACCAAGTAGTATTTCTGGTCAAGCCTTGATATTTTACATTTTTGAGAGTCTGAAAGTATTAAACACATTAATTATATTGAGCAGGACTAACACTGACTGAAAAGAATAAAAGCTTTTGATCTTGGAGGTTAGATCTCACACTTAGAGGTCAGAGAACATTTTAGGACACCGTTCTACACTGAAATTAGAAATGTCTCCTACCCATTTCAGGTTTGCCTGGCTCCTTCAAAACAGAGACTAGAGGAAGCCCAAATAATACTGCTCCTTTTGGCTGTCCTCAGAAGGCTTCCTTCTGCTCTGCCTGGTAAATGATCACAGGACCAGTTAGTGCTGCTACAATGTGAAGTGCAACTCTCACTAAACTCATCTCTGGAAGGAGTCAGGTTTTTGACGAATGTAATATTTTTTAAGAAACAAAACCTGTCACACATTAAGAGTGCTCAAAATCATTCAAAGAAGAAACAGAGGTCACTTCAGATGTTTTTAAATGACAGATATAAACAAAATAGTATATTAATCCTCAAAACACAACTCTTGAACTAGTAGATTTGGTAGAGATACCTAACAAAGTTTGGCTGGGTTGACCCTGGTTGCCTGACAGGTGTCCACTAAAGATATGCTATCACTCTGCTCCTCAAATGGAAAGAGAAAAAGACTATGAAAGTCTCATAGGTTGAGATAAGGACAGGGACAGATCATTCAGTAATCAGTATCATGGGCAAAATAGACCGGACATGCAAAAAATTAAAATTAATTAATTTTGTTACCAATCAAATCAAGGATAAGAGATGAAACCAAAATTTTGAAGTGTGTTTCTTCCATGTCTCTCTTGTTCAGGAGCTCAGCTTCACTCTAATTTTCTCTTCCTCCTTCCATCCAGCAGTCCAGGAGGGCAGAGAACGGCAGCTGTGGTCAGTTCACAACATGTTGTCTCTGCCACTCCTTCCTCCTCAGGAGGAGGACTGATCACACTCTTCCTCTGCTCCATTGTGGGGTCCCTCCCACTGGAGACAGTCCTCCATGACTTCTTCAGTGTGGGTCCTTTCCACAGGATAGAGTCCTTCACAAACTGCTTCCCCGAGGTGCAGTACTTCAGGAAAAATCAGTTCCAGCATGGGTCCACCATGCCAGCAAACCTGCTCCCACATGGGTTCCTCTTTTCCCAGGTCCACAGTCCTGCTCAGAGGTCCCTCCAGCATGGGCTTCCCAGGACAGCACAGCCTCCTTCAGGCTATGTTCACCTGCTCCAATTTGGGTTTCCCACAAAGGCTGCAGGTGGATCTCTGCATTCCCATGGATGTTCACGGGCTGCAGGAAATCTCTGCTCAGCACCTGGAGCATCTCTTCCACCTTCTTCTTCACTATCCTTTCAGGGGTGTTGCTCTCACGTATTTTTACTACATTTGCCTCTGTCTGCAATTGCTCCTGCACAGTATCTTTTCCCCGTTCTTAAATCTGTCATCCCAGGAGCACTTCCATTGTCACTGATGGGCTCAGCCCTACCAACAGAGCATCAATCTATGAGCCATCCGGCTGGCATTGGGTCTACTAGAAACTATTGGGTCTATTATGGGGGAAACTTCTGGCAGGTTGTCACAGGAGCCACCCATGAAGGCCCCACTAAAAAAAAGGGAAACCCATTACAATGTAAATGCAGTCTGGTAAAAAATTACTCAGATTAAGTGACAATTAGGATTTACACTAAGGGGAAAGACATATAAGGAATTTTTTTCTAGTGAGTCATCACGAATATAATAAAAAGCCAATGCTCTCTTAAATTAGTGTTCTGTTTCCAAAATGACCAGAAATAGAATATGCTTTTAATTATAGTTTTAGATGTCTTTGCAAGAGGAAAAATTTTTTTAAGTGAACAAAATTTGTGAAAGTTATGGAAAAGTGGTTACTATAAAGTGAGCATAGCTCTTTAAACTTCTTGGCTTGTCCATTTGTTCTTAGTATACAGACTATTTGTTCTTATGGACGGCTGGGTAAAATTTTTATTCTGACAGCATTATCCTTCTTGCAAATGTAGGTTACAAATGTTGCCTTCCATTAAAAGGTAATATTTCATGCTGAAGTTATGAATGTGAAGCAACAGAGCAGTGCAAGCCAGCCACTAGCTTAGATCACATCTTGGCAAAGTTTAATATCTTATTACCAGCTTTAATATTTTAACCTTAGTCTCTAAAATTAACAAGGTAAAGAACAACATAAAATTAGATTCTGATGGTGAGGAATTGCAACTATAATCTAGAAACATAACATTTTTCTCAACAAACAAGAACTTTTATGTAATCACATGCTCAACTCTTTTGTTAATATCAGAAATTCTTTCCCTCCTGCCTACCTGTTTGCCATCTTCTCCCACCATATTTATTGTAGGTGATATTTACTTTGAAAGTTCCTTTTAATAGTAAGTGACCCAAAAATATGTCAGCATAGCAAATTATTTTCTTTAATAAGAAAACAAAAATCTACGTTGTTAACGCTCCTGGTGAAATTAAAAATAAAATGTGTGTACTTGATGTAAATTTAGCCTATACTAAGAAAAGGAATGTTAAGGGAAATATTGATGAAAGTGGGAGCCAAGTATTTATTTATATGTTTTCCCTGCTTCATTATATTACTGAGATTTGTCAGTGTTTTCAAGCTTTTGTTTTTCTTCCTTTTTTGGCCCTCCTTTTTCCTTAGCATTCTTTTTCCTTTCTTTGTATCTTTCATTTTTCTGTCCTGTCCTCTCTTCTCCTATCCTGTCCTGTCCTGTCCTCTCCTCTGTGAGCCACAGACAGAGGTTTTGTTGATATTCCTTCTTCCTCCTTGTCCCTAATAACACAGGTTATAATTATACAAAAGGGAGTGTGCCAGTTTTGAGTCACCCCAAGACAGGGAGCAAACATGGTATGCCACTTCTTGCTGATAGATGAATGCACAGAAGACAATTTAGACCTTAAAATGCAGAGGAGTAAGGCCAAAAGCTGCGAGAATGATGATAAAACAATGTGTTCAAATTGTAGATATTTAGCAGAACACTGGTCTCTTAGAATAGTTTTGAGTCAGTACATGAAACAACTGTTTTCAGCTTTCCTGTTGCACAGGTAAGTCACAGTTCTTCAGGGGTTTGAATCAAAAATTTATGGACTGTCCTTCTCGTGTTGTGGGGGGCAGAGGCAGGAATCAGACAGCATCGTGTGGTGATTTTTCATTTTCCTGGGCAAATAGCTTCTGATTTCTCACTCAGTGAGTTTCTTCTCTGACAGGAATGGCCAACAGAGTGATACACAGTTTATGTTTATACTTCTCCATTTTTCTTACTGTTTTTTTTTAAACTGTGTCTTCCAAATTGAGCTAAAGCCAAGAGCTAGCATGTGTGGTGAGTGTATGGGCTTGTGATATGTTCTTGTGACTCAGAGACTATTGTGGGGAAGGTGAGAGGAAGTGAAGAATGGTGTAAGAGATGCTGGAGCTCGGTATTTTCTGTGTCTCTGTTCACACTGTATGCTTTCTTTTCTTGGCCTGAGAAAGATTGACTACCTCTGTAATATGAAATTTAATCATGGAATATGTTGATTATCTATTAAATTTTGCTTTCTGGAGTGCAGTTCTGTCTATACTTTGCAAGTTGTCATTTATCTTCTCAGTTCAAAAATGTTAATATTAGTTATTGCTCTGAATGTGACAGCTAGGGAAACGAATGCAAAGATGTAGAAGGAGTGAAGACCTATGACTTTATGTGTTTCTACTGTTTCTTTATGTGGCGAAATAAGTTAATTCAATGTTTCATTTATCTGCTATATGATCGAAATGGTAATTCACTTCACACAGTGCAAAAGTGATATGGAAATTCCTCTCCCACTTGAGGTCTCAGTGCATGGTTTCCATGCCGTGTAATGTAACAAACTTGAAATGTTCCACTTGCCAGCATAATGGAAAGGTCTTAACTATTTCAGCCTTGTCCAGGTTTTCAAAATTTTAATAGTCCCCACATCATTGAAGTATTATAACTCTAGAAGTGTTCAGTTGATTTATTTGCCCAGTTTTAAAGTTGCCAATGATAAGGAGGTATATTATAGAATCATTGAATGTCTTATTTTGGAAATTTCAACCCTACTGCCATGGGCTGGGACGCCTTTCACTACACCAGGTTGCTCAGGGCAACCTAGTCTTGAACACATTCAGGGATGGGACATCCACAACTTCTCTGGACAACCTTCTTCCTGTACCTCAAATCCTGAGGTACATCCCCTGAGCAGAGAATGTCTTCCTCACATCTAACCTAAATGCCGCATTTTTCAGTTTAAAACTGTTCCCCCATTTTCTATCACTACATGCCCATATAAAAGGCCACTCTCTTTTTTTTATCAGCCCCTTTACGTACTGTAAATTTGTCATTTGGTCTCTGCAGAGCCTTCTCTTCTCCAGGCCAAATAATACTTCTCACTCTGATCACCTTCGTGGCCCTTCTCTGGACCCACTCCAAGAGGACCATGTCTTTCTTCAGTGGAGGTCCCAAGAGCTAGACACAACACTCTAAGCGAGTCTCATGAAGACAGAGTGTAGGCAGGGAATCACCTCCCTCAAGCTGCTGTTCACTCCTGTTTTGACACAGCCCAGGATGTCGTTGGACTTCTGGGCTGTGGTCACACATTGTTAGCCTCTGTTCAGCTTTTCATCCATGACAAACTTTAAGTCCTTCTTCACAAGCCTGCTCTAAATGAGTTCTCTCAATTTGTACTCACGTCTGGGATTGGCCCAACCCAGGTGTAGTACCTTGCATTGGAACTTGTCGAACCTCACTAGGTTTTCGCGGGCCCACTCCTTGAGCTTGGCAGGTCCCTCTGGAAGGTATCCTGTTCATTTGTCATTTGTTCATTCGTTCATTTGTCAGCTGCATTTCTCAGTTATGTGTCATCTGCAAACTGCTGAGGCTGCACTCCATCCCACTGGTTGTGTCACTGATGAAGATATTCAAGAGCACAGGTCCCATTCCTGAGCCGTAAGGGGCACTACTTGCCACCAGTCTCCACCTGGACATAAAACCATTGACCATGACTCCCTGCCTGAGTGCATCCAGACAATTCCTTATCCATCAAAATTTTACCATTCAAATTCATCTCTCTCCAATATGGAGATAAAGGTGGCATGTGGAAACATGTCAAAGACCTTATAGAAGCCAAGGTAGATGATGTTGGTCAGCCTTCCCTGGACAGCTGCTGTAGTCCCTCCATCATAGGTGGCCGCTGGGGTGGTGAGGCACAATTTGCCTTTGGTGAGGTTGTTCTGACTGTCTCAGATCACCACCTTGTATTGAATGTGTCTTGACCTTACCTCCATAAGGATCTGCTCCATGATCTTCCCGAGAACAGACGTGAGGCTCACCCATCTGTAGATCCATGTGTCTTTTCTCCCTTTTTTAAAATAAGGGAATTTTTTTCCCTTTTTCCAGTCATGGAAAGTCCAGGGACTCCATCTGACCACAATGATTTTTCAAACGTAAGGCAGAGCGGCTTGGCAATAACATCAGCTGGTTCCCTCAGGACACTGGGGTAAATCTCATCAGACCCCACGGACTTGTGGCAATTCCATTTCATCAAGTAGTCTCAATGCAATTTAATTTCAGGCCTTTCAGACATTGTCTGTGTCTTTCGTACTTGTCACAGAGGAGTATGGGAAAGAGAACAGAATGACCTCAAGAATTCAATGGAAGTTTTAAAAGTTAGGCTTCTGTTGTAAAAGACTCTCTTTTTGTAGCATTTCTCTACTTGAATGTCAGATTCACGCAGCTCTGACATCACGTTTTATACATATACATATATATATGTATATATATGGCACTACATAAATATGTATTGCTTAATAGTTGACTTAATTTTCAGGGTAAATCTCAGAAGGACATTTGAGCAACAACTGAAGCTAAATCAGTGCAAATTGATGTAATGTTTTGCATGTTCTTTAATGGTTGTGATGAGGGAAATATAATTCTAATTGCTGTGGACTTGCCTACACTGATCAGAAAATCACAGAACCTTCTCCCCAGGAAGTGGAAAAAGACTATCTAACATCACACATATCTAGTATCATGCAGAGGTTAAAACTTCATGTTTGACTTCCACAACTTTTATTGTCAGAAAAGAAATGAATCATAAAAAATCTCTTTAAGGAAAGAAATCAACATCTTGCTGTAGTTCTCCCCATTTGCACTGAAAAAAATCAGCACAGGCTACTGAGGCAGACAAGTAATGTATGCATATATATACATATATATATATAAAATACATATATAATACATATATTATATACAATAAATTATACATTATATATTATATACAATAAGATATACAGTAATTATATACAATATTTATGTACAATATATATAATGAATATTTCATGTACTATATATACATTAAATGCATATATATACAATGTATATATACTTGTAGGTAAGATTGTAGGTAGTACAACAAAAAGTAAGTACTTTTCCTTATTTTTAAAGCTCTACAATACATACAATATGCCTATGTTAGCTGATGTCCTTTTAGAGCTTTCCTGTCACTAATAGAGTAGACACTCAAAACTTGTTCAAATGAAATGGTCAATTCTTGTGTTTAACAGATTGAACCCAAAAATTTTCTCCCAGATCAGTAAGACAGCAACATAATCAATAAAATGACTTATAATACTGTAAGAAGCTTAAACAATGAGAGATTCTTCCCTATAACAGCAATGTCTTTCTTAGGATTCTGTGACAGAGAATTGCTGAAGAAAATAATTTGCACTGACAGGAACTGCCTTGTTTCAAGATTCAGATAAAAAAGGAGTGAGGGATAGTTTTGGATTTTGTTCCAGACATTTCTTCCTTATAAATTATGATCACTGCCATTTTTTTTTTGCCTTTTACTGAGCTGAACACTGAATAAATTGGAAATCATGACCAAGCAACATGTTTTCAGTCCTTTCATAGCTTCACTGTTAATTTTGTGGATCCTTCTTTTTTAGCTAAAATGTGATATAAGCCTCTCTTCGCTTTCACTTATGAGATTGTTGTGTGTTTAAAATCATTATCTTCATAGCATTACAACAGTTCTAAAATTAATTTTGTTTCAATATTTCCAACACTGTCAAACATGAAGCATTAGGGGCATTTTTTTTTTTTTTTTTGGTTAAGGTGCGGGGGGGGAGCAGTTCTTTTAGATTGTTTTAGAAACTCTGCTCTTTTAAATCTTTGGTCATTTAAAGCTAAGAGACACCCTTCAGCAAAGAAACATATACAACAGCTTGAGGAAGCAGGGATGTTCAGTCAGGAAGCATGGGGTTTTGCCTGAACCAAAGTTCCTTCTTCACCTGCTGTCCAGTGCAGCTGGGAATATGAAATCTTCTGCATTCCTTTTTTCAGTCCCTGGAAAATTGTACCCATGTATTCAGCAGTTCACTTTGATTTTCTTTTAGGAATTTTAGGTGGTAACTATTTTGGAGATACCATCTTATTCCGTAGCCTTACTGATGACACGTCTCAGTTTTGTTTTCTTGCAGAAACTACCGTGCTTTACCCATATTCCGTCACTCTACACAGAAAGTTGAGAAACAACAAGTTACAAGTATACTGAATCATATCTTTAAAAGTAATAAATATTGGGATATGGGCAAATGTTCATGCCAATTTCCTATACCTTCCCACACTGATTAGCCATTTTGCAAAGAAGGATTCGCAACACTATGTAAAATTAGTGGCAGCAATGAGGTGTAGGTATGCTACATTTATTGCAGGACACATTTTAGAAATTAATTTATTTTCTTTTTTATGGCCTTTAACTAATGTATAGCTGTCTCTACCCTCATTCTGAATGAAACATTTTTGTCCCTGTTAGATACAGGCAGCACTGCAAAACCTAGGTGTCATTCACACATGATGTTTAAGAGTAAGTTCTCCAAAATCACCCTCCTGAGATGAAAAATCTGATAATAAGGCTGGCTAAGGATGTTTAGTAATTTAGGTGGAACTAGATTTTAGAATGTTCTTTGACTTCTGTCTCATTCCTTTTACTTATGTGATTGCGTGACTCTTCAGCACATAAATTCACTCTCAGATTCTTTTATTTTCACATGAAAACAAAAAAATTTAACCATGTTTCCCTTTCCTCCCCTCCCCAGAAATGGGATCATAGGTTTTGCTCCTAATGGCAGTGGCAGGGGCACATAAGGAGCTTGTAAGACACCACAGTCTAAGCTACAGAAGAATTACTATTTTATCATGGCACAGGATGATAACTGATAAAAACATGCCCAAACAATGGACAAATTATTTAATCTAAAATGTTTGCTTAATGATTTGTATTAAAATTCTGGGCCCTCTACTATGTATGCTTAGGCCTGGGTTTCTTTCATGAGCTGAATCTCCTATGAGTTCAGATCTCTCAAAATCACATTTAGAATGTTTGCACTCTTGCTGAGATGTGTAAGATTCATGCTGCTGTAATTGAATGAACTTGAGATGTTAATCACTGACCACTGACCTGCCATTCAGACAGAAATAGAATTTACTTAACCCACTTGTTATTTTATAAAGTTTTAGAAGAAAAGATCCTGGATTTATTTTTACTCTAGTAGTCTCTGTTGGATTTGGGATTATGCACAGCCAAGTTCTGCTGCAGAAAAAATGGTGATTTGAAATTACGTACAAAAAATTCACAAAGTATTCTTCTTAGAGAGGTAAGAAGCCAAAATGCAAACTGCTCTTCTCATTAAAAAAAAAAAAAAAAAGGAGAAAACCAAACTCTCTAAAGAATTAATTTCTATTCTAGTAATCAAAATGCTGCTGATTTTATCATGGAAGTGAGTAATTTTCTGCTGAAGAACTGGGCACATTAGTGCTCTGCCAGACATGCCAGAACTGTCACTAAGGAACAGATATTTGCATTTAGAGAAAGTGATGTCACCTAGTTAATTCAAAAATCATTGCCCCCCTAAACCCTAAATGAAGATGCAGTGTTTCTCAGAAATTACAAATCTACATGTACATTTTTGCATCTTGTATTTTTAGACCAGTATCTTGCTTAGCTTTCTTGACAGATTTCCTGGAGAAATTTCTACTTAATGCAAGTCCCATAATAAATCCTCGCTAAGTTCTTGCATTTCATTGAAGCTCTTAATTTACTTCTATTCTAAAGCGAGGAAAACATATTTTTATCTTTGTATGACAGTGTGGTGCAATGAAGAGTCATATGCATTCAAAGCACTCTGTTGTTTTTAAATTTTTCCTTAAAGTAAATAAGTTTTTTCATCTCTAGAATGGTACCAGAACGCTGAAATTTAAGTGGAATGTAAAGATGTATGGCTTAAGAATTATGTACGGTTTAATATAGCCTACTTAATACACAAATATGACAGAGTGATTGCTGTCATGGAGAATATTATGACTGTTTTTTGAACATGAGAGCACTTTACATTAATATGGTCTTTTAGTGACTTCAAAACTAATCCTTACTGTTTTGATATCCCCCGAGTTTGACATGTGCAAAATACTCTACACACAGAACTAACGCTTTCAGAAAAACGTAAGTTACAATGAAAAAGACTCTCTTGGGAATCTCTTGGGAATATACATAGAAAGAACAAACAGACTAAAAAAATTGCCGCATCTTCTATTTGTGTTTATTGCTGTTTTCCACTTGACTTACATAATAGAGTATATTTATGACTGAAATGATTAACACATGTATAAGCATTATAATACATACTGGTTAATTTAAGGACTGAAGTGGCAACAGAAGCAGACTCTGTTTACCTACTGCTTTTCCTACCATTCTGCCATATTGTGACTTTTTTCTTTCTCACTCGTATTTGTTCTCTTTACTCCCTCTCCATTTGTACGGACATTTAGAGAGTCCTTGTGCAGTTTTGTACTTCCCATCACCAAAGCAGCTGAATGAGTACCCTCATATGATACATACATGGAGTATCAAAGATTATGTCTAAAGAGAGACTTAGATTTTGCAAAACCCCAATTCCAGAATTCAGTGGTACCTCAACAGATTGCCTGTAAAAGCTCTGGAAAGCCTAGGTAGCACTTAAAAATCAACAAGCATGTTACAAAAGATGACAAAACATGAGTCTGCCTATGCTGTGGTGAAAGCAGCCCACAAGAAAGCATACAGCTCTACTGCTGCAGCCAGGTAAGTGAACATCATACCTTACAGTCTGAGCCTTTTTTTTTTGTTAAGTTCTAAACCCTAAGTCAAGTTCAGTCTTTCTGTTGTATCAAGTCTTCAGTTTTCTGTAAAACACACCAATTATCCCTGCAAAAAGGACAGAATACTGAAGGTTTTCTGTCTGTCATTTTATCAACATGACAGAGATATGTTATCTCTTTTTATAACCAAGTGAATCTTGGCTTATATTCTGCAGAGAAAAACTGTTTCAAGAGTAAGAGTATAGATTCAGGCTTTGTCAAAGGCATGACAGAAATAGTTGTTCAGTAGAGTATATTTTTTTGCAGTCAAATTCTGGAAAATATTGGCTCCATAAAGCTTATAATAGACTACAGTATAGGGGCATTTTGTGAAAAATAAGTGGCCGAACTCTTTATCTTAGAATTGAAAAGCCCCTTTTTTTTTTTTTCTGATCTTCCAGTCATCTTTTGAGAAGAAACATTATGACTCCATTTACATTTAATTATGCTCTTTTGGGAGACACCTTCTTCTTTGGAGAAGTTGCCATACAGCAAAACACATAAAATGGGACTGAAGATTATTTCCTTCAGCTAAGAGGAGACATCCAAACCAGCATCTTCCCTCTAGATTATTAGATCCCACTACCAATATTTAAGAGTAAATTTTTTACAGATAGAATACAAGTATTCTGGAGCAGTGGCTCCTATGATAAATTTCCATATGCCATTTAACTAATTTCTTTATTATTAGAGTGATCAATATGTAAGAACATTGCATCATAGACTTAATGTACAGAAATAACACTATGAAATTTGTATTATTCATTTCCATGTATTAGAGTTTCCTCAAACTCATTATAATTTGAAAGTATTTGCAACCAGATGGTGAGAATCTTTAAAATTGGTACAAGATATGCATATATTTGCTAATAAACTAATTAAATTGCATTATTAGCAGAATTAAAGATTATTTCTCCCCAATAATTTCAATATGCGTGTGTAAATGTCTTTCTAACTCACTACATTCATTTAAAAAAAAAATTCTGAATGATCTTTGTGTGTACACCATTTTGAATCTCTGGGTCCGGACATTTAAAGTCAGCTCAGAGAACCAAGGAGCAGAAGAATTTTGACATTTCATTTTGGCTGGAGATCTGTCCTTGTAAATTAGCTCACACTCCCACACAATGGAGAACCTATCAAAGTCCGTAAGTGTAAGTGTTGATCCCCAGTCAGTGGCTTAAAGAATCAGTACTTCTAGACACAAATAGTCTACACTTGTCCTTGGCACATATGACCTTTATCACACACAATTCTAGACTTAGCTGTTACAGCATAAGTTGTTTACTCCACACATTGATGCCTATGTAAATCTCTTGCTCATACAAAACATACACACAATAGCAAAATGTCTCGTAATGACTTGTTTTACGTATTCTTTATGAAACGTTTCTCAAATGCATAGTTTTTTCTATTTCCAGACTGAATGTTTCTCAAAATTCTAAAACAGATGGTGCCTAGCTGATGCTGCTTCTGTAGAGTGTTTCAGGATGCAAATAAGTTACTAATTTTTTTCTCTCTGAAGTAGCTGTGATGATTTTTGTAGCCTAAGATCCTTGCCCTTTGAATATTTGAACAAGACATCCAAATACTCCATCGGAAAATAGTTGACTTGCAGTTTTTATCTGCATCCATGCTATAGAAAATAAACTGAAGCAGAGAGAAAGAAGAATATTATAATAACTAAAGCACAAGCAGAAGAAAAATTCACACCTTGAATCAATAATGATTTTTCTCCTTGTATTTAAAAAAAAAATATTGTCATGCATCTGCTTATCCTGTTAATGTCCATCACCCTTTATATCCATGTGTTCAAAAGCACTGAGAACCTTTGTAGAAGAATCAAGTACTAATAGTGACCTAGAAGCTGCCTGTGTTACAGTAGAATACAGGTGATAGGAATATCTGTTATTTACCTGAAATTACACATAAAAATGCAGTGGCATCTAAAAAGCCAACCGTATATTTCCTATTTTTCAGCAATTAACACAAAACTCAACAAGCATTAGCAATAAATCATCCACCTTGTGTGTACATTTCAAGCAAAGTAATCACCATATCTTAAATGAAACCAGCTGCTGATGGGTGTAAGAATTCTTACAAGCACAAGAGTAGGAAGGGAGAAAGTGTCTGCAATTTAAATAAGGTTTGAAATAGCAGACTCTCCTAGATTGTATCTTTTATGCTTTATGTATGAAAGCCTGATCTGATTATTCAAGGACATGTTTGATAACCCAGATTTGCAGTGTTGCTAATAAGGACCAGAATATATATATACACAGCAGGAGGATGATTTAAAATGCTGTCACAGTGATAGATGAAGTAAACATGCTTTGAAAAGAGATTTCTTTCTCATCACTTACTTTCCCACAGATAAAAAACCTGATTTCAATCAGTACTTATACAAACGTCTATTTTTTTAAAATCAGGTTATATCCATGTAAAACTAAATATTTTTTCTATTATCTATACTTACATCTTTGTTTTTGTAAAGCAAAAGACTATGGGAGCAGTTTTACCAAGAAAGCACCAAGAAAGACTTCAATGTGCAGCCCTCATTATCAGGCATTTTAACAAAATTATCAAGGAAAGGAACAAATGAATGCATAAAAGACACTGGGAGAGGGGTGACAAATTTAGGGACAAATAAGACTTTGCCAAAGAAAGTGTACAGTCCTTTAAACAGCACATTCTGCCCTATTTTTACGCACTTGTTTTTTTAAGTGATTCAGCATGTTTTCAGTAACTTCATTTGCTTTATGGGTATCAGAAGTCCATTAAGTTTTAGCCTTTCCAGTTCAGTAGAATGGCATGTACTCATGCAGGAGCTTGACTTAATTTTGGGGGGGAATCCATGAAGGTTATGGTACGCTGGTTGCAGTGCACCAGATCTAAACGGATACAAAATTCATGCTTGGCTGTCTCTCAAGTTTGCTGCTGCTGCCGAACAGAGCGAGGTGCAGTATTGCCTCATCTGGGTAAGCAAGACTGCTCTGGAGAAGTGAGCAATATAATGCTGTCAGAACGGCACTGAGCCTTTCTGAGTGTCAGGTCTTGTCAGCTCTGTCAAATGGTGCTTCTCGGACTGCTGAATAGATATTCAGCAGTGAGTATCTGCTCTTGTGCCTTGTAAACTTACCCGGCTTATAAGGTCTCTATGATGCTAAATGCTTGCAACATGCTCCACCATAATCTCTGAGACAGACCACTGGTGGTGTTGAAGTAAGTTTTAATTTTTTTTGTATCCACAGACCATCAAGAATATACCAACTCAAATTTTGAAGCCAAAATTTTATAGCCTGCAAACTACAGTTTCAATGACACCACTCCTGGCAAGCTACTACCATGAGTAAAGGTCTTTGTAATCAATAAAATTAAGGATAGCAAAGGATTCATTGTTCTGATTTATTCCCTTCAAATAAGAAATAATGTTTTCCTGTGAGAATGCAATGTGGGAATGGATAGTAAGAATCAGACCAAACACTACTCTAACCTAATCCCTCATATATAGCATTTTTTTCGTTGCTCAAAGTAGTTCACCATCTCCTTCCTCTGAGAGTATGCTTTTCCTTGCAATTGAAGAATGAATCAGTTCAGCTAAAAATTATGTACTTTTTTGTCCTCCACTGTTTACTCCAGCCAGTGATGATTGAAGAGATTTCTATCTCTTCAAGGCTTCCTGTTTCACTCCTGTGTTAAGTGCTCAAGGCCTGTTCTGAGTGGTTACATCACAATTTTAATTGTTCTGGGAAAAAAGTGATCTGAACGTATCAACCCAACCAGACTTACGATATGGTTACTTAATTTTCAGCTTGCAAAACTGTCTATTCTATCCATTAATTGAAACTGACTTACTGAAAGTGTAGACTCTGTAATGTGCCATTAATATGAAAATAGAGACTTCTAAGACTGATGCCTTCAGTGTGAAGTCTGAAACAGCATCCAAATATTTCCACCTAAAACCACAACAGCATCTTTGAAGAACTATATTCAAGATGAGAAAATTTCAGCAGAGTATGTATTTGAAATTTTATCATTAATTTTAAAAATTAAACAATCATAAACCAATAGCAATAAAAAAATCTGAAATCTGTAAAATACCCATTGTGTATATGATCCAATTAAAATTATGATAAAATACCTTTGCTACAGGTATGTATGTAATGTAATGTTTAAAAGTGAAGGCCCAACAGAAGTCCTGTCACTAACATCCTTGAGAGTGATCTGCTTTCCACTTACAAATACATAAAAATGCAGGTAGAAGAATTTCAGTAAAGTTAGACCAATTCAGCTGTTCCGTAAATCCAGCCAGGAGTATCTGTTAAAAATTCAACTTTTCTTTCCCCAGGTATGTATTTAACTTAAGAAACTCAGCTTAGGAATCCTGAGCTCATTTCCTAGTTTCCTGTGGAATATTTTGATTTCTTAACACGGGAAGTAAAGTGTGTTGTTTTAATTTAGACAAGTTAAACTTCTTCAGTCATAGCTAGGGCTGCATTGATGGCAAAATAGGGTTGGCATTCTGGAGAAAATGTACATGTTTTTAGTGATGTGTTCTTTCATCAAAGAGCAGCAGCCTCTGTGTCTAAGAGTATAATAGCCTCACTAAAAAGAAAAGGATAACCTTTGGTACTTTTGTAATTGCCTGTAATTGGGTTGAAGTTTAAACCTTGAACTAAGAGGTTTCATTTCCATAGCATTTGGTATTTTTAACTGTTATTGTCTTGGTTATATTTGTTGTCCGTAAAAAATATCTTTTTGATATTTTTTTGAAGATTTCAATATTCTTGATCTTCATAATATGCATGGACAATTAACTTCTTAGGATATTGTGCCTGATTATAAAATTTGTAAGGATTTTTGAAAATAAATTTTGAATTGAGATCCATTTTGTATTACAACAGAATTTCTCAGTTTACCTTCTGAAAATCAGTTGTTATTCATAGATATTACCAGCATCAATTTTTTTATATGGTTTTGTTTGAAATCTTTCAACACATTTGTTATTCTGTTCCTTCTCTGAGCCACTTGAAACTATTAACCTTCTTGAGCCGTAAAATTAATATATTTTATTAATTATTAAGATATATGAATATTTTTATACAGTGTATGGAATTCCATATGCTTCCTTTATTTATTGTGATTTGGTTTTGACTGTAACTGATTATGAAACTGAGGTCATCACATCTGAGCTGTGACTATTGAAACTATTTCATCCAATGGTACATGTAATTTAGGAGCACACAAGAGGTATTTCCCTCTTCGGTGATCATTGTTTGTAGGTTTTTTAATAAACTTGGCTATTTATTTGATGAAATATTACCCATGTGTCTAACTTTGAATATAATTCACTGAAGTTCCTTGCATTCCTCTCTAAACTTGATCAACAAAATAACTTTGTGCCATCTGCAATTTTTTATCTCATTGCTAATTCCTATCCCAGAACATTAATAAAAATAATGAACAGTGGATATAACACAGAATCCCCAGACACTCTGCTATTGATCTTTTCTATTTTGCAGCACATTATTTTTTGATAAAAATAGGTCATTGAATAATTGTTTCCTGACTCCAAGTCAGTTCCCAATCCACAACAATTCTTTGCATCTGATCTTATGCCTACATACATCTTATGCCTACTTTTTTAGTAGCCTGTCAAGGACTTTGCCAAAGGTCTTTTGGAATTTTTACTGGATTTATTTGGCAAGATTTTGATAGCACAGAGGCCACAGGGGTGGCTTCTGTGAGGTGACACCAGCAGCCGACCCCATGTCAGACAGAATAATTTCCAGTGGGCTCAAAGAGAGTCCTGCCACTGGCTGTAGCTGAGACTATCAGTGATGCTGACAGTACCTCTGGGATAACATGTTTAAGAAAGGGTAAAAAACACTTCCCGAGAGCAGCTGGGAGAGAGGAATGAGAACATGGATGAGAAACAGCCTTGCTGATGCCAGAGTCAGGGAAGGAGGAGGGGGAGGATGTGCTCCAGGAGCAGGCACTCTCCTGCAGCCTAAGGAGCACACCATGGTGAAGCAGGTTGTCCCTCCACAGGCCATGAAGACTGCATGACATCAAATATCCACAGTGCCTCCCATGGAGGGCACAGCAGGTGGGCATGCCCTGAAGAAAGATGAAGACCATGGAGGGCCCATTCAGAAGCTGTTTCCTGGCAGGAGCTGTGGCCCATGGAGAGGACCAGATCATGCCTGAAGATTTTATCCATGGGAAGGACCTATGATAGGCTGGTTCTTGAGGAACCACAGCCTACGGGAAGGATTCATACTGGAGAGGCTTGTGGAGGACTGTCTCCCATGGTAGAAACTCCATCCTGGAGCAGTGGAAGAATGTGAGGAAATAGGAGTGGCAGAGATGAAGGATTATGATCTCACCAAAATTCCCATTCTCTGTCCCCTTGCCTGCTTTTGAGCTATAAAAAGCAGAAATTGAGTCTGGGAAGAAGGGGTGGAGGGAAGGTGATTTTGATTCTGTTTTTATTACTCACTTTCTGTGACTTACTGACACTAATCTGTGATTAACTGATACTAAATTGAATTAATTTTCCCCAAGCTGAGTCTGCTTAGCCCACCATGATACTGGGTGTGTTTCTCCCTATTCTCATCTTGACTGATAAGCATTTTCATCTTATTTTTTATCCTTTTTCTATAGATACAGGAGAAATTATATAAGGGCTTGGTGGATACCTGCCTGCCAGCCAAGGTCAGCCCACCACACAAGTGTAAATAAATTGTATTAATCTCTTTAATTTATTCCTTTTGAAAATGTTTATAAAGACCTAATAAATTTGCAAAATGCAATTTTTCTTTGCATGAACATGGCTATTTAGATCCAGAAATGTGTCTAACTGGAAGACTCACAATCTCATTTAGTTTGCATACCATGGTTAATGCCTAGCATGTATCAACATCTTATCAACTTTCATGAATTGAAAGCAAACAATTTTAGTGGAAGAATATATTTGGTTGGCATAGATTAAGATACAGGAAAACTGTATCTTAAACTCTTAGACACTTAAATGAGGATCTGCCCTTGAAACACTCCTGAAAGTGATCTACTAAAGATTTTTCAAAGACTACAATGCAATAACCTGCTTAGTTAAGCCTTTGTAGTTCTTTTTTGTGGAAACATAAATAAAAACTGGGTGTAACAACACTCACACTGTTGAAAAGATGATAAGACACACCGGAACAAGGTCCAAACATATTTGAATGGATAGAAGAAAATAAAAAGAAGTGGTTTTTTATCTCATAGAGCTAAATAAAGTGCACGAGCATTGAAGAATGCTCTAATGCAAAATCCCACTGGTATGTTTATTATTAAATAGTAGGAGGGGAAGAAAAAGACAGGTTCCGTAACATGCCAATTTAACCAGTTCCTAAAATGGTGTAATTTACGTAGGCGTAGCAGACACATATTTAGACCACTGTGAAAGGGATTAAATAGCATTCCTTGTAGTCCACCTTCTCAGCACTGGAGATGAGCACAATTTACGTTTTGGGTTCCCTGTGTGACAGATTTCAAAGCGTCGTACAGTGGCAGCAGGTATGTTGGACTACGGGGTCAAAAACCTAAGAAATAGGAGTCTGAATTTATCCTTCTAAATAAGAGTTCAACAAGAATATTCTGACTTTTAGATATTGTTGTTTTACACTTTTGCAAAGCAGCATACCACCAAATTTATTGAAAACTAACTTTAAGATAACAGTTGCGTTCAATCATGAAGATCTTTGATTTAATGTAGACATACTAATGTCTGTGTTTTCCTAAACCATTGTCCTCTTCATTGTAGATGGAAAATGTTAAGTCTCTTTGTTGTGAAAGACTGTTTAATTTTTGCAATAAAAACCAGAAAATGGCTGAGGTCAACCTGAAATGTACTTAATAGTACAGCAAATATGAGCAGAAAAAATAAAAAATAGTGAAAGTGGAATTTGTAGCAGGTGACCTGATAAAGAAAGCTTATAGAAAAAATACAAGTTTCTTTTTCCTTACAGTGATGTAATTTTAACATAACTTGAGTGTTTCGGCAGAGTTGTAGAGATTTATCAAAGTTTGTTATTTTCTACAGATTTCATTGAAATAATTTTATGGATAGAAGGCACATCAAAGAGGATACTTGTTGTGAATGTGATATGCCTAATTCAAGTTATTTTTAGCAAGAAGAGTAAACTGACATTGTCAAGACCTTTGAGTTTAATATCTGATTTTTAATGCTTCCCAGACTTTTACAATAAAGAAGAAAGATTGCACAGCTGGGTACTGACTTTTTATCTGATGAAACGTTACATTTCTGCCTTTGGGTCCAAAGTAAGGGGCTCTTTATTTGCACAAGGGACTGGATTTCCTTCACTTTTCCTTAGTTATGAAACACAAAGACAACCATAGAAAAAGAATTCTTTTAAAAAGAAACCTACAGTATGCTATGTTTAGCTAGATATTGTAACTGCAAGAAATAAAGTTGGGTTTTCTGCAATGTACAACTGAAAATACGCATATTAAAAACAATCTGTATTATGTACTTGAAAGACTGATCCTCAGACTATCTCTAAAAATCCTCATTTTCTGCAAAATTAGCCAGACCAACCAGATGCTATTCTCCTGAGGATTCTCTCAGGGAAAGATTGTCTCAGATTCTCTCTCAGAGTAACAAGTTTAACAAGAAAAAACATTCTTTTAAGACAATACATTGAAATGGCTTTGATACAGTCTCCTCCTTTTCCTACAGGTACTCTAAAGTTTATTAATTTACAGAATATTTGTATAATTTTAGATATTGTGATAGACTGAAGTACATATTTAACTATAAAACACTTTCAGTCAGACTTCCTTCTTTCTACTACTTTACAAGTGTAACCCTAAGAGCAGGGAGTTCAGGCCTCTATAATGTAAAACAAACCAATAATGTGCATATCTTTGCACATCAGGATTTGGTTTTCTGATAGCTAGAGCAATTTGTCAGATTACCACGGCTGCCTGGAGTAAGGCACTCAATATAATAAAGTAATTCTTTCTTGCTGTTGTACACTCGAACTAAAAGATGTCACCTTATGGGCATAAAACAGCCTGAATGTGAAATACATGGAATTCTATGTGAGCTTGCAGATTTTGCCCATGATGAGCTTCATGAAGGCTTTTATCAGTCCTTGCCAGTCACACACACCTGTACAGGTATTATTCAAAATGACGATTTTTCCCCTGAACAGAAGACATATCAACAACAAGATTTCGAGGGACATTTAAATCCAAGCTAGGAGGAAACTACCTACAAGGTACAGACATCAAGTTCCATCCCTCTCTGTACTTTCAACACTGCAGCAATCCTGCATATATGCACTACATGTTTGAGACCATGTAAGATTTTATCCAAGTAAATGTCCTCTGGATTTCAAATTATATCAACTACACTTACGTGTAGTATGTTCTTTGATGAAAGAAGCCATACTTAAGTCTTCTCCAGGAAGTTCATTTTACTGTGGACAGTTTTTTTAGTTAACAGGTTGGGTTTTCTCATTTCTGAAACAAATTCAATTAAAAGCAAATTCAATTAAATACTTTAAAAAATATTTAGCTTATTGCAACTTGCCAAAAACCAAAATTTTAACGAGGAAAAAAAAATCATATCAAATGAAGCTCAGCAAGAATCTAGATGTATTTTTGTGTCCTTAGCCAGTTTTCATTCTATTCTGAGAGCACTTTTTCATGGTGTAGTTTACTGAGTTTCATGTTAACGATATGGTAATCAAATGCTAATGTGGAACAGCTCTGAACCAATTCAACAATATGAAATTGATGATTATTGCCACAAAAGCCTTTTTGCTTATGTAAGTATTCACTTTAAATATATAATAAGATTTTTATTTAAGTAAGAAGGCAATATATTTAAAATTAAATGGAAGATGATTTCTAATTGCCTTGAAGTAAATGCAAAACTATGATTTCTATGTTTTAAGCATGTTATTATATGGTCAAAATACAAAATATATTATTGGCAAATTCCTTTAATTCCTTAAATTCCTTAATCTTCAAATTCAGTCATCATTATCAGCCACACACATAATGCACTCATTATAAGTACTGTAAAGTGAATATAAAGTGCTATAATTGCTCCTACCTTTTCTGGTTGAAAAGCATAGATGTTCTTGAAGTTTTTAATGATGAAAAGTCGTCTTGGAATAAAATATCTCTCTTGTACCTTGAAATTGCCCGAATACATTAGACTATTGAAGATTATGACCAGCATTCAGAAGTAAATGAAGGCCTAATGACTTCTTTAAAGCTCCTGTGTAGCATGAGGATAAAAGGATCTCCTAGTACAATGAGAGCAAACTGGAAAAATTGGTTGTATAGCTTTATTTTAATGACTGCTAACTGACTCATGACAACTTAATATCAAATATTCTTACGCTTAGAAATTGGCTAGGAACACTAATTACACAGTTATAATTATGTAGTATACTTCCCTAATTATGTCATTCTGTCCAGCATTAATACTTTTTGCTGTCATCTTGTAGTTATATTTTTAGCCTTCGTGAAGTTTCCATATATTGCACATATCTGTGGTGGTTTCACCCCAGCTGACAGCTGAGCTTCCCAGAGCTGCTCACTCACACCTCCCAGCAAGGCATGGAAGAGACTCTGAAGGGAAAATGGGAGAAAACTCGTGGGTTGAGGCAACAACAGTTTATTAAGCAAAGCAAAACACAGAATTCATTCACAATGGTCTGGCAGGAGTGCAGCCATCTCCAGGACAGCCAGTCTCCATCATGTGTAAGGGTAACTTGAAAAATCTAATGCTGTGACTTCAAATGTGCTCCCCATCCTCCTTCTGCCCTCCAGCTTTTATTGCTGAGCATGGTGCTGTATGGTATCAGATATCCCTCTGGTCAGTTTAAAAAAATAAGTAGTTTCTTTGGAGTTTGTCTTACTAAGGGGTCAGAAGCCTATTGCATAGTAGATTAAAAATTAAAAAAAACAAGCCCGAGGAGGAGGTATGCCACCATAAATTGCAATATTCTGTGGAAACTTACTGTTTCTTGAACAAGATGACATAGTGTTGTGGGTGTTCACCAAAGCCACTCCATCATTTCACCCTCCTCAGCTGGACAGGGGAGAGACAATATGACAAAGGGCTCATGGGATGAAATAAGGACAAGGAGAGATCGCTCATCAATTGTGATCACAGGAGCAATAGAATAAACTCTGGGGAAATTAGTTTATGACCAATCATATCAGAGTAGCATAATGATGAATAAAACTAAATCTTAAAACATATGTCTCCTCTCCCACCTTTCCCTTCTTTCTGGACTTTCTTAACTTTCTCTTCAGGTTTCCTTCACTCCCACCTTCTCTGCTCTGCAGGGTCTCAAGCACTGCGAGGACCCTGGTCCAGTGTGGGATTTCCAAGGGGTTCACAGCCCCCTTTGGGCATCCACCTGCTCTGTTGTGGGGTCTTCCATGTCCTGCAAGTGGATCTCTGCATTCCTCTGACCTCCATTGCTGCAGGGGCACAGTTGCCTCACCTTGGGCTGCAGGGGGATCTCTGCTTGGGTTCCTGATCACCTCCTGCCCTCCTTCTCCACTGACTTGGGCATCAGGGCTATGTCTCCCACATATTCTCACTCCCCTTTTCTCTGGCTGCTGTTCAGCAGGTTTTCTTCCCCTGCTTAACTGTTATCCCAGAGGTGCTGCCACAATGGCTGATGGGCTCAGCCTTGGCCACTGGTGGGCCTGTCTTGGAGCTGACTGGCATTGGTTCCATCAGACATAGGGAAACCTCCAGCAGCTTCTCACAGAAGCCACCCCTGCAGTTGCCCCCACTACCAAAACCTTGCCATGAAAGTCCAATTCACATAGTTACCAGTTTCTGTGTTAGCCATGTAAATATTTTTGAGCAGTGATCATTTGATATCAGTAATATTTTTATTTTGATTCATGATGTACCTTGATATACTTCAACACATATCCATAATCTAACATTTTAGGGATTCTGTTGTTTCTCCTTAACTGGCTATCCTAAAATCTAGAGTGATTTTTACTAATATGTCCATTGTGTTGTCTTGAGAAAGTTTTAAAAATTATGCTCCAAATTAAGTTCAAGCCAAAGAAAAGAGTTAAATTTCATTTAAATTTGTATTTCCTTGCAGGCCATATGTTGATTTAATCTATTATGCTACAATCAAACTAAAGATCAAAGATAAAATATGGTCTTCATTGACAGAAAAAGGATCCATTTTTTCCAACCTACCATTTGGAAATCTGTAAATGGAAAAGTTACTGCATGTTGTTTCAATTTCAGTTTCCTTTAATCCTTATGACCCCCTCTAGTCTTCCTATACTAGACATGTATGTATACTACATGCCATATATTTAAGAGACATATGGGGACCACATTCTGCAGAGAAGGTCTGAGCAAAGAAGGGAAAGATTTTCCTGAAAGGAAAGATGAAGGAAAAGGATAAAAGCAAGTCATGTTAGCACCTTGTTTTGTTTCTGCTCTTTTCACTGCTTTCTAATGTTTTCTTTATCAAATAATATGCAGACTGATACAGAATTTTAGGGTCTTTGATTTTTATAGTCCCTGATGTTCAAAACTTGACAATTAGAAAGCCTCTCCAATGACTGAAGAATGGCTTGAAGAAATAATAAGAACTTTACCTATCTGCCTGATTTTGTCTCTCTCTTTTTTCCAAAGCATAGAAGTTCCTTGATGCCATACACTCTTCATTTTGTGTTCCTTATTTATTATGCCTTTGCTTTAGATCATCAAACAATTCTTTTGGTCTTCTCCAGACAAGAGACAATAAATTGGAGATTATGTTCCTTTTTGCATACAATGTGTTACATTCTCTTAAGCACACACATTTATCAAGTTTTGTTTGCCTTTTTTTTTCCTAGTACACTAAGTACCCCTGCAGGCACTAAAAAAATAAAATGTAATCAACTAGCTTAAAGTAAAATTCTTTTCCTATAATATCTTCTTCCTAAATTCCATCCCACCAGAATCCACAACAAGTAGCTTTCTACCATTCAATCATAAAATTATGCAACAATTTAGACTGGAAGAACCCCCTGAGGTCTGTAGTGTAACCTCTCACTGAAAGCAGAGCTAAAAGCAGAGCTAACCTCAAAGCTAGATCTTGCTTCAGATAAGAGATTTCCTATAAATTTTAGATTTCTCAATAATATGTTAATTAATGTATTTTAACCTGAAACTTCCACTACATTCAGTTTAAAAAAAATCTGAACTTTAGCTTACAAGTACTACTACGTGCATGGGGCTTGATTGTGCTTGACCTCTGCTTGACAGCTATGCTGCATGAAACAAACTCTTTGGCATGGCACAACTGAGGGCATTTCCAGTTGCCTGAGAAAAAGGACTTGAACGGAGATAATTAATTCCCCAGTTTTCAGAAAGCCACACATTAACTCATTAAATGCCCTCCCTGGCATACTAATTAACTGGATATAATTGAAGTGTTTTAGAAAGTCTTGAGAAGATTGTGAGAAAGAGTCACTAGATAAATTAATATAGTACTGAAAATAAAACTTCTCTGTTATGTCCAAATTCTACTTTTCAATTCTATTTACCCTTGTTACCAAGACTTTTAATAGAAAAAAATATATTTTGTATGTTTTTGTGCTATATAAAGAATAATAATAATACCATACTATAATGTAAATTCCACCTGTTGATGCAATTGGCGTTATTTCAAACTCTCCTGTTTTTTATTCTGTTCCAAATTTGGTCTACCTAATGCATAAACACATGCTCCATAAGTTCTCTTTTTTCTGTCCATCTGTTTCTAAGTAAAATGAGTAAAGAATCAAACTTTCACATATGCTGCTTGCGAGTAAAGTAGGGTTTTTTTCTTTCCATTATTCTGAGTAAATGTACATGCAAAATGAGAGGCTCAAGGTATTGCTGCAATAGTACTACTAAGTTCTGCATAGCAATGTGCAAAAATAAAGAATAAAGATTAGTTGCTTTGTTTTTTTACTTCTATATAACATGGATGCAAACAGTCGTCCTGAAGATTTTATGCCATTTGGAAAAGTAGATATATTTTCAGTCTTTATTTATTTTCCCATGTATGCTTTATCCATGTTAAATTTGTTCAATTTTGTTTGTAATTTTTTGAATACATATATCCCTGTCAAAAGAGAAAGATACCAGTATCTGTTTAGTAGATAGTGTGATGCTACAGCTACCTTCAGCTGCACGTTTTCCACTATGTAGCCTGATGTTACTGGGCAAGGTGTGAAAATTGTTCATCTGTAGGAGCAGACAGAGAGGTGAGGTGGGCTGGCAGCATTCACCATTTAGAAGGCCAGGCAAAAATCAGGAGAATCTGTGCAAAGCAGAATGTGTCTTTTATGAAAACAATCACCTAAAATGATGTTTGCAACAAACCCCTTAGTATTATTCTAATAAATTTTAGATGTGAAGAGAAGATTTGATGCTTGGCTGGCAGTCATATAATGAATGGGGCCTAGAAACAGTGGGACCCTGGAGCTAGCTACAGGCTACATTAGTTCTTGAATCTCCACTGATGTTTTAAAATGCAACGGGATTTGTATGCATTCAAAGTCAAAAATGTCAACAGAGCTGCTGTGAAGGAGCAGAATGATCTTCAGCCAGATATTTCTTCTTAGAGCACAACAACCTGCACACTATTTTTGTCGTTTCTTATCACAGAAGTATTTTGCACTAGTCTGATGGAGAAAAGTTTTACATTTGTCATCTGCTAAAATGACAGCATCACAATGAAAATGATTACTTAGGAAGACAATATTTTTCTCTAAATATGGTTATAGATCTATAATGGTTTCAGGCAAATAGAATAATCAGACAGATGTACTGAGTTAATATGTCCTAAGTCTGTAATAATTGAATGGGAGCTGTGGACTAACTGTGACATAAAGCTTTTAAGCCCTTCAGGCTCCTGTGCTCAAGATGTTTCTCCCCAGTAGTCTTTGAAACACAGTGATACAGAAATATTGAGCAGGTGTGAAAAGTACTTTATGAAACAGTTCATGTTGGAAAAATGGTAGCGAAGGTAAAAGAAAATTAATCTGATTTCCTGAAGCAGTAAAACATAGAAATACATGCACTACTTGCCCACTTGTTTGTTCCTTGGATCCTGCAACTAACTTGCAAACATAATCCTTAATTTACGTCAAATAAAACAGAGAGATAACATAAAACTGTTGAATAAGTAGAGAACATTTATCCAAATGACTACCATGGAGAGAGACAAGCTGCAGCCTGAGCTCGGCAGCTATTGCTTCCATTTAGCCTTCTGGCTAGCACATTAACAAAAACTTGCCATCACAAACTTAATTCAAAGCCAGCCGCAGCATGATGCCACTCATCCAGCTGGTGATGAAGGACACTGGAATGGCCTCTAAATTCCATCCCCAGTCTAGTGTGACAGGACAGAAGAGCAGGGTAGTTGAAGGATGGCAGGATCCAGGATTCTGGCAGGAAAAATATCTGCAGGAACCAGCCACTGATAACTCTGTTTTTCATAGAACACCTACTGAAAGTTGTTTGTAATGTGGTGCTTTATATGTGAGGAGTGTGAGTAATCCTGGAAGACAACAAATAATAGATTTTTGGCAATCATATCTTGTGTAGAATATTATGGGTTAGTGAGTTTCTAAATTTCATCACTTTAAGCCCCAAGTTCCCAGCTTTCAGTTCTGGAAATTGGATTTGTTTGGGATGAAATTGGTAACACTGCCTCACCTGCAGTTACTGGTGAGAAAAATTTACACCACTTGAGAGGAAGACAAAAAGCTGAGAAGACAGAGGCCTGCTTTTGTGATGCATGCACCTTGTAAAAGAAGTTGCAGGGATGGAAAGCAAAATACTGTTCATGTTTTGGCTGTCCAACAAAACATTGTTCAATGAGTGTAGTACTAACTTAAACATGGGCCAACAGATCGTCTGTCATCTTCCCCTGAGGTAATACCTATGGATAAGCTGGGAGGTTTAAAACATGCTGTCTCAAAGTAAAATCTCTTGCAGTAATAAGTAAAAACAGTAGCAAACATGCAACTAATTTTAATTTTTAATTTTAAATTTTTTTAATTAGGAATAATTTTCCTAAGTAATATAAGTAAGAAAAGCTTGGGCTCCTTCAATGTCTGAATACAGGTAAACCATGTTTCCAGTTTTGGTTCAATACAGTTTTCCTCTTTGAAGACTGTTCTTCTAAAAGAAAATGCAGCAGACAAACAGTTTGTTTGAATGGATTGAATATATTTTTTGCTAATGTTCCTGAAGTAATTTAGGTACTATTCCTATACGACAGAAGAGATCAAAATTTGTGTAAGACAAGATGTCTGTAAGACTGCTTCAGAAAAATTGGATAAACAACTGAATTTAAGACCTCTACAGTAATTTCCAGATTTATGCTAAAACCTTTGCTTTTGAATCATTAACTCATGCTTCAATAGTAGTTATTTTGATGTTATATTCCAGTATCAAGGAGCTTTTAAAATACTTTTGAAACCAGCATGTTCTGCCTTACACAGTTGTAACCTCATCAGTGCTCTACTAATCATCATTTCTGCCATGAAAACTAAGTTAGCTTTTTTGAGAATTGATAACAGCATTTTCCTTTGCTTGGTATTGTTTCTAAAACAGTGAGTTGCAAAGTGACAAACATGAACTGTTTTGAAGGACATGAACCATTTTGAAGGACATGAACCATTTTGAAGGACTTGAATATTTAATACTCTGGAGTCTCCAGCTTCATTAGTATTATTACAGGTGTTATGAAAGAGCAAATCTTTATTTTGTTTTCAATATAGTTCAATATATTCAATTTTTCTTCAGGTGATCGTTTGTGGAATATATTTGCCTCTGTTAAAAAGGTGCCAACTCCCCAAACCTGGTATCTAGAAAATTCAAATTAATGCACAAAAATATGATTGACTGAGTTTTCTTAAGAAGAAAATCCAGATGTGGAATTAGAACCTGAGCCTTTATTAAGTCTTCTCACCTAAATTTGTAAATGTTCAGATTTGTGGACTTGATTTGGGGTTCAGTTCTAGATAAAGAAATTAGTCCCACTTACTAGAGGCTTCTGTATTTGAGGCATATGCATATCTGCTTTGCAAGCCCTGGAAGAGGACAGCCTTTACCCAGGTGTTTTTCATTACAATGGACTGGATCAGCCAGCAACATAACATCTTCTAAGATGCCAGGATCTTCTCTTCAAAGAGTATACAATATTGCTTGATGCTTTATGATACCATGCTGTTTTCATGAGATCCTTTTCTTCTCCATGATACTGACATAATTTTTGTTCACATAAGCAGTTCATGTTAAATTTTCAGCCTCTCTTTAAAAAGTTTTAGCCTCTCTTTATCAACATCTTTTAACATTTTTCACCTCTCTTCGTCAATAATATTCTGTATAAACTTAAACGTAACTGATTTATAAACATGTAGGGATCTGGCTCTTAGTAGGAGAGTAAAACAAGGAAAAAACTGTGGAGCTCACAATTTATTAAAAGAAAAACATGATCAAAGACTTCAGTTGCTATGACAGCCTGCTTTCTAGTGAGCTCAAACAAAACATGATAAAGTTCATAAAGGGCTGTGCTTAATGATACCTTCCTTTTGAGACAGTATACTTCCTGTAATTTGTAAAGACTTTATTAAAACATCATATGTCTTTTAAGACCTAAATGAAAAATGACTTGTGTTTGATAATTGCCCTTGCTCTCTAAGAGTCTGCAAGGCTTGTTCAATCATTTATTTTTAAAAGGCTTGTGGGTAACTATGGAGTACTTGCACCATATGGAAAATAAGACCGTGGCTCCCTAAGGACCCAAAACTAAGCATGTGTTTTGGGATTTTAATTCTCTCAGAACTTGATAAGAATAAGAATAGTTACATTTCAGATGTATGTTTTTGACACCACATGAAATAAGATAATAAAACCCTGTAAACTAGCATTTACTTAGTTTTGAGAAGTAGTGTCTTGCCACAGAAAAAAAAGAAGAGTATAGTGTTTTTGATATAAAGCTTGATGGAGGAATTTAAGAGAAGATGTCTCTTCTACTGAGACTGGAGCATCTTCCCACTAACCTCACTTCTGTTTTGGAAACTATTTTTCTTGCATTGAGTGAATTGATCTTCTTCAACCAAGACTCACACTCAGACTGCTGTGTATTGGTGTTACCTCTGTGCTGACAGTAAACATTAATTACTGTCTAAAAATTCTTATTGCTGAAGCTTGTGTGTTCCTGTGTATCGCTGCATGTGTACCTCATCCATTCGTATGGCTCACCACTTAGCATCTGCAGTGGCATTTTGGTGTCTTCCAGTCTAGCTGTGCGGTTGGCCTAGCACAGCTGCTCTGTGATGATTGTTGCTTTACTTCCTGAAAGAGTGGCATGCTTCAAAATTTTATTGTTATAAATGGTATTTGCTATATCATGCACAATATGGCACACAGATGGCGCAGATGAAACCCATTTAAAAGCTTTATATATATCCATAGTATGGCAATGTTTCACACCAATAGAGCAAACTAGATACTACTGCCATGATGTAGAAGTTTTATTTAGTTTGAAGTTTTCTGCTTTGCTCTTTCCAAACTCTGCCTGCTAATCAGCCAAAAGACGTGCCGTATCTGGTAGAGCATTTTGTCAGGTGCTTGTACAAACAGCTGTCATCTGATATATCACTAAGGTGACAAAATTATTTGATAGCTTCCCACCATATGTTTCTGTTTAAACTTTACCTGGTGGAGGCATATGTATCACTTCAGTGTTTTTCCACTGCTCATAATGACTCTCTACCCCTTTACAAATGAGGTTACTAAAGCCAATAATCAGTGACTGCTTAAGCCTCAAGGCAGTGTTTAACATACAACACCTCACAGTTCTGTGAAAAGATACTTGAGGGTTCCAAACTCATTAAGTTAAAGCAATTTACACATTATAAAAAATGTATTCAGATCAAGCTCCTTGCTTTATCTGAGAGTAGCATAACTGGAAGACAGAATGATATTAAGTTCTAATTTTGTTTGTTTGTTTGCTCATTTCTTTGCTAAAGGCAATGGCATAAGAATTGGTGAAGACACTGACCTAAATGGCTTTATCAAACACGGACATGGATATCCCATAGGTTGCTCTGTTAAGAAAATAGTATGAGAACTCAGAAGTGATTTTCTTTAGAAATGTAATTGTTGAGCTAGTCTCCTTTTGGTTTTAGTTGTGGCGGGTAGGAGGGTGTTTGCTTGCTTGTTTTCATTTGTAAAAGGGTAACTTTACAGATTTTACAGTGTTTGCTATAGATGGCAGGATTCCATACAATTCTTTATAATGTCATAGGCTTCTTAGCAAAATTGATCTATCTTCTGCTGTTGAAGGCCTTAGTTTAAGTCATTTGACTAGACTTGGTTGCTCATCAGAAGAGCTTTTGTCTCCATATGAATAGTTCATAACAGATCAAAGACAGTGCTGCCACTCTATGTTCCATTCATGCTCCTGAGTCATTAAGCTTAGGCTGCTGAAGTATCACATGCTCAACAAGATGCCATCAAGTGAATATGAGATACAGCTGATGGTTTTCTGTCTTTGCCAGAGAGAATTATTAATTTAATACCTTCAGCGTTTATTAAAAAATGGGTTATTTCAATTCTTTCTTCTGCTGAAGGATATACAGAAATACCTGACCTGTTGATGACCTTCCTTTTAGTCAGATACTGAAGTTTCCCATGAAGTTGATCTGTTTGATATTTTTGATATGTTGATCAAATAAGTTCATCCAGGTCTCTGAAAAAAAATTACCTTCTTGTCTCTTGTGTTTCCATGCTTGGTGCAGGTGAATGGATACCTTTAGCATAGTCCCTATTTTCAGTATATACTAAAGATCACATCCATTGCAGGATTGACTTTTGAAATTATTGACATGGAGTTTGTAATTAAAGAATCAGGAAGTGGATGGCATGGCTGGGATTTGGATAAGGACACAGGAAGAAAAAAGCTTTCCTTTTTCCTTAATTTTTGTTTCATTAACTACCTCACTGTCTGTCCCATATTCAGCCATGTTAGTCTCCGTACTGGGTTTGCATGGCCAGGTTTTGGTAGCAGGGCTCTACAGAGGTGGCTTTTGTGAGAAGCTGCCAGAAGCTTCCCCCATGTCTGAGAGAGCCAATGCCAGCCAGCTCTGGGGCAGACCCACTGCTGGCCAAGGCTGGGCCTATCAGGAATGATGATAAAGCCTCTGTGGTAACATATTTAAGAAAGAAAAATGTGGTTATTATGCAGCTGTAATTGCAGCCAGAGAAGATTGGGATGAGAATATGTGAGAGGAACAACTCTGCTGACACCAAGGTCAGTGGAGAAGGAGGGGCAGGAGATGATCCAGGTGCTGGACCTGAGATTCTGCTGCAACCTGTGGCGCAGTCCACGGTGAGGCAGCTGTGCCCCTGCAGCCACAGAGGTAACAGGGGTGCAGAGATCCACCTGCAGCATGGGGAGGAGACCCACACCGGAGCAGGTGAGTGCCTCAAAGGAACTCCGCACCTCTGAGAACCCCATGCTGCAGCAGCCTCCTGGTAGGACCTGCACACCTTGGAGAGAAGCCCACACTGGAGCAGGCTTCCTGGTAGGACTTGTGACCCTGTGGGGGACCCACGCTGGAACAGCCTGTTCCATCCCCCTGTGGAAAAGGGATGCAACTTGTAGCAGTTCATGGAGAACTGGATGGACTCATGTTGGTGAAGCTCATGGAGGACTGTCTCCCATGGGAGGGATCCCATGGTGGAGCAGGGGAAGGACTCCTCTCCCTGAACAGCAGCAAGAACAACAAACTGACTGTAATCCCCATTCCCTGTCTTCTTGCGTGGCTAGAGGGGAGGAAGTAGAGATGGGATAGTGAGAGGGTGTGGGGAATGTATTTGTAAGATTTATTTTTTTTTTACGTCTTATTATCCGGCTCTGATTTGGTTGGTAATGATTTTATTAGCTGGTTGGTTTTATTGGTTGGTGATGATTTAATAGCTCCAACTCAAGTCTGTTTTGCCCATGAGGGAATTTGGATCTCTGCAGGTCCTTATTCAACTAATGAACTTTTTGCTATATTTTCTCTCCCCTTTCCAGTTGTGGAGGGTAGTGATAGAGCAGCTTTGGTGCGTGCCTGGCATCCAGCCAGCATCAACTCACCACAGGTGGGTCCCTGCCATAAGATCACATTCTATTGTTAAAAATAAAGTATGTTCTTACCACAGAAATCTGACTCAGTCCCAGTAGTCTCAGCAGGTTCCACTAGGCTGTGCAGAGTTTAGTACGCAGTGTTATTAGCTGTCTGGAACCAACAGGTATATAAAAACAGTACAAAAATACTCAGAGTGATTGTATCTCCTTTGATATCCTTCACTGCATCAACTGCAATGTTTCCTTCACCGAGGCTTGGTTTCAACTCTAGTCACTTGCATTTGCAGCACTGGGAATTGCCCACCCTGTAATAGCTAGCTTTTATACAATTATTAATCAGAGACAATTCTGTTCTTTGGAATCAGAGCAGAGAAAGTGAATGCAGACTAATACCATACGTTCTACCCAAATTATTCTCTAGAAGACTCCAAGTAAATAAAAGAAACAACCTCATTTTCCACAACAATTTTGCAAAACATACTTTAAACTTTATACATTCCTTACTGTTTTCAAATCATACTTAAACTGCTAGATGTGTGCCTCCAACTGCCCCAGTTATCATTAGAAATAGCATTTAATTGTAACAAAACTAATAGCACACTTTTTTATTTCCCCTAAAAGCTGATTTGCTTGAGGCTATTACTAAAACTGATTAGCATTTTCAGTTTCTGGAAATTATGTTAATGTTTCTTCTTCTGTGTAACATTAATATGCTCCTTTAGTTGTATATTCTGCTTACAGGAACAATTTTCTGTTTTCCTGTTTCTGTGGAGCCCTTATTTTGGAACAATGAAAAAATTACTGTAATTATTTTTAGGAGTAACAGGAACATAGCTCTCAGCTAATGGTTGAAATAGCTGTGAAAGATTCCTCCTTACCCTTGGAAGTCTCAGCAATGGAGAGGAAGTCTGCAGAACTGCAGTTTACACCGAATGGTATGCATTGTCTTCATAGATGATTATAGTTTTACAGGGCTCCTCTGTGATAGAGTGTGTATCTGCTTGAGGATATAAATTTTGGGCTGGGTCTCTTTAACAGACTTGGTAGGACAAGGGGAAATGAAAAAAAGGAAGAAAGGAAAAAAGAAGCAGAGAGTGAATTCAGAAGTACTTGTAATCTTTAAATCAGGATTGTCCTTTTCCGAAGAAGATGCTCCATTTTAAGTATGTAATTTGGACTTAATAAGTTTTGTTTTGTTTTGCTTTATTTTGTTTGGATTTCTTTCTTTTGTGTGAGGAGTAATCAGTTTCATGAGGGAAAAAAAAAAGCAACAACTGGATACAATAATGTGTATGCTCTCCTACTGGCCTAGAAATAAACACATGAATTCCAGATGTTCAGGTCTGTAAAAAGCAGATTATTCTCTTTTGCACCACCATTATAGTAATACTGATTTTAATTTTTTTTTCCTGTCAGTCCCTTGTTTTGGGGATCAAAAACTTACAATAAATCCTTTGATCCAGACTTAATCTGGTCAATAACAAGGTGAACATGAGTGAGCAGTGCCCTGGCAGCCAGGAGGGCCACCCGTGTCCTGGGGGGGCATCAGGCACAGCATCACCAGCTGGGCAAGGGAGGGGATTGTCCTGCTCTGCTCTGCACTGGGGCAGCCTCACCTCCAGTGCTGGGGGCAGCTCTGGGTGCCACAATCCAGAAAAGCCATGGAGCTGTTAGAGAGTGTCCAAAGGAGGGCACGAGGACGGGGAAGGGCCTTGAGGGGAAGCCGTGTGAGGAGTGGCTGAGGGCACTTGGCCTGTTCAGCCTGGAGGAGACTGAGGGGAGACCTCACTGCAGTCACAACTTCCCTGTGAGGGGAAGAAGAGGGGCAGGCACTGATGTCTTCTCTGTGGTGACAGTGACAGGACCCAAGGGAATGGCCTGAAGCTATGTCAGGGGAGGTTTAGGCTGGATATTAGGAAAAGGCTTTTGACCCTGAGCGTGGCTGGGCACTGAACAGGCTCCCCAGGGCAGTGGTCACAGCACCAGCCTGACAGAGATCAAGAAGTGTTTGGACAATGCTCTCAGACACATGGTGTGATTCCTGAGGCTGTCGTGTGCAGGGCCAGGAACTGGACTTCCATGATCCTTGTGGGTCCCTTCCAACTCAGCTCATTCTGTGATTCTGTGAATCTTAGTGTATACATTTCAAGTCAGTAATGTCAGCTCTTTCTCCACAAATAAGGAAAATTTCCCCACAGACTAGGAAAAATGATACAGAAATGGTCAAAACCCCCCCCTTTTCATAGCAGAAGTGTTCAGTTTCTTCTTTCTCCCCTGAAATACACAGGTGAGGTTATATGAAGGATCACGTTCATTTTATTCCTTACTTGCATCAATCCAAGTCAGTTAGCATTTTTAAAACTACAAATCACTTTTGTTGAAATTAATGAAATTAATTGCTGGCAAAATGCTGCATGCAAGAATAAGGAAAAAGGGTGTCCCGGCAAACATATGCACATATCTCTCTTTTGGTTAGCTCATGAGAGCATCATCAAGCACACATGAATAAATAAGACATTAGGAATTATGTGCTTGGCTTTATTTGTCTGTATCTTTTTCTTTGTCCATACCACAGCTGTGATCACCCACAAAAATCATGCGACATTTCAATACTGACGTTTCCTATTTATGTACACAGTGCTATTAGAAGGTCACAGGATCACAGGCACCTGCTTGTGTCAACGCAGAAACAAAACCAACCATAAATTTGGGGTTTTTTTCCTAGTTTGTAATCCAATCCGTTAATTTTCTACATTTTTAAAAAAGGTTATTAAGAGGGGCATATTTCAGAAATTGACCCAAAATATATAATCAGCATTCTATGCGGTACTTTTTTTTTTTTGATAGCTTGCTTGGTTAATTAGTTTCTTCCACCAAGCTCTTTCTTCCTTCTGATTCTAAGGGTACAATATCAAGATGAGCCCAAACAGAAATACTAGGTTCAAACTTCAGATGAATTATAATCCTGATTATGATTGTATCTTTCTGTCTGCTGCAATAACAACTCTGGCAAGAAAACAGCTGAGAGCATGCAGAGGCAATCTTTAGGTGTGGGGGTTTTATTCTGCATATAAGTTGAGATCTGTTTTAGGACTACCTCTATTGCATGTTAGATTATTTGGTGAGGTTGTTTTTTAGTTTACAGCTGCCTACAACTTCTAAATGGCCACACAAGTGATGTGGCAGAGTAAATGTAGGCCAGTTAATGAAGAGGATAATTCTTGCTCATATAATCTATCTCATGGTGGAGTTCTCTTTTAAGAAGATAATCTTTGCACTGAAAAATTACTTAACCTTATGCCATATTTTTCTATATTATACAGGACAATCTTTTACAATAAGTCTCCATATTTAAAATTCTTAATGTTTGCCACAAAATGAAAATAATTCCCTTTATTTATACTATCTGCTAATGATAACTTCTAGTGGTATTGATGAGGATGTGTGATACTTGAGAACATCTGACATTTATTGTCTTATAATTAAGAGTTCAGTGTTTGTAGTTAGACTGTGTTAGAACAATGAACAGTTGTACAAGCAAAAACAAAACATGTTTGTAAATTATGCAGAACAATTTTGCTTTTGCTTGATTATGTTTCTTTAATATTTGTTCTATTCTTTCCTGATAGAAGTCAAACCCCTCCTACATTCTAGTCTTAGATCTTGGCAGTTTTCAACAACAAACATATGAGTTCCAGATGCTCACTAAAACTGCAGAAAATGTCTGCCAATTCTGTTTGTGCCATTGTTGTGTGAGAGTTCTTTTTCTCCTTGGAGAGCTTTCCTCTTCTAATGATTTACAGTATGACCATAAAATGTTGTTTCAAGCTACATTTTGCCACATAAATGTAATCTCAAGAACACAATGTGTTTTTCACAAAATACAGAACTATCTGTATTTTGTTGCTATCCATTTAACGTTTCTCTTTAGACTAGGTCTTTACCACCTTTTCTTTCCCGAAACAGAGGATAATTCTATAAGACACCTAAGTGGCTTCTGACTCTCCAGCACCAGCCCCTTTTCACTTACACAGTTAGATAGTCTTAAAGTGGCTATTTCCAAACTCTATAAATATTTGCACTTGAAATCAACACAGAGTTTCTAGACCACTGCTCATACGCAGGTAACGGCTAGTTCAATTTTCCAGCAAGCAGACAACTTTGGCTGAACTCAAAAGGAGTTTTTGCATTTTACTTCATCCATGGAAACACAGCAAGCTTTCAAACTAGTTGCCTGTATCATTGTAAAGTTAGTAGAGCCAATGGGAAGATCGAGAGAGTAAAAGGAGAGAAAAAGAGGGAGGGAGAGATAAAAATCATCCCATCCAAACAGAAACAGAATGGATAGTATGAATCTACTTGTGAGTGTCTTTTTCTTTACACTATCTATGGAAGCAAGCTGTTTGAATTGTTCAGGACAGATGACTCTTCCATGTTTCTCATGACCAGTGAAAGAGAGTTTTCTCAACAACAAAATATGAAACCATGTCTTGAGAATTAAAATGTGATAATGTAAAATATCTCAGCTACTTTTTATAAGTGATGGAAATGAGCATTATTAAAAATAGGAGTGGGCTGACAATTGATTTTCAGAAATTGCCATTTTCTGATTTACGAAATGTGAACTTTCTATAATTTCTGGATAGGGTTTTCCCCCTTGTTTCTTTTTTAATCACATTATAGAAAATATTTTTTCCACATCTAGTTTCTGGTCAGAAATAGATTTCATCTAGGAAATGTAAGCATCCATAACCCATTTACTTCCTGTTTTCACAGCATTAGCAGTCAGATGGAAGAATCTTCCTTCAAGCCCCAGTGGCTCAGACTGAGAATGCTTTAATCTGAAAATAACTGTCTCTGGTCATATAGGCATTCTGAGGCTACAGGCACAATGGATTGGCTACTGTGGAAATTCCTCATGATAAAAACCAGAAATGGAGATCCTAAATTGGTCACATGAGCTTAGTTGATCATGCAGGACTTGAAATATGTCGTATGCATCTGGCAAGCAACTCTTCACCCTCCAGACATTTTTAAAATATATCTGATTCTCTCCCGTTAAGTAACGAAGTCAAAATTCTGCCTGTTTCCACATCCCTAGGTTTTAGCAGCTAAAGGCTACTCTTGTATTATTAAACCATTTAAAGCTTAAAAGAAAATTCCATTTCTTCTTCTCTACTGTAATTTTAGGAGAAAAAAATTTTTGTGTCCAAACACCAACTATTTCACTTCAAAAATGCATAGCGAAAGGAGGAGACTCTCTTTCATTATTAAGGCTTTTTAAAATAGGTATCTAGTGATAACACCTGTTTATAATTTAAGGTGTAAAACATGAATTAACATGCAGAACCCTTGTGCATGAACATCTACCTATTGTGCAATTTCCCCTTTAAAGGTACAGAGCTGAGTTGTCTGTCTTTGAACTCAAATGCCTTTTCCTACTATTTCCATTGGGAAAACTATTGTAGTCCATGAGTTAAAAAAACCTCATTTTTATGCCATTTTTTTAAGATGACATTTTTGCTTCCTCTTAGAAAATGTTGGGGTTTAGCTATTTTAGCAGATGCAATAATTTCAGAGAGATGTTGTTGCATCAGCTTGTTATCACTGTAATACCAGTGGCCCTATTTTTATCCTTGTTACACAGAAGCTGATCAAGATGAGTCATCTCATTTATAATTAGCCCCATGGTGGTCAAGCCTGTGAATGACAATCTAATTCTACAGGACACCCGAGAGTCACAGCTGGAAGGTACTCACTGTAGATGTGACCTCCAAGGGAAAGCAAATAGTGATATTAGAGCCTGCCTCCCTTCCTGTACCTGTGCACAAGGTTCATGGTGGCGTTGAGTGGCTGTGGGTCACTGCACACTACACAGATACAGTATATAAATGAAAGCATATAACCCACCCTATTCACAGGAGAAATCACTAGGGATAGATACAATTTGTAGCAGGCACAGTCAATCTCCCGCAACCATTAACAAGGAGAATTAAAGGCACCTTGCTTCTTGTGCTAGCTTGAAAACAAACCAGTGGGAGGCACCAAGTCAGAATAACAATTTAACAGGGAAATCAAAAAAAGGTAAGGGTAGACAAACAGTGGGTCAAACTGACATAGTCAGAATACAACCTGATACCCAGGGTGGCAGTAGCAGTCCAATACAACGGTGGCTGCAGTCCTCCTGAAGTGATGGTTTCTGTCAAAGCAGTGGTCCAGTAGAAGGGTCTGCTCTTCCTCAGAAGGACCGGTGGTGGCTATGTAGCTCCTGTCCTCTGGGAATCCAGTGGAAAGGTTGTCTGTGGTGTTCGGAAACCCAGATTTTATCTAGGATGGAACACTTGGTTCCTCCCTCTGGGCAGAGCCTCTCACAATGGGATGATGAGCCATGAGGGCAGATGTTGATGGGCTCATTAACAGAAGATAGTGCGGAGGGAGTTAAACATTGACGGGCCATTAACAGCAAAATAGTCTGGAGGGAGGAGGAAAAGAAACACGGCCCCACCTAGTTTCAACAGCTCATGAGGATGGTAATAGAATACATTGCAGCCCAGGACACTTCTAGGTTACAGTGATGAGGGCAGCGGCGTTCTCTTGGCTGCTGTACACACACGACTGAGTGTGCGACCTCCCTCCCTCCTCACGTACCTTCCAGAGCCATGATGAGCCAAAGAAGTTGTAGAAGAAGACTAAAAGAAGAAGCATGACAAAAAAGTCACTCAGATATTCAGTTTAACAGCAAAGATGGCATTTTCTGTTACTTTTAGTGTTCTTGTTTAGTGCTTTAAATACATTCATTCATTTTGAAACACTGAACTTTGGAGGTTTATCCACAGACACCCTGCATATTTTTCACAGCTTTCATACAGTCTGAATTTTTCATCTTACATTCCTAGTAATTTTTTAATTACCCTTCTTGTTATTTTGTGGGGTTTTCCTGTTTGGGTTTTATTTTTTTTTGTTGTTGTTGTTGTTGTTGTTTGTTCATTTTTTAAAAATTTTATCCTGCTGTTTTGAATGTCAATATAAGCTATGTTGGAACAGGATATCATTCAGGATACACTTATATTTCAATTATACATCAAACATACAACCATTTGAAAAAAATCTTCTAATTCAGGCACACCTGTGGTTTCATTTATTGCTTAATTGGTACAGGGTACTCAAGCTTCTTGAGATTTGTATTCAGAATGAGTGAGATATCAGTTTAATGGGGATATGCTAAACTTAGACAGTGCTCTATCATTTTATGCTTCTTCACCTAATTTTTTAACACCTTCCCACACATGAGGGGCTGACGCTCCAGGTGACTTGCCTAGACTCAAATTACTATATAGTATTCTAGGAGAGAGACTTCAATTTTCAGTTGTGGCTCCTCCATTAATTAAGGTTCCTAGGTGTTTAGAGCTTCATGAGCTTCAAGGAATAATACAGAGTAATCAGCGTGAATAATGAAATATTAGTCAGACCAAAGAAGGAGGTGGTATAAGAATAACTAAAAAGCCTACAGTCAGACAACAGTGACAAAAATTGCCACTACATCTCTGTAGCAGCCCCTAAGTGCACAGGTATCTTGTACAAAATGGAACATTTCTGGAAGGAAGGGTTAAGAAATACAGTCTCTTAGAAGTGGAAGAAGTGGATCTGATGTTCTTCAGTAGACACAAGGCCCTCTTTGTTTAGACTTTCTCCTCCATCTTAGACAGGCATCCTAATTTTAATGCTGTGGGAAAAGAAGGGGTACAACACTCCAGTTTTGTTAAGTGAATGATATGATCTAGAGAATATACTGCATTATTTAGCTGACGAAAAATATATAGAACACTGAATACTTTATCAAGACTATTTGGTCTTGGGTAATTATGTGTGATATCATCAATCAGTCTCCAACATGACATGCAGGTGCTTAGATAACTTTACTAGCAGAATTCGAACCTTTAGGACCTTCAAGTATCTGAAAAGAAAGTTAAATATTGTGGATTTTCCTACAGATTTTTTAAAACATGTTGTTTGTGCTCCTTGATGGAAAAGAAACAGAAAAACCAAAGCAAGAAACAGGCAAAAATCCACAACAAATCTCGGACTTCTTTCCTGAGAAAAATTCATCTAGAGAATAATCAATATCTTATAATATTAATTAGTTTATTCTTCTAGTCTTTCACACTAGTACGTTATTGTGGAAGGATCTGTTGCCAAGAAGCATAAAAAACTGTTTGTTGCCCAGACAACCATTGTAAGTGAAGATTAGGTCAGCCTTCAAGTTGCCATTAAATTGTCTGAAAAGATTAAAAGTGATTTGTCAAATATATATCTCTGAAATGTTTACTAAAGGAGTTTTTAAAATATGATGTCTTCCTGTAATTACTCAATTTCTGCATAGAAATTACTCTCTTTTTGTTTGGTTTTCACACCAACAACAGTAACAAAATATCCTACTGCTGCTGAAACACACTTTAGTTTGTGGATATCTTGCTCCCCCACAGGGGACATGGGCTAAAAACAGAGAATGTGCTTGGAAAACTTGTGGATTTCATATGAAACTACCATTATTTCTTAGCTAATTCATAGGCCAATACAACTCCAAATTTAATGTTGAAGTTCATTTGGCAAATCCTCTGGATTGTAAGTGTGTCATGGTAGATAGCACTTTTCCTTATCAGAGTGCTTTTGCTAAGAATCTGTCTCAATGGATTTTTTCCCTCATTTTGTTATGAGCCTTCAACTGAGAATTCCATTTATCCAGCATAAAAAAATAAACAAAATCTTCCAAAAAATCAACAATCCCCAAAACCCACAATCATTCTAGTGAGATTTCATGAAGAGTTTCTTTTTTGCTTTCTTCTAATATTCCATCAGAGCTGTTCCAAAAAACTGATATGCACAAGAATGCAACTGCGGAATAAAAGGCTAGATAGAGGAGATTTAGAAATTAAACAGGCCCAATGGAATTATTTTCTTTATAATTTGTGAATTCTTGATTGGAAAACTGGAAGTTTATGAAAATTGCCTGAAGGTACTAGAGAATTTCTTTGGCATCCCTGGTTTTGTAGCTCTTGTTTTTGCCATATTTACTATTTCTGATTTCTAGTGGGAGGTTGTGTAAGGATGACAAGAGGACTTTCAAAATTTTCCTAAGTTCTGATCATTAGACCTTAAAGTATTTTTTTCTTTTTGCAACAAGACTGGAATACAGGAAAAAAATTTACATTTTGCATGTTCTGTCCCATACAAATTCCAATTGCCTTTGTTTTAGATTCCTATGATTAAACATTCAGGGACTGTTCTATGCATACAGATCAAAACTTGCAGATAAGTCAATATTATAATTTTTTTTAAAGCTTTGTTTAAATTCTCACATAGTGAAACTATGCCTGTACTTGAGATTGCTATTGCTGGCCTACTATTCTGTTTAAAAAGGAAGGATTATCTTCTATTTTTCTACTTGAGTAATAAGAGATAAAAACTTGGAAGAACTAGGTTTTGTAGCTTAACTGATTGCAATGGAACTCTGATTTTTTTAAAATGTGAATATTTCTGAATAGCAGAACTACTTCATAAGTTTGTGGAGAAACTATATTAGAAACACTACACTTTAAAGTGGTGTGCTTATGCTTGGGGCCAAAAAGAATTTATATCATAATATATATTTTTAGATTACGGAATCAGCGAGGTTGGAAAAGTCTGGGATCATAAATTGTTGGATCATAAATCCAGCCTCTGGCCAGACACCACCAGGTCAACCAGACCATGGCACTGAGTGCCACCATCCAGTCTTTCCTTAAACATCTCCAGAGACAATGACTCCACCACCTCCCTGGGCAGCCCATTACAGTACCAAATCGCCCTTTCTGTGAAGAAATTCTTCCTAATCTGCAATTTAAACCACCCCTGGGGAAGATTATGTCTTCTTGTGTGCCAGTTGTTGCCCAGGAGGAGAGATGGATCCCCACCTGGCTACAACCTCCTTTCAGGCAGTTGTGGTGAGTGAAAAGGTCAGTCCTGTGGTGTCATACACTACAGGCTGTTGTCTGGCCAGGGCTAAACCTTTTTCTACAGTCAACACAATAAATGATCAAATTGTCTAAAAAAAAACTAGAGAGATGGTGCCAGGTCTGAATGGGCTAGAGACATGAGTCCCTAGCCAGTAGGGGACAAATACATATAAATATATATATACTGTTTTTTTCTTTTTGATATGAAAACCAATTGTGAATAGTAATTTGTTTTATATAAATCAGTTTTGTCACACAAGTAACAATAGCAGTTTTTGTGTAATATCAAACTAAGCACAACAAAGTTGGTAATTAGTGACATGTTCCTGATTTCCTCACCCATTCAGAAATTTCCAGATATTTGTACAAAAAACTTCAGTGTTGGAACACTTGTGGATCAATTATAGCTACTGTACAGTTGTATAGGTGTTATTATTAGCTCTACCTACTGTAAATATAGCAATACCTGCTATTGTTGGTAGTGATAAGAAAAGAGCTTCCAGTGATCTAACAATACTGTAGAAAAGAGGTATCACACTATGTTTTCTGTGGAAAGGAAAAATAAGTACGTTTACACAGTGCCATACAGTGCTTTGCTGAAAAAAAGCTCTTATTTTTTCTACATCCAAATACAATCTCAAAACCCATAAAGAACACAATAACACTAATGCAGAAATCTGCCTAGAATAATATTTCCAACTCCTTAGCAGAACCAATGGTTCTGCTGACCTGGTTTAGTCTGCTTCCAGTTACAGAGGTAACTGCTCACAAAACCCACTGCACTGTGCAGACATCTTCTGAAATTCATGTTTTCTGTAGGCAAAATCAAATGCTTTGGACTAATTGTCCATGGTTCCTGCCTTCCTCTGTCACTGTGAAATATGCACAGATAATAGTGTGGCGGCTAGGGTCTTTCCTTATGTTTTTTATCTGCCTGCAGTGGAAGGAGTGCACCAAAAGCATTCACCTGTAATGAAAGTGTAGAGCCTTACAGCAAAGCACACAAAACTAGAAGAGCATCAGGAAGAGATTCTTTAAAGACAATAATCAAACAATCTGATCTTTGTATTTGGTCTGCATTGACTGAGATGCCAATGTCCCTGAAATGCAGAGGGCAGGGTTATTGACCACTTGTGACTTAACCCGTAACACACAGATCACTATGCAGGCTGTATGTCAAAGTCCTTTTAGAGTTTTTTTTTTTTTTTAAAAAGTGCCCTTTTAATGTCAGTGTTTAACATCAGGCTAAAACTAAAGCACTAATACTTCTAGAGATCTTATCAAAGTAAAATAAATAATATTTTTATTTTTCAACTTCGGCTTGTAAAATATATGTACACCTGCATGTTCACAGTGTCATCTTCTGTACCTAATATTAGGCTGACAGCAGACTGAGTACAAAATTCTAATATTGTAGGGTATATAGAATAACTAATTTGTTAAGGTTATCAGGTTTCAGTTTAAATGGCCTCTCACTCATCATGTCAAGTGCGGAATAATTATTTAGAAGCAATTTGGCAGATTTTTTTTCTTTTTGACTGATATATTTAGAAGACATCTTAAAACAGAAATTCTGGCTGTCTCTGGATTTGTACAGAGTCCTCCTCATCTGAAATAACCTTTTAGTTTGATATCACAATCCTTTTTTTTGGTTTTTTTTTTGCAAAGTTTTGCTTTATTTTCCCCTGCTCGTCACAGTATCTAGTAAATCTTCTTTCCTTTTTCTTTTTTCCTAGGTTACAGCCTCTGTGTTTCTTTTGGTCCTGTGTTTGCTTTCATTACTAGTCTAGCAGGCTTCAAGTTCTTGGGTGTGAAAAGCAGAAAGATGAAAGAACTGTGTACAATTGTACATGTGAATTGTTCATTCTGCCTGGATGGTTGTAGTTTGTTCCATGTTTCTGCACTGCAAGACAATACTTAGCTATTCATTGTGGACATGAAATCCAAGATATACTTTATAATATATATTTACATCTATATTTACAATTACATTTCATTTTACATTATTTATACTTACGGTCTTTAAAATTTACAGTATTTTTAATCTATGAGTCCAGTTCAGAATTCAGTGTTATTAGGTGCTATCAACATATATTCTGCATGACTCTCATGATCACCATCTCATTTTCTCTGAATGCTAAATACAGTGCACAAGATGGTTATGGTAGGAGTTAATGAATTTAGAATTTAATTGTTACCTCAGACTATTATGAGTAAGACTTTGCAGAAAGGTGAACTGACTATTCTAGATGTAAAAACCAAAATTAATCATAGACTTCATAGACTGGTTAAGGGTGGAATAGAACTCTAAGATGATCAAGTCTGTCTGCCAACCTGTGCTCCACTACCATGATCACCATTAAACCATGTCCTCAAGCACCCTATCCACAAGTTTTTTGAACACTTCCTGGGATGATGACTCCACTACATCCCTGCGCAGCCTCTTTGCCCTGGGTAACCCTAAAAAAATGTGAATTGTATTCCATATCTTTCCTACACCAACCTGATTGTCACTGTCCCTTCCAGATGTGGGGCTGGAAGCAGAACTGGGGTGAATTGCTGTGGGCTTGCAGAAGTGGGGCATGCCAGGCTCCCTCTAAGGGCCAGGGAACACCCAAGTAGAGCCTTTTCCTTGTTTCTCGCTGGGCTGTTCAGAGAGTTGCCTGGAGCAGGGACTCCAAGAAGTTCCATTCCACGATCCTGAAGTGTTTGGGAGAAAATTTCACAACACCGTTTTCAGCCATGGTTGCTGGGGGTTTCGTAAGCTCCAACCTCCCCATATTTTTGTTCCAGGGGGAAGGTTGAGCCAAGTGGCTCAAAGCATATTGTCTTCTTTGTTCCAAGGTAGTCCACAGGATTCAGCACCTTTGTACCTTTGTAGTTATCTCCATTGTTGCTGGTTTGTTTTCTTAGTAAACTGTTATTTTTTTCACTTACATCTTACCTCATTCCTCTCCATATTGCTGAAAGGGAAGTGGTTAAACCTAAAGGGGAAGTAGCTACAGGCTCCACCCTGTAAATTGTTTTAAACCAAGACACTGTTCCAATGCTATACAACCCTATCTGTGAAGAACTTTTTCCAAATATCCAATCTAAACCTCCCCTGCCCAACTTGTAGCCAAGTATACTCTTCTCCTGTCACTTGTTGCTTGGGAGGACAGACAGACTGATCCCCACCTGGCTATGCCCTCCTTTCAGGCAGTTGTAGAGAGTGATAAGGTCTCCCCTGAGCCTCCTTTTCTCCAGGCTAAACACCCCCAGCTCCCTCAGCAGCTCCTCGTAAGGCTTGTGCTCCAGACCCTTCCATTGCCCTTCTCTGGACTCTCTCCAACATCTCAATGTCTTTCTTGCCATGAGGGGCCCAGATCTAAACATGGTATTTGAGGTGTGGCCTCTCCAGTGCCCAGTACAGGCAGCAGTTGCTGCCCTGCTCTTTCCTGGCCACCCAAGCACTCAACTGGCTGCAGTTCAGCTGCTGTCAGCCAGCAACCCCAGGTCTTTTCCCCTTTCCAGCCCCTCTGCCCCAAGCCAAAGAATTCCGACCCAAGGCCAGAAGCCAGTACTTGACAGGTTGATTCTCATGAAATTGTCCTCAGTCCATCTATCCAGCCTCTTCGGAGTCTGGAGTGTCTGGACCAAATCTATGGATTCAATCTGGAGATGGCAGAAAGGAAAATAAAAGCTAATTTTTAAAGTATGCACAGCATAATTTGATTAAATCCAGCAGAAAAAAATATAGGCAATGGCAAATTCAATCCCATTTTCATTAAGAACAAATATTAACATCTTTGTGGTAAAAAATTTTGCCTGAAAGAATACAGTTAAGTGTCAAATGATTCAGACTTTTTCAATGGTGTGAACCTTCTTTTCATCTATATATTAGATACTTGAATTGAAATACCTTTGGAAAATAATAGTGCAAGTGAGTTTAACATGTCCTCACAAGTTTTTGAAAATTGTGACTTGCCATTACTATATAAGTATTTGTGATAAGGACTGTTGGTGTCACAAAATCTAGAAACAAATCTGGAGCACTGAAGTAGTAGCAATTTACTATTTTATATCAGCCCAAAAGGAACATTCTTGATGAATGAATGGTTGTGTAAGTTCCTATTACAGTAATACAAAGGTTTGTGTACATTACCCAATTGGCTTTTCTTTTCTGTACTTTTTTTTGTATATACTGAATTACACAACACCACCTTTGGACAGAATTGCAGTAGCTGAGTATTCCTGTTCTAAATTTTTCTGGTTTATTTATTTTGCTTTGAGTGTTTAATTCCATTCTTCAATCAACAATGCTAAACAAATGTCAGCAAATCTGACAAACTGACAAACAAATCTGACAGACTACAAAACTGGAGAGTCACTTGCCTGAAATTTCTCACCTTAGTAACATATAGCTTTCATTTTATGTGTCAAATATTTATGTTGATTTGCCCTGAAATGTCTTGATGACAATGCTTATGCTACTGTGAGTAAAGAATTCAAACATTTTTTACCCTGCAGGGCCTGCATTATTAGCTTGCACACTCAGTGAAAAATTTTTGCATCTCCATAGTAACATCTTTGAACTCATAGGTGTTTTAGGACCAAGATTTATAGGTGTACTGACAGAATTTCTAGAGAGTGATGAAAAATAATAAAAAATATTAAAAATTTTAAGGATAAATGCTTTATTTTATTTTATTTTATTTTATTTTATTTTATTTTATTTATTTTTTATTTTGTTGAATGAATGTGACTGATGATGGAGAGAAATTCTGGTAGCACAGTTAAAGATGGAAGGGGTTAGATAACTTCAATTACTCTTACATCATGGAGTAACAGTTATAGAAATAAACCAAAGAAACAAACTAAGGAATTACAAGTCTGCTGTACTAGAGAAAGACCCTTAAACTGCTAAACTCAATTGTCACAAGCATTTCAGACAAGCAAGCCCTGAAAGAAATATTGGCAGTGGTAGGGAAGGAGAGAAGAATCTGATGCCCCCTTCATCTTCAACAAGGCTCCTTGTGCAAAGCCTAAAAATCAAACAGATTTTCAAAAGAAATTCTTATAGACTTTCAAAACACATTTCCACTGTGTGGATTCATTTTTCATAAATTTCCATAAGATGCAAACGCTCTATTTCCCCATTCAGTTTACTTCCACTGGAGTGCACGTTTCCCAACAAGTTGTCAAAGTTGTAAACAAGGGTCAGGTTCTGGTCCATCCTTTGCAGATGCATGAACTAAACATTACTTCAGGCAGGAGTAAGACTCAACACTGAACACATTCAACACAAGGGGACAAAGAAATGTGCATCTCTTTACAGGATCAGTCAAAATATGTAAAATTTCAGCTTTCTCTTCATTCTTTTCTTTTTAAAGGAAGTACAGAATTGCCCTTTAAGGCAGATTACAGGAGACCTACCAAAATGTTATTCAGCCGTTCAGAAGCAAAAGGCGGGTAAGACCTCTTGCCAATGGTAGCAAACATGCAAGTAAAGAAAAATACTTCATTTTAATTAGCAATGTCAGATTTGTAACCCTGCAGTTGTTTCAACATGATTAATTCTGGGTCAGCTTTAAGAATTCTAGAATCATCAGTTCACTGCACCATAAAATAAGCCACTTACAAGTCAGATTCTCAATGTATTATCAGTTTAACAGACCAACAAATTATAAGAATTACTTCCTCTCCAAATTTATTACTTTGTAATTTTGAAGATAACATTGAATATAGCTGAAAATTAATTTTACCACCATAAAGTGAATATTCCCATGGAATAGTTGTTTTTAATTAATCAAAAATTCTTTCTGCTGATCCCTGACTATGCATTGACAATTAGTACATACATAACAAAGGCACAAACCAGTTAGGATTAAACTTTGGCAACATAAAATGAATAAAAATTTGGGTTTTGCACACACAGCATGACCAAAAATGCTAATAAAAATAATGCTCTTCTGCAGCATTTTTATTCCTACAAAAAGAAGAAAAAGAAATTCTTCAAAAGAAATCCACAAAACTACAGGAAGGATCAGAATTAGCTGGTCCTTTTGTAAACGCTGAACAAGACTACTCTGTGGAAATAATGTTTTTGTAAGCCTGTTTCTATCAAGAAAGCAATTAATAAGTGAGAGGTATTGTCTGTTTTTTGAGGCTTTTTTTGTATTTTGATACTTCCCATAGTATATTACTACAGAACCAAAACAACAATATTGGCCCTGAAGCTTAGGATCCCAATGGAACTTTTTCTCCTGGTTAAAACATGGAAAAGAATCTGAATCATGAGGTGCCTACTTGCTAACATACAAGACAGAGGAAGCTCATAATGAGAACTTCTCTACCGAAATACTGAGTGAAATGATTTAGCATGGTACAGTATCTCGTTCTTAGCAACTACTAAGGGTTATCTTTCCTTTCATGCCACGTGGCCCATAATGGTTTTAACAAAAAGAATATGTCAAACTCTTCCTCAATTTCAAAGTTATCTGGGAGTAAATAGTCAAATGACATACTTTGGAATGTGGGTTACTGAGTGTATAAGTCAGCAACCAGAGATCAAGGATTTAGACCTGTGTCAATATTTCATCATTTATTATACTACTGTTAGTACAGCATTGTAGTAGGTTCAGTATTCAGTTTTTATTACAAAATTGCAAACCTCTTTAATGAAACAGATTAAGAAATATCAGGCTAAATACAGTTGATGTTCCTTTCAATTTTGTTTTTTTTTTAATTTTCAAAGATAATAATTTTTTTCATCTGCTCAGCTTCTGGAAATAGTATTAGTTCCAAGAGTTACTGATGGGTCCTGTCAAAACTCTGAGTCTTTGTCACAATAAAGGAAAGGATATAAAAATCTGTTCCTCAATCTGCTTTCACATTAGTTTACAACAATTTCCTCTTCTGCTTTCAGTGCTTTTCAGGCCAGTCAGTTCCAATGTAGAATTAAACATTTCTGAATATTTCCACACATATTGCATATGCCTCTTCTGATATAGCAAGGAACATCTGGTTTTCATCAAATATAATGTATTTACATTTCTGCCTTCTTCAATGTTAGGTTGCTTCTTAGAAAATAAGCTTCAAAGAAAACAAAGTATCACCATTTTATCTCAGCCTGAAGACTAATAGCTCATACTGAGTAATATGGGAAGATTTGACTGCTTAATTATAAGCAGCAAGAAGAAGCAGGCTAAAAAAATAGATTTCATTGGTATTGTAAATTCTGCCACTCGATGTTTTCTGAGTATAATCTATACATGCTCCCACATATTTTATTAATTACGTATATTTAAATTTTTCATTTATTTATAAGCAGTATGTTCAACCTCTCCTTTTATTGATACAGAGTCACAAAGGAGAACTTAATTGCTGTAATAGTCTCCTACTTAGTCCATTGAAAAAAACGAAGCCATGTAAAAAAGCAGTGAATTTGTTCTCCTACTTTAACATTATATTCAATCATTTACCAGCAGTTCTGGTTAGTTGGAGAAATCCCGGTTGACTCGAAATGGCCAATGTAATGCCAATTTACAAGAAGGGTTGGAAGGACAATCCAGGGAATTACAGGCTTTTCAGACTTATGTCAGTACTGGGGGAGGTCGCTGAGCAGTTTATCCTGAGTGCCATCACGCAGCACATGTACGACAACCAGGGGTTCAGGCACAGCCAGAATGGGTTTATGGAAGGCAGGTCCTTCTTGACCAACCTGATCTCCTTCTAAGGCAAAGTGACATACCTCGAGGGTGACAGAAAGGCTGTGGATGTGTCTGCCTAGACATATCCTAGTACACCTACCTAGCTATATCCTACTCTACCTCGACTTTACCTAGTAAAGCTCCTGATAATGTTTTCAACAACATCCTCTTGTAGAAACTAGCTGTCCATGGTGGGAATGGATGCACTTCATCATGGGTTAAAAAGATGACTGGATGGCCAGGCCCAGAGAGTGGTGGTGAATGCAGCTAAAACTAATGGGAGGCAAGTCACTAGCGAGGCTCCCAGGGCCCAGTATTTGTCCAGTCCTGTTTAAAATCTTCATCAATAACCCAGACAAGAGGGTTGAGCAAGCCCTCAGCAGGTTCTCAGACAGCACTGAGTTGGGTCGTGTTGACCTGCAGGGTCAGGGCAGGAAGGCTCTACAGAGGGATCTGGCCAGGCTGAATTGATGGGCCAAGACCATGAGTTTCATGAGGTTCAGTAACACCAAATTCCAGGTCCTACATTTTGATCACAACAGTGCTATAGGCTGGGGGAAGAGTCACTTGAGAGCTGCTCAGCAGATAGCTGGGAGGTGCTGGTTGACAGCCAGCTGCATATGAGCCAGCCAGGTGGTCAGGTGGCCAAGAAGGCCAATGGCATCCTGGCCTGTATCAAGAATAGGCTAGCCAGCAGGACCAGGGCAGTGATTGTCTCCCGCCTGTACTTGGCACTGGTGAGGTCACACCTCAACTTCTGTCTTCATTTCTGGGTCCCTCACTTCAAAAGGACATTGAAGTGCTAGAGCAAGTCCAGGGAAAGGCAACCGAGCTATTGTCTGAACTCAAGTCTTGTGAGGAGCTGCTGAGGGAGCTGGAGTTGTTTAGCCTGGAGAAAAAGAGGACCAGGGGAACCTCATTGCTCTCTACAACTGCCTGAAAGGAGGGCGTAGCAATCTGGGGGTCAGTCTCTTCTCACATGTCTCAAGTGAAAGGATGAGAGTAAAAGACCTTATGTTTCACCAGGGAATGTTAATATTAGATATTAGAAAAAAAACTTTGCTGAAAGGGAGGTTGGCCTTTGGAATAAATTGCCCAGGAACGTGGTGGAGTCACCATCTCTGTAAATCTTCATGAGGTGTCTGGATATGGCACTTGGTGATGCGTTTTAGGAGTGATTATGGAGGTGCTGCATTGACAGCTGGACTATATGATCTTGAAGGTTTCTTCAGCTTTGATGATTCTGTGATTCTGAGAGTTTAAGATAAAATAGCTACTGCAAATCATATTGAAATATGTCTGTATGTCTGTATAATGGTTTTTGATCTGCTACCTTTATGTGTATATGAAGTTTGGTTATTTTAATGTCTGTTCACACACTTTTGCATTCTAAAGGAAGGAAAAAACCTTTTACTGAAATAAGAGCTTCTTTGTCACCTCCAAAGCTTTTAATTTTCTTACCTGCCATATAAGACAAGCCCAAGAACATCTCTGATTAATCCGTTTGGTAAGTGACACTGGCTTTTAGAATGAATTTGGCTGCTCAAAGAAAGACCTTGAAATTATTTTATTCCCTTTACAGAAATGCAAATAAAACCATTGAAAAAGGTTTTAAAAGCCTTGGCAGTTAAGAAGGGGTTAATTTTGTATAAACTGTGACCTTACGTAGGAAAAAAGAAATTTCAACCTTTTCAAGGTTATAATCCTGATATTCTTCTAAGTTTCTGCATTTTGGATAGTAAAGGCCTGGCTTTCTATTCAGGATGTGTCATGCCTGCTGCTCTCTGTACTGTGTTTACATACAGCTTGTCAGAATAAACCAACTCATTTAACTGCCAGGTGCACTATTTAATACAACAGTGCTGAGAATCAGTGTAAGTTCAAACTTGTCCTTGCTTTTGAAAAGAAAAATATTCTAGCATTTTTTACTACCTAGTATGAGTATCAAGTGATTTGACAAGATCCAGCCACTAGACAAGTATAGAACAAGTAGAGAAATATTTTGCCCCATGCTTCAGCATGATTCTCCTTGCCCAGTCATGATGTTACCGATAAGAAGGATGTACAAATGATGTGAACAGAAGTGGATAATTATGTGTAGATATGGTTCTTTATTCTGTCGTGTTCTGAATGCAGTGTTTGAGGACTGTCAAATGTTACAGATTCTAAAAAGGCCTGACGAGATAAACTTTTTGAAAAGTGCCACAGGCTCTTTTTATTCTCGCCATTTACTCTGGTTTCTAGTAACTAAAGTCACCTCAGGTTTGAATTTTCAAGAAATGAAATGACCTCATATAAAACTAGTTCCCCTCCCCCACCACCCCAAATTACTGCATTTCAAAATATAAGGAGATAAATTCTGTGGTTTATATGTATGAAGAATTCTATGAGTAAATACCCACAGTACATATACTAAACCTGACAATTTTATTCAGGCTTGCTTGTATTAGTGTATCTGACCATAGAGATTGTCTCAAAGAAGCAAAGAAAAAGTTGAGAACACTATGTGTCGGTTTACTTTTGGCTTTGACTAACTTATTTTTTTATGTACTTTACACCCAGAAGAGACTTTTAGAAAAGAATACTTCATATATTAAACACATATTTTCACAACAAGCACATTCTGTAAACATTTAGGCAAATGCATAATACAACTGGTTATTTTTCTCTTGAATTGCCCCCAAGGTGTTTTTGTTTATTTTTTTTCACCAGAACCCTGTTCACTTGAAAAGAGTTCATACCAGTTGCATTACAAATAAAGCAAAACTGTGACTGACTGTGGTTTTTAAAGGGTGCACACAGGAAATCATTCAGCCTTACAATTTAATTCAGCATAGGATTTGATTCCACATCAGTGACCACAAGCTGGGTACACTGCTTCATTCAAATTGAGCAATGAAAAGTAAATTATTACAGTGCCTCATATCTGTTCTGGTACTGAGATATGATAGCCTGAACTGCGAGCAAAAGGAAGACTGTAAAATATATTCTTCCATTTTGATTCACACCAAAAATCTGCCAAGCAAACATTCATTGGACAGGTGCACTCTTCACTGAGTTAAAAACTGGCTGGATGGCTGGGCCCAGAGTGTGGAGGTGAATGGATTTACATCCAACTGGCAGCTGGGTGCTAGTGGTGTTCCTGGGGGCTCAGTGTTGGGGCCAAACCTCTTTGATACCTTTATCAGAGATCTGGATGATCCCTCAGGCAGTTTGGAGATGACACCAGTTTCAGTAGGAGTGCTGAACTGCTGGAGGGCAGGAAGGCTCTGCAGAGGGATCTGCACGGGCTGGATCGATGTGCCTGGGCCAAGAGTATGAGGCTCAGCAGGGCAAAATGCAGGGTCCTGAACTTTGGTCACAACAACCCCAGGCAGTGCTACAGGCTGTGGGCAGAGTGGCCGGGCAGCAGGAAAGCTGCCAGGCAGAAAATGACCTAAGGGTGCTGGTTGACAGCAGCTGAACATGAACCAGCTGTGCCCAGGTGGCCAAGAAGGCCAAGGGCATCCTGGCCTGTATCAGCAACAGTGTGGCCAGCAGGAGCAGGGCAGTGACATTTCCCCTTTGCTTGGCACTGGGGACCCAGGAAGGACCCACCTTGAATCCTGCATCCAGTTTTGGGACCCTCACAACACGAAAGACATTGAGGTGCTGGAGCAAATCCAGAGAAGGGCAATGGTGCTGGGGAAGGGTCTGGAGCACAGGTCCTGTGAGGAGCTGCTGAAGGAGCTGGGGGAGTCTAGCCTGGAGAAAAGGAGGCTCAGGGGAGACCTTACTGCTCTGTACGACTGCCTGAATGGAGGGTGTAGCCAGGTGGGGTTCTTCTCCCAGGCACCAGTGACAGGACAGGACACAGGCTCAAGCTGTACCAAGGGAGGTTTAGGCTGGACAACAGGAAGAATTTCTTCACTGTAAGGGTGGTCAAAAATCAGAATGGACTGACCAGGGAGGTGGTGGAGTCACTGTCCCTGGAAGTGGTCAGGAAACAAGGGAATGTGGCATTCAGTTCTGTGGCTTTGTTGACATGTTGGTGTTTGGTCAAAGGTTGAACTCGATGATCTTGGAAGTCTTTTCCAACCTTAATGATTCTATAATTCTGTTAATGATTCTGTAATTCTCTTATTTTGGCTGTGCACTTTTGCCTTAGGACAGGATGTAAAACTAGGTGTATGCAGCGGAATATTTCTTCTGTCATTTGTTGTTAGTTATCGATAATCTCAGGATTTTCAGAACTACTCATGTATTCATGTCCTCATGCTAAGACCCCTCTAAAATTCCTCCCTGGAAATTTAAACATTTCTACTTGCCCCTTCAATTCAAACCAAATTGTTCAATTTCTTTCCCATCTCTCACTTTTAGTACAATTTATCCTTGTGGTTTTCCCTCTGATTACTGTGATTATGCAGCTACGGGCAGCACTGCTTCTGCTGACAAAATCTTGTCTCTGTTTATTTCTGAGTTAGAGTGGATAGTCGCATGCAGTCAGGAAGATTCATCCTCAGAGGTTATCACTGTAGATGACAGATCCGATTTGGTTTCCTCCATATTGTGATGGCAAATCATGACCAATGATGTAATATGCAACATGAATTAATAGCTTTTAGTTGCTGTAACAACTTATTTGGATCCAAACAAAGATGTCAAGGGTCTGTGTTTCTTAGGTGTCAGATTCAGCTAAGGATCCAAGAGTGTTACAGCAACCAACCAATTCCAAAATTCTTGGATAGTGTTTTGCACTTTCTTTACATGTTGGAAAATCAGACAGCATAGCTTTTTTCAAATAGATTGTGTAATGAGTGGGAGATTAGGTGAAAGTAAAGTAAGGTCTTCCTGTAGCCTTCTCCAATAAATTTACTTTTTCATGGACAAGTTATTAAATCAGTAATTTTTCTTTGTGAGATAGAAAATTCTAGCTCTTAGAGAGAGCAAATTGGTCCACTCCATGTGCAAGGAAAAAAAAATTGATTCCTAGAAAAAGGCCACAGTGGGAAGCTAATTTATTCTGAATCTGTGTTGCTGGAATCAAAAGAATCTTGTCATCTGCACATGTACCAGCACTTCATGAAAATGAAATTTTTCAGCTTTGCAGAAAAGAATATATCCTTAACACTGGCTTTTCTGTTCTTCACATAATGAAATTATGCTCTGCAGGATATTCTAAGTACACTGACATTACCAATGAATTCTTTATGATCTCTAGCTGATTCTCTGTATGGGATCAATATAGTCCAGTCATGATTTAAGCAGTGGAGCCCTTTCTATGCAACTTATGTTTTAAGTCTTCATGGCCATTTGAAAACAATAATCAGCCAAAGAATTTAATTCTTTCCTTTGCTTTATTTTTTTTCTCTGTTCTCACAGTCTTTTCAAACTCTTTCTTTTCAGTGGTGTTCCAGTTTTTTCTGTCACGTATTTAACATTCCTAATTGGTACCTTAGAATGTAGATGAAATGAACGTAATTTACTGAAAACTGAAGCTTACGGAAATTACATTGTCTTCTCACTTAAGTAAATACATCAGGTCACCAATACTTGTGTTTAAAACAAGACTGATCCATAATATATTAGCCCTATTTTTAGTAATAAAAGAGAGTTAAATTTAAAAAAGACAAGTTGACAGTTCTTTATCACTTGGGAAGAGACTCTATAGCACAACTTCTTGATGAGAACAGGTGAAGTTAAGTAGTGGGACTGTCCCTGGTATAGGGGTGTGCTGGGGCTGCCAGAACTGGGCCAGAGTCCCTTGTATGATACTGTTTAATAATATTATTTTCATTGTTTAGAAATTTAGTATATCTATGTAAAATAATCCTTTTTATCACATAGAACACATAAAAAAAAAAAATAAAGCCGTTCAAGTGTGGTTGTCCTAAACGAATACCCAAAGCGAACACAAGTAAATGGGCACCTTATTACTGCACAGGCCTATGCGACTACACAGCATTTCAAACCTCATTTGCTTGCAAGTAAAGTAGTAGAAGAACTTCCATGCATTTAATTAAACATGAAACCACAGTGTTTACTGTTTACATTACACATTATGTACCCCCCAAATTTTGATTATTAATTATAGCATTTATTTTCTTTGTTTCTATTTGTTTACTTAGTTCTTGTATAATTTGAAATGCAGACTTAGACTTTATCCTTTCAAATATACTTCTCTCTTTGAGAGAAGGGGTTTGATTTGAAGACTAAAATTTGTTCTGTTTTGATAGCTGGTTCCCCATAGTGCAAGGCTGTGGTGAAAATGACTATTATACACACCATAAGAAGTTAAAGAATAGGTATAGGTAGAGGATTATGTTGTGGTTCTTTGACAGATCCACCAAGTCTTGGGAAATGATTGACATTGTTGACTCTTGACTCTTTTTAATTTGTCCTGCAAACCTGCTGTTGTTGCAGACTATGTTGCATTATTATATCACATTCACTTTGCTCCTTCTTTTTCAGAACCGTAATTTTTTTTTCAAGGGCAAGACTGTGTTTGAATTTTTGTATGCTTTATGAAAAAGTATTGCAAAATTATATTCTTGATCCCTCTGGTTCATGAGCCTGACAATAAACACACTAATCATTAAAAATTGAGTTGTCCAGAGACATTGGAACAGGTTGCCCAGGGAAGTAGCAGAGTAACCATCCCTGGAATTGTTTAAAAAATGTGTGGATGTGGCACTTGGTATGGTTTAGTGGTGAACACATGGGCACAACTTGATGGTTGGACTCAATAGTCTTTTTCTATGTGAACAAATCTGCTTTTTCTTGCTCCTTCATGCAGTGATTTTACCAGTACCTCTTTGACCAGTGCTTATTTAGATGGTGGACTTGTATATGCTCTGAAAACTATTCCCTTCAATTACTTTACCAGATGTGCAGGCAACATTATACAACAGGGGAACAGTGTAGATGTAGAAAAATACCTACTGTAATTAAGGACAGAATTGGAGCACGAATATTATGTATTAAAAAAGGCAACATATTTAGCAAGGTAGTGAAACTTTCAGTCCTTTAATGTTGTTAAATAACCTAATAAAATAATGAAAAAATGCTGGTTTCAGCCATTTGCTTTGCACCACTGTGTATCAAGATGGATTTTAAAATTTCAGCTCTGAAAGACGTTCTGGTAATTGAATTCTGCAACAATGTAATTATGTATTTCTATATTTTGTCATCCTTGTTTGAAATGGTATCAAATGCTACAGCAAAATGAAGCAAAGACATAGGATATGAACAAGATTTTTTTTCAAATTAAACCTCCCTGGCTTGCAAGGAGTACTCTGTAGCAGAGCCTTGTGGGAATGAAGAATTCTAATGGGCTCACCTCCTCATGCAATAGAAATTGCATGATTAGAGTCCTTGTTAAAGTAAGAGTTTTAGCTACTTCTTCATGACAAATATCTTCATATTGCCTTCCCTTATTGCAGTGATTACAGCACAGCTTAGGAAAATGGTTACATCTTTTTATAAGGGCACTGCCCCTAATTACCAGCTAGAGTCTGAGCGAAACACTCTGATTTTACACCACAACAAATGTGTTTGTACTTGGAGGAATAATTAATGCAGCTGTGGGTCAGCTCTCAAGTTCCTCCTATTGTTGCTTAGATTAATTATGTAATAATTCAAGGTTTATAATAAAACTCAGTATAGACCTAACTGATGAACATGGTAGATCAAGAGCATCCTCAGAAGAACCCCTTGTCAAATGACTTAGTGAAGGATGTGTAGCTCTTTTCCTCTCGGTAATATGACAGAAGTTTCCCTCTGCTGCTTCCTGCAAATCAGTGTTCCTAGCAAGGAGATGGACTTCAAATCATAGAGTCATGGTCTCATTAAGGTTGGAAAAAACCTCTAAGATCATCAAATCCAACCATCTGCCTAGCACTATGGTTTCTTTAAGTGCTGTATCCACACATTTTTTTAACATTGATGAGATGGTGACCCCTTCCATGGGCAGTCTGTTCCACTGCTTTACAACTCTTTCTGTGAAGAAATTTTTCCTAATAACTAACCTAAATCTCCTCTGGAACAACTTGAGAACATTTTCTCTTACTGTGTCAATCGGTACTTGAGGAAAATGACCAACACCCACCTCATTACAACCTCCCTTCAGGTAATTGTACAGAGTGATAAAGACCTTCCTGAGTCTTCTTTTTTGAGGCTAAGTAACCCCTGTTCCTTCAGCTGTTCTTCATAAGACTTGTAATTCAGACCCTTCATCAGGGCCATTACCTTTCTCTGGACACACTCCAGCACCTCAATGTCCTTTCTGAAGTGACGAGTCCAAAACTGAACACAACACTCCAGATGCAGCCTCACCAGTGCCCAGTACAGGGGAATGATCACTGATTAATCCTGCTGGCCACACTATTGCTGATACAAGCCAGGATGCTGTTGGCTTTCTAGGTCACTTGGGCACACTGCCGGCTCATATCAGCTGGCTGTCAATCACTACCACCAAGTCCTTTCCTGCTGAGCAGCTCTCAAGCCACTCCTGCTCCAGCCTGTAGCGCTGCATGGGGTTGTTGTGACTCAAGGACAGAACTTAACACCTTATTGAACCTCATGCTGTTGTCCTCAGCCCACAGATCCAGTATGTCCAAACCCTTCCACAGAGCCTTTCTGTCCCACAGCAGATCAACACTCCCACTCGACTGGGTGCTGCCTGCAAACTTACTGAGGATGCACTTGGTCCCCTTGTCCAGGTTTTTGCTGAAGATATTGAACAGGATCAGATCCAATACTGAGCCCTGGGGAACCCCACCTATTAACTGAGTTTAGCTCCATTCAGCAGCACTCTCCAGGCCCAGCCATCCAGCCTCTATTGTATCCAAAGTGTACCTGCCCCTGACATGGACAGCCAGTTTCTCCAGGAGAATGCTGTTGAAAATGGTGTTGAAATGTTGTTGCATGATGCTCTGGTTGTTCTGTACTTATGCCTGATAGCAGTCAAGAGGTTCTGCCCCATGGTCTTCCTTGCACTCAGGTTGAAGTAGCTGAAGGCCTGTAATTCCCCGAATCATCCTTCCAACCATTCTTGTAGATGGGTGTCAGATTTAACAACTTCCAGTCACCTGGGACATCCCTGGTTGACCAGGTCTGCAGATAAATGACTGAAAGTGGCTTGGTGAGCTCTTCTGCCAGTACTTTTGGGTGAATCTTCTGCAGTCTAAGTGGCATAGCAGGTCAGTCACCCTTCTCTCATGGATTATGGGGGCTTCATTCTGCTCCCTGTCTCTGTCTTTCAGCTCAGGGGCTGGGTATGTTGGTGACAACTGGTCTTGCTATTAAAGACTGAGGCAAAGAAGGTATTGAGTATTTCAGCCTTTTCCTACTTCTTTGTCATTATGTTTTCCCTGATATCCAATAAAAGATAAAGATTCTCCTTAGCCTTCTTTTTGTTGCTTTTCTAGCCCCATAAGTGGACAGTGAGGTGGACTGAAAGCTGACTGCCAGATTCAACATATTGCTCATTAGTGGCAGTGTAAACCATTTCTACTGCTCTGCATCATCCACTGAGCTGGTCAACTCAACATAGAAACTTGTAAGGTCGGTTAAAGGGGATTCCTCCTTTCCAAGTCCCAGCTGATCATTCCCAATAACACCCTTGTCCTCTGTGTATTTCAGGAGTGGCCTATGAAAAACACTGACCAGCTCACCCAGGACTTGGGGGTGCACCCCATGACGTCCAGTGAACCTAAGAATATCCTACTTCTTTATATGTTCTCTAACCTGCTCTTCCTCTTTAAGTAAATCGTCCTTGTTCTGGACCCTCCTTCTCATACTAGGAATCTTGGATTCCCACTAATTGGTCTTACCAGGAGAGATTGAGGCGAAGAGTCATCAGGGACATCTTTCATGTCTTTTTCCACCAGGAAAATGCAAAATTGCTCTTTTGCAATAGATAATCAGCTGATATTTTTAATAGTAGCACCTCTGAAAAGCATGTGAGATGAAAAAAATACGTAGGAAGAAGAATATTGGTTAAAAGACTAATCAAACAACCCTGTTGCAACCAAATGGAGATTTTACCCTGTTTAAAACAGCAGAGTAATAATTACTGTTTTAAATGAACTTGTATATGGATTTCCACTCTAAACCCTTTCTTAAGTATTTCCTTCTGTTATTTGCTTTTTGCCTTTCACTGTACTTTAAAAGCCTAAGTATTTTCTGAGTAACTATGAGCAAAAATGGGAGGAAACAATAAGATCTATGCAATATAATATGCAATATAAAATCTGACCTATTTTTGAACACTCCTCTGAAGGTTGCTGACTCTTGCAAGAAGAAATCTGCCATTAGAATGAAACTTTTTCAAAAATTCCTATAGTGGAAGTAATTTGTTTTGGTTTGAATGAGCTATGACCATTTAAATCACCTACTGAATTGTGAATGTCTCCCTCCATAGGCTGAGTGCACTAGCAGAAAGTGCTGCAGCAGTCGCCCACGTATGAATTATACATGGAAAAAGTTTGCCCGTTTTAGCAGTATCAGGAAAGGAGCCTGTGAAATCAGTTCATGGTTTTGCTGGGAGGCAGCAGGGGCAGGCGGCGCTCCCTGGGAGGGCATGGAGGTGAGGGCCTGAGCAAGGCCAGCAGAAGAGACCTGGAGGTGGTGGCCAGCTCCAGACAGGAGCCCAGGCCACAATGCAATACCATAGTCATGGTGTGAGGTCGGGCCAGAGAATGCAATGGCATGGCTAGGACCCGGTCAGAGAGGGCTGGGTAGCGGCAGGGGGTCAGTGATGGATGGGAGGTCAGTGTTCATGTGGAGGTCAGGCCCAGGCTAAGTGGTGCCATGAGGACAGGGTGCCAGAGCACCAGGCTGCATGTTGGACCTGGCTCAGCAGGGCCTGAGGCTGGGCAGAGCCAGGCTGTGGGGAGCTGGAGGTCAGTCCTGCAGTGGTAGCACTGGGACCAGGGGCTGACAGAAGCAGGAGCAGCTTCTGAGGTAGGGCTCTCTGCCAGGGGCAGAGGGGGGGGGCCACAGGAAGGCTGGCAGGGCTGGTGAAGCCTGCTGGTACTTTCTGGGCCCCAACAGCATCTTTCTTTTCTGTATTTCTGTAAAACTTTTGATATGTAATATGGATCAACATCTTCACTAATAATGTGGGTGATGGGGCAAAGTGTACCCTAAACAAATTCACAGACAAATAAATTGGCATGATAAGTCTGACACCCTGCTGTTCTCTGTGGGTTGTAGAGGGCGTTAGACAGAAGTCTGACACAGTTCAACAAAGTCCTCTTCCTGGAGAGGAATATTCCTGAGGACCAGAAACAGATTTTTACTGAGCTTTGGCCCTCATACCGCCTGGCACTTGCTAAATGAAATTTCAGTAGACAGCTGCATTTTGAATAAATTCCTAAAGTACACCTCTGCGGCCCCCAGAAATCTCTAAACATTGCTATTTCTCTTGCCCTTAGCCACAAGCTGCACAAGGGGAGGTTTGCTTTGGAGGTTAGGAGGAATTTCTTCACAGAAAGGGTGGTTAAACATTGGAATGGGCTGCCCAGGGAGGTGGTGTTTAAGAAAAGACTGGATGTGGCACTCAGTGGTCTAGTTGACAAAGTGGTGTTAGGTCATAGGTTGGACTTGATATCTCAGAGGATTTTTTCAACATAATTGATTCTGTGAAATAATTTTAGCTTTCAGCCAAAAAAGAAAAAGACTTTTTTTCCTCCCGGTAAATCATTAATGAACTGTGTTGTCAGTCACAGCCTGCCCAGGTGCCTTGTCAAGTTTTATTACTGATTGGAATCACAGAAGCAATTCAATCAGTTCCACAGCAATAAATTATTATGAAATAGAGACTTTTAAAGATGGTTAGGTGCTCAGAGACATAACAACCTCCAAATACCTTTGAAAATATTGTCTTTGTCTTACCAGCAATGCTTCTATTTGGATAAACTGCTGCTTATACATACTGCAATGTGAGTGAAATCCCAGTTGCAATGTCTGACATCGGATTGCAATAGCTTGTTTGCTGCAATTAAGAACAGGATTTTTTTACAGCACAAACAGTGATAAAATCAGAGTGAGATCCATAAGTTTAAGTTTATTAGACATTCGCTGGGTATTGCAGCAATTTAGATTTTTAATGGAATTCCAGTTTTAGAAACTCTTGTGAAATATGTCCTTTTCCGCTTCATGTAAGGTACTTTTTACTAGTTTCATATTAGTCAATAGCTGAGATTCATTCCTGGCATATGAAATTAACCAGCAAGAGCCTGTGTTTTCATCTGAATTATTCAGATTGTTAAAAGAGTATTATTTTTCTTCTTTAGGCTACTACTGCATTTTACAAATCAGGGACGAACAAAACTGATGTTGCAATAAGTAATATCTGAATATTTCCATTCAATTTTTTTTTAAATTATCAGATATATATATTAAATAAATGTGTGAATGTATGTGGCCAAACATAATTGGATGTTTCATTAGGTAATTTCTAGAACTACAGGAAAAATTTACTATGGCCAAATTGACAGCTGAAGCACATGTGACCTGCTGGAAGCATGACATACTACATTGTATCCAAAACCAACAGATGGAGATAGGAAGAGTGCAGCTATTATTTAGGGCCAAAAAAGTTTTGGCTTCATAATTTGTTTGGGAAAGTTAGGCTGTGGGCTAACTAGTAAGGACAGCCTGTATAAAAGTGACATTTTGAAGAGATGGTAGCAACATCCGAGCAGATCCAAAATATAGTCCCATAACAGCTGATGCAATGCACACCGCACCATGCATGCTGAACTCTCTGCCTAAAATCAGAAGACAAATGGACAAGCTATTTGTTTAAAGCTGTGTCTTTATTTCCAGTGAGACCAACGTTTTGCACCACCTTAATCAGACATACTGTTAACGTGTTGAAGCGAATCTTGAAAGAAATACTAGGGGGCTCCTAAAGCAGATGAATTAGTGATAGGTCAATTGCTTTCCTCTGTATAACCATACTCCCTCTCAGATGTTTCCCTGTGTATTGAGCTGAACTGAAGCGGTGTTACTGGATTCACAAATTAGTCCAGATGGCATTTGTTCTAAAAGTCAGAAAGCTGAAAATCTTTCCTCCTTTTACTCTTGCATTTCTACAGACCTCTGCAGAGAATTGCCAATCCCTTACAGGCACAATACCAAAGCAGGGACAGAGTACTGTACGCGGCTTAATGCTCTGTGCAATTTAAAAGATTTAATCACTCAAACTTACTTTTAAGCCTTTTAAACCATAGCACTTCATATCAAAGCTTAATAGTACCTTTAATGTCTTCTTTTTATATCTACAGTGTTTTTAAAGAAAACTGAGCCAAATAAAGTATGATTGACTATTAGTTTATGTTGAGTGCAATCACCAATACCTGCATAAGAATTTTCAGCATCAACTTACAGGTATCAAGAAAGAATGTTTTATTTTCTACATAACTTTAAAATCAAATTATATGTATTTATGTGTAGATAAACATAAAAATGTACAATATCAATAAAGGTTTTGGCCTGATTTATGGTCTTGACCATCATAGTTTCTAAATCACTGGAAAATAAGTTTGTAAATACGGATCAATTGCATCCTTGACAAAATGATCCGCAGTAAGATATGGAGGAATAAATAGAGGTTAGAAGAAAATTCCTTGAAACAAGTGTTAAAACTGTGATCAGCTGTCCAGCTGGAAAAGCAAACAAGCCAAACTAAACCAGAAAGAAATACTTTATGAAAGCAAAAGTGCAAAAACCCAAGAGAAAACAACCCCTATCTGAATATTATCGAAGAAGATTCAAAATTTTTCAGGAATGGTTGCTTCCAGTTTTCTTTTTAATTAGGGGAATTCTATATTAAAGGAATCAGAAATGATGTGACAGTCCATTACTAAGTAGTGCTCATGATCAAATTTTTGTGTGGCAAGAGCTGTAGAATGAGTTTGTGACAGAAGATGAGCTTAGCAAGGGCCTGTTCTCTGTAAGCCATTTAGCATACTCCCACCACAAATAAAATCAACCATAAATCAAGCCAGAGAGTTCAGAAAATAGGAGTCAGGTCATGATAATGCTGGTGTTAATCAGAGATGTTACAGGATTAGGTATGGGTCTTTTTGATACTGTGTCATAAAGAATGGACATTGGAGTTGTAAACCACAGCTAGATCTACAAAAAATCAGTCAGTTTTTAGATTTCAGTGATACCACCTGAATGTGTGATTAGTTAAATTAAAAGCCCCAAAATGTAGGCATGACCCTCTGGGTAAGCAGAGCAATTCAGCTAGCTAGTGACAGTGGGAAATGCTCATTCAGCAGGACCTCTCAATGCAGGCCATTTTGGGTGGTCCATGGTACTTGCCTTTGCCAATGTCTACAGTTGTTGCATTTTGGATGTCGGAAGTTACACCCCCGCTTATCTTTTATGGACTGATTTTCCATAAGCTTGTCTTATGCATGCCTCTGTCTGGTGATACCTTATCAAAAACTTCATTCAAAGTCCAGAACTTAGGGGCTGTGTACTGTTTTAAACTGATTGCCTTCTAGTTTCAACGACTGAACCTTAGTTATTGTCTAAGTTGGTGGGCGTCACTCACCTTATCGGCTTTCATGATTTTGTAAACCTTGATCATATACTGGGTTATGCTATGCCTAAATAAAGAATTAAAATATTTTCAGTAACAACTCACCAGGCATTTTTTTCATCCTGAGGTTATTTTAGTTTTTTATCTCTGTACATTTCTAAATGCACTATGTCCTTCTTCAGATGCAGAAATTGGAACCACATGTAGTACTTAAAAGGATGGTGCAGCAAGGTCTTTAACAGAGCAAAATCATGTTCTCTGTCTTGTTCTCCATACCCTTCCCAGAGATGCACAATATTTTCTGGGCCTTTTATTTTGTCTGCTGCTGGATGTGAAGCCATGTATTTCAGACATGTCAACATATAGGAACATGACAATTAATATCCAGTATACATTTAATTCAGGTATGTTATTAAGAAACCATTGTTAAGGGAATACTGCACAGGTTTTGGAACTGACTGGTTTCTAGGTTTGGGATCACCATCGTGACTTTTAACTGGAGTATTGGAAAGTATTACACTACAGTTATCTTCTGACTATAACTCTTATATTGTACCAGTTTTTCCTATCAGTGACCTTCAACCTAGTTGGATTTTTTCCTACTGATTATATCTCTAAAAATGTTCAGAGATTATAACAGTCTACAAAAAAAGTCATATAACACACACGTATATTTAAACTAGATATTATGTCCTTACATTTTTTCACTTAATTCATTAATTTTACCTGGGATAGAGTCATACTGAGTGTTTTTTCAACTGAGTGCTCAAGCATGGTGGTATAATTTTAGTGGTGGTTGTTACTTGGTATGCTATATAATACCTATATATTTTAACTCCTCTGAAAGGGACCCTCATTGGTAATATTATCAGTGTTGTGCAAATAATATACAATAATAGTCTAATTATCTCGCTTATTTTCATCTGTGAATTTAAAACTCTTGCTGGTATCTGTGTCGGGTTTCGCATCTGCACTTTTAAACTTCTTTAGTTCAGCTCCCTGTTGGTTTTTTTTTTTCAGTTACCTTGTCTCAATTCTTATTAAGACTGTTTCTCTTTGGTAAATTTCAAAACTACTTTCAATTTTCATTCAAAATTATTTGTGGTCTTCCTTGTCCTTTATTAACTTACAATACTCTGTCATCTACTAATTCATCTTCAGTATTTATCACTGGTCCTCTACCTGTGCAGCATCAGAAGGAAATTCAATGGTTCTTGAGCCAATTCCTGTAATTTTTCTCTTTATATTTGATCTAATCTATAAGCCTGAACTTAGTGAATATCTCTATGACAACAACTTGCAGATCAGCTTCTCTTCTTCTCTCCTCGTCTAATCAAACCCCGCTTTTTTTTCTCTCTCCCTTTCTCTGTTTCTTGATTGGCATTGATGGTACTACCATCCAGCCTATCACTCAAATGTATAATGTGGTTGTGACATTCCTCTTCAATTTCTAGATTTTCAAATCTGGAATGTGCTCAAAAACCTGATGCTTTTGTGAGTATAATAACTTAAGATGTGGGTGTTATGGATATTTCTTTCCCAAGTAGCCATATGGCTAAAACTCTCCTCCAGACTTTTATCATATTATGTGTCGGTTTTTGAAGCACCCTTTTCTGTGGCTTTGCTTATGTGAGTCAGAATTCTGCTACAAGAAGTAATTTCTCATCTTTTTATTTTCACCCTGTAATTTATGCTTATTTCACTAGCATTATCTGCTTCTTTTAATTTTCCAGCACCAAAACCTGCAATTCCCATTTTCCCTTTCCATTTTTCCATCAACTATAATTTTCATGGACTCTCATTTTCACTTTACTCATAATATCAGTTCTTATCATTCCCTCTTTCTAGCATACCTCTACTTTTTCACAGGCTCAAACATATCCTTTGGAAACACACTTAGTGCAAAAAGTAATTCAATTAACCCCTCCAAGCACCACTTTGTGGTGAACACCAGAAAATTGCCAGAAAACTGAAATTTTTACAGTACAAACAATATTTTCATCAACAGCATCCTTTGAAAGAATATTGTGAAGATTGGTTTGGTAAGAACGAGAATTTTCTTCTTCTATTATATAAATATATTAATTTTCTTTTCTAATAATTGCCTGTTTTGAGGAAAAAGAGTGTTTTTCTCTTTTGGTGACTGTGATTCATGTAATAATAAACCACTCCTGTTTCACTAGGCACATCAAGTCCCACTTCAAATTAATAGATTACACTGATACAGCTGAGGAAAAAAAATCAAAGAGTTCAGGAACACCTGAATATTTATCAATTCAAAATTGCAGCCCCTGTAATATGGTGCCATATTTGGCTTCCGCTCTATTATTCAGTTCCAAAAACGTGATACTACTAATACTTCTGGCTTGATTTTTAAGCATTTTCAAGGGGAAGAATGTATCTAACTACACTATTTGGGCACTATTTTGTAGCACAAAGAATCTAACTGTGTTTGTAGAACCATGCAGTTAAAAATATGTGTGCAGCAAGTTAAAAACAAGAGCTCTAAAAGGAGAACCATGCAGCCTGGAGGCAAGTGTCTGAAAACGTGACGGTACGAAATAAAATAGCCTTGCTCTGGGTGCTAGTTTCCAGTCATTTGTACCTCACTCAGCCTACAGCAATACCACAGAAAAAGTCATACACTTTGGGCCATGTTTCAGGAAATTTTTTACCTCATTTTTTACCTCTTATATTACTGCACACTAAGGTTATAGTGTGTCACGTGTACTTGTGTGCAGTGTAGGGGCAAGGGGGGTGGTTTCCATTCTCAGTTGAAGCTGAGAATGATTAAGAAAGGGCCTAATATCTTCTTCCAAGTGAATGCAAGTCTTCCAAATGAAACCTTTTCTTCTATCGTCTATCTTTATTTTTGACAGTTTAATTTATCTCTCATTTATTCAGCAAACAAAGAATGTTGAGCTATGTACAATTCTGACCCTGCAGGGCTGGGTACCTGCTGGCCACCAGGGGTTCATGTCTCCTCTGGAAAGTGGGATAACACCATTTGACCTCGGAAGGTGTTTCTAATCTGCTAAACAATCATGCCTGAGATTTTCTCTTGTAAAGAATATAGAATGCTTGTAGTGTACCAGCAAGCTGATCAGAAACTTTCCCTTTCCCTTGAAAATTCACTTTGAGTATCCTTGTATAGTACATTCTTTTGTTACCTTCAATCCATACAGAAATTCTGTATATATCATCCTAAAAATGAGCACATTATTAAAGTGTTTTTTTGTTTGTTTTGGGGTAGCTTTTATCTAGGGTTTCGTTATTGTTTGCATTAGAGCCGTCCAACATGACCCAGTTTTGGGGCTCTGAAGTTAGGTTTCTGGGTTTGTTTCAAGATGAGCCTTTGGCACACAAGCAGTTTGAAAGATTCAGGCTTGTGACTATCCCATCTTAAAGAAGCAATCTTTGGGAATATTTCCACAGACTGGAAAAGTATTTCAGCTCCCAGATACCCTTTCTAAGGTAGTGTAACCTTAAGGAGTCTAGAACTCTAATGTCAGCGGTACATAAGAATCTGCAAAATAATTTTGAATTAAGGTTTAAGAGTCTTAACAGGGAAAGAGACAACCTACTTGGTCTTATGCAATTATCCTGTCAATTGCTAGGTTTTGCTCTAATGTTAATATGCTCTGAAATGGAAGTTGTGAGGGGCTGTATCTAGCCTTGAGTTTCTGATCAGTGGCATTTGCTCATGTCTAGCTATGGTAGCTCAACACTGCACATTCGAGCACTGGCTGGTTTTACTAAATCTTGGCATGAAACCTACTGGATGAATCCATAGATGGACCTTCTCTAACTTCAGTACCTGATTGATTCTTCTAGCTGTAAGACTTATCATAATCTGGAATTTATTTATTTAGCCCCTATAAAATACATATACAGAGTTTAGAGTTACAGGTTAGAGATTATATAAGCATTCTCATCTACCCATTTTTGAAGACAGAGCTGCAAAGAAATATCCTAATATGTTCATATTTCTTCTGATGATAGTTTGAACTCTTGAAATGTTTTCACCGTTTTCTAAGGCCCAAATCTTCTAGGTCTCAAGAGTTTTGAAAATACAAATTAATTACTAGAACAAATAGTTTTCTGGATGATTATTCAAAGAGTAATGAACAATTCCCTTACAGCTACTCAAGCCTGGCCTTTGAAGTGCGTAATACTGGTACTCATGGGTTTTGTTGTATATCTTCTTCATCTCCCAGATATCTAGCATGGGATAAGGCTAACACCATGGCTGTTGTGAGTTGCAACACAGATTGTGGGCTCTCCTGAAGTGCCTAGAAAGTGCTCTGACTCTTTAAACAGCAGGATAATCCAGCACACCGAATAGAGAACAGAGGGCAGCAAACCTCATGAAAGGTTAAATATTTAAAGGAAAATGTTTCCAGTTCACTGATTCGATTCCCTATTAAAGCAATCTTGTGTTCTTTTGAGAAAATACAATTTTTAAATAATTCTTCATGCACATAGAAACATCCCTTTACTAATCTGTATGCCTGATTAATATTTGTGTGCTATTATTCACTGCTAACTGTCACATTTACATAACTGTCCTGAAAAAAATATGAAAGTTGATTCTTTGTCTTTACTTTGTGATTTCTTTTCATGAGGGAGAAAGATGTATATACACCTTTTACAAACAAGAAATTGTTATCTTCTTTTTTATTCTCATACAGATATCAAGATTATGTTGTTCATGACAGCATGGTAACTTACCCCATGGTGAAATCTTAAAATCTTGCTTGATAGTAACAAATGGAAATAATACTTGAGGAAAAATGGGAGAGTTAAGGGATTTTTTTATTCTTATTATTTGTTTGCTTTAATCTGCCTTGTCTAAACCCTGCTGCTGGTTTACATATTGACATATCCCTCTAAGTTTTGTCCCCCAACAACAGGAGGCCTAGATAGCACAGCTTCACTGTCACTGAGCCAAAACCAGAGGACTTTCATCTAGGTTGCAAACAGCAGATGTTCATGCATCAGATGTGGAGAATTTTGTCTCTCTTCATAATGACATGTTTTATTGCTGTAATTTTGGAGGGTAGAAATCTGGCCAACTATGTGGATGAGTTGGAGAGGACTAAAGAACATTTTTGCAGATTAGGGATTATGGTCACTTCTGACAGCTCCCTTAATGAAAAAGTAGAGGTTATTTAGAGCCAAACGGGTTGCTGAGCTATTTACTCCTGTCTAGTTTAATGAGAAATGGAGATGATTTCTGATAAAGAGGAAGCTGCCCCTAACTAAAAACTTTTCTTCAATCCCTCAGATTTTTTTTGCCATGTGAATCATCCTCTGAGGAATAGTGTTTTACAAGCCTTTTAATCAATGACAAAGACATTTCTTTTTCAAGCAGATGACATTTTTTCCCCTGAATATGTGCCAAAGCTATCTGAAAGAGAACGCTTCAGAGGTGTTCCAACCAGCTGTTGATAACGAGGTATAAAAAAGTTTGTTCTTATTCCACAATAATGCTTTATTCCACAGGAGTAGAGTCCATCCACCTTACAGGAGTAGAGTCCACATGTTGCAAGTATAGCAGCCTCACTGATAAAGATGTTAATCTGATGCTATAGAGTGATGCATCTGAGGCTTCTGGACTACTCTCAAAATACCTGCAGGTACCATTTTAAAGAGTGTACAGGAATGTGCGTATCTCTTCCAAGATTCTTTTCTCTCTGCATATTTATGACCCTATAGTTTTGTGATGATTGTCACCCTCCAACTCTACCTCCTTGGCTTGTCTCTTTCCGTGTTAGGGTGGTTGTTGACCTGCTTTCTCAAATGGTCTCTGTTTCCCTTTCTTTCCTTTTTTTAAATCAGGGACCAGAATATAATCCATTTAATTTTCACAGCTGGCATCTTTGATTTACTATTTATCAGAAAAGAAGGAAGGACTGATGGCGCTGAATCATAGAATCATAGAGCAATAGAATTATCTGGGTTGGAAAAGACCGTAAAGACCATCTAGTTCCAGCCACTAGAGAAGCACTGCACTATTGCTGGAATTCCAATTCCTCGTCATTTTTAATCTGAATAATTTCATTCAGAAACAGGGATAAAATTTTGCTTCTGAAACATATCCAAATAGCTATCCAGGACACTTACAATAATCATGCATATTTGATGTGTTTAAATTATTGTCCAAATACACATAACAAGTCCTTCTTGCTTATAATGGAAAATTTAATGCATAGTCCTTTAGTTTTGTGACACTATTGATCCAAACAAAAAAAAAAAATTGACATTATTGCACCTGCTTTTTCAAACAAAGGAAATCAAATATACACAGTAAAATTTCTGTCACAGGAGCACCTACTCATTAAAGAGACATCTTTATTAATACAATAATTGAGGTTGTATCATGCAAATGCATCCATGTCACACAAAACTGTAGTATATCATCATGTAAATTTATATTTCTATCACAGTTTCTTCTTTCAGAATATCATTTCAGAGTATCTCAGAGCTGTCATCTGACAGGGGCTGATTTTTGTGTCCTACTATTTATGATGTTTTCATGTAGGGAAGGTGTACTCAGAGTGTTTTTGTCAGGACTCATATTTATCTCTCTGGTTTTCTATTTTTGAGCTTTCGAAAGTGGCTGTGGAAAAGTATCTAAACGCATCTGCTCCTCTTTCTTAGCAAACGCTATGAGATGATTCTACCTGTGTTCACCTTCCCAAAACACCAATGCAGGAATTCTAGCTTTTTGTACAAGTCTACACTGGTGTTTTACAGTGATTGTGCCTGCTCCATGGGATGACTGAAACTATTTGCTGATGTTGTAGCAGTAAACTGAACCGGAAGATTTAAATTTTTCAAACCCTCTGTGTAATATTGGCACAGCAACCTGGAACCAGTGGTCTTTCTTTGGTCACTGAATTGATGCAAAATTCACTGAAACAAAGTAGGAAACATTCAAGATGCTGTGATGATACTTTCTTGATATGGTAATAATTGACAGGAATTTTAAGGTGACTCAAATTTTAATTCAAAATAAAAGCTGTTACTCTTGTTAAATGAATGTCAAAAATTAGTAATGTGTGAACCATAGCACCCAAAAAGCCCCCCAGTAAATTAACTTCAGTCTAATAAATGTTTTCACAGCACACCTCCATAAAAAAAAAAACCAGCGAGATAAGAAAAACATAGGGGTAATAAGATTTCTTGCATAGCTTTTCTTTTTAAATGACAAGATACTTAATATGTGACAAGTTCCACTGGGAAACTAAACCCATGATTATTTTGATCCATAAAGTATAACATCTTCTGATTTGAGGGGTTACATCTCAGAACCTGACATAGATAGAGCAGGTATCAAAAGGGTACCACAAAACTAAAAGGTAAGATGTTTTTCTGCGTTCATTTACACGGAGCCAGTGAACAGACACTGGTAATTAGCTGCTTCAGAGAGTCAGAGACCACTGCTAACTCCACTGCCACGACTTGCAGCAAGCACATAAAGCACATGTGCTTGGTTTCCTAAATATTTTCCTCCTTCCATTTCTTTAAGTAACATTTAACTGTATGTAGATCCATGTGGCCAGACTACAGTGTAAGGAAAATAGTGCAGAAAAAAGGACACATTCCAAAAATTGGAATGATGATTGTGAATCTATTCAAATTCTTAGCATTGTGGATGACTGAAAAGTGTTTGAAGTCTTTAATATCTGTGGGGTCACCATTAGAACACTGGAGAATACAGAAATAATTTTGTAGATGTTATAGTAGAAATGCATTCTTTTCAAACTTAAACAGGAAATGGGGAAACAGAGGCCAATGTGGTTAGAGGATATAAAAAGTTAGTATAAGTAATAAGCTGAAGGTTTTTAAGTAACACAAACAATCTGGAAACAGAAAACACTGGGAGTCATAAAAATGTTAAAAACCAAAAGGAAGGAGTGAGTGTAGAATTACAGGGTATATTTCAACCACCTATAAAGACTTCTTTAAATAAAGTATACTTACAGTGAGCACCAGGAAAGTAAAACAGGCAGAGAAATAGGAAAACTAGCTAGTAAAACAGCTATAGAAATTCCAGCAGAAGAGACAAAGAAATGGCATCTTTCATAATGCCATTTAGTTTCACAAGTGAGAGGATAAAACAAGTAGACATGCAAAACATGTATCTAAAATTAGGATTGTTTGATCACAGAATAGAATATCCTGAGTTGGAAGGGACCCACAAGGATCATGGAAGTCCAACTCCTGGTCTTACGCAGGGCAGGCACAACAGGCACACCACGTGCCTGAGAGCATTGTCCAATTGCTTCTTGATCTCTGTCAGGCTGGTGCTGTGACCACTGCCCTGGGGAGCCTGTTCAGTGCCCAGCCACCCTCTGGGTGAAGAACCTTTTTCTAATACCCAACCTAAACCTCCCCTGACACAACTTCAGGCCATTCTCTTGGGTCCTGTCACTGGTTATCACAGAGAACAGATCAGTGCCTGCCCCTCCTCTTCCCCTCACAGGGAAGTTGTAACTGCAGTGAGGTCTCCCCTCAGTCTCCTCTTCTCCAGGCTGAACAGGCCAAGCGGCACCAGTCCCTTCTCACACGGTTTCCCCTCCCCTGCACCCTCCTTGTTGCCCTCCTTTGGACACCTCTCTAATAACTCCACGTTTTTTTCATTGTGGCACCCAAGACTGCCCTCAGCGCTTGAGGTGACCCTAAATGAGTTTTGGGTTAGGAAAGAAGGAAGATGGTTATCACGTCATGTGTAATTCCATGCAGAGCACCAAGAGTTTCATATAGTTTCATATAGGCTCCATATAGTTCCATGGACTGAATCATATTTTAATGAAGGTAGTATTTTTTGGAGTAACTATCACAGAATCACAGAATCACAAAATAGTCTGAGTTGGAAGGGACCCCCAAGGATCACAAAGTCCAACTTTAAGTCAATGTCTTGTACAGGGATCAAACCTGTGACCTTGACATAAAAGCACCATGCTCTTATTTTAATAATGGATTTTCTGATGAAATAAAATACAAAAAAATCAATAAAGTGATTAGATTGATAAAGAATCTATACCTTCTTTAACTACTCAAAGATACCAATTCAGGCGGTGAACATTTGGTATGCAGAGTAGAAGAATTACATTTAACTGCCAGAAATATCTCTTTTTGCTTCTCACAGTTATTTAAAAGACTTCTGTACTGGGAAAAGAAGGCACAGATACTTCTTAAAATACTTCAAACCATTTTTTTCTTTGTTGTATTCCTGTGCTTGATCCTAAGGCTTAGCTGAAGTTGGTTTACATACGTTTTGAAAAGCCTAACAATGCTGTTGTGATCTGTCGCAAAGAGATATCTCATGTTCAGTGAGTGGCCTAGAAACACGGGCTCCCAGGACACAGATGAGGGTTACAGGCCAGGAAACAGCATTGCAGGTCTCTGCCCTGGACCAGAATTCTGCACTGTGCACTCTTTTAGCAATGTGGAAGGGACATTAACAACATGGGGTAGTCTGTGGGCACTTGCCTGATCTAATGTGTAGATACTGTAAATATCTCAACAGTTTTTGTGTAGGATCCATGCAATAGGAGGCTTACTCAAAATCTGATTTGAAATGTTTCAATGGAGAAATTAGCTTTCTGGCCCCAAGTCCTGTTCCAGTTGCAGTGGCCTGTACTGTAAGGTAGGGCAAAGCAGGTGCCTGGAGTGAACACTTGCAGCATGTGGACTTCTGCAAGGTTAAACATGATGCACAAAATGGTGGAACAGACCTTATTAGGTTACAACTGCTCAGATATCTGCTTAATGTAACAGTTGACAATAAAGTGTATTTCTCTGACTTCTGCCAGGGCTTAAATGAAACAAGTTAATTCCTTCTGATATACACTAAAGTAAGAAAACCACTGTAATTCTATTGCAGACTGATACAAGTGCAGCTGACTTTTTTATGTCTCTGATACCCTGGTTTCCTGTGTTCATATCTCTTGGGTTTGGGATAAATACCTACTGTGTTATTGCAAATTCAGCATTTGCATAGAAATACTTAAGGCAGAATATATTCAGAACACTTTAGAAAAAGGGATTCAATCCAAACAATTCGTCTGTGTACTGAAAGATTCATCTCATGTCTTGGAGTACAGGAATTTTGGTAATGCCAGGACATGTTTTCACTCACAGGACATAGCACAGTATGTTCCCAGTCTTGGGTCATATCTGTATGGTCGAACTGGAGCCACTTATCACTAACAGCTGAGATATGATCTTGTTGCTTTTCTTTGAATATCTTCACTGCCATGTGAAGAAAAATTCCACATTTTACCTGATGGAAACTAACATAAATCATCATCTATTTTTCTTTATTCGCCTTCTCTCATGGGTGATTTGATTATCCCAAAAATCATATACTTTAGGGCAGGTTAGGGGAATCCTTTTTCTTAAATGGTCAATTACTAACCACTTGGCAGTGGCTTCATATAACTTAAGGGAAATAGTCATAGCATATTTGGCTTTTTCCTCCAAAATTGGGTCCAGTGCTGTTTCTCTGAAAAATAGTATTTTCAATCAAGAAGTAATTTTCACTAGAAAAAAAAATCATTCATGGGAGATCATCTGATGTTTTCTGGAAGGCAGTACCAGATGCTTTCTCTAATAGAGTATTGCAGTTTACATAAAAGTTTCATCAGCCTATTGGTTGGGAAAACATTTTTACCCTCTAGCAGTTTGTTAAGTTTTGTCCAATCCATCAAACAAACATTTGTATTCTGCATGGTGCTGCTTGCAATATCCCAGTCATATAACTGAAATATGTCACCAAGTGATGCAAGCAGGTGCTGGATCCAATTCATAACTGTGCTAAATCTTTTTTTGAACATTTTAGAGTTGTAATATTTCATATTTTCATAGCACTTTCCATTCTGTGGGCTCTAAAGGCTTAAATTTCCCATTCAGGAAGGCAGAAAACTCAAGCTAAATGAAGAATCAGAGGTGATGTTCTCTTTTAAAAAAGTTTCATTTTAGTTTGGAGAAGGCCGATGACCTCTTTGCATATGTATCAAAAACAAAAAGACAATGGATGATAGCCTACTTACAATTTTTATAACTTGCAAATGTAAAGTTCCATTAGTCTTGGTGGCAATGGAGTCTGGATATTTACACACGGAAAGTACCCTTCCTGCAAAATATTGCTCAATTTGAAACATGTCTAGAAAATATTTTTAAAATAATATTTCAGAAGAAATAAAATATAGTTTACTTTTACGGCCTTTTTTTCTGCTTTCTGTCAATATGTGGTAAAATGCCAATCATTTCTGGAAGCTTCGAAAAATTTTTTAAAATTTCATTCTGCACCAAACTAATATATCTTTGCAGTGTGTCCAGAAGATTTGATCTTGGGTAGCTGTAGCCGTGTCATAGAAGCTTCTTTATTCTAAACCTACCCTCTTCATTTTTATCCTACTCTCTCTGTAAAAAAAATAGTTAAAGAGCATCCACAAGCAAGGAGTAGTCCACTACCACATAGCTACTCTAAGGTTTTCATTTGTCTGCAGAAATTTTATTTGAAGTAAGATTAATTTGGTGCTTTGGGTCTTACTTTACTAAGATGCTAAGTTGTTTTTCAGCTTGCCACAGATAATCATAATGAATCGAGCTTGTTCTGTTCCCACGTTCAGTTAGAAGTCACTCACAGCTTATCATCCATTTCAGCAACAGGTGCCCAAGCACTCTCTCAGAGGAGCAGGACTTCCTGGGTAAAAGCCAGTTGTATATTCAAATATTCTTATTAAAAAAAGAAAAAAAAAAGCAAAAAGAAAAAAAAAGCTTTTTAAGAGATAGCTTTGGAAAGATATAGAAAATTAGTCCTATGGCCTATTTCTGCAATTTCAACACTTCAGTATCCATTTTCCCCAACAAAGCCCATCCAAAATGCTATAAGCAAGAATTCCCCACTGACATTTTCCATTTAAAATTACTATTATTCTGGCTTAAGATAAGTTTCCTAGTATAGAAGGAACAATTCCTAGAAAACAAGTCTGATAGCATGTAATAATAAAGAAACAAGATGTCTGATTACTTGATCAACATATAATTACATAATCACTTATAATATTCTCTTTTGTTTGAGGTTTGTAGAATCTATCTGCAGCTTTAAGCATTTTCATGTGACACCTTTGTCAAAATGAAAAAAATCAGTTTATTGATATGAGTTTACTATTCAGCTAGACAGACACATGGAGTACCACATCATCTCTCCACCTCTTTTTAACAATCCTGAATCACAAAGAGTGCATATGGCAGAAGGGGAGGGGACCAATGTACTTCACATCAGTGAAGTCTCTGCTCTGTTTAATGGACCTGGCACTTATTGCACTGCTGAAGCTTACTGAGCTTATGTGCAATGACAGCATGCTAATATATTGCCTCTTAAGTCAGCGTCAAGTAAAAAAGGTATTGGACTTGGAAAGACTAAAATTTTCCCAGCGCAGTCAATATGTGCTTATGATTCTGGGGCCATAGGATAGCCATTTACTCTTTAGCGGTTCACTATTATTGCAATTATTCACTAATTCTACCAGACTTCTTGTTGAGTAATCTTCAGTGGCCTCCCAAAGATTCACAAGTTTGAAATGCTAGTTGGGAGTATAAACCTCCTCGGAAAAATTAATCTCTTTAACTAGCTACACTTCTTGGAGCACTGGCAGCAGCATGGAAAGATGTTTTAAGAAACATAACAATGGGATTATACAACCTGCCGACACATAAACCCCCTTATTTTTCTTCCTCATTTTGAAAATCCCCTACTACTTGGGCTCAAGAATAAATAACCACTGATCTCCATTTGACATCATCTCTTCCCTAACAGACTGCTGCTGTTTGCCTTTTTCATACTCAGGAATTGAACAGGAGTCGTGTGTTTTCTACTTCAAAACAGAAACAGAGAAACAAATGCTTCATTTGGAGTGAGATGGATTGCTTAAAGACAAAAAAAATGGGTAGTTTCTTGAAAGGAGAGCTGCTTTTGAGAACACAAGAATTAAATTTTATCCTGGAAATTGCTGTTGGTTTTGAGTGGTTTGGGTTTTTTATTTTATGTTGTAACTATTTTTCTCCTGAGCCTCTTCCTTTTAGATCAGATTTAATCTTACCCATGCTTTCCATCACTTAAATTTTAATATAATTCCTTCTCTCTCCAGAGGGTATAAAAATAAAAGTAAACTTCAGAAGATTTTTTTAAATTTAGACTAAAGGGAAGAGGAAAGGGAGGAAGAATACAACAATCTCTCCGTAGCACAGAAGCATTTAATCTAAAGACTGTGTTGATGGGAAAAAAAAGCCATACTACACACAGGATAACTGTAATTTCTCTTTGAGTAAAGACATATGTAACTAAGACAGAGACAAGAGCTCTCTATTTCACTCCATCTGTGATTCAAACTCGGTACGGTTTCTGAGTACTCTGAGCAAAACAATTTCAAATATTTTAGTCAGTATCTGGCAGACACCTCCGGTTTCTGATAAAAGAGGACATAAGAGAGACTGATGATGATATTGGCTGTGCTATTTCTAACTTTTTTTCTGTATCATTTCAAGTGTGTTCCTTTTACTAATGACACACCTGTAGCTCCAGATTGTTGACTCTTGTATACTGTTTTGTATTCTTACCTTTGGGGATAAAAAACAAATCAAATCAAAGCTAGAGGGTAATGCTAACCTATGTATAAAATTTCAAAACATAAATTCGCACCATTGAGTTGTAAGAGAAGCAAGTTGCATTTGAGTGGGAATTTTCTGTAAATTTCTACTCTGTCCCAAGAGAGCTTGCACTTTTTCCTTGTTTCTTCTTCTTCTTTTTTTTCCATTTACAGGGGAAGGAGGGAAAATGTGTCTGGCAGGAAAGCATGGAGAATTTAATTCTTAGTGATAACCAAGTGTTTACTTTCTCCCAGCTCTCGATCTGCCTATCTGACTAATTGGTGTGACATTAAAGAGGTCTTAAGACAAACACATTGTGAACCTACTTCAAAGATACTAAAATTGGAAGGGGAAAGGGGGACAGAATCTGCTTTTGATTTCTGGTACTAAAGAAAGAGTACAAGAAAACAAGAAAGAAACTCCTGGCTTTGAATTCTCTTTAGTGGTTGGGTACTTCTTTATAGTAAAACTTTCAGTGGGAAGAAATTTCCATTTTTCATTAATTTCTAGTATGCAAGTATTTACTGAGATTCTAAAAGACACTTTTATTTCTAATTTTCATGTTCTGCAATGTCAGTTAGTTTTCTCAGTGAATATGAGTACCTCCCAAGACATCAGTTTGTTTTCTTAAATATCTAAATATATTTTAGAGCTGCCCCACTAATACCTGGTACTGTGTGTTATTCCTTGATGCTTAAAGTGCTTTGAGGTACATTGATTATTTGGATGCATGTTCAGTGTGTGATTAAGCTTCCTTATTATACTTATAGTTTTAGATTTTTGTGGAACTCAAAGATCTGTGAAAACAAACACAATTGTTTTATGTGATGCTGCTGTTGTGACGGCATGTTTGAAGGGATCAGTCTTGGCAGAAGAAAGTAATAGTGGTCTGGAATTGTGGGAGCTTTGGCTGCTGAAAAATTACCTAGAGAAAGGTATCCCCTCAGTCTGTGTAAGAGCAAGGAAAATATAAATTTATTTTTCTTGTTCATTAGTTTAGTCAAATAAATTTGTATTCTAGAATTACTTTAAAATGCTAGAATGGAAAATATAAATAACAGAATGACAGAAGCATTTAGATTAGAAAAGATTTCCAAACCCATCAAATTCAACCTTTGCTTGATCACCACCTTGTCAACTAGACTACGACACTAAATGCCATGTCTGGTTCTCTTGAATATCTCCAGGGACAGGCACTCAACCACCACCACCTCCTTGAGTGATTCCAGTGTCTAACAACCCTTTGCATGATGAAATTCCTCCTGATGTCCAACCTGAACCTCCCCTGGAACACCTTGAGGCCTGCGTCGCTCATTTCCTGGAAGAAGAGCCCGATCCCCAGCTCTCCTTTCAGGCACTTGTACAGAGCAGCAAGGTCTCCCCTGAGACTCCTTTTCTGCAGGCTAAACACCCCCAGCTCCTTCAGCAGCTCCTCATAGGACCTGTGTTCCAGACCCTTCCCCACCTCTGTTGCCCTTCTCTGGACATGCTCCTGCAGCTCAATGTCTTTCTTGTTGTGAGGGATCCAAAACTGAGCACAGGATAAGGTGGTCTAACCAGTGCCCAGCAGAATGGGATGGTCACTGCCCTGGCCACACTATTTTTGGTATAACCCAGGATGTCACTCTACCCCCAGCCTGTAGCACTGAAGCTGTTGTGACTAAAGTGTAGGACCTGGCACTTTGCCTTGATGAACCTCATCCAATTGGTCTCAGCCCATTGATCCAGCCTGTACAGATTCCTCTGCAGAGCCTTCCCACTGTCCAGCAGATTAACACTCCCACTCAACTTACTGTTGCCCGTCAACTTACTGAGGATACTTTTGATCATGTCATCCATATTATTTATTGTCAATAAATACATTAAACAGGACAGGGCCCAACAGTGATTCCTGTCAGACACCAGCAGTGACCAGATATCCACTGGATGTAGCTGCATTCACCACTACTGCTTTCTTACCCAACAAAGATTATGCCTGTCCAGGCTCTGGGCTGACAGATTTTCCAGAAGAATGCAGTGGGAAGTGGTGTCCGTGGCTTTTCTGAAGTCCAGGCAGACAACATCCACAGCCTTCCCCTCACCCACCAGGTGGGTCACCATGAAGGGAGACCAGCTTGGTCAGGCAGGACCCGCTCTTCCTAAACCTGTGTTGGCTGTGATCCTGGCCCCTTGGTTGTCCCACATATCCTGAGTGATCGCAATCAAGAAGATCTGCTCCATAACCTTGCCAGGTACTGAGGTCAGTCTGACAGGCCTGTAGTTCCCCAGATCCTCCCACTGACATCTCCAGTGGATGGATGTCACACTGGCCAACCTCCAGCCACCTCCCGAGTGAGCCAGGACTGATGGTAAATAATGGATGGTGGCTACCTCAGTACCTTTGGAAGAATCTGTATCCATTCCTAGACATAGGAGTGTCTAAATGGCTCAGCAGGTCACTACCTACCTCCTCTTGGATTACAGGGGGTCTAATCGGCCCCGAGTCCCTGTCTACCAGCTAAAAGGGCTCATTGCTCTGAAGATAACCAGTCTTACTGTTGAAGGCTGAGGCAAAGAAGGTGTTCAGTACCCCAGTTTTTACCTAAATTTAAATGGATGTGTCTGAAGAAGTGGTATGGCCATATCAATGCTGGTGCTATGAAACCTGAAGCTGGAACATATGAGATGATGCATTTGAATACGAGTTAGTGAGCTTGTGGGGAAATGAAATTATGTCTGGCAAGCTTTTAAAATTCCTCACAAGGTGAGCTGCTGGCTAGTGAGGAATGTGAGTGCAGACAGCCTGCAGGTCAGAGCCTGGATTCAAACGTGTGAAAGGAGAAATCTGCTCTGGGAGCATCAGCAGAAGTCACAGTGAATGACTTGCTTTTGAATTCCGGAAACTTTTGTTGAGCATCACTGCTGACGTTTGTCATGCCATGATGTTTCCATCAATCTTCCTTCCATAATGTTTTGGAAGGACTTCTGAGGAACACTGGTGGTAACTAAAGCTCCAAGTGGAAAATCCCATGGAGGCAAAGCAGTGACTGTATGTTTTTCCTTTGTTCTATGTGGTACCACTGTGAGATATGTAGCATAGCTCAATGCAATTTTAGTAATTACAGTTTACTGAGGATGAAATACTATGAAAAAACCAAATTTTCAATTCTCGCCATAAGAAAATATATATGTGTGTTCACACACAGGGATATGTGACTGGAATTGAGGATTAATTTTTTCCAGAACTGTTAAATTCTGGGAATTTTAAAACACTTGCTCTTTTCCTTTCACTCACAGTCCTTTCAATCCCTCTCTGACTTTTGTGATCTCAACACTACTATTATGCTAGTTTCCAGTAAGTATGACAAACTGTTCTAATTAAGTAATTTAAAACAACAGTTTGATTGCAAACATATGTGTAACTAAATGTGTTCCTAAATTAATTTTCCACTGTTTTTTTTGTGAAAATTATATGGCTTCAATCACTGTAAGTGTGATTTAGGAAAGCTGGAGTTGTTGGAACCCACTGTTTTGTGACAAGAGGATGCATTCCTTGTTTATTGAAATATAGTGCTGGTAATATGTGTTTACAAGGAATATATACAGTTTGTTGAAGTTGAATTCAACTAGCATAAATATTTTACATAATACTGCTGAAAAAACTTAAACCTAAGGAAGTGGCTGTCTTTTGAGCATTCAAATGTAAAATACCTTGCCTCAATTTAAGAATTAAAAATATTTATTTATTTGGCATTTATGGCATGACAGAGTTATTTAGGTACTACTGTAAAGAACTACTAATGCTTTCAGTATTACTTTTTTATCATATTTTAAATTGAACACTTTAAATTTAAGATACCTCTTTAAATCTTCGTAGTAAATATTTTGTTTCTGTAAGTACAGTGTTTGATGATATAGTTTTCTAAAATCAAGATTCTAGACATAAATCTAAACAAAAGCTTGTTTAAATGTGGAGTGGAAGATAAGGAGAAGGTCTGCAAAAAAAAAAAATTAACCTCAGCATGGAAGAAATTAAAGGAAGGCTCATTAATCTGCTGTAGAAATGGCTGGTTTGAGTTCAGTGTTCAAGCTCCCTGTTCTCTAATTAGGCATAGCTAGGCTTTTGTGAGGCTGGTCCTCAACAGTTCACTCGCTAAACTGGGAGGTATTTAGTTTTCATCTCTACTTGCTATAAATTCAGTGATTTGCTCTAAGATGCACTTCTCTCAAATAGGAATTCAAAATCCCAACAACTTCAGGAAAAAAGGTATACGTGCAAGATGTTCATTCCACTTTCATTCAGCCAGAGATAGGAGAAGTCACCATCATTAGAAATGTCCTGTCTGAGGATACCCAGTCTCCTTCTGGGGCAGGTCTTAGATTAGATACCAGGTCTTTAAATCTCTTCCTGGGTTTTAAAGGGGTTATACATCAGTGATGTTGTCAAATTCCCAGCTGAAATCAATCGAATTTTGTATGGTATAAACAGAACAGGCAAAATTATTATTTTCAAACCAGTATGGTAATAAATGGAGGACATTAGTGACAGGAAAAAAATGAATGATTGTGTTTGCTATATATTAATATTTTAAAGCGATCCAAGTCCTATCATTTGCAGCTCCAGAAAGAGAAGTATTTTCTTTACCAAAGCTACTCTATCAGACAACAGAGTTTCATGTCTTCCCCTTCTCAGCACTCACAGAACTTGCTTCAAGGCCCAAAGTGCTGAAGTGCCCTGGCAGATCACCCCAGGACTTACATGCAACTTTCTTCTCAGAAACAGAGAATGAGGGTCCAGTATCCACCTTCAGATCTTCTCGTCTGGGTTGCAAGCACACTCCCTGACTGCTGTCCTTTACTGCCACTTTATCCATGTCCCCTGAGGTCAACAAAGACAGCTTTTTAGCTTGCAACATCATGTCCTTACTAACGAAATCCTATCTTCTTTTCCTGAAACATTTAAAAAACCACAGACACCAGCTTTACCTGTCAAAAATTTGTCAGAGGGCAGAAAAAAGCAGTATTTCAAAAAGGAGAAATACATCTTCTTAAGGAAAAATATATATTCTTGCTTTTGTTGAAAACAAGGGTGTCTTTAGAAAGGCTAAGAACCACTAGCAATTCAAGAATATCCTCAATTCTGCCTTTTTATAATACACATCTTTCTACTCAGTGCACATACACTATATGTAACAGTTCTCTGAAAATCTAACAGCAGACTGAAACTTGATCTGTGCATGACAGCCAGAAGGCAATATATTTTAATATCTTAATGGACTTTCACCTCTACAGACTTTAAGATAATTTTGCTTCATCAAAAATAATTCCAAAGACATCCTTGATCTGTTCTCATCTGGGTACCCTTTGTAACATCAACTCCAAGGTCTCTGGACTGTGGAAGGGAGTCCAGAAGTCACTCTCTGTTGCAGGGGGGCTCTTCAGAGTTTCAAAGAGAAGACTCATAAGGTCATAAGGAGGAGATAACAGTGGTATGTTATAGCCTCAAGAGTAGGGCAATGACCTGCTTCTCATTGTCAAAAGCCCGTTCTGAGTATTATTCAATATTTGATATAATACATTCACAGATAGCCAGTAATTTTGATCTAAAGTACATGCTTTTATTCAATAAAGCTGTTAAAGATTATAACTTGGTCTTTGTAGTTGCATGGATTTGGCTTTTAGAGTAGATTAGAACTTATATGTACAACGAATCATTTTTTTTTTTCTTGATGTGTTACCTCATCTCAACTGAAGATAATGCACAAAAAGTCTCTCAAAATTATTACATTATGGACATGCACAACCTCAAGATTTATTATTCTCCTTAAGTATTTAAAATTCCATCAGAATGAGGTCAAAAGGAACAAATTTTGGGGAACAGAAATACTGTCATTACAGCTTAAAAAAAAATAAAGTGACTGTGTTTTCTGATGCAACAAATTTTAATACACTTTCTGAGTAAGCCTTTTCAGGTCTTGACAGTGGAAGGAGTATGTTACATGCCAGCTGGAATAAAACACAAGTACTTTGGACATCTTCCAAAGAATTACATGCCAGGATATTGAAAAGTTTCAAGTATCCCACTGTGCCACACAACAGAGCCAATGCTTTTTCTCCTCAAGTCAACTGCTTTGCATTAAATGGAAGCAGAGACATAAGAATGGAAGTATCTTGTTAGCAAAAAGTGAATCAATGTTGTCTATTTGCTTAAGGCCTCATATGATTCCTCTCACTAAGAGTGTCAACCAACCAAATATTTAAGAATACTGGTTGGTCTGACAAACTTTATTCTCACACGTAGAGACTATTTTTCTCAACTTTTGAACCTATCAGGGGGTGTTGCAGGAGTACCCAAATTATTTGACAACTGACAAAAATACAGACTTTATATTTAGTTTCATAAACCTTTGTTTCTTATTTTAAAGTTTCAAGGATATAATAGTTTCTAAAGGATGTTTCCTCGTTATATTAATGTGAAAATAGCCAGATCTTTAAAAGGCAAATTCACCAAGTACTAGATTGTTCACCCACTAACAGGGAATGCTAGTTGGAGTAGGCCATGAAGACACAGGTTAGTTTTACCCTATTGATGATGTGTTGATGCAAAACAGTGTCTGAGCTTTTGCATAACGTGCAAATTTTAAATCCTGCATTTCAGAAATTTCAACCACTGAAGCTAAGGAAAAAAAAAAAAAGTCAATATTCATTTTCACTCATTTCCATGCAGAGTATTTGACAGGTGTGACCCAAGTGTGAGTCAGTGGCCTCTCAAACATCTGTACTTGGAAAAGCTAGGAACCTAACTACCTATACTTAAGGAAGCCCAGAAGCCTCGCTCCAGAAGGTCGAATCCGTATCATTAAGTGCCTACTTGCTCAGGTTCTGCCTGCAAGTCCAGCACGCCTGCTGGGGCCAGCATCCACTCAGCCACAGAAGACTATGTCCCTTCTCGTCTCAGGTGGCCTCAGGCTCCCTTTGGCCTCTCTTGAGGTCTGGAGTTGATCCTCTTTGTTTCAGTGGATCCAGTACACGGCTTTTGTGTGACAAGGCCTATTCCCAAGTCCATAGGACACTTTTCAATAGACTGAGGGGATTTTGAGCTTCCTTGAAACTTTAGAAATGCCAGTTGACAATTTTTAAGCATCAGTTAAATAGGTATTCAGAGCTTGTGAGAGTTTGATTCCATATATCAGCATTTCTTGCTAAGAATTCAAAGTCCTGTGTCTAATCCCTCCTCTAGTGTTTAATTGTCACAGGAACAGGAAGTAGTCCATGGGTTAAAACACAGTTATGACAGTGAATATATTTTAACAAGTACTAATTGAAGCAATTGGAAATATAAGAACTTAAAACTCTCTCATGGTTTATCATACTTATCTTTTGTAATAAGAAAATAAACAGAAACTGTTATGAAGACTTCTAATGCTTGATTTGGCTTTGATTTGGCAGTGCTGCAGAAAAACAAAGCTGAGTCACCTTAGTCCAAATGATACATAAGAAAGCTATAGCGGTTAATTCTGCACAGAGATTTTTTGCACCTTAATTTGAAATTCTTTTCTTTGTGTCTGTACATGTATAAAGTCCTGTCAAAGGTGATGTCAAATCAAAGAGATGATTTTTTTACATTTTCCTCTTTTTTATTCTACAGTTTATACTCATCTTTTACTCCTTAGCTTGGTGAGTGCAAAGATTTAGAATCTATGACATGCAAAAAACATTTCAGCTATAATAAACTCCTGCTCCATAACAACAGACCTACCAGCTTCAAAAGGCATCATCATATAAAAGCTGAGGCTTGATAAAAATTTAAACACTTCAGAATAAATGATCACTGGAGGATCGTGGGAACGGGAATGCATTTTTTCCTCACTTCTTCAATAAACACCCACAATAATTACATCCTTCCTGTCATAGAAAACAGAAGTGAGCATCAAAAATCTTAAACAAGGCACAAGTTACAAGTTTCTGCTTCTCACTCTACTGATTGAAATTGCACAGATGAACTCTTCCCTTATGCAACCTGCAGAACAGCAAAAGGACTTCTGCCTTGACTTGGGGTATCCCCTGAGAACAGAGCAGTATCTAAGCACACCCTAAAAATCTGCTTCACCTGATGGACTTTGAGACCTCAGGTCCTTGGCTCCTACACCAACTGGACTGAGCATATAAAAGCAATCTTTCTAGAAGAAATCTCTCTTTGTACTTAGATTACTTGCTTTGTGCAGTATCAAAATATTTGGATCCCAAAATCATAAATACAAATTATCAGCCCAGCAATTTCTGTAAAACTTGGGTTCATGTGTGCACTTCAGAGAAGGCATAGTGGCATGAAAATTTAGGAATGGGAATATAGATTCTAGTATGTGTCAAAGTAAGAAAAAACTCCTTTGAACTTCACAGAGAAAGAAGAGATGGTCTCTGTAGTAGGTTGAGGAAGACTAAACTAGCTGTAAACTGACTAACTGTTGGCTTGATTGTCCATTTTATCAGATTACACAGGTTTAGGATTGTATTTGCTTCCAGTGCCTCTAGTTTAAGTAACTTCTGAAACAGAAGGTCAGTGCTATAAAAAATTTATGGAAACTTTAATCAACAACTTCAATCAATTTGCAAAATTGAGCAGAGTTTTAAGAACTTGCCTTTGTAGCTCTTTCTTTGTTGTTTGTTTGATTGTTTTTTCATTCAAATACTGACAAGGTTGAAGTCACATTTACACAGGTAAATTAAGTTAAATGGGCCTTTCTGTGTTTGTCAAGCACACTACTGATGCATTATTTTGCAAGTGCAGAAAATATAATAGAAATTATCAGAGAGGCACAAATGAGGATATTTATATTAAGCCTTCTGATGTTTACCATTTTATCTCTTGATGAAATCTGATTTGGTGTAAAAAACTTCAAAACACTATCTTCAAATATTAAGAGATTGAGTGATAACAAGGGTGAAAGAAAATTCAAGTTGTTCTTCTTTTACTAATCTCTGGATACCAGAGAAGCCTAAGTTTGCTGTTGCCACACAAAATAATGCATAAACCAATGATTTTCACCACCTTTCAGACTGTAAATTATATGTGGAAATTTCTTTTCATTCACTTCTCTATACTTTTAAAATTTATTTTCAGAATAAAGTTATCCTATGTAACATCTTCTAAGGCAAGAATATTCAATGCTAATTAAATTTAACATTTTTCTATGCTAAAAAAAAATCAATATAGGAGAGATTTATATGGCAAATTACTACATATGGTACTTTACACCTGTAGCAAAATTAATTTAGGTAAACTTAGTAGTTAGATAAAAGTATTCAGCAATATAATTTTAGAGTGACTGGATGATTTGAGACTTCAGGAACAGAAGTGTATGTGTACTGGGTTAGAGATAAGGACCCTTTAACCCTGTGTCTGGTATTGAATTCCCACAGAAGCAAGAGACAATTACACAGAACAAGAGCACATTCTACGGAATTTAAGACAGAGTATTCTTGTGACTTGACTTTGATGGGTCAATATTTCTGCTAAAAGATAAGATGGGACATACTGAAGAACTGTCACAAAACATTTTTACAGATGTTTAGACCAAACTGATTCCCTCTTTAAACCAGGCTCACAGACTATGGGTCAGACCTTCAGGTAATAAAGCTCAAGCATGTGAGTTATAAATTTAATTATTGGGACTTTTCTGAAAGTTGAAATAGCCTGTTCTTCTCTCTCTACATGTTACCTACTAATCTACTACTACTGCTACTACTACTACTACTACTACTACTAATCAAGTTACTAGGCTTGATTTTTGAAAAAAACTGTCTATATTTGAATGGAAAAATTCATTCTGATCTGTATTCTCTTCCTACATTTTGCAATATTACATCATGTTAAAAAAAAAAACAAAACCCCATGATAAAACTGCCTTTGGCTGCCTCCTGGATACTACTGCTTTTTCTTGACAGTTGCTACAAATATCAGAAACTATTTCATTGTCTTGAAAGCACATAGATAATCAAATACCTGAAAAAGTTGTTCATGTGTTGGTTTTCATGTGTTTTCACTGTTTTGTATTTTCTCTACTTGTCAAATGAGATTATAATCCAGAGTATAAAGGATCTAGAGCTGCTTGTTCTAAATCAGTACCTAATAATGGACTGGTGGTAATTATCAAGGAAACAAATGGCAGGCCCTTGATTCTGAAGACTTCTCTTAGCAATAGTTTTTACAGAGGGAGAAGGGGAATTGTGAGTTTTCCCAGCACAGCTGCAGAGAATCGTAAATTCTCTGGAATAAATTCAAGGCTGAGGTAAACAAGAACGTCATTTTGTTCGGATTACATTGGTCAATTAGAAGTTAGGATATCCACTGAAAAGATTACTGCTTTGAAAATACCTGGCATCACTTCTCAGAGAAGCATTAAATGAAAAACCTGAATGTGTCATTGCGCAACTGGCATTTTGAAGATAGGTCATAGGTCCTGAGAGACTACAAGACATGATGTAACAGATTCCAGGTAAATTGATGGTAGAAATTCACAAGGAGATTGTTTCATATAACATATAGTTTAAAGTAATAGCAGTAAAAAAAAAAATCATAGTGTAAAAGCATTAATGTCTAAATGAGTAACAGATGACATTAGCAAATTGGAAACCTCACAGATTAAAAATCATAATTATCTGAATTTAGAAAGGGAATATGGGAATATTTTTCTATAATTTAAAAGATCCTAACTGGTGTCCCTGGCTACTTGGGTCTGTAATGTTATAGGTCCAGTCCAGCGAGGCATGGACAGAACCAGCATTTTCTTGTGCCTTAACTTAGAGAACTGTCAGTACTTCAAGGGACTACTTGGCACTCACACAGTCCAGCCCAATGTTCTTCAGTGAGTAATGGATCCTTCCCATTTATGTTTCTGGCTTCCTTCTCTTCGTTTGCACCATGGCTTTTAACATAATTTGAATCTGGGGAATAGAGGACGAAGTGGTAGAGATTCATTGTCTGTCAATAGATAATTCATCAATCTAAAAGTAAAGCCTCGAACATGTGAATGATCACCTTTGCTGTATGGTGTACAACACAGAAGGAGTAGGTTTTTTAATTGCAGTAGCTGGAGTGGGCTTTGAGATAAAGGCTCTATAAATCCACTGTAGATCTGCAGGTTAAAGAGTTTTTAACCTTTGTATTCTTGCTACTGTACTCTAGTCCTTTTCCGTGTTTGGGTTACTCATTTAATCTGGCATTTCTCTAGCTCAGACTATTCTTATTGAGGTGCTTTAGGAAATAATCCAGACAGTGTTTTTCTGCTAAGCTCCAGATGTTTGCAATAATGTACTACTGAAGTGAATGCCAGCAGTTAAAGGATATTCCTCCACAGGAAATACTTTGCATCTGACACCAACCAACAGCTCCTTAGGGGAAAAAAAAGCACCAATTTGTTAGCTGACAGTTAACCAGTAAACAGGAAAGTAATCTTGGTAAACTTAAAATTAAATATATAACCTCCTATAACTGAGTTTGAAACACAAATGATAAAAATTACTAATATAAATTATTGCTTGAGGATTACTGCAGAAACATATTCAGCCAACCTTCTCCTTTCAATTTTACCACTTTGTTTACCACCATACTTTACATTTTGAAAAGGGAATTGCTCCTTTCCAAGCAATTATGCTGAACATATTCAAGAGAGAAAAAAATATTCTTTATCTCCCTCCATTCCTGCACTTTAAAAGCATTTTGATAGATATTAGCAGGAGACATGCAATAAGCATGCTATAAGAGTGTTTTTCCTTGCCTGACCCATTTCATAATTTTTTCCCTTTAATATTCTATTGATTCACATTAAGACAGCCATTTCTGTTAATTCTTTCCTCCAAAGCAATGTACAGTGAACTGAGTACTTACTGTGAGAGCAAATACATCTGTGCATCTTTCAAGGCTCTGCATTCATAAAGTTCAGTGTTCTTATTCTCCCCCATTAAATTAATAGATTGCTTTTTATGCTTGCCTATACAGTGGATCTTCTTTGAGTCAAAGCATTCTACAGAGAATTATTTACATTATGTTAGAAGTCATGGTATAATATGGATGGACAAAACTTACAAAATTCATATAACTTTGACAAAGTTCACATCACCCCTAGATATTGTATTCTGACTGAATTTGGTTTTATTATCCTGACTAAATCCATAGGCAGTACGTGGTTGGGTTTTACACTGAAAACTGTACCTTTATTGAATTAAAACAAATCACAGATATATTTAGTACTCATTTTTCAATAAGATGCTCCATTTCTTTATCTAGCTGCTGAGGGACTAGTTTGGAGAAAATAAATAGTTTAAATTCTTTCTCTTGAGCACTTTTCACATCTTTTGACATTTTTAGAGAAATACCACTAGGTAAAATTTTATGGGAAAAAAGAGCCCACTGCAATTTAGTCCCTGGGGAATATTCCAGATGCAGAATGGGTTCATATGCTATGATTGTTTACAGCTCACCAAGGAAGCCTGATAGAACAGAAGAGATTCAAAAAAGGAGTTAGTTTCAACATGTTTATCCTCCAGCACTTACTTCCCCATGAAGCTGTAGTAAATCTTGTGCGTTGACATTCAATACAGAGACATGAATATAGATTTTTCTTTAAACTGTGTTAATAAATGTGACACTCCATCCTGAGCAGATTGAAGTAATTGAACATAAGTGATGCACAGGATACATTTTATTCATATTTAATAGAGAAATTACTGCATATATGTTTTTAAGTTAGGAGAAAATAACTGCTTTTTGTTTTCACAACATCTCTCAACAAAGGATTTGCCAGATAAGAAAAGTAACTTTTATTGTCATCCTCATTTTACACATTACAAACAACATGCAAAGAAAATAAGTTTGGATTCCATAAAACTCTGCTCTACTTTAACTTCTAAAGGAGAATAAGATAGTTTGAGGTGTGTGTTCAGCTTCTTGGCTCCATGCCTAGAGTTCTACTTTACAAATAATCAATCCTGAACCATGCTTACTAATATATAAATCCTTAAGAGAAGTGTCTGAGGATTGACAGAAAGCATGATATGACTTTCATGTTATACATATGGTATGTATGATTTTGAATCAATATCAAGGACAAAAAGGGTGCAGAAGTAGGACAAGTAATTGGTGCAAAGGGTCATGTTGCCCCAGTTCTGTAGCTACATTTTGGAAATGAGCAAACTTAATTCAGAAGTGCCTTTTTCTTTTAAATCTTTTTTTAGGATGAAAAATATAAAAGATGAAAAGCTGTCTTTAACAAGTACGTGGAATGCAAGTTAGTGGCATTGTACTCTATCTTAGCCCATTGTTTTAATCTAACTTACGATTAATTTTGAAGATTTTATTGAACATTTTAAAAAGTATGTGGCCATTATGCAAGTCTGTGGCAATTGATCTAAGCTTTCTTACATGCAATTTCATTTGGCAAGAAAAAGACAGGTTTACTGTCTCACTGCTTCCCTAAATTGTATGTGGAATATTTCCTTTAAGGACAACTTCTAAAGAGGGATAGAAAATAAATTAAGCTTTTATTTTATCATTCACCAAATTATTAGTTCAGCTACAACGTCTTTTTGTCTTGTAAACTATTTCCTTTTGTTTGGAAAGTTTCACAATGCTTAAAATTAATCAGAAAATCCAGATCTTGTTTGACCTAAAAGGCGTTATGGGAATTTTCCCTTTGATAAATAGCCCAAACTCCAGACAAAATACCTTCATCAGGAAACAGCAAATTATTTTTTAATTAAACTATCTGAAATACTAGCAACTGGAGAAAACTGGGATGTAGTTTTACATACATCATTTGTAAAGTGCTCCTTCAGTTTCTACTCTCATACAAGAATAACTGCAAAGGTTTTATGGTATTAAAGAAGCCCTCCCAGGTAGGTAAGTGTCTAGGGCCTTTTTTTTTTTTTAATAGAAGACAAGTGACTAAATTTAAAAGTAGTTACATTTCTGATATTACCTGTCTGGCTGATTCTCATGCAAAATCATTTCAGTGATTCATGTAAATTTTATGATAACTCATGATTTCCTGCAAAGCTTCCAACTCTTAGTGACTCCATACATAAAATAAATAGCATAAATAAAACAGCATGATAAAATCACTGTTTTGTGTGAGTGCAGTTCATTCTACTTGTAACACTTGGCTGAGATATAGGACTTTTTTTCCAGAAGGAAAAGTGCCATCTACTGAATCACCAAAACAAAACTTTGCAGCATCTTGAGAGATTTTTGTGAGAGAGATCCTTCCCAATTACTGATCAGACCAAGCCTTGCTCAACTTGTGAACGTAATTGAGATCACAGCTGACAGTGATATGGTACCTCATGGTACTAAGTATTCATGTAATGTGTGTGTGGGTTTTTGGGTTATTTTTATCTTGAATAAATGGTCCTGGATTTCAAGTGTTAATGGAAAACCAGTGAATTGCTGAATGTCTTAAGATTTTTACTTTCAAGATAACTTTTGCCCCCAAGATTTCTGGGGAGACTTCTTGTGCATCCTCTGCATCTCTTTAACACCCTAAAGAGGCCAGACTTGCCTGATTAGCCAGTTTGGGTTTGGTGAAGGTATAGACAGAAAGACTATAAAAACAATAAACTGATAGCACACTAATAAATAACATTTTATGTAGACACAGAAGAAAAATGAAATAAAATGACTAATAGATAACTTTGCTGACCTATTAGTTAACGAAGACATGGTTTGGAAACGTATAAGACATTTTTTAAAGGCATTAAGTTTCTTTAAAGACCAATAGGACAATAAACTTTATTCAGGACTTAAAAGTGCTGTCAGTATTTTTCGGGGCTAAGCAGTAGCCACTTGAATGAATAAAAAATATCAGCCACTGTATAAGCCTGCACAGCTCATAGAAGAATGTCACTACAAAAGCGGAGGGATTGGTAAAGTGAGCATGATCTATATCTTTAAAAGTCTGGGAAGTCTCCAAAGGTGGTCACCGGCTTACGGAAATTGGATAACCACAGGATTTTGGGTAAAGTCCTGTCATTGCTTTAACGGACCAGATAGAACAGGAATCAATTCTTTCTTCTTAAAATAAAAATATTTAGCAGTGAGACATGGCAACACAATCTATAAAATGTAAGCAATTGTGCAGGAAAAGTATGTCTAATAATGAATGTGCAAATGACAATATCTGTAGCAAATCTGGTAGCAATTTTGTGACAATGATAATTATTTGTACAGTAAGAAACCACCCCTTATCTATGTAGGCCATGTTATGTATATCTACGTATACTGTTGTACAGTAACCTTAACTTCTGCACAAAATAGGCTTTTTTCTCTAATTATAAACTGGATGTGTGCTGGTTTCTGCATAGATAATTCCACTGATAGCTTTCCATTAATGTTTTATTTTTTCTGTTCATACAATAATATCCCTGAGGAATTCAAACACATTAATTAAAACTTATTCAACAACTTGTGGGTTGCTTTCTTACTAATTTGGTGGTGACTGCAGTTTGAAAATTCACTGTATTACTTAGCCAGCTTCAAAAATCATATGATGTTGTTGCTCATATAGAAACAGTTAAGTAAAAATAACCAGAAGGAATGCTTTTAAAAGTCAGTGTTGGAAGAGCTTTCACTTGGTGAGATGAAAAAGAAATCTCCCATTTGACTTGAGAAAAGCTGAGAGGAAAGACAGGGGTTCTTCTTGAACATGGCCACCTTGAAATTGTTTGAAAGATCTTTGAGACACCTGGGGGAAAAAATTACACTCTATGCCCACTAACATATAATTTCAGCCAAATTTTATAGCGGAAAAATGTGGAAAGATAATTACACTTTATCCTAGGCAGTAACAGGTGCTGTCAGACCCTCACTATTCATATCCCAGTCCCACAATCTTCCCAGAGACAAACTGCTCATCACCAAGTGGGATTTTTACCACGTGCAAACACACTGTTCTGGGCAAGATTGCTTTTCCTGTCCTGCTTTAGCTAGGTTAAAACATCTCAGGCTGCCAAAGCTCTCAGAAATATTTACAACATCAAAGTCAGCTGCAGCCATGCAGGGTGATGCTCAAAGCACGGCTTGGCTGTATGCCTTCTTCTTGCTGTTCATAGCTAGTGGGAGATAGAAATACCTAAACCTACTCCTTTCAGCTTTTTTTGCAGTGAAATGAAAAACCGCCAGAGGTTAGTGATATCTTACAATCTCTTCATTTTGCTCCACAGATCGATCTCTGAAGAGTGGTAGGGGAAGTATGTGTTCAAAAGTGGCACTGACCAGTATTCCAGAGAAAGAGCCTGGTAGAATATTCGTGAAAGATGCTCTGGCTCATGTGCTTCATTTACTTCTATATGATGTGATACACAACCTTTACTTCCCAACTAGAATAAATAGGGTCTACTGATTATTGTGTTTTTGCAGTGCAGTATATATGGGTGAACAAGAACATGTAAGTGCCTTTTACCGATTTGGTGGTATTTACACAACACGGTCCTTCCATAGCTTCCTTCCTTCCTTAGTCCAAACCGAGGCGAGTCCAAACACTCCAGACGAGCCAAACCGGTCACTTAACAGTATGAGTGTGAGTGTCAACCCCCCGATAATGACTTGTATCACCAGAAACTGGCACTGTTGTTGTCTCATTCGACAGATATTACTCAACGAGCCAGCCACGAAAAGTGTTTCCTTTCTGGGGGGCTGCTTTGGCGGGTAAACATCTTTTCCCCGGCAGAGCTGGCGCGACCCGTCCCGCTGCTGAGGACCACCGGAGAGACAGCACAGTGCACCCTCTGGGAGACGGAGCGCAGTGCTCTCGCCCCCTTCGGGCGCCGAGGAGGTGGGAGAGCATCCCTGCCGGAGAAGCCGCCGTGCCTCCGCAGCAGCGCGGGCGGTGGGCGCTCCTCCCCCGGCCCCCGCAGCCGCTCGCAGCCGGGGCCGTGCCGGGCCGGGCCGTGCCGGGGCGGGGCGAGGCGCAGGCGCGGCGCAGGGCGGGCTGCGGCCGGGCCCCCGCGCCGCTCCTGCCGGGAGCCGATGGCAGCAGCACAGCGCGGCCGCCCGGCGGAGCGCGGCGCGGCTCGGCGCCCCCGGCGCGGGATGCGCGGGCGGGCAGGCGGCGGCGGCGGCGGCGGCAGCGGCTGCGGCAGCTCTGCGAGCCGGAGGGACGGGGCCGGGCGGCCGGCGGCCGCCGCGCTCGCCTGACCTGCGTGCCCCGCTGGCCGCGCCGGGCTGCCCCGAAGGATGTCCGCCCAGTCCAAGGGGACCGCATCCTCCTCCTCGTCGCCGTCCGAGGGGCCGCCGGCAGCCTCCAAAGCCAAGGTGAAGGAGCAGATCAAGATCATCGTGGAGGATTTGGAATTAGTCCTGGGGGACCTGAAAGATGTCGCCAAGGAACTTAAGGAGGTGAGAAGGAAGGGCTGCGCGGGCGGACCCCCGTCTGCCCCGTATGGGGCAAGCTCCCCACCGCCCGCAGGCCGGGGTCCGGCTCCCCCCAGGCTTCGCTGCCGCCCCCAGCCGCCTTTTGCCGCTTCTTCACCTCGGGTCGAGCAACTGGTGTCCAGGCTGGGCACGGGGCAGCTCCCGGCCGTGCTCCCGCGGCTGAGCATCGCTGCGCTGCCCGGCGGCCCGGAGCGGACCGGGGCGCGGCTGGAGCCCCCCGTCCCCGGTGCCGAGCGCCCCGGGACCGCCCGTGCTCCCCTCGGCTGCCAGGCGGCTCTGGAGGCTCGGGGACTTCCCACCTCGGCGCATCCCTCGGAGTTTTACAGTTTTATTTTTCCCGGGGAGAGCCTCGCCTGAGAGGTCCCTGCTGGGCGAGGAAGGCGTTGTGGGGAGCTGCGGGACCCGCAGCGCTGCCCGGTTCCGGGCTGCGCCGCGCCGGCGTCCCAGCGGTGGGCGAGGGGTCGGCAGCGACCCCAGTGCCGCTCCAGCGGGTGCAACTTTCGGGCTGCGCGGTGCAGCGCCGTGCTCCCCCCAGCAGCAGCCCCGCTCGCATCTCCCCAGCGCCGGGGCTGAGCGGCCCCGCACCCCGCGCTCCGTGGCGGAGGCTCCGCGCCCGGTTCGCTGCTCAGCCTCTGCAGCCCGCTTCACCGGGAGCTGAGCGCCCTGTTTATCGGCCCTATCTGGCAGCATTGCCTTTGCAATCTCTCTTTTGCCGGTGGCGGATGTCATCTCCTCTAGGTTAATCTGCAGGCAGAGTGCGATTACCGCGGGCATGTTCATAAGCAGGGAAATGCAGTAGCTGAAGGAAAAGAATTTGGCTGTCCTTTTGGAGATTTCCCCGTTATCTTGATGTTGCTACACAACTGGTCGACAGATGGTTGGATTATGCATCGAAATTCAAATCCAGAATCTCTGTGTATTGTTTTATAATCCTATATTTAACATTTTTAATAGGGTTCAGTTTTTTGCCATCAAATATTAGTTTTCTGTTTTAACGACATTGTCAACAAGTTTCTTTCAACAGTCTTTTGCCATTTGAGGCAGTCTGAATTCTTCCAGTGCTTTGTATAATGTTGAAAGATGTATAAACACACGGCTCACTAATCACAGCTGTTAGGCTCTTTTTTCATCCACAATTCCAGGTTTCTTCTTCCTCTTTTTTAAAATTTTTTTTAGTTTTAATAATATATCTATAATTTCTCTTTTCCTTAATGTGCTGCTGTCTGTGCTTTTTAATTTTTGAGGTATTTTGGAGATAACCACTGCTGTAGAGCAGCTCTTTCAACGTTTTTAAGACCGATAGCGCTTCTGTTGCTGCAGAAGCACGTTTTCAGGACCTGGAGAGGATGTAATGTGTTCTGTCCCGTGAATGTAAATCGTTCCCTGCACATAATCAGTCCTAGCTTTCTTCTAGTGAGCAAACAGGATCGCTGTAAGTGGAGATCATATATCATCATTTACTGTGGCATGTTTTATCTGAGAAAACTTGTCTGTTCTGGTTGACTGCATCTGTAAAAGAGAACTAGATTTACCTCTGCTTGGTGGGGAAACTTGTAGAGAAATGGAGCTGTAACTCTGTTAAGTACTGTGTACCTGTTGAAGGGTGCAAGGATTGCCAATAGCACCTGTTTTGAGAAAATAAAAGTATTTTTATAAAAAGAATAGTTAAATCTTGTTTCTAACTACACATGAGGTTTTAAGTAATGCTTTTCACCAAATATGACTTACAGAGATGGTAGCTGTGATACTCCAACAAATAAGAATTGCATATACATTCATCTGCTTGATTGCAGTATTATCATTATGTGTTAGATAGACTTTGTGTGACATTTATTTTGGAAAGTCTGCAAAGGTTTGCCATCTGAGTACCTTTAGTTGTCTGCCTTTGCAGGATGGGATAAATCTGTACAAAAACTCCTCACATAACTGCAGTTGATACTTTTTATGTGAAAGTGAGTTAACTGGTGATATTATAAGCTAATAATCAGTCTCTTTCATTGGTTGGTTGTAGGTGTTAGAAAGCAGACAGGTTCTTTATTAAAGCTTACAGGAAGTTAGTCTGTAGTCAGTTTTGGTGTATTACACATAGAAATGTAACTATGCTTCATTTAGGTTCCCTACTGTAGGATCAGTCAAAATGATGAAATAAAAGATGTGAGTTCACACTTTCCACTTTCACTACAAATTATGTATTTTTGGAAATGTTGTTGCTACCTTTTTTTTTCCCCCAGGGTGTTTGCTGCTGCCCAGCTGCTGTGCTACAACCTTTCGTGTTGTTGTTGTTGGTTTTTTTTTGTTTGTTTGTTTTTTAAATTATATAGTAATATATTATTCTGTGAACAGCATTTCATTTTTTTATTACTCTTTAAAAAGTTTTCAATTCTGGTACAGTGGTAGAGCATGAAGGTTTTTTTAGCCCTTTTTTTGTAGTTCTAGTATTATTTAGTTGTGTTATAGAAAATATAATGCTACAGTAATATTTATTTGTGATTTACATTGTTTTTAAAACACTTTTTTCTTTTCATGCCTGCATATTTGTTACCCTTAAATATAAATTATGACTATACTTAATGGAGCACTTTAGTTATTGTGATAGACTGCATATCTATCTCTCAATCTTCTGTTTTAAGACTTCATGGTCAAAGTACTGTCGAAATACCATTTCATTGCTTCAAAGTGAACTGCTCTGTAACAGTGAGTAGCATGGCTGTACAGGATTTGTATGTCTTACTACATTTAGTTTGCTATGTTTTACTTGCATTAATGTATTTGCATCTGCCCTTTGTTCTGAACCTTTTTCTAATTGGCTCTTCAACTTTTTTTTTGTTGTTGTTTTTAAAAGGGTGGGAAAATGAAGGGTGGGTAGAGGATGGCATGTTAAACCTGGATGGACAAACCATAAAGTTTATAAATATTCTCTAGAAGGACGTGACTGAATCACGCTGACTAAAACAAGTACATTTTAAGAGTTACTGCATCTCAGAAGTGCAACACCCCTTTCTTCCCTCCCTCTCTCCCCCTTATTTATTGTTCTGGTCTGCTTAGGCTAAGGTAACCCCAGAAGATTAAGGATGGAGAAGGGGGATGACTGGGAGACGTGGAAGGATGGAGCGGTGCTGAGTCCGGAGTCTGAGCTGATCTTCTCTAGGGTGCAGTTAGTTTAGGAGAGACTTGGCGCCTTTTTTCTCCTTTCTAGAAAGAAATATCGTGTGGGTGTATGGCAACAACAGGATGTGTTTTTGCGTTGAAAGAAAATAATGGATTTGAAATGGATTAAGTCACTGTTATTTGATGAATATTCCAAAGGAAAATCAAAGGAGTGCCAGAGGATTGAGTAACACTTTCTATTCCTTTAGTCCAGACTATTTCAAAAATAAGTTAGTGGAGCCTGAGACTTTGGTTCTCCTCCAGAGGATTGAATAAAAGACCTTTTTCACTGGAGTTTGTCTAGAAAGATGGTTTTTATTAAGTCTTGTTTTGGAGCTGATACTTATCTGTCTGTAACCTAAGTAATGTACTACTGGAAATCAGAAAATGTGTGCTAATTAAACTATTGCAAAAGGCATGATGTAGCCCTCTGACTACTTCAGAAGGGATTGTAGGGGGTGTGCATGTGCACCTGTGGACAGCAGGGCACAGAGATCTATATAATCTTAATAATGATAATATAATTTTTAAGACTTCCCTGCTTTCACATTTTATGATAATGTTACACATTTCTGTAATCCTGTGCTTGTTTTCATTGAGGAAATACTTAACTAAATAATTTGATAAATAATTTTTGTAGTAATAAAAATGCATCTTGCAGAACAAATTCCTGGAAGTTATGTGTGAGACATTTGCATAGCTTTTAATTGGCTAAATATGCTTCAACCTTTTATCAAAAGGAAGCAGCTGTGTAGCTATTGCCAGTGTTTAGAGTACTCCAAAATGGAGGTGCAGGAGAAACAGAAGCCCTCATAGACATTGCACATGCATCAGTGAATTTCCAGTCATTTGAATCTTACCTCCTCTGCTTTAAATCCTGTGAAAATGTCTTGCTGACAGAATGAGTGCATAATCCTCTGTCATCTAACTGATGTGTTTATTTTCTGTAAAGATATGATCTATTAAATTTGGGCATAAATTAATAAATATATTCCAAGTGATGATGACCTAGCAGATACTGATCCCCCTCCTCCGAAACACCATGACAAAGTTCATTATAGAATAAATGATCTGATTCCATAAGCAGGCCAGTTATCACTCTCGTAAGTGAAGGGTGGTCATGTGTTCTGTGGTTTAATTTCTGGATCAGGACTGCAGAAGTGTATTACAATTTCAACAACAAGTGTTTTCCATTCCATTTTTGGTTTTGTGTTCTGGTAACTATCCAGATGGTAGAAGGTACTTCAAGTTCTTGCCTGTTAAACCGCAAACTGAGAGGCGGCAGGTCCACCAAGAGGACTGGAGCAGCAATAGTCAATCATGTATCAGTATCTCTGGCATGCAGGCAGTGCAAGCCCCGATATAGAAAATGTTTTGGGTTCATATTGCTGCATGAAGATGAGGTGGGGAGTTATTATAGCATAGTTATGGGAGATACTGTGTAGAAACCTAAGGATAGGCAGAAAAATAGCAAAATGTTTTAATCCATTCCTTCTTCTGATTCTTGCCTCTTGTCCTCTTTGGATTCTGTTCAGGTGCCAAGGGCCTGCCACGCTTTTCTGCTAGGTAGTGGCAGTTGAAGAAAGTGGTTTTTATGCGTATGTGTTCCTACCATTAGAAATCCAATTAAATGCAGATGCCCTATGCATATCTGGATCCTGGATGCAGGCCCTCTTAACAGTTTTACTTCTGGAGTCTTTTCTTCAGTGCATACACTGTCTGCATATGCAGATCCTGGTCAGTAAGGTGTGTGAGGGACTGAAGCTTTTTTGTAGGTTTTTTTTGCTGTGGTTGGGATTGGGATCCAGTTCATGTACCAGGATCAAGGTGTTGCACAAGTAAAGTAAAGTTGCCATTCCAAAACCTGCTAATCTCTCCAGCAGCAGACTATTATTTTTTATGCTTTCTTATTACACTTATTTCTTTGTGCCAGATGCAAGCATGTATTGTACCTGGATGTTTGACTGCAGATTGTGATTCATTATGTAAGGGGAGCACTGCACAGCAACTTTATTGTGATCTGCCCAGGGGTCCAAAGGGCCATAAATAGTCATTGCAGATAACTGAATTATATTTTTTCTTTCTATTTATTTCTTGTGGTCTGTGCAGCATTTATACAGTTCTAGACAACAAAACGTGCAATGAGCTAAGGTAAAACTCCTGTCGTAGTAGTGTCAGTTAAAGTAATGGAGCTAAAAGGTAACTGTTAACCTTAAAAAAACGCCTTGAGTTAAGGTGGTCAGAAGCATTTATATGCTGATACATGACAGGGCGGGGTTGCTCCAGGTCTGATTTGTAACCAAATCTACCAAGAGTTGGTAATTGTATTGTGTAACCCCATGAAAAGAATAGCTAGTGTACCTATGGAGAGTTGCTTATTGATATCAAGATACTTGATAGAGGGAAGCACACTGCTAATTTGTGCTAGCTATTTTATTTTTAAACTCATGTCAGCTACTTCATTCCTTAATATAATACTGTGCTTTTGATAGTAATGTGTATTGTGCAGTCAGGAGCTAAATAGAGCATATATAAATTCAGTTTTCAAATAAAAAAAGTACCACTTTTTTTGAATTTCACCCAGTCTGTGCACTACTGACCGTGGAACAGAAAACAGAAGTAGTGAGGCACAAACTTCAGTCTGTTGCAGTCTGATTTTTTCCATTGACTTTGGAAGGAACAAAACTAAGTTTAAGTGATGGAAATTAGTTTTGGGTTATGTCATTTTTATTAAAACTTCAAAATTTAGAGGTGTTAGTTGCTGCTACACGTTTACAAGTATATAATGCAACACCAACGACTTGGTTGAACACCATCGTTGAAGCTCTGAAGATTTTTGTCAGTTTCTTCTGGCAATTATACAATGTTTCTGTTCCCATTACTCACCTTGGACAAAGTTCTGGAATAGCCTTCCTACTTCCAGTCAACAAAAACTTCCAGCCAAATTACTGCATATGTTGTACACGTGTTGTGCACAACTAATTAGTACTGCTCTTGGGAGAGCTGTGGAAGAGGTGCAAATGTTGTCCCTGAGCTCAGAGTGCTTTCCCACAGCGCCTGTTTCACAATACTTTGGTGAATGAGCATCACTATTCTCTGCCAGTTTTAATTTCTTTTAGAGCTGCAAAATATTGATGGCTCGTAGTCTTCTCTTAATGTTATGCTCATTCTTTAAAAGTATAGTGAAAAAAAAGTGTTCAGAGCTCACAGGGAAGCTCATGTATCTCCTGTGCGGAAAAAGGAGGAATCCTTTTTCTCTTTCCTTTTTCAGTAGAGGTTGCTGCTGTGAGGCAAAGAGAGTAAAGGGGTCTATTTTGCAAATGGACTTTCTTTCTCACACAGCCTGTGTCTGACATCTATGCAGGTTACCACTAACCTAGTTACCTACATGTAGGCAGGGCTTTATTTTCTTTACTACTAGTTGGGCTTTTTGTTTGTTTGTTTGTTTGTTTAATAGAAGCAGCAAATAGCAGTTAATGTACATTGTTTTCTTGATGAGTAAAATGCTACCTCTTCTTGAGGTATGAAGATGTGATAAGGGCTGCAGCCTATACATACCTCCTACTTACAGCTCCTGTCCATCTCTATTCAAAATTGACCGGTCATTCTTGCTGCAGTGACCTGCAGTGCTTCAAAATGCCATTTATTACCGTACCCAGGGGAAGAAGGAAAGCAGACTCTGCTTTCCCTGTGGAAGGGTTGAGAAAATCCTCCATCTGATCTCTCACTACAGCTTCCCTCTGTCAGGTCGTGTGTGTTGAATGACTGGCATGACAGGGCTTGCTGGCTGAGCCTCTGGCATTCTGGTTTAGTTTGAAATTGTTGCAGTACTGATGGGAGGCAGTGAGGAGCCATGGCCTCTGAACAGTAGTAGTACTATCAGTCATTGCTTCTGCAGAAACTGTAATGTGTTCATGTCTTTAAAGGTTAACAAACCCATCCACTGTTTCATGCAACAGGTGCCACATTGCATTATGAGCACTGATGTTGAATCATTGCCAGATTTTATTGAAGATTATTTCTCAGTAATGTGACAAATCCTATAATTTAAAAATTTTTCATTTTTCTCCTTGTTTCTTTTTAAAATACGTCTAAAGTCATTATTCTAGTGTTTGATCCATGATGGTATTATATTCTTCTCTTTATTGTGGTCTGTTTACAGCTCTCTGAGTAAAGAGCTTCAAGGTAGAATCGGAGTAAGACGTCCTTACTTGCAGTGTAATCGTTTGCCTTGTAAGTAGAAGAAGATAAAACTTAATACCTAGGAAAATAGTTTGAGAAGTTTATTATGTATTTATTAAGTTTATTTGGTGAGATGAGCTGCAGCAGGCTCCAAGAATTTGATGGGATACCAAAAAGTTGATCTAAGCTTTTCATTCAGCTGCAGAACATGAGATAAGTGTTTAAAATATTCAAAATTTTGGTATCTACTGAAGTTTCATACTTTAATGGAAATGTTACTGTGTTAAAGCAGGCAGTTTATGTGGCCTAAAAGATGCAGATTCTATAAACTTAACAATGTGAAAGCTTTAATAAATTGTTTGTACTTGCTTCTCCATTATGATTTTTTGGTTCATACCCATGTAACAGTATCCTTTCTGTATAAAATTATATCTGAAAATATGAAACATCAAGGTCATTATATTATTTTTAATGCAGTGTGATAAAACAAAGTGTAATTCTTCCTTTGTATGCTTTTTCATTGAAATTTTCAGCTAAATTAATGACTGAAAGTTCAGTTATTGGACAAAGAATTGGAAGAGATTTATTTATTTCTTAATACAGAATTACAGACTGGTTGAGATTCAAAAGGGTGCCTAGAAACTGTCCAACCTATTCAAGAGTCAGCTAGAGCAGGTTGCTTAGGATCTTGTTAGGGAATATCTTTAAGAATGGTGACTCCACAACCTTTCTGGACTACCTTTTTCAGTGTTGAATCACCCTTTTTTTGATCTTGTTTTTAGGTCAAATTTCCTGTATTTCTAATTGTGCCCCTTGTTGTCTCCTTTACTCCTTCTAATCAAGTATGTAATATATGCTCCAGCCCCTTCCAACCACTTTTCTGGACTAGCTCCAGTGTGTTCATATCTGTCCTGTGCTGGGGAGCCCAGACCTGCACACAATATTTCAAATTTAAATTCAAAAAATCAGGTGCATATTTAGTAAAAATGCTACATCGCAAACATTTACTTCCCTCAATAAAAACTTTTTTTAGCTGAAATTTTAAAATTAGCAGAAGAACACGTTGTGTACTTTTTCATTGAAGTTGCAGTAATAAGTGGTTGTGTACTTCTCACTGCCTATTATCTGAAGATTTATTTTACTAAATTTCAGACAGAATAATAAGCAACAGACTTGCAGTATAGCTCCCTCTATGTATGTAACAGATGCCTGCACCAAGTGCTTGGAGCTGGTGTTTGTGAGTGCAGCCACTGGAGCCTGTATGTCACATGAGACAGTGATGGTTGGAAGGGAGGGCTGCAGCCCCTTCTGCTTTTACAGGAATGCTGCTACTCTCATAACACCTCTACACTAAACCAAGATATATCCTTTTCCCCACCTTCAAATGAAATTGTCCAGGCAAACCCAATGTAATTATTCATATTATCTTTGTGAACAATTCAGGTTAATTTTGCCTGTCTGGTTAATTTTCGCTTTCATTTTCACTATGCTAATCTCATAGTAATCCCTCCATTTCTTGGATGCTCTTTGTTTTCTTCTCCTAGCCCTTTTCCTCTTTTCCCTCATAACAGTTTCAGGTGGTTGTGTAACTTTATTTACCTCACTGCTAGGAGCTATCAGACACAGACGTCATCTGTGTTCTTAAACAGGAGAGTTCTTGTCTCTCCATTCTTGAAAGTTGATGCATGGAAGTCAACATCAGAGCTTCAATATAGGTCTTAGAAATTTCAGATGTGTCTGACATTTATCTCAGAACCTCAGTTGTTCCCCTCATGGATCTTCTGCATGGTACTAGGAGATTCTCATGTGTGGGCTCATTGTTAGTAACTTTATTTTAGCTCACTTTCTAGTGTTACGTAGATAGAAACTGAAAGCTGCTGTTTGCATTGAAGTTAACTGGTTGCTATTACAAGCAAAAAGCCATCCATGATAGATTATGTTAACATCGTTTCCTAAAATTTGCTTTATCTTTTCCCAAAATACTACGTAACTGTTCTCTTAAATAAATGAGTTTTGGTTACCCACTAAACTGTACTTTAATTTCTCCGTGTTTTTACTGATGATTGCAGAGATGCTTTGCATGAGGTAAGTTCATCATAGCAGGTGGTCTCTGCTAGTGCTAAGGAGTTTTCTCTGTGATATCTAGGGTGATACAGTCTGGACTTACTTGACATTCATTGCTTATATATACTTCTATGGCAGGTTTTAAGGGTCAGTAAAACTGTGGCATTTGGACAAAGAAGTAACCTGCGTATGAGCAAAGTATTTGGATAACTTATTAAGACTAGAAAACTGTACAAGTATATTTAGCTCTGCTGAAGTAATAACTTTCTGTTCCTTGAAATCAAAGTACAAGTGGTAAGGTGAACCTGAAAGACTTAGAGAAAACTGATGTTTGACCAGTCTGGGATGTTTATGCTTTAACAAAAGGAGGAGGAGGTTATGATTGTTATTTTTTCTTGTTTCCTGTGGACCATTGATTTCCATGTGCTTGTTTTTCAGTTGGTGATTATTTGATTCTTTCTACTAGAAAAAAAAAAAAAAAAAAAGGAATGCTTTAATTGTAATAAATCGTATACAAACACTTTGCTTAATTATTTTTTTAAATGTCTTAGCAAGCAGAATGTTTGCTGATGTGATACAGCTTTGATAGAGCAGTGCCATCTTGTATTAGCTTGGCTGTTGTCTTTAAGGAGTGCCAGTCATTCAGGACATTTGATGTGTATGTTTGTGTGTGAAGTTGCTGTCTTGGATTCACATACCTAATTTTAGGAGAAATTAGAACCCCAATATTTGTATAGACAGTAATGTGTATTAATTGCAGTGATGAAATTCCCATTCTTTTATTTAAGCCTTAAGTTCATTGCATACAAAAGAATTGTAGTCTAAGATTGATTAAAGCTAGACGTACGTAGAAATTTTACATTCAATGTCAAGTAACTTATAGAAATGCCCTTTAAAAAAAATCTCTAAAAAATTTCTTTTAAACTTTGAAAGTTCTTAAAGGTAGTTTTAAAACCTTCTGTTAAATAATGAATCTTTTCTGAGTGTTTATTGCAAGTATGAGAGGTATGCTCCTCATAGAAAAAAATTGACTATTTCAATGAATGACTGCTGCATAATATTTCTAGGAGATGAGCACTTGGCAGGCATCGTGAATATCTACTTCAAGTTTCTTACAAATTAAAAATAAATAAATCAGTTCTATCAGAGTTTATTCAGTGTACATCATCTTAGAAAGAGGAGCTGCTTTATGATAATTTCAACAAAATATTAAACTTACCTAGTCAATTATTTTTCCCATAATCTGATAGTCTTCTATAAATTTATATCTGCTTTAGAATGTAAATTGTTCCTGAGTTTGTATTTTCAACAGGTATTAGTCAATCAAGGGCATAAAACAAGGTACTAGGAGAAAAAGTTAATAAATAACCCTCTGGATTTATTCTTTCTTTGGGAAAATATAAATAACCTTGACTCGATGCTTTGTATTCTGGAGTTAAGTGTAGTTAATAATAATCTGTTATGAAGAAAGGAAAATCTCGTAGATCTTGTGAATCGTTTGCTGAATGTGAAGTGTGCTTTTGTTTAGGTTTCACAACTTCTGGCAGTGACATCTCATGTTTTAGGACTGGTGTCCTGGTGTTATGTGACAGTTTTTCAAATGGCTTTTGGTTTTTTTATTACAATCTTTTGGAAGAGTGGGAGTTCCAGGGGGAATTTGGAACATTGTTGTTCCTTAATTTTCTAAAAATCAAGTTTTCGTTTAATAACTGCTTGTTTTGTACAGGCAAAGTACTTTTGCCATGTTCATCTGTTATTTCTCAATTTACTAATCAAGAGCAAGGCATCATTTTTGTCACTCTGAATTACAGATATCGTATGTCTTCCTTAAATGGATGATTTCTTGTACATAGTGAAACAAAGTTATCTGTTACATTAATGCTGCTACACTGCAATTAAGTCTTGATCAAGTGGATTTTATGTTAATTAAATGTCTATTTTGAACAGATTAAATTATTTCCTTGCTTTTTGTACGGTAACTATGAATCACAGAATCACAGAATTACCAGGTTGGAAGAGACCTTCAAGACCATCGAGTCCAACCTCTGCCCTAACACCTTAACTAAACTAAACCATGGCACTGAGTGCCACATCCAATCTCTTTTTAAACACGTCCAGGGATGGTGATTCCACCACCTCCCCAGGTAAACCATTCCAATACTTTATCACTCTTTCTGTAAAAAAGTTTCTCCTAATATCCAACCTATATTTCCCTTGGCGCAACTTAAGACTGTGTCCTCTTGTTCTGTCAGTTGTTGCCCGGAAAAAGAGACCAACCCCCACCTCACTACAACCACCTTTCAAGAAGTTGTAGAGAGTGATAAGGTCACCTCTGAGTCTCCTTTTCTCCAGGCTAAACAACCCCAGCTCCCTCAGCCGTTCCTCATAGGGCTTGTGCTCCAAGCCCCTCACCAGCCTTGTCGCCCTCCTCTGGACACGCGTAAGTGTCTCCACGTCCTTCCTGAACTGAGGGGCCCAGAACTGGACACAGCACTCAAGGTGCGGCCTCACCAGTGCCGCGTACAGGGGAAGGATGACTTCCCTGCTCCTGCTGGCCACACTATTCCTGATACAGGCAACACTTCTGTAGCATTCTTCCTTGAAGAATGTTGTATTAGACTTTGGTCGCTTGTGTGGCTAGAGGACAAGGATATCAGCATTTTGCATTCTTCTGATGTAGTGCTCTAGCAGGGGTATATGTCTTTAAGGTTTTCTTCCAGTGAAGGAGATATTCTTTGAGTTTTCACATGCTTCTTTACTGCAGATTGCCATTTGATACAGACAGGAGGTGTAGTGCAATGTTTTTGTGGCTGGAACCTGTTTAATCTAGGCCAAAAATTCCACTGGACAAACAAATAAATAATGACAAATAAATAGCAATACCAAGATGGTTGCAGTTTCTTTTTGCTAATGATGCCACTCAGCTCTGGTAACTCAAATAGTTCTTTGTTTATATATGTATGTTGGTATATATTTTTTTATTTATTTGGTAGACTCTTTCCATTTGATGAAACAGAGCTTTTCTAGCTCTATTTTGATTGAGTTGTTCTTCACAGAAGTGTGTACAATACTGTAGGTGAGATCTAATCAGAACTTTGCTAGAACTGTCTTTTGCTTCATTCTGAAGTTTCATTTCTATTTGGTGAGAAATCGCCTGCTGGCAGCCATTCCATCACAGCCCCTCTGCAAAGAGCTCTATGAATTACTGAACTTCCAGTCCATAGCACAAAGATACTTAGTTTGTCCTCATGGTTATGATAATGCACGAGAGGAATTTTATCCCACCTGTAAGTATTTGAGAGATTTGCTTCATGCCTTGCGTATTGTCTGTTAGCTCTGCTGCATCAGCAAATTTACTGAGAGCATTTGCAAATTTTGTGACAGGGTGATTAATAAAAAGTGTGTGATAGCAGCCAAAGTCTGGTTGAGGAGTTTCATTATTGTTTCTTCATGACCCAAGTCTACTGCTGTTGCATATCTAGAAAACAAGTTAACTATAAAGTAATCAGCAATCCACCTGGAGTTGCCTTTTCAGGCGGTACATACTTAAATTGTAGAACATTTTGCTGCTATACAATATGAAGAATATGAGTTTTTATGCACTGAAGATGACAGCAGACAAAATTAGGGAGAGGGCATTCTCTAAATGCATAGAAAAGCATCACTGTTCTTCAGCATCTCCTTCTACCTAGACTTTAGTAAAGCCTGTGACACGGTCACCCACACAGTATTTTCCTGGAGAAGAAGGCCTGTCTGGGAGTGTAGTGGGTGTACTATTTGCTGGGTGAAAAACTGTCTGGGCCCAGAGAGTGGTGGTGATTGGAGTTTCTGGTGGCCAGTCACCAGTGGAGTTTGCCAGGGCTCAGTGATGGAACCAGTCCTGTTTAATGGCTTCTGTTGATAGCTGTGTTTTTAAAATGCAAGACTTCTTTATGTTTAGGGTTTTAAAATTATTTATTTGTTTCAGTCTAACTGTGTTAATCTACTGTTACTACATGCCAGAGTGATTGCTCTTTTTACAGGGTCTGAAATTATCTGCAGGTATATAATCTTTTTTTGAAGCAGTGACTAATTGAGAAGGATTTGTCTCCTTTCACCCTCAGAAATGCTTGTGTATTACCATTAGCAGTAGTAATGTTGCAAGTGTTAATGGACATATTTGGAGCTGGGAAGTGCCAGTACCAGTGAATGAGTACTTTCCTGGACAATGAAGTAGATTCTGTGGACTAGGTTCAAGGACTTACAGCTACCAAGCATTTTTATGAAACAATTATTACAACACTGCAGTGTTATTAAATTACTGTTCCATAATTTATATTAGAGAAGTTGAGCCTTCAAGGAGGTGAGTTGAAAAAGTCAAGAAAAAAGTGAAGGAAACTAATGTTGGTTTTCAGAATCTGAGCAATGTCTGTGTGGTCTGGCAAGGAAATGTCAGGAATACAACCTCAGAAAGATTTTCACTGAAGTTTATCCTCACTCTTCTTTATCCTTGCTGTTCTTAATTTTGTTTTTTCCCACTGGCTGTAAAAACTTTCTTTTCATAACCATTAACTGCCACTCGTATTTTCCTGAAGGAATATTCCCACTTTGACTTTTTCACATTGGTAATCATCTACTTTTATTTATAGACTTATGTTTCTATTTCTTTTGGGATTCCTTTGTTAATATTTTGTTGTTTGGATATTCAAACATCACATTCTTGCATATTGCATTATTAAGAAAGCATATAACACAGTTCTGAATTTTCTCTGACTGTTCTCTCAGACCACGATTATTTTCCAAAAGCATATTTCAAAACGCCTTTTTCTCATCTCCCTCTCCTTTCTCTCTCCATCTTAGAGTAAAAAAAAGGTTATTTACAAGACTTAAATTCTCTCCTTGTTCTAAGACAAAGTAATGCTTCTAATTGACTAGCATTAGGTGTCCTGGCCTGTTTTGTGCTATGGCAACAGCTTAATTCTCTCATCAGGGCACTGAACTTTCACGAAGTTTCCTGTCTTCCTGGAGGGTTAGGTTTCATCTGGTGTGAAACCATGGCCAGTGAGTAACATCCTGTTGGGACTGGAGTCTCCTATCTAGTAATCTTTCCCCCCTCTTCCCTCTCTCTAGTCTTTTGGCCTTTTTTTCAGGCTCCGGGAAATGTTATATCAGCATATCCAATTAAAAGGAAGAGTAACAGTAGTTGAATACAGCAATTTAAGCGCTGTTCTTCTGTGAGGGAGTGACATTAAGAATTTGTATTTCCATGTTGGTACAAATCTACTCTATCTGTGAAGTAAAATGGTGTCAGAAGGAACAATTTGCTATAGCATGCTGTATATTCCTGTCAAAGGAGCACTATTCAGAATGGCTGGGGACATTTACAAATGCCTAAAATGCCATTCTGAAGAGTTTACTTGGTTTAGTAAATTTAATTTTGTTTTGCAGACAAACGTAATGTTGCAGGAGGTGTAACACATCACTAGCTGCCAGGTGCTCCCCATTATAAAATACTGCCTTCAGTTATTTTGTTAAGGTCAAAGAGTTCAGACAGAATTTTTCAATGCTGAGTTCTGCATCATGCTGGTATGATTTTTTAGGAAAAAACCCTTTCTTTTAGACTAAGTAGCTGATCTACTTCAGAGCAATAAGCCTGGGAAAACGTCATGGTTTTGATCATGCTTGTCGTCTTCATGCTTGAAAGCTTCCCCCCACCCCCAGCCCCCTGCTGCTTCCTTTCTGTACTCTAGCAAAGAAGTCTAGCCTTTGCTAGAGTATAGTTTTTTGATCACAGAAGCCTGTCTGACATGACCAGGGGATGTAAATGTTCCCTCTGAGCTGCTGTAACAAGATTCGTTTTTTTTCCCCCTCCTTTCCTGACTAAGCCATGCTACTATGCTGTGCTAACTTGGTGGAGAGATGCATACCTCCAATGAAAGGAGAAGGTTCAGGATAAACCAGGGTTAAGATGTTGTGGCGCACCTGAATTTCATGTACAATTTACCTTTGCATAAGGAAGGGTTGTCAGAGAGGGGAGGAAAAATTGGTGGAAAAATGACTATAAAAGAGATACCAATAGTATCAGCAGTAAAGTTGTGATCAGAGATAAGCATGTTAGATGGCTCTGGGAAGAAGAGAAGTTTGACTGGAAGTTTGAGAGTTTTTAGCAGAATCCATGTACTAAAGTCCCTTTTCTTCAGAGGGCTGAATTGGAAGGCTCCCAGTATCCTAGACTCTCTTGCACCTTGATCTGTAAGTGCGTGGAGCCATCCAGTAAAAGGTCCCTCAGGCTTTCAGATCCCTCATATCATGACTGTCAGTTCTCTTGTTTCATTGTGTACCAGTGGTCTTATAAGGACACAACTCTCAGCATGGTGCCAAATGCTGATATGGGGAGTAGGTCTTGTCCCTATTTTGGTTTGCGTTTTAAACTAGGAGGTGCAACATAAACTTAGGGTATGTATTCTTAAAATGGTCTCTTAATTTGTTTTGACAGTGTTTTCAGTTGCATTCCCATAGCTGTTTTATGTAAGACTGCCCTGCGTACTGTATTTTGTGATGGTTCATGCTTAGTAATTAGCTGTGTGATACTGTGCTGCTACAATTATTTGGTGTGATAGCCCTGCCTTATACATAGCATGACATTCAGAGCTTTTCTGAGTAAAGAATTAAATTATATTGGCCTTTTCTGTGATAAGTGTCTCTGTGGTGCTGGAAGGTTTAATATTTAATGAATTTATTTTCATAATAAATTTATGAGGTTAGGGGGTTTTATCTCCAGTTCACAGATACAAGACTGGAGGGTGGCAAATATAAAACAGTAAACACCTCATTTTTCAGTGTATTAAGGACTTTATGGATCTCCTTACTTCAGCTGAAATAGGTTTATCTTTGACAAATCAGATATGACTATTTCAGGTCAGAAAATAAGAAACACACATCTGCAAGGTAGGTACAATTTTGATGTCAGTAATTTCCTGTAGTATCACCAACGTGTGTGACAGAGGCGGGGGTAGGATCAGTGTATTTTTGATATTAATTTATTGAATTGGCTACTGTATCTTCCCCCTGCCAGCTCTTAAGGATTTTTTTAAGTCTCTGTTGCTTTTGTATCTTCCAACACAATAATTCAGAGCTCTCTAAAGAGAAGATATTGCTCTCTTAAGACAAGATATTGGTCTCAGGCTGACCAGTCACACTGGTCTTAGGTTGAAACTACTGTGCAATCTAAGTCTGGACCACAAATACATGTGCCAGGAGCTCCAGCTAAAATTCTAGGGGCAATTTTGGCCTATTTATCCTAATTTATGCCCTAATTTTTAAGGTTTAGACTCCGGTAGAAAGGACACTAAAGGCATGCAAAGTTTGACTAAGTAAGTGGTCCAGGAAAACTGAAACATACATATTAAAAGCCAGATCCCTGACTGAAATGAGGCTACTGATAATGGTAATTTCTGAGATGGTTTATGCAAAACAAATCCACAGCTAGCTGAAATTAGCCAACAGAATTATGAAAAAGTGTAATAGTTTGTCTATCTCTTAGCTGTTCTCAGCTGAAGTGCTGTTGAAATCAGTATGCATTAAGGGGGAGAATACCACCAAAAAGCTGACTGTATTTTGGGAAGGAGATTTCAGCTTTCTATTTGAACAATCTGGTGTAATGGAAGGTGCCCTGCATGTGGCAGGAGTGTTGGACCTCGATGACCTCTCAAGTCCCTTCCAACCCAAACCATTCTGTAATTCTGTGATTCTGTTTTCATTGTTCTGTGTGCTCAGAACCTGTTTTGGAGAAGGATCTTGTAGTGCTCATTTAATACTCACTGATCTCAAAGGTGTCAGGTATAAGCAGGTAACTATTTTAAAAGTATTTCAGGATCTGAGGAGTATGATCAGGCTATAGAAATATCTTCAATTATGATTGAATAAAGTAACTGTAAACATTAATTTTAAATTATCTGAGTTGCATAGTATTATTAAAACATTTTTTCCTACTGATATATAATTTTTTCTCCTACACTCTAAATGATATAAATCTTGTTTCAGTTTCAGTCCTGTTTTACCTTATTTCTCAAAGATAATCTAAATTATTTTCATTAAAAATTCATCATGTTCTTGATGAAATGTACACTTGTTTTACCTTGTTAACTAGATCAATAATCACCTTTAATCATACTATGACACTCAAAGAGAATCTTTTATTCCCTCATTATGGATGAACTTGGTCCCTCTCTGAAGAAACGTTAAAAAAAAAAAGTGCAATTTGCTTGCGCATCATCATAGTGTGTACTGTGAAAACAGACTGGTTACACTCTTTTACTGGAATTTTAATTAAACAAAGCCATCAAGCAACTAGGGTAGATGATTTTTAAAACTGTAAATTGGAATAGTTGGAAAAACAAAGCATATTGGAAAAAGGAAATTCTTTCTATAGGTGAAGTATGTAAGACACTGTGTTATTTCCACAGTACATTTGGTTTCCATGCAGTGTACATTTTATATAGTAAAAAAACCACTAAAAATGAAGATATGAGTATTTTCCTGTTTTTATCTCTGGTAGTTCCTTATTTCTTTCACTGGATAATATCAACATTTTATTTCTTTCCATAAAGGCAGTGCAGCTTCTGTGTAATATACCATTAGGAAAGACACTATTTAGCTACTGCTCTAAATTGGTTTTCAGTCGAATTGTGTTGCAGCATAAACCAGAAGTCAGTGATGTATTTTGTTTCACATATGTTGCAAGCCTCTTCACAGTTTGGAAATATGGGCAAAGGAGGGATTTTCTTCCTAAGTTTTTGTTATATTTAGAGGTGACAAATTGCTATCTTACATATAGCTAAAATTATGCCTAAATCAGCAGTTGAAACTGAGAAACAGATTATATTGGTATTTTGTTGACTTTTATGTAACTTTTTTGTTTTTAGGTTAGGGTTTTTAAGCAAAGCAGAGTTCAGCACAGCTTTTATATATATGCACTGCTGGCTGTTCTTCCTGTACATGCAGTACACTGTCTTATCTGTTTGGTTTCTTTTAAACATTTCTTTCAAACCAGATCTTTCAAACTGACCTATCCTTTAGTCACTCTTCCGGATGATCACTGTGACAGTATTCAAGGTCTGGCATGTTCAGAGCACATTTTTCAACTTTCTTGCTCAATTGTTGATGTCCTTCCATCGCATGTGCATCTGTTCAGATGCTGGGAAGACCATTGTTGCAGCTTCATTAGCTGAATGAGAATTAGTTTCAAATTCAGTGGGAAGTAGGAATTGTTGTTACAGCAAACATCCAAGACAAGCCCTGGCTCTGGCTTTAAACTTGAGCTTCAGTTAATTCTTCTCGTGAAAACCATTTTGCTATCTGAATGTGATTTTAAGTTTGAAATTAAACTCTGAAGTTAATAATTTCTCCTTGGTTGACCTAGCTGTGTGTTTTATTACAAGCAAAGTGCACCTGGAAATACCTTCTGAAAAAGGATTTTGTAAATTAAATCCTGTGTAACATTATAGCCTAAACTCAGCTCCACATCTGTGCACTTGGTTTGACTGTGTTTCATGACCTCACCAGGGTGTTGTAAAAATAACTGTAGTGAAGATTGTTAAATGCCTATATATTATAGTAATAGGAGCCATGTAAGTGCCTAAGATAGATAGATAGACAGATAGCATTAGTGCATTAGAGGTTTCCTTGAGAACACTAACCAGATTAAGTGCCAGTGTTCTCCTATGTAGCAATGTTAATTGCCAATTTTTGGCAGTTGCACAGGCGCTAATTACTTTTTAATAGAACCAATGGAAGAAAATTTTCCACTAAGCTTTTATGGATAATTATTGCAATTTTTTTCCTTCCAGGAGCTTGAAACTTTGCTCTTACAGCATCCATCAGATCTGTCTTGCAGATAAATGGTAGCATTACAGCACATGCAAGCTTGTATTCTATATCTTTATATCATCCCTGTCTGCCTTTTAAATGATACCATTTAGAACCTAATCCTTCATATCACAAGAGTTTCAAACTCTTCAAACAGAGAGTTTGTGCAAATAACACATTAAGACATTGCTTTCTCATGTTCAAATGCATCGTGTTTTTACACAGTGCGTTACATAACAGCCACATCTGTAGAGTCTTTCCACTGTACCCAGAGCTTTTGAAGCAAAACTTCACAGCCATGAGGAATAAATACAGAGGAGTGCTAGGATTTAATGCGCTAAATTTGCCAGGGTCTGTTTCCTTTCTATGGCTCATTCTCTCATTATATATATGTGTTATTATTTCAAAATCAATAGAAGAAATTGTTGCATGAATGGTCTCTGAAATACAAGATGCATGTAAGATGCTAAGCATTAAACCATGTCAAGAGATGAGTGTGTCATCACAGTTGGACTGAAAGAGTATTGGTGTTATCTTACGTCACACTTCTGTTAAAGAGTTTGTCACAGTTCATTGGGACTTTGGTGTAGTACTCATCTTTCATGATTTTCATAAATCAGTATGTCACGCCTTTTCTGTGGTAAAGAGGCTAAACATTTGTGGTTTTGACTGCAAACCCCAGTGTGGCTTCAGCATTCCCCATGGGTAAAGTGTCAGTGTTGGGCCCAGTCCTGTTTAGTATCTTTAGTGATGATCTGGGTGAGGGGGTCTGGATGAGTCCACCAACAGCAGATTTGCAGGCGACACCAAGCTGGGGGAAAGTGTTGATCTGTTTGAGGGTGGGAGGACTCTGCAGAGGGACCTGGACAGGCTGGATCATTGGGCTGAGTCGGACAATATGAGGTTCAACGAGACTAAGTGCGGGCTCCAGGCTGAGGACAGAGTGTCTGGACCGTGGCCAGGCAGAAGAGACCTGGGGGTGCTGGTTGGCAGCAGACTGAACATGAGCCAGCAGTGTGCCCAGGTGGCCTAGAAGGCCAATGGCATCCTGGCCTGTGTCAGAAATAGTGTGGCCAGCAGGAGCAGGGAAGTGATTCTTCCCCTGTACTTGTCAGTGGTGAGGCCGCACCTTGAGTTCTGTGTCCAGTTCTGGGCCCCTCAGTTCAGGAAGGACATGGAGATGCAGGAGTGTGTCCAGAGAAGGGCAGTGGAGCTGGGGAAGGGTCTGGACCACAAGTCTTTGAGGAGCAGCTGAGGGAGCTGGGGGTGTTTAGCCTGGAGGAAAGGAGGCTTGGGAGAGACCTTATCACTCTCTACGGCTGCCTGAAAGGAGGGTGTAGCCAGGTGGGGGTCAGTCTCTTCTCCCAGGCAGCTAGATACAGGACAAGAAGACACAGTCTTAAGCTGCACCAGGGGAGATTTATATTGGACATTAGGAAAAATTTCTTCACTGAAAGGGTGATAGGGAATTGGAATGGGCTGCCTGGGGAGGTGATGAAGTCACTGTCTGTGGAGGTGTTTAAGAAGAGCCTGGATGTGGCACTCCGTGGCCTGGTTGACAAGGTGGTGTTAGGTTATGGGTTGGACTTGGTTATCTCAGAGGCCTTTTCCAGCCTAGTTGATTCTGTGATCACATCTTCAGCCTTAAGAGGCTTCTTGAAGGGCAACACCTAGAAATTTAAAAGGATATTAAGATTTGTACTGGTCAGATGCTAGTAGTTTACCAGAACACCATTAAGACAAAAGGTGCATGTTAAAGCAAGAATGTTTTGGTGGTCTGTGGGCAGGTAGGGACAGTGTGCCCCAGTCCATCCCCTCAGTGATGATTGATGCAGGGTTCACACAGGTATGTGGGCATCTTACATTCACTCTTGTCTTGCATTTGGCTCTCAGATACACCTCTGACAAGTCTGACTGTTTGAAAGATTACCAGAATTTGGACAAAATATTTTGTAGGGTTTTTTTTTTTTATTTATTTTTTTATTGTTACCAGAATAATTATCCAACCAGAAAGATTAGAGGACAGCATTTACAGCTGAAGTATTAATCATAAGGATTTTGTTCTTAATGTTGTTATAGGCAATAATTCCAACCTATACACCTTAAATTATAAATCACATCATGATATGAAATCATGATCACAGAGTAAGAAACCTATGTTGTAATTTAAACAATAATTTTGATTTTTGCAAGGTTGAAGCAGTGTTTGCTTAGAGACCCTTAAAAAAGTTCTCTTAGTGTTTGTGTATATCAGGATGATGTTTATAATACAGTGTATACTCATTCTCTTCTCTAGAGCTAGTTGATTTGCATTAATTGTTCCCCACTGCTTCTTTAACCATTTTTATATGCTTATAGTTACAAAAGCCTCATCAAAACAAACAAAAATCACTTCTCCTTCTTCCATAATCACCTTTCCCTTTCAAACCGTCTTTTTTCACTGTCCTTTCAGCGTAATGATTGAATAGTCAGCATCACAAGCCTTGCTTACAATACTTCATATGGCATTCATTTGCACATTTCAAGGGTTTTAAAACTGCAGCTGCTTATGGTTTTGATCAAGATGAAAAATACTGTTGTTCTCCTGAAACTCAATAAAATAAATAAAACTGCTAGTTACAAAGTTTGTTTCCCTTTCTGAACTCTTTTTCAGAATGAAAACAGTATTTTAATCAGTTTGTATTGAAGTATTTTTTAGTCTTGTAGGTGAGTTATAGACAGTCGAATGAATGGATAGGAGGGAATAGGAACAGCAGGGAGAGAAATGGCTTCTAGAGAAAGGAGATGGTCTTAGTTGGAATAGATGGAGGATGGCTGAAATATCTGTGTGAAGTTGCCATCGGCTTTGGGTGTAACTAAGTTGACTGCTTCCTTCACCTCCTAGTGGTAGAAACAACTACAGATGCCTCAAAGACGTGATTTGAATAACCAGTGCAGGACTGTTGGGAAGATGTTTAAATCTAAAAAATTCCATTTTCCAAGATCAGCCAGACACAGACATGAAGCAGGAAAGCATAAACACCTATCAAAACAGACAGATACAAGAAATCCAAGTAAAACTGGGGATGAAGAATGATGCTCCTTGTAAATCACTCTACATCTTCTAGCAACTTAATCCAGAACTCTCATTAATATCTGGGTGTTGGGCTAAATGCCTAGCACAGGGAATAATTATGGTGTCATCCTCAGCAGTGGTCTTCTCGTAACTTGTAATTCCTTAATAGATTATTGCAGAATGCTGATACATGTAGAAGGTTATTCATCAGAACAACATCCTGACTGTGTGGTCAGTGCCCACAGCTGGATGTAGTCCAAGGCACTCCTTTCAGTTCCAGGCACTCAAATCATGGACCTCATTAGAGCCATCCTGCTGTACATTATCAGATCTAATGATGCCACTGTTCTGCCACTTCTTCTGCAGTCTATGTATGAAACGGGTACACAAGGAAATTTGCTGTATTTCTTGTGTAAGACTTTAGGTGTTGATTTGCCATTGATACACAACAGATTTTGTGATGTGTGTTTCGAAGTAGGATTCCCTTCTACTTTGAGAAACCCTGGACATGCAGAAGGGCCTTAATTCTGTACCAAAGCCATTACTGTTTCAGACAGTTTGTCATTAATTTGAAGCTGAATTCAAAGGCAGTTCATTCTTAATTCCAATGAAGATATGAAACAGCTTATAGTTCTTAGCAGGAAGGATTTATTACAGTTGTAAAATGCTGGAGTTTGTCACACATGAAATTTTAAGCCTGTAGGTAAAATCAAAGTGAGGACAGTGGGTATGTTTCAATAATTGACCTGGTTTTCTAAATCTGTGACTGATTTCTTAGAACCCAGCAGCAGAGGAAAGTCTAAACAGCTGATGCCAAGTCTAAGGAAATCCTAACAATAGTGCTAGATTTGACTGGGTTTCTGCTAATAGAGACTACATTCTCCTTTTCTTTAGCAGTGTATTAAAAAATTATAATTTCAAGGAATTTTGGGAGAAGAGAATTAAAAATCTATAATTTTTTTGCAGTCAGAAGTCATCTTTGATGGTTTGAAATTGTGTTTCTGTGGTTTTGATGATAACTACAAATTTTGTGAAGATATAGCCACTTATGGACTGTTCTTTAAAAGACTCTTAATTAGATTTAGTCTTCCTAATTTTATCTCATTAGGTGCTAAATAGTTTGTCTCTAGTGACTATTTAACAGTCTGAATGAATTAGGTTGTGTACTTAGTCTTTTTTGGCCCTTGCCTGAGATAAGAGAATTGCAATGGCTGTAGGGGTTTCTGATTTTTTTAATGACAGTTTAATTTTAAAGCAATACTAAAATTGCTTTATTTCAGGCCTTGTGAAATATTTTCTCTTCAAAAACATAATACTTTATTCTATAAAAGTTAAAATGCTAAGAATACTATAAAAATTATTTTATGGGTATTTGTTATTGTATTCTTTTGTTGTTCTGATGGCAGCAAATCTGCTTGACTGAGAAAGGAAACAAGCTTTGGGGGATTGACCTTGGGTGGCTGCTAGCTTCTCTATCACCCTCCTTCTTCATCAGGACAGCAGAGACAATAGGAATAGCTTGTGGGTCAAGATGAGAAGAGGGAGGTCACTCAGCAATTATCATCACAGGCAAAACAGACTTAGGGAAATTAATTTAATTTATTTGCAATTAAAAATACGGAGTAGGATTGTGAGAAACAAAGGCAAAACCTAAAACACCTCTCCCATACCCCTCCCTTCCCAAACTCATCTTCACTCCCAACTGTCCTGTATCCTCCCCCCAGGTGGTACTGGGGGTGGGTAATGGGGATTGTAGTCAATTCCTAGTTTGTGGTCTCTTCTCCTATCTCCTCATGCTCTTCCCCTGCTCCAGCTTGGGTCCTCATTATGGGATACAGGCTGTCAGAAACAGACTGCTCCATCAAGGGTCCCCCATGGGTCACAGGTCCTGCCAGAAAACCTGCTCCTGTGTGGGCTCCAGGCTGCAGCTCCTGCCTGGACCCTGCTCTGGCATGGGGTTGTTGTGGGTTGAAGCTTCCTCCAGGGCTTATCCACCTGGAGCATGGCTTGTCCTCGAAATGTTGCAGATGGGGCTCTGCTCCACTGTGGACTTCCACAGGCTGCAGGTAACAACTGCCTCACCATGGTCTTTGTCATGGGCCACAGGGAAATCTCAGCTCCAGCACATGGAACACCACCTTTCAGCAGGACCTGTAGGGATAGGACAAAGGGTAATGGTTTTAAACTAAAGAAGGTCAATTTTGACCAGATATAAGGAAGGAGTTTTTTGCAATGAGGATGGTTAAACACTGGTGCCAGTTTTTCAGAGAGGTAGTACATGCCTCATCTCTGTAAACATTCAGGGATAGGTGTGATGAGGCTCTGAACAACCTGTTCTCGTTCAAGATGTGTCTGATCATTGCAGGAGCACTAGCTGAGCTTTAAAGATTTCTTTTGACAAATGATGATTCTATGATCTTGGCTGCCGATCTCAGCTGTGCGCTGTGGTGGGTCCATTGGAGCTGGCTGGAGCAGCTGTGCTGGCACAGAGTCTCTGCTCACAGGGGCATCCTGCAGCTCACCTACCAGCACCTGGGCAGCTGCACCCAGCACAGAGGGTAAATCGGATGTACAACAGAATCGAGGGTACCTCTGATTGGTAGGAAACCCTGACACTGGAGGCAAGATGTGGCGTAAGTTCTTGTTGTAATTAGGAAACATGAAACTCTTCTAGACTGTACTTTCCTCTGATGACTGTGGAATAGGTAAAGGCTGTAATTTTTTGATTTAAGGATTCCCTCTGTATGTGCAAAAAAAAAAAGGGAATCATGTCTTACCAATGAGATGCTTCTTTGCATTACAGTTTCTTTGCTGCAGTTGATATTGTTGATCTAATTCAAAACAATATGGAGGCTCTAAGATCTTTGAATTTGCTGACTAATGGGAAGTCTGCTAGGTGAGTAGCTGAATAATGCAAATTTGATGTGTGCTCAGCCTGCTGGGGTGATACCTGTCAGGTTTCTTTTTGGTGTGATTCAAGATTTTCTTTCCCCTATCTCCTTCAATGGTATAAGTGTTAAAGCACCCTTGGTAATTTTTCCATAATAGTTTTCTTCTTTGAAATTTAATACAATGACTTTTTTTTTTTTTTTTTTAATTAACATGCTAACAAAGCTTTTACTTTTCAATTAACAGTGAATTAGACATCTTCAGTGTTATTCCAGTTTCAAGTTCAGGAGGACATTTGGGTTTAGGTTGCTGTAGGTGAGGAGCAGGTTTGGACAAAGGCTTCATTGCAGCTTTGGAGGGACATTTCAGGTTTCCTTGCAGAAGCGGTTTGCACTTGTGTCACTCAGTAAGAGCACTGAACTGACAGTGCATTGTGATGGCATTATGCTGGGAGCTAAGAGACTTTCTCAGAGCAGGAAGCTTATTCTGTCTTGCCTGAAACGTAATCTATTCTCCAGAGACAGAAGACTGTGGTTATTAGTATAAAACTACTATTTTAATAGGTCTGATAATAGGCTGTTAAAGTCAGCATCCTGAACAGCATCAGATTCAGTCCTCGTAAGAAAAACACTGACACCTGAGAGGCAAGAGGATTAGTATTAAATCAGTTGTGTTGCACATTTTTTTCCAAAAAAAGTGATTTTTAAATTATTTTGTGACCAAAAGTGAATTTGATTGATAATTGACTGATTTTAAGCTCCCTAACATCAGCATTGTAAGGCACAAGCACCTGGAGCAGTAGAGGTGAGGAGAGGAGACCTTACAGCTAGAAGCAAAGTCAAAAGGGTACAATGTATAAATTTCAGAAATAGACAAGAAATGGCAGTTATAAACCTTTATGTATGACTCCTTGAATCCCTTCACTTGAGAAGAATACTTGAGTGTTTGTCTTGTGAGCAAGTGCATGCTACAGTATGTGCTTGAAGGAAGCAGATCTGAAATACTGAATTATTCTGGGCCCTGGGTGGGATGAGGACAGTAAAGTGAAATGGACTTGGCCTTTTTATGTTCTGAGGAAAAGGCAAAAGTGAAAACAGCAGCCAAGAGGCTGTACACAGCTGTCTAATTTTGCTTCAGGGATAGCCAAAGCTTGCCACCAGGCTTCTTGGGTTTTTTCCATGTATTTACCTTGCTGCTTAGAATAAAATACCTGAGGCTGGAAGGTGGAATAGGCTTACACAGTAATTGGGTGATGAAGGGAAAGGAATCCACAGGTTGCTTCCACAAGTAATATGTAGTGCAAAATGGTTTATATTACTTGGTTATTTATCAGGACCATATTCACCAGATACTGTAGACGAATGTCCTCTCTGATTTGCAATGTGACATTTAGACAAAAACCAATGGGTGAGTATTAACTGGAAGCATAGGGAAACAGTATTAATCAATATGATTAGTTCAGCTCTGGCTTTTTGCATATTTTGTAGGAGGAGATAAAAGGAAGATAATGGTTTTCAGCAGATATATCCAGCCTACCTCTGTGGGATATCATTGCAGAAAGGTCATAAATTTTCATTTGAAAATTTAACACTGTGGGATAATCATGGATATGCTACTATTGCTGTTCCTCCTGCATGGTTGAGTGAGAGCTCACGGTGGAGGATGGGGAAGGGAAAACAAAGCAGTTAATGCTTGAAAATGTGATCCACTAGAGAAGAAACACTTTCAAAAAGACTTTCTAGGTTAGCTATCTTCCCTGCAGTGTTGTGGATAGTTCTGGCTGAGGCAAGTTTATCTTTCTTAAGGCCTGGGAAAAGGATGTTGCAATAATCTCTACAATTGCTGTAAGACTTCTACAGTGAGATCATAACAGTATTTTTTGGCCTGTAGTAATTATGAAAACTGTCCAGCAAGGGTGTATGAGTAAGAGTGCCCAGCACAGAACACAGATGTTACAGATCATGGAATAGCTTGTTGTACCACTGCGTTTTCTCCGTCAGTAATCACTCTGTCTTGGGGAATGGAAGCCTGTATTTCTTAGTGGCTGCAGAACCTGTCTCTGAGATCAAGTGATTGCGGCACAGCAAGAACTGATGCTAGAAATGCTATTGATGGCTTAACCTACTCCCAGTTAATTATTGCGTTCTCTAGTGAAGCCAGAAATCATAGTGGACAGAAGACATCACTGACTCTTTCTTTTTTCCCCACTATTTACCCACCACAAGACCATAAACAACAATCTCTCTCAAACCTGGCCCAACTCTGTTTTTGTAAATAATGTCATCCCCAAACATTCCAGCTCCTTTACTGTGTTTTTGCACTCTCAGATTCACCAAGTTTACAAGCAATAACATGGTTTGTGATTTCTGTTTGTCTGGCTTCCTTAAAATCTCCAACCCTTGATCTCAGTGTCAAATGTTATTCCTGGCACCATTTTCATGGTGGGTGAATGCCAAGGATTTCAAGATCTCTAGCTGTCATCAGTGCAGTAGTGCCTTTGCTGCAAAGACCTAAGGGATATGGGGACCTGGAAGTGCATATACAAATGCACTGTTCAAACCCCCTCTTTTTTAAACTATTGGTGTGAATTTTGGAGGCTTTTTGAATTTTAGTAGTTGGTTGGTGGGCTTTATTTTAGCCCTTTATTCTGAGGTAAAGATATCCCACGTGTTGGGGCAAGTAGCACATTTTTGCATTATTCTTACCAGTTCCTCTTCTGGTGTAGTGCCATACCTCAGGTCTTTTGGTCGCTGATTTCAGAAGCCCCCCTGCCTTGCCAATAAATAATTCCAACAAGCTGTGAAGAGTTTTCCTGAGGGAAGAGAAACTGAACGGCTTCTGTCAGGATCATATTAAGAGTTTTAAAGCAGTGGTCTTTGGAGGAAGTTGTCAGATGGGGCAAGAGAACATCCAACTGTGATCATTACATGTCAAGGGAGTGAGTTCTGCATCATTTAAGGCTTCTGGAGGTGAAATTCATGAGCCCCCTGAATTGTACAAATATGTGTCAGGTTGTATGCAGTGTCTGTTTCAGGAAGACTGTTTTACAGATCCTAATTTTGTAATACTCTTCTAACATACCATTGATGTCTTGCCTGTATGAAGGCTGTTGTTTTTTGATCTTTGTGCTCCAAGGTTAAAAATACCTTATATGTTAATTGTACATTTGATTTTTTTTCCCATTTTTTCAGATAGTGGAAGACATAATGTGTTTAATCACATTAAAGTATGTGATGTACTGTATGTCTTCCAGGTTTACTTGTGTGTATGCACAGATCTGTTGCTCAAATCTATTACTTTTGCCTTGTGCAGATCAGTTTGGAGGCATCTCCTCTTTATCCAATGCCTTTAAAAAACCAAAATAAAACCAAAAAGACAGACTGAAATTTTGTTCTTGAACAAGCATCAGAAATGAATTATGCTTAGCTCCAGTGAATAACCAGAATTAATGTAGAGTTTAAATTGGCCATTAATGCTGTACCTTTTTTTTTCTAGACCATGCAGGCGTGATTTTTCCTGTGAAACTCCTTTTAAATTCTTTACTGCTGTAAGTATGGCTTTGAGGGGGAAAGTGTTTTTCAGCATGTCACTGTATTTGCTGCATGACTGATGCAGCCTGATATGACTTATCACAACATGAAAAAAGCTGAGAAAACAAAAGTGAGTTCCTGGAAGCTAATGCTGAGAAAAGAAGTGCTAAGGGCAGAGCAAGAAAAATGCATGCTTTTAAACACGGCTTCTCTTTTCTCCTCTTTTACTCTTTCCACATAAAGGGAAAATGGCTAGCTAATAGAAACTTGTCAAGTAGTAAACTTTTAAATCAGATCCTGGATTTGGAGGCTGTTTTCTACTGATCAGACAAAGGAAAAAAAATAAAGGATACTGCTTTCCTTTTTTTTTTTTTGGGGTGGGGAGGGGGCAGGCATTAAACTCTTAATAGGGGAAGAAAGCTAATAATGAGCAAAATAACTGTGGAGGTTGTAGATTTTAAATGTTGTTGCATTTTTGGTGGTCACTCTCAGTAGTTGGAAGGTTGAAAACATTTATTTTCAGTAGCCTAATCTTTCAAGACTGTTTATTAGCAATCAATTTTTATTATGTTTTTTATAATTAATTTTGTAAGTTTCTTTTTTTATGGCTGTTGTTCTTCAACCAAAAAACGTTGTAGAAGTCAAAAATAAATCACAAATCAGAATACTCTTGACGGTTAAAGAGAAGTATTTAGTACTTTTCTGCATATTTAACGATGTGAATACACTGAGGAGCATAATCATTCTATTGAAGTTTTACTGCTAGGTTCTTGTATGGCAAGAGAAGAAAACAATGATTAAAACATAGTTAACTGGTGCCTGTAATGAGTTGAATTCAGTATTTAACTTGAGTTAACTTGAGTTAACTTCAGTTTATCTGAATGGTAGTTACACCAAAAACAAATCTGAAGCATTTTTGAAGTTTTTTCAAGGCCTCAGAGTGTTGAATGAGAGAACTTTTAGTGCAGTCACAACCTATCATATCTGTTTTTATATTTCAAAACATAGCCTGTGCCCAGGTCCCAAATATTCACTATCATCTTTGCTGTCTTTCTGCTATTTATGTCACACACATAAGGTAGGATTCTAGTGCAAGGGACCACTAATGGGAAGCTGATATGTAACAGCATAACTTCAGATGAATGCTACATTATTTTAGCCAGCCACTTTCATTTCAGGATGGGAGAGAGAGTATGAGTAGAGACACGAGTCCAAGTCTGCCAGAAAATTGCTGGAAAGAAGATCTAAAGAGATGCAGCACGAATTCAGTAACTGGCATTTTTATGTTAGGCGTGTTTTGTGCATCATGCAGTCGAATGCATAAAGTTTCTTTTCCTTCAGGGAGCCAATGGGCACAGAGGACAAATGAGGGGGGTTTTTAGTCCAGATGGCTTATAGCGGTCCAGTCTCAATCATTATGTGATTGTATTAAGTTTGGTTGTCATTGGATCTTGAGAAATGTGAGTATTTGAAGTGAGATTTTCTCTGTTTTGGGCTTTTTTGTGGTTTTAAAGATTTATGTGCTTGAACCTTACTAGCATCAATCTAAAGAGAAAAAGTAATTTTACTATGTATCAGTCACTAGCATCTCCTAATTATATATTTTACTGTAAAGTCTATAATCATGTAATATTTCTTAGTTGCTATTCAATTACAGGGGACGAACAGCAGGAAGCTTGAGACGTAGTTTAGCAAAAGATCCTGTATTAGAAATATTTTTCAGTTCCGTTTCCTTTCTGTGCTGGAATTTATACATGTTATTTTCTGGTTAAGGGAATTAAAAGAAATTGACTTAATACTGTTTGATAATCCTTTCTGAATTAATTCAAAGTGACTTAATATACTAAAAAACATATGAGTCATTGGGAAAATTTTAAAAGTTGCCTCTTTCAATGGATGTTCTTGTTCTCTGAGTTTATCTTTTGTTAGTGAAATCTGCCAGCTGCCTACTAATTTTTAAGGTGTTCTAGTGCATCATTGGTTAATAATTGTCTTGAAACTTTCAATAGGTTCAGAGTTATTAAGGATAAAACTCAGACTGATAGTACAGATGGGTCCTTTTACTTACGTGGTGCAAGTGCTGTATGTCAGCTCTAGAAATCTTACTGAACCATATAAATAAAACAGAATGCATTTGGGCTAACAATTAGTCAGTGTTCTGTAAATGGTGTGGAAAAGGTACCCAGCTCAAATTTAGGTATAAGTTGTTATTGAATTTGCATTGGGAAGATGAAACAAATTGTTTTCTGATGTAATGTTGGTTAATTTTTTCATTGAGTGTCCCAGCATTTGTATTTCCAGCATTGTAGTAGACATTTGTTGGAGTTCTTTTTTTTTTTTTGCAGCTGGAAGATGTTTTATTTTGGCTGTGTTGCTGTTTTGTATTTGGCAGCTCAGAAATTTCAGGCAGTTACTTTTCACCCTTATGAACATGTTCCTTTGTGAGCTCTCTCTGACTTCTCAGAATGGCTGTAGCCAGCTTAATTTGGCTCTGTGAAATAAGCATCACCAACGTGTCAAGCCAGTGACTCTTGAAGACAAATATCACTAAGATCCCTATTAAAAACAATGAACCTATAACAATATGTCACCTAGAAATACTTATTTTTTCAAATATTTTGAAACGTGATTGCTCTTTCCCAGATTTTGTCTCTATGCAGAATATGTGTGTGGGAAATGCTTCTTCCCACCCCCCGCAAGGGCTTCGTCTAGCTTCAGGCAGGGATAGAAAAAGAAAGGGGATATGGAAGAACATGAGTGAAATACAAACACAGCTTTGAAAACAACTTTAGTGGTTTTACTTGCCCAAGTGTTATGGCAGAGGTAAGCCTCCCTTTCCTTGTCTAGACTTTATATAAATTACTGTATGAGTGGCATCTTGTTTCTTCAATTACCCTTCCCTCCATTTTCCTTGAAACGGATAAGAAATGTTTGTTCAGGAAATACTTTTCAGCTTGCTGGAGCAGATTGACAATTTTTATGTTGTAATAAGTGGTGTTTGAAAGCTAGATTTAGGAATCTGCGAGCATATAATTTATTTTCAGATGTTGTAGACAAATACTCGTGGAAGCTACCTGGCTTATTTATTTAAACAGCCATCTTAGGCTCATTACTTCCTTATTTCATCACTGCTACCAGCTGGGCAATTTGGAAAATGTAGGATCTCTTGGAAGCGCCTAAGCAATTTATTGACTGCAGCTTGGGTTTTTTTTAATGTGACAGTGCTGAGTAGCTATGATTCTATATTCTTTTCTTTATGGGGTTGGTGGATCCACCTCTGATATGTTGAAGTGATTTAGTCCAACCAGTTGCATGTTCCTGTAACAAGATTATGGGAACCTACTGGTGATCATCAAGTTCCCTTTTCCTTTTGGAATGTCTTTTTTTTTTTTTTTTCTGTGCTAAATTTCACTTAAGTACGTTAAAAATGGAAGTCTGAAAAATTCTCTAGTTCTCTAGCACTCAGAAAAGGTCTAAATTATTGTGATAATTAAAAACATTTGTCTTGAGGCAGAGATCCTTATGCAAATGTCTTTAGCCCTCCAGAGCAAGATTTCCAAAGTTGCAGCATAAAAGGTGAATAATGAGGCCTAAAGAAGCAGTGCTGTTTTAGAGGAGGAGAAAAAGGAATCGGTTTGGAATAGTTGGTATAACCCACAAAGGCAAAAGTGCTGTCTTCCACAGAGCACTGAATATGAATCCTGGCAGTTTTAGTGCCCTCCTGGTGGGGCTTGCTGAGGCAGGCAGCTGTACCGTGTGCTGCTTTTGCATCCCATGTGAGTTGTCTAAGCTTAACTGATGAACATCAGCATGACCTGACGTTCATAGAAACAGTACTAAGTTTTTTCCAGGAATTCACTTGTTCCATTCACAGGGACGTTGTCAGCTATGAGAGGTGATGGTGTTGGGCCAGGGTGGTGTTCCTGAGGTGGTCCCCAGCCTCTTACCTGCCTGGCTTGGCAGTGCTCTTCAACAGCCCTGGTGCAGTTTGTTCATCTGGAAAGGGTGTGATGGCATACCCAATCTGCAGGGAGCTTCATAGGGGGACTTTCTGTGTGGAATTTCTGGCAGGTTTTTGGCTCTCCTGATTTACATCCACTATTGTAAATGCAACTGGAAGCATTACAGTTTTGCATCTTTGTAGGGTAAGTGGTTTTGGCAGAATACTCCAGACGTTACAAAACATGCACAAAAGTAGGTTCTGCTTAGCTTTCCATTTGCTCCCTATGCCAGCCAGAGCACTTTGGAGAGAGTCTACCAAAGCTGCTGTTCTTCACACAGCCTGGGATTCCCAGTTTTCTGCTCAGCAAGGAATAATGTGCTGTGTTACCACTCATGGAGTGCTGTTTTAGGTGGTGTGATTTGTTGGGGTTTTTTTCAGGTTCTTTTAGTAAATGAAGTAGAAAGACATCATCTGGAATCTTTGTAATTCCTGATTTCTTAATTCATATGTTAAAGAGAGTGTGTGAGCAGGATGGTGGAGAAGGAAAATTTGTTTAGGCATATATTTATCATTCAGAAATAGAATTAGAGGCAGGTTAGCAGATAGAAACTGAAGGACTTCTGTCTGTGAAACAGATGTGCGTTTTACTGTTTAATCCCTTCACAGAATACTGCAGATGTTCAGTGCTTGATTTAGAAGGTTAGGGATGGAAAGGATAGCAGCCATAATTAAAAATTATTTATTTTCTGAACACAGTTTTTATTTCTTCATTCCTTCCATTAACCTTATGATAGGGAGGCTGACTACCTTCAGTTCCATTTTAAGTAAAATGGATGCATCTTGCAGATGTTCAGTGTTTCTCAAAGTTACTAAGTGTGATTTCCCTTCCTCTCTTTTAATCTTGTATGATTTTAATCTTTTATGATATTGGTGGTTATTTCTGAGATAGAAATGCTAGTAGTAATTTTGGAGAATTATTTTTTCTTATGTTAATAAGCATCTTAGGGATGTTCTGGCCTCTTTGACCAAAGATACATAGGAAAAAAAGAAAAAAGTATTTTAATGCCTGAATGCCTGGAAACTGGCTTTGTTCTGGGGTATTTTTTTAAAGGTTTTGGAAATATGACATGACTTCCAGTAAGTTGCCTTTACATCATCATAATTTTCATCTTACTTAATAAAACCTGTTTTTTCTTAAAAATAAATAAGGTAAACTTGCTCTTCACTTCAGAGAATCTGCTTTACCTTAATTGGACTTCAAATGGCCTAAAACTAGGGAACCTAGGTTAAAATAACCTTTGACTCATTCCCTTTACTGTTCTCTTTGTTGGCCATGAAAAATAAAATACTTACTTGACTTAAACTTTTAAGTTTGCAGGACTTCACCTGTGCAGTGAATACGTAAGTTGTTCATGTATGGGTCAATATTATCTAAATTTCACAAATATTTAGAATACAGAAGTTTTCTTTGTCATTCTTTGTTCCTTATTTTAAAATTTTATTCTAAAAGACTATTTCCTTAAAAATACTCCACAATTTCAGTTTTATATCTTGTAAATAAAGTAAATGAGGTGAAATCTGGTACATCCTAATTATTTGGCAAGGAGGACAGTAGGGCTGTCAAACCTGGTAGCTTATTAAATCATAATTTGTAACAATTTCAGCACTGGGTAATTAACATTTTGGTGGAGAAAAAAACTTGTGCAGATTAGTAAACTGTCAGCATATGAATTAATTTGAGTTTAAAGCCATGGTGATGGCCCTGTTTCAACAGGGAGCTTGGAACAGATGAGCCACTGTGATCCCTTCCAACCTTACCCATGCTGTGATTTGCAAAATAATTTTAATTACGTTCAGGGTTTGTTTGAAACCCATAAATCTTACAAATTTTCAGATCAGATCTTACAGCTATATTCCAGTACTTACTACTCTTCTTCCTCAGCTGGTGAATTTGTGAATTAATTTCATTACTATTTCCTACATTTTATGTTTTGGCATATTATATTATTTGGAAAAGATCTGTAAACAAAACCAGTGTTTGTGTGAAAAGATTAATATCTAGCCTTTTTGGTGAAGTATACAGTCCTGTTTGTTTTTTATAGGGCAAGGCAGTGGGAAGCTTGGCAAACATGCATAACTTAATTTGCTTTCAAAGATGTGAATGCCTCTTGAAGTGAAAAGACCCACTCTGTTGCAAATCTAAAATTAGATTACATATATTATACTCAAAGCTGACAAAACAGAATTGTTCCATGATGTGTCATTTTGTTGATATGAAAATTATTTTAAAATTCTTTTTATGTGGGCCTTTTTATTTAAGTTTAACCTCAGATTAAATACTTCAGACCTCATAGTCCTGTTTTCTGATGGATCTCTGTATTATTTTTTATCATAAAATAAAAAGAAAGGGAAGTGAAGAAGTTACTGGAAAACTTGATCCACATTTCAATATGTGCAGATGGCTCGATTCCTGACACCACTTCCACAGCCTTAACCTGTGAGGATTTTCAAGCCCTTCAATGAATAAAAGAAGTTACAGAGAGAGATCAGAGCTTTCTGCCTAAACCAGCCATTTCTGCCATAGTCTGCTCCTTGTCAAACCCCATGGAAAATTTTTACTTACACTTTTACATAATTTTTATACTTATATTTATACTGTGTATACTTACATAACTTTTATACTTACATTTTATTTTTACCTTGCCTTTATTTCAAGGTTGTCTCAGGTGTCACTAGACTCGGGAAAGCTTAGTCTCATAGGACATGGTACCTGTGAGGTGGGCGCCACAGGAACAAGGTCAAACCAAGACCAGGCCAAGGCAGGTATGGTTAGGGGATGCTGCACTACTTAGCACATCTTATTTGCTTGCTTCTAAGCCTTCTGGGAATTTTCCAAAGAAGATATAGCAGATCTGTTGGTTGGATTTCTTTGACGCTTCAGCTTGAAGAAAAATATTGCTGTGTTTGGCACAAGATAACCATATCTTGCATTCTCTCTACTGCAGTCCAGCACAGTTCACTGAGACTGAAAGCAGTCCTCCTTTTAATATAGATAGGAGTTGAAAAATGGATGCATCAGATGGGTATGTCCCCTAATTCAGGCAAAGCTGTTTAGGTATGACGCTTGGCCCAGGCCTACTCTTTGGGGCAAAAGAAAATGAAATACAAACGTGCTCTGTGGGCAATTTCACACCTACCTGTATTATCTTTCTAGATGTCTCTTCCACAATACTTTTTTTCCTGTTGATTTATCTTCCTGAGAATTAGTTTGCTGTTTCAATTCACATTTTGAACATTATCTCACTTAGCAATGGCAGGAGACAAAGGAATTAAAAATGTACAGCTACAGGATTTTGTAGCTTTACTACTCCTTGTCTTCAGCATATGCTGGTTTTGCTAGTGACTTTCTTGTTTATACTCTGTTTTCCTTTAACCCTCACAGCACTTGTCAAACATAGATTTAAACTAAGACAGCTTGTTTTCCTCAAGGGAGTTCCCTTTATACCTTTTCTGGTATGCTGAGGCAGATACCTGAATGGGTTACCCATGCCACAGCTTGAGCATGAGATTGGTTTGGGGACAGAAAGTGGGTCACGTCAGTCTTGCCTGAAAAACACAGGATTTAGATCACCTGCTTTAATCAATGTTTTGATTGTGCTTTGCTAAAACAGTTCTTCAAATAGATACCATGTAATTTTAACTCTCCTCTAAAGGATACCTGTGCCAGGAAAAGTATCAATTTGGAGAACATTAATGTATTCCCTCCCAGTTTATTGAAGAGCAAATCAGGTGTCACATCTTAGAGAGACTTTATTAATTTAATGGCTTCTATTTTAAATATCTATATCTTTATCTATATCTAAATGTGTATATATATATATATAAAGGTGGACTGTCAGTGGGGAAAAAAGAAGTTCCTGCCCACATGCAAACGTGTTCTTCTGGGACAGCTGTGGTGGCACAGTAGCACAGCAGTTACTCAATCTAGTATAGCTGATAGAGTTACAGCTGCAGCTTGCAGAACAGGCATTCCAAATTTCCTCGGGTAGTACAGTTCCTAAATTCTGTCATTAATCACTTTACATATTTAATCTACGTACAGCAAAGTGTGGATTGCACTTTTTACTTAAAGATAATCGTAAACCTGAGAATAGTAATCATAAAGCCTTGGTGAAGAGAAGATAATGTGTTTGAAATATGTAGTGTAATTACTCCATATTAGTATAATTACTCCATATATGTAGACATGGTATTGACTTATAAATCAGTTAGTGCAGTTCCACAAGACGTTGTCTCAGAGATGTTATGTGAAAAACACTCTGGTTAGATGCTTGGCTTGTGTTAGTCACTGACACATTTTAGGTTTATATAAAATCATCTACGTAACATTTATTCTGGTAGAATCTTTATATCATATCACTTGACTATATGTGCCCATGTGTGCGTGAGGCACTAAGTTCTGCCTGAAGTGGTTGTATTTCCACACCTTGTTAGTTTTCTTGATTTGTCAGAAAGGAACACATGCAAATAATATATTATTATTTATAATAAGGCATAAAACTAAGTTGACTGCACTAGCAAAGTACCTAAAACCCACCAGGAAAAGGAGACTATGTTTATGCACCTTATTGGCTGGACACCAGAATGTGAGGTTCAAAATGTTAACACAAAGTAATTAAAATAGAAAAAAAGGTACTCATTCTCACTACTGTGAGAAGGCATTGCCTGACTATAAACCTTCATCTTCTCTGAGTTGAATTAGTCATGGAATTTCTGTCATGCAAGGTCATGCCAGCATCTCAGAAGAGAAGATGAAGTTCTTGCTCTGTCACTTGCTTTGCTTTGTCACTTCTTTAAAAAAACAAACAAACAAAACCAATCAGCCAGCCAAACAAACAGTTAACAAGAATGACAGAATTTTTAAAATACTTGTTTTGGTTTAAGTGAAAGGGAGGATGTCACTGTCAGCTTGTCTGGGCTTTACCTGGATACAAACAAAATGTATTTGCAACTCATGTTTTGAGAATTAAGAGTACACCAGTGCTAATCCCTTACTTTTTCAGCTCCTCAAAGTGTAATATAAACTCTATTTATATTTGAAAACAGAGAATTTTGACCTTTAGAAAAACCTGATTTCAAGAAGTATAAAAAATGGTATTAAAAGTGGAAGGTTTGCTGCAAATACAGGAAGAAATGCATGCACTTTGGAAGCTGATGTTTACATAAAAACCCTAAATGTTACACTGGTATTTCTATGATAATTAATTAACATCATGCCAGGGGTAATCATAATTCAAATGACTTGTATGTTTCCTTTCTAACTGCTGTATTCTGTTCTTTTTAATACTTGATGACTTTCATCTAGCCAACAGCCCTTCTGAAGATATTTTTGGTGTAGTACTTGATGAAAATAGATCAGTCTTTTTTGTAGAATCCCCTTTAGATTTGTATGGGTTGTTTTCCTTTTCCACACCTCTACAAAGACTTTTCTATAAATTATCTCAAGAGCAAGTCAATAGCATTGTAAGATTTTTTTTTTTGAAGTATGTTGTGACATACTATATGTGATCTGAAGTGCTTGTAAGTAAAGCTGATTTGAGGAGACCAGTAGCATAGAATCAGGTCTTTCTTGACATTAGCACAGTGTTGTATTACAAAATGGAGTGCTGTGCAGAGATTTCTGAAGCAATGAAAACTGTAACCTAAACTTGCATACCATAGAAAAAGCCTTCAACCTAGACAAACTCTTCATGTAATAATAAAAAGTATCTGACATTTTTTTCTTTTAATTTAAAACAGTTCATAGTTTTAGAGGTGGCATGCTGTTTTATAAACTGCAGTGGTCCTTTGATGTCGTAGTGATGTTTTTATTAAATAGGTAAAACCAGAAACGTCTGGGCATTATGGTATCTGGAGGAAATCCATTGTCTGTAAGGGAAGTCATTGGCATTGGTTGTTCCCCCTATTGCTCAAGGCATGAGAAGATTTAAGGGCAGCTTCTTCCTCTTGCCAGCACTGGAACAGAAGTCACAAGTACAGGATGACTTCATTGGGGAAGGAGCTGGGGAGGTGTCTGGTGCAAGGAGCTGCTCACAGCAGAGTCAGCCAGAGGGTCAGACCAGACTGCCTGAGGCTTCATCCTGAGGGTCCATGGTCCCTGGACACCATGTGCCAACACTTGTGTCCTCCTGGGGAAAGGTTTTCTTACAGTCAGTCCTAGCTTGTCACGTCCCAGTTCTTGACAGTTGTCTATTTGGCCTAGACTGTTAATGAAAAATACAGTCTGTCAACAATAATGAAAATCCAGTAGTTATATCACCAGAACCAAGCTATTATTAAATGGACCTAATAAATCTAAGATATTCAGCAAGAGTGGTTTTTTCTGCCTTGACATCCACTTAAATGCATGCATCATCCTCTGATATTCATTAAATAATTGCAGTACTTAGAGGGTTACTGTTTCTTGCAATGAAAACATCACAGCTTGATCTAAGCATTAACTACATCTAGCAACAGGAGTTGACAGTGCAAATAGGGTTCTTAAATGTGTTAAGAGGAGGTTTGAAACCCTAAATGTGAAAGTGATATGTTAGAAATTACTCATTTGGAACACAGTGTCCAATTTTAGGCTGCTTTTCAAAGTGGAAAAGAACAAGACACTAAGAAGACCATGTAAGATAGAGCCATTAGAATGGATAGTGTGCAGTGAAATTTGCTATATGAAAGTGGAGATTACAAATAAAGAAAGATTACAAATAAAGAAAGACTGATCAAGATTTGGGTGAAACATGCAAATTGTGAATGCTTCTGAAAATGAATGGCTCCTTTTTCCTCTGTTATACCAAGAAGTGAAATTACTATGGAACAGAATTACTAATCTGTTTCCGGTCTGCCTCAGTGGGTCACTGAGAAGTAGTTTATAGACAGGTATTTTATTTTCAGTGTTTTATTTATCTAATTGATTTCTTTATTTGGTATTCCCATATGACTAGTTGGCTGGAGTCTAAAACAACTAGGTGTATCATAGTTTCTGTGATCCATGTCCATAAATGGAGGGCTGTGTGGTACCCTGAAAAGTGGAGGTGCTGTAAAAGCAGTATTTTTCTCTTCTGTTCGATGTTCTTACAAACCTGTGTCTGAGAGCAGAGTATCAGGTAAAATATGATCAAGCGTGGCATGTGTAATGCACTGCAGAACGGTACTGTTACAAACATTAAATCTTTTTTGTACATTTTAACAACACTGAGTGCACAACTACAGTTTTTGACCATTATGCCAGCGTTGATCTAGACTTGTTGGGGAATCCACTTCTGGGCTCTTGCATGTTTTTAAAACCTGTGAAGTCTGTGAGGCCTCTCTGGGTGCTGCCTCTGCTTGCTGCAGCCTCTGGCTGTGCCCAAGGGCCCCTGTGTCTCACCTGCAGACCCGCGGCTGCCTCTGGCTGCAGGGTCCTGGGGTAACCTGTGGGCAGGGAGCTCAGAGGGGGCTCAGTGCCAGCGCTGTCCTTGCAGCAAGGATCAGACCAGGGGGCTCAGGGAGAGGGCCCCCTCTCTGTGCTCTGTGCGGCACCAGGCAGCCTGAGCCACCACTCATTTATCCTTCAGGGAGAATGTTTCCTTAGTGCTGGTCCCAGTCTCGCCTGTCCCTCACCCTCCTGCCAGGTCCTGCTGGGAAGAGTTCAGCTCCCTGACAGTCCCTCGTGGGCACTGGAAGCAGCACTGTTTGGTGCCCCATGAGCTGCCCTGAGTCCAGGCTGACCCAGCCCTGGTCCTCCAGCCCCTGCTCACGGGGAAATGCTCCAGCCACAGCTGTGTTTGTGTCCCTGCACTGAGCTTACTGTCATTTATCAATGTTTCCTGCTGGTGACAGGCCCCAAACTGGCCTGTGCTATGCGGTGGCACAGACCTGATACACAGCCAGACCTGCCAATGGGCCAAACCCACTTTTTAAAAACTGTCTGGTGCCAAGAGTGGGTCAATAAAACATTTTGGTCAACTGTGGGATCCATAAGAGCAAGTTAAGAAGTTGCTGTTTCCAAGATCATTGAGTCCAACCTTTGACCAAACACCACCATGTCAGCTGAGCACAGCACTGAGTGCCATGTCCTCTCATTTCTTGAGCACTCCCAGGGATATCGTCTGCACTACCTCCCTGGGCAGCCTGTTCCAGTGCTTGAAACGCCATTTCTCTGCTTCAAAAGCTGTCAGTTAAAATACTAAGATAGCCTTTGATGTCTTTGTTGTTAATTTTACACTTTTTTGCTTGTCTGAATATTAAGATCTTTCCTGGGAATATCGAATACTAATACATTCCAGTTGTTGGGGGTGTTTATTCTGATGGAAGCTGACTACCTTTTATCTCTTTTTAGGAGGATAATAATACTCAATACTGACGTGAGATTTTCAATGTTGACAGTTTTGTAGAGTCATTAATTAAACAGATAAGAGAACCCTTGCCTAAGCTGGATTCACATGAAGTGCAAGACATGAAAAATTGGAATGCAATATTGTAATGTTTTCATTTTACTTCTCTTGAGGCACTGCAGAGTGACGACTGGATCACTAGTTTTGATTTAGTTTCCAGAGGTAAAATTGGAATTTTAAATAATTCAGCATGCAGAGGATCTTTCTACATTTTGGCTGCCATAACCACTCTCTCAAATGACCTTTTGTTATTCCTTTTATTGAGATCACAGTGAGGCATTTTTCAGAATTTTACTGTTACTTACTTTAAAGAAGTCACACAGATACATACTTTAATATAATTTTGTATGCAAGACAGTCACCTGTCTCATCTTGTGTTAGCATAGCCAGATATTGCGGAAAAAGCAGTATTCGAATGCGTATTGATGTGTCTGGTATGCTTGTCGTTTGTTCAAAGGCAATGCAGAGCAGAGTTAGATGTTAATAAACTAGTTACAGTGTTTCCATCTTCCATTGTCATAGCCAATTCCATTTCAATAAATCCATATTTTTAAACTTAATAATGAAATTCAAACCAGGAATTGAAGTACTTTTTATGTAGCAAAAGAGAGCTAAATTTTTCTGTGTAAATTGTAGAAGGCTGCTCTTGAGTGATTTTCAGGTAGCTCTCATATTTGTGATGGCTGTAAGTAAAAACAAAACACTATATTGTATATTTAAATTTTTTAGTGTGCATATTTATGACAATAGCGTTCACATGGATCATTTATACTTAGTTTGGAGGGGGGCAGTGATGCATAAAATGTTATGCAAATACACAGTATAGTATTAGCATTTATGAAAATGTTTCATTTATAGAATACAGCATAATAGGCATTTTGAAGGTCTGATGCTTTTCCTGTGCCGGTAATCCTGATTAAAGTAACATAAGTAGGAATTGACACAAGCTGGTGTAGTCCATTATGCCAGTAATCCGTGGTTTAAGGGTTCGTAAGATCTTCTGCACATTGGTATGAAGGCACTTAGTTGAACCGTCGTGTTAGTGGTCTACCAAAAGATTTAATTTTGTCAGTTTCTATTAAGTATATCTTTTGTGTCCTTAGGGGAAAAAGTTTTACAGGATGATTGAAAAAAATATTATCATAATTCTACATACTTTACATACTCTGTAAATACAAACCCCGCAGATAAATAATCTCTGGTGTATTTTGCAACCATTGAATAGATGTATATGGTCTATTAAGGCATGGATTTTATTTTTCAAGAAATAAAGCTTTTATATTGATTAATAGACTGACAGAAATAACTGGCGAACACCTACTAAGATTATCTGAAACTGTTGCTGTACCCAAACACAATGAAATGAAGAGAGGCCTGAGTGAAAGTTAATTGAACTTATGTTCGTATTTGTAACCCCGGTAGCTTTAGAGGATGGGTTTTTTTAGGTGTTGAAGATGTTGAGTTTCTTGGACAGTTTAAAGGAAAAAAAACACTCTAAAATCAGATGGATTGATGAAAATTCAATTTATGGGCTTATCACCAACTTTGCTTGAAGAAAAGTTTTGTGGTCCTTATAAAAGAAGAAACTTCTTGACTGAGACCTGAAGAATATCCATCACAGACGACAAAGCCTGAGAACTATTTTGTTACAGTAGACACAAAGATTTAGAGGAGGTCTAGTAGGAGGTTTTGACTAAACCTCTGTGATATATATTCACTAGTTATGGGAAAGTAGGAAGCTGTTTGATATAAATGATGAGTTGGAGGTAGGATTTTGCTCTGCAAACCTGCTGATAATGACAGCTGTTCCAGCTGCTCTAGCACATGTGGACAAAGGATGGACAGATCTTTCAAAATTCAGGGAGGGCTGATTGAAAGTCAGTATAAATAATATATAAGATCAAAAATGCTTGAAGGGAGCAATTCCTCTTGAGAACCGTCTAAGGGGAATAGAGGTGGTGAATGTTATTTTGTATTTATTGAGAACAAATACACCAGTGGAGTGAAACTATTGCTCTGATTTGCTGAAGAAAGGGAAATTTTCTTCTGAGAGATGACTAACTGTTGATAGCATGTAGGATTAATGATCTAGGTGTTTAAAAAAAAAAAAATCAGCCAAACACCAGCCAAACAGAACCTCTGGATTTGTTTTTGCAAACTTGAATTCCTCATAAAATGTGTAAAATCTTTGTTTTAGAATGACTAAAGCATGAACTGCTCTTAAGAAAAGATCAAAGTGAGGGTGAGAATGAGGAGTTTGGACTTGTCAGTGAATAAATGCAATAAGCATTTAAAGAAATGTCACCACGTTTTGTCTTTGCACCTTTAACTGATTTCCATGAGCTTAATATAGATTTTTTAATTGCTGCTTTCTCAAGGCAATTCTGGCTTTTAGTACAAGTACAGAAGGCATAACAGTGAAACCAATCAATTTATTTAATTCTGCCAATCTCTTACTCCTGTTCCTAAGAGCCTGCAAATCAAAGAATAGGGATTTTTTTTTTAAAGAAATATTGTGGAAATTAAATGTGATTTTATGCTTTTTCTGGCTGAAAGGAATTTGGAATTTAAAAATGATACACTGATATCACAACCAGGCCATGTGCTTGCTATATTTTAAGAACTGTATTTCGTTTGGGAGACAACTTAAAGGAACTCAGCTGCTGGAACAATGTGTTCATTGCAAAAAACTGAGATAATTTCTTCTCAGCTATAGATATACCTATGTGGAAGATTCAGTGTTTTTCAAAAATAAATTTGTGCATTATGTTTTACTAATGAACTATGAATGTTGAAGTGTGGTTAGCAGTCAAAGTGTCAAGTCTGATTCTTCAGCTAGTTACTGATTAGACTTAACTTACACTTGTAACTTAAGTATAAGTTATACAGTATAAAGTATAACTTAAACTTATAACTTTAAGTATAAACTTAAACTTATAGATATATCTTCTAATCTTTACTGATATATGGTGGTGATTTGATCTGTTTTTCATACGTTTTCAGAGCTGTTGCAGTTCACTCCTATGAAAAATTCATGTTGAAATTATAGTAAATTACCAGGTATTTGTAGAACAATGATCAGATTTTTCTAAGCAATGTAACTAGAAATTGAGCGAGAATTTGGTATCACATGAAAATTTGAATATGAAACTAGAAAAGATTATATGGGAGAAATATGATAATGTGTGGAAGTTTTCATTTTTTTCTGCACGTATATACTGCAGTTTTGTGTTAAAATTGAGAACTGCCCTTTCTGTTTAGCAGAACAAGCTGTTATAAATAGCAGCATTGAAAAGATCTTACAGATTTACAGGAATACTCGCTCACTTCAGGTCCCTTTTCCCATCCAGGAGTGCAATATGGGTAAATCCAGTATGAGAGTTGCTGGCTAAACCCAGGTGAATGCTGTATCCCCAGCAGAGAATCAGCTAACTGCAGCTCCATCAGGTGGTCACAGGCAGCTGGCATGGGATTGAGAACTGGGGCAAACAGTTCCGTGAACAGATGCCAAAATAGGGCACCAACAAAGGGCAGTCAGAAATAGTCATGACATGGAGGAGGTGATACTAGTGTAAAGCGTAAATTGGATCAGCAAGTTAGATATATGTTTTGTTGTTTTCTGTGGGGTTTTTCGTTTTGTTTTGGGTTGGTTGGTTTGGTATGTTTCTTTCCCTTCCCTTCCCTTCCCTTCCCTTCCCTTCCCTTCCCTTCCCTTCCCTTCCCTTCCCTTCCCTTCCCTTCCCTTCCCTTCCCTTCCCTTCCCTTCCCTTCCCTTCCCTTCCCTTCCCTTCCCTTCCCTTCCCTTCCCTTCCCTTCCCTTCCCTTCCCTTCCCTTCCCTTCCCTTCCCTTCCCTTCCCTTCCCTTCCCTTCCCTTCCCTCCCTTCCCTTCCCTTCCCTCCCTTCCCTTCCCTTCCCTTTCCCTTCCCTTCCCTTCCCTTCCTTCCCTTCCCTTCCCTTCCCTTCCCTTCCTTCCCCCCCCCTTCCCTTCCCTTCCCTTCCCTTCCCTTCCCTTCCCGATGTCACTTGCGTCCAAAGCAGTGTGACCAGCAGGTCAAGAGAAGTGATGCTATTCAGCTCTGGGGTCCCCAGCACAAGAAGGACATGGACTTATTGGAGCACGTCCAGAGGAGGCCACCAAGATGATCAGAGGGATGGAGCACGTCTTCCATGAGAAAAGGCTGAAAGAATTGGGGTTGTTCAGCCTGGAGAAGAGAAGGGTTTAGAGTGACCTAATTATGGCCTTGCCCTTTCTGAAGGAGCTACAAGAAAGGTAGAGAGGAGCTTCCTACAAGAGCATGTATTGACAGGACAGGGGACAAGGGGGATGATGGTTTTACAGTGAAAGAGGGTAGGTTCAGATTAGAATTTAGGAAGAAATTCTTTACTGTGAGGTTGGTGAGGCGCTGGCACGGGCTGCCCAGGGAAACTGTGGATGCCCCATTCCTGGAAGTGTTCAGGGCCGGTTTGGATGGGGCTCTGAGCAACCTGGTCTAATGCAAGATATCCCTGCCCACAGCAGGCGGATTGAAACTAGGAGATCCCTTTCAACCCAAACTATTCTGTGGTCTGTATGTTGGTAAATCAAATCTGTGCTGGAAATTCAGGCCATCTGCTTCATATTTGAAATTTTAACTTTGCAATAAAGTGAAATAGAAGTGTTTTTTCCATCGTTTGGTTATTACTTATTACTTTATTAAAACTTATTACTATTTCCAAAGGCATCTCATGCTCTCCTGCCTTTTTTCTCTGAGATTTAATTTCTTGTGAAAACCTTAATTTTCCTTGTAATGTTTGGTCATTGAAATGGATACAGTGTACTCAGGAATATAAATTGCGAAGAATAAATATTAAAGGAAAAGGAGAATGTCAGTGTAAAGGTATTTGCTGACCCTTCCTAGTTCTAGAAGTGGAACAGCTAGGAAAAGAAAAATGCAGATAGTGCATGCATGCATCTAGAGATGCCCAGGTAAGTTATCTGTAATACCACATACTTACTCTTCCTGCTGCTCTGGTATCAGGTGTTGAAAGACCTGAAGGAAGCTTGGCTAGAAGGTGAAGTAAGTTGAGGAGAAAGCTTCTTGCTTGAGCTGGGTAGGGTTTGTCTCTATGTTTAGCACAGGAGTGAAAACTGCTGCCTGTCATTGTCTCACTTCAATCTGATTGAGCAAATTGTCCCTGGTCAGTAACCTCCTAAACAGCTGTGAGTATCCTAGTGGTCTGTATTGAATAAAGTTTAAAGATGATCAATTAAAAATGTTCCATATTTTGCTCAAATTGACAATAATGAGGAAGAGTCAAATTCTATTGCACTAAAGTTTACAGGAAAAACGTAATTTAGGCTTCTGGTTTTTGCAGATAGGAAACACTTATATTTGGAAGAGGAAAGATGCTTAGTATTTGATTTCTATCTTTAAGAAGAGATTATTTGAGAATATAAATTTCATGTAAGAAGGAGGTGAGAGACCTATGTGCACTAATTTTTATTTCTCCATGCATAATGCCATGATTTGCTTTTATTGTTCTTTGGTGCTTTTGGTTAACCTTTCAATTAACCTGAGTCTGTTTGAAGACCACTTGTAGAGAGTCATTGGACCAGTGATGGAAAGGGAAAATTGCTTCACAAACTTTGAAAAGGCAGCTCATTTAATTTTGACAATTAATTTGGTGCTGGCCATGAACTTCTCAGTTTTTCTTAAGAAATTTGACTGACATGTTTTGTATTTGGTGGTATGTCTGTCTAAACACATTTCACTGTTTGTGACTTGTTAAAGTGAAAATTTAAGTTTTTCATGTTTCACTGTCCCTCAAGATGTTCTGCCTCTGTGTGTAAGCATTGTGAGCACATCTTTGCAGATGTGGTATGGACGCAAAATCAATGAGTAAAAATATAGCCATGAAAGATAACACAGACATAAGGACCCTCATGTACCATGGATGCTCTTTGAGGCCTTGAAACTATTTATTTGTGTTTCTCTGGCAGCTCCTGAAGTGTAAGCCTTGATCTCAGCTTTTTCGTGTTCTGTGAAGAAGCAGCATTTGTGTGTGTGGAAGGAGCCTCGGGACCTCTGTGCTCTGCACTGCTGCACAGAGCAGATAGGAAGCTGCTACAAGCAGGAAACCACAGGCCTGAGGTACCTAAGCTCCTTGTGTAACAATTCAGGAGATGCAGGTACATTTAACTAGGGATTGCAACAATCAGCAGATGGGACAGGGCTGAACTCATCAGGAGAAAATGCTCCTGGTGCTGTGTGGGTTTTAATCTTGCCTCCTGGCTGCAGGTTGGATGTCCAGCTCCTTCCTAGTGTGAGTTCTTTCTTTCACAAACAGCAGAGGCATCACTTTGTTGTAGAAAATGTCAGGAAGTGTATGGGAGGTGGTGTCTAAAAATAACAGTGATAATTGCTTTCTGCTGGTGGGAGGATTTATTTTGGAACACAGCAAAAAGAGGAAAGAGTGGAAAGGCTGCAGCCAAGGGAAACTGCAGCAGGCTTTAGCCTCCATTTTGGTGTTGTCTCTCAGTTGTTGCAGATATTTTCGATGCTGTTTGCTTATGTTTGTACTTGATGTAAAAATTCTTAGCACAGGTGCCTAATCAGGCTCTGATGAGATGTTTCTGCCACTGCTTGATTAAATGACCCCTCTCCCTCAGCCATGGATCTGGAAGTCATATAGTACTGGTGGGTGGGGAACCAGCTGGATCAACATTCAGTGCAAAAACCCCAGGTGGGGTAGTTTCATTGGAAATATTGGGAGGTAGGAAACTTGGTGGAAAATTGGTAGATTGGGAGATATGTGTCCTGTTCTGGTCTGCAGAATTACTGGAGAAATGGTTGAGACTAATCTGCAGTGGTCCAGTGCTACAAGTGGACAAGATGCAACTATTTACCCAGTGTGTTGTATCTTTTATGCTTTAGTGCCTGAAAGAATAAAACTGAGGAAAGCTTGAGAATTTTAGCTCACGTGGACATACGTGATAGTGAAATATAATTATATATTGAGTTGTGTGTCTATTGATGTTTAAGGATCACAAAAATGGCAAAGCATTTAGTTTTGTACTGTTAGAGACAAAGTATCTGTTGGTTCCTTCTTTTTCTTAGTTCTTAGTTGTAGTACCTTTAAGATGATGCCAATCTGTGTATTTATAAATATCAAACTGTGTTTACCAAAACTAAATGTGTTCAAGTTTGAGATGCACTTGTTACAGCATTTACAGTACATATACATATGCACAAAGGCTTAGAAGGCATAGCTCAAGTAGTAAGATGCAAAATCATACACTTTCTCATTAAAAAAAAAAAAATTGCTATACTAAACAGACTTTCTCAGATACATTCTCCCAAAGTAATTAAATAATTTAGTTTTCCGATTCTGAAATCAATTTCTACCACCCCCTTTCTGAAATCAATTTCCCCTTTCTATGCTCTAAGACTGGATCAAAATTATATCTTCTATGAATTTCTGAAATTTTATAGGGTAAAAAAAATTCTAGTTGATCTGGTTCAGTGTTCCATTGCCCTTGCTGTCACAAAGGTTTCTTAATGAATCCCCTTTGCTGCACTTTAAGCAGATTACTTTTTCTCCACTGCTTTGGTCTATAGTGGCTTTATTCACTCCAGTTTTCCTTGCAGGGACATCTGTCAGCAACTTCGGAAATTTTTTCTCAAATGTTCTGATTCCTTTTTCTATTTTTCACTGTACTGTGCTGGTAGGAAAGAGAGCTGTAGAAAATAAAAGAAGAAACATAAGCAGCAGAAAAGCATGAAGAATATGGTGAGGTAGAGATTACAATTTTACAGGGCATAGTGACTAATCATTCAACATAAAGAATGGGTAGTTTGGGTGACATCTAGATTTATACTGATTGGAAATTGTTATATGGTGATTTGGTAAAACAGCCTAATGATTTTTGTTTGATTTATTGTGGTCAGGTGGCTGTATCTGAGAATTTTCTGCTTTTTTGAACAAATTTGTTCCCCTCTTGACAGTTTTAATAAAGATAACAAAGAATTTAAGATTAAAGTGTGAATTGGCCTCTCTCTAAGTCAGGAGTGAAGTACATAGGCAGTGAAATTTCTGGGGCATATCTTCTGTCTGTGTCAAACTTGTATTGGGTAGAAATACAATATTGTTTCTGAATCTGTCAGTCATGCACCTTTCAGAGCTAATGAAATGCAAGAGACTTTCTGAATGAGGTCCTATTCTGACACTCATTCCACTTTTGAATCTTTTTTGTGCTGTGGCAGAAGTGCCATATTTCTTTCCTAAGACAGAATACAAAATTTTCCTTCCTTCTTGCCATATTAGACTACCGTTAGCTGTAGCTGTTCTTAAGTATTTTATATGTAGTATACAGATAGCCACACCAGAAAGATGAAGAAAGAGATTCTTCATTTTGACCCCTCTCAAGCTGTAGCTGTTTTATTTTTAACTGATGTTTGAAAAAATTTTCTTAGCAGATTTATGTGGCAGAATGGTGGGAGCTGATAGCAGTCTATGAAAGGTTCAAGTCACTTTCTATCTTTAAGTTTCCATGTGTTTTTCTCATTTTGTTAATTAAGAAAGTTCACAAATCAAGAAGATGCATAAGTGAAGAATAGTACACCACTTTAAAGACAGTTATTGAGACAGCATGTATTAACTGATTGTATTGAAGTTTTAAAAATAATCTAGAAAATAGAAGTTATTATTTAAACATTATTTTAGTTTTAAGTTTGATAGCTGTGACTCTGTTTGGGGAATAATCCTTGTTCCCTCTAACACTTTCAGAAGTTATATGGATTTTTTTAAGGATATTTCCTGCCTTTGAAAATGCAGAATTCTGCTAATTGAGAAGGCTGTATAGAGAGACTTGCCAGGAAGGTGTTCTATTTGTGAGATGCTGACATGATGATGTACTTTTCCATCCATTCACTTCTTTTACTAATACAAAATTATGGTTGATACAAATGGCCAAATAGAATTGGTGTCTTATCTACAAAAGCTCAGGTTCTTTCTTCTCCTGTTCTGGATTTGGGACAGGCATGGAGAGAAGCTGTGCTCTGCTTCCTCTAGAATCAGTGAACTTTATTTTAGTGGTTTAGTTATTGTAGCACATATATGTCTTTTATTGTGAACTCTTTAGCTGTCCTGCTGTGATCCTATACATCCTGTGACCCTCTAAGTAAGCTCTTCTACCCATCTACCCTGCTTCACATCTGATGCTTCATCTCTTTCAGTCTCTGAATTTAGCCAAGACTTTCCTGGAATAGTTTTTAATTTTATTTCTTTTCAGTGAATCTTCTGAAGCCATCCGCATATAGACAATGAAAATCTGCACTTAACCAAGTCAGATAAGACAAAATGTTAATATTGCTCTTGGCTCGAAGTTTGCCACAGGATTCAACTGTCTGAGGTGTTTTTCAGGATTCCAAGGATTAGTACAGAAATTGTCTTAGCACTTTAATCTGTCTGCCAGGGTAGGTTAATCTCAGCAAAAGACAGAATATCACAGTATTCTAAGGGAACTATTTTACTTAGTATGACTTATTATGTACCAGAAATACTGCATATAAAGCAGAGAAAAAATATTTAATATAGCATGGCTATATGCAAAACCTGTTTCTTATTATTTAATACCATAGTATCTTTAAGCATTCATGGAAGCTTGTTGCACCTAGAAGTTGATTAGGCTGTAAGGTAGCTGGGGTTACTGTTCCTGTAAATAATCTGCAGATTGCCATATGCATCTTTTCTATCATACTGTGGAAATAGAAATAATAATAAAAATACCATACATACTTTTCATAGATAAGGAGAACCCATATTCCTGCATAATTTTTCTAGTAGCTCTTGTGCTACATTTATTCTTTTTTTTTTCTGTATTAAATGGGTTTTTATCCTTTTGCTAAATATCCTGTCCATTTCAATGTTTTATAATTTCTGAAGTCAATATTTTTTTAAAGAGAGGAGTTTTTATGATAGTGAAGCTTCATTAGTTCAGGAACAGGTGACAAGCAGTTTATAGGCATTGTTTAACCCAGGGTGTTTCTGGAGCTTTGAATTCTTTGGCGTTGTTAGAGACACTTAGAAAGTTAGAGATATTGTGGAGACACTTTTTTTTTTGTATCCTCTTTCTGATATAATGGGGATTTCGGAGCGTTTTGGGTGGTCTTGGTTTTGGGATGTTTTGTTTTTTAGGGTTTTTTTTGTCTTACGGTTTTGCTTTTTGTTTGGTTGTTTGTTTTGTTTTGTGAAAATCTGCTTTGATGACTAATACATAATTAACTGTGGGTCCAAAGTCCTTTCTTCTGATTTAGCTGGGTCTTCCTCATCTTGTGTTTGTCCAGCTGATTATATTCTTAACTAGAAGCAGCACATAGTTGGCTTGCATCTTATCTATTTCAGATCACATCCCAAGCTTGCGATTTAAATTCTAAATCCTCTTCTGCAAAACAACTAAATTGCATGTGCCTGTATATCTAAAAGAGGATAGTCCCCCTTTCTCTACCTAAAATGCATGATGGCAGCAGACCTAAGCCACATACCTGAACTGTCTGCTTTGGTCCATTTTCCTGGTGTGATAATGACCCATTTGCAGGTGGTGTTTTGGTGCTGTGTTCCCTGTGAGTTTTGCTGGTGGTGTAGAGGGGTGCCTGTGCAAGATGGTTTGGGGTCTGTGCATACCTGCAGCAAGTTTTCCTTTGTCAGCAGGCTTTGGTATTGAGGGCAGGGTGCCAGGATCATTGTCTCAGGTTTCTCTGGTGTTCAGGGCTGTCCTACCCTTCAGCTTGTGGGGTGACAGGGGTGGCTGAGAAGGACTTTGTAAGACACTGATTGTGGCATTATTTCTAACACAGAGAAGCCTTCACATCTTGTACATCTTACTTTAGGGTCCAGTATCTGAAATTGGAGGACTACCTAGAAAAATGGGGAGAAGTGCATTTGTTGACCTCAGGGGCTTACAGCATCAGTATCATGCGGGTATTTTTAACCTTGATGCATTATGCAGGAAGAAATCATGCCTAAATTCTGCCGCACAGTGTATTTGCAAGATGTGTGACAGTGTCATGCAGTAGATGTTATCTAGGTTTTCCTTTGTTCTGACACATCCTACTCTCCCTGTTCTTTGGTTAATGAAAAGTTTATTGTTTTGTTCCTTGGTTGGTCTAGTCTCAAGTAGACACACAGAAGTAGAGGCAGGGGAATAATAAAACTTAGCTGTACCTGTTGCAGATTGTGTTTCCATAACAAACTTAGAGGATGACACATGAGGAAAAGACCACAGGTTATTGCATCTTTGTGTCTTTCCCATCCTTTTTACTTGGTACGGTGTCACAGAGGGAAATTAGATTTGTTTTGACATGATTTGTTCTTGACCAGAATAGCTGGTGTTGGCTATTACTCATCTCCCTTTTGCTTTGTCTGTGTTTACAGGTAGTCAGTTTGACTGTTTCTTCTGGTAGTTTTTTAGGAATTGAGGGGTTTTCAGTAGTTTCTTGGATTTACAGGGAATTTACACAGAGTAGTTCCTGCTGTGTAAACTTTAAAAGGTAGGTATTCTTTTCATCCCTCTCTAGTGATCTTGCATCACAGGTTTTCAAAATGGTTATTAAAAGGTTATGCCTTTAGTGCATACCTACCTCCTCCAGTGGTCTGTGATTCACTTGTTTCTGCCAGGAAGAACATTCTCCATTCTTTCATGTTACTTGGCTTCCTGTTTATTCACACTTCTTTGCTTCTGCCTGCATGTCTGCAGTTGCAACTTTACAGCAGGGTAACAAAAGAAAACACAACGAAGTGTTGTAGACAACTGTATGTTGCTATATTATTGATTACTAGTTAAGAAAGAATAACCTAAGATTCATGGGAAGCAGGACATTGGGGTCAGGCCTTTCTCGGCAGAAATAAATTTTGAATTATAGGTAGTTGTCCACCATTTTTGGCAGCAACTGCTAGTTACCAAGCCAGGCATTATATTCTTTATTTTGTCACTTCAGTTCATGATGAGAATTTTTTTGAAGGTGAAATTCCTGGTGCTTTGTATCAAGAATGTAAAAAAACCCCACCAAAACCTAAGCCAGAATAAAAAATTACAGGCCAGGAATCAAACACCTCAGAGTCCTTAGACCTTAGAGAAATCGTGGATGCATCTGCTTGCTTATGTGTATATTCAGCTGCACAGGTCTGATGTTTCATGGCTAATGAATATTCTGAAGTAAGGATCCAGCTGGCTGTTAAAATACTTCATATGCGACTGTTTCACCCAAAAGCTGAGAACATAACTGTAGAAGTAGACCTCAGGCTCTCCAGATGGAAAATACTCTTCTCTGCAGCTAGTGCCCTTGTGTCCAGATTGATACATAATGGTTCAGAAGTTATTTTAACACAGAGTGGAAACTGGCACCAGCACTTTTAGCGACTTGATGTCAAGGGTAAAAGCTCTGTGATAACTTCTGCTGTAGTGGTTTGCTTTGGTAACCTGTGGACTGTTAGGATCAGGCCAAAATACCTACAATTAAACTTAAAGAGTTCCTACACTTAGCCAGGTAGTTAAGAACTCTGGCTCTGATTTTTCAGTTTCGTGCCTTTGCTCTGTCTCATGTTGGAACTGTTGAAATAAAATAGCTTGATAGTCTTACAAAAATGCATAAATTAGTTTCCAAGAAACCAGAGAAACTGTAGTTTTTCTGAGATGGGCATCAAAATTTTCACAATTTTCAGTTCAGAAAAAGGGAAAATTACAAATTTTGTTTTGCTCCGAAACCAAACATTATTTTTAACAGAGAATCCATGCAGGTTAATTAAGTACTGTTCATACTATAAAACAATAACAAGCTTGCTTGTTGCAAAAAAAAAAAAAAATAGAGTACATGTAGCTAGGCATACAGTTAAGTTTTGAACATTGATTTTATCAATTTTTTTTATATTCTCCAAAGTTCCATTAGAAAGATTAATTTCATACTTAATTTGTACTTACCTGCAGTGGAGTCAACTTGTCATGTATTAAATAACTAATATTTGGGGAGGGGTCCGCCAAAATCATGGTAGTCCATGTAAATGTCAAATGCAAGTGTTAAAATAATTTCAGATTAATGGTTTCTGAAAGACCAGCTAACTGACAAGCTATGACTGTACTGATTGCTTGCACATCTCAGTTCTTTTGCTGTAGGTTTCCTTGCATTACCTTTAAAAAAAAAATAGCCGTAACTGAAAGAATGAGGCATGAGGGGTAATAATTCTTAATATAAATTTCCTTGAGAAGTTATGGAGACTGAATTAATCTCATGGGTGTTTGAAGCAAATTGTACTGCTTTTGCTAGGCAAGAAATACTCTTCTGTTTAAAAAAAAATAAATCTCACAAGTAGATTTTCCTTATAAAGTTATACATGCTCTCTGTGACCCTCTAGTTACTCAGGTTTGTACTTTCTTTAAAGGGGTCCCTGTTTTTGTGCATGTGTATCACACACACTATTCTGAGGGTAGCTAAACCAGTCTTTTTCAAGTGATATTTCTGGTATAACTGTTGCAATTCTTATTTGTAAAATACTATGTCCTAAAGTGATTTTGCAATGATGATTAAGTTGCTTGTCGCATACATATTAAATAGTTGTTTTGTTTGGTTTCTTTTTTAAGAGTCTCTGTTACTGAATAAAGTATCATAAAACATTACTGTTTATTAATAATAGATGGTTATCCAAGGTGCAGTATTTCTCCTTTTTCCTATTGATGTGCTGGCCCATGTGAGAAGCATGTGTGTTAAGCAAATGGCACAGTGAGAGAGGCATCACAGTTAAAATATCTGGATCTGGAAAAGTGCATCTTTTGGCCTGAGTGCAGCAAAGCTTCCAGGGCAGTGAAGGATTATATTTTTCTTGCTTTTCCTGTGACCTTATTCTCTCTCCACATGGAGCTGAAGCTCCTGGCTGGGGCAAGGCAGTGTTTTCTGATGTGTGGGGTCTCAGAGCATAAGAGGAAACTTAGGAGAGCTTGCAAATTCCCAGGATATGGGTGGGGCAGCAGGATGTGGATAGTCTGGCAACATGTGAGGCTGCCGTATTGGCACCATCTGGTTATGGCTTTAATGATACAGAGGAAAGAAGTTTTAGCTGGAAACGGCAGTGTGAATTACTGAGAGACACACACCAATCTTGAACTGATTTCTGATACAATATGCAAGCAGTGGGAAAACACAGTGGGGCAAGACTTCAATTCTCTCCTAATTGCTCCTATTTGCAGCCTCACCGGTTTTACAGGACAGCAGATCTGCGTGGCATCACCCCAAAAAATCCAAACCAAAACCAAAGTCACACAAAAATACATTGACAAGTTGTTTCTGTACAGTTTTAAATGTGACCATCTTCTAAATTCTCATATTTTTAGTCTAGTAAGGGTGTAAAAAGCTCTGTGGCTTGCACTAGCTTCTGCAAGCAGCATCGTCGTATCAACACAGAGAGCATACCAGGTGCAAAACCCACCCAAGTTTTATATAACCAATTTATTATCCATGGAGATGATTTGCAAAGGCTGAGCTGTGTGTTACTGTGGAGACCTTATTAGCAATTTTAAGCTGGATTTGGTATATCCATGTGAGCTGCTGTTGCAGCAGTAACTGCAAGGAAGAATACCCTGAGGGAGAGATGATGGGATTTTTCATTTTCCTTAATCTTAAGTGCAGTTTTGTCAAGCTTCTTAATGAATGTTTAGCTTCAGTTCTTCCTGATGCTGAGGAGGAGTGTATTTTTAAGCAGTGTTTATGTCCCCATGAGTTCTGGAATTTCTCATGAACAGGTTGTTCTGCTTCTGGTGACAAGCTGCTGCTGCTGCCTTTCCTTTTCATCTCTCCATTGTGACATGCATTCCTGCACATTGCTGTTCTCCTGCAGCTGTGCTGATGAAGAATAGTGCATATTGCACCATATTTTAGCCCCTGCCTGGTTTCATATACCTTATTTCAAGACTGGCAGTGATCATATTGCTCATCTTCACAGACATTATTTGTAGTTTCGGGAGTCTGCCCAAGAACCTTTCTGAATACTGCCTAAGATGTACATAGGGAGGAAGGTGACCTATTTTGACTCTCCAGAGGATGTTTGCTGCCTTTTCTCTAGGACTATTCTTTGCTTCTTAAAGAGGAAGTTGCCTTAGGCTGCCTTTAGTAGTATACTGAAGGTAAGATTGCTTGCTTTGTGTATAGGCAGGTATTATCTGCAAACTCTTCACCACCTTTTAGAGACATGCACAGATGGAAATCAGTGTTCCAAATGTGCAGTCCCTGCTAGATTTGCATAGGGAGAGAGACGTACCCTACTGCAGCTGTTAATTGTTTTTCTGTGTTTCCAAACAGCTTTGGATTCAGCTTTGGTGGGATATGTGTCCTCAGATAGTCCCTTGGTATTACTGCTTCCATAATCTAGTCTGTTGATGGGACTGAATTGTTGGGTGCTCATGGGAGTGCCCATTTTGTGTGGTCGTGTAGGCTTTGGCTGGGTAGTAGCCATTCTGCACGAATCCTTTATTTGCTAGTGATTATTATATGTCTTATGGAGTAATGAAAGGGTAAGTCTTGCTACCTTTTCTGGCAAGGGTTTGCTCTGCTATCTTTTAGATGTATTTTGAATAGGAAATTTTCCCAGTCCCAGTGTGCCAGATCATGCGTTTTTTGCATAATCTTTTCCTTTCTGAAGGATCACACTTACTTTTAGATTGTAACTGCAGAGTAGCTCCTTGCTGGCAGAGAGCCTCTTCCTTAGCTGTGCAGCTGGCAGGTGATGAGTGAAAACCTTTTACAAAATATAGCCTTAAACTTCTTGTTGACAAGCTAACGTTTAGTGTTGTGACCGACAGCCTCAAAGTTAATTTCAACAAGGCCCTCTTCCCCTCACAATGCAACAGCTTGGGGAGAGTTTTAGCAAGATTGTTTAAGAGCAGTAGTTTGTCTGCCTCAGTCCTTGCAATTGGGAACATGAATTCTGATTAAATTTTATGAGCTACCTTACCAGTGCCAGTTTTATTTAAAGCCTGACAAATTTACATCTTTCAGAAACAGTTTTTCTCCAGTTTAAAGATTTTGGAACCAGATATCAAGAGACCGACTGCACACAAAATCTGCATAAACAGTTGTTTTAGCAGTTAGTCCATTCAAAATCAACAAAACTCAGTCTGCAGTGCAGCGGGAGAAATGGACTTTGAGGTCTGTTGGCTGGTCAGCACAACTGACATACATTTTTTTTTAACAATATTGTTACAATTCTTATGGACACCCTTCCTCCTGCCTGTTTTTTCCTTGGTGTTACATTCAACTTCTGTCACCACAGGGTGATAGAATGGTCCGTGAGGTGGTCAGCTGTAGTTTTGGGTGGGTGGTGTTGGTATAAGCAAGCTGTCAGCATGCACACACCATGTGCCAGGACATTCATAGTGCACATTTCTTCTTCCTCTTTGCCAAGGAATGGGTGATGCTCCTGGTGTCTCCTTCTTCCCACTGAAGTCTGAGGTGGGCTTGTACCACACTTTACACCAGGCTAGTTTTTATTGGTCTATCAGAATTTGATAGATGAGGTGGGTTTTCTGTATGTTGGATAGCTGGTCTTTGTTCCCTTTGGTGTCCCTAAGAAAAATGCTTTTTCTAGATCCTAGGTTTTTAATGACTTCAGCTGATGGCAAGAGGATTGCTTATAGCTACAGGATCTCCACTGTAATCCTCTACCCCACTCTTGTGGTACAGTGCTTGTCCTCCTTTGCACTTCATCCCATTTCCCCACTTTTGAGGCTGCTGTTGCCACACCATGCTGGCTTTTTTTTTTTATTTAATGCACATGACATCATTGTGACAGGGTCATAAGTATTTAATTCTGTGCAGTCTAATTGCTTGTCACTACCAACTATATAAAAATTATGGTTATGCCATGTGATTATTCAAAGATAATCAAAATTGAAACCAAGTAGACAGTAAGCATCTATGCCTTTGTAGCTAAACCAGCAAAAACAAATCTCTATGCAAGCCAAGACACCCTCAGACAAAGCCTTACACATCCTGAGGCCTTTCAGAGTCATTAGGACATGTATTAGTAGCAATGGTGGTACTGCAGTCACAAGGCTACAGAGTGACAATACAAAGCATATGCAATGCATATTTCATATGATGACTAATTTGTTGCATAACAGTCTTAAAGAATTCTTAGCAGTCAGGAGCTCTTTTAAATGAGTATGAAAGCCAACTGTGAGGCAATTAAAGGCCTGGTGGAGGTAGGGTAATAAGAGAAGGGCTCGAAAACTGCCAGCTTGTAACACAACATCAAAGGCAGAACAGATATGCATCATCAAAGTTATGTTTTTATTCACATCACCCCCCCCAGTTTAATATAAAAAGAAGTAGATCTAAAAAGGATTGGCTCTAAAGGAATGCACCAAGACAAAGGAGTAGGAAACTGAGCACAGAGAGGCTAGAAATGCTCGAAGGTGGGCAGCAGGGCATGTGGAGTATGTCACTAGCTTTCAGGCTTGCTTTAGGACAAGACTCAGAAAAAAAAGCTCGTAGTAGTTGTGCAAACAAAACCATATGTATTGTGACAGGTCTGTGTCTGCTGGACCTGAGATAGTAGAAACCTGTGAGTCTTAATGGTGCAGAAACATAGGTGATGATTGTATTTCCATACTGTTTTGTCATGCTGTTTCCATTCTTACAATTGAAGTCTAATGTTAGAACTTAATGAGATTTCTTTGGTTTTACTCTTTACTTTGCCTGAAACTGCAAATGAATTCAAATGTGATTATTCTGGGCCCTGTTCTTTGGAGGAAGTGGGTCCAGACCAGAAGTGTTTCATGCCCCGTTGAAGAGTTTGCTATGTGGTCAGTGTTTCTAGGATTTTCAGAAGAGTTATGTCCTGCAGTATGAGTCTTTTTTCCGGTGTTGAGATGGAACAGTGAAAGCTTTGCAGTGTCAAACAGGCGGGCTCTGAAGTGTCATACTCACATTAGCTCTGCATTTTCTAATTCTAAGTAGCCCTGTCTTTTTGGTACCCTACAGGGACTAAAAGCATTGTTGATAGGTTTATGTGTCTCTCTTCATGCATGGTGATTTGCAGCATCTTAATCTTATGTTTTTTGTAACTTATTTTTGGCTGCAGTCTTTTCACAAGTTTGTTGAACCAAATTAAATTAATAGGTCCATAGTGAAAGTAATCTTAAGTGTGTCCTGTATAATGGTAGGCTTAATTTCTCTTTATATACTGAAATGTATAGATGCTGCTATAACTCTGTGAAAAAGAAGAACCAGAGGCCATGGAATGAAGAGATTAGAGGTGGTATAGGAATGAGCAGGAAACTTCTGTCAAGTAGCTGGGAAATCTTCCATGCTTCTTATGCTGTTTGCTTGGTATAAAATAGGAAAAACACCTTTATTTTAAGGATCTCTGAACTTCAGAGAACAGGAACAAAACCAGTACTCCGTACAATACCATTTCTCTTTTTTTATATGTTTATTCGTGAAGTTGCCACTTTCTCAGCAATTAATTTGGTTTCATGATGCTGATTACAGGCTTTGAGGATGTTGGGGTTTTTTCCTACCTGTCCTTCATTACCAGGATTTCTACACCTGTGGTGAAAGCTAGATTTTCTTTCACCATCTGCAATATTCAGGAGTTGTGAATTGTTTTCCTCCTACTGTATCTTCTTTATTGCTATTATCGTTGTAACTGAAGACTCAAATTTTCTTTCTCAAATGAGTACAAACATTTAAAGATAGTGTCCAAGAGCACATAAGACATATTGTTAAAATTTTCATTCTTTGAAAGCTGTTGAGTGAAACCATGCTTTCAGTAAAATAGGGCATGTCTGGGCTGGGAGAAGCTCTGTAACTATAGGATAACTTTGTGTTCAGTACTATATTAAAGCTGTACTTACTGTGCAACAGTGGATCAGCTAACAGATACTGTAAGAAAGAGCTTATCACCATGGTCTAGGGGATGAAGGAAGAGTGAGCCATGAGCTTCTTTACCTATGGATAAGAATCATCTAACCAGACTGCTTTAGAGGAGTCACATTTTAGCCCAAGTGTAAATGGGGCAGGTGTACTTTGACAAGACAGTTGGTACCACTTAAAAATAAAAATCACACTCTCATATCTGAAAAAGCCTAACCCAGAGCCCTGAGTTTTGATGTGTCTGTGCTCTTTAGGTCAGCTGATGGCCTGTGAATTGACTCTTGTCTCCCCAGAAAAATTAGACAATTGTACATGACAGTTATGTAATTGTCCTCTTTTCTCCAAATATATTGATTCTTTTATGTGGGCACAAGAACCTCGAGTATGGATTTGATTTTTTCAATATAGAAAACAAATTGTAATAGTGAAATTCAGTAGTATGGTTCTCCATAATTGTTCTGCTGGTGGAGGGAGGCCTAAAGTCTCTTGATTCTCCTATACCAATGGGATGAATAGTGAAAGTCTTGCAGGTGATTCATCATGAGTTTCTACAGGCTGAACTCCTGTGTTCTGAATTCTTAGTGCTCTTGAGATACCAGTGTTAAGAGTTTTTTCTGTTTTGACTCATGGTTTTCTTCAGTAAGAAATAGGAAACAGAATGCAGCCTATTTATTTTAGAAGGGTTTATTTTATTTATAAACATTTTCTTAAAATATTAATATGGGAACAATATTGGAGAGTGTTTTCAAAAAAGGCAGAACAATACTGAAGCTAACATTTTGTGTGTGATAAGATAAATTAGGTTTCTGAGATACTGGCTATAAATATACAATTTATTTCACAGAAAGCAGACAGTAATAGCATTTAATGGTTCCTTTTCTAGTGCAGGTGATAAAGAAACGTTTTACTATAAGACCAAATACTGCTTCTAAAGTTAAAGACTGATAGCTATTAGCCTTCCTCAGGAATTCCTGTGTTCTCTTACTGTTTTCTGTCCTTAATTTTACAAAGTTTAAGAAAAGTGTGACAGAACTTTAAATCTTTGGACACCAGATATTACATAAAAATGGCTATTTAAATGCTGTGAGATCTGGGAATATGTGTAGCAATTTTCCCAAAGATCTTTAAAGATAATTAAAACTCAAGTACCATTGTGTACTGATTGTTCTGAGTTGTAGGCTTGACTGTGAGAGTCTTCCAAACTAGAGATTGCTGGATTGAAGCTTAAGAGAATTCAGTGGAAATACCAGATCCCTCAGTATTACTGAAATAAATTTCAAGTCTCTCTTGCAGGTTTTAAATGTTTATGACACAAGTCTTTTTTTCTTGAGTATCTCACTATTAATAAGTTGGGAATGGCAGAAAATGATTAATCAGAAATGACAAATCCTGAAGTTGCCAAGGCAGTCATAAACTTCTTTCCTGAAAATCAGCATCTACCAAGGGAAGCTATCAAAGGCTAAAATGGGATAATATTTTAGTTGCCATTGAAATCCAAAGAGTTTCGGAAGGCTAATAACGTTGAAAATTCTGCATCTCACATTTTGGCTGAAAATGAAGTTTGTGCTTTTCACAACGGCAGACACTGAAATAGAGAAGCACATTGGCATGGGACAACCTGACCTTTTATGAGAGACTCTGACAAAAGAAGGGAAAGGGCATATTTCTAGTGGGAACTGTAAGGGAAGAAGTAGATCTTGGTTGAAATTTCAGAATTGTGTGTCCTACCCCACTGATAGTTACTTTATACTGTGGTATTTACTAGACTTGCATATGCAAAAATTCTTCTTTTGAACACAGAAATTTTTGTTGCTGACCCGCTGCATTCTTTTTCATATTGAAATTACCCAATTGTGTGTACATACCAGCATCCTGTGAAGCTGTATTAATAGAATCTGTCTGAGAACCATATGCTGTGTTTCAAACGGTCTTTTTTTTTTTTTTTCTGGGAATATAAATGACTAGAGACCTTACAAAATATGTCTGACAATCAGGAAAAATAAATTGTGACTAAATCTTGGGGGCATTCTGAAGTGTATTTATTCAAAACTATGTATTATTTGCACCATGAACAGTATAAGGGTTTGGGATTTTTTTTAATATGTAAATATTAAATAATTAATGAAAAGAAAAGATGCAGGCATAAAAATGGGAAGCAGAAAGATGACTTTTTTTTTTTGAAAAATCACAGAATTCACACATGGAGGACCTGCCAGTGGCTTGCATGCATTAATATTTGAAATGTAAGGAAAAAGACTTTCACTGACACTTTTTTTAATGTCAACAATGTCAATTGTTTAAAATTATAAACGATAAACAGTAAGTGTGTAAAAATTTCCAGCTCTTTCTGAACCTAACAAATTTAGGTTTCTTGAAATAAAAGATTTATTTCTATGCTCAAATAGTTTTCTTAAGTGCAAAAAGAACAGATGGATATTGCCATGCAGTTAGAAAGGCTTTCTCTATGGCAGTATAAAACTGTTCTTTGAAACTCCGGTAATAAGTATCAACTTCTCAGGCAAAGAAGTTTCACTGTAAGTTATAGAACATGAACCAGTGTATCAGCAAGGTTTGTAAAAATACTCAATACATTATTGATATGAATCACTAGTAGTTTGGTTTTTGAAAATCTCAAGAATGTAGTGAAGCCAGAAACTATTGTAAAAAAACAAAACAAAAACAAAAACAAAACAAAAAACCCCAAACAAACAAGCAGAACCCAAGAAACACTTTAGAAAAATGAAACGTAATCGAATAACATTATTAAAAATTGTGATCAGTGTACTGATGATTACTATCCAGGAATTTCTCTTTGTGAAATCCTTCTGTGACTCTGATGCTGTTAGGTTACTGCTTTGGGTTGTTTTATCTGTGCAGAGAAAATTAATACTTTGCTCTTGAGATTATTTTTTGTGTGGGTGCGCTTTGTGTCCTTCCAATCTGCAGTATTTCTTGCTGCATCACATCACCTGTATTGTGGTGTTGTGCTCAAAGCTACGGAGTTGTTTAGTTGTGCAGCATTCGAATTGTATCCCAAATGCTGGCCAGACGTGTTACAAACAATATCTAGTAAACCCATGAAAACTGCTGAGCGTCTGAAATGCTTTCTGGCTTCATAATATGCCTAAAGGTCTTCTGTTCAGTCAGTAGCAGTCTCTGAGGTCTCTGCTTCCGAAAGCAATTTGAAGCCAAAGGAATTCTGCTCTTGCAATCACGTCTCTTGTACCTGAGGGAGGCTAAAGCTGACTGCCTCTGTAAATCACATTGGTTCTTCTGCTCTTGGTGTTTGCTCTTGTTCTTCTTTTTTGCCTTGACAAATGCTACTTTGATAAATTCAGTTTGGCAGGCTTGCTTGAGGGAGAGGCTTTGTATTTATCACTCCTTTATATACATGATTTATTTTTCTCAAAATCAACTTCTGGCGTCATTCCCAGTCTCCTCTCTAACTCTATAAAATTACTCTTGGTAATATGCATCAGTTTTAACTGTTTTTTGGAGTTAATGCTGGGTTCCAATCAAAACCAGCTATCTGAAAGGAAACTGATTTTTCAAAAGGTGTTGAAACTAGAAGGGGTTAGTAGTGCTGCAGTGTGTGTGTGTTGGAGCACATCTGGTCTGCCTGTGTCTGATTTTGGTGCCCCAATATAAGAAAGACATTGACAAACTGGACAGAGCCCAGACAGCTTTCCAGGTGATTGCCTGGAGTATGAGGAGGGGACTGGGAGAGCTGTGCTCCTTCATTCTGCAGAGAATCTTAAAGGAGGTCACAGGATGCCTAGTGAGCATTTTCTGCAACCTAATGGGAGATTTTGAAGAAAGTGGAACTGGACTCCTCCCAGACATGCATAACAAAAAAATCAGGGACAACAGGCAAATTGCAAGGAGAGCAATTCCAATCAGGTGTAAGAAATTTCACAGCAAAGATGATGAGACAGCTTTCTGGGGGCCTAGAAAGCAGGGCATACTTACAGGTTTTTAAAAATGCACTCATTAGAGTAAAAAAAAATCTAGGGATTGCTGTAATCAGCCTCAAGTAGTAATTTTGCATTAGAGTTTAGTTTCTTTATAATTTATTTTAACTGATAATTTTAAGTGATCTGTGAGGATCTTTAACAAAGGTATGTGGACAGCTTCTAGTTGCAGTATCTATTCTATATTTAGTGACTAAAAGTGCTTATTAGTTCTGTGATTCACAGATCCTTTTAATTAATTTCCTTGAACAAGTAGCCGTAGAGGCTTTTTAATTACGCTGTAGAATCCATTTTCCTCTCCTTTTGTTTTAAGAAGAAAGTTAGTAAGATTTTTTTATTAAAATGGTCCAGTAGCTCTGGAAGGGATTATTTTCTGTGGCTGTTTATTTCCAGTTAGGGTTATTAAGATACTCTTTTAAAAAAAAAGTACCATGGGAATCCAGATGAATACTTTCAAGGAAAAAATTAAATCGTACTCAAAGCAAGAGAGTATGTCTGAAAATATTTTTATATTATCTGCTAGTGAGGATATGGGTCATGTGTTAAAAACTTGTGGATATATTCCAGACATGCAGGAGTTCCCATGCTGAGGAAAAGTAGTGGTAAGGAATTAAACTTCAATATTGAATGAATGCAATTATATTGAAGAATAGCAGTACAAGAGCACAGTTGAAGGAGATGTTTTAATCATCTTAAAATGTGAGCCTACGTTTGTATTCCCAGACATTTTTTTTTCCTTTTTAATTCTCAACACATACATGGTCTTTCAATCCACAGGACTAAAAGATCATTTATGGCCTTCATATTAATGCTTCTTTATACTTAGAGGTTCCATTACATTTCTGTGCCACACCACAGAAGGCAAATAATGTAAAATTAAAAAAAGAGAGATCAAGTCTCATCTCCAGTTGACGTGTACAGTGTCTTGTCATTCAGCTAAATGAAACAGCACTAATGTCGCAAATGGTTGTTGGTTTTTTTCACTTCATTCATGATGTGAAAGTAATGTCAGAGTCAGATTTATGTCCATGACACAATATACATCCCTTCTGGCATTTCTGAACCCCACTATGTCTTGATTGTCTTTTGGGTTCTGCACAGTGGTCTTAAATGGAGCTAGGTTTTAGAAATAGGTTTAGGTCCAGGAAATGTATAGTTCAAGATCAGAAACTTTCTAGGCAAGGTAAACCTGCAAAAACAGAAAAGCTCCTTCTAGTCTATCAGAATAACTCATCACTTCTGGTTGGTTGAAGAATGACTAGATTTTTGAGTGCCTTTGGATGCTGAGTTCTTCAACATTTCAAAGATGCTTTTCAATTTAACTTCAAACACCTTTTGAATTTAGAGGGTGTGATAAGTAGAGAAAAGAGTAGGGCTCTTGTTATGGTGATCTGTCTGTGAGTGTATCATCATCCAAATTAGTAACGCACCCAAATTTTATCCAAATTTGATGCTTTCTACACTGATACGTAACTGCTGTGCTAGTTAAGGCTTTGTCCCAATGGCAGCTGACAGTGAATGTCTAGAAATGTGACATTTGCATGCAGTTAGGTGAGAGTCGTCCATTTTTGTTATGAAATTAAAAATCCTTCAGATATTGTCTATTTGTATAAAATGTTGTCAGTGTTTTCCTCTCAGTTGTTCAGAGAGGAAGCTACTCCCATAGTACTGTAATTTGATTTGTTTCTGTAGCAAGGACTCAGTCATCCATGCTGTAGCCTCCGCAGCCTCTCTGCTGGTCACTCTGTCTCTTCTCACAGGTATATAAATGAAACCCAGGCTTGTCCCCTGCCAGCTTGACTGACCTCTCCTCTTGTGAGTATCAGAGCTGGTTAGGATCATGTGTGCAGTGGCACTGGATCTAGGTCACTTCTACCCTTCTGCAACGTCCGTGAAGGAAGCATGTGCATGTAATGCCATGGGACATCTTGCTTCTAGCAGAATTACAGCGCAGTACCTCAAATCAAAACTTATATGGGAGCCCCAAATACTACCAGCCTTGCTTCTCAAACAGTTATTGTTAATAATAATATTAGAACTTGATTTAGAACAATAAAACATTTAACAGAATTTAACAGATTTTCAACAGTCTCTTCTTATGGCTGAAACACTTAGAATCTCAACATTCACCAAGTTACTATTAAACAAGGCACCATCTCCTGCCACATTGGTGTGAATTCTTTACAAATCATTTACAGTTAAGCAAAACAAAACAAAAACTGGCAGCAAGACTGACTGTCTTGTACTGGGAGCCCAGCACTGTGCCTTGGGCTCTAGCTGTGGCTCATCAGTGCTGAGTGGAGGGGAATGATCAGCTCCCAGGAGGCTCCTGACTGTCTTTGCTGTAAGGGCACACTGCCTGGTCATGGCCAGCATGGTGTCCCACACGACTCCCCACAAGTCCTTCTCTACGGAGTTTCTTTCCAGTCACTTAGCCACCAAAAGTCATGTGCTTCCAGCCCCTTTCCACATGGGACTCCCATGCAGATAATGTTGGATTTTGCTGGCTCTTCCTTTGGTACCTCCAGAGGCTTACGTGAGGGCTTGGAGGAGACACAGCCTCCTTCTTACCTCTGATACTTCCCAGGTTGCTGAGCTCCTCTGTGGCACGAGTGGTCCACCAGCACAGACATGCTGCAACTTCCCTGCTGTCCTTGCCTCCTAGGAGGCTGGGACTGATGCTGGTATTTCATGTGAGTTTGAAGAAATGTTAAGGATATGTTTAGGACCCTGTACAGGAAATTTCAAGTGTTCTCACATCCTCTTACACTTTTCTTTGACTGCCTGTTGAACTTTTTGGTTTTTTCATAAACAGTAATTGTGAATGCATCTTTGTAAAATTTGGCAACTTTTTTGATTTCAGGACTTTCTCCATTTGTTGGTAAGTGGAATTTTTTAGATGTGATGATTCTCAGTTTTCTGACTTGAACTGAAATTTCACAGATGTCACCTACTAGATTTTACTCTTTTTCTGTACAACTAGAGACACACTTAGTCACAATGTTGGCTGCTGTGCAGTCCAAGGAGGTTTCTGAATTTAGATTCCTTTCTCAGGAGAGTAAGTAACAGAGAGGAAATGTTGCTTATTCTACCATGGTACAGAAGTCCTGTGGCTATGAGCTGAGGGGAGATCTACTATGGCTTGAAAATAAGCTTTCCCATTCATGTAGAATTAAACATCAGCAAATAGTAAATAAACTGAATATATATTAAAGCCTCTTCTCCTGTGGCATTTGACTGAAATTAGGTTCTACTCTCTCTAAATCCATTTGCTAGGGTAGCCTGCAGCTATGAGGAAAAATTAAAGTTCTTTAATATTATTTGATGAGAAATTCATGCCTTTAATTCCAGAAACTGGAATAGCTGACCTCTCTGAGGAGGTCAACAAATACATAATGCCAAATAATAAATCATATCAAGGATGATAATTTCTATCTATCTCCCATTTATAAGAATACATGCTCACTAGCATCATTAGAAATTTTTAAATTAGAAATGCCTTTCCAGTAAAGAGATTCATGGGGCATTTTATTTCCATGCATGAGAAATTAATTGGGTAATTTTACAATGGCATATAAAGATTGTTGATTCCAATGCAAGCTAAGAAACCTTGGCTTTGTAGCTCAGTTGTAGTGGTTAATATACTCAAAATTCCAACTACCCATTTTTGCACTCCTCTTAATTCTAATCATCCTATATGTGGATATCCACATTTCTGAATGCACAGCCTGCTTCTGAGAAGATTCTGCACTCCTGAGAGACTCTTTAGCCTATTTTCCAGTCAGTGTTATTTTAGAAACCTGAGTTCAAGTACATTCCTTTAAAAATATTGAACAAAAAAATTAAGAAATCTTGCCTTATACAACAACATAAGGAAAGCAATGCTTCAGGCAAAGTAGGACAATAGGGAAAGACCAGCTCTTTCTTGGGAGGTTTGAGCTGTGCAGACATCACATTTGTTATCTTACAGTCAGCATGATGTGAATAGAAGTCAGATGCTCATTAATTCAGTCAGTCCATCTAAGCAAAGCTTGTACTGTTTGAAGTTATCTGTTCCATTTGTTTGAATACTTTAGTGCTCTTTGTATTATTGAAAATGTCACGTTTTTCCAACAACAGACCACAGTGGCCAACATATCAGCCTCCAAGTGTATTCACTGCTGTTTTTCTTTCCATCAAGCTATTGTGGTATTTGCTCTCAGGTGCCATTAGGGTATCAGTAATACTCTTTATATGTTTTCCAAATGCGAAGGGAAGTACATGTTCAAAAAGCATCAAAATGGAATATTTTAAAGTTTCCCCAAAATGAGGGTCAGAGGGACTTCATAGTTAAAATCTGAACTATTTTTATATGATTGCCTTTAATTTGAAGCGTCTGTAGGGATAATTCCTGTACATTAGGGCCAGGGCACCCTTGTCTTCCTTTAATGCAGACATTTCCCAGAAGATAATGTTACTCAATTATGACATTTAAAATAGAGATGAATAATTTTTTTCTTAAAATCTGGTGTTCAAAGCGTTTTAAGAATTCAGAGCAAGTTAGGCAAAAAAAGACATAGTACATAGTGCATAGAGTCTGTAGACTTAGCCGATGAGAATTCAGGGTGAAAGGAAATGGCAATCAAGATTACTCACCAAAGGTACATAAATGAGGTTGCAGGAGTAACACAATTCTTCCGCTTTGCTACATAAAGTGGAATAAGTACAGAAATTGTGTTTATATGACTTGTTCTGTGGAAAGGGTAGCTTGAAGGTCACCAGCTGTAAGATGAGGTCTAGGAAATTATTGCCTGCTCAGCAAACATGCAGAAGAGACGTGAGACAGAAAGTTAAATATACTTGATGCTTACAGTGACTTTATCTCTTAGTGGCATGAACTTATGACTCATCAAGTTTATATTTGTTGAGTTTTTTACTATTGTTTTATTATTTCCATTTCCTCCTTTCCATTAAATAAAAAAAAAAGCAAGAAAATTAGTATGTTTTGTACTAGGAGGTCACTTACTCTGAAGGTGCCCAGTTGAAAATGTGTGAAAAATAAAAGCATATGTTAATTTCTGTGTGTTAGCCTGGAATAATTGTATTCCCTTAAGATGTGACTGAATTTACATGAGTGAATGTTACAATAAATAAAGCAAATCTACTTTAAGTTGTGCTCTTCTTAGATGTGAATGCCTTTTTTTTTTTTTAAATACCATGTTTTCCTGAATGTGCTGGTATTGCAGATGAACTGAACTGGTGTATAACTTCATCACAATGGGCTGATGTAGTAATTTTAACATCTGAAATGTATAGTCAAACGTTTTTCATTTTTCCTGATGGACATCAGTCTCTAGGCTGCATGTACTCAAGGAGAGTGGTTGACAGAGGTTGCTGGACACATCAGTAAAATCAGTTAAGTGTCCGAACATTGTCTTACTGCTTGACAGTGCAATTATCTGCAGCCATGTTCACTCTTACCTTTTCATTAGTCCTTCATGTTTCATGGTTTTAACATTTATTCACACAGGAGACAGGATGACTCTCCCACTCCTTAAAACAAGCTTTGACTTATATGTCCTTAATTACCCCAAATACGCAGCTTTTTTCAGTAAGTCATGGTTTTGCCTTTTTGGGTGAAGGAGTCAGGGGATGCATGGCTGGAAACCTAACATTTACCTTAAATCCTGGGACTTTGTGTATTTCCCCATCCCCTCCTCCCTCCAAGAAAAACTTACTGGAGGGAGAACATATAATCCATTCAAGTTATAGTTCAGCTTTCTTAAAGGATTTTCTGAAATGAAGGAGTGTAGGAAATACAAAAGAATGTCTGATTTTAGCTAAGACAAGAATTTTAGTTGTGCTGTTATTGTATAGTGATCCTATTACATCTTAATAGTTTCATTTAATTCTTATGTTTTGCATTATAAGAGCAAGTGACTAATCTTTTCCTTGGTAGTGGTGAATAGGAAAAAGATTAGTCGCTCATACTGAGGTGTTGGTGAATAGCAGTTTGTGATTTGATTAAATCTTCCTTCAGCTGTCACTTCTGCAAGCTGAAGAAATTTAGCCTATTTAGGGTATTTTATTTTTCTTTTCTGTACAAAAGCAAATTCAGTTGCCCTTCTAGCTACCTTTTCAAGTTCCACTGTGTCATCCTTGGGATGAGAGACCAGAATTGAGGACACTGGTCCAAATGCAGCATATTTTGGATATATTCGCTGGCCTCCTGCTGTCAGTAACTAAACTCTTTTTGGAGCTAAACTGTATATCTTGTTAGCTCACTTGGTTTGTAGATTTGATTACCCTGTGCTGGGACCCTTCCTAACTGAATTTCTAACATCTTTTCTTCAGTGACTGATGAGGGACAAGAAGGGAAAGGAGAAAAAGGGTAAACATGCACTTCAGCTTGGTGCAGTCATACTGAAGTATTCAGGGGGTTTCATACTCTTTGTAACATGTAAGGTTAATGTTTATTTGGAATATAGCAATTGTGAGCGTGAGCCTATTCATCTCAAAACAAAAAGGGATTGGGGGTGTTCCTCTGATTCTGATTTTTAAATCTTACTGAAAATAGAAGCAGCGTGGTGTTTTGTATCACATAACAATTGTTGAAGTTTTAATTATCTTTTTCTATATCTGTTCCACAAAGATTCCGGGCATTGTTGAATATTTGCAGGGGGTAACATGGAAAAGAAGTGGAGACATGAGGAACGATGCCCCACTCAGCAAGTTTCTGCCAGGCAGACCTGCCACACTACACTAAGCAGTTTTGTGTGGAGGTCTAAATGTAACCCTTAGCTATTTTCTAAGAAATTGGTGTTGCAGGCTGCCATTTTAGCTGGAAAGTGGCAATAAAGAACACTGAGAGTAAGTAAAGGATTAGTATGATTGTCTTCATCATTGATTTGAGCAGCAAAGGAATTTTCTTCTGGGTCTGGAGGATGGATGTTTAAAGGAAAATTTATGTACTGATATTCTTAGTATTTCTAGTGGTGAACTCGTTGGATTTTTCTTTTCATAAACTTTTATGAGTAAATAGGTCATTTATAATCACAAGTATTAATGAATTAATAAATGCCTCTTTGTGAATTCAGCATACAGATCTAAGCACGGAATTGCAGTAATTTATGCTGTTACTATAAAAGTAGTCGTATAGTAGTCAACACAGAGCTCTGGCCTCAACTATGGAAATCAGGCTTATTAAGTCCTTTGTGATGAGCCTGCATAAAATTTTACTGCATAAGATCTTGGCAATGCTTTGTCAAGCTTATTTTCTTATTTTTCAAATGTCCCAAACTGCTGTGCTTTTACAAGCTTTTCCCATGACTGAGATCACTGCATACACTTTTATTATTTTCTGTTGGATAAGATGCACAGAGAGAAAGGAAAAAAAAGCTTTCTAATTTTTCTTAGTTCTTCTCCAGAGCAGGAGACTGCCATTCCAATTTTCCTGTTTCCTGAGCTGGGACTTCCCACATTACTCTCATCGATTCCCAGTACCTGATTCCTTCCACCTTGCTCCCTCCCTTGATGTTAAAAATTGAAAGGCACAATAGGATTTTTTTTTTAAATTTATTTCCTATTGACTAATTAAGTTTATGATGGTGTCTGCCTCAGTGTGTGCATGGGTAACCTTTGCAGGTAGAAGGTACAGGTAGAAGGCCCAGAAGTTCTCCATGGAGCAGCTGCTGCTTCAGCCACTGCATTGTTCCCCTCACTGCCTTGTTCTCACCATACCTGCAGGCTCTTTCCTTGGCCTTATGGTACTGGCTTGTTAGCTGCCTGGGTCTGTACAGATGAGATCGGAGAATCAGACCTTGGGTGCCTTATGTATGCAGTTTCTTGGATCTGTTTGGTGCTTTAATAATTTAAAAACTTCTCAGAAGCTTGTAATTTCTGAAAACAGTTTAGATGATATCAAATGATCCAATATGCTGCCCCATTGAGAACACCATGCTCTGAAAAGAGTGTGCACCTTTAAAAAAGGTGGTTTATTTTCTTTTTCATTAGTGACAAACTAGTTTCTGGGAGACTGTATGTTCCCCACCCACTAGCACCAGCTAAAATTTTCCTTATGGTTCATTCTTTGTTAATTGCCATAGTTAGGCATTTTGTGGTTCTATAGACTATTATTTTGCATGTAATTGCATGAAATTAGCTGACTACTTGATGTGTTTATGTATGAGTCTGTTTGTGTCAGTGTTCATAATATACCGTATATAATATGTATATAAATTGAAAAATAGTCCTGTTTTATGACAAAGAGCATTTGTCATATCCAGGACAAATACTGTACAGATTAATGTTTTCGAGATGAAGCAGTATATTCAGTGAGGATGAAACATTCTAAATGGCTTATTTCTACTTGTGTTGAACTTAAAAACAGTTAAAATTCCCGGCTTTTCACAATATCCCTGGACACAGCCAGTCATCACTTCATGGGTTCTTTATTATGAAATGAGCTTTGAGCTTTGTGTCAGCACCATAATTCTCCTCTAAATTGCTGGATAATTATTTTCATTTTCAGTCACCTCACAAATGCCATTTGACCAAAAACATATGTTAAAAAGTTAACTTGTGTTTGGCTATATCTCCTCAAAGGAAATAGTAATGACTGTTCTGGGTACCCTTTTTTTATTCTTTTTACATATATATATATATATATATATATATATATATATATATATATATATATGTATATTTATTTTTATAAGGGAAATAAACCCAGATCATATTTTCTAATATAGTACTAGGCCAGTATTTCTAAGAGTAGAAGCACAAAATTATGTTGATCATTTTTCTCTCATGCTGTAAGAAAAGCACCTAGTCAAATACTTTGACAAATGTAGTATTTTCACTGGTGCGTGAACTTGCATAATTCTGTGGCTTCTGCTTGGGCAGTTACTCATCTCTTGAAGGTGAATAAAAATAGTCCAAGTAATGTGTTTCACAAAACCTTTTGTATAGCCCAGCCAACTTTCTAGAGTCCTCTTTTCCTGCTACAGAAATTCTCACTAAAATTTATTTTCTAGGTTGCTTTCTGTAACATAGTATCACTCCCAACAATTCATAGTCTCATTAAACTTGGCATAAAATTAAAAAACAATGTTACACACCAGCAGAAAGAGCTGCAAGTAATTGCGAGCAAGAGATTTTGGGGGCTGGGGAGGTAAGGATTTGTTTTCTGAAGTTCATTTAGTCGGTGAAAAGAGCCCCAGCATCTTACCAGAAGTAGTATTTAGTGCAAATGCAGACTAAGAGAAATCAGCAACGTTGTATTCAAACCAAATAAACCAAGATAATGCAAATACATGTACTCTACTCTTCAGGAAAGTAAGTGGTTATTTTGTATGTCAAACACCATAAATTGTTTATTTATGGTATTTGACATACAAACGCCCTAAATTATTTTTATGAGGCATACACAGCTGTCTTTTGATACAATGTCATTTTTATGGCATTCAAAAAATTGAATTAGGAGAATACTTATTTTTCAGCACTGGCTGTATTTTTAGAATTTTTCTTATGCCTAATAGCCAGTTCTTTCCTTCAGTACAGACGAATTATTTTCTGCAGTTTAAGATTCAGAAGTTAGTAAAAACCATGTTCACAGAATCCTCCCTCAGAGCCAATCCTGGTCATGATCTATGGTATTGCAAGGGACAAAGTAGCTTTTTATTGACTGTTCTGTCCCCAAAACTGATAGACCAGTGGTACAAGGGAAACTTCAGTAGCGTACCCTGTTGATAAGGGATGCCAGATTCGTCTCACAGGTATCTCAGGAGAGCTAACAGAAAATGCAGGATTGTGTTCAGAGCTGGGAATTCCAGGCTTGTGCGGGGGGGGAAAATGTGCGAGCATTGCTGATCCAGCAGGAACCCTGGAGACTGGAGATTTTGCCTACTTGCCTTTTAGTTCAATGTAGATGGCTTTTGATGTCTGAAGTAGCTCCAAAGCTACAGTGAAGTCTTCTGCCTTCTTGGTCAGCAAAGACTTTTCTCTCTTCCCTTTGTCACAGGCCCCTGGAGAAGGCTTTTCCACAGGCACAGCTGTGCACTAGTGCAGCAGAGACCACCGGGCAACAAGAGCTTCCTTTCACTGACATTGCGCTGGTTGGTCTTTGCTGTCAGAAGAGTTAGACTTGTCCTCGAGGTCTTCTGGACATGGTTAGGCCAGCAAAACTTTGCTGGTGGTCTGAAACACAATGCCTGGTTGGTGCAATGGGGGCTGCAGGGTGAGCAGCACCCTGTGAGAAGTGCTGGGGCACCTGCAAAGGTCATTGTGCTGCCTGGCAGCTGTAAATAGTGCAGTGTAAATAGGTACCGGGGTGGTGGATAAGCTAAGGTGGAGGTTTCATTCTGCAAGGACTTCATGGTGTGCTTCACAACCACTTTACATTCAGATGATGAACAGGTTTTTTTTCCATTTCTAACAGTAATGGATTCCTAACATCCTCAGGAGAGTTTTTAAGTTAAATTAAAAGATTAACATGTCTTGTAGAAGTTTTACTCTTCAAAGTCTTCCTTCTATCATCTTGTTAGTACTGTACTTGCAAAAGTGAGAAAGAGAGTATATGGATGTATTGTTAACTGGATGATTTGTATAGTAGTGTTATTTTCATACAGCTGCAATCCACTGTGGGGGGTTTTCTCCCTTCAATCGCCCTTATTCAGTGTTTCTAGTGTCAGACATACAAGAGAAGGAGGTATGTTACTCTTTCCTGTGCAAAGATGCATTCTGGCTTATTCTCTTACTGTCTGTTGGAACCACAAAGATATGCTCTGTCATTCAGTGATACACTCACTACTTTGGAGATTAGGGCTTGTGTGGCTTTGAAGCATGGGACGTTATTAAAACAGCATGTTTGTTCTTAGAGTTGGGTGCTGCTAATGATTGCTAAGGTTTGAGGAATCTAAATGGTTCTTACATTTTAATTGCTACTTGGATGTTGCACATGCATGGTGCTATTTTGTACGAAAGCTTTAGCGGCTGGTTTAATATCGTCAGTGCAGTTACTGTAGCAATCTGGAATATTGATGTCTTGGCAACAATAGCAATTAGCAAATCCTCCTGTTCAGATTTCAAGAATATGAATGTAGTAGCTTGTGCTGGTGACCAGAACAGGAGCTTAATGGAAAAAGCATTAATTTTCTTTTATTAGTGCATATTAATAGCGTGATTATTATTCAGTAAAGCCATAGCTGCTTTAAAAGTTGGCCAATGTAAATGTCAGTTATGCTTTGAACTAACATAGTTTTGCTTTTGCTTTGGCTCAAATGTTAAACATTTTTTACTGAACCCATGACTGCAGGAAAGTTGTTTGGCAAAAGATAACAGTGAAGGATTTGAAAAGCAAATAGGTGTCTGAAATGTCAGATACTGAAATTGTGAAAACTGTGTTCAATTTTGATCACATGTTTAATCAAAACAAGGTGGAGGATTAAAAATAATGTCATAGAAGTGGGCAGTGTAATGAATAGCTGCAATATTTGCATATAATAGATTTCAAAATATTTGAGAAGGCAATGTGAGTCAACATAAAATAGAATTTAATTTGATTTTCATTGAATGTTGCTTCTTTGATCAAAACTTTTCACAGCTCATGGATTAAAGACAGCTATGTCTTCTTTTCGATGATGAAAAAAAATTATTTCTCCCCTGACATCAGAGATCACAAGAACTAATTTTCGCTTCTTTTTTTTTTTTTTGGTAGAATGCACAAAATGAGAAGTTGGAATGTCTGGTTTTAGTAAAGAATTTGGATGAGCCAATCTGATTTTGTTTTTCTTTTAAAGTTTTCATTTTATTGAGAGAAGGAAGCAGATATATAGTAAGAGTTGAACTGATCAGAAGGCTGGAAGGAAATAAAACCTAAAATCCTTTTCCTTTTTTCTTTTTTTTTCTTACTTAGTAAAGATCTTGTGTGTTTGAAACCCAGAGTGCTTTATTCCAGCCATCAGCCAGGCTTACAAAGATATTACTGCTTGCTCCTTCTTGTAAGCAAACATGTTAATCAGAAATTGAGATGCACTTCTTTGTCTAGACTTAGGGGTTTTTTTCAGTTTAACTCTAATGTATAGTTTTCAGTAAAACCTCCTAGTTTATTATGGATACAACAAGTAATTACAGACTCTTAAATATATATTCTTTGGAAGTTTAGTTTTTAGAGCCTGGAATTACTTATTTATACATTCATGAATTCTCTTACTTAAACTTTGCCCTTACAGAGAAGGATTAAAGATAGCTCTAGCTATTAATAGCAATGTAAAGAACTGTATTAGTGAACTTGTTCCTAGTTCAGATTCACTCTTTACTACAGTCCAGTGAAGAAAAATATAGATTCTTGTGCTCTGCAGTTCTCTCTTTCGTTCCTTCAGTAAAAGCTGTTAGCATGAATGAACATGTTCTGTGTCTGTACAATGTCTTGGCTCATGGATTCCCCTTTTTATTGCTTCCTTTATATCGTCATGATGCATTCTTTATTCTCTTTCTCTTTTTTTGAGATAACAGTGCCACCCTTTCAAATTATACTTACTGGTAGTATGAAACCTAGTTTCATCTGCAGAACAAGAATCTGATGTCAGTGAATAGAAATAGGTTGATTTAATTAAGAAGAGAACTAAAGCTTTATTTCATTATCTTCAACGTGGGTGTACTTTTTTAAACAAATCATGCTACAGTTGTAATGCTTTAGAGATTTAGTCTTTTAGATGTCAGGACTCTGTTCTGCCTATTAACTCCATTTATTCTAATTGGAAGCTTATAATCTGCAACTACATAGTCTGATTATAAGGGTGTTTTGTCCTTGCTAAACTTCTGGAAGTCCTGAATATTTTCTGCCGCAGTAGAAATAGAATCTTTACTACATGCCACAATCACTTTTATTATGTAATAATTTTTAAACAAAAATAACCCAAAAAAACCAAACCAAAGCAAAACAAAAAGACAAAAAAAACCAAGAAAAGCAAACCAAAAAAACCCCAAACCTAAATTCTCTGTCTTATACTCCCTGCTTATTTAATGCTACCATGACTACCTGTGTGTGATGCATTACATTATTCTGGTTCTGGGATTTATATTTTGTATGTCAGAGGTGCTGGAAGTTTTGAATTCTTTATGTACCTGTGGATAAGGCAGCCCACACAATGCAATCTCATGAATAAGCTGAGCAATTTTAATGCTTAATTTGCTTCATTACCTTTCTGCTGTGACTGTTTGTATATATGGATTCAACATATGGGGTTTTTTAATAATATTTGATGTAATTTCTGCTTTGAAATGAATGCATATTTGTGTAGCATATAATTGTTTCTGCTAGTCACTGAGACGCCATATTGGTGTTTATTTTTGTTCGTTGGAAAAAATGCTCAATACATGTTCTGATAGTTTTCTGTTGGAAAAAGTAGTATTTTCTGCAATGCATTAAACCTGGCTAATTAAATTAGGACTGCATCATCTGTGTGCTCTGTAACCAGTAAACATATGGGTCTCACCACATCTTGAAACACAGAACCAGAAACTGAATGATGATGTCTGAGAAGAGCTGTGCATGCTTAGATGAATGAGACTCTGTTGGTTAACATATAAGGAAAAGCTTACTTGATGGAGACTTTGTGGACAGTTTTATATCAATAGATGTTTCTTGTTTTTATTATTCTTGGTTTCTTAATGGTTCTGGATCCCAGAATATCCATATCATATCACAGATTGCTGAGATCTAGAAACAAGCAGGGCTAGAGAATTCCTAGTGTGTAATTTAGGTGACTCTGCAAATGGAAAGCAAGGTGGGTATAGAGAAATAGTAGCTTCAGAAAGTCTGACTGAATTTGACACAAGGTGTGTATCCCTTTATTGACCTGCTCTAATACTGACTTGTACAGAATGGAAACTGGAAGAACCAAACCAGACACTAACGAAACAGAAGAAGCCTGGGAGATCAATAGAAAATATAAAAAATGTGGGGGTGGAGACTTCTGCTGTCTGATACTTGCTGTCTTCTTCCCTCAAAGTATGGTGATTTTGACATGGGTAATCCTGTGAAAGCTGAAGCCTAAAATTTTTCTCAAAATTGATCAGAAAACTTTGTCTTTCAGCACCGAAGATGATATGGCTCAACTGCTAGGACTGGTTCCTCTGCTGCTTTGCTGTCACTTTATGTAACTTATTGTCACCCTTGTCCATATCCATCTTCTGTAACAGGTTTTATAAACCCTGTTCCTCTGTGAACTACAACTATTATGCAGGAGAATATTTAATCTTTCAATTAATGTGTATATCTATTTTGGATTTCTTAAAAAAAAAATCCTTCTTTCTTCTTGAAGTTTGGGTTCTCAGGCAAGGGGTTTGAATCACTTCTTAGTCAGATGTGAGTAATGCTTGAATGCGAGCAAGATCTAAGACCCAAGTAGTGCTGGGTGTACTCATCAGTGTCTGTGAGAACATCACTTAGTGGTCATGAATGGTTTGACGTGTTCAGAATTGCCATGGAGACTTTCAGTCTTATATAACCTAATATGTTACACCTGGCTCTTGAAAACATCTAATTTCCGCAACAGCTCACAATAGATGTTATCTAAAAAATAACTCCCCAGTATGTCATTAGATGTAGGGAATTTTGAGTGTTTTGTTTTGTTGTTGGTTGTTGCTTTTTTTTTTTTTTTTTTTTAAATGAATGTTCCAGTGCATATGTTGCAAGGAAATGTTCATGAAAAGGGTGTCTGAATTTTAGAACATCTACACTTGGTACTTGACAGTAAGTGTTTTATTTATCCTGCTGTAGAGAGAACCTATTAGCCAACAAGATTAGCCAAAAACATTCCACTCTGCAGTACTGTAGCAGAATAATAGTAAAAAGTAGCACATGTTTTGCAGGGAGGTTACATATGAGAAATGTAACCCTTGTTCCAGAAGATAGAATGTAAATGGATGAGAAATAAATAGTAAAGAGAAAAACGGTGCCACATAAAGACAGAGCCCATTTCCTGAGTTAACACAGCAGTTACATCAGTATCCAAGCTGGAAATTAGAAACCACTGGGCACACTCCGAGTTTTCTGCGATCTCCTTTAAGATAACCTGTGGAGTATGTGAATAGGTTGCAACTACATTCAAAGCAACTGTGATGTTATTTCTGTTTTAAAAAAATGTATTACTTCTGCTTCTGCAATACCTCTGAATGCATGGGAGCATGTTCCAAGGACTTAATGGCTTTGGTTTTGAAGTATCATCATGTTACATTTACACTTCTTTACCTGGGTGAGGGGAAAATATTTGATCTTAAAATACTTTAGGAGGTATCAAGAGCAACAAAACTACCTGCTGTAAGCATGGGGAGGGGAATCATCAGTGGACACATTTTTTTTTGGTAATGGTTTTATCAGTGCAAAAAGACCACTATTGGGACTGTTAGGCTAACAATGTAATTCAGCCCTTGGATTTTGCTAACTTAGAGGAAAGAAAAAACAAAGTGTAATGATCACCAGGTTACCTGGATATATTACAAATATTTGATAGCAGGTGTGAAATAGAATATAATAGTGTATATATGCATACAACAACACTTGCATAAAAATGCATATAAAAGAGACAGATGACAAAAATCTAAACACTTAGCAAAGTTTGTGGTGTTTTGCAGAGCTGCTTTTGTTTCAACTGAACAGATGTTAGGAATAGTACAAATAACTTTGATCCTTTCTTATAAGTTAGGGCTGATGTTTTTTATCTCCTGACATTTTCCTTAGTACTTTTGGTTTAAGAAGGTAGTTGGTGTGTGTCACAATCACAGTCGACAGATATTAAATAGCAGTATTTAGTATATAGTACTAAATGTTGTACCAATTAAGTATTAGCTGGTAGTAATTTAGATGTACAGAATTATATCTCTAAAATACAAATCTTATTTATAGAATCAGAGAATGGTTTGGGTTGGAAGAGACCTTAAAGATCATCTAGTTCCAACTAGCCTGCCATGGCAGGGACACGTCCCACTAGACAAGGTTGCTCAAAGCCACATCCAACCTGGCCTTGAACATGACCACAGATGAGGCATTCCACAATTTCCCAGGAGGGCAGTGTGTTCCAGGTTTCAGTACCTTCACAGTGAAGAATTTCTTCCTAACATCTAATCTAAACCTGCTCTCTTTCAATCTGTACCCACTGTAGTGTCCTGTCACTACAGTTCCTGATCAAGAGTCCCTCTCCAGCTTCCCTGCAGGCCCTGCAGATACTCCAAGGTTGCCATGAGGTCTCCATGCAACCTTCCCTTCTCCAGGCTGAACAGCCCCAACTCTCTCAGCCTGGCTTTGCAGGGGATGTGCTTCAGTCCCTTTATTGACTTCATGTCCCTCCTCTGGACTTGATCCAACAGTTCTGTGTCCTCCTTATGTTGGGGACCCCAGAACTGGACACAGCTCTGTAGGGGGGGTCTCACCAGAGCAGAGCAGAGGGGCAGAATCCCCTCCCTCCCCTGCTGCCCACGCTGCTTTTGCTGCAGCCCAGGACATGTTTGGCTTTCTGGGCTGTGAGCACACACTGCTGGCCCATGCTGAGTTTTCCATCAACCATCGCCCCCAAGCCTTTCCCCACAGGGCTGCTCTCAGTCACTTCTCTGCCCAGCCTGTGGGTGTGTCTGGGACTGCCATGACCCAGCTGCAGGACCTTGTGCTTGTACTTTGTTGCACTTCTTGACACTCACACAGTCCCACTTTTCCAGCCTGTCCAAGGTCCCTCTGGCTGGCATCCCTTCCCTCCAGCGTTGTGACCTGCCCCACACAGGCTGGTGTCCTCAGGGAGCTCCCTGAGGGTGCTCTCAATGTCACTGTCCCTGCCACTGACGGAGGTGTTGAGCTGTATCGGCCCCAGTACCAGCCCCGAGGGACTCCACTGGCCACTGGTCACCCTGTGGACAAGGAGCTCTTTAGCACAACTCTTTCCATGCGGCCATCCAGCCAATTGTTTGTCCTCCAAGTGGTCCATCCATCAAATCCATGTCTCTGCAATTTAGAGGCAAGGATATCACGTGAAACAGTGTCCAAAGCTTTGCCTAAGTACAGGTAGACAATGTCAGTTGCTGTGCTCTTATACACCAGTGCTGTGGCTCCATCACAGAAGGGCACCAGGCATGACTTCCCCTCTGTAAAGCCGTGCTGGCTCTTTCCAGTCACCTCTTTGTGTTCCATGTACCTTAGCATGGTTTCCAGGAGAATCTGCTTAATAATCTTGCCTGGCATAGAGGTAAGAATGACTGCTCTATACATCCCATCCACTTGCCCCTTTTTAAAAATGTGGCTTATAGTTCCCTTTTTCCAGTTATCTGGAACTTCACCTGACTGCCATGATTTTTCACGTATGATGGATAGGGGCTTAGGAGTTTCATCTACCACTTCCCTCAGAACTCACAGGATTTAATTTAATGTTAAATTTTCCATATCTCTGAATTATCATCTTCAATATATTACATCTAGCCCAAAAGAAATGTCTTATTTCCTACCCGGAAGATGCAGCCTACTTACCTGCGTATAAAGAGTTCTCTCTTTTCAAACTGCCTAATGTTCAAGAACTTACATACAGTTCTTTTAGCTGAACCTAGTCAAAACATTTCTTATGCCTTTAAAAAATTAAGTGCAAGTCCATAGTATTTTTAATAATGTTCATTTGAAACTTTAAAATAATTTGCAATACTTAGCTTTCTTTAGACATTTTAGGATTGCTTTATTTTTCGAACACAGATTATATTTTTTCACATGTTTTGCAGCACTTTCTTGTGTTAGAAAAATGTGTTTTTTACCTTGGTATTCAGGTCCATTTTATGGGTCTGAATCCCGAGTGTCTACACTTGCAGCGTATACTTGCTTTGCCAGAAATGAAAATATTGGCTCTAGGTCTCAGTATTAAAATATGAGTTATGACTATAAAGCTTACATATATAATTTTCTTTTCACTAACAGCCCAGAAAATTACACAATTTGTTCAATGCTATCTGATAACATTTTAAACAATATATCTGATGAGATTCATGGTAGACTTTCAATGCATGCATACACCAGAGGTCTCTTGTGCTTAACATCTCTTCTCACCAACCATGTTCTTTTGAATGGTGGAACTGCATTTTTCTTCGTATCAAAGCCAGCCAAGCTGACCTCCATAGGATAGCAGCAGAAGGGGGCACTTGACCTGTCTTTCTAGTGCTTCTCTGTGCATCCTGCCAGCTGCCCTGGAAAAATTCCACTGTTTACATCTTTATATCTAAGGACCACTTCAGAATAATGGGCACAAAACATTTCATTCCTGCTGCACAAGTACTACTGTTACAGGAAAGGGATTGAGGTTTATAAGGACTAGATGTGAGGACTCTTCAAAGTGGATTGGTAATGTGGGTGACAATCAAAGAAATGCTTTAGTACTTCAGGCATTGTGTAATTGACCTGAACAGAACTTCTGATATATTGGGGGGTGGTGGGGGGGAGAAGAGAGAAGGAGGAAAGAAAGAAGGGAGGGGGAGAGAGAGAGGGAGAGAGGGAAAGGGAGAGGAAGGAAAAAGTATTCATATCTTGTAAACTCCAGAAGACATTGTGAAAGGAAGGTCCAGCAAATATAGAGCTATTTTATTCCTCCTCTCTTGAGGTTTGGATCAGATTTTCCTTATATTTTCAAAATCACTATAGAAATAATTACTGTAAAATAGACATTTAAAGTAAATATTAAATTTCTTTTTTAATAAGATGCTAACACAACTGCGAATGCTTTGTAGGAAAGCCAGAAAGCAAAACCAAGCTTCAAAGGCTAAGCATCAACAAGTCATTTAAAGGAGTGAGTAATTTTGACTTTATCTTTGATTGGAAATTTGTGGCAGCTGTACTGAATCTTGACTGCAGTTTGTTACCTTTCATGATGGAGACAGGCAGTTTCTTCTCCACCCTGCTCACCACTCTGTTTTGCAAATCAGTTTGGAAACACACAGTGTGTTCTATTACTGTGGTTTACTTCTGTAAGGCAATTATTGACTTAGGGAAACAGGCCTCTTCAGAATTTCATCTTCAGCCTTTCATTAATAATTCTGTAAGTCATGCCTCTCTTTTGCATTAAAAATAGCAAAACTAACTACATCCAAGGGGAACTTATGTCCCAGATGCAGAAGCATCTGAACTGAATGCATGGGAGAGGGACTGGACCAAAAGCTGTAAAAACACAGTGTTGTGGTACAGAGGATAACACCATGTACCTTGTGGGATGGCCAGATTCTCTTTTAATAGTTCGGTAGTGCTGGGACTGTAAGTACATTACAGGCATAACAGGCCCAGCTGCTTTGCAGATTGGGCAAAAGCAAAGAAAACTTTCTGTTTTCTTGCGTTTTTAGCTGGCTGATCTGCAACCAGAAACAGAACTGGAGCAGCGGCTACTTCTGCCAAAAACATGAGCTAATGGTCTTATAAGGACAAAAATTTAACAGTCTTTGCTTGAAAAAACATCCACAGTATTGTATTTTGCACATTGAAATAATTATCTCCTTTGAAAGTGCTGGAAATACCTGAGCTAGAGATTTCCCGGGGTATTTTGTTTTTGTTTTGTTTTTTTTCAGGTGGGGGGAGGATGTATCCCATTGCAAACATTAGCTGTGAACTCTGCTCCTTAACCTTTGCTCCTCATACATCCTTATTTTGTGGTATTTGTTAATTTCTTTTTTGGACTGGAAGGCAGATAGATGGCTTTCTTTGAACTGTAAAATAAGTGACTTTGATTAAATTCAGCTTTAACTGTAAAATAAGTAAAATCTATATTATATAAACATATAACATTACATTGTTTACTATGAATTTTGTTAAACAGCTGTCTTGACAGTGATCCTATTATGCTAATATGAATATGTAATTATTGTTAAATTGTTTAATTGTATTATTTATTAAAAATACTTAGCTACAGTTTGCTTTTATTCACTGTCTGAAGTACATTAGTCCACTAATCACTTGAAGGGCTCAGATTAAGATGTCTGATAAACAGACAAAAGTTTTATATATAGAATCAAAAATGAGACAGAAGTCTATTTTTGTATACACTTCTCATGTGCCCATGTAGCATTTTATTGAAAGGAATCTGAAAAAATTGTATTCTTAAATATTAAGATAAAGCATTATTTTAATTAAATTCCTTAAGTATGTTGTGATGCAGTGTGAGCAGAGGTCATTTAACTTGGAGCAACGAATAATTAAAAGGCAACCATGTATTCATTTTAAGCCTTTATGGTTTATAGCAATTACTTTCTCCCTTAACAGAGTTTGCTGATTCATTACTTTTATTTATTAGTGGTGTAAGCTCACCGTGGGCTATTTCCTGTGATGCGTTCTGCCCAGTACATCCAGATGGAAAAGGTCAAATTGAGTTCCAGGGAGCCTTCAATAGGGTCACTATTGCAAAATTCTGTGCTCTCTCATTCTTGGAACAATGTCTACAGTCCTCTTACTTTGAGGTGTTAGGTGCAGCTCACCAGGAGGGCAAGGGGATGGTGGGAGTTTGAGCATTTAAGACATCCCAGCTGAAACAGTTGCAAACTTTCTAATAATAATCATTGTTATCTATAAAATTATTTTTATCCAGGCAGATAGTTCAACCTATTGCATAAACAGAACCTCTTTCAAAGACAGGGCTTATCAACAGAAAGAGTATTGCAGGTATGTCTGAAAAAAAGGCCTATTGCAGGCTTTCCATTTTTTGAATATAAAAGGCAGAGAATACTGTCCCTTCATCTAAAATTTGCTTTAAATATTGTATTTGTTCAATATTTAAACTAAAATAAAACTTAATGAATTGTGCAGTTTAGGGTCATGTTTTGTAACCAAAAGGACTGGTTAGAAGTGGCCTACTAAGTTAAATCCTCTAGCTCTGTTCAGCTCTGTTGAAACTGTATTTTAATAAGTGTCCAACAGGAATTAGTATTTCCAGATCAATGTAAGTTTGTTGCACATTTCATTTGAGCTTAAATGTGACTTTGTAGCTGTAACCTAAATGGTGCTGAAATACTAAAATATGGAGGCCTTCTAGACTCAAAGTAGTATTTTACTAATAAAATACTTCAAATCAAAAAATCCAACAGCCTAACATGTGGTCTCAAAAAGGTTATATTGGCTGTTCTTGGAGAATGTCTTTTTGGTTTTAGTACAAAAGGATGTTAAACATTTTTTTCTGGAGTGTCTTTTAGAGGGCCAGAGGAAAAGGAAGGATGCTGATTAATAGCCTGCATAGCAAGACAGTTTATTTAAAATCAGAAAAATACACCCAGTGCTTAAGACTACAATCAACAAAAGAATTGCAATAGAATTGTTTATCAGCTTCTCAGCAAATTCTTTTGGGTATGCTAAATATTTAAAATTATTTTTCAGAGCTATGATATTACAAAGGCTTATTTTTTTTTCCTTACAATAGCTGTTAGTAAGGTGTTTGAAAACTATACCTAGGAAAGTATGCAAATATGTCGTTTTTTCTAATCCTACAAAGGAACTTTTAGTCTCCACAGTCTCCATAGTAAGCATTAATTATTTGGGTATGTACATAGTTTTAGGAACTTCTACATTCTGTTCACCTTAATAGTTTGGAGCTTGGACAAATACTTAGCATTCATTTACATTAATATGGTTTATAATTAGGCAAATTGCTGTATTTGTAGTTGTCATGAATGAGTGTTTAGATCAAAGATTGTTATGTAGGGACTAAAGTCTGAGATTTTACGGTGTTGCATTTACAGCTGGTTTACAACATGTTTATTCAGAAAACAGTAGCAATAATGAGAATGCACAGATTAACCATTCCTTAGTTTTTGTCAGCATGCAGCCATTTTCAATTTTGTTACATGTTCTGAGAAAGAAAAGCAGTAGTAAGCTGCAAGGAGTATTACTGAAACACATAAACAAAGATTTTTTATTAATTCTCCCGAGTTTTCTGCAGGGAAGACTTTTTACTGTTACTTATATGTGTATTTAAGCATTGAACGCTGATTGGAAATTTGTCTTTTAAATTTCCTTCTTTGTGCTGATGACTTTAAAAAAACTGTATGCAGAATTACTTATCAAATGCATATTTGACATACCCGGCTTCATCCATTTTTTTTTTTTTTTTATTTAATAGTATGAAGATAAAATAGTCTGCAATCTTTGCTTCCAAAATTTATAATTCCACAAATTTAGGCAAAACTGTACAAAATTCAAATAATGAAGAAGTTGGATATTCTTCTTAATAGTCATGCAGGCTGCATCTACAGTGTCAAACCTAAATTTGAAGATTAAGAAAAAGAAAGGAGTATAATTGACATCAGTCTAACAGTAAAGGAAAAATTGCTGATTTTCCAATAAATTCCAGTTTTCTTTGTGAGTTGTGAAATCAAATTTTCCTTATATTTTATTATGCAGTCCTCGTTCATTTCTTTAGTACTTAAAAGCCCTGGTTTTTTTCTAGTTGTGAGAATTTTTTCTGTGTTCAGGACAAGCTGTACCAGATTTACTTGCTGCTCTCGGAATCTGTTTTTGAACAGGTTCCAGCGTAGCACTGGGTTAAATTGGTTAGCTGGTTAACACTGCTGCCCACAGTGACATGCATTGTACTTGCTATTTCAAGTCCCTGGACTGGTTTTCTGTACTTACACAGTGTTGAGCCTGAGTTGCAGTTTGTCTTTCAGCCTGGGTAACAAGCTACGTGTGAAATAATTTCATTTTGCCAGAGTTAAGATGTGTGTCATCATTCCGTGTCTTTAGATATGACAAAACAGATTTAATCTCCTTTCTTTTTAGTGAAATTATTTATTTTCCTACATTGCCAAATATGAGATGATGTATTTCACATCACTCATTTCCAGTATTTCACTGAAAGTGTGAAATTCTATTGCCATTAATAAGGAATGCTGACTTGTTTCAATGAATATTTTAGAACAGTTATTTTTTGTTACAAATATTATTTGAACTTGCTTTTCTCAGAAGGATTTTTTTGCTTGGTTTTTTTGTTACTTTATTTTCTCAGGGTTTCTGTTTGTTTGTCATAATTTTATCAGGATTCTTTTGTGTGTGACAAGAACTGTAATTGTACTATACATCATGCTGTGAATGCATGCTACCTATCTGCCTTCATGTCTGTCTCTGATCTTCCAAACAACATTCCTATCAGACTTCATCCGAAAGGGTTCACAGGGGAATTCGACATAACCATGGCTCTGTTGAATTCTTAAAGGGAAACATGGGGAGCAGCTTGCTGTAATTTCTTTTTTTTTTCATCCCTTCATGGAAGAAAAAGTCTTTTTTAAAAAAGATTTTGTATGTGGGCTTACAAGATTGCTTTCCCTGAACTGCTAATTGAGAATGGGGAAGCTGAGCTTTCATGGCCTTGTTAGATTCTCAAGAGCCCAACACAGTCTTAAATTTTCATTTATATGTTTATTTCCAGTCTAAATTGGTGCTCAGTCTACTTCAAAATGTAAGAGAACAGTTGAGTAACGACTGTCATTGAAAATAAGGCATTTTTAATTTCATTTATGTACAAAGACTAAGATGGAATGTATTGCATCCAGCTCTGGGGTCCCCAGCATAGGAAGGACATTGACCTGCTGGAGCAAGTCCAGAGGAGGGCCACTGAGATGATCAGAGGGATGGAGCTCCTCTCCCATGAGGAAAGGCTGAGAGAATTGGAATTGTTCAGCCTGGAGAAGAAAAGGCTCGGGCTGACCTCATAGCAGCCTTCCAGTGCCTGAAGAGAGATGGAGAGAGCCTTTTTGCAAAGGCATGTAGTGACAGAACAAGAGGAATGGATTCAAACTGAAAGAGAGTAGGTTTAGATTAGATCTCGGGAAGTAATTTATTACTGTGAGGGTGGTGAGGCACTGGGACAGGCTGCCCAGGGAAGCTGGGGGTGCATTCTTCAAGGCCAGGTTGGATGTGGCTTTTAGCAGACAGATCTAGTGGAAGGTTTTCCTGCTCGTGGCAGGGGGGTTGGAATTAGATGATCTTTGAGACCCTATCCAACCTAGGCAATTCTGTCACTCTATGTTACTGTACTCTAAAGCATAATATAAGTTTGCTGAAGTTCCAAATGTATTCTTTAGCCAAAACTTTGTGGTGGCAGCAACATCTTCATGTGTGTAACTTTGCTTAGGATGGAGGTGATCTCTTAGATGCCCTAACACTGATGGGCTTCACACCAGCCTTGCCCTTTGCTGCTGCTGCAGGGTGACTGAGCTGCTGAGGTACTACTGTAAGAGAAACCTGAACTAATCTGCATGGAAGTTTATATTTACTCAAATATTGAATTAATCTCCAGTGCTTTGTTACAGTATTTTAGCACAAGCCAACATTATTCATTAATACACCTTTATATATGAAGATGCTGATGGGTACATTGTAAAAGCAGAAAAACTTACCCACAACCCAATTGCCAGACTTGGAAGGCTTCCTTAGCTGCAATTTCACAAAACAGCTGCAGCTTGAGTATTATGCAAGTTCATTAAGTACTTTTTCTATAAAAGCATCTGGTTTTCATCTCAGGCAGAAAGAGGTGTAGTTGACAAATCCCTGTGATGAAGGTGGAAAACTGCAGGATATTGCAGATGCCAAAAGCTTATGCAGGTTCAAGCAGATACCGGCATGTTCACGGTAGATAGGTATGTCAAGATCTGCTTAATACAAAATCTGCCAAAAAGTTCTTGAGTTAGAAATTGTTTGAGACTAGGATGAGGTTCTACACAAATATTTCTGTGTGGCTTTTCTAGTGTTCTTGCCTGAGCACCTGCTTTCTGTAATTTTTCACAATACTGTATTAAGTAGACCACTTGCCTCTCCTGCTATAGCTTTTCTTTTGCATTCTTTTTGCAATTTTTTAGCTTACACAACTTTACAGACTTGTTTCTAGTCTAATTTTGGTTCTGTTTCTTCTTGACTTGGAAGCTGTATTCACTGGGGATTTGGGGCAGGGAAGGGGACAGGTGGCACTGTAGAGAAGTTTTCTGTGGCAAAATACAAAAGATACAGCCATGGATTGTCTGAAGCTGAAATATAAGCACCTGAGAAAAGTTTCTTATTCTGCTTTTATGCAGCTTTAACTGTAAAGGGAGATACTGTCTCTCTCACTGTGAACAGGGACCTCTGTTTCATTTGTTTTTAGCTCTGGCCTAATTAGGGATTTACAGGCACTTGGTAAGGAAGAAGCTTCATTTGTGTCCTTATCACAGAACTAATCACAGAATACTCTGTCCTGGAAGGGACCCACAAGGATCATCAAAGCCAGCTCTTAAGTGGATGGCCCATGTAGGGATCAAACCCAGAACCCTGGCATTATTAACAGCATGATCTGACCAGCTGAGCTAATCTCATGTTCCCCATGTATATGGAACACTCATTTTTGGCAACAAAGGACTAATAACTGTATAGGAAGTAATAAGCTAAAGTGAGGTGACTGTAATTCTGCATACAGCTTGTCTAGAAGATTCTGGTGCTAATTATAACAAGCGAACAACTTCTTGTAGGATTAGAGATGCAATCATGAGATATTAGAGCTACTGATATAGTGTATTTCCCAGTTCTTTACTTGGAGGCAAGAGCAGCCTCTTTATGGCAGAGCTGATTGCTCTTTTATTCTTGATTACATATTTATTCTTGTGACTCATCAGGTATTTAATTTTTGCACATGAAGTGCAATATTTTTCTACGTCAAACTTTGCAGGTTTTTGGAGTTGCTTTAGAAATAAAGAAATTATGACATTCCATTTATTTTTCCACCTAATTTTGTTCATTTCACCACTAATTTCTTTAGTTCAAAGTAAGAACTAGTCTCATGACATTATTTGATTTTGGTTGATTTAAAATCAAATTCAGTGTCTATCCATAACTATTAATCTTCTAGGAAACTTGCAGTGAATGGTTAAATTGCATAGCTGCACACTGCTATGGTGTAGTACTAAAGAACAATATATGAGTTGTACCTCCTCCATCTCAGAAGTAATATCACCTAAGTTCCATTCTGTTCATGCAACTTTTTTGAGAGCTGTTAGCCTGTAGAGAAGCAAGTAAATAAAAAATAAAAGAAACATAATTTATAAATTCATGTGAAACTTTGAAAAACATATAAAATGGTGCAAATGGCTGGACATCTTCAGAAGTACTACAATTTTTTACTTCTGTGAACTTAAAAATGATGAAACTTTTAAGTGTATGTTAATTTCCTTCCTGAAAAGCAATTTGCTTCTTTATTTAAGGGTTGCAAAAAAAGCTCAACAATTGTCCTTTGGTGGATTGAAGGCAGCCAGGGGATTGTGTATTCACTAAACATTGGTGCCTTGCTGCCTTTAAATAGGAGGAAAAACAAACCTGGTGAATCATTTATTGTAAGGAGACAACAAAACTGTCCATAGATGTATTTTAGGATGTGTATTAGACAATCACACAAAGAAAGAGTGAAAGAAAGTGTTTGTGACTAATTGTAGAGATGTTTTTCAGAGAAGTTTAGGGGGAGAAGTAAGAAGTACGTGTTACTTTCTATGTCATATTTTAGTCTTATGATTACAAAGTTAGATTATTGGAATGACATCCTGGCATCCAGTGAGAAATATGGAGTTTTCATTATTGGTATAAGTTAGGACATTTGCCCACAAAAGGCCTTCAACAGATGAGGTGAAAACTAGACAAAATTTAAAAGTACAGCTCAAACAATGGAAATATTAGGTCAGCATAGGCTACTTTTGATAATCACAAGACTTTTTCTTGGACTAGATTCTGAAGTTCCTTTAGACAGGAACTGGAGTTTGACCTCAGTGGAAAAGCAGTACTTTATGCTAACTCTGTATTTTTCAGCAATTTTATATAAGAGTTTGGTGACATTGAGGATTGAGTTAACTGTAAGGTATCTTTGCATTGCAAGTTGTTTGCAACTTCAGTGTGTTTTTTGGGGTTTTTTGGGGTTTTTTTTCAGGTTTTAATTGGGGTTGAATAGTATTTTTTTCCTTTTCACCTGAACTTGATAGTACTGATTAATTCTCCATACTGTTAGTTGCAGCACAGAATTTCTGAGTCCAAAATGCATGTTGGTAAGGGTGTAATCTTGGATTTTGGGAAGAAATCCAACTCTATCCCCACTGGGCACCTAATATTGTTTCCAGTACCGACCCAGAAAAGGGATAAGAATAAACTGATGTCCTGGTTCATTCAGGGGTGTCTCATTGGATTCTACAGAGCTTGAAGCCTCAGGATATTGCTAGCACGGTAGAAGTGGGCATCTCTGCAGAGCTCAAATCCAGTTAATGGCTAAGGAGCTCCTCAGGCTATAAAATTATGTATCCCCAATCTTTGTACATGTGAATCAAGTCCTGTTTTATTCTAGAACTTAAAAAATGGACACATTTCTGCACAACTAGAGCAGTTTTTAATTTTTTTTTTAATTAATATTCTCTCTCTTCTTGCACAGAAGATGCCTTGTGAAACAGGGGCTGTTGTTTTCTCAACATGCTTTTTTTTCTTTTTAACTACAACAGTTTTCACTGTGTTAAGTCATGGGTTCTCTCATGTTGATTTTTCATCTTACTTGAATTTTACCTTCTGGGACAAAAAAGCAAAAGAAAAGAACAGTACAAAGAGTCACAACTTGTGGTGGAAATTAATCTGGACAGATAAACTGTGTTGTTGTGTCAGAGCCATTTCACGCTGGATTTATGTTTTACAAATGGATAAGTGACAAAAAAAATTTTGATGTGTACTACATATTTGCCCAGAAGGCATGAGATAAACTCTGTAGTCATTAACTTGAAGGGCACTTCATAACAGACTTTCCTGTTACTCTTGAGAAAATTTGTGCTCTTCAATGCATAATTTTTCTATTTCTTTGCCTGCCAAGGAATTTCTTTGCTTTATGCTGCATCAATCCATTCTATAACTGTTATAGTTTAATAAAAGATGATAGGATGCAGTGGGATGTTTAGATACATATAGGCAGACCCTAATATTTACACAAATCTGTACTAAGCTTGCAGAGGGATGCTTAAATTTCAGGCTTACTGTCCAGAACTTGACTGTCTTTTCCTTGTTTCTGTTTACTTCTGAGCAGTTCTCTCTGCTTTAGTTTGCTTATGTAATGGAAGGTGAAAATGAGAATTCTTTCACCTGTAAACTGTCATTCTTGCAATGAATTTTGGTACAGATGGGGTTTGCCTACCCTTACTCTGAAATTTTCGAGAGTTCTTATATGCTGTACCCTGGAGGGGATGTGTGGGATCTGACAGTTACTGCAGTTCGACTGTGCATTTCAACTTCTAGAATAAAAGTTTAAATCCTTATTATTTGGGGGATTTGAAGTCTGTCTTGTAAGGGTATGTTTTTTCCTTATTCTTTTTTTGGAGAAAAATCAAAATAGAAATTTAAATGCAACATGATGCTGGGCTTTGAGCACTGAATAAGTGAGTCAGTTTTTTTGCCTTTTAGAGAAAAGGTAAAGTTTTTTCAAAGTTGCTTGAAAGCTCTCTGAATGATGCTTATTTGCATGTTTGCTGGTTTTAGGAGAAGGAAAGCATTAAATTGAATTGCTGCATATGAATTTTTATGAATTTTGTATTATCCAACTCAGCTCACTGTACGAGCAGTGAAAGCTGGAGTGCTTTTTCATTTTATGGTGGTTTTGCTTTTATTATTTACCTTTTACTACTGGGCACATAAGTGAGTGACTGGTTTGACTAAATAAAGAGGCATTGCCTTCCATAGTGAGTTTCAGGTTTTTTTGCAGTTTATATATGGCTCCTGTGCCTAAAAATAGTCTTAGTTTGAAATCAGTAGTATCAGCACCAAATTACTGAAAGCAAGAAATAGAAATTAAAGTTTCTGTGGCACCATGGCAACGTCTAGTTTAATTTTGGATGTACTGGGGTATCCCCTCCGCAACATCACAGATCTTCCATAAGACCCCAAGCAATGGCACAGGTTTTTTATTCATGTACCAAAGTTAGTTAGTTAGCAACTAACTAATTTCACCTAATGATTACTTTATGTACATCCTACGAGGCTGTAAAGGACAGAGATCAGTTTTTAAATGTGTCCTAGTGCTACTTCCTGTGGTATCTGTTGTAGTTGTGTGTAGCTTTTAACTAATATTGTTCAGCTGGGTACTGGGTTAAATACAGTTTTCAGGAATGGCTTTTAATTGTCCTATGAAAAACTTTCTCTACCAAGTAAAGGCACAGTTGGTTTCACGTCCAATAAAAAAATCAGTAGAAAAAGCAGTCTTAAGGACTAGAAAAGCTCTAACAATGTAGAATCTAAAAACAGAATGCTGGGAGGTTGGGGAAAACTTCAAATAAAGTGCATGAGTTCTTAAATACTTGTAACTGGAAACCAAGCAACTTCTCCTCTTCCAGCAAATGCTGTTTCAGGATTGTTTTGGAGGATTTCAGATAGTATGGAAAATACTCAAAAAGGGATATTCTGCAAGAGAGAATTTGTTTCTCAGAGTCTCTTTTATGTTAAAAAATTTGTCAGAAAAGTGTGTATCAGACTTATGATTCTGGGTGTATAAAATCACCTATACAGAGAATGCGTATTTAATCTAGAGTATTTGAATGGTCAGAGCTAAAAGATACTCTGCAGAAGTTTTGGGTTCAGAAGCTGTCATGTAGAAGCTAAAGTTGAACAATTTCCTCTCCTCCTGTGCTGGAAGGCAAAGCATAATATTGAAGAATTACATTTCACTTACAATGATATTACCAAGTAAACCCTGGAGGGGAAGAAAGGGAATTTCATTCTAGACTGTTTCAAGTTGTATTTCTCTTGTATTCAGGTGATGTGCTAGCAAACTAGCCATTCCTACTATTATTGTCATCATTTTTATTGCAATTATTTTATTACCTTGACAAGAAAAAAGAAATAATGGTCAAAAAAATTGGATGCTTCAGTTCTGGAGAGGACAAACTGATAGTGGAGAGTGGTTTTGTTTTTCTGTGCCTTCTCTGGGGTATGCATTTCTCACTGTTCTCACTCTGGCTGTTGTGCAGGTGGTTGACCAGATTGACACGCTGACTTGTGATCTGCAGCTGGAGGATGAGATGACAGACAGTTCCAAAACAGACACACTGAACAGCAGCTCCAGCAGCACAACAGCCTCCAGCTTGGAGAAGGTGAAGGTGCGGGGCAACGCGCCCCTCATCAAGCCGCCCGCGCACCCCTCCGCCATCCTCACCGTGCTGAGGAAGCCAAACCCGCCCCCTCCTCCGCCTCGACTGACACCTGTCAAATGTGATGAGCCCCCGAGGCTGCCTCCTTTGGCCAACCCCGTCAAGACTAATGGCACCCTGCTGCGGAACGGGGGCCTGCCCGTGGGGCCCGGCCGCATCCCAAACGGAGATATCTGCTGTATACCGAACAGTAATTTGGAGAAAGTCGTGATGCAGCCTCTGATGCACAGACCTGAGAAAGAGCGGTGTCCCCAGCCGGGAGCGAGGGAGCGGGTACGGTTCAGTGAGAAGGTGCAGTACCACGGCTACTGCCCCGACTGTGACGTTCGGTATAACATTAAAAACAGGGAGGTGCACTTGCACAGCGAGTCCGCCCAGGTTGCAGGAAAGCTGCCACACCAGTGCCCTCCTCTGCCACCTCCACCACCTCCGTTGCCTCCATTTCTTCTGGAAAATGGAGGGTTGGGGATAAGTCCCAGTAATAGCTTTCCTCCTCCAAGACCTGCAACTGTGCCTCCACAAACCGCGCCAAAACCCCAGAAGACCATCTTGAGGAAATCAACCACTACAACAGTGTGAAGTATGCCCCTTGTAATAACTCTTTGTTTTTTCCTATATATAAACATAAATAGGTAATGAGCACTTTCTACTTGAGCAATAAAAAGACCCAATGTATTACACCCTGTGTCCAGTGAAGTGGCATAAAAATCACATGGTAAGTACAGAGAGGAATACTTGTTGATCTTATTTGTACTCACCAAAAATACCATTGTGGCAAAGGGTATTGAAAAAATACTCATTCTTTAGGTTTACATAGGTTGTAAACATCTGTAGCAGTTTCTTACTTGTAACATGGTTTAAAAGACTATGAAAACAAAGCTCAATTTGAAAATACTGCATATTGACTTGCGATAGATTTCAGTGTATCTGACATAAGGGATTAACCATTTCTCCTGGGTTTTGGGGCTTTTCAAATGTCTTTTGATGAAGCAAAGTGGAGTACCAGATAACAGCCTTTGGCTGAATTCTAGCAAATGCTTTTTTCCCTTCATGAGTGCTTGAGCAAACTCACTGTATGTGGGGTGGTACAGTAAGAGGTAATCATTGGTCTTTCAGCAGCTTGGTCTTTGGTGGGGAAGTAAAGAAATAATTGAAATAACTCTGGAAAACTAAGTTACATTTTGTTTCTCACTTGGTCAGTGCATCACTACCTATGTAAAGTACAGAGTTTTGAGATGAGCAGGGATGGTCCCATTAAGTTCCCCCACCCCATTTCTCTGTCTGCAAAAGGGTGGAGATATTTTATCTCACTGTGCAATGTAAGTAGACTGAAAAAACAAAGCTCAGTCCTGTGTTTTTCACAAAGCTTTTGTCTGGTGCAAATCCTCTTTTTGAAGGCAAAGAAAATGTTGCTTAAGGCCTTCAGGGACATCCACTTAATTCATGTAAAGAGCTTTGAAGTTGAAAAGCTCTGTGCAATTATGAAGCATTAACATGCAAAACAAGATATTTTACATGTTATCACATTTAGATGGTGAACCCAATTAATATTCTTACTAGTTGAAAAAAAGTCCTCAGTGTTTTTAATTATTTTATGAAAGAGCATCCTTTTATTCTCACAAAAAGAATTGCAGGGACTTAGAGTTTAAAAAAATCCAGTCAGTGAAGAAAATCTGATAATAAATCTGTTATTTACAAACCTTGTGCCAAATTAATCTCAATGGCCAACAGCAAATGCTATATTAGAAAAGTATGCTTATTTCAGCTGAAATGTAAAAGGCACTTTATGACAAAACCAGACAAAACAGGTTTTAAATTTTAATTTCTATTTACATCTAGTAATAGGTATTGAACAGATATATATGTTTCCCTGTAGATATATTATAGTATTTAAACTGAAATAATGAGAATAACCATAACAAAAGTCCCGTCAGATGACTACTATTTGCAAACCTTTGCAGTAAGCAAAGATTTTATTTTGTGCAAATACACATTTAAGGTCTAAAGCTTCATGAAGTATTCCCTGCATAAAAAGCAAAGAAAGGAAATCATCCTAAATTCTTAATCATGCTTTCCCCTCATGCCTCCCATGTGTTTTTCATGATGCACTTTACGTTTGGTATTGTTTGACTGTACTTAATCCCACGAGAGCTGTTGCCAAGCGCAGTAAGTCGAGGCTCTCACAGCAGCAGGCTGCTCCTTCTGCTTCTGTGCGAGATCTCTGCTGCCCAGATGAGGTTTTGGCAGGTGGATTCTGCTCATGTGCTGGGACTCCACAGCACCTCCCTTGCTCATATGTTGAAAATTACATTTAAAATCACTGGAACAGTGTGTGGACATATCCACGTTGCATAGCTGCGGGTTTTTCTTTTAAAAAGAAAATACCTGCTGTCCTTACTTTATCACTGCTGTGGAGATCATATTCCTGTTATAAGCTAGTTCAGTATTTTTTTTATTCTTGAATGAGCTACTGTGTACAAGAAATAAGATAATGCAAATCAAATACTGCATATAAAATATTAAAGAAAATAACACTGAGTCATTTTAGGGGGTTGTGGTCTGGTGCATATGTGTTACCTCGCTTGGTTTAATTTTTCCCCCTCTGATACCAGAGCATAGCATTTCTCCTCTGGGCTTGTCAGAGTCTCATGAACATGGTAGCACCTCCAAACTGGATGCTGTACTCAGTGGATGTGCATTGATACACGTGTAAATTTCAGTTTTGTTACAGTTCTCAGCCCTGGAAACCTTAAGCAGCATCCAAGTTTCAGCAGTTAGTGTTCCGTTTTGGTACCCAACATCTTGTATCTCGTACTTTGTCTTCTCCTTCAGAAGTGCTTTCTTGTCTCTTTCCCCCCGCCTCCTGAGTATCTTCATATGATACGTCTGTGCTGTGAAAAGATGCATCTTTTCAAAAGCAATGATACCTTTGGCCAGAAATGCAGTTTCAAAATGTCATGGAAAAACTTTTTTTTCTGCAAAGTTTTATGAACCAGACTTTTCTTCAATACAACATGTTCCGGGGTCTCTGTTAAATCATGGTACAAACATTGTATCAACTATGTTTTAATGAGAACCTATCTGGCCTGTGTCCTATTGTAAGGTATTTTTATCAGTGTAATAGTTTCACATTAATAACGTGTCAGAATAAAATTAAGGTTAAAACAGGTAAACTTTCAAAACATGGGAAACAATTAACTTTAAATTTTACAGCCCTGTCTGGAAGCTGCTAATAGAAATGGCATAACAACAAATACAATAATGAATTCAGCCAGCAGTATTTTTTACATTTATATTAGGAACGTAAACTCTGTGAAGCATTTTTGAACACCTACAAAACAGTGTGCATCACACTTTACTGAGGAAAACCCGATAAACTAACCAGAACTGGATGGGAGTTGAATGCCTTTGTAATGTAAATGTAATATTCTCTGAGATTACATTGTTTTGCAAATATGTTAATACCTGAAGAAAATGAAAGTCCAGTAACAGCACTCAGAGCTTTAATTCCATGTTTGCCATCACTTCAGTCTGCTGTTCAGCTTTGATTCCCATAAGGTATTTTAACATCTGAACTGTCCAGATCTAGACTTCTCAAATGCAAATAGGAGAAGGTGGTTTCTATCAATTTAATGAAAGGGACAAACTTAAGAAAATTAAAATAAGCAATGAAATTACTTAATTTATAATAATGGTATTCATTAAAAAAGCTAACACATGAATGCCTTGTAAGAAAGGAAAACTAGGATAGTAAAATCCAATAGCAATCCTTTTGAAGGACATAAGGTAGGAATCTTCAAAAGGGTCATGGATCTTTCTACCACCTAGTAAAAGTCACAGTTCTTCCTTCTCTGTTGTCTTCTGGAGTTGTTACACCTTTCATCACATCATCTATTTTTCTTAAAAACAAGAAAAATTTCCAAATTCTCATCAATGTCTTTAATATTAAATAAATATTTTATTTAAAATGTGACATTAAATAAGTGGAGTACACTACAGCTCTTGTAGCTCTTAGCTTTCTTCAGATAACTTGTTTATTGGTTTTGAATCAGAGAGCAGTGTGAATTTTTTAATTACCAGGGAGATTTGTGTATGTCTGTTTGCTCAGATCTCTTTCTTTCCATGTTCTGTTTATGGCTTTCCTTTCAGTGATGCCATGAACAGTAATTTTACATGTGGATATCAAATCATACTGTGGTTGCTGTGTCACTTGTCTGATGTAGTCTTAAATTAGGCATGAATATTGTGCACATATTTTTGCAGAGGCAGCATTTCTCATACCCTGTTTGTATATACGCTGTGAGCCATGCTTTGTCAGAGGCTGTATGTGTGTGTAGAAGCAAAATACCTATCCACTGCTCAAACTAGTAATAACATTGAAAGCATAGTGCTCACAGGTGCAGAAGGGTCTTGCAAATGAGGTATGCACAAAGGCACTTGGTGGAATAAATGTCTATGGTAAACCTTGTTAAGCGCAATCTCTAGAATACTCAATCTGAAAAAATACATGGCACCTGTTATATAAACACACTGTATTTTTTAGGGAAATTTGTGATATATCTCATGAAATATTTACATGCTGCAGCCTAAAATTTCTGTATCTGTATTAGCGCAGACCACAACTGAAGCAGCAGTAGTGCTGGTGTTGTTAGCTCAGTATCCTGCAGAGTGATGCATGCAAACTGCCATACAGCCCCATCTTTGGTACCAGTTACATGCTGATGGTTTTTAGTTGGGCAAAAGTAACTGAGTTATCTCAGTTGCCTGTTTTATGGTGGTGAATAGTCCAACAGAGCAAATTTCTCCATTAGTCATAATTTTGGGAAGATGTCTGTAGTAATCCATCTTGGGATAGCTCTGGGGAGCATGAGCAAGCTAACTTCCATTTCTGGTCTTAAATGATTTGACATGTCTCTAACTCACACTGGTCAAAGAGCTCTCTTATTAGCTGAGACTGGGCTGCTGGGATAAATGGACCTGCCCATGCATCCTGCTGCAGGAGAGAGGCCTGTGCTCAAATCAACCTGTGCTTGAATCAACCTGTGCAAGTCTGCTCCTGTGCTCTGTGCGCTCACATTTTTTTCATGTATGGCAATGTTTCTGTTACTACAGGATGGGAGAGTTTTGTTAAGAAATCACACCTGCACTGTGTTCATCAGCTGAGCTGCATTGTTTCAGTGGCGAAGCAAGTGGTACCATGGCTGTATTTAGTCTTTTGTAATGTGAAATCTTTAGAAATTTTGAAGGAAGAGTTTTCTTATTTTGAGGTAATCATTCTCCTGTCAGGTTGTAAAAATAAGATGACAATCTCTCATGGAGGTATGATGAGGATGGACTGACTAGAACTTTTCGTACTTTAAGGGACTGGGTTTGCTATTGCAGGACTATATATCTTTTGTCACATGAAAATGGTGTTTACAGATAGGTGAGAAAAAAGTGGAACATTAATTGCACCTGATAGCCAGCCAACAGCAGTGCTTTGAGGAATAAGTAAAACCACAATTGTTCTGCTGCCTTGCTTGGGAAAAATAAAGAGCAAAGGTCCAGGAATTGCTGCATCTTCTCCTCAAGAGAAGAGGTTTTTTCTTTAATTCCTGAAAGATTGGATGTGTATACTAGGATTCTTTAAGGAATTTAGCACAATCTACCTCATTGTGGTTTGTAAATTATATTAATGACAAGAAATTATGTTTTTGTAAGAGTTTTCTGATATCAGATCTGCCCCGGATGTTGTTTGTCTGATCTTTTGACTTCTTATGCAATCTTGCAAGCAATAATGGGAAAAAATTACATAAGAAGGGAAAATAATAGGCAAATTATGAAAACAACTTTAAACTGATGTGTTTAAGTGTATTCCTCAGTGGCACTTACATGATGATAAAAACATCAATCTGAGAGCTTGTTTTCCTTTACATAGGGTTCTTAGCATTACTTTAAAATTAACCTCAAGTCATATTAAGAGGCAAGAAAAAAGCCAGTCAGTGACAGAAATTCTCCTAGAAGCATTTATTTCCTTTCCAGTTCAACACTGATTTTCCTAAGTAAAAGCGAGTAATATGTGTCAGTCTCCTTCTTGGATAAATAAATCAACATGTGAAAACCAGAACATTATGATAGTATTTTTTGTATAAATCTCTAATGCCTGAAGAATATTTTGATTTTCTTTTTTTTCAAATACAGTGATGACTGTATACTGGAGCTAAAAATTATGTTGTCTATGTCCTCGTGCCCCTTCAAATTGAGTTTAAAGCTCTCTCAGCAAGTCCTGGTAACTCCTGAGCTAAGATCCTTTTTCCCTGTTTGTTGCCAGTAGGCTTGGTGTTGTAAAAACTGACCTGTGATCAAAAACCCCAAAATTCTGCTGGTCACGCCAGTCTCTTAAGCCAGGTATTATTCTGCATGAATTTCCTGTTTCTTACCCCATCATTCCCTGCAACTGGCAGGACAAAGTACAGCTTGTACTCCAGATGTCTGGACCAGTTGTCCCAAGGCCCTGAGGTCCTTCTTGACTCTCTCAAGCCTTATTGATGGGATTTCATTGCTGCCTACCTGAAAAGCCAACAGAGGCTGGTTATCCATGGGCCATACCAGGCTGGGATGTTTCTTGGTGCTGTCTCTTACGTGGGCCTCAGGGAGGCAACACGTCCTTGTGGGCTCATTGTAGTCGCATATTGGGCCTTCCATTCCTCTCAGAAGGGAGTTACCAGTGACTACTTTTTATTTAATTGAGAAAGTCATGGTATGGGTGTAGGCTGCCCTGCCATAGGCAGCCCCTACATCCCAGAAGAATCTTCATCCCCATTCTCACTTCCCTAGATTCCAGGGCCTCACACCAGTTGTATAAGGACACCTGTGAAGGTCAGGCATGTTGGGAGGGGATTCAGTACCAATTATGGGTCAGGAGAAGAATGAAGTCAGCACCTTGAATTTCAGCTCTTTGAGAAGTTAGTCAATGGGCACACCTTGGTAACTGGGACAAGGGAGCAGAACAGGACTGGAAGATGTATCCATGGAGCATGGGAGCTCTCATTCCCCACATTTAAGAAATCTGGAAAGCAGAGCAAGAGGTGGGCATAAATGAATCAAAACCTGCTGGTTAAACAAAAGGGAAAGAAGGAAATGCACAGATAATGGAAGCAGGGACAGGTATCCTGGGAAGATTGCAGAGAGATGTTACCTGGTTGTGCAGGTATGAGGCCAGGAAGACCAAGGCACAGAAGGAGCCGAACTTGGCAAAGGATGCAAAGAATAATAAGAAGGGCTTCAGCAGGTTTATCAGACAGAAAAGGAAGGTCAAAAAAGTGTACAGCGACTGATGAACACAGACTGGCAAACTGGTAACATAAGACAAGGAGAAGGCTGAGATACTAACTTTTTTCTTCAATGAATGGCTACCTCTCTTCCCACACCTCTCAAGTGGATGGACAGCAGGCTGGGGACTGGCAAAGCAAAGTCCCACTCGCTATAAATGAAGATCAGGTCCATGACCACCTGAGTAGGTCTGAAAAAAAGAAGGTACATAAGTCTATGGGACCCTATGAGACACATCCCAGAGTCCTGAGGGAATTGTCTGATGTAGTTGTCAAGCTCCATGTTACTCAAAAAGTCATGGCAGTCAGGGGAAGTCCCAGGTGGCAGGAAAAAGGGAAACATTGAACCAACCCATCTTGAAAAAGGGTGGAAAGGAGAAGGCTAGGAGCTACCAACCTGTCGGCCTCATCTCTGTTCCTGGGAATGTCGTGGGACAGTTCCTCCTAGAAGCTGCGCTAGCACATGGAGCCCCGGGAGGTGATTTGAGATGGCCAGCATAGCTGACCAACCTAGTGATCTTCTCCAGTGCAGAGACTACATCAGTGGGCAGGGGAAGGGCTACAGACATTATCTGTCTGACTGTAGGGCACTTAACATGGTTCTCTCCAGCATCCTTTTTTCTAAATTGGAGAAATATGGATAGACAATTCAGTGGAGTAAGAATTATTTAGATGCTCACATTCAAATAAGAGGGAAGTGATCAATGGCTTGATGTACAGATGAAGATCAGTACAAGTGGTGCTCTCAGGCGTCTGTACAGGGATCAGTGTTATTTAATATCTTCATTAATGACATAGATGAAGGGGTTGAGTGCACCCTCAGCAGGTTTGCAGATGACACCAGGCTGAGTCGTGCAGTGACACTCCTGAAAGACAGGTTGCCATCCAGAGGGGTGCACGAGTTTGAGTTGGGTGCATGGGAAACTCGTGAGGTTCAATAAAGCCAAGTGCAAGGTGCTGCCCCTGGGTCAGGTCAACCCCCAGTGTCCATACAGACTCGGGGCTGAATATATCAAGAGCTGCCCTGCTGAGGACTTAATGGGTACTGGGGGATAAGAGGTTGTACATGAGCTGGAGATGTCTGTACACAGCCCAGAAATACCAACTGTACCCTGAACCTATCAAAAGTGTGACCTGCAGTTAAGGAAAGTGATTCTCCTTCTCTGCTCTGCTCTGGTGAGACCCCATCTGAAGTACTGCATCTGCCTCTGGAGTCTTCAGTACAAAAGACACAGACCTGTTGGAGCAGGTCCAGAGAAGGTCCTCAAAACTGAGCAGAGGGATGGAACACCTCTCCTGCAAGGAAATGCTGATGGAGTCCAGGTTGTTTAGCCTGGAGAAGAGAAGGCTTCAGGAAGACCTTACTGTGGCCTTTCAGTATTTAAAGGGGTCCTATAGGAAAGATAGAGACCGACTTTATAGTAGGATCTGTAGTGATAGGATAGGGAGTAATGATTTTAAACTAAAGGAGTGTAGATTCAGACAAGGTATGAGGAAGAAATTTGTTATGAAGAGGGTGATAGAACACTGGAACAGGTTTCCTGGAGAGGTTTTAGATTCTCCATCCCTAGAAGGGCTCAAGGTCTATTTGGATGGGGCTCTGAGAAGTTCATGGAGGACTGTGTGTCATGGGAGGGACTCTGTGCTGGAGCAAGGTAAGAGCATGAATAAGGAGCAGCAGAGGAACTGACCACAACCTCCGTTCACTCTTCTGCTGCACCACTGACAGGGAGGAGGTCGAGAAATCAGGAGTGAAGTTGAATGCAGGAAGAAGAGAGGGGTGGAAGAAAGTGTTTTAAGATTTAGTTTTTATTTGTTATTTTCCTACTCTTATTTGATTGGTAATAAATTAATTTCTTCAAATCCAGTCTGTTTTACCTGTGATGGTAATTGGTGAGGGGTCTCTTCCTTTCCCTAATTCAACTCATGAGCCTTTTGTTATATTTTTTCTACCTTGTCCAGCTGAGGAAAGGGAGTGTTAGAGCATCTTTAATGGTCTTTCATCCAGCCAGGGTCAGCCCCCCACAAGCAGTGTCAAAGAGTGCCAAGATTTGGTGAGCTGTTACTGGAAGATATCTTTTCCTTATAATTGATCCTCAGGAAAAGGTTGTGCCAATTACAAATTCAGAAAAAGCAGAAGTAAGGTAATTTCATACCAAAAGTTAAAATTTTCTGGATATTATTTGCTTTAACATAACTAATTAAATGTTTAGAGGGATGCTTATTCATTCATTCAGTGGCAGTAATGTTTCTGACAGCAGAGGACCCATTAATACATTAAAAAACCAAAGCTATTGTTGTCTGAATTAATAATCAGACTAGAAATAAGATTAATATTCTTCAAAGTGAGAAGAACTTATTTTGGAAAAATAGTCAGTAATCCAATATGAAGTCTTAGAATTAATACTGGATTTCTCTAGAAAGGAGACACACTAAGTCTAAGAAAACTACTAGAGTCATAAGCAGGAAGGCAAAGTAATTTACTCTAATGCTCACTGTTAGCCATTAAAAGAACTGATACAACTTTCATTAAAAGACAGATGAAAAATATACTTTTCTGATGTAGCCAGCAGGTGCAGTTTTGTACTTGACAGAGAAGAGAGATGAAAAGAATCAGTTAAGCATGCCAGAAGCAATGAAAAAATTAAAATGTCAAACTTTATTTTTTATAGACAGGCACAAATCAGTACAAATTGTTCAGAGTGCTAATGAATTGCTTCTACTTATATGGTGACTTGAAATGAATGTGCTGGATGGCTTTTATGAATATATATGGAAGTGCTTCTCTACCGTCTAGAATTACGATTTGAGAACAAACCATCTTCCTGTATCTGTGTGGAAAATCTACAGCAGAACAGCACACTCTAGATGAACTGTAATGACAAATCCTTTGGCTGCCAGAGTGCTTGTCAGCTGTGCAGGTATCGGTCTCAGGATCAGTCAGTAGATGCAGCCATAGACAAGCATTCTTAAAATTCCAGTGCTGGTGTGACTTTATCTAACCCTGCACTGGTTCTGGGAATAACATGCTAACCCACCTTTGCGGATCATTCCTGTGTCATCTCTACAATTAGTCAGTACACAAACATTTTTGCAGTGCAGCAGTGAACCAGTCGAGTGGCCCAGGCTGTCTGAAAAAATGTGTGTCCCCAAAATTGGTCAGTCAGTCAGACTGTGAAAGAGGAGAGTGAAAAAAGAATCAGTCTTGTGACAGAGATGTGGGGTTTTCCCTTGACCTGACTTGTGTCTACAACGTGTGAAAAGAATGCAGGAGAAATGTTTCCATGTAAGCACACCTGGATACATATCAGATAAGTTGTTGGGCTTCACCAGAATAACTAAGTACAAAATATAATCAAAATAAAATTTTGAGTTGTGTTATGATGTGAATTAATCCTTCTAGTAAAATAGATCTTTTCATAAGAATTAAGGGTATCTAGTATCCTACATCTAAAACATTTATAATATATTTCTGCAGCAAGTTGTCATAATACCAGTAAAGTGAGAAATACATAAAGAAGAGCTTCTGATGGTTGTTTATTTTCTAAAGTATAATCCTTGCAAATATGAATGAAACACAAACGAATTTTTAACAACAGGAAAAACACCACTCTCATTTGCATTAATAAGATAGTAATCAAGCTTTTTTTTTCTGCCAAGGACTTGTTGAGGGATTTTTTTTATTTTTGTCCTGGCAAGTATGACATGGAAGTTGTGTATTCTAATTTTTCTTTTCTCTTTTTAGTCTTCCATTTTGTGTTCCTTCAAAAAAAAATCCAAAACAAAACAAAAACCCATAGAAACCAACCAACCGTGTTATAAAAGAAAGAAAGAAAAAAGAGAGAAAAAAAATTGATTTCTTTGTGATATATAACACAACATGTTTTAGCATTTTAGAATACATAAGTAATGCTCATATCTTCACCTTCTGAGGGACTCTGACAATTGAAATACTTCTTAGTGAAAAACTGACATAGAAAAAAATGAAAGTAGCAATCAACAGTAAATTCAGTGCAATTTTGATAAACATATATCAATAATTACTGAACAAGCTGCAAAAGAGTCTCATCTGATAAAGATTCAGTGCTCCCATGAGTTTTGACAAAAAGAGTTCTTGGTTTACAAAAAGAAATTGTAAGACTCCTCCAACAGCTTATGTAGAATGTCATGTGTATGTACTGCATTGACCTAGTGACTGATAACACTGATTATGAGTCTCCACAGGAAAGCTTGGGTAAGCCAACAGGCCAGATTTTCATGGTGCATTTGTTTGCATAACCCCAAATACTTTTTTCATAATAATTTCTGATTTATTATGAATGTATATAAAATAATTTTGTAAGCTCAGTGATAATATGTTACTGATAAAATAGATCACTCTGTGATAGATGTCTTTAACACTTTCAGTAATCACACCTCCTGAAGAAATGCAAAGATACAGCTATGATAATACATACTTTGTAATTTATATAATTGAATTGTGTATGTACAACTGAATATGATCCTGAATAGTTTAGAGACTGATGATTTTATTCCCTGTCATGACCTGATTTTTAAGTACAAGAGTATTGTTTTAAGATCATGTCTAACTTGCAGACTTGTTGTTGGACACTGCTTGGAGACCAGCTGTGATATTGGAAAACAATTTAACCTTGGGTTTTGGCAAAACTTGCAAAAGAGCTGAAATACTGAAATAATCCTCATTTTATGATAGTACAACACATTGTTCTAATTAGCAAAATCTTTTGTTACAATATGTGGAGTAAATTATTATTTATTTGCCTGAAAAGGATATCATGTCTTAGTGGCCAGAAGAGATGAGAAAATAATTTTAGAAAATAAGAAGTATCTACGTCTGAAAGCCAGCACTTTAACATTGACTTTGTCTTGTTAGAGGTCTTAAAATGCATCTATTTTGGATATTGTAATTTAGGTTTGATCTTGTCAAAGTGATATGCAGGCCAATTATGCCAGTGTTCAATGCAAAAGTATAGGAAATGAAGGACTTTGTTCCAAGTATAATTTGGTATAATCTGAGGTTAATTCTGGTCACACTCACACTTGAGAGTAAATCTCCACGTGGGAAACAGCTTTTAAAGCCCGAATTGTATTACTTAGGCAGAAGAAGAATTAAGCAAGGAAAATGTTGCAGCAGAACAATAAATACTTATAAACCTAAGGCTCAACATTTAAGTTTTCTTGTACTAATGCATTTTTTTACGTACTGCTTATTTTCATCCGCTTCTTTCTTTTGGTACTAAGCTCCAGCTGTAAAAAGGCATGATCTTCAGTCATATCTTTTAAGACTAGGGGGATAAGAAATCAGGTTGTAAATAAATTGACTCATTGATTTCTAGAAAGAGGACTGCCAGTTTAACAAACTTCACTGTTGATCTTGTCTGAATTCACAGACTGAGGCAAGAAAACTATTGGGAAAGCATTTGTATATACTAGTATGTCTTTTAACAATTTTCTTTTGCTATCACTCATTAACCATGCATGCAGGACATTCATTATTTGTCTCTCAGACGTGCAATGAATCTTTTAAATCATGTTTAAATTAATATTTCACAACCTTTCAGCACCTGTGCATTGTGGTGTGTTTTCAAGGAAAATTTGATCTATGAGTCGAAGCTTTAAATGTCAGAAATACAAAGCAGGGAGCTTTATCATAGTGCCGTAAGAATCTAGGAGAAAAGGTATGTATTTTAAATTACTAAGAGCAGAAAGCTATGGTATTAGCTTTCTGTTTAACAGGAAATTGTCTGTTTGATAAGACAAACTTGTATCACTCTGCTTCATCTATATGGATTGGAAAAACTATGAACTGTACATCAGATCTTAATGAGGAGAAGGATGAGATACTCAACAACTTTTTTACCTTTGTCTTCACTTGCAACGTCTCTTCCCACAAATCTCTACTGGATGGACAGAAGGATGGGGACTGGGGGAACAAAGTCCATTCCACTCTAAGTGAAGATCAGGTTCATGACCAGCTGAGGAACCTAAACATATATTAATCTATGTGATCCAATGAGATGCATCCCAGAGTCCTAAGGGAATTGTCTGATGTAGTTGTCAAGCCACTCTCCCTGATACTCAAAAATTCATAGCAATCAGGTGAAGTCCCAGGTGACAGGAGAAATGATTGCTGTAACCATCACTAATGAGGGTATAAAGGAGGACCTTTGGAACTACCGACCTGTCAGCCTCACCTCTGTGCCTGGGAAGATCATGGGACAGAATCTCCTGGAAGTTCTGCTAAGGCACATGGAGGCCAGGGAGGTGATTTGAGACAGCCAGCACGGCTTCATCAAGGGTGAGTCCTGCCTGACCAACCTGGTGGCCTTGTGTGATGGAGTGACTACATCCATGGGTAAGGGAAGGGCTACAGATGTCATTTATCTGGACTTCAGTAAGGCCTTTGACATAGTCAAACATTCCTCTCTAAACTCAAGAGAGAGTTGGATTCAATGTATGGACTGTTAGATGAACAAGGATTTGGTTGGATAGTCACATCTAGAGGGTTGTGGTCAGTGGCTCAGAGTCCCAGTGGACATCAGTGGCAGGTGGTGCTCTCAGGGATCTGGACTGGGACCAGTGTTATTTAATACCTTTATTAATGACATCGACGAAAGGATTGAGTACACCCTCAGCAAATTTGCAGATGACACCAGGATGAGTGGTGCAGTGACACTCCTGAGTTATGGGATGCCATCCAGAGGGACCTGGACAAACTCGAGTAGTGGACCCATGGGAATATAATGCGGTTTGACAGGGCCAAGTGCAAGGTACTGCACCTGGGTTCAGACAATCAAGGTGGGGGATGAAGGGATTGAGAGCAGCCCTGCTGAGAAGGACTTGGGGATGTTGGTGGATGAGAGGCTGGACATGACCCAGCCATGAGCACTCACAGCCCAGAAAGCCTGGGCTGCATCCAAAGCAGTGTGGGCAGCAGGGGAAGGAAGGGATTCTGCCCCTCTGCTTTGCTCTGATGAGACCCCACCTGGAGTGCTCTGTCCAGCTCTGGAATCCCCAGCACAGGAATTGACCTGTTGGAGTAAATCCAGAACAGGGCCACCAAGGCGATTAGTAGGATGGAGTACCTCTTCTAAGAGGAAAGACTGAGAGAATTGGGATTGTTCACCCTGGAGAAGAGCAGGCTTTGAGGTGACCTAATTGCAGCCTTCCAGTACCTGAAGAAAGCCCATAAGAAAGCTGGAGAAAGATTTATTACAAGACAAAAGGGAATGGCTTCAGACTGAAGGATTGCAGGTTTAAATTAGATATTAGGAAGAAATTCAACTGTGAGGTTGCTGAGGCACTGGAACAGGTTTCCCAGAGAAGTTGTAGAAGCCCCATTTTCAGATGTGTTCAAGATCAAGTTGGATGGGGCTCTGAGCAACCTGTTCTAGTGGGAGGTGTACCTACCCATGACAGGGGAGTTAGAAGTAGATCTTTAAGGTGGTTTACAGCACAAACCATTCTGGGATTTTATGATTTGTATGTTCTCTAATTTACCCCGTGAGTCTTTGCTGTGTGGTGGAAAATGGTGTCCCAGTTGTGTTGATAAGATCACACAGTCAACTATGACCTACATGTCTTACATTTTCATTTTGTAGAAACTGGTGCATGGAAATAGGAGACAGGTTAAAGACACCGATGTGCTCTTTGCTTTTGCCAGATAGTGATTTGTAATTTTTGGTACAGGCTTGGACTAGGAAACTTGCAAATTTCCTGGGGTCCCCAATTTAGATAGGCTGGGTAATCACGTGTTCAGTTTACGTGGCAAAGGTTTATTAGGCGTGGAGGCTGTGGGGGTGACATCTGTGACAAGATGCCAGAAGCTGTCCCCATGTCAGACAAAGCCATTTCCTCAAAGATGGATCAGCTCCTGACCAAAGCTGAGCTGTCAACAATATTGGTGCACATCCGTGATAACATAATTTCATTATTTCTCATTATTCCACTCTGATTGGCAGTAGATCAAATTTTTCAAGTCTAATCTGTTTTGTCTGTGATGATAATAGATGAAGGATGTCCATGTGCTTATCTACTCGTGCCATTAGCATTTTGTCATATTTTGCCCCCCGATCCAGTTGAGGATAGGAGCAGTAGAGTGACTTGGTGGGCGCCTGGTGGACAGCTAAGGTCAACCCACCAAGTGACTCCTGCTCACATGCGTGGCACTGCTGTGGTGGAGTTATCTGTTGCCCAAGCCTGGTCCAGGTCAAAGTCACAGCAGCTGGAGTGCAATGCATCTGAAGCATTTCTTCCCACACAGATTTGCTTACGTGCTTGTGTGATGGCAAAAAGGGGCACTCGCAGTTAATGTGAGCCTGATGTCCTCTTTAAAGCTTGGTGCAACATGGAAATTGGAAGGGGCTGGCCTACCTCCTCTGCCTGGCTTTTCTTCTTAAGGCCCAAGCTCTCAAATGTATCCACAGCGTGAATTCCACTGCTGGAATGCAGTGGCACATGCTGTGGTCTGTTTTCATAACGCATTACATAAACAAAATCAAAGGAGAATTTTCTTCACATTTCAATTTCACATTTATTTTACGCTGTGTTGAAAGAGCAGTTAGAATTTCTTTTATGTCGAAAGGACTAAATAGAAGGATCACAGCACAGGACCTAGTTTTTCAGAAAACTTTCAGTATATGTATTGTTTGTTTATGAAATTATATTCTGTATAATCTCTTATATGTGATACAGTAACAAAGACTTTTCAGAACTAGATCTGCCTCTTCCTTTTCTAAATAAGAGATCTGAGGTCAGGTTTATACATCTTCAGAGGAACCGTACAAATTGTACTGAATATAAGCAAACAGAACACAGGATTTTTGGTTGCAGCTGAATGTAGTTGCTATTGGATGGGGCACATACTACAGTACAAATTACGTTTATAAACAGTGTTATATTGTTACTGTAGCTAACCATTGTAGACTTAATCTTTGTCAAACCTTTGTTTTTGTGAAGACAGGTAGTAAATCACGGCACAAACTCAGAAGAATTAATTCCTGGGTAAATTGGATGCACCAAAAGGCAGGTAGCGGTGAAGTGTAAAGAGATGATGGAGAGTGCAGGGAAAGAATGATTAGAAGACATTTTCCCTGACTTATTTCAGAAGGAGGAACTGAAAGGGAGAGAAATGCATCTATTGGGTGAACAGCTCATGTGCCACAGGGACAAGGGATTTAGTGGTTCACTTTACTCACTATTTCCTTGGTATGAGTCCAATTTATTGTGGTAATTTGTTTATCACTTACCATCTGTTTCTTGTGATGCCCAACAATGAAAAGTTTGCTTGGCCTCTTTCCTTTGGAGAAGTGTTTTGGTAATTTCTCATTATTTATTAATGCTTTTCCAAACCCAAGAGCTTAAAGTGATTTGAGGTATTAAAACCCAGAAATTTTACATACTCACTTTTCATCAATTTTGCTTACTGTCAGAGAGTTGTTTGTCTGTCCAAACTATACAGGTGCCACATTCATTTTGCATTAGAAGCTTTTTCAACGCATTAAGTAGCAAGTTTTTTGGCGTAGTGTTAAAATTTTAAAACTATTTTATTTCCCTCAGTTATTGCGGCATGTCCATATTTATATGGAAGCAAATACTTTGGTGGTGTTAATAGAATAGTGGAAAAACTAGAAAAAAATGTTCCTCTGGTCAAGCTTTTAAAATATGAAACTTCTTTCTGGGCACATAATTTTAGAATGATGCTTTAATAATTTATTTTTAAAAGCCAAAACTCCAACTTGAATGGAGGAGCTTGCTCCTGTTTCAAACATGAAAAATTTAAAAACATTTATAAGCATTTCTCTGTGTGCATATGTATACATAACAGTGTTTTAGCAAACAACTGCAACTTATGCTGTTATTTCTTACCCTTTTTAAGACATAAAATTTTATTGGGCAGTTATGATTGGAGTCCCTTTAATACCTGTCAAAGGTTATTAAGCATCAGATGTTCTAACCTGGAGCATTGTTGAGGGTTACATTTGTTAAGGGGCTGCTGATTGCAGCAAGTACTGCAGAGAGCAATAGGAATTATTACCTACTCCCCCCTCCAAAGGCCCAGACTTTAATTTACAGCATAGAAACAACATTACATGGCCAAATGCCGTCATCAAAGCCATGCCATGCAGGGCTGAAAAGGGGAGAACTTTGGAGAAGATGGATGAGCAGGATTAAGAGGCAGTGAAGGGGAGGAACACACTGAAGTAGAAAGCAGAGGGTGAAGTAGAGGTGAAGGAAAAAGAATGAAAGAAGACTGTAAGAACAACAAGCTAACCCAGAAAATATTCTGACTTCATCATCACTGTCTGACATACCACCTTAGACTAGGTTTATAGGTAATCTCTGAGTGACCTCTTCACAAAATTTCTCTCCTAAACGGCTCATGACACAAAATGATAAAACATTTAACATTTGCTGGTTTTCTATTGAATTTGCAAGGAATGGGCAGGGAACATTTGCTTTAGTTTGATATCTTCGTGTGTGTGCTATTTTTTTTTTTTTTTTAAATTCTCATAATGCCTGGAAGTCCTTTGACTAAACAGGAAGTTTTCTTTTGAACTTTTTTGACTAACATAACCACAGGAAAGCTAAGAGCATTGCTGGGATTTCAAATAAAAGAAGTGCAGCATGAAGTAGATAACATTTTATAAAAGCCATAGAAGTGGTCCTGGGAGTAAATGGAAATTACAGAGGTACAGATGCGTCTTATAGAACATGACAGTTAAAAGGGAATTGCATTGAAATATCATTTTAAATGGCTTAGACAGAAATTAACCCTCTGAATAGACAAGACCAAAACCATCCCTAGAGCCAGTGGCTAGGTTATTGCATCAGGGGTGAATTGGGCCCAATGTACTGATGATAGGATATGGAGCTTGAAAAGGGCATGAACAAAGATGAATTGGAAACAGATGTCAGAAAGAATTTTTAGTATCATGCATTTATGAAGTAGCTACTGGGCAAGGCAGTTGATGGAAAACACAAAGGGACAAGAAGAAGGGGAAGAGAGGGAGAGATTGACATATCTTACTTACTGCTTTAGCTAAAAACAATCTGTGCAGGTGATGTCTAATGTGCCTAACATTTATTTTTTTACTCACTACCATGTCAAGATATAAAATGGCAATATTGAAACATGCTTTATCTGTCTCTTAAAATTTTGCAGGGTGTACCAGTCAAATTATGAAACCATAGAATGGTTTGGGCTAGAAGGAACCTTTAAAGATCATCTATTCCAACCCTGTGCCAAGAGCAGGGGTGGATTCAGCTACATCTGTTCACTCACAGCCCTGTCCAAACTGACACAGAATGTTTCCAGGGATAGGGAATCTATAATCTCTCAAAGAAACCTGTTCCATTTTTTTCACTGCCCTCATCATAAAAAAAACAAAACTTACTTATATCTAGCCTGAATCTATGCTCCTTTAGTTTAAAACCACTACTCCTTGTCCTATAACTACAGGCACTACTGAAAAGTCTGTCCCCATTTGTTTTTGTAAGCCCCCTTTAAAGTATTCGTATGCTGCAGTAATTCAAATGCTGCAATAATTCAAATGCTCCCTTTACTCTTTTTTCCAGGCTGAACAATCGCTAATCTGTCAGCCATAGGAGAGGTGCTCTAACGACTTCTGTATCCCTCCTCTGGACTCACTCTGACAGGTCCATGTCCTTCCTGTGCTGGGACCCCAGAACTGGACACAGCTCTGCAGGTGGGGTCTCACCAGAGCAGAGCAGAGCAGAGCAGAGGGGCAGGATCCCCTCCCTCCCTCACCCTGCTGCCCACACTGCTTTGGATGCAGCCCAAGACACATTTGGCTTTCTGGGCAGCACCTCTGATCCGCCAGCACCCCAAATATCTCTTGGCAGAGCTGTTCTCAATCCATCCTGTATTTATGCCAGGGTTTGCCCCAGCACAGGTGCAGAACTCCCCCGCACTTGGCCTTGTTGAAGCTTGTGAGGTTGATGAGGGCCCACTTCACAGCACTTGCACTCCTCATTCAGCATGTGCCAGGTTATTAAGATTACGGAAGTAATTTTATAGCTACTTCCCATAACTCCAGATTGAAAAAGACTGTTCTCACAGAACCTCAGAGAAGCTAACAGATTTCACAGTGTACTGAGGCAGGGCAAGCCTCCAGTGCTGGGAGACTTGCTGCAGGATTGCATCTAGGGAGCACTTATGGCTGCAATAAATAATGTATCCAATATTGATACTAACAGAGGTCATCAGATGGCCATCAGATATTCTGGAGGCCATGTACCCAACTGCCTACAGCAAGAACACATGAAGTGACTTTTCCCAGATAATGTTTCTGATTAGAGTTAAAACAATGCATGCTGTATCCAAATCTTTTGCCATTTAAACCACACTGTAATAATTTAGCACAAAGATAAGCACTCAAGAAAAGTCAGATATCTAGTGTTGAGACAGAAACTTCAGCTTGAGGCATCGATTCAAGGGTTCTTTGCAGTGGCAGTGACCAGTTATATAAAAACATTATGTGGATTCTGAGGTTCATATATACTGACAGATCTGTGCATAAGCTAGAAGTAAAAATCCCTGGTAAAAGGAAACCTGGACAATTCGATGCTGGTTCAAATAACTCTTTAATAGAAGGAGAACATTATATTAACCTAACTGGTACTACTTGCCTGGTTTGCTGTTCAGACTCGCACTGTTTGAAAGCCACTTCCAGGACTGATCTAAGTGCTAAACCAGACAACCAGACAACCAAAAATCTAATTTAGCTGAACTGATATTTCTGATTTTCATTAGACAAGGAAAATTGCGTTTTTGGTCACTGAAACATTTAGTGAAGCAGGATGTATGATTTGAATCTTCCAAAGCTATGAATATACTGGGAATAAAATTCTGCTGCTTTTTCCCCTTTTAGAGGAAATAAAGCCAAAAATGCCAGATGAGTAATGAGTAAATACATTAACTCTGCGCTATCCTATTTTTGGTGATACCAAAGAAAACAGGTCCCACTCACCTTGGGGAGATGGTTCTCACCTGGTCCTTCCCACCTATGAAACTTTTGAAGGCCCCAAAGACTTTGTTCATTTTCCATTGTTATTTTATCCCTTTATGGTTTTATTGCTTAAAATTGCATATCCATTAATTTTATGTTTTCAATCAGCACTTTTAAAAATTCAGAGAACTTTCTACATAAAATTATTTATGATACATTTGGACTGTATATTTCATTCAGTATAGGCACATTCTGTTAACCCTAGTTTGGTTCAAAGATAATAATTTTTACCAGAAAGAAAAACTTTTTCCTGGAAATTTATTCTTGGGATATCATTCATTGCTTTATTTGTTTCTGAAAAAATTACCTCTTGAAAGAGAAGAATATGTAGTATTAGTGTTTCCTTTTGTAGTTTGGATTTATGACTGCGTAGTGCAAATACTCATAGGGAGTGACACCTTCTATATTTTAGATGTAGTTGAAACCTAATGATAAAGCAGCTGAAAGTATTACAAACACAATATTACTATTTGGTTTGGTGTATTCCTTGTTGGGCTTTGTTACTGTTGTTGTTATTGTTTTTGTTGCATTTCATTTAATTGGCTGAAGGGGAGTTATTTTGTTTTGCTGGAATTTTTTATGTAGCAATCTGTAAAAGTATTGGACCAATTTGGAGGCTGATAAATGTATCCATAGTTTCACGCATTTTTACCAAAATATTTCATGCTTCAGTTAAATGTCCAACAAAGTGGAATTGCAATTGATCTGCCATGAATCAGATAAAAATGTAATTCAATTTTGTAGTATTTTCAGCTTGAAATGCATGTGCTCATCTGTGACACAATAATATTTCATATTCACTGTGCTCTGCTATAAATGTTGCTGAAGGTTTGAAGCCATGAATAGCTGTGCCCCCTCTGTTCTATAATCACACACTGCATTTCAAAAAAAGTCAGTGAGTGTTCCATTCTGAAAACCGTGTAGAGTCTGCAATAGGTTTCAGCTTGTTGTTTTTCTGTGTTGAATAGTCTATGGCCATGGAGCCTGGTTGATTCTAGACCTGTAGCCAAATTCAGCACCTGCAGAAGTAAGACAAATTCCAGCAGTGTAAGTATAACCATTTATACAAGTAGTGGGTTTGGTCCATTACAACTTTGAAATCATTGTTCGACTTTCCCTCAGTGTTAAGTGTTCCTTAGCTGTCTTGTACTACAATGGAAATTTTCTCTGAGCTCTGGAACATTAATTACTGCAGTTTTCCTCAAGTTTGGACACCTCCTCTCAGTGATTCACCTGGAATAGTTTAAAAGGGCATTGCTTTTAAGTACGTTTTAATGCCTGTTTTCTCTGAAATTTTAAAGGTTTCACATAAAAACACCATCTCTAGAAAAACAGTGAGTCCTACTAAATATTAAAATTTATGTGAAATCCTGTTGTTAAGTAGAATTTCACTTTGAATTGGGCAAGATAATGCAAAATTACATTTCTAAAGTTAAGGTGGAGACGAATGGCATAATTTAGGTGTACACTCACAAAAATTAAAAAAGAAACTGGCTTCTTTAAAAGAAAATGAAAATGTTAATTTCTTTAAAAAGGTTAATTCATGGGAGAACAAAAAGGGTTTTTTACTCTCTTTGTTACAGAAATCTTAGCTCTGTGAGCAGGTATAAAAACATTGTTTCTTAAGAACTGTTATTACATTTGGTTACCTTTTGAAAATGGAGGCATTCATATTATAGGGTCTGTCTGACTCAGCTTATGTAATAGTTAGGAAAAGAGGGCATAATCGTGTTGTTGAGGACACGGTAGTAAGATTTTAAATGAATTAAGTAATAATTAAGTATTTCTTGAAACTAGCCACATTCAAATGACAGATATTTCAAAACACTTGAGACGACATATTTGAAATCTTCATAACAAATTTTCAGCTATTTGTCTCTTTAACCAGAGAGACTTCCTAGACAGAGCTGGCAGAGCAAATCAGATTTTCCACTTTACAGAAATTTTTTTCAAGCCTGCAGCATAGTTCCTAAGTTTGAAAGATGGAAGTTTGCAAGTATCTCCAAGAATCACAGAAAGGTGTTCATCTGTGTTCCACCACAGTCACTGGGAAGTAGTGGAGAGCTATTCCCCAGGTCTGACCTTTGGCAGCAGGTCCATAGGGTGCCCTGCTGCTCTTTCCTGACAAAATGTGCTGTGACAAGTCTGTAATAGATTATCCTCCAGAATTAAGCCAGACTGTCACTTTCCAGGAGTACACATGGATTTGTAGTGATCAAGATTTGCACCACAGAACTTCCTAGAATTAATCCCAAGGATAAGTTAGTAAAGTGCAGAACCATTCATTCCAGCCCACCTGGGAAGATGATGTGATTTTTGATGAATTCATAAACTTTGTTGTATTGCCTTATAAAAATACTTTTCTTGCAAAGTAAATTTGCAGTGATTTGTATATGCAGTTCTGGACCATACTCATTTTTTTAGGATATGCAATTCTCCAAGCAATGTAGCGCTCATGAAGATACGTAATTGTACTATTCTGGATACTAAAAATTAACTTCAATCAGTGCGATTTATTCTTGATATTCATAGTTGTTATATGTATTTTATTATGGTAATTTTTATATTTATTTGTTAGGTTTTTGTCTGGGTTTGGGTTTGGTTTTTTTTTTTGATATATTTTCCTATAATATTAAAAGAAACAGGGAAGGAGATACCATATAACTGGTATTGCTTCCTAATGCAGACTGGTTATTTCTTAGATATTTTTGTTTAGATGGAATTCTTATATACCTGAAAAATTTAACTTGCATTAGATTCGATTGCTTGAAGCCTCATTTAACCCAGCTTTGAACACTCCCAGAATATGATAATTTTGAACAGTTATGCATTCAAGCATCAGAAAAGAGAGTTAGTTACGAACATTTCTCATGTTGAGAGCCGGTAAGCGCTGAAGGCAGAGGCTCAGCATGCCATAGAAACATGCAGAGTCCCTGGAAAGACTCAAATTTATTTGGGACAAGGCCTAAAACAACGTGGACCAACTCTAAAGTCTGCTCTGATATGGATTGGACTCCACCTATTCCTTCCAGTTTCAGTTTTTCTCTGTTTTTTTATCTCAATGAGCTGGTTGGAGGTAGCTAAAGTCACAGACTCACAGAATCACAGAATCACCGGGTTGGAAGAGACCTCTAAGATCATTGAGTCCAACCCATGCCCTAACACCCTAACTAAACCATGGCACTAAGTGCCACATCCAATCTTTTTTTAAACACATCCAGGAATGGTGACTCCATCACCTCCCAGGGCAGACAATTCCAGTACTTCACCACTCTTCCTGTGAAAAACTTTTTCCTCATATCCAACCTGTATTTCCCTTGGCACAGCTTAAGACCGTGTCCTCTCCTTCTGCCAGTTGCTGCCTGGAGAAAGAGACCAACCCCCACCTGGCTACAGCCACCCTTCAGGAAGTTGTAGAGAGTGATAAGGTCACCTCTGAGTCTTCTTTTCTCCAGGCTAAACACCCCCAGCTCCCTCAGTTTTTCCTCACAAGGCTTGTGTTCCAAGCCCCTCACCAGCCTTGTCACCCTCCTCTGGATGTGTTCAAGCATCTCCATGTCCTTCCTGAGCTGAGGGGCCCAGAACTGGACACGGTACTCGAGGTACAGACTCACCAGTGCCGAGGACAAGGGAAGAATGACCTCCCTGCTCCTGCTGGCCACACTTCTGATGTGACACTTTTTGGTTTTGATACAGGCCAGGATGCTGTTGGCCTTCTTGGCCACCAGGGCACACTGCTGGCTCATGTTCAGTCGGCTGTGGACCAGTACTCCCAGGTCCTTTTCTGCCTGGGCACTGTCCAGCAACACCGCCCCCAGCCTATAGCGTTGCAGGGGGTTATTGCGGCCAAAATGCAGGACTCGGCACTTGGACTGGTTAAACTTCATCCTATTGGACTCAGCCCATCTATCCAACCATTCCAGGTCTCTCTGCAGAGCCCTCCTACCCTCCAACAGATCAACACACACTACCAGCTTAGTGTCATCCGCAAATTTACTAATGAAAGACTCAATGCCCTCATCCATGTCGTCAGTAAAAATATTGAACAGAACTGGCCCCAGCACAGACCCCTGAGGGACACCACTGGTGACTGACCACCACCAGGATACAGCAGTGTTCCCCACCACTCTCTGGGCCCGGCCATCCAGCCAGTTCTTAACCCAGCAAAGAGTGCTCCTGTCCAAGCCGTGGGCTGCCAGCTTTTCCAGGAGTATGCTGTGGGAGATGGCAAATGATCTCATAAAAATTGGCTTAGAAAGTTGCTGCCTACTTCAGCATCTCTCAATATGTAGAGTTTCACTAATAGACAGATATTAATAGTAAGGTCTAGTTAAATTGTGAATTTCTCTCGAGAAGATATGTTTGATATTATTACTATGTATTTTATAAACCATGTATTAAAACTGGTTTTGCTCAGAGGTTAATGTACTGTGAAAGGTAGGTTTTAATGCATGTGTATGCCATGGGCTATTTCAGACTTAGCAAGCTGGAGAAAGCTGTATTAGAATTCTTCCATGTATGCAGTGGTTCTGGGTGGTTTGGTCTTAACTTTCTTGAATTAGTTGAAAAGCGGCAAGAACATGAAGTGTATGTTTCTATGAGTCTGAACTGTCCTCATAAATTTGCAAACTGTGTTTCAGTCTTACTGTGTTAACACTGAGTATTGTCTGAAGTCATGTTCAGCCCCATTTTTCTCCAGCTTTAGGGATATCTGCTATAAGTATTTGAGTCTGTCCATTCAGGCTGTTCACTGAGCACTTTCTGCAGTTGATTCAGTTCTTTCTGTCACCATATACATTCTTAATTGTGTTGCTCTGTGAACTCAAATGAAAACACTGTGTTACTGTGTCATTAATATCATATATCACAGTTCTTTATAGTTGGAGCTGAGAATAAAGCCATTTATCATTGGTTTTAGTTAATGACACTATCAGCAGTATTATAATTTAACACTCACTTCCTTCTTAGAGTTATCCCACAATAATGCCCTTGGGCACAATCATGCCTGTCTTTCCAGTCCTGAACACAAGAATGTGTCTTCTGTTGCTCCAATATTCATTGATATTGTCAGTGTACTGCCCGAAGATGCTCTGGCCCACTGAATTAATTTAGTAGTATGCAGAGTTAGGATGTGGTGGTCTTTGAGAGACAAGTGCCATGTAGAAAAAAACCCTGGTCAAAAAAGGATGCTTTTATCTGGGTTACTTTTTTTGCCTAAAAGATATATCTCCTTTTTTGAATTTACTGACAAAAGTTATGTAGAGGATAGCTTTGTCATATTAGTACAAAAGGTTGGAGCAGGATATTGTACCATTAGAAAAAAAAAAGAAGAAAAAACCCAGACCTGAGTTTTGACTCTGCCTCAGCTGGAAACTTTCAGAACAGATAGTTACATTACTGCTTGTCACCTCTGAGTCCATTTTTCTCAGTAGCATTGCAGCATTTATCAAAAGCGCTTCACACTTAGAATTGCTTTGCAAATATTACCACCATATTCCTGTAGCACCATCAGGCATTGTTGTCTTGAATATCACCTGTGATAAAGCAACCCATGATGCAGTTTGTTCTTTTGAGAGATGAAAATTATTGCAATTTCTGAAATAACAGCCAATCTTGTAGAATAGTTTTTCATGAAAGTATTCATTTACCTTGCACTCTCATTTGCCTTGCAGAGAGAGAAAATCACGACTGCATAAAATAATCCCATAGCTAGCTCATAAAATGTTCAGGGTAGATGAAAGGTTGGGAATGGTGGTGATTAAATTAATATGGACAGCAGCTCAGGCACTTTACATGTAGAGGTGAATGCAAATAGGTCGAAATTATGTGGAATCAGAGCGCTCAATTGCTTCCCAAGTCTCTTACTGCGGTAACTTGATTGACATCAAACCTAATCTAGATTGCTTCCCTAATCTAGATTCTCTCTTCTGGCATTCAGTTACCTGGGAAATTTATCCAGAGAAGCACCTGAAGAAAACAATATCCAGCCTTTTCTATTGCACCTGTGTAGGTGGCTAGCTATGTAGTTATTGGTAATAATTACATATAGTTGTAATATTTATAATAGCTGTAGTAGTAGTTACGATAACTAGTTAGCTAGCTAGTTACTTGTTGGTCATCTGTGGATCCTGGGAAATACTACTTGCTTTCTTATACTGCTGTATAACAAAAAAGCATTTACAAGAAATACCAGTCTTACTTGTTGTGTCTTGCAAATACTCAGGAAATTACCAGTTGAAGCAGTCAAGGGGAATACAAACTGTGGAGTCAATGATAATGGATGACTTGGACTTGACTCCATGATGAGACTACTGTTTTTTGCTCTTTAGTTTCATGAGGTAAATTGCAGCAACTGTGTTAGGACATTGTATGTGTCTCTGTGACAGCTGGTATAACTGCTCTGTCTGTCCTTTCATTCATTTTAGATTTTGGGCACTGTGTAGGTACTGCAGGTACAGCAGGTAATGAGCGCAGATTGTGCTTCCTGGGAGCAGAGCAAAGGGTGCTGCAGAGCAAGATGTTTGGGCATGTGGAATGAAACTTTTTGAACAGCGAGAGAACATTTAGCATTGTTGCACTGGCAGACTTCAAGAAACAGACACTTACTTAAAAAAAAAAAAGCAAAGAAAAGATTTTGTGAGGTTCATTGACTTGTAGGAAGCCACCAAGTAATGCTGAGTGTAGAGGAGGCCTTGAGGTACATTCTGACCAAGGGAAGACCTGTTCAAAATAATTTTCATTTTGATCCAGAAGACCCAAATTGCCTTTTCTAAATGTTACCATAGTCTAGGGGCTCTACTGAAACCTAACATTAAAAATTGAAAGCCTTTTTTGGGTCTGAAGCATATTCTGCCTAAGAAGTATGCTGGCAAATCCACCTGAAAACTGCATCCTATTCCAGGTCCTGAGAAAGCAATTTTTCTTATAATGTCTCTGCTTAGTGCCCTAGGGTAGCTGTCAAAATGCTTTTGGATAGCACAGTATTAGGATAGAAATGTGGAGGGAACAAGTCTGTTGTGGTATAAAATTTTTGGTTTTTTATAATCCTTTTTCATCAGAATCCTCCCATCACCTATAGTGAGTAATTAACTGCAGTCATGCTGTCTCTTTCTCAATGCCTTGTGCATTACTCTCTGCAAAAGTTGCATAGTTTCAGCAAAAGCAATGGGGGAAAATCTCACACTGAGTAACTTGGAATCATGGTTTTCTTCTAAATAGAAGACAGGTTAAAATCCAATCACAGGAGGGAAAGAAACATTGCTTTTCTCACTACTAGGAGGATATCTTAACATTTAAAATCTATTTTCATCTTGCAACTCTCTCCCTTTCCTCTCTCTTCCATGTGCCTTCTCTAGATGGATTACAGAAGAAAAAAAAAGGGCAAGCACTTCAAGTGGATTTGATCTGGTCAGTTTTTACTATGAAAATCTATGTTCACAGAGAAATTATGAACAGGAATGCTTGTTTCTGAATCCCAGCCGACTGTGAATGTCAGCAAGGCAAAGTGACTCAGCCCTGCAAATGTCTTTTGCCTATCTACAAAACCCAAAACACGTTAGGTTGTATACTTCAGCTTTTATTGAGCAAAGGCATCTCTAGTATTCACTAGTCACAAAAACCAGACTTTTCAAGATAGTAAGTTACAGTTTTGTTCTTGTGGGGTTTTTTTTCTGGGCAGCTGTGTTACCAGATTTACTTGTGGCATGTTACATAGGACTAGGTGAACTTGAAATGAGCCTTCTGAGGTAAATTAGTGGGTTTGCACCACATCACTACATGAAATCCTAAGAACTTTTGGCAAACTTCAGACATGTTTAGGAACAAAACCGAAATGAATTATTTCCTTTTTCATTTTGTCATATTTCACTTTGACAGGGTGATGTTTCTTGCTATTCAGTTTTACTGGAAGTGATTGCTTTTCTTGAATATTTGGAACAGTCTAGTTGAAATTGCTTTGCATGGAATATATAGAGTACAGATCATATTTTCAGTTGGCTGATGATACCTACCTATAAAAACAAAGTAAAAATCATGGTAAATGTGATATTTTCTTTCTATATATTATGTTTTGTCTTAGGAATTTTAGTTTAGTATGTGTAACAGTGTTCCTTTAGAAATATTCACCCATGAGTACTGTTGTTCTGCATATGAACTTCATATTCTCTGAAAATTGTTTTGATTGGTTTATACCTTTATTTTTATATGTACAATCAGATTGAATTCTGTCCTAGAGACTTACGATGCAAATCAAAATACAGTTTGGCCCAAGCAGGCTTTTTCTCCATCTTCCATTATATTTTAGTTTCCCAACAGTTACCATTTCCCCCATTCCACAAAATGTAGCTTTGTTGCATGCTTTTGACTGCGCAAGCTTTTCACCTTGCTGTGGAGGGCATTCTGTTTGTTCCTTGATAGTCATATCGCAGGCTACAATTCTAATAGCATGCATATGATAGTAATAGTAATAGTTCTAGTGTGGTCACCTCATTGTTTGTCTTTTATTCTTTGCTGTCCTGGCTCAGTGGAACTGAATGCTGAGATTTGGGGAAGATGGTGCTCAGAGGAGCATCACTTCCTTCAGCTGATGTCACAGCCAAATGAGGCTATATAATCTTTACAAATTCAGTCTGCCCCCAGAAGGTCCTCCAAGCAGATGGGATAAATGGGTACTGCTGGGGCTGGTTCTGCAGCTCATATCTCTGGTGAGTGCTCTTAAAGTCTAAAGGGTATCTGAGATTTCTCTCCACAGGCCGTGTTGGCAAGTTCAGCAGAAAATTTTGCTGTGAAATACTTTGTATTAGAAATCACCATGAAAGCACTGTGCAACATCTTCATGGCTGTGGCATTCAACTCTGTGGGGCCCAGAAACCTCTCAGACTGTACTCACATCCTGAACAAGAAGCTTATCTTGCAGTTTCCTTCAGGATAAGTTGTAGGGTGTATTTTTTGCCTTTATGAGATATGAGGGATTGTTGGAAAAACAGTGAATGGCAGTTCACAGGTAAATGATTTAACGTTTTTCTCATTGCAGGATCACCAGTAGGGATGAGAATAGCACACAGGTTTTCTTTCTCTTGGAACCAGATGAGTCAGGTAGAAAACAGTATTACCAGTGGTTGGGGGTGTTAATGATGATGAATTTAAGAGCAAGTCTGGTCACAGGAGGAATTTAATTCTACAACAGAAATGAACTTCAGATAGTCCACATTTCTAAGTTCTAATGGAAAAGTCTGTTAGAGGAAAAACTTCTAGAATTTCAATTACTGAGAAAATAGTTTAAAATGAAGTATTCATTTTCAGCTGAGAGCTAGTTAAAAGTGACATGTTATCTGCCGCCAGTGTGTCTCTAATGAAGACAGAAATGTGTGCTTTGTAGCTCAGAACATCTTTCAGAGTCATGGTCTATTATGTCACCAGCTGTATAAAATACAGCTTACTTGGGATAAGTACAAACCAATTTCAGCCCTGTGGTTATGATCAAAATTGGATAATAATGCTTAAATAAATAAATAAATAAAATTATCTGGTAAGAAAATTCCTGTTATAAAAATGTGAATGATTAAGGTCAAACACGAAGGAAAACTTTTATTTTTTTGCTGTCTCTGTACTGATGGTCACAAATGATAATATTTAAACATGACTACTGACATGTTAGTATGCTCATGTATTCTTTCTGATAGTACAAATCTTGTATGATCTACAAATTCTTATCTTCAGACATGTTGGTTGCACTTCAGCTTGTTGAAATTTTTATTTTACAGGCATCTTATCAGTAAAAAGCGTGATGTCTAGACAGAAATGTGGTTACCAGAAAGTTTAAGGTGACTAATGGCTTTTTTTGGCACTCAATCCAGGTAGATGACTTAAGCAAACGTAATAATTTTACCAGTTGCTTCGAAGAGTCTTACATTATCTTCATATTACCTTTGAAATGTATCAGTGTAATGGTTAGCTGTGCATTCAACAGGTTTTATTGAAATTAAGTAGGGGATGAAGAAAATATACCTCTTAATAGCACTCTGAAATGTTAGTATTAATCTCTGTCGGCTAGATGAAGCTATAGAAAGTTTAAAACATTGAAATTTTAAGTAGTGTGAGCATTTCTTAACTAAGCCCTGGGTTAGATATGAGAGCACGCTTTTCAATCATTTGGAGCTATTTGCATTTATATATCCTATAAATAAATTATTAAATACATTATTTAGAAAGTTCTGGCCTGCTATGTGATTTCTGCAGTGGGTATGAAATGGGATAGCTTTATGAGTTTGAAATACACCCTAAAGTAGTTAATGATGTAGAGACATTAAAATCTCATCTTAGTTTTTATGTTCAACCTAGGATTCCTTGCTAAAACCTTCTTAAAATTAATGAATAACTCCTGTGCATTAGGATTTGAGTAACACTGTTTTATGTATTTTCTGTAATAATTAATGCTGTGACATCTGACACCAGGGCCAAATTGCATTGTTACTTCTAATTAACCTTGCATTTTAGAAAAGAAACAGGAAAAAAATCCCAATGAGACTTGGAAATACTATTTCAATGTGTTTTTATAGGTGTGTTTGTTTTAAGTGTGAAATACATATATAAATTTCATATTCTGTAGGAATGTTACTTGGACATAGCAATATCTCTTTTTCTTTTCATTTTTTAAATTGAAGCAGGGCAAGTAATTTATCAAAGAGGAAAACAAACTGTTTTAAACTATTTTAAATAATTTTCTTCCACAAGTCTATTTTTGCTTTGAGATAGAACTGAGCCATGAAAAACACTGTAAATTCATTGTATTGTGATGCTTGTGCTGTAGAAAACCATAGTGTTTTCAGCATAGTGTCTTCTAATAGATCTTACATGCTTAAATAAAACATGGTTCTCAGTGAAAATCAGCTGCTGAGCCCACTTAGGACCAGCATTGGCTGAGGAATTCCTCAGGAGCTGCAGGAAGAAGCTGGGTGATAGTCTCGATGACTTTTCTGAAGATCCATGAGAATTCATAACAAAGAGGAAACTATGACAGAAAATAGAGGTGAATTTTGGGCCGTGTAACTGGTGAATGTTTTAATTTTGTAAGTCATCAGTGGTGTAAACTTGTAGGAAGAAGGTGCATGCACGGGATAGGCAGGGAGTGTGCTGTCCTCACTGGAGCTTTGTCAGAACAATCAATGGGCATTGAAGAGTGCAAGAGCAAAGGGCTGGGCAGCCATGCAGAAAGCACAATTTGTATGGTTGACAAATTGAAGAGAGGACTACTAGACTTGCATGTCTAGCAAAATAAAAAGAAAAATTTCCATTTGTTGGGAGAAATTTAGTATACTCTTAGCATTATCTAAATTTACATAAGTTTGCATAACTGGAACAGTCCATTCTGAGGTTATCACCTCATTCAGGTGTGACAAGTTCATGTATTATATGTCAATGAAGAGAAAAATGACTGAGAATTAGAGTGTTAGGATCATAAATGCCTATGGAAGTATTAAAGTCCAGAGAGATTAGACAGATAGGCCCATTTGTACATGAATGTTTTGTAACAGTGTCACCCTTTAGGGAAAGGTCAGAAATATTGGAGTGTGTTCTAGTCACTCAAAGCAGTCATGTAACTGTAGCAGTAAGGGTCAATGTGTTGAGAAGTTTTCAAGACTATGAGTGTGCATTTCCACAGAGGACATTTGCATTTTTTTAAGAAGCAAATTCCACCTGCATTAGACAATGCCTTGGTAGTAGTATTCCAGTAAATACCAGAATAAATAAAATGACTGCTAATAAAACCACTACTCATTGTCAAGTGTGTGAATTTTTTGGATGGTGCTTTCCCCAGGTAAAAGCATGTATCATGCTGGATTGATGATGCACCTTGGCTGTGAGCCTGCCTGCCCTCACAGGAGTGGAGGCTTGCCAGGCAGGTGGCATACAAGAGGATGTTGGGGCAAGAGCACCATGCCCAGCCGGCTGCTGTGTCTGCACCCCGTGGTGGTGGTGGTGGTGGTGGTGGTGGTGTAGACCCAGTCTGGGGAGCCTGCAGAGAGGCAATACAAGGCATCCCTAGCTCTGCCGTGGGGCTTTGTGTGCAGCTCTTGTAGATTAGTTTCTTGCTGTTGCAGATCTCTCACCTGTGGTCCAGGCTGTGCTGTCAGCCCAGGTGCAGGGCTTATTTATGTAGGTGGGGAGGTGCCCACCTATTCTGAGGCATCACCAAAGTGAAGAGAGTGCAGCAACCCAAAGAGAGGTGCAGTTTCCTTTCATGTAGTTGCTGTATTACGGGCTGGTTTGAAAGGTGGAAATCAATCTGCACTGTATCACATGGAGCATAAATTATTCAGCACGATAGTTAATACAAATTTTACTTCCATATCTTCCATCAAAACCCATCAATATATCACTGATAAGGTATTACAGAAGGAAAGAAATAAAAAAAATCTATTGTAAAAGCATTAACTCAAGTAATGATTACTTCAGATGATTTTTTAAATTAGTTTTAAAGTATCCATGCATTTTTTAAGTACTGAAAGGTACCCAATATTTTTATGAATAAATGTAGTTTCTGAATATAAGCCAGATTTTAAAGTCACTAAGAATATGTCACCTTAGGTGACTTTTAAACATAGTTTTTGTAATTGCTGGAAAATTATATAAGAAATTTATATTTTATTAACCATCATTAGTGTGCAGATTGTTATGGAAATCAACAATAGGAATTACATTTTACTGAACACAGAAAACATAAATAACCTCCTTGGATTTTTCTTCTAATTCTGTCTCAGTTAGCAGGCCCTTATTTCAGAATCCTATTAAACAAAGGGGGTTTATCTGTTTAATCTTGCGGTTTTCTGAGAGAACTTTCTGGTACTGTCTTGATCAAGATCAAGAGCATATTGATCCTTCTGCAAAAGCCTTTATGTTACTTTTTTCTGATTGTCTATTTTTTAAAGGGAAAAATAATTATCTGAGATACTATCATCCAACTTAGTTTTTGTACTGCTACTATTGGACTGCTGCAATGAAAATAAAATTGTTACTAATTGCTTCTATACATATATTTATAAAAGAATTACTATCTGAACAGCAGAAGACTTGTATTTCAATTAAAACTTCTAAAGCACAGTATTCATTTTAGCTACTTCTGATGCATCCTTATCAGTTAGTAGAGTGCTCAGCTAACTCTTAAAACAGTTTGCAGTTTTTGAACTTTCTTATTTATGGGAGCTATTTTTGGGGTAAAGGAAGGAGAATAATACATGGAAAGAATTATTCACCTCTAATCTCTTCTGTAGAAAATCCTTGCATACCATGTAATTCCCTTTTTTAACTAGTGTATAATTTTACTTCAGCCCACAGGCAAGATAGAAGGTTCAGGTTTTTGGTTGCTATCTGTAGCTCTACGGCAATATTTCTATTGAAGTTAGAAACATGAGAAATATAGTTAACACAGTACTGGTCTTAGAGTCCAAAGAAAAAGAAGTCAAAAAGTCAGAAAGAAAAAGTGGCAGTTTTAGTTTTCCAACATTTTCACCATCTGAGTTGGCATTGTTCCAAGTAACGTAAGCCAGCAGGGCCAAAGGGTTTGTTTGTATCCATCCTTTTAGTTATAACTCTAAGGAAAGCCAGTGGATTTTGACTCACAGTGAAAGTAAACATGGACTGTATATTTGTACGGCCAGAATGAAAAACTGAAATCTGTCATTCCTTTCAGCATTTAGATATTCTATCTGACACAAATCCGATTGTTTTTCATTCACTCATAAATAAAGCATGGGACAGATGTGCTAGGTTTACAAATTGCTGGAGAAGGAGGTGGTGTTTATAGACTGCCTTTCTTTTGCCCTCTGTTGCTAGAGATAAGAGAAATCCAAATTGACTTGCTTCCTCTGCCTGAGGCATTTTGAACTCACAGCTTCCCTGTGTCTGAAGCATGCTCTGTGTTTCTGTATGTAGCGGTGTGGCTTCAGCTGCTCATGGCTTCTCTGGGAATTTGGTAAAGAAAGGTGCTGCAAAAGAAGAGAGAGAACTGATGATGGTTGGATTTTGGAAAAGCATTGTAAGCATCTTGCTGAAAGAAAAGAGTATCCTTTTTTTTTCATCTACTGTATCCTATGCCTGAAGGATGGAGTGAATTTCTCTTTTACAGCCTCCACAAACACACCCTCTTCAGTGTTTCCAGCAGTTACATATGCACCCCCAAGGGCACTCGTTCGGGGCATCACCTCTAAAGCCTCCCCGTTACCCACAGTTTCCCATCAGGTCTCCTTCAGACCCTGAGCTGCTGCTTCTGCAAATGTGATCACCAACCAGGTCATGCTTTGTGCCAACTTTCATGCTTTCTCAACAACCATAAACAGCAAGCAAAAACCTCACCATGTTCTGTCCTCATGTGCTTCCTGCTCAGGTCTCACACCTGAAGCTGACTTCTCACAAGCTACAGAGAAGGGAAAGTCTTCTGGCTCTTTAGCTTCTCTCCCACAACCCTTTAAGTAAAACCATATTCTCTTGTGGATGAGTGGAGTTACCTGACACTCATTGCAGCAAAAAAGGCAGCTGAGTGTCTTTTCAACTATTCTCTCCTGGAGTAAGTTTAGACATTCCCTAAAATAGTCTCAAGTTTGGTTCTCAAAGTAAAATAGTTTCACAGTTACCCTGAGACTTTTAATAGAAGATTTCAGAAGGATGTAGCTAGCAATTTACTGTTCAGCACACACTCTGTGTTGGTGGGAGGAGTGGTAAAACTTCACTCAAAATGGAGTCTGGTGGTGGTGTGGAAAAAGGCTTTTCAGAAGTGAGCTGTCAGCTTGTCATTTGTCCATTATATATTTTGCAGTTTTGATGTGGTAAATGAAGATTTTGTTACATCATCACTGAGCTTTCAGCTCAGCAGTCAGCTGACTGCTGAATTCCAGTTGTGATTAATGATTTATATGCTCACATGCTAAGAGCTTCTTATGTTTCTTCCTATTTTTCTGTTTCCTTGTTTTCTTATTGGAAAACAGTTTACAAAAGTAAATTTAGCATCTTTAGTTTCAGTGATGCTTACAAATTGATGCCTTGTTATCTAGGGAATGTATTTCGAAAGTTCAGGATTTCTTTGCAAGCAGTAACTGTATCATTCCAATTATTGATAAGGGTGATTCAGGTTATTATCAAAGACATATTTGTGGCTGAAAAATACAAGGATTGTGTAGCAGAGAGGTTTGATTGGACATACAAGAAACCGTTCCAGTGTTCTTCACTTAAAAGATATTGTATTGCTCTTACTTAGATGCTCTTTTAGACATTAAGAGATTCTTAGGTAACTTTAAAAAGGGGAAGTGATAGTGAGGAATAATATATTTTTCAATATTAATTGGAGAAGAAAGTTTAATGAAGCCAAAGCTACACCTTCTCTTCTTGAGCTTGCAGGAGAAACACCAAGCTTTTTTATTTTTCATTACTATTTTTGTCCGGTAAGCATTTCTAGTAAATACTTCCCCTCTCCATTGTGCTGTCCAAAACACAGTTCTTAGCGCACACGTGCATGCACACACACAAACACACAAAAACTAACAAAAAACCCGAAAAACCAAAACCCACTACCAAAACAAAACAGAGTGCATTAGGACTGGAACAGGGAAATTGTCCTAATTATGGATTCAGCAGTCCTTCCTTCCTCTTTTGCTCCTGTCACGTGATATGTCACATGTCACATATAACAGTGTTATATCACACCTACATAACAGAGTTCTGGAAGCTCATTTCCAGGATTACTCAAAATAAATTAAAAGGCATAATTCTGAATGCCTGAGAAGAATGTAAATACTGATATTTCTGATGAACTGCTGTTTCTGCCTTTTTGATGTCAGTTGCATATGTTTTGTTGTGTTTGGAGTGGTGGGTAAGAAAGCTAGTAAGTACGTCTTAAGAGAGGATGCACGAGACCATCTCTTGTTTTATATACAGGTATTTGCAAGAGCTGTTGAAACAGAAGTTGACCCCTTAAAGGGAAAGTTTGCATTGAATCATTGTATATTTGCAAAAGTTACAAATTCCTGAAAGTATATATGTTCTAGTAGAGTAATCAAAAATTAGAGGTCTTTCCAAGGTTAACATTCCTGGAAAATATATAGAGCTTTCCATAAGGGGACTTTCAAATGTCTTCAATGTAAATGTCATGCCATGTTGGTTTCTTTCATTGTTGCTGAAAGTACAATGCATATGAAGACAGCAAATAATTTCTTTTTTCACCTTCCAGTCTAAAAATATATTCAGTCTCTGTTGTGTTTTCTATTCAGTTTCTTCCTGACACCATGATTTCCTTGGGCGCTCAAGAAAGTAACTTGTTAAGTCTTGGTAAATGAATGTGTAGAAGCTTTAGTTTCTTCCTTTCACAATGCAGAAAGGCTCAAGCAGTTGATGGAATTCTGCCTTGTGCTGGAAAGGGGCTGTTTGGTGGGTAGGAAGTCTTCCAATAGGCTGTTGAAGCATGAGGACTTGTAGAAAACTCCATCCATTGGCCTCAGGACCTCAACTGCATTTATGGATTTCTGTCTAAGATTCAGCTGTGAGCTGCTCAATAATTTCGAGTAGCTAAAAATTCCTAACAACAAAGACAGCACATCCCAGTGTCCAGCAATAATCACAGAAACCCCTTTTAAAGAAAAGAACTGAATTTGAGTATTTTGACTAACCAGAATAATAATGAATAGTAATAATAATGAATCATTGCAAGCCTTTAGTCACATTGGCATGTTTAGGGAGAACAGGATAATGTAATTTCAGTAATCTCCATATATCTACTGTCAGTGAAATTAATACTTTTCTCATGTGGCAAAATATTTGTGCCAAATGATAAAGGAAAAAGTAAACCCTGTAAAGCACATGGTAATGAACAGCAAGTGGTTAGCTAGAATCACAAATTATTTCATCCCTCAACAGGAAAACTGCAGAAAAACTGCATCAAAGAATTTGTGGATTTTTTCTGATGTTTTTCAAGTCCTGTTGGCTCACAAAATAGCCCTAATCCTACAAGGCTGCTGGATCGTTTGAGTAATTTGAAACAGATGAAAGATCAGTAAATGTCAAAAAAAAAGGCAGAAATATTGATAGTTACATTGTCTCCTACATGTCTCTTTTCACCCATATAGTTATTTTTTTTTTAAAATAAGGAGATGGAGGGCTGCCTGCTCACTTATCATCTATCCTTCCTAGCTTCAGGCTGAATGAGAAAAGGTTACACCTGTCAGCTGGAAGATGTACTCTGGGAAGAATGATTTTCAAACCATTCACAGGTCATTTTAAGACATGTAATTATACAAAGACCTCTAAAATCTAAAAATTGAAACATAAAAGTTTTTAAATAATAGCAGTTGCAAGTCTTTTAAAGCATTTAACTATTCTGTGTGAACTTTCAGTTGTAATGATTCTAATGTCCCTGACTGATAAAAGGTTTTTTCCTTTGTCATGTAGATTATGCTGTATACCAAAGTAATTTATTTTTATTCACTGAGTATAGGTTCACAGGGATTTGTATTATCATTCTGTTTTCTGTTACATAGTCAGCTCCAGGAACTGACTTTTTTAAAAGTAAGCCACAGGAAATCTGAATTTTTACAGAAAAAATACTGACTTACATGAGGTATGGGGTGCTGGTGTCTTCTCTTGCGTGTCAGACCTTCCGCCTTTTTTACTTTCTGCCAGAAACTGGAAGGCAATGATGGCAAGGTCCTCAGATTAATTAAAGAGGTAATAGGTGAAGAACTTATAAAGCACTCCCCAGCTCCAGATACTGGATGTGACATACTTTGGCAGTAATTGCAAATGCAAACCTACTTCATCCTTGATGTTTTTGTTTCAATATTTACTTCCTCTGATATTGCCCATGTTGAACTAGATAGACAAACTTTGTAACCAACTCCCCAAGTGTGTTGCCAGCTATATTTCACTAATCATTAAAATGTTGCATACGTTACGGACTTAGCTGTCTTTTGCATCTCTTTCTTTCCCTAATATTTGTTCTACCTCCAGTTGACACAGATATTCATCCAGACTAATTAAGGAAATTTGCTTTGACTCAGCATAAAAAGGAGGGCAAAAATAAGGGCAGAAAGATGAAAATAGTATCACATAGTAGCTAACTCTTCTATAAAATAAATGCAGTAAGAATGAATTGGTGTGTTCCGTGGACCGTAGGAGATTCCCTTGGAGCATCTCAGATACACAGCCGTAATTTGGGAAAGCAGCAGTATGCCGCAGGTTTAGGTAGACATTCATCTGCATCCCTCCATACCCAGGGCAGGACACTGAATAAACAAGTTTTTGTTCACCACTAGCAATGTAGGGTTTATTTATTTCACAAGTGTAGCCAAACCTCAACAAGCATCAAAACTCTTATTTTTTGCTTTGTAGTGTTTTGACTTGTAGGTTCAATATTTCAGAGTATTTACTTCTGAAAATAAGCAGAAATCTATAGAACTTGAAAAGGACAGAGTGAAATAAAATGCTAACTTGTAACATGTTAATTAAAATTATTGCTTGGATCTCAAAAAAAAAAAAAAACCTTCAACCAAACCAGAAATGCAGCCAGATTTTCTTTTATAGAGTGAAGTGCCTCATATGCAAGACTGGCTTTATGGTTTGATTATTGTCTACTGAGCACATGGTACAATTATTTCAGTAACGCCCTTGTAAAGTAAAGCTCAAGTACTTTGTGTATTAAATTAATTTATAGCTAAACAATTGATATCTCCTGTTGAAGAGCCACCCCCAGACAGTAAAGTGTTTGTCCGTTCACATTAATTTCCATATCATCAATAAGATATGTCTTCTAGGGATGAAACTAAGCTGCAATGTGACTGCTTCTGTAGAGAGAGACCCACCCAGTCTAATTCTCACATGGGTCACTGCTGTTGGTACAGATGTAGTGGCCACTTGAGCCATGGCTGTGGATGTGGCCTTGTAAACTACAGTCTAACTGATTGCAGTCTTCTGGATATTGTCCCAGATTTGTCCTGCATCTAGCCCAAATGAGTAAAAGAAAGAGAGAATTAATATATCTGTATGTACATTCTATATATACAAATACATAAGACACATAAATAATGCATAAATAGACATATGAATGTTTATATTTACATATCTGCATTTATATTCTATTACAACAATTGATAAGGAAGCATTTATGTGTATTCAGACTTGCTTTTTAAGCAAGTCTACATCAGAAGCCTGCAAGTGTCTGCAAATGAATATTAAGGGACAAGCTATAGCTTCTTACTTTGAAATAAAATGCATAGACCAAATTTTATACTGTAGTACAAAGAGAAGGCTGATTTCATCTTCTTGATAATTTCTTTCTTTTTCTCTGCACGTTAGTTGAGTAAAAGATAATTTTTTGAGAATATAATTTTCAGGGAGCTGGTGAACATGTATCCGGGAGACAAAATGAATCAAAACCACCCTCACAGAAATATTTGTGAGTACTTTTCTCATGAAAGATGTAACATAACATATCCAAAAATCATGAGAAAATAAATAAGCTTCCCAGGACTGCATTCACACTTGGCATAACCAATTCTATCTTAAAATGTGCATATTGTTACCACCAAAACAGTTTTCCAACACCCGAGGCACCAAAAAGGCGAATCAAAAGAATGTAAAGAGAAATGACCTGATAAAAATGTTTCTAAAATTTGAAAGTGGTAAACAGAAAGGTATTGTCACTGCCAAAAATATGTCTGAGGAATTTTAAAAATGCCAGTTTATATATGCTTTCTGTGCCTCCTGTACACACTACTCAAAATTTATGTATGCTTCTTTTAAGAGGTGTGGTACTTCTGACCAGTGAACAAAACGGCCAGGTGTTCCCAGGATACATCGTTAGGACTTTTCCCAGTGCCATTCTTTTCCCTCTAAGCATTTTTTTAGTTGGAGTTTTGACATTTTTTGCATCCATCATGGCATCGCCTAATGTAACCTAGTGACTCCTGTGATGTCAAGATACCTGGTACCTGTCACCTGGTAACTTTGGTGGCTATATTGGAAACTAGTGGCATCAAACAAAAAAACCCCAAAAAATAAAAGGCTTGATTGCATGTTGTAGGTCCTCCAAATTACTTCTCTCAAATCTAAACTGTTTGGGACTTGACTGGGACAAGCACCACATTAATTTGGCCAGTAGTTCATAAGTAATAAAAAGGAGATGTTACGAGTTTTGTATATTGATAAGCACGTTGCCTCTGACATTGATTGCGTGCATCTCGCTATAAAAAATTGCAGTAGCTCTCAGAGCCTGTTCTGGTGATCTTCATTTTGTTGTGCCAGCAGACAAAGATAGTAAGCATCTACAAATACACTACTTAAACAGTTTGAGTTCAGTTGGATAACTATATTTAGTAAATATTTTTGTCATATACTGTCTGACATAGTTTGCGGGTTCCTGTTCAGGATTATCTTTATAGAACTATGTGTGGGGAAAGCTCTGTAGATAGCAAAACTAGCACAACAAAGAACTTTATAATCTCATTGAGGAAGTGTTGCTAGGAGAGGCTAGTGAGATCACAAGAATACCATTGTAGAAGTTAATACATGCTGTCAATGCATAAATGGATTGTAGCGTGTAAAGAAGAAAAGGAAAATGTGTACATTTCATTTGTAATAAATGTAAATATTTTCATTTTTCATGCCATTTGCAATCTCTTCCGAAGCTTTGAAAGATAAACTTCCAATAAGAAAATGGGATTTCTTGTTTGCTTATTTGCAAATAAATTATTTATGGATTGAAACAGTAGGATGGGCAATCACACATAAATAAGTTTTCTGAATCTTCTGAGGAAAAAAACCAGGAATAATTACAGAGAAGTGTGGTGGTGGATTTGTTAACATCCTGTGTTGTTTAGATTTAGGTATTTTAGTTTTTACAGAAAAAGATGTCTCAACAGGTATCATGATGAGGGTTTCTTGGACAATAGAAACCAACAAAAATCCCCAAAACTTTAGAGAAGCATTCCCTTTGCTTTTAGTAATTTTTCTATTGAGGGAATTAGTATAGTAATTATTCTTATCCAAAAGAGTAAAAAATTTAGATAATATAAATAAAATAATCTATGTCTGGATCTAAATATTCCCGTATCTTTCAGGAATAAATAAGTCATTTATACAACAGACAGCTTAACAGATGCCATTAGTATTTAAACAATATCTAGAAGATATCTGCACTGTGTTTAGGAAGACTTATTACTATATGATGTTTTGTAATTTTTTTTTTCTATAAGAACTTTCGGTGTACTCCTAAATATGTGAGTGCAACTAATAGCCTGGGATGTGCTCTGGCTTGCAGTGTACTTAAGGAAGGTAGTGTCCAAATTATACCATCTGGGCTAAAATAGCCCAAATAATGAAGCTTTTGTTTAGGCTAGTCTTTCAAGTGCTTTTACCAGACTCTTAAAATGATGTGTAAATTACATGGCTTAGTATAAATCCAGTAAATCTCCCTTTCTCAATTGAACATGAAGTGCATTTCCTAGTTGTTTTCTTGTTTTTTCTTGATAAAAGGTACTAGGCCCAGCATAGAAACCCTCACTAAAGTGTTCCTTTCTGTGATCATTCGCATCATCACTGCATGTACCAGTTCAAGGCTGATGATGTCTCCTCTATAATTTTCTGTGTGTCTTCCAGTCATGCCACTGCATTTATTAGTCTTTAAATACAGACCAATAAACGCAGTGGTTTCTCTGTATCTGAGAATGGGGTAGCCATTTCATAGGTCTGAGGCTGAAAGGATGCTTCCCTCTAGCCTTTTCCCTTAACATTTTCCACCCACAGGGTTCTGCATAGCAATTTGTCCAGAGACAGTGTGGTCATGGCCATGATGAGGAGGAGGATGTCGTTGTAGATGGGATAGACTCACTCTCAGTTTTTAAGAAGACTGTGACAAACAAAACGAAGCAGAAGGACATAGATGGTTTTCAGGTAATACATGCAGAGAAGTAAAATTAGTTTTTATTACAGAAGAGTAGTTATCTGGTTTTGAATGGGGAGAACAGTGACATTGGTTTCTTTGATTCTCTGGCTTTTGGGACTTAATACTGATGCTGTGGAAGGAAGAGAATGTCATGGTGATGCTGCCAAAGTACTGGAAAGGAGAAGGGATGAGTGAACCAAATGGTATCCTGCAAATTGTCTGAGCCCTAGCTCCCTAATAATGACTAATAGGATCAGGGTTTTTTTACTATGAGGTTTTTGACAAGGTATGATGTAACAAAGTGATTTTATAATGATGAATTACATAGAGAGATATCAATGTACAGCCTTGCTATCAAAAATAGTACGAACTATAGGATTAAAAACTAGACAGTTCAGGATAGGAGTCTGTAATTAGTAGGCACTTTTTTTTTCAGTGACTGGCCTTTTTTCTCTTGCTGCTCACTTCTTCATGTGTACAATAATGGTTTGCAATTATGGATATTTGGGGGAGGTAGCAAGAGGGGCAGCTGTTTTTTTAATGCAGGCATTGCTGCCTAATGAATTTTCCACTCAGCAAGTTCACCATAATTTGTAATTTGAACAAATTCTTTATTAATATGAAAAGGTGAAAAATACTTTCATAGCTTTTACTCTTTAGCTCAGGTACTGTAAAGAAAAAAAGGCAGTCTTTTCTTCCTTGATAGAATGTTGATGAAATGAGGGTGGATGTCACATGGTTGTATGACTTGGAATGAATTTAGTTGTGTGGGTTGACAACTCAATGACAGAGATGCTGGTGAAATTCAGGTATACTCAATAAATCACTGCCTGGTTTTGTAAGCAATCATCCTGGGTTTGGTTGGGATGGAGTTAATTTTCTTAGTATTGTTTTGGATTTAGTATGAGAATAATGTTGATTAGCACAGTGGTGTTTCAGTTGTTGCTGGGCAGTGCTTACCCTAAGCTGAGGACTTTTCAGCTTCCTCTGCTTTGCCAGTGAGGAAGTGCATAAGAAGCCATGAGGGCACAAAACCAGGTGAGATGGTCCAGTCTGGCTAAAGGGATATTCCATACCATAAACTCATGTCCAATAAACTGGGGGGAGTTGGGTGGGAGCTGCTGATATGTCTTGTGGACAGGCTGGATATCAGTCAGCACATGGTGAGCAATTGAAATGTGTATCACTTGTCTTACATGGGGTTTATTTCTCTCTTTTTTTTGTAGTCTCACTTTCACTACAGTTGGTTTTGTTATCATTATTATTACGACTATAGTGTTTTAATTTTATTTGGGTTTTTCCTTTTTTTCCCCAGTTCTCCTCCCCACCCCACTGTGTGTGGGGGGGTGTGATGGAGCAACTGCATGTTACGTAGTTGCTGACTGGGATTAAACCACAACAGCATGATGTTGTCTATGTTTATGAATTGCAGCCTAGAGGAAAAATAAAAATCACACTACTCTTCATGTCTACATTGTATTTTACTGTATTCAGAATCTAAGTTTGAGGAACAACTGTTTTCTGACAACAAATACTATTTGTGTTATCTCTTTCATGAGTATTATTATCATTATTACTTTTAAATGTTATGTTAGGTGTACCATGTTCATCCTGTTCCTGAGAATTAAGCTGCATTCAAGGGTAATACTGTCTCTTTTTTGTGGTTTTTATGAGGTAATAACGTACAAGAATCATTAGCCCAAATGTAATTGAAGCTTGAAAGAGTGACAGCTGAGAAAGTTTGTTTTTAGTGATACGAAGATTGTCTTTAGTTTAAAAATAAGCTGCTAACAGATGTTTAAAACACTCTTCTTTTTCATTAACAATGTGAGTCAAACCCTGAATAATTGACTAGAAAAAAAAACCTGCCTGCTAAGCCAGTGGTATCACAGATTTGTTATACCATGTTTGCTAGACAATTGGGTTACACTGGATCACTGTAACAATTCTGAGTGTTAAATAAGTTTCTCTAAATATTTTATCTGAGTGGTGGGAGAAAGAAACTAAAAGGGTTTACATTTCACCAAATTCAGATTCCTTTCTTTTTGTCTAACAGTGAAATTCCATCCTACCCCTTGACAATCTTTATCAGCTTAAATTGTTCAAGTCAATAAGAAATAAGAGGAAATGTGAATGAGGGGCTAGATTCACAAAACTAATGGCGAAGAAGTGATCTTCCTCTTCCTTGAAGTATGTCCCTCTGGGTGTAAACCACCAAAACTGGATGAGGAAGTTGTCATTCTTTTCCTCAGGAGGTGTGAATTTAATCCTTTAACCCAAATTAGTGTCCTAGCTACCAACAGGTAAGTATTCTAAAATCTCTTTTATTGATGCTGCTGCTTTATCTTGCCTTATAAATAAAGTTAGGAAAAATCAGTAAGTCAGTGAACCTCAGCATTAGATTGCAGCATTATTAGTGTTTTATACAAATTAAAAGAGGTCCACAAAAAGGCATGTGAAAGACTCAAATCAGAATTTTATATAGTATTTTAGTGACTGTAAAACTTACTTGTCAGGTGGGGAACTTCTGCTGACTTCAGTTTATGTTTAATTTATGAACAAGTATTAGAGTCCAGATTTCACAGGGGGTGTAAATAATGTGATTTCAAAGACACCATTGAAGCTAAACCCATTTACTCCAGCATAGAACCAAGGCTTGTATATGTAATAAAGTGCAACTATAAAAGACCAAGTTTCAAAATACCATTATTTTTTGAACTCCTGCTTACATGAAAAATGCAATGATAATTCAAAATTATGTTTTGTTTATTTGTCTATTTAAAATAACATTTTTGTAACTTTGCCCTTCTTTTCTTTTTAACAGCACCTTCAGGCTTGAAGGAATATCTGTCTTTGGAGGCACGTCAATTAATTTGCATATCAGATCCATCATTGTGACTTCTTGCAGGCCAGATCTGAGAAGTAACCAGGAACCTGACCCTTAGTGGAGAATGGAGAAACCCTTCAAGTCAGAGCACAACTGATCACTAGTGTAATCTGCATTGAATCATCTTTCTCAGATCTGACAGCTACAAGCTGGGTCCTGGCAAAAGCCACAGCCTTAAATTCCATTCAGTGGGAAAGAAGAATGAGGGAACTAAATGTCTTGCCCCGTTACAGAAACTGCTGTCTCCAAGCCTGACACCTGAGTTCTGTGCTGAGCAACTGGAGTACCAAACAAGGAGTTTTTTATGGGTACAGCCAGCATCAACAAATATTTCAGTATGTAGCCAAAAGGAGAAACGAAGCACTTACATAATTTCAGAAAATGAATACATTTATTGTAACAGAGGAATGTTACTGTCTGTGGGGAAGAAGACCTCTGTCATCCCTTGTATATATTCAAAGCCATACAGGAACAGGGCATAAGAGAAGTTCAGCCACTTAAAAGGATGCTGTCTCCTGTCCTCCACCCAACTTTGAGGAAGTTCTGCTCTTAGAGATTGCATCTCGATGCACTTCTAGTATTTGCACTGTCACTTCCATTCAGGGTAATGATGTGTGCCACCATTTGCACAGATGGCCCCAGGAGATTTTTGACCATAACAAGCTATACTTTGCCAGGGCTCCAAAAGGAATTAAAAAGTTAGAACTGAAGAAAGACAGTTATGCTCTCTTTCACTATGGGGATCTCTTCACAGAAAGGACTATGGTCCTTTCTTAGGATGAAATAAATACATGCATATACATACATATATACATATGTATATATATGAAAAAGCAGCAACATGATAAGGTGTATTTAAAAAGGGGATATAATCTTTTTTAAAAGCATCCATTTTTTTTATCATATTAGCAGCCGAGAAATTTAGTCTATTGAATTTTACATCAAAAAATGTTCCTATTGAACATTGACATTTAGTCCCAGTTACTGCTAAAGAAGTCATTTGTAATATGTACTTGACATAAAATTTTTCTAGCCATTTGTCTATACTTCATGGAGAAATCTAACAGACAAGCAACATTTTCAGTTTATTTTTCTAAATAAATGTGTTGTTTGTATTATTTGCAGTCACTCATTTTGGCTGGTTTTCATTGTCTCCAAAAGTGATTTAAAGACAGAACCAAAACATGGGAATTGTTTGTTCTTTGTTAAGCTGTAATGATTTGCTGAATGAAAGCTTTAATATAAATACTGTAATTTGTAAAATGATGAAGTATATTTATATAGGCAAATATGTATGGAAAACAAAAGGAGGTATTTTAACTCTTAATTTCAGAACATAGTTTATTTTAATATCCACATGAAGAAATTAAATATATAATGGGATAGGGTTTTTATTATCAGTGAGTTTTAGTAAGTGAAAATTTGGATGTTTAAGAATGAAATGAATGTAGTCAAATAATGGTGGTTTCCCAAATTATACAGAGACCTTTTTCCAGCTGTCTCATTTTACTCAAAAAATTGGTTTAGTCATTTGGGGAGTTGGGTTTTTCTGGGGTGCGTGTGTGCTAAGGTTTTTGTTTGGTGTTTTGTTTGTTTCGGCATACTGACAAGACCATGAATTTGATACTATTTGCTCATAATTTGAAAAGCTACAGAATAATAGGTTGTTTCTTGGAACAATCTACAGTTTACAGTTAAGAACAGTCATTGTTATCCATCTAATGCAGTGTTTTGTTGTAGAGTTATTGAACATTTCAATGCTAGAGCTGTTTTGAATAAAAATATTTTTTTCCTTTCTTTTCTTAGTCCATTAGCCTATGTGTAATTTTAAGAGAAAAGTAGTGCATTTGGTTCCCACTTCACTTAAATCATTCGTCTTAAATCCAGTTATATGTATCTGATTTATGCAATTGAATAGGCTTTTCTTTCAGTTTATTGCTTTATGGAACCATTTGAGTGCTCCCTAACAGAAAAAAATATGTTTCAACAACAAAAACTAATAAAAAAAAAATCTGTGGGTTATCTTTGTGAAGGGCAGATGTCCTAAAAATATGTTGCTCTGCTCTAATGTGCTAACAAGTGTTATGCGTGTATGTCTGTGTGTGTGTGTGCACGCATGGCACCCTTACCTGCTCATGAATGAAATGCCAGCTCTGCTAAAGTAAGTGCCACAAGTCCTGTTACTGCAAAAGATGCTCACGTTACTGTATTTTTTGGTGAAAGATCTGAGCTCTGTCTTTGCTTGTGACTGAAGCCATAAACAGCTTTTGAAGTTTGTCAGGAAATCAGAAAATTAAAAAAGTTTATGTTAGACTCCCTCATTTGGCAAAAATAGGGATGATCTTATGATTTGACTCTTTTCATGAAAGTTAGTGGTCAGTTTCCTTTGGTGCAATGGATAAATGAAAACTTTGTATTTGTTAAAGAATGATGGCTGTGTTTTGTTCACACACAATTTAGCTTTTGGCTTGTAGTGTTCTTACTGTGATGTCTTTTCTATGTCATTAGAATAACTTATTTGGACACACAACTGGCATTGGCTTGGTTTTCCTCCCTGTTTGGATAATCTGTGTTTTAAAATTGGAGAGCTTGTTCTTTGAGACAAGTATTCAGTTGTTTAAGGAAGGGACAACATTATTGAAACAATAAGAAAATTTGAGAATGATAATTTGAACAATTTCATTATTGCCTAATAATAACACTTGGAAAAGCTCTTATTTTTGTGAACAAAATGCATTCATCTGTATTTGAAAATAGCCCAATAAAAATCCAGTGGAATAATTTGTTACTACTTGCAAATACTTTTCTGCTATGCTGAGTTCTAAATCAGCCTGTGTGTAAAAATTTTATTGCACAAAACCCACCTGAAACAATGCACAGTTTTCTTCAGAAAAATATATGAGATATGAAAAATAATTACTTGGTCCCAGGAGTGGTTTTATATAATGTGTGCAATGCAAAAACAATGAACATATACCAACATGTAGGTCTAATTTAAGTGACAAATGTATTTGGAAGATAACACTGCAAACCATAATTCTCATCAATCACATGCTGTTATTTGCACCTTTGCTTAACAGGGACTTCATGCTGGAAAGTAAATTTCAGTGTGTGTTCACACTCATACAATGTCATGTATCATGCCTTATTTTACTACCAGTGACACTGGGAGAAATTCAGGTTGCTTGATTTTTGTAGATTTAAATTAAATCATTAGATACGTATTCAATATTGGATATAAATTGAGATGACGTAGCATTTCAACACACAGTTTCAGAAATTGTTGGCAAATAATTAGCACTGAAATGCTTTTTCATAGTTTAAAACCAGAGGAGACAATTAGATTATCTTATTAAACAGCAAAAAACCCATGCTATTGCTGTTATGTTCATCCAAGCATACTGACAGGACCAGCAGAATTTTTTCAACTTACAGCAGCTGATAGGTCCTTTTGTGGGTTTATGTGTCATGCATTTAAGAAGTGCCTACAGAAATAGTTCTAGAGTAATACTGCATTGTTTCATTAGCTGGCATCTGAAAAGCCACCTGAAGCGGCCAGTAGGCTTGAAATGATGTGCGAAACAAAATGCTGACAGTTCTGGGCATGTCTACTAGACATGTTTTCAGCACTTGAATTTTTTAAAAGACAAGGATTACCATCATTCATGAGAAAAATAGGGATATTTTAAAATAGCTCTTTTATGGAGTGGATGAAAAGGATTACAAAAACCTGGTGATCACCAGGGTGTTACAAAAGTGTCCCTCTCCTGTCACGGTTGCCCCGAGTGTCACATGTCATGAGTATCCCCAAGGGGCAGATTTTTTTTCTCAGATCAGTGGTGTGCTGGGTACATAGCAAGGCAGTGGTGCTGTTAATAAACCTGACCACAAGATAGTGGTAGGCCGTTGTCTAAGGAGAGGTGGATGAAGGACAGCCAACACTCTGCCCTGGAGCTCCCCTGAAGGCAGGAGGCCGTTACTGAGACTGGATTTTAGAGAGAAAATTAGGTTGAACAGAGTGACACATACTTTGCAGTAAGATTCCTTAGAGGACTGCTGAGACTAAATTAATAATTTTCGTGGACTGGACAGTTCAAGATGCCATGAGAGAGGATGCAAAAGCCAGGTGGATGTTGTTCAAATTACTTCTCTCTCTAGATTCAATATCCTTGCAGGGCTGCCAAGAAGCCATGAAATCTCCCCACAGTTGGGCTGAACTTCAGAAAAGACAATTACAAACAAGACTTCAGGAGAATCTGGAAGGAATACTACGAGGGTCAAGTCACGGCAGATGGCACAGAGACTATTTAAGGTATTATTGAAGGTAGAGAACAAATACATTCTGCTTAGCTAGAAAGGCTTGAGAAAGGGTAAAAGGAAAACCACACGGCTAATCAGCAGGGTATCAGGCTACTGAGGGCAAGACATCCTTCAGATGGACATTTTAAAAGAAAATGTAAGGTCTGTAAGCTTCTTAAAACTAAATATAAATTAAAAAACATCAAACAGCAAACCCACAGCAAGGTTAATCAAGACAATTCCAAGATGCTTAAGAGATTTCTCAACTAAAATGGTTGAAAGAAACAAGAATTAAGAAATTCTGTTTCTACAAAAGAGCAGAGTCAAGTCTGGGAGACTGTCTGTAGTGCTGAAAGATAATCAAGGAAAACAGGACCACTTAGAAGAAGCTATAGGAACAAAATTGTAACGTTTTAATTCTGCTTGTGCTATAGAAGGACTTTTGTAGATTCTCACACATTAATTTTTTTTGTAGGGGAACTCATGAAGTCATGCTTTGTGAGTTTGAGCTGGTACAAAACAAAATGAAGGGATGTACACCTAAGTTTTTTAAAGACACTCAGGGATGAAGTAGCCCAATGGTACCTGTCGTGTGAAACTCATTCTTTGAAGCTATTTTGATAGCTTTTGAGATGTGAGATTGCAACTATGTTGCCAGTTTTAGATTGAAAGAGTATAGGCCATTAAATCAGTACTGGGCAAAACGGTTCAAACCATAATAATACCTTTCTTAAAAAGAACTAGAATGCATCTAACAGTGTCAATATTACCAAACACTGCAGGAAAGTGCACAGATGGCTAAGAGAAAACACAGAGGAAACTGCAGCTGGCTAAGAGGAAAGTTACTGCATTCATAAAAAATTGTAAAATAGGGAAAATACTCATTTTTTGGTAAGTTTTCACAGGGGACAGAGCCCAAGAGTGAAGTTCTATGGGACATATACTGGGGTCCGTGTGTCTCAAAATACATTTGAACATGTGAATATGCTGGAAAAGTAGTGTATCATTATTTGGTAAATTTGGTGATCATACTAAGTTATTAAAGGTGTTAAATAGGAGTGGCCTGAATGACTGGTTCTTAAACTTTAAAATTAAATTCAGTGAAGATAAATGTAAACAGATATGAAAACACTTTAATATTTTAAATATTTCACTTAGCATTATATTTAGCAGTTAAATCTTTCTATGAAATGTTTGGTCTTCGGCTTATGAGGTCAGAAAAAAATACAAGTACACAGTTAACAATTATTAGGAAAGCAGCAGAGAAAATAAAGAGAACATTAAATACATCATTGTATGAATCAGTAGATATGCAATAAGCCATGATATTTAACTTTTTAAATGCTATATCAAGTTCCTTGACTGGAAAACTAGCAAACAAAAAAAAAAGTAATCAAACTGAAAAAGCTTCAGAGAACGAATGAAAACGTAGAAAAATGAAATGGTACAATTAGATTCTGTCAGTGAAGTGACAGCATGCAATGATTCTTCTGCTCAGCAGAGGTGTGAAAGAGAAGTGGGATGACAACAGCATGAATGGCATCAAGTGTGCAGGGGTAGGGGACATCAAACAAAGCCAGCCACTGGGAAGCTCAAAAATAACACAAAAGTGTTTATTTAAGCAGTGTGGAGGGAAACTGTGGAACTCTTTTCACTCAACACATTGCATATGCTCAAAGTTTATGGGACTTAGGGGCTGTGAGAAGAAAAGCACAAATAGTATTTGAGAGTTGTGAAATTAAGTGATCCTGCTTTTGTCTCAGTGAAGATCCATTGGTGTCAGGGTGAGGATCATGAAGATGAATTTCTACATGTGTGTTCTGGATCACTGTCAGCTGCTTTTGTAGCCCAGGTATTCCACTTACATAAACTGAAACCAGTGGGCAGAAAATTTTGCTTTTGCAGTGTGCACTGTGTACTTTATAAAGGCACAAGGAAATTAGCAAAACCAGACAAGAGTTTTCATATGGAATGCACAAAGAAAACCCAAAAAAACCTAAAAACCATAAGACAGGTAAAGGATGATGTTCTGGAAGTTATGTCATTATTAAAAATTCACCAAGATATTAGTTCAGTAACTACATTGAGGTTTAGCCACTGAGATTTAAATAGGCATTTGTAGTAATTAAGAAGACTAATGCTGAGTGAGAGTTTAACGTTTTGGCAAGTAAAACATCCCAAATTAAAAAAAAACTCAATCTTTTGATTAGTGCTGATTATGTATTTCTTTAAAATAAACTTATGTGTCTGTTTATTTGTTTTCTTATCACTGAAATAAATATCCTTTACCGAAAAATATAGTTCCATTGCAAGTTGTGAATGGAAACCATCTGGATGATCAGAATGAGAAGCTTAGAATTTGAGAATCTGAGCTCCATATTGATCGGCCAAACTCCCTCTGACTAACTGAAGAGTTTTTATGCACTTCCACCAAGTTGACAGCAATTGGGCATATGACAAGCCCATTATTTATAGTGGAGACTTTGACACCTTATTTTGTTAGAGAGATTGATACCTAAAATGTATTACTAGAAGACCTAGTCAATAGAATTTAAAACTTTTGAAAACTAAATTGCTAGACTATCTAAGATTATAAATGAACCAAAATCTATATGTAATGTGGAATGCAATGGAATTTATTTGATTTAGCCTATTATTTGTTTCCATTTAAACAGATTTTGCAATAGCAATGAATAGGTTCTGGAAAAATAATTGTATAGTAAGATCTTTTTCCTACAGAAAAATGTTTTTAAGTTGTTGTAGCTGCAAAAGCGAGTAAATTTCTATTTAAAATAAATCAGTGAGCAAAATATTTATTACTATTCTGAGTATCACTGTTACAGTTGTGGTAGCATTCATGAAATAGGACAATACATTTGGTTTTAAAATTGTTTTTCATCTACTTATTTTTAGAAAAAATGCTTGCTTTTTCACCAGCTTCTCTGTAATGCTCTCTGCTTTCATACTGCTAAAAGAGACCTCTGCTTAGCTCATTTGTCTGTTTTCAAACTACAATTGTCACTGTGACATTATAAAACTAACTTAATTAATCTGCTGGGAATTTGTTTCTGTTGATCATATGCCCTCTTCTTTTTGCTGAGAAGGAGATATTGCAGGATGGTCTTGTGTTAACAGACTTATTTTAATTCAATAACTTGTACTGATTTTATCTTATGTAAAAGTAAATGCCTGGTATTTGTGTGCAAAAGCTAACTAAAGACACCATCTTTGCTATAGGCTGTTTAAACAGAGCTTTCTAAGAAGAAATTAATTTAGAATATCTTGAAAATGGATGAGAAGTATTTCCATCTGCCTGGTTATGGCTTTGTTCTGTTTGAAATAACAATGTGATGTTTTGAGTGGAATGAACTGAACTGAATGAAATCACTAGTCTTTTCCTACTTTGCAAAATTATCACTTTTCTGACATTGTAGAGGATCCTAACTCACACTTAAACAAGTCTTTAATTAGGGTTTAAAATTTCTTCATTTTTTTATTGTATGCAAAGAAGAGAGCAAACAAGCAATGATAAAATGTAGAGTAGCAAGAGGAAGATCTTTATAAAAATAAAACCAAAAAAGTAAGCAAATTCAAATTTGTTTTGGAAAGATGCAGTCAGAAATGAACTGAAAACGCATTGTAAGACATAGCTAACAGATCTAAATTGTGACATGAAAAAAGGAGCAGTCATTAGGTTCCTGGGACTGATGCCTGCATAAAATGCATTAATAAACTGTAAAATATATACCATAATTTTGCCTTCAAACTTCCACACTTTTGCAGTTAGGGTAGATGAATCTAAGCAATGCTAAAACTGCTGGTTAGGAGGTCTTTCTGATTAAAATCTGTTTCACTTTGGAGGTGATCAACCAAAGCTTTGACTTCATAACCTTTTCTGATGGTGCATCCACACTTTCTATGGATATATCCTGGTATTTCATCATGAAAACGTTTCTCCATGCATACAAGCTATTCTATCCAGCTTGTTGTTCAAGGCTACTGTCCCTTCTGTAATTCCTTTTATATTGTTTGCCACTGCTGCAAAGGAGTTTATCTCTGCTTCTTCCAATACAGCCCTTTGCTTTAACTTCGCCAGACGAAAACCAGCTCATCTCACTCATCCTCCCCATGTCAGTCATGTTCTTTAGGTCCCTTGTAGCCTCTGCTGCAGGTTCTGCACGGTTCATCCAACTCAGGGCAAGAGTACATTGTTGGCCTTGTGTTCAACTGTCACCCTCGAGTCCTTTCAGCCTGGGTCCTTGCAGCTTGCCCAGTCACTCTCCATCATCCACACCTGCTCTACCCAAGTGCAGAGCTCGGCCCTTCTGCTTCTTAAGCATAATGAGGCTTCTCTAGGCAAAATCCATTAATTTCCCCAGATCCTACCTGTTGCATTCCACTGTGGGGAACTGCAAGGAGTTCTTTTAAAAATGCATGGTGGGGAGCGAAATGAAGCCAAACAAGGCAAACCTTGTATCTGAGAACTGTTGACTGATAACAAAAGGAGAAGGAAAAGGAGTTGCCCGAGCGAAAGACAGCTAGAGGAGACAGAAAAGAAGAAAGGAAAATGGAAAAGGCCTGGGTGGGGGAGAGGAAAGGGAGGTAACAGAGCAGAGAAGAGGGCATTACCCCCAGCGAGGCCGGGCAGCGCTGTCGGTGCCCAGGCGGGGCCGGGCCGGGCCTGACCGAGCTCCAGAGGCGATGGCCCCGGACAGGCGGGGAGGGAGCTCGGGCCGGAGGAGCGGGACCCGGGACAGGGTAGCGGCGATCGGCTGGGTCAGGGCGGCAGGGATGGCTGGATCGGGGCGGGCAGGGATGGCTGGATCCGGGCGGCAGGGATGGCTGGGTCAGGGCGGGCAGGGATGGCTGGGTCAGGGCGGCAGGGATGGCTGGATCAGGGCGGGCAGGGATGGCTGGATCGGGGCGGGCAGGGATGGCTGGATCAGGGCGGGCAGGGATGGCTGGATCAGGGCGGCAGGGATGGTGATCAGGGCGGGCAGGGATGGCTGGGTCAGGGCGGGCAGGGATGGCTGGATCGGGGCGGGCAGGGATGGCTGGGTCAGGGCGGCAGGGATCAGGGCAGCAGGCGGGCAGGGATGGCTGGATCGGGGCGGGCAGGGATGGCTGGGAGGGCGGATCAGGGCGGGCAGGGATGGCTGGATCGGGGCGGGCAGGGATGGCTGGATCAGGGCGGGCAGGGATGGCTGGATCAGGGCGGGCAGGGATGGCTGGGTCAGGGCGGGCAGGGATGGCTGGGTCAGGGCGGGCACAGGGGGGCTGGATCAGGGCGGGCAGGGATGGCTCGGCACCAACCCAACGGCAGGGGCGGTCGCCAACCCCAGGGATGGCTGACAGCGGGCAGGGAGGCTGGGTCAGGGCGGGCAGGGATGGCTCGGCACCCCAACCCGGGGCAGGGATGGCTGGCAGGGCGGGCAGGGATGGCTGGTCGGCGGCAGGGATCAGGCGGCAGGCGAGGGATGGCTGGGTCAGGGCGGCAGGATGGCTGGATCAGGGCGGGCAGGGATGGCTCGGTCAGGGCGGCAGGGATGGCTGGAACAGGGCGGGCAAGGATGGCTGGATCAGGGCGGGCAGGGAGGCTGGATCAGGGCGGGCAGGGATGGCTCGGTCAGGGCGGGCAGGGATCAGGGCGGCAGGCGGGCAGGGATGGCTGGATCAGGGCGGCAGGGTTGGAAGCAGGCAGCCCACGCACGGACGCGGGGCACAGTGTCAAGGCGGCGGTCAGGGGCTCAGGGAGGCAGGACCGGTGTGAGGATGAGCCAGCGAGGGCAGGAGAGCCAGAGGAGGGAAGGCGTGGGGCTGACCTGGGGCTGGGGCCGGGGCAAAGGAGGGATTGAACGGGAGCAGCAAACATCAGGGAATCCCCCCCCAGTGAGCAGCAGCGAGCCCTGACGCAGTTGGGTTTTATACCCCCCTGGCCCTCCCGAAGTCTGCCTGAGGACAGGAATCCATTGATCCAGTCCAACCTGTGCCATCCTTTGGTGCAGACCTATTCATGTCCTGACTGGAGAAGCCCCTCCACGGTGTCTCCTCCTGCCTGCCTCCTGTGGGGTGTTGCCAGGCCAAGTCTCCGCAGAGATCAGGCTTCTTCTAGTTGCTGCCTGCACCTGGCGCAAGAGCATCCCTCCTCCACATGCCTCTGACAACCATTGTTGAGGCATAATAAAATTGAATTGGCTCCTCACACTACCAAACTGAATATTTGTCATTCATTATGTCAGTCACTCTTCTTAACATCATCCAGAAATTTGTCAGGCTTGCATTCTATGTCATAATCCAGGTCCCTGATCCCATGTTTCATCATGGAAGTCATTAAGACTGGTAGAGCGTGATTTACCACTAGTAAATCTGTGTGTATTGTTCCTGATTGCCTTGTTTTCCATGTGTGTTCAGAAATTAATTCCAAATGAATGCTATTTTTGAATTTTCCAGTGTAAGAGGTGAGGCTGCTTTTTTTATAGGTCCCTTGATCTCTCTTCCTTTTTAATACGAACATAATATTTGACTTTTTCCAGTTGTTTGGGACCTTTCTGGATTACTGGTTCTTAATACATGATAGTAGCCTTGCATTCACTTCAGTCAGCACCTTCAACACCTTGAAGTCAATTTGATCTGTCATCCTGTGCTTAAGTTCAACATTTTTAAGTTGTCCCAGCCTTCTTGGTCTCTTGTATGCCTGCTTGCAAAACAAGACTGATATGTGCAGAATTTATAAAGTGGGCTTTGACTGCCAAGACTGAGGTGAAAATGTCATTAAGTAATTCAGCCCTTCCCATATAATCTTATCAATCGTCTCTCCCATTCAGCAGTATGTATTTTCTGTGAGTTTTCTTCTGATATTAGCATACTTGTAAGAACTTTTCCTGTTACATTAATGTCCCTAACTAGTTTTAGCTCTCATCAGGTTTTGGTCTTTTTATCCTTAACAGCATGAGCAATACTTTTATGGTTTTCCTTTGATTTCTGTCCTTGTTTTCACTTCCTGTAGGATTTCTAGCATTTAAGTTCTCTGCATGGTGGTTCTGGCCTTTGAAATTCCTGGTCTACCTGCATGAAGGGGTGCTTTTCTCCTGAGCTCCAAATAATTTTTCTTTAAAAGTCAGGTAGCTATTCTGGATGCTCCTTGCAGGAGGATCCAAGGGCATTAATCCAGCAATATTCTAAATAAGTCAAAATCTGCTGTCCTGAAGTCTAGGGTCCAAGTCCATCTCTTACCTTCTTTGCCTTTCTCCAAGTCTTGGTCTCATCTTCTCATGGTCACTGCAACCCAAATTAACACCTGCAATCCCACTCACAACTGTTTTTTCCTTGTTGAGCAGCTGGTCAAACACCTCCCTAGGTGGTCCCTAAGTTCCCATTAGAAATTCATAAGCAGGGTTCTGAAGACCCTTCCATGATGGTTAAGGTTTGTATTACCTGTTCAGTAGATTTCCCTGTGATCAAAATCCTTCATATGTACTAAGGGCTCTGATCAAGGGAACCCTCTTAACTGTCTGTAGATAGCTTCAGAGATGTCATCTTAGGCAGGCAATCTGTAACAGATCTCCATCACATCATCCATGTTGCATCCTCTTGGACCTAGACCTGGAGGGTCTCCACAGACACCTCCTTGGTTTCACACCAGATCTCTCAGTCAGGAATTTCCTTCATGTAACACACATCTCTGCTTCTTCTGTACTGCCTACCTTCCTCAGCACGCTTGTGGAGCAGTCTTGGGATGACAGTCAGTTTTACTAGAAGCAGCAGTGCTGTGGAACTGAAGAGGACAAGGTGTAAACGCCATATGTCTCACAGTCTTCATCTTTAGAGGCTTGATGCATACAGTAACCTGACAGGAAAGATTTATGCTTGGTTTTCAAGCACAGAGGCAGGAGCATGACCTAGGTAACCTTTCTATAAATGGGAGAAAAGTTGTCAAATGGGATGTGAAGCTGGGAATTTGAATATAACTAGCTCAGTAATCAACTGGGAGCAAGGAACACAGCAAAAGAAGGTGAGTGAGATCCTAAGAATAAATGTGAAAGTTGCACTTGTGATGTACTAGTCAGGTTTTCAGAGACCTGTGTCCTGCTCATTATTATACCTATGAATAATGTCGAAGAGGCTACCTGAAACAGCTGGATGACTCAGCAGGAAATACTTGGTTGTTGGAGTTTATAAGTGCATAAAAGTTTTGATCAAGTTACTGCAGAAAGGCTCAATTAATTTGAAATTTCCAAACATTGAATATTTCCTGTTATGCTGAATGAAGCTTCGAGACCAAAATAGTCTGTCATGCACGCAAGCATAGAAATTCTTTTAATATGTTATCTGAATTTGCTTTTAATTAATTTGTGCTTAACCCGTATGCATATGAAAGTAGATTATTATCTGTGTGGACAAAATCAGTATGAAGGGCAGAAAAAAGTTAAATTGCATGGGACTTGACTTCCACTTAATCTGGACATTTAACATGGTGAAAATATGTATGTCCTGCCACTGGTATAAAGATTATTTATTCTCACTTTATTTCTGCTTTCTGTTGACCATGTAATCCTAAAGGATTTACTTAAATTAAAATTCCATACCACTATGGTTTTTTCCCAGTGAACAGCAGATTGAGTCATTAATGTGTGCTTGGCTACTTGTAGGATAGCTCCTGAATTTAAAAAGAATAAGGATTGTTTTTTCCTGTGAGGATCTCAGTTAAGTGTGTGTGGGAAAAGAGCTGAGAACAAACAATATTTCTTTCTCATTGTTTGAGATCTATTACATGAGAAATAGAGTTACCTTCTGGATATACATCCACTGGCATGAAGCATGAGCAGATGGGAAGCTGATTTAGATTAGACACTTAACTTTAACTAAAGCTACTTAAGATGAATCCTTCTTTATTCCAGATCATTGAGATAAGTTTTGACCAAATATGGTCATGCTTAAAAAAATTCGGCAATTTAGGGATATATTTGTGGAGCATAAACTTTAAAGGTAACAGGAAAATGGCTTTTTACCAGCAGTTTTGTAACACATTGAGGAAAATCGATTTTTTGGCCTTGTCACATTTGCCATAATCAGAAACCACACTGATACTAGAAAGAAAAGATTACCTAGGTAAATGGAAGACAACAACTTCCTAGATTTTCGTATTTTTTAAATTTGAACAAGTATTACTAGGTTATCATATCTACTTGCCTGCCTTAATATTTAGTAGGTCTTCTTTTTAGAACCTACCCTAGCAACCAGTATATTTTTCTTTTGGGGGGATCGTACTGACAAAGCTGACACATGGGCAGATGTATTTTCTCAGAATACATAATTTAAACATGAACATTTCTAAGCTAAAAGATAGCTTTGAAATTTTTTCAGACTCCCATTAATAAGAAATGGGCATCAGTATAATCCTTGAGGGATGATATTTTAGTTTTGATTGAAACAGGAAATACTATTTAGTGATGCCTCTATGGACAGAAGGATTAGCACTCCAGGCAAAAAAAAACCAAGAAGAACATAGGGATTTTCAAATGCTGGAACTGCAGAGGTAATACATTCTGTTCTTCTACCTGCTGGACTCATGTATCTGATAAAAGTATACTTACTACAGAGATATAGAAGGATAAAGACTACAATCATCACCTGCTGTTCTTCCTGCTGGGTTTTCATGTACTACTTCATCTTCATAGAAATAATCAGTTTACCACAGGGATATGTTGTGGGGTTTTTTGTTATTATCAGGTTTGAAATTTTACCTATTTGGGATCTAAATACTATGATTTTTTTTTTTTTACACTACTATTTATTCTGGTGTCTGAAAACTCTTCTAATTTGATGGTACGAATATTTTGAAAGTGTTTTATTTTTGCTGAAACGTAGTTTTTGGATACCAAGAACACTTGCAGCAGCTAATGTGTGTGACCAGATTTCTCCACTTAAATTCTCATCTGTTATTTTCATTTTGGTGTTAATCAAACCTCATGTCTTTTTTTGCATTTGTCTATTTTTTAGTATAATTTGCCTTTTTCAAACCAAAATAACCTTTTTTTGCTCAACCAAGGTAGCATAATGCAAGTTTTTGTTACACTGTTTTTTTGGGGGTTTTTTATATATAGATCAATATTTATAGGAACCTATTTTGTGTTGGAGAGAAGTTGCACAAAATTAAAGTTCTTATGTTTGAAATTTTTAGGTAATACATTATTTACTGACACAAAGATTGCACACACTGAGCTTGCATGCTTAGATACTTTTCATTTAGTTTTGGATGAAGCAGTTTTGACATTTATCTTCATTGTCATTGTGCCAAGGGCAATTCATTTCATTTAATATCTTGCTGAAGAATGGAATGACAACAAGTATTGGAGTCAAGTATTAGACATGATACATACTGTGGTAAAGAGTATTCCTGAGGCAATATTAATGAATCAATAATATTGTAGAGTACAAAAAGTAGGATTAATTTCCTTTATAATACATATAACAATTTTTTTTCTATTTCCAATATCCAGTATAGAAATGATGCTGAGGGTTTTCCTGAGTGTTCATGAAACTGCATTTCCAGAAATAAATACTTCTCAGAGAGTGCTTATATAAATCATGATCATCGGAAGACAGAATATGTTTACTGACAGTTAGAATTGAGAGTCTCAGTCTAACTGTGAAGCACTGAATCCCTGGCTATTTACTCCTTGGAATCCATAATAGTTATTTCTGGGGTGGTTTTTGGATAAATGTGGTTAGTGAGCTAATAACATAAGAAAACCACTCAGATGAGGTATTTTTTAGCACTGCTAAAGCACTGCTGAAATGCTGTAAGTGAAAAATGAAACAAATTTATTTATGAATGAATGAAAATTTATTTTTTGAACATGTAAAGAAAATTTTACTTTCACCATAAATGGCAATATGCTTATCTTATGTTAAGTACCATGTCTGACAACACAAGCGAGCACAGAGACCGACAACTTATTGGAAAGGGAGGGGAGAGGAGGGGAGGGGAGGGGGAGAAAATAAAATAAAATTAAAAAAAAAAAAAATTATTTTCCCCTTGACAATTAGAGTTAACTGTCGTAATTACTGCAATGGAAGACTGAATGTATTGCTAAAGATCATAGTTTCATCCACTTAGTGGCAAAAAAATCAGTTCAGAAAGTTTACTTTTCTGACAGCTAGCAATTATGCATACAGGAAGGACATACCTTTAGTAACACCTTTAGTAACTTACCAGAGGCTAATAAAAGTTCAAATACACAAATAGGCCTCCTATTTTTATATTCCATGTAAGAAGACTTCTTGTGCCTCTAAGTCCACATCCACTTTGTCCAGAGCATATTTTCTTATGTCTTGTTTACTGGAATCCAGGAACCTCAGAGAAACCCATAAATCATTTGGGAGAAACTAAGCTCTAGGCAAAGGCAAATTATTTAACAGTATTTCAGAAAGATAAATATAAGGGCATTATTGAAAATGACATATATAGTAACTAGGGTCTTCCACAGTCTTAGAGAGAAAATTCTCTGGTTGAGTCTGAGAAATAATATGTATCTTAATGGATGAATGCAGGATAAAATGAAGTCAAAAATTAAAAAGTTCATGGCTTAAAATAGTCTGGATATAAAGGCTTTGACTCAATGCACACAGGAGTGTGTATAAAAGAAACTAAATGGAAGAGCAGTAACAGCACCCAGAAACAGAATACGAAGACTGTCTTTGCCAGCACTGGTGTATGGACAAGTGGGAATTGTAATTAAATTAATAAATTTCAATTTAGGATGCTAATTAAAAGGCAGATGGGGAAGGCAAGCCTGTTTGAACAAACAGAACATTTTTTGAATTTCAGTTCCACCAGAAAAAAATACCTGATAGCACCATCACATTTATTTCTAATTGAAAAGCTCTTTGAGACCCCAGAGTTTATTTACAGGCTTGAATTCTTTTCCTATGTTGATAGTTTTTGCTCAATCTATTTTGGTATTGGACCTAAGTATACATACCTCTTTTCACACTGCATGTACCATGTAGGAACCACATTGCTCATTTCAACCCAGTACGTATACAATCATATTGAAGGCAAAATGTATTACATTTCTTATTTGAATATGAGTATTGACTATTTGGGACCGGATGGGATCCATCCCAGGGTGATGAGGGAGCTGGCAGATAAGCTTGCGAAGCCATGCTCCATCATTTACCAACAGTCCTGGCTCACTGGTGAGGTTCCAGATGACTGGAAGCTGGCCAATGTGACACCCATTCACAAAAAGGGTAAGAAGGAGGATCCTGGAAATTATAGACCAGTTAGTTTGACCTCGGTACCCGGCAAGGTAATGGAGCAGTTTATATTGAGTGCCATCACACAGCAGCTACAGGATGGCCGGGGGATCAGACCCAGCTAGCATGGGTTAAGGAGGGGTAGGTACGGTTTGACCAATCTGATCTCCTTTTATGACCAGGTAACCCGCCTGGCAGATGCAGGAAAGGCTGTAGATGTTGTCTATTTAGACCTCAGTAAGGCCTTTGACCCTGCCTCCCACAGCATACTCCTGGAAAAGCTGGCAGCCCACGGCTTGGACAGGAGCACTCTTTGCTGGGTTAAGAACTGGCTGGATGGCCGGGCCCAGAGAGTGGTGGGGAACACTGCTGTATCCTGGTGGTGGTCAGTCACCAGTGGTGTCCCTCAGGGGTCTGTGCTGGGGCCAGTTCTGTTCAATATTTTTACTGACGACATGGATGAGGGTATTGAGTCTTTCATTAGTAAATTTGCAGACGACACTAAGCTGGGAGCGTGTGTCGATCTGTTGAAGGTAGGAGAGCTCTGCAGAGAGACCTGGAATGGTTGGATAGATGGGCAAAGTCCAATAGGATGAAGTTTAATTAAAGTCCAAATGCCGAGTCCTGCATTTTGGCCACGACAACCCCCTGCAACATTATAGGCTGGGGACGATGTGGCTGGACAGTGCCCAGGCAGAAAAGGACCTGGGAGTACTGGTCCACAGCCGACTGAACATGAGCCAGCAGTGTGCCCTGGTGGCCAAGAAGGCCAACAGCATCCTGGCCTGTATCAAAACCAAAAAGTATCACATCAGAAGTGTGGCCAGCAGGAGCAGGGAGGTCATTCTTCCCTTGTCCTCGGCACTGGTGAGTCTGTACCTCGAGTACCGTGTCCAGTTCTGGGCCCCTCAGCTCAGGAAGGACGTGGAGATGCTTGAACACATCCAGAGGAGGGTGACAAGGCTGGTGAGGGGCTTGGAACACAAGCCCTGTGAGGAAAAACTGAGGGAGCTGGGGGTGTTTAGCCTGGAGAAAAGGAGACTCAGAGGTGACCTTATCACTCTCTACAACTTCCTGAAGGGTGGCTGTAGCCAGGTGGGGGTTGGTCTCTTTCTCCAGGCAGCAACTGGCAGAAGGAGAGGACACGGTCTTAAGCTGTGCCAAGGGAAATACAGGTTGGATATGAGGAAAAAGTTTTTCATGGGAAGAGTGGTGAAGTACTGGAATTGTCTGCCCCGGGAGGTGATGGAGTCACCATTCCTGGATGTGTTTAAAAAAAGATTGGATGTCACACTCAGTTCCATGGTTTGGTGTTAGGGCATGGGTTGGACTCAATGATCTTAGAGGTCTCTTCCAAGCTGGTGATTCTGTGATTCTTTGAGTCTGTGATATAATTGTGCTATTACTGTTTGGGAATAAATCATTACTATTTACTTTCTCATATTGAGCTTTCCTACGGTGACAGCTAGGTGTTAGATATTATTATTCTTGTGATTTACTATTCCTGTAATGCAAGTCTAAAGCTGTATTTTTACATGTGAGATGAGAGTGGATTATTGGACGAATAGCAATCAACATCACCACTTTTGCAAGACAGTAGGGACTGACCACTACTACTTTCTCAACCTGCAAAGAAACAAAAAAACCCCCCAAAAACCCCCAAAAAAACAAACCCCAAACCAAAACCCAAACAAACTACCAGCCAAAAGAATAAAACACAACAGCATTTTAAACCATCCTGTAACACAGGAGATGGCATTCAGGAAGTGCTGTCTGCAGCTGCCTTAATTATAGAAGCTTAAATAAGATAAACTATGCATCTTGTGTACCTAGATATAAAAAGGAGAATAAGGATATAGTTGGTCAAAGAAAAATCCTCTGACTTTATCTCAGTTGTATTTATACCATTTAATCTTACTTACTTTATTCTTCAAAAAGTGCTCAATATTTTATCACATCTGTAAAAGTAATATAACTTCAGCTGTTCCAAATGCACACAAAAGCCTTTCAGCAGTATGGCAACACTAAGTAGTTCATCACTCTATATGTATCACCTCCAAGAAAGGATATACATTTGGGTTTACTGGTAGCAGTTTAAAATTTATGAAAGGTTGTAGTCTTGAGCATCAGATTCTTTTTGTAAGTAAGAAGAAATTTTTACAGTTCTAGAGTTTGTGGGTCTACCATAAAAATAAATTCTTGGCACATGAAAATATTTGGTGACTAATTTTATCGAGATTAATTTTATTAAATCATATTGGAATTGGACTAAAATACCAAGACACTTTTCTGGTGTATGTTTTGACAAATGTTTCTATCAGTTATTTTGCAAATCTACTCTCTTACAATATTTCAGACCTTTTATATATTTACAAATTTACCTATTTACAAATTACCCATCAAGAAAATAATTATTTTCCTTCACTCCTTTTGAGTCTGTCAAATCACTTCTTTGTAAAAAAAGGGCCTTTTATTTTTTCAGGTCCGGTTGGGTAAAAAAAGTTTTCAAAGTAATAAAATTTGAGGCGTGGGTTATTGCTAAAGTTTAATCAAGAATGCATTTTGCCTGTATTCATCAAGAGAGCAGCTATATACTAAGTGCAAAGTGAACGTAATACACCTACTACACATCTGGGCATATGAGTCAGGATGGGAATTTAATGAGCCTATGTAGCAATGGGTTCTGGTCTGTCTGGCCTTGAATAAATATTGGCTGTCGTGTGACTCTGCTTTTGTCACTGGAAGATTTTCAAAATCAACTCCAATTTTACCTTTTTTTTTTTAGAACGGATACATTCTGGCAGTAAGGAACAGCTAGAACAGCATGTATAGATTGAATGTGAGAGAAAAGAGTTCTTACTTTTTTGCATCAGTGACGTTCCACAATCATTAGAAGGTTTTGACGCAGGAGTCCACTAGAGCCCCAGATAATGCACCATTTTAGTGGTTAAAGGCATGCATATTCTATTTTGCTGAGTTATTACAAGGGGCTTCTTCTACAATTCTCAATAGGATATATCTCAGGCCTTTTTCTTTTAAGCTACAGAATGAAGAAAGCCTTTAATCAAAATTTCTTCATTGACTTGAATGTCAGTGATATTTTGAAGACAGTGGATACCAAAACATCTTGCTCCTATACTGAATAAAGTAGGTAAGAAAAGACTTATTCAGACAAGGATCTGTACTGGCTCCCTGTACGTCATACAGACTGTTCTGAAAGGCTCATGCACCTCTTTTCTAGTCAAATATATACCTTACAGACTGTTTTAAAGGTGTTTTTTCTTTTTTTAGGAGTGTTTTTAAACAATCTGACATTGACATTAATACTGAACTTATTTTACATGAGGTTACCAGTTATTTTTTAAATGCACTACTCCACAAACCTAGGGCATCATAGTCCTTTTATTAAAAAGTCTTTATATCACACAAAAACTCCATTATGTTCTTAGATAAATCTTTTGGTGTAATAACAACGGTTACCTTTCCATTGGTTTTGAACCCTTAATTTCACTGACATATTATTAATAGATCTGTAATATTGTTTCCCTCTACAGAGACCCAAACTGAAAGCAAAAGGTATTGGCGACTTTGCAGTGAGTGTACAATAGAACCATAATAAAATCTGCCATCTCAGTGTGCAGCCAAGACACTTTGTTTCACCAATGTAAGAAGAAAAAAGGCAGAGATGGTTGCTGTGTTGTGAGAGCATAGAAGTTGTGTATTTCAGTCTTGTTTCAGACAGTTTGCTGTTCCTCAAGTATCATCTCAAACGAGTTATCCATAAAGCATTTTCTGGTGATCTGTGCAATTTTATCTCATTAAAAGATGCTGGCATGATTCCTGGATTTCAGCTACTGAACCGCCTCTTAAGATAGCTTAAACAACATAGCAAACTTGCTTCCATTCCTTTTTCATGCTAAAAATTGCTTAGTCATTTTAAAGATGTGAATAGAGGGTCTATCAAGCAGGCTCCCTTTTGGGGTGTGAACTGTCAAAAAAACTGCTTTGCAGTTCATCACTACCATTTTTACAGCAGAAGAGTTTTTACTTTCTTAAATTCTTAGGTTAGTCACATCCGTTTTGGTGTGTTCTTTATGAAATGGTCTGTTTCACCAGTTTACATTAAATACCATTGTTTAAATGTTTAAAATGCCTCTCTTCTCACTGAGTACAGAAGATTCAGAAGAGGTTGTTGATGAAATGCTTAAAGAAGTAAATCACCTGACTGACTGTGGAATAGCCATGAGACTTGCTGAAAAGGATGAATGTTTCATCCCAATACATACCATTTTGGTCAGGTTATGAGTATGCTTTGGAAAGAGTTCTCATTGACTTCTAATCCTGAAGTTAAAGTAAAGGCTTACCCAGATATAGCATCAACTATTGTTCTTGAGAGCAAGGAGCTTTTGTACCTAAATTTTAGTTCTGCAAGTGGTTATGGTTTTTTTATTTTTAAAGTCAACATGCAAGAGCTTAGCTGGCAATATTCAATATGACTGACTAGTGAGCACTAGTCTCTGCACATTTTCAGTGTAATAGTATTTTCTTCTTTGGATTCTGTGTGCTCACTATGTCCCCTGGAGTAATGTTATCCCAAAATTCAAGTATCTGCAATTGTTCCTTATGGCAAGGAGTTGGAACACAGCACATAAATTCAGTTTTCCCCAATGTTTTGGTGCTTCCAGGCCAGGATGAAGTACAACTTCATCCATTTATAAGGAAATGGAACCATAATATTGGAATTTAGCTGTTTCAGTTCTTTCTATTAAATTGGAGAGTGAACCTTATAATGAAACCATAGGTTTTAAAATAATGTTAAGTGCTAGAAAGAGGGGGTTTTCTTACTTATTTATGACTAAGTGCATTTCAGTGAAGAATATTGCTTTTGAGGCTATTCTATGTGTTAATACAACTTAAAACTATGGAATGATACGCTTACCAGGGATGAAGTAAAAGCAATGTAGTCGTATCTGCTGTGATTTAACACCAAGCACATTGCCTGTAAATCAATTAAATGAGGTTAGTCATCCTAGTGAGAGCTTGGAATAACTCTGTGTTTATACTAGATGATATGATAGATGCCAGGAGGGAATGGGATGTGGCACAGTAAGGGAGAGGGCACAGAAAGAAAAACTGGACATCCAGATACTGTCTCAGTGAATCTGGTAGCTGGTCCTGACTTTGTAACCCAGTGAAGGTCCTTCATTCCCAGAATTTTTATGCTTTTCAGCAAACCAAGCAGAACAGGCATTAGTTCAGATTATTTTACTTTGTGGTTGATCTTTTTAATCCAGATATGTTTATTTCATAAGGTTTTGGGTTGTTTTCAGTGTAGCAGCCAGCCATGACAGCTCAGATAAAACCCCACCCATCTGTTAAATCTCTGTCTAAAACACCACAGATTAAAAAGCAACTAGCAGTAATTTGGAAAAGCACAGGTCTGGCCCTGACATGCTAATCTGTGTAGGTTTAGATGAGTATAGGTTTTAGGTTTTTATTGAAACCTTGAGAGAAACACTGTTCAAATTCTTCACCTATCATTCAAAGCCTGTCTTTACTGCATCCGCTTACACATGCAGATTTTAAGATTCCACAGTTTGCTTTATTTTAATTTAAGTTCACGTTCTTCACTTGGTTTCCTACCTAGTTCCATGAGGAAACAAGGCCTATGGAATTGTGTTATCTGCTTCCGTGTCTCACTTTTGGAAATCTTGGCCATAACCAGCCACATCTGACTTAAGACAAAGGGTTCAATGACTGAAGTTTCCAAGATCCATAGGGACACACAGTAAGTGCTGCAGCCACCTTGATAGGCAGGTAGGGAAGGACGTGGGGTTCAGGATTAAAAGGCAGGCATCCTTTGGAAACTACTCTTTGCTGGTTTCTCTGTCTAGGAGTCAACCTGTTTCTTGGCATCCCACATTTTGAAGTTTGCAGTGTGACTGTGTTTCAAATGCAGCATCCCAGAGGAAATTAAACTAGAAGAATACCGGTAGGTTTTTGTCAATTCAAATTAACCTATGCCACATTTTTAGTTAATTACATTATCTAGCCTCTTTTTATTCATTGATGTCACTACAGTTTCCACATTAAGAGTAAGCAGAGAAAATAATGGCATGCAATTCAAATTCTTTTGTCTCTTAAGGGAGCAATTGCTAAACTTATATGGTACTATTGTATACTTCTTAAACTGCCATCTCAAAACACTGTAGTGCTCAGATGGAAATGAATTCACTTCAGTTGTGATGTCCTTACTGCCCATTTCATTACCTATTTCTATTACTTTAGCCAAGTTTCATAAAATCAGTTCACATAAAAACAACAATAAATATATTTAAATTTTGTATGATTTCTTGTACAAAAATGTCATAAGAAAAAGCCTAGATGGGTAGGAAACAGGAATGTGGATGAGGACTGGAAGTTATTTATATGGTAATTTTCTTTTATCTGAAGTATATTTTAATGTAATGAACATTTGTAAACAGTGACTTGAGAACCGTACAGAGATATTGAAATGTATAAAGGAGCATGCCCCAAATTATCCTAAATTATACTTAAAGTAGCTCTGAGGACCACAGAGATAAACTGGTAGGTTTTTGTATAACTTAGGGCGCAATTTAATCTATTTTCTCCCGCAGGACTATTCATTATGGATACAATTTGAACTTGCAGGCTACATTTATCTGATAGAAAGATACATAATCCCTAAGAAAATGGGCTATACTCTGTGGATCACAGCTGAGCTACAGCAGTGAAGCAAAATGAGATATATCACATTCTGCAACAGCTTTTCACATAAGTGATAGAAATGTGTTAGGCATAAAAAACAATTCTGACCAAACAAACAGGGCCATACAGCCCCTAGACTTCCAGTTGCAACCACTGTGAGGTTAGCTCCAAGTGGGGAGAGAAAAAGTAGGATGATGAATGCTGTCATGTCATATCTTTCTGTTGTATTAAATATTTGACTGCATGTAATCACAATGTTGTAATACTAGTGTATTGAGGAACCCTTTGCCACCTCAAAGTCTTTGCAGCTCTAGCAAACTGTGTCAGATATCAAAAATGTTTCCCACATGTCAAATTCAGAGTCACACTGCTTCGTATAAAATTTGATGGCAACAGTGTTCTTTCTAAAGGAAACTTGTGCCTGAGTGAATTTGCTGTCAAGGTTTAACTGGAAATTCTTTGATCAATGTTATTGAACTAACTCAGCATCTGAAATGAATGCTTTGTATCTTGCAGTGGTCTGAGAGAAAGTAAAATTTTGCAGCATGAAATAGACATGCCAGAAGAAAACCATACATTGTAAAGTATCACTTCCAGCAGTACAAGTAGTACAGTATAAGCTCAGAGGTGCATTTCTCCACTGTGTTAAAAAGAGAGTTTGAGCTCACCAAATACAGCTGAGCTTCAGCTTGCTAAGGATTGCCTGTCCTGTACAGCCACAACTGGCAAGTCTGTATGTACCAGTACCCACAAAGAATGCTGTTGCCTTAGGAGGCCAGCAGGATGCTGTATTTCAAATGAGTGACACATTCTGTTATATGGTACTCTGTGACAGTTTCTGTCATGACTGACATCTGCATCAGCTTTCCTCAGTGAGAAAGGTGGAAAAAATGGAGGAAAAAAAATGCCTCTGAGTCCTTAAAAGTTCTTGGCTCTATCTCAAATTTAATCAATGGGAAGGCATCAGGATGAAAATTGTGACTTTGTGTGATGACAGTGATAAGAGTGTCAGTTTTAGTTTAATGGACAAGATGCCTGCTTCTATGTGCATATTTATTTTGGTGGGTTGTTTTCTGCTCAGATGGTTGTTAAAGGACATACACAGGCACTGGATGGGAAAAAAAGAAGAGATGACGCTTAATTGAATAGAAATGGTCCTCTAACCTAAAATAGATGAAGATTTGTGAAACCTAGAGAAACTGACAGCATTATGTCACTGTAGACATGTGTGGGGTGTGGACTTCATGCATCCTAACCCTAGCCTGGAAAGTGCATGGAAAAATAAAGCAGAAGCACTGAGCTCTCAGGTGTAATCTAGGTTAGGTCTGGATATGGTGCAGAGATGTTATAGCTTTGGAGCACTGTTGAGACTTGGAGATTATTAGTTCAGATGTCATTCTTGAGTTAATGTGCTTTTCCTGACTCTAGATCTGATCTGACATTGCATTGCTTTGATCAGTGTGGACTTACTGTTGAGGTTCTTCAAGATCAAGCACTGAACATATTGCAAGTGGTTCTTTGGCTTGCAGAATAGTCAAGGGCATAAATACCAATACACGTTTGCCTAAAAAAAATTGGATAAAACAGCAAGCATAGGCAAGATGATTTACATATAAAACTCACTTTTAAATATCTTTTCTGAGAGGACTGTGCACCTTTTGGCTGATACACTTTTTATTTTGCAAAAAATTATCACTGTGTCTCCACAGTCCAACTGTCAGCCACAGCATTTTCAGGGAAAACTTAGAAAAATCAGAGAGCTTTCATGGGGACTGCAATGTATTACAGCTAAAATTCAGGTTAAAACAATCCAGAGACCCCAGTGAGCACACTTCTGGAGAAGGCTTATATATTGTTTTCTCAAGAAGAAATGGGAAAACAGATCAGTCACACCCAAAGACGTGTACTCTGAAAACTGGAAGAACAATCTCAGAAAGATCATCCTTCATTTTAGGCAGAGACACACCCAGGATCAACAGGTTTTTCAGGTTATTAGGAAATGAAATTCAGTAACACATGGCAGATTTTTTTATTGACACCATTTCAAGCAGATTAAGGTACTTGGGGGAAAAGAATGAACTAGGAAAGAAGAGCAACATTCCAAAATATAAAGCCAAACATTTTCAATAGCTGCATATGAAATTCCCATGTAAATTTTTTACTATGAAGACATGCATTTCTTCGTTCTGAGTAGGATTCTCATTTTGTGCAGTATTTGAAGGTATTAATGCAACTGTGCCACTCTTGAGAAATTACCAAATATACAAATTGTGACAGAAATTAACGTGTCTGCTTAGAAAGCTTACAAAAAAGCAGTTCAAGTCCCAAATTTGCAAGCTTTTACACTCATAAATTGTCTAAAAATGGCTGCCTTCAAAAACTGTTTGTAAAAATAGTAATGATTCAGTATTCATGCTTTTAACTTATTAAATTGGGAGTAGAGTTCCTTTAAAATCTATTTCAGTACTTAAAAATTTACAAGAAGGAAACTAAGACGTACAGGAAGGGTTGTCTCATTCAAATGAAATAACTACTGTCATGTAAAAACCAGTACTGCAATATAAAATTGAAAATAATGGTCTACAATTAGAAAAAAAATAAATAGTTTATTCTTGTTCTACGAAGTATTTTAAATAAATTGTGGAAAGGTAGGCAAAAATAATTTCATGTTCAGCTCTCAATTTCTCCTTGCTTCACAAGCTTTCCATTTTTCCAGTTTTTGTGAGGGTTTTCTTTGTCCCTCTAGCAGCTTGACCTCTGCTCACAGCAGTCAGCAGAAGCCCTCTTACATCTCTGACCCAGATCTGTGCTCCAGACAAAGACATTGTTGGATTTGAGGGATTTTTTTGTGTCAAACGCAAACTGTGTGACTTACTAGGTAAGAGTATTCTGAGAATGCCTTAAGTAAAGCTGGGCTGGGAAGAGCCCAGGAGTTTGTAAAGACTGAAAGTAGCAGATGCCTCTTTAGAGATCAGTGCATGTATCCAGCTAACACACAAGTTTCTGGTTTTTAGGTGTGAATCTATTATTATAGATAAAATAATACAAAATATTCTGAATAATTTTGTCCAGGTCCTAGTGAGTACTATGGTAATGAACAAAAGAATTTATAATACTTCTGAAATCTTTAAAATTGACAGAATTTTTGCTGTGGCAGTCTTTGGCAGCAAATACAAATACAATACAGATAGCTGTGTTACACTTACAGGGCAAAAATGTTAATAGAAAACTGTACTGTAGCTAGTTCTCCATTTTTCTGTCACTGGTTGTAGTCAGAAAACTGTTTTACTACTACCAAAAGAAAAGAACTGCAGGATATAAAATTCTGCAACTTTTACTATTCAAACCCACAAGTGTTTGTGCCAATCATGCTCTTCCTTGTTCTAGGCATGGCAGAAGAAGCTTGACTCTCCTCTGAAGAGTTTTTCGGAGCAAATCCCAAGGCTGTATTTCCATAAGATGACTTGGCTAAATTAACAGCTCTTCTCCACTGAGGGATGCATTCCTATTTCCTTCTCCCCTAAATGACAGCCTTACCTTACCCTCTCAGTGGTACTTATCTGATCACATAATAATTTGATTCAGCTCTAAAGAACAGAAAATTGACTTGGCAAGCTAGAAAGAAAATGGAATATCACTGTTGGGCTGGTTTTTTTAGCTCACTGTGTGATCACAAGATCGCATGGGAGGCCGTCTCCTCCCATGACACCCCCAAATCACTGGAGAGCCTGCTAGCTTTCTTCTGGTGAAAACTAGCTGTGTTCTCATATTTGTTGTTGCATATATCATCAGTTTTTGTCCTCCACTTATGTCAGCACTGAATTAGTTTTCTCTTCTTTCCCAGCTGATATTGTGGCACATAATTCTTCTCTCACACACTTTGTTCTTTATTTATTTAACATACTGCTGTCCCAGCAAATCCTTGTCAGTGCTTTCATTATGTTTGCTTTTCAACCATTTTATATCTTGATATTATTTAAAACATTAATATTTAGTCTGAAGTGATGGCAAAATGTGTCTGAGCATATATTATGAATAAATCCATTGAAGGTTTACACAACTTCTGACTACAACACAGGTTTAGATTAATATTAAATAAATCAAAGACTGATTCATTTTTAAACAAGATAACTGCTGAACTGACAGAAGAGCTTGTGTTAGAAGTTTTGCAAAGCTTTGGGGAAAAAAAGAAAGAGTAAAATATGATAAAATTTGCTGTTATGATACCAAGCAGACTTCCAAAAAACAAGGCAGCAACAGCTGAGCAATGGGTTACTAAGATTTTCAAAGACTCCAGCTTAGGTTTCCTCATTGAACTAACCCATATTCACCCTGTAGTGTCTAGAAAATAGCTTCTAATTTATTCTCAAACTCTGAATATGTTTTTTCACTTTTGATGCAGAAGTACTTTACTTTTGAAAGACAGGCATTGGTTGTTTGTGCGTGACAGAGGTGAACAGGAATTGCCAAGTGCACGGTGAGTGATGCTGTGGGCAGTGCAGGCTGGCGAGCTGCAGTGGGATAATCCCAGCTGGGCCCTAGCACATTCCCTGTTTGTTGTTTGCCAGGACACAGGTCACACTGGGTGCCACAACCTGCAGTCCCAACCCCACGGGCCCCTGTCTGCCCTGGGAGGGTGGCACACAGCCAGGACTTACCATGGGAGAATAAAACTTCCCTCAGCTGAAAGTGAGGAGACTTGTAATGTACAAGCAGTTGCCCAATAGCTGTTGGACTCTCCTGGTGTTATCTGGATTGTAGGCACAGCCAGATTTGCCCTTCTTCATGACTTGTTACCACGGGCAGGGACCTGTAAATCACTGCCACGGTGTTTTGGAGAGCTGACTTCAAGGGGATGATATCAGCTGGTCTCCAAAGTGCTGAGATCTTGGGCATGTAATCTTTCTCAGAAGCCTGCCTCTGTGTTCATGTTTGTGGTGAGAGGGGAAGCACAGTCCAGTACTGTGTACTATGGACCACAGTCCAGTAAGCGACTGGAAAAACTCCAGGCAGGTAAAAACCAGGAAACCACATGCCCACATAAATTGCCATGCCCTTATTAATTGGTATGTGATATTACAGAGCAACCAAAGCTGTGAAATTTAGGAAATTTGTTTGTGTAAAATTCCACATATGAAAGAGAACCTCACATACATTTTTTAGGAACAACATTCAAGAAATGAAGGAATAGCAAATTTGGTGGGTTTTGCAACCTGAAAAAACAGTATGTGGACCACAAGCTGAAGTTAGTCTTGAAGACATACCTCCAATTTTAACACTTTGGGGAATATACCTGGTTTTGCCTTGCCTGCTTAAATATGCAGGACTTTTTTAACAGAGTTGCACAGGTATGTTTTGCTTGGGGGTGAAAAAGCAGAGGTATAAGAAATTTTTTCCTAGGGTTAGAAATCCTGAAGGCAATTGTGTATTCAGTTTTCCTAGAAACAAAAATAACTTCTCATTCTACATAGGGAATGGAGAGCTACTCTACTGTAGAGAATTGCATTGTGCCAAGCTAAAAACAATTCTTTGAGCCGAGTCATTGACCAAGTGTGTTTCTTTGAGCTTTGTGAATAACTAAGCTTGCAGCTCATTAGCCAAATCAAGCCAAACAATTATTCTAAAATGTATTACTGATTGACTTAATTTGTTCAATATATTTATTTGAGATCAAGCAAAACACAGATAATCAGAATTTTAAAAAAGGTTCAGTTGCAAAGATTGTTGCAGGGTATGTTATACATGTATATATACTCTAGAAGCTAAGTTAAAATTCAGTTTGCCCTTGAAGTTTTTGCATATATTAACTCTGGACTACTATCTTAGTAGACTTACCTTTCAGAGTTGGTTTCTGTGTACAACTTTCTTATAGCTCTGACTGTTCATTCCTGAACTATATTACATGTCATTCCTGAGGTGTCTGGTTCTAAGTGTGTTGGCACACTCTTGCTTTCATGCTGAGACATTAGTATTTTGCATATTCTTTAAGTGAACTATTCTCTTCACTTCTTTCGATTTGGGAATAAATTTCTATGCATGAAGTCATTCTCATTTTCAAATTAAAGCAGGTTATACAGTGGCAATTTCTTATTAAAACAGAACTGTAAGGGTGAATTTTAATCTGGCATTTAACTTACATTGAGGTCCTTTGGTTTCATGTTTCTCAAAAATTTTATCTAATTTTCTGTCTTCACACTACCTTCAGAGAATCCATTTTCCTCTTACTGACTACATGCTATAAGAATTCAGATTAAAAGAAAATTATGTGATGCCTTGAAGTGGCTACCTGAAAACAGAGGCTACACAAGATTAAGAGAATAAAAGCAGGTAGTTATTTGAAGGACCTTCAAAGGTACACCTTGGGCAGTCAAAAGCCTCCGAGGGGCTCCACCCAAGATGCACCCTGGGTCACAGCTTTTTCACACTTTTATTAGTTTGGGCCATTTGCATACCATGCTTAATTCTCCAATTACAATCTCAGGTAGTGATGTAATTACCCCAAGTTTGCTTCCTGTGTCAAAGGCTTTAGTTTACATGTTTTGGGGCCTGGAATGAGGTGTCCTTGAAGTGCAGACCTAGAGATAGTTTCTTAGGGCTAACCAGCGTGAGAGAACAGCACCTAACAGGCTGTATGAAGTTTCAGAGTTACATACTAAGCAGTACAGGATTTGAAAAATAAAAAAGTTAAATCCTAAGGCATCAATGTATAAAAAGTTGGAACAACCTGCGTGTTCTAATATAGCAAGATAATGGATAACATTTATTAAGTACACTAATGTATCAACTCCATATCAAGAGAATGATTCTACTGGCCCAGAAAGCTGTCTTCCCTTTTATATACTAAAACCTTTCTGAATTTCTGCCTCTGATTCTCCCTTCTGCTATTTCTTTGAGGGTGGTTATTTGGTTTTGTTTTCCTTTTGTTGTTCTCTTTTATACTTAAAAGTCTGCTCAGCTCAGAAATTTGTATAGATTTCATTGAAAGAGTTTCCTGCATCCAGGTTTCTTTAACGTCTTCATTAATGCTCTGCAGGGGGATTAAGCTGTTTCAATCAAATCTGTGACACTCAGCATTCTGGCTTTAGTCTTTATCCTCATTTATCATGTTTTCTGGCCATACAAATTTTATAGGGGATCAAATATTTTGTGCAGTCAGAATAATAGATTAAAAAGCAAAACCTATTTCCCTCATGACTGAGTAAATTATATGAAAACTAAAATAAAAAGTAATATCTAAAATTACTCTCAAGCAAGTAAGAAGGATCAGCTCCCACAAAAGAACAGGCCAAAAACACCCCATGGGGAAATCAAACAAACAAGCAATCCTGAAGAGCAGTTAGTTCTAGAAAAATGTCTCTTCCCTGTCATATTGAGACAACAGAACCTCTGAAACTCCTATTTTTTGGTCATCTTGGAGTAATTATTACTGTAGAACCTCATGATATCGAAGCAAAGGTGTCATTAATCTCAGCACTGCCATGTCTGTCTGTAGAACTATAAGCACTGTGAACCACATTATTCATGACCGTCTACTGGGGTTGGGTCTAAAACATTTTTTAATGGAGTAATTTACAAAATCTATTGTTACATGACAGTGATTTCAGACAATTCATCCAAAAAGACACTTCCCAAATCAAAAAACCCTCTTAAACAGTTTATCTAGATTATCATGAGGTGACAGGGTGATTGAGAATATGATGTGGCCTCCTAACTCCCAAAAAGAAATTACTAAGGTGAGTAAAATTTCATAAGCTGAATCTGAGGAAAACACATTCATTTTCACCACCCATGTTTATGTACCTACTTGAGATGGTTTTATCCAAGTAAACAAAAAGTTTTGATGTCTGTAGTAATTTCATCTTTGCTCACAGTGAACTCTCTTTGTGCAAGGAAAGTGAACAAGTTACCAGAAGCTTTCAGTGATGACACTTAAATAAAATAATAGTGCTGATTCTGGACTTTTTGCAGAAGAGCTCAAGTGTATGAGTGACTTCTGTGATACCTCATCTTCTTTAGATATACTAAAACACTCCAAAAGCAAGGGATTAAATTGTACGTGTTTGAAAATTAATTCAGTTTTAAGAACGTGTCATTGGCTTTAAACAACAGAAATCTGAAAGAAGTCAGACCATTAGGAGTGTTTTCTGAGTTTGTCAAGAGTAACATTCTCTTGTCTCTAAATTCTGTCTGAATAGCATGCAAAGGTAAATAAATTTTGGTTTAACATGGCTTTTAAAGCCATACACACACAGCAGTGCAATGAACTCAGCTAACTGTAATAGTAGCATCAGCAAGATAAAGATAATTTCAAATCCTGGAGTAAAATTTAAGCTGAGAAACCAGCCTTGATATTTGGCCATGCTATTTACTCTGCATGCAAATCATCTCACAAGCATTTATCCCTATGAAATTGGCATGTAAAATGGGTAAATTAAGGAGAAAAATATTTAAACATGAAGTGCTCCTCCAGTTCTACCAAATACAGAGAAAAAAATGAGTCATATTACATGGTCATAATGATTTCGGTTATGAAGGGAAAGAGTAGCCCAACCCTGCTCTTTTGGCTTATTTCCCTTCTTTTTCTCCCATACACAAATACTTTTGTTGTGTATGGCATATGAAGACTTCTGCACACATTTGATCTGCTCCCCTTGCAAGGGTATATCTTGATTCTGCCTTCTCCATTATCTGATTATTTGTGAATAGCTGAAATATATTAAATTCACAGTCTGATGCACTCTTCATGGCCTTGTATGACAAAAAGGAATATAATTTTAGGTGTATGCCCCCAAAAAGCAAGAAAAATTAAAACCAGGGGGAGGCAATATTAAGACCCAGAGGCTCAAATCTTCAGTTTTGCCTAATTTTCACTGAAATAATGAAAGTGAGTTGGGTGACTCAATAAAATCTAAACAACATATCTACAAAAGCATTACACTACAAGACAAGGTCTGATTAAACCTTAAAAATGGCACAAAAATATTTAATACTCATAGCCATCCGTGACTGTGAACTGGCAAAAGTACTTTGGGTGTCAAGTTCTCTCATCTAAAAATAACTCGAGCAATTGGAGAATTTTATGTGATGATCATCAGTGTGAGACATATATTGAGTTTACTGAACAGTCTGCTTTCTGCCCTTTAGTCTTCTTGCCCTCTCATACAAGCCAGAAACTCACATAAATAAATTGGCAAAGACTTGGCTCAAAATATAACAGCTGTGTGTATTTTTACACATTCTATTTAAGGGAGATAGGAAGGAAAGTAGATGCTTGTATTTTCAGGGTCAATTAAGAAGAAGAGCTTCCTAAGAGAAAATCTAGTATATTCCAGTCCATTTATTGTGATTTAGCTTTTTATGTAAGGGAAGAGAACATAATTTCAGTAGATTTAACACATTTATTCAGAATCTTTGCTTATTCTCCTGAAATGTAGCCTACAGTTTTCTGGATGTTCATCTTTTTTGGTAAGGAAAAAGGGCTAATTTCTCAGACTGTGGAACAGACAGAAGAAATCCCCCTTGCTCCAATGTGAGATTGGATTATACATTATAATAATGAGAGAAAGTTTGTAAACTAAGGTTGTAAAATGTTCAGCTCTCCACAGTGCTATTTATCTAGCAAAACAACAATAGGCACATTGCAGTTCAGTCACCAGACCAGAGACAGTAAAATTCAGAACAGAGTTTTGTTAGCTTTATAGCAGACGTGAAAAATCTAATGCTAATGTAGGTAAAAGTAAAAATTTTAAAAAGTAAAAAGAACCTAATTATGTGCAATTTGTGTTGTTTATTACCAGTGGTCATAGTAATGAGGCTAAAGAGAAAAACATAAGTAAATAAGTACAACAGGAAAAAGCCCACTAATTTTCCTCTTATCACTATGTGATTTTGCTGGGGCTGAGGTACCTGGCTGGATAAGGTGCAATTGTAATGCACACCTGCACATAGGTGTGGGCAGGTTTGAGCAGGGAAGGTGGAAAGGCTTGGTTCTTACAGCTGGTCACAGAACAGAGCAGACATCTCAGCTGCTGGGTGAAGGGAGAGCCCTGGTGATGACTGTGCTGTGACTACTCTGGCCATGTTTATCCTCTTGGAGGAAACAGCTCCAGTGTGCCCATCATAGGACACTTAGGGGGAAAACACACTAAGTGATATAAATAGAGGAGATCAAGACTCACAATGTCAATTGGTTCAACTAAATTAGTGTCTACAAACTGAAGTACAGTGAAGTGGGCCAATGCTCTTCGCATTTTAGTAAAACATCTATTCCATTCCACTATCCCAGAGGCTGAATAAAAGCTGTTCATTCAGAGTGGCCCTGAGGCTGACTTTAGTCTTTTACACTTGCAGAGCAACATCGAAAAGGCCAATGGTTCCTTAGAGGCACATATCAAAGAAATTCAGGATTTATGCACACAAACCTTATTATTTAAAGTGCAAGTTCTGCTCTAAAAATCATTGCACAAGAAGAGCACAGAGTAAGAGGACTTAATATTTATTATTTCAAAGCATACTTTATGTTGAATATCACCTGTGTCTAAGCATCAAAAACATCTTCCTACAACCAGTTATACCAGATGCTTTCTTCCCTTCTTTTCTTAGTAAGAAATGTGCAGCTGGAGCTAATAAAAAAGATTACTGATTAAATGTATGCCAAGAAAAACTCAAGCAAACTCTTTGTAAGTTTCATTGACAAGGTTGAACAAAAAGCCTATAAAAGCAACATCTTCCTATTTCTTCTGCCCAAGATCAAGAGCAAGTGTGAATCTGCATATTTATCAACAACAAATTAACGCAATATATCAAGTTTTTTTAAATATAGATCTGATTTGATTTAGTTTTATTTGCATTTTCTTCCTTTTGTGTACTGATCAATGGTTCGGACTCTTAACATCCCTAGGGAGTTCACAGAGAGGAAAGGAGTGCAAACTTTGGGTTAGCTAGCAGGCCCTCTGTTATCAACTGTACTGAGTGCTCAAGATGCTTAGTAAGGACCTGGCTGTTGGCTGTGCAATTGCCATGATCGTAGGTAAACAAAGAACTTTCACAGATGGATGTTAAGAACTGATTAGGCTATAGAAACCTCATGCCTGCAGCTTTTTGAGAGAAGATATCTGAAAAGCAGAAGTGACATAATTTGATTTTATTGTGCTTTGGGCATACACGAGACCACACTGGAATGTTAAATCTGTGACTGGAAATTTGCACTGACATAGATCTTTCTTTTCAGAACACTTTCCTGTAGAGAAAAGCTGCGATTTTTTTTGTCAGAGAAGTATCAAAGTATGAGACACTCATGCATCAACATATATTTGGGATTCAAAGACAATGAAAAGAAGGCAGAAGAGCAGTTAGAACATGGATGTAGCTGTTAAATTATTTTATAAGTAGCTGTTAACTCTGTAAAAATGATGATGAGACTAACTTAATTTGCATGACAATTGGAATATGATTTCTCATGAGACATGTCCTAACAAACAGTACAAAGACTTGTCTGCCTGGAGATATTATTTCCTTCACCTTATTCTGCTTTGAGATTATATTATGTAAAAAGGAATTATGAAGAGCAATTTTGCAGTTTAAAGCTCATGAATTTGTATGAAAATATAGACACTCTATGGTGTCTTTGGTCAGCTTGCATCAATTGCAAGCACCTTTTTCTGTTAAGAAAAAAGTCAAAAAATAAATCTGCATTGGCAAATAGAGAAATTGCTGATGGAAGGGACAATAGCTGCTATGGCTGATGCAGAGCAGTAAGGGACAATACTGTTTGCCAATTTTTATTCCATTAGTTTTCCCCAAAAATACTTAGTAACATAATTTTGGATCTCAAAACTATTTTTAAAAGCCCATATTTAATTTTCTCCATTTATTTATTTGCTTATTTGCTTTCTTGTGTGTTTTCCAGTAGCAACATGCTTTGCAAAGTTAGCAATTTAGCTATAGAAATAGGGTGGCTTATTTGCTTAAATATGGCAGGGGGGAGTTGTAGCTCACTAGTTTTATGTGAAACAAATACCACTTTCACTCTCTAGCTGTGTCCTGTGCCACACCAATCAATGGTTAGTTACTAGTGGACAAAATTAATCATAAGTGTTCTTTTGATGTTAGGCAGATGTGGGTCTGTATCATGATGACAGGTAAATAAAACTTAATCCAAAACCCATTTAAGTTGACTGAAACATTCTTATAGAACACATTGAATTTCATCTGATGCATTACACCTGCTGAATAACCTTTATTGCTGATATTTATCAATGAAAAATTATGGTAAAGAAGAGTTATTGAGCTGCCTTTGTCTGAATGTGCATCCTGCAAAAGCACAAGCATGGTAAAAAATGAGGTATGATTATCCTGGATTCCACAATCACTGAATAAACAGTAGTGAAAGTGCTATAAAATTTGCCTGGAATGAATATCATGTATTTTTCTAGGTCAGTATATATTTATTTCTTCATAAATATCTGAAGCTAATTCTGAAATTAATAAGTGTGAATAACCTATTCACTTAAGCAACTAAAAGGACTTTATTTGTGGTACAAATGTGGCTATATATAATACATATATAATGGTACACAAAATAACATTTTATAGCAGTGATGTTAATAAAGTAATAAAATTTAAACTAGAGTTAGTTTGAGATAGCTATTTTTGTCTTTGTTCTTCTCATAAAAAAAACCCTATGGAAAGCAAGAACTGTTATTCAGTGAAACTACCCATTATTACACTCCTCAAAAATTTATTTCTAACTAGAGTAGTACAGTTTACCAATTTTGCCCTGCAACCTCTTGAAATTCTTTGAAACTGAATTTCTTTATAATAGCTGTGAAGTAGTTTCATGTAGAAGATATTTGAGAATTTTGCCCCATTCTGTTTTATAAGTTGTGTTCTTCCCATTAAACGTTATCCTTATAGACACCCACATCATTACCACTCTGAGAAACACAGTATTTTTAATATCAGGAATGAGTTCTTCACATTATACATTTGCATATATAGTATCAGTAAAAGACAAGGAAGGAAAATTATCTATTTTTACTATTGTGACTATAGAGGAAAATACTTTTACCCATTCATGAAGTGGATAAGATTTTTCTGAGTGGAGGGAAATCCTTTCCTGGTTCCTGAAATCATCAAACAGAAACACAGAAAGAGTGTTAGTATTACATGAATAAAAATAGTCATAGAAACTTGAAATAGAAAATGGGATCCTATGATTGTATAGATAAAATGAGAGGAAAAATAGGAAAGTGATAATGGAACAAAAATAAAACAATGTTAAATTCACAGAAAATTATCCCTCTTAGGTTTAGACTACCATGATGGGAAAGTAAGAAGAAGGTCAGCAGTGAAGCAGAAGAAATTATGTAAGAGTTAAACACTGGCCACGTTTCAACGAGAATACTGAAACCCCATGTAAATGTTATAACATTTTTATTAAAGCAAGTGATAAGTCTCTAATCAATTTGTGAGTTCCTTCTTTTTCCAATGACAGCTCTAGCTGTTAAGGGGCAAGGCATGGCTCAGAGACTAGGTCACATGTCAAGATATACATAAGCATGTAATGAATGGTTTGTGGAGAAATTCACTATCTTTTTACAGGCATTCAATTATTTTTCCTTAACAGGTGGCAGAGATAATGAAGATAAATAACATTTTTCTTTTTAGACATTTAGACTAATTTTTAATTAGTTTTATTAGGTGACAGATAAAGGGGGAATAGCATCAAGATTTCAGATACAATGCTTGAGTTCAAGGAGACTGGACTAGTTATTCTTTAATGGATCCTATCCTTACCAGATATTTCCTTCATGTAATCAAAAGTTGAAGACCAGAACTACAAACACACACAAACAGACACACACATAAAAGAAAAATAATATGGATGGTGATGTGATCCTTGCAACTTTGCTCTTACCTCAGAATGGATCTGTTTGCACTGACCTAGTGCCTAACTTCATCCTCTGTTCACAGAAAACTGGGAAACTTGCTTGCTATATCCATGTCAAGCTTGAGCTGTCCACTGTTATGTTAAAAATTAAACACAACACTGAAGGAGGCCTGCTGATTAGGAAGTTGGAGTTCATTCAAGTCTGGAACAAATTTTTTAGTTTCTTGAAACAATGGAGACATTAATTTAGACCGCTTATAATTCTCTTTTAATTAATATATTTAAAATGGCAACTGTGGAATTTTTTGATAGACTTGTTTGCCTTCATTTGCATGCATCATGAGACAGTAAAGGATTTATATGATATGACTTGCAGAATATAAAATCATTTATATAAAAAAGAATATATACAAGGTTAGAAATTACATTTTTTTCTTTCAACAGTCTTGTTACTTGGGTTGCTTAACACATTGCAGGATTCATTCTCACTATACTAATTGCTTGATAAGCACAGAACAATTACCTAATAGTTCTGCTTGTGGAACATGTGGTTTTAACTGCTTTTGAATTAAACAAAAAAATAAAAAGGGATTGTGGTACTTAATTCATGTCTGGAAGTCTAAGTAATTTCTGACATTTTTTTATAGAATCACAGAACATCCCAGATGGGAGGGGATCTCAAATGATCTTCCAGCCCAGGCCTTTTTGGGAAAGGGAACCTTTATGAAAATATCTACCACCCTCTTTTATTGCATCTTGAAAATCTTCAGGGATAGGGACTTTACCATGTCCCAGAAGTGGTTGTTGCAGTGAATAAATGCTCTCACACTAAGAAGTGCTCCCCACTTTTTTCTGTCCATATGGAACCTCTCCCACTTCACCGTACACCCATTTCCCCTTGTCCTCTCCATGTGGCACCTTGAGAAGAGGGAGCCTCCATCCTCTTTGAAGCTGTGGGAAGAGTTTAATGCTGTCTGTTGCAACACAATGGAGTAGGCACAGTCCTCTGGTGGAGGGCCCCAGAAATGAGTGTGGGGGCATTCCATGAGTTGGTTTATCGCCCTTTCTAAGACCTAACCACTGTTTCTCACGCCTGCATAGTTGAGCCAGCTGTGCCTTATCAAAAGGGATACATACCCTCTGGCTTGTAAATGTCCCAGTACTTTTTCCTACTCTATGGAGTAACATGCTGAAGACCAATGCCTAACCCACTTTGTACTGCAGAGCTTCAGAATAAATTTATGTCAGGTGGTCAGGTGGTCAGAGATTTATTGTCAAAATCTTGTTGCCTCTTGAGTAATTAAGATTAACATAGGAGTCAGTATTGACATTCACAAGCATTTTTTCTCAGCTGGCATACTTTCAGTGCTTTTAATTTAAATAGAAAAAAATCCTTAAAGATATTTTATGAGTGATCAGTCTCTGTGTATTAGAAATTCTGATTTTTTCCTGTCTGCAAATAATCTTCCTTTCCCTTAGACACTGTCTGATTAAATATCCTCTGTAATCAGCTTTAAAAATGGCATTGTCCTGAGCCTTCTCTTTGAAAAAACAACTTGAATACACTTACTTAAGGCAATGAGAAGCAATCAAAGCAGGAATCAATCACTTGGAAGCCATGAGCTTCTTAGACCACAGGAGGATTACAGTGTACACTGCCTTGCAATTTTTTTTTCAGTCACACAAAAGACAAGAATATAATTATGAGCAGTCACCAAGGCTTTACAAAGGACCATGTTTGACCAGCCTGGTTGTGTTCTCTCACTGCTTACATAGGCAGGAGGACAGTGGGTACCACAATCTTAGTCAAGCTTTTGACACCATATTTCATGGCCTTCTCATTGGAAGACTGCGAAAAAAGAGGCTGGAAGATTGGGCTGTTGTTAGGTTGGCATGTAACTGGCCACTAGGCTCAAAGGGTCAATATTAACTCAGTTATTACTTGACTGGTTAGAATCCAAATGCAAATGGAAATATATGGACAACATCCTGACAGGGATGGGACAGTGCAGGACCATTATTGAAAGTTATAAATATTCATCTTGACAAAGCCATATCTTATTTGATCTGTCGTTGGCTGTTAGTCTTCAGGTGGGACTTTGGGCTAGGTGACATCCGAAAGAACCAAGGAGCATTTTTATGATTTTATAATTTTATTATCCATTGATACTACATGGTGAAGCTTTCAGTTTTATGAGCCAGATGATCTTTCTCTATTATGCATTATAATCGATATGAAGTACAATCTCAAAATCACAAATTTCAAAGAGCAGTGTGCTATTTGCAAAATATTGAAAAACACCTGTCATTTCTTCTTCCTGAAAAATAAATCAACCATTCCATGAATCAACTTCTTTCATCCTAAAACTCTGGGTCTAGCAATTTAAAGTAAAATGCTTTTAAAGTAAAATGCTTTTAAAATAAAATTTTATTTACTTTTTTATAAGCTTTACTTGTGTTACTTTATTATAAGGTTTCTTTTCAGCCACTTTAGATGTTAATTGAAGAACGCCCCCCGTTATTCAGTATAAATAGCAACAGACTGTCTGATAAGGACCAGAATGTGGTGAAGGAGTAACACAGGCTGAATCACTAGATGGTCATTTAGTGTACTAACTTACATCACAGATAATGTTCAAATGAGAACCCTTAAAAATTACACACTACTTATCATAGGTAGTAATGGAAAGGTCTTATCTGGAGTTTGTAGAGAGTTTCCATTGGTCTTGTAGGGGTTTTAGTTTGGGGGTCTTTTGTTTGGTTTTTTTTGTGGGTTTTGGTGGTGGTGGTGGTTTTGGTTTGCCTGGTTGGGTTTTTTTTTGGTGGAGTTTGTTTTGGTTTTTTTAGAAAAAACATTGTTTATAAGAATCAACAGACTGTGCTGCCTAGAACCCATTGTACAGATATAAACACTAATTTTTCACCAAGCCTCTTTCTTAAACTTTCTGATGATTTTGTGTCTTTTACTTAACTGAAAATAATGATAAAGGGTGTTTTTTCAGAAAGTTTCAAGAATAGGACTAACTGAAACTCTCAATCAATGAAAACATTGAGTGTATGGATTGGTAACCTACGGGATTGTTTCAAGTAAAACAATAGTCATTATTTGGCTCAAAACCACTGTCCCTTGTTTTTCAGTTTGGCTCTGCTATTGAATAAATAGCAGAAGGATCTATCCTTCTCTCCAGCTGTAAAATGGTGTTTTGCATTGTCCCTTAGGCATTTGCATTTATGAAGAAATGCAAAGGAAATTGTAAAAAGAAAACCTTCTGCTTGAAGATTAAACTGGGATTTGCTGTCCAAGTCACCAGTAAGGAATATTGCAGGAAGGAAATTAATATACATTAAACATAGGACATTCTCTGTCCTCATGGAAATATTGCCTGCTCCAGCAGTGGGTAATCTAAATATTATTCATCTCTCATGTACTTACCAAAGAAGAAATAAATGAAAAAAGATGACAATGCTTTCATAAAGTATGTAATTCTGCTTGTTAAGGAGAAAATTTTATAGCTAATTTGTGTTTATCAGAAAAAACAGTTGCAGGTATCGCCATAGATATCATGAATTTCACAATAATTCCAAAATTACGTTTGGAAGGAAATGTAATGTTTTCTATTATTCATTTATTTTTAATTACTTTTGACATAATAAGGTCACCAATGTATTAGATAGTTTTTCTATTATTTTCTGCTTGTCTTACTGCCTCTATGTTAAGAGAAATCAGTTTACCTTAACAGGGCATGTGTGCTGTCTAGAATACATTAACTGAGCATTAGGTTGTATTTCAACAGTTAAAATGGAGGGAAGTTTTCTATATCTGTGCCACAATTTATCTTGTCAATAAACCTTCTCCTTTTTATACCTCTTGGGTCCATTATTATTTATTTATTTTATTTATTGTTTATTTATTTAACCTGGGCAGTGATTGGATTGTGAAAGACAAATAATACTGGAAATTATTTGGAAAGGATTTTAGGGGCCATGAACTTTGTTATAAAAATGATACTGTAGTAATTGAAACATATTGCAATAACTGTAACTTTGAAGCAATATATTAAAATGAAGGATCTGTTAAGTCTAGATCAGAAGTAAATGAAAGTAACATTTATCTTAACCATTTGATTAGCCATTGATTTTGTCAGGCTTTAGATTTAAAACCAGCAAGTTATTACTTGCAAGAAGCAATTACAAGAAGTTATTACAAGAAAGTGACAGAGCTGAAGTGTTAGTTTCAGCCGTGCAACACTACCGATATTCAGCAGCCTGTTTTTAAAATCATTACAGTACTGCTAGCACTTAACCTAAACCTCCCTCAGCTGCTCTCTGACATACTACTTCCAGTGAAAATCACAGCTTCAGACTACTTCAACACTTGCTGCACTTACAGAGAAAATTCACAGTCTTTGATTATTTCATACTTTGAAATAAAACAGACTGGGGTTTGGTTTTGGGGATTTTTGTTTAGTTTTTCTTTTTTTGGGAGGGATGTAAGATTTATATGGGGGTCAGGGGTTTGTTTTGCTTTTTTGTGTTTGGGAGTTTGGGGGCTTTGAAAAAAAAAGGAAAAAGGAAGAAAGAAACCACACAGAGGGCACAAAAGAGCAGATATTCCAGACTTGGCTTGGTGCTACCCATGTCATAGTGAGCTATGGTAAGACTGAAACTGACATTCTCTTTCAGTCGGTGCTACAAGGTTCTTCTGAATTGATTCTAGCATTATGAATACAATTATCAGTACTGCTGCTACTGATTTGCTGTATTGAAAGTCACTAAGAATGGAACCTTTCCTATCTCTTTCAGATAGCATTTTGAATTGGCAAGTCTTTTGACAGACCCCAACCTACCTAAAGCCTTTGTTTTCCTTCCATTATTAACATATAGGCAAAGCATATGCTTTGGGGAAATGATAATTTCATTCCCAGTTCTTTTGTTCCTCTTAATTAAGGGTAGATATCAATGCCAACAAGTAAACATGAGTTACAGTAATTGAAAACCTTTTTCTTGACTATTCCTTTATTTCAATCATACTAGTAAGATCATTGAGTGTCAGTGGTCACTACGTGATAAGAAAAAAGGTCTTGGCTAAGTACCCTCCCAAAAACACTGGTGTGTTTGTCTCCCCACAGTTAGAACATCCAACTCTCTTAATGTGTCTAAGAAGTTTTCATTGGTTAGAGCAAACACCATTAAGGACACACATTATAAGACATTTAAAAAAAATTATTTAAGGGCATAGTGGAAGTCAAAAATACACCTGATTTTTCACAGCTATTTTTGTCAGCAAAAATAATAAAGCATCAAATATGGGCAAAGTTTATGACACAGCTTGAGCCATAATAAGAACTTGGTGTTGTAGAACATTGGAATTCATTACTATATGAGAATTGGCATCCTCAGGGGTGAAGGGAGGAAGGGAGTTCAGACTAGTAATAAAGCAGGAGTTAAATCAATGGTTTATGCAGACGTGTGTGTGTATGTGTGCAGAGAAGTGTACAGATGCACACACACCAGTGTAAACCTCCAGTGGTGTATCTGCTCAGGTTGCTGCAAAACTACCAGGCTAAAGTGACAAGGGATTTTACAAGAACACCTTATTTTCTTGTTTCTGTCTAATGCCTGGAGTTTCAGTAAGATAACAAGAGGCATCTGGGGTTCTTATAATTGAGAATAAATGTGGTATCATCGAGAATTTTAAAAGCTGATTTTTTTTATCTTGTATATCAGATGTATATCATGTCTCAATTTGGAGAGAATGACTGGAGAGTGCAGCAATCCAGTTGCTATGTTAGGAACTTATGTTTAACTGTTGATAATTTTAGCATCAAAAGACATAAAATACATGTGTGCATTCAAGTGAGTGGCAGCAATGTCAAGTATTCATTTAAAACATCCTGCTAATTAGAAAATTGATTAGAAAATTGATTGATTATTACTTCTTTAACAATTTAAGAGAGCCTTGCTGTTACAAGAAAGTTCATCTTAAAAAAAACCATATTGTATATTTTCTGCAGCAATAGGAAATAATTATTAAAATGCTAAGGGTTTCTGTATTCTACCCCACAAGAACTTACTATATGCAATTGTATATTGACAGTTACAGCAACACAGAAATATTACTGGTTTACCGAGCTGAGAGTGGAATGTTGCTTAAAATGAGGATGGGCAAAGAATGAGTGATATACATACACACATACACAAAAGAAAACACATATTTGATATTGCACAACAATTAATTACAACAATTAAAACATGGCTGTGATTTGTCAGTGTGGAAAGAAAAGCAGAAAATTACAGATGAAAGCTTGGAAATCTTCAACTCTTTGCCTGGTAGCCCTGATTCTATAAAAAAAAAGAAGAAAGAGAAATGTCTAAAATCTCATTCTAGTTCACTAGTAATTTCCCTGGTGTGAGAATAAGTAAATGAAACTAACTGGAAAAGCAAGTGAGATATTTAATGCTGTTGTAAAATTCATGTTGGTGAGAAATTTCATTAGCTATTATAAAGATATCAGGGAACAGCTGGCTGTAGTTGCTGCTATGTTGCTATTAAGGCTACTTCAAATTATATTGAGGTAAAAACATTAATCACACTACTGGCATGCACATGTTTTTGGTAAAGAAGACTTAATGGAAAAACAAAAAGGAAGTATTTTTCTATTGGCAGATCAGGATGTGAACTTTATCTGAAAAATTGTCAACTCATAGGAGCCTTAAGTTTAAAATTTTATTGGATCTCTCTGGGATGGAGTTAACTTCACCCTTAGCAGACCTTATCGTACTGTCATATGTATTTGCAGCAAGAATGCTGTGAATGACACACCAGTGCTTTGGCAGCTACTGAGCTGTGCTTGTTCAGCCTCCATTCTCTCTTTTGCAACCCCACAAAGGCTGGATGTGGGAAAGAGGCTTGGAGGGCATCAGAGGGATATTCCATGCCGCATGGTGTTGAGGTCGGAAAGAAGAGACAAGAGACCAGGGGAGAGGGAGGCATTTCTAATTAAGGTGATTGTCTTCAGAAGCAACTGGTACATGTGTTGGAGCCCTGCTTCCCACGCTGGACATCACCATCTGAATGGAACTAGAGAATAGACCTTGCTAATTTGCTTGCTTTCCATGCACATCCTTTGCTTTTTCTCATTAAACTGCCCTCATTGCAATCCATGTGTTTTTTCATCTTATTTTCTCCCCCATGTCCTGCTTAGGAGGGGGAGTTAGAGATTTTCTTGGCGGACACCTGGTGGCCTGCCAAGGTCAACCCACCACAGTCCTTTCCTGGCATTCTATGTGAGGCAGTTTTGAATTTGTAAATACAATAGTTATTAATTGTCAGGCTTGTTTGAGGGTCACAGAGTTTAATTGCTGCACTGCTCAGCTCTTTATTTTGCTGAGCTTGGAAACATGCTAATAGAAACCATGGCTATGTGCTTTGCCCTGGCATTGATGCCTGGCTGTGCTGGGGTAACTTTGTTATGGGCGTGATGAGAGCACATCTCCTTCTCCTTATTCAGGACAGATGTAGGTATTTTTGATGCTCGGGCTCCTGAGGCCCTTGATCACTTTCAGGTGAGTTGTTAATATTATTAACACTGTCAGCTTATTGTCAGATTCCCGAATCCGGTGTCACCCTGGTGTAAGAGGGCACAGATTTGGGGAGAGAGGAAAGCCAAACCTTGCCATTGGGAAGTTGGTCCCTGTGTGGCAGGGTGTGTGGAAGTATTTGGGTGAGTGTTTCAGGCAGTTATCACCTCACAAAGACTGGGATATGATATCTGAACAAGCAAGTAACCTCTGTGAATTTATGCACTACATGGTAGAAGGGCATCTTCCCTACCCCAAAAAACCTCAGCAGCTTCAAGCACCATTTTGGGGCTTTGCCCATGTCTGTTGAGCTAAAGTTTAGTATTATTGGAGTGGGTGGTTAAGATAGAGACCCAGACCACCTCTGAGGGTGCCTTGACTGAGACAATGATCCAAACTACAACTAAGAACACACCAGTTGGCACAAGGACCAGTAGTCATAAAAATAGTGAAAAAGCAGAGGACATGGAGGTTGATGGATCCATGTAATTTCCCAGGGACTATGGAATTGGCAAAGAAAATGAAAAAGAGGCAACCATTTTCAGTCTCTGGAGGCTGCTCTTGTCAAACATGAAGGCAAGATATTCATTCAATGAAAACCTTGAATGTGAACTACCAAAAGAGGTGGACTACAACTGGAAAAAACATCAGGTATGTGAGAAAACTAGTGGTGCTGAAAGTCTCCTACAATGAAAACAAGGTCTCCAAAGATCTATCTGACAGGCTGTGTGCACAGGCCATGTGGAGGAAGATAGTCCACAATGTGCCAGCTACCAAACAATTTAAAAACAATATTGCCTAGATTTGGATAGACTGTCTATGGAAAGGGCATCTTCCTGGCTCTGAAACCTTGAAAAAAAGCTCTCTCCTTTCTTTTGCCCTGGGACAGCATCTTGGCTGTCAGGGCTGCCCTATGGAGACCTGGTGAGAGAGAAGGTGAGTCCCAGACACATGCTGCATGGCACTCTCTGGTTCTTCCTGTAGGACCAGCTGGAGAACTTGAGGAAGTAGGATGGCATACACATCTTTAACCTGGAAGCCTGGGTATAAAAATTCAGGGGGAAGACATCTGCTAAGAAGGGGCCACTCAAGAAACCCATCAGTTTAATTTTGCTGTTGAGACATAAAAAAGCAACCCAAAATGACAATCCAGATGCAGAAAAAACTTACTGAGGATTCTGGTGAAGAGACCTTTGGTCTGGCAGTGCAAGGGTTGGACAGTGGCTATGAATGGGAATACAGGGTTTCCATCTTTGAGCAGGAGGAGGAAAGGCATGAGTGGGAATACTAAACTGTGTGGGTTCTGTGCATATGAGATGCACAGAAGCAAAAGCCTTTTTTAGGCACAGGTGCACAGGATATACAGATACAATCCGGATTCCATGTATTCCTGGCATAGACTGCTGCAGGAAAGGGTACTTCAAAGATCCAAGTTATCAATGAGTTTTTGGTATAGCCACCGACAGTACAGAGAAGATTGAACAGCTGTCCATCTTCCCTTACCTCTTGGAAAATCCCTCTGTTGTGGTCATGCTGTGAATTAAAGAACAGCAAGGGCCTGTTGCCATCACGATGAGGCACCAGTGGCAATGTCACACTGTAGAAGACTTTCTGATTCCCGTCATGACTTCATTCATTAGCTGGAGTGCCAAAATGATCAGCAGGACTTGCTCACCCTTTAGTAGTCCCATATGGCCAGTGAAAAATTCTGGTGGGGGTTGAGGTTAACTGTGGACTGTTGTGGCCTCACTGAAGTCATGCCATGGCTAAGTGCTGTTGTACCACACATGCCAGAGCTCTAACAGGAATTCTGCCAATTTGTATGCTATGATTGATGCTGTCTACGTGTTTTTCCAAATTCCTTTGACAGCTGAGTGCAAGCCATTCTTTGCTTTTACATGGAGTGGTTTCTGATACACCCTGAACTCGCTGTCCAAGGGGTACACGTACAGTCCCACCACTTGTCATGGAGCAATTCTACCTGCACTGGAATAGAGGAGTCAAAACAGCTAGCAGAAGGAAAAATCCAACAAAACCCACCTGTGTTAATCAGTTTATAAATCTGCTCTTTTTTCTTTATGATCTAGCTTCAAAAATATCATAGACTTGAGGCTTTTGGCAGGATCTTAAAAGTTACTATCCATTTATCCGAAAAAGATATTAGGATGTTGTGCTGGTCTTAGTTGGGATAGAGCTGACTTTCTTCACAGCAGCCTTTATGGTTCTGTGTTCTGGATTTGTACTGGAAACAGTGTTGATAACCCAGGGATGTTTTCATTACTGCTGAGCATTGCTTATATGATGACACAACTTTTCGCACTTTTTTCATTCTTTTCCCATCTCACTGGGGGTATGTGAGTGAGCAGCTGTGTGGGGCTTGGTTGCTGGCCTGGTTTAAACCCTGACAGATGAACCTACAGAAGAGCTCAGTGTCATGGGAGAAGCAGGCACAGGGATCTGAGAAAGGTTGTTATGCTGCTTTCTCTTAGCCTGAGATAGCACAATTGTTTTTTCACAGCACTTCTTTAAAAAGCAGATATGGTCGTAATGGATAATCCAGTAGTGTGGGTCTCAGTTATGTCTGTTTCTTCATTTAATTTCAGTAATAATAATTGTTATAAAGTCGAGCCCAGGAAGGAGGGAGGGGTTGAGAGAAAGTGTTTTTAACATTTTTTTTTTCTCATTATCCTGTTCTGATCTAATTGAAATTCAATTAATTTTCACAAGCTGGGTCTGTTTTGCCCATGACTTTAAGTGGTGAGTGATTTCTCCCTGTCTTTGTCTCAGCCCCTGGGCATTTAACATTTAACATTTAACATTTTTTCTCACCTGTCCACTGGGGAGGGGAGGGTTAAGGCACCTTTGGTAGGCACCAGGCATCCAGGCAAAGTCAAACCAGCACAAAATTATAGAACATTAATGTATACTAAGAATCAATTAAAACAAAAAATCTGTTTTCTTGGTGTCAGTAACCTAGTCAAGCAGATATTTTTTTTATTCGGAAAATAAAAAAAAAAATCTGGCTATTAGTATGTCTGGGTCATGACTATTAATGTGTCATGACTGTAGGGGTGACACTAAGCTGAAGTGGAAGATATTCTGCCTTGGATTGTTTATTCAACATTTTAGTACTCTTTATTTATTTTGACATTCAGTCCAAATTTAGAATCAATTCATATGCTTTTAAAATGTAAATATTAGCCAGAGTGTCTCAGCATTTCACAACTAAAATAGGAAAGTTTGACATGTTATAACTTTGGAAAGGATTAAATTTTGATATATCCATTTTTTCTCTTGAGGTAACATTTTAGAAGTTCTTTGATAAGCATGTATTTAGGAATTTCTGTTTTGCATATTTGCAAGTAGATTTCATTACAGTCCTAGCAACTTTGGCACATTGGATGTGGAGGATTTTCCATGTAACTGCTTCCTGGAAAAGCAATTCACTCATTATCGAGCCTGAGAGCTAGGAAACCAGCATGTTAGTGAGGGTTTGGTGAGGCTCTGCGTTAAATTCAGAGGGTTTTCTTGGAGAGGATGAGTATCTTGGATGACTTGATGGAGCAAAGAAGAGGCTCAGGACACAGTCTAAAGTTCACAAATTGCCACCATTGTAAAGCAACATTTGCATGATATGCTTTTTAAACATTATTATAATAATATAGATAGTTTGTATCATATTCATTAAGTTTGAAAGAAGCAAAAAAATCTTCCCTGAATATAATTTGTTCCTGGGATTCTAACTCATTAGCATTGCAACTCCATATTTTGAAATTATGACCTAGACATATACGATCAATAATCTCAATCTTGGCTTCTTAAAACAAGAGGTTGAAACTGTGCTTTCTGTGAACACATTTAGTTCAATGTCTATGTTTTCCCTTTGGGAGTTCTTTTCTTCACTTAAGCTTTCTATTACTACAAACTGCTATGTCCCTGAGAGGGAAAAAGTGTGTAATTTCACATATGCAAGCAATAACCAAAAAAGCAATTATCAGTCATGAAATAATGCAATTTAAGAGTGTAATGAATCAGTGCATACAGAATACTGGATAAAACAGTTTAAATAATTTATAGAACGAAATAAGCAGATCCTATGCCATGAAGTACTGGATGATCTCTCCAGACATGCATAAACACATTATCCCTGATCATAGCCAAGCATGATTCATGATAAAAGCCTTTATCCAAATTTCCAGTGAGTGGTTATTTAATTCATTCTCCAGTAAACAAAAAAAATACAAAGTGAAAAATTAGTAAGAAAATAATTTTCTTACTAATGCTAGTGCTAAAAAAGAACTTCAGTTCATATTAAAGTAATGCTTTAAGCTTATATTTTGCTATATTCAAATGGTTTATAAAAATGCATGTTTTGAGGAAGCAAGTCATACAAATCTTCTTATGAGCTGTATCACAAAATAGCAAGTCTATTTGAAATTTTTTGGTCTTATACATGCATTGTTTCTATTGTTGGAGGAGATCAACTCACATATTTAAGATCTGTCCTCTTTAAGAATTCCCTTTTTTTTTTTTGTGTCAATATAACCATTATTTATTGGCTATAACTTTTTAAGGTGTACATAAAAGTAAACAAATCACTCTTTTAAACTAAGTGCTGTTCTATTTAAATCAATGGGACATCAAGCAGAAGAAAGAATGGTCAATGAGAGAGGAAAGAAAACAAAAGTTTCCTCCATCTTCCACAATTTAAATAGAAAAATGCACATCTTAAGTGACAAAATATCTAAAATAAAATGTATATGACTTGAAAAAAAATATTTCTTAATTAAAATTTTCAAGAAAAATTCTTGAATGGAAGTTTCACTTACTGAGCAGGTTTAATTGCATAATGTTATTTGCTGAGCTTATATATTTTTGTTTGGTTGTTAATACCTATGTTAGGTATTCTACAAGATTTTGCAGATAATTAAGACATGGTAAAATCTGCAACTTTTGGATATTTGTGTTTGCTCTCACATTTTTAATGGGTGCTCAGTGGAACAGTTACAGTGGGTTCTTTCCTTTAGAATATAATATATAATATTATATATAATATAATATAATATAATATAATATAATATAATATAATATAATATAATATAATATAATATAATATAATATAATATAATATAATATAATATAATATAATATAATATAATATAATATAATATAATATAATATAATATAATAATAATATAATATAATATAATATAATATAATATAATATAATATAATATAATATAATATAATATAATTATAATATAATATTAATATAATATAATAAATATAATATAATATATATAATATAATAAATATTATTATAAAAAATTTATAAATTTATAAATTTATAAATTATAAAAAATAATATAATATAATATAATATAATATAATATAATTATAATATAATATAAATAATATAATATAATATAATAATAATATAAATAATATAATATAATATAATATAATATAAATAAATATTAATATAATATAATATATATAATTATAATATAAATAATATAATATCAATATAATATAATATAATATAATATAATATAATATAATATAATATAATATAATATAATATAATATAATATAATATAATATAATATAATATAATATTCCTTTAGAATATTATATACAATAGATAATATTCAAAGTGGATTTCTTTTACTGTTTCTGAAAAGAGTTGCAAATGTCAGTATTATTAATTTACTAGCAACTAAAGCTGTTTTCCAAACTTAAGCATAGGTCATAATAAACAACTCTTTAGCTGCCTAAAAAGGAAATTTTTATACAGTGAGTAGCTTTTCTGGAGAAGACTCATATTGCTCCATAGTGCTTGAAATATTAATAAGGGCTAATCTGTAAACAGTTCTATGTCTAAAATTATGAGTGAAAAAAAAAATTAAAAAGCTAAAAATCCCAAAGGTGAAACATTTATTGATATTAACAAGGAAGGATGATCTAAGTGGAAAATGAAAAAGAAAGCCTCTTGAAAGGCATGGGAGAGATCTAGAGATGCCGGGGTTCAGAATTACTGGAAGAGTGCTTAACACTTAAGGACTGCAATTTACATTGCACATTACATTAGGCTACACATACATGTTTATTCTATCTTGAGCAGTCAGATATCTTCAAAATAAAAAGAAATTGGAAACTCCGGGGTGACTTCCCGGAGAAAAGATGTGTCTTCAGGCTTTCTCGTACATCCTGAAAGAAGATGAAAGAAGGTCCTGAAGATCTCCAGGTCAGTATCTGAAGATACTGTTCATGTCTTTGAGATGGCTGAAGGTATGCAAGTCACCTAGCAAACAAAATGAAGAAATTTGAAAAGTTTTATAATGTGGGAGAAAAAATTTTCTACCCTTGCACAAGAACTTTATGACTTTTGGGAGATGTTTGTTTAAACATTTAAAAAAATCAACATCCCAAACATAAAACTGTCATACAAATATATAAAAAATAAGCTGAAGGAGTCAGAAATGCAGTTGTGCAGTCCTTGTGAATCTTTAATGCAGCATCAGAGTCGCATCTCAGAGCCTGAAAATGAAGATTTGGAGAATTCTGTGATGACAGATCACAAGGCTCTGGAATTGGACATTCTTTGAATAGTAGAAGAATAGTAAGACCATAAAAATGCAAGCTGGTTTTTATGATTTTTCTCTTGAAAAAAGACCCCAAATTCAATGTTCTGTCTAATGACAAATTCTGTGTTCTGTCAATTCTATATTCCATAATTCTTCTTTATAAACACCTAAGACATGATCTGGTATCTGTCACAAAATAAATATTTTTGTATTTCACAAAGTAAATAAACATTTCTAAAGGTTACATGAAAGAGCATCCCAGAGAGATATATTCTTCCACATCTCTTTTTTTCCCCATTTGTGCTGGAGAACTCTAAAAGAGCATGGAAATATTGATGCTGAAAAAAAGGCAGTATTTTGTAAATTGGGAGGATTAGGAATCCTTTGGATTGCAAGTTGCTGCACTTTGGAAATGATTCACCCTATAACTTCTTTTTTTTCTTCCAGCCTGTACGTACACTCATCTCAGGTTAATCAGTTTCCGAAGAGAACTCTGTTCTGCCAGATTAAATTAAAACCCAAATCTTTTTCCTTTAAGATTTTTGCAAATAAGTTTTGCTATCATGTAGTAGAAGAGTGTTTTGGTGGTAAATAATTCTGTTTAGGTTTCATTGTATCTTTCAAGTATATTTTCTAAATTTTCAAGTTCATTTTTTCTCAAGATAAAAGGGTATTTTTAGCTAGCAGAAACTATATAAAGGCTTCTCATGAATTTTTTTTTTTTTTTACTTTGAGATATGTTTTTAAAGTATCTTGTCTGTATGAAGCAAACTACCTCCTTTTTGTACACTGGAGCAATCTCACTCAGTTTTTGGATACAGGTAAATTAGGGACAAGAAGACTTAAGTGCAAAAAGTCATAGTACTGTGAGAGTAATTGCAGTTATTGATATCTGACTTGCCACTTATTCAGCTGATTATTCATTTATCAATTTATACTTGATCCTTACTTTATCTTCAGAAAAATATTAAAGGCTTGGGGGTTACATTGATAAAACATGGAGGGGGGAGAAGAAAATTGATTGTGCTTTGAAATTTATCATTACAAATCGTATTTTAAATAGCATTTCTTTAAATATGTTAAGTAATGTCTTATTCTGTCAGTTTTTATCAATGTATAAAATGTCATAGTATATGTACTGTATTCAAGGTATTTTTCTTTAAGTCCAGTACTTCTATTCTGAATGTATACTGTAATCACTGTGTGCACATAATTATTCCTTATACATATCTTTGCTTGTTATTCTCTTGAGAACTTACATAATAATGAAATTCGATATGATAAATCTTGAAAATAGAAATCATTGTGTGTATGGGTGTGTGGTTACTACTCTGTAAGTTTTGACCTTTATTTTTTTGATTTTACTTGTGGAAATTCACATAATCAGGCTATCATTCCTGCCATTAGACTTTCTCATTCTCATTTTGTTCTAAAAAATATGATTCTGAATAAATTCTACCAGCAGGCATGACATTTTTCACTTTTCTTTTTGCTTATTTGATCTTTGTTTCCTCTTCATTATTCTGGTCAGTTAGATTTTCATATTTTAAAATGTTAGATTTTCTTGAAGGAAGCAAGTATATTATAGTAATTTTAAATGTCATTACAAAACATGAACATGTTTGGACCCTAATCAATCATTTTTATTTTTACTTTTATGCAGTATTCTTTCATGTAAGGAGAAAAAGAACAGAGGACAAAGCAAATATTTGGGCAGAGTACATTTTAGCATCAGCAAGGTGAAAGGATTCAGGGTGACACTGCCATTTGTGGTGGTAATATCAGAGACCAGTACGACATTTTAAAAGTAACTATTGTTCACAGTATTCTAGAAAGGGCTGCTCTGGCCAGAGGACTCATCAGTTCTGTGGACTTGCTTGCTGCATACTTCTTTCCTACCATCCTATCTAGGCAGTGTTTAGTGACTCACATGATTTTGAGAGAGCTTCTTTGAATGACCAGTGAAGAAACTCAGGGCTGAACTGAAAAACTGGGAGTGGAGGAAAGATTTTTTCCATCCAAGTTCTCATGAATCCGTCTCTATTTCTCTTAAGGAAGAAAGAATAATTTTAAGAATTCCTTCTTTATGAAACTGAAATTTTTAATTATTCTGAATAAAGCACATTACTTGTAGTGAAAAAAAATTAACAAATGCAAACCTAGTAAGAAAAGAAAGAAACAGGAGAAGGGAATGACCAGCCAAGTTTTGAGGTTTGTCTGAAAAATGTTCAAAGAGAAGGATTTGTTTTGGGTTTAGACAGCTGCCTAGTGTACAGGAGACTTGTATTTATGCCACATCTCTGTCCACACACACAGGAAGAGGACTGAAATAATCAGATTAGATGGTATTTTGGGCTGAATTACTCAGTCTATTTTATTAACATTGTTCTATTCTGGATATTATTATATTTTTTGTATAGTACTTCAATATTAATTGGACCAGAGACTTGCACACAATTATCTTGACTGATATTCCTGGGAAAAAGAGAGGCTTTCTGGTTTGGAGTTTTGTGTTTTGTTTTGTATTCCATCATATATCTTGAAATCAAATTCAATGTCTTAAAAAAGAAGAAGTAGACATGATTGCAGGTCAAGCTACTTTCCCAGTGTCACTGAAGCATGCTAATCTCAGTAAACAACCTGTCAGAATGCCAACAACTCCAAAGAGACTTTGGCTTAATGCAGTTGATTTCATTCTAGAAAGTACTGAACAAACCTGAAAAGGTAACATGATTTGAGAGATGCTTAACAGGAAACCCAGGATCATGCATACTGTCAAAAGCAGCACACAGAATAAAGACTGAATGCTACATAAGCAGAATATTAGTCTATTCTACCTTTTATTTCCCCCTCATGCAGTGTTTTATTACTTCTAGTGACCAATTTAAATTCTGATTTATTTTAAATCAGTAACTTGCTCTTATCTTGCCAGGACAAACATCTGTCTAGGTGAAGCCAAGAAGGGTGTGAGTATATGATTAGTGTCACTAGGCCCTACACCACGTATTAAGTTCAATTCCTTTCCAAATCTTTAGAACTTCCCCACTCGTTCCTGATCCCGGTCCTTTCTTCTACCGTCCCTATTAGGAGGTCAGCTGTTATGAATGTGTGGCTTAACTTTCTCCTGCTCCATGCAAGGATGTTTAGTCTGAATTCAACACCAACATCATTTGTTTCTTCTCTTCAAGTGCAGAGTGAAGCAGTTCTCTTCAATTCCTAATGAAGCCTCCAACGAGGCAGTGAGGGGTGAATAATACCAGCGTGGTTCATCATTCACCAACATCCAAATATCCATTTTCTCTCTTATTTTCTTTTATAATAGCTGTGTGTGGGTACTGCATCTTTATAAGAAACGTTCTCAGATCCGCCAATAGATGGGGCTACAGATTCTAGGCTTTTAATGGCATTTTCAGATTTGCTTTTACTTTGTTTCCCAAGGTTAATAAAAATTATGATCATTTACTCCCTATTACCTTCTACTAGATATATTTCCTTCTGTATAGTGAGTATTATTTCAAGGATTTAATTTGTCTGGCTTCTTTATTTTTTTTTTTTTTTTTAAATAATAAGAGGTCCTGATAAAAACTAAAATCTATTTTTTGTGTTTAAGCTCCTTAACCAGATTTGAACCTTAGAATAAAATTAACTACTAAAACCATCACAATATTATTCTTTAACTTTAACTTTGTATACTCATCTCATTCTTCTATTAACTCTATGAAGCCCACACTACTTTTTGTCACTTTGTAATTATATCCCAACACAGATCTGATACATAAAGAAAAATAATTTTCTCATCTGATACTTCGGTATTTAAAATAAGTGTGTCCTCATGTGCAAAGCTCTCCAAACTTCATTAGTTTCTCCAGTCTGCACAGTCTGCTTTTCCTTTATTTTATGATTGAAGCTATGGAGCTCATGGTGCCTCTTTGTGTCTTCTACATTGTGGGAATCCAGAGTGCAGTGAATATTCTCTGCCTGTTTTGAAGAACTTAACCCCCCTGAACAATTCTGTTTTTGACCTTTTTCCATGGAGAAAACTGACTACTCTCTGGGAAGAATTAAAATCTATACAGGTGATAGAATATGATGTAAGGATGTCACAGGGTGAAGAATTTAGAAGTTTTAGGTTTGTTAATGTAGTAAATAGATAAATAGTAAAAGTTCCAAGATGGAGGAGACCTTTAACCTCCGTCTTTCTTCTTCTAGCCCCCATATTGTGCAGCAAAAGTAGTTTAGGATGATTGGATGAAAGTTCCGCAGTTCCGGCCTGCGTGTCAGAGTGATTTACTGAACACTGGAGGAAAAGTAAAAATATCTGTAGTTTCAAGTCTTTATTGGTTAATTTACCTTTAAAAGAGCTGTGAAATCTTGATACGGGGCATTCTCTTGCCATGTTCTGCTCTGCTATGTCTTCTCTGTGCTGGTAGCTGATAACACTAAAATAAACAACTATCTGAAGAAGCAACTAACGCAAGTTTGCCTCATCTGTCTACTGAACTCCTTGCAAGGACTCTAAAATCCTCTCTCATCAGGAGAGGCTGATTTATGGCATGGTATGTGTCACTACGTGATGATGTAACATTTCACAACATGTTGATTTTAACTTAGTCAGTTACTGTAAAATGTAACTTGTGGTGTCCAACCGTATCACTTGCAGAAAATGATTGCAAATTATGTTCCTCTCTTAGAGGGATAGAATTATGTAATTAAAGGTTGCACACTGTTTCTATGTAAGGTAATTTTTATTTTCTCTTTGGACAGTTCACTTGCTAACTACTAATAGAAATTATGTATCTGAAATTTTTAGTCTTGAAAGCCTGTATGCTAGAGAGTCCTCTGAGTTAGTGAGAAGAAACAATGGTAGGCAGTTTCTATAACAGAAGTTGAAGATGTTGCAAAATTCAAGTAACTACAAAGTTCTTTTAAGGTCAGATGTTTTTTATAAATGATACTAAGTTCTGGTCAAGAACACTTAAACTTATTTTTAACAGTTCTCGACACTTTTGGATATTTAATAAAAGGCTTGAATTCCTAATGTTTTCTTCTACACTGCTGTTAGTTTTCCTGGAGATTGTTGGAGAACAATGTCTTTGATTTTAATGCTCATTATAGGAATTAAATAATTTGTAGGAAATAAAAAGGGTGGATTTAGACACCTGCAGATATGTGCTGTGTACATAGGCCCCTATTTCTCACAAAAACTCTTTGAAATGGAGTTATAAAGAAGACTACTCAACTGAATATAAAATTCCAAAATATGCGTTACAGAAATGTTACCCAAGCAAGTAACAGAAGAATACAAGTCAAGTTTTTTAATCAAATACTGGTTTCTGAAGCACTTGCAAAGAAATTCAATATGAGAAATAGTTTTGAGAATCAATTTATTTACTGAATTCAGTTGTAGAGTGAATTTCAAGGAAATAATTCATCTCTATCTGTTTCTCTATGACGTCCATAATACTATTAAAACCACTGTATTTGAGCTGGTACTACAAATGGCTTAAAAATTGAACAAGTATGTAAGTAATTTATATGCTAGGTTCACACAATGACATAAAAGAAAATATTTCATCTGTCAAGGAAATATGTATATTGCCAGTAAATACAAGATATGAGATTCACCACATTTTCCTCAAAGAGTTCTTAATCATATTTTCTGCCCAAAGGGACATTACATTTTTTGCCCATGGTGTGAGACTATGGCTTATTTTCTTGCAGAGTCTCGGACAGGGAGGGTGGAAGCTTAAGTACAAAAAAAAAAGTAGAATTAAATCTTTGTTATTCTGACCTTCTGCCAGACTTTTTTGTGTTTACCCTCACAACCATACTATAATTAACTTTGTTCTTCCCCAAAAATAATGGCTGAAAATTGTTAAGATACTACATTTCAGAAATTATAATTTAATTTCTGTCTTTTAGTAAAGGCTCCTCAGATCTTTTTAGAACCCTTTGGAAGTACTTTAGGCATCAATTAGGGAAACTTCCACAAATTCTGTCTCCACTACAAGACTGGTAAGACTTCAACATACAAATAGTAGTAATAAAATATAAATAAAGAGATCAAGCCCCTGGAGGATAAACAGAAAATTTTCCGTGAAGATACTTATCCACTGACTAAATAAAGAAAACAGAAATATTAACCAAATGCAGTACTGCTGAATCATGTTGATACTTATTGTGACAAAATAACTTAAAAATATGCATACAGGCCAGAAGGAAAACTCTGGGAAATAGTTTGGAGAAATTATTACACCACCTCTCTATGAAACTGCATGTACAAATTCCCTTTTTATACAATATGACCTAAAATAATCTTTGAAGTGTGGAATTACTAGAAATGCATGTGGTAATAAAAAGGCATAAAGATTGTATATTTTATGGCTCCCTTTGTGACTTGTCATTTCAAAATTTCCTTATATATTTGCCAGAATATTCACTAAAGAAACACACTCTAAGAAAATAGATTCTTCCCCATAATTCAAAACTCTCAAATAATTAACGTACTTGGTTTTGGAAGAATCTCCTAGAAAGTATTTACCAGTACTCAAATTTTACATTGTGATTCTTTGGGAGGAAAGGGCGACAACTTGGGCAACTTGAAAATTGTATCAGGTTCTGTAAAAATTTTGAAGAGTGACGTTGAAGTCACTCTACTAAATGTGCAGTAACTACGTCATCTGCATAAATAGCACTGGTAAACTTGAACTGTACAATTGCTGAAGCTACTTGTCCAAACAAAAAACAAAAGAAACCAAAAAAAAAAGCAAAACAAAGCAAAATAGACTAACAAACAAACAAACAAACAAAAAAACACAAAAAAGAAAAGTTGAAGACTGTGCTCAAGTCACTTATTTCATCTCACCTTCCAAAATATCTGACATTACATCAAAATTGTCTTTGGCCTGGCAGTAGCTGCTGTTTTCAGATACTTGGTTCAGGTGCTGCTTGCCCACCATTCCTACTGTAGGTCTCTTGGAGAGCCAAGGGGCAGTTTGCCTGCAGCTATGGGTGAGCATCTGTGTAACAGCTTCACCTCATCACTGCTGTGAAGATTATCCTTTGATCTGGCTATGATGACATTTCAAGGCTTTCCTCATTAAGAGAATTAGAACATATCTTTTTCTTGATCCAGATAAACACTACGAATTATTAAGAAGGTATATCACCATGGTTATTTTATTTGCTGGGAGGCCAGTACATCTGGGCTGTTTCTCAGCTTTATCTGCAGCATGTAAGGTGACTTGGTGAACAAATGTACTAAAAACAACATCCTTGGCTCCAAAGAATTAAAATCTATCCGAGATGCTTTGAAGACTGGCACTTGCTGCTTTCTTTCTAGCAGTTTAAAGACCTGAGAGACAGATTTTGAGACAAAAATGCTATGAATTAAAAAATATTTTTCTTTTACAAAAAAATAAAATCATCTAAAAAACCCCAAACCTATAAAATGGACTGATGGGATCAGCTTAATAGGATTTTACTTTCACAATATATACACCACGTTGGAAACAGTCATAATTGTGAAAAAAGCAAAGGCTATCTGAACTAAGGAGATCTGATTCTGGAAAGGAACAGGAATATAATCCAGATAATCTCTGCCATTTTTTGTCTCTACATGGACTAGAAAGAGTGGTGAGATACTTCTTGACCCTAGTATTGAAAGCGTTTACTCTGAGTATTTAAGAAATATAGAAGCATATATAAAAGGCACTGTTCAAGACTGGGGAAGAAATAAAACTCCTCTGTAAAATTAGTAGCTTTAAAATAAAATCATCTTAAACAACTTCCATGATGGAACTTATAATTGTGCCTGCTAGCTATTTTGTATTTCTGATGTAGAATTCACTCAGGAAGCTAAGTTTTATTCACTCTATTAAAATGTTAGGGATTGTGTGAGGAATAAAGTTACACACAGCTGCCTACTTCAGTCATATGTAAATCAAATACTGAGTTTTCTGGGATTTCTAAATATTAAAAAACTACAACATAGAAAAAAAAATCTAAATTATTTATAAGAAGAGTGGTTATTCTTTCTCGTAGTTATGAACATTGAAGGTTTGTGTAACTTATCTCTATAATAAGTTATGTAATGCACAAGAGAAATTCTTACATGACTGTTTCATGATGCAGTGAAGCATTAAAAAGGATCTAGTACATTAGATTTCCTGAGAGGTTTATGTACAGTTTGATATATTTTGTGGAAAATGGATTTAAAAGGTTGATTGTATTTATTTACAAAACACCTTTCAAAATAAAAGTCATACTTTGTTATCCCGAAACTTCACTTAAATGGTGCATTGATACATTTTAGTCCATTAGAAACAGGATCAGTGAAGTTAATATGCTAAAAAATTCTGTAACATAAGTGAAAATTTAAGTGGAGGTTTCTGTGCTTCATGAAGCTTATGCAATGATTCCTTCATTTTCATCTTTCTGCAGCACAACTGAGCAGCCACCTGTACCATCAAAATGGAGCAAGCTAAATGGAGTAAGGGACAACTTCCCAAACCCTTTCCCAATACACAGTGTAACCAAGTCTGCCAAAGGGAAATTTACAGGCACATTTACCTTGCCTTACTCCTTTGTCCTCACTTTGAATTTGGAGTTGTGACATTTTCATTATTTGAAGACCTCAGAAAAAAAGTATTTAAAGTACCTTGGTACAAAGAGATAAATTGTTTCTTTAATCCAATCATTGGCTTTAAATTCTCCAAAAATAGTATTTTAAGTCTTTTACAATTTTTTTTTCTTAAGGGAAATAAGTAAACCATAGTTATAAACAAAATCAGGATTCATGTAGATACGAAAAACATTTATCACAGTTTGACATTCTAATTGTACACAATATATATTATAATTTTCATGTATAGTTTTCAGACTGTAAAACTGTAATATTACTGTAATGCTTCTTAAAATTATATACCTCAAAAGACATCACCTGCTTTTTCTGCAGATGGGAAGGCTTTTCCTTTTTCCTAACTACCAAGATTGCACTGGTACTCAGGAGATAATTTTTGTCATAACAGTATGAATATCACAGTCCTTTATCCTTCTTCAAAAGTGATTTCATGCATTACTTTTACTATAATAGTGCATAACAGAGCACTCTTCTGCTGTTTTTGTACTGTTACTTCTTTTCAAAACTTTACAAGTATATAAAATCATGTGTGGATGCAAAACTCATTACATCACTTATTCAAGAATTCCTATATATATTCCACTTATGTATCTCAGTCAAGTTTTTTAAGTTCTTAATCTTGTTTTGTTCTTAACATGGATTTGAATTTTTTTTTTTAAATGAAATTCATTTTTTTCCCATGTGTATTTTTATTGAGGAGACTCCTTTAGTAATTCCTGGTGTGTGACACCAGAAAACATCTCCCAGGTCAAAAGATAACAATATTTAGTAAGTAAAGTAATAACGGTTGTCTATTTTGGCAAAGAACAGAAGGAATTCTACTTCTTTAACTTAATCTTTCAAGGCATTTCATTTTAGAAGTTTTTGAGCTTTTATTTGATTGAAGTCAGAATAATCATTTCTTTGGAAAATGAAAGAAAAATAACTTTAGTCAACCAGATAAAGTTCTGAAGTACAGATGACTATAAAATTACCTTGTAGTTACTTGAAGAAAAAATATGATGTGAAAACTCATTTTTCCCAAAGGGATTTTTTTCAATACATATTTCGTTGCCTGAAGAGAGGACTGAAAGCTGACTCAGTGTTTCCAAATATCATCAAAAGTCCACTTAATGTCTAGTAACTGTCATGATTTTAAGACTAGAAATAGATGATCCAAAATAATATGCATATATAACTTCAGTATTTGCAAGAAAGACACTCTTCATAATTAACTGTGAACAAAATAGGGTAACATACTGACAGCTGAACATCTACCCAACATCTCTGAACTGTTAAACACCCAGGCAGGACTACTGTATCAGAACCCCGAGGAATGATGAGATTGGAGTGGCTGATTTCTGGATGAATTTTCTAGACAGAAGAGAAAGAGCAGATAAATGTAGCTAACCAAAAAACACCCAAACTAAATCAACACTATAGAAAGATAGCTTCTGTTATAGGAGAAAAGGTGTATTGGTGAAAGACTTATAAAAAGACAAACACTGTTAGTATGGAAACCTTAAAGACTGCAACATTACTTTCTTCAAAAATATAATTTTTTTCAAGAATTTAACTGCTTGATGTTTATTTCCTGTGAGAATGAAAACTGCCTAGTGAATGTGTTCATACATATTGCATCTCTAAGGTCTTGACTACGAACACAGTGGATGAATGAGAAGGGCACTGCTATGCAATAGGATGACAAACTACTGTTTTTAATTTCAGCTGTATTGGTATATGCCTTTTCATTTTCTTTCTAGGAGCAAAGGATCCTACCACTGTAAACTTGATCCCTTTCTCCAGTTTTTGCACACAGGGTTAAGTATCACTAAAGGCCAGTGTGGAAGCTGCATCCATGTCAAGAAAGGCATCTCCTTGCTTTCTTCAAAGTTCACCCTTTATTTTTAATACTGCACATCAGTATTACTTCAGACTTCCATTTGGTCTCCATTTAAAGAAAATTTTGGCTAGCTGGCTGATAGTGGCCTGCCACTGGTTAGGACATTTACAGCCCAGACACATACATGTGGCACACACCTCTGAATCTTACCTTCTAAATGACACTGATCAATACCAGACCCGGTTTTCTGATAAACAATCATTGCTGTCATTGACCATGATCTGTTCTGCTCTTCTGCAGGTTTTATGACTTCATTTTCTATTTCAGCTTCCTTTTTGTGAACACTTGTCAGTTGCTGAATTTCCTAAATGTGGTGATACATTCCTCTGTGGCAGAGGAACGTGCTAACAGCCTGAGCTGCATCAAGAAAGATGAGAACTAAGTGTGGTACATAGGTTTGACATGATTTACTTTCTATATTTTCTCTCAGGTCTAAAACACTTCAGAACAAAATTTCCCTAATTATATAATTAGGAAGTCAGGCAACTGGCACTGGCTGTCAGAAGAAATGCAGTAGCCATATCAGTAGACCCTAAATCCAGGCATGGCACTCCTATCACTGTAGTATATTCCCTTCTACTTGAGTGACCATGTTCACTTGCTCCAGGCTCTTCCCAGCGCTCTTGTGAGTCCAATGTTCAATTTGGTGGTTGAAGCTTTGAAGAGTGCTTCCCGCAGGAGGGAGAGGAAAAAAAAAACATTAAAAAATTCAGTACAGAAAATGTGAAGGGCAACACTGAGGAACAGAAATAAGATATTAATTAGTCTCAAACAAAAGTACTGATATGTCAGGTACTATCATAAAGGAATGGAAACAAACCTCATTGAAATTCTAAGTAAATTGACTCAAAGAACTTCTCACCATTACTGCTGGTTTACATTCTGCCATTTCTATAAAATATGATTATTCTGTCTATCAGTTTCTAAAAATGTCCTGGCTCATGCAGTAGAGAGAAAAGCATACTTCAGCCAACCAAACCATCACTCGAGAGAGGATGGGAATGATACACTTTGTCAGTATTCCACTTTAGATACTGGCCAACAGCAAGTATCTAAGGAACTTTAACAGTTAGTTAAAGTTTTTGTTCCTGATATCCAGTGAGAACATCCAGTCCAGCTTTGTATATTTGACTGTCTATTGTCTTGGTCTTGTACTGCCAGTGACAATACTGGAATCACATTACTCATCCCGACTGCTCCAAAAAACATTGTCAAGTGATTTAGAATCAATTTCTTATTCGCACTGGACATACTGTGCAAAACTTCCAGCCTTCAGACCAACATTTCTTTTTCTATGGCTTCTGCTGTTCATAAGACACCAGGTCTTTGAGTAGTTTCCAGAAAATACAAATTAACAACATCACAATCTTCATGGCCAGTGGATTTATTACAGTGGAAGCAGCCAGGAAGCTAGCAAGTAATGCCCAGACAGAAACCAGTAATTAGGGCATCCTCCCCAGCAAAATTTCTGCTGAATCACAATCTCCAAGAATTGCTAAAAGCTTATGAATCTGAAAATCCATGAAACTGTGGTATGAATCAATACAAGCTGTATCCAAATGAATTTCCCAAATCAGCAGAAATCTCCATCCATTCCTTGCTTTTTCCAAGGGAACAGTTCGTGAATCTCTCCCTAGTTAAGACCGATTGATTACACACCTTACTATCATTATCCAGTCTTGGCAAGATAGTTCCAAAAGCTACTATTAAGAAAAAGATGAAAACCTTTATTACTTTGAGGACCCTGGAAATTAGGTTTTCCATCCATTTCCTGCCTATATATGTGTGTGTATATATATATATATATATATATATATATATGTATATATATGTGTATATATATATATATATATGTATATGTATATATACATATATATATGTATATGTATATATACATATATATATGTATATGTATATGTATATGTATGTATGTATGTAAGTATGTATGTATATGTTTTTATATATATATATATATATACATATGTTTGAAACACTCCAGCTTTATATCTTAATTAAGGCCTATCAAGATGATTGAGTTCCAGTTGGACTACAGATAAAATGGTTTCTTGAACTTCTGTGTCATCAAATGCACTATTTGAAAATTTAATCCTCGTATTGGGCACAAAGGAATTCTGTTACCTCATTTGATAGATTATATTGTTTCATTTTTCATCCTTGTTTATCCCAAATCTTTTGCTGTAAACTACTATTATCCGTTTTCTCAGGCATAAAGACTTTAAAAAAATGTAGGTTATATTCATCTTTTATGTTTCTTTCTGAGACAAAACAGAGGATTCGCTATTTATTGGATAAAAGAAAGAGTGAACAGATAAAATCTGAAATGTAAACTTGGACATACATTTAAGGTTTGAATTCTAAGACTGGAAGTAAAAATAAAGGGTAAACCACAGTTCACTGACAAGAGAGACAGTGAGAAGAAAGTTATGTGGCTGTTCTTTCCCCCAAAAGTGTTAGTACGTGAGTTTGGAGCATCAATTGTGCTAAGTTTAGTGTGAACTGTCTCTTTAGTGATGGGAGCATGTAAAAACTGACAAAGGACAAAATCATCATTATGTGAATTCTCAGTGAGAGAAAAGTCTAGGTGTTACATCTTTGCTCTTTTTACCTTTTTCTTTCACATGTAGCTTGAATCCATCATGAAAAATGTCTGTCATTTGAAACACTACCTATTAATTGCGTAATTAGAAGTGGGAGAAGATGAAAGTCAAAAGATTTCTTCACCTACTTGACTGAATTTCAAACTTATCTAATTAAAATATTTTTCTCAAATTTGGATCTGTTGAATTTATCTATTTAGTATTCAGATAACAAGAAATTTTTTAGAAATTTTACAGAGATGCTCTTGTCCTTCCCGAAAAAATATAGATGAAATACAGGTCACCCCTGTGGCCAGGAACACCAAGAGTGTTGAGGGTTGTATCAGCAATAGTGTGGCCATAAGACCAGGGCAGTGACTGCCCCCCTTTCATGGCCCCGGCGTGGCTGTGCCTCAGACACTGTGTTCAGTTTTGTCCTGCTCGCATGAAGAGAGAACTGAGTGTCTGAGGGAGCTGGGGGTGCTTAGCCTGGAGAAAAGGAGCCTTAGGGGAGACCTTATCTCTCTCTACAGCTACTGTAAAGGAGGGTGTAGCTGAGTGGCAGCAGGGCTTTTCTGCCAGGTAACAAGTGACAGGGTGAGTGGAAACAGCCTCAGATTGTACCAGGGGAGGATTAGACAGGGCATGAAATAAAAATTTCTTCACTGAAAGGGTTGTCAAGCATTGAAACTGCTCAGGGAACTGTGGACTCACCATCCCTAGAAGGGTTGCTTGTGCAAAATGTGTAGATGTGGCACTTAGGAACATGGTTTAGTGGTCGACCTGGCAGTGCTGGGTTAAAGTTTGGTGATCTTAGATGTCTTTTCCAATCTCCATGATTCTATGATTCTATGAACTGTTATTTTTCTCTAAACTTTTATATGTCAGGCTCAGCCTAAATCTTCCTTTCACACTGTGGGTGCCCTGAAATTGGTGAAAGTAACTTTGAAAGAGGATGAAAGGAACTTTGCAAGCTCCTAATAGAAGGTGCCACCACCAACCTTCGTACTATAAAGTGAACAGAGTCAATAGATGTTTGGCTGATCACTAAAGTGGTGGATGATCACTAAAGACCAATTTAAAACCGAAAAGGCTGACCCACACAATAAGTAAGTATTAAAAAAAGTAAAATATATGTCATTATTGTGGCTTGTTCTGCTGTTATATTTAGGGATTCAGGTATTATTTTACCTGTTATTATCATAAATAATACCAAAAGACGACAGTGATTCTGAATAAAATCTGCTGGTTTATAATTTAATACAGCACTCTTCAGACTAGTGTGACAGACAAATGGAAGAAGCTGGAAAGAAATTGTAGTGGTACACATGTTAACACTACACATGGCATGTAAAAAAATTGTTGGAATTAAAGATGCAGTTTTGTAATTATAGCTGGTACAAATACAATTTAGAAAATATTATTTTCATTGTGAAGATGTTTTGAGAATTCTGCCTTAATACAGGTCATTTGGGTCACTCCTACTGTTTATGAAGCAGAGGAAGAAGTATGTACAACATGATTTAGACTATTTATTGCACCTCTAGGAAAACAATACTGGTCTAAATAATATTAATGAATAAGTAATGAATGAGAGATACAGGACACAGCAACATCATGTATCAACTACGTATTCAGACTAAATTTCATGACAACAAATCAGTGGTAATCAAACTATTTAGACTACAAAACATTTTGAAATACAAAATTAATTTAAAGACTTTTTATATTTCCTATGGTTCCTTCACTCTTCAAATTTCTGGTAAAGTCTTGCTACCGTTACCATTGGTATTCTCCTCCTCTTGCTATTGAAAACTTTTGTCTGACCTCCTTCCTTTGCCATTGTCTCCTTTGTTGTGCTGGGGGTTATGCGCTAAAAATATTATAAATATTATATTATGTTAGGTCAGCTTTCTATCATGTCTATTTTAAAAGCTGGAGACTATTTGGCTATGCTGACATAGAGGAGAAGAAGATTTCAAACCCAGAAATAATTTTGTAGGTACAAGTTAAGACTCACATACAGCTGAGGACTTGCACTGTGTTTATATGTCTGCTTCATTGTAAGTGTTGAGAAAATGATAAAAAAGGGTGGACACCACAATAAGGCAGAAACCACTGCCATGGCAGTGATCTATAAGAGGTCCCAGGCACCCTGACTCCTCCTTTTCCATCTGTCTCCCTCAGCAGACAGGTAGGAGCCATGAGCTGCCTGTGGCTTGGTGCCTTAAGGGCACCAGCTTGTGGTGCTGCAGAGGGGCAGTCTGGTGTGAGGAGCACAGCAGGGAGAAGAAGATCAAGGCAAAATACAAGCCAAAAAGGTAAGAAACAGCAGGAAATTTTAAGGGATTGAGGACCAGGGAAGATCAGAGGCTTGGTTTGTTTTCTTCCTTTGTTGGAATTAAATAGATAGATAAACTATTTTAAATGAGGGCAAGCACTGAGTGTGAAAGCAGCTGGGCTGCAGTGTTCCTTCTTTTTTTTGATAACTTCAAATCTTCCAGGAACCACAAGAGGTCTGCTATGTCAAGCTCCCATGAGGCATTCTGTAGATGTTAACATCATGCTTTAGTGTTACTTAGTTGGGAACGTGCTGGTACACTCTGAAATACGATAAGAGAATCTATTAGCATAGCAGCAGCATGAGTCTTGTCTGTAATACAAACACAATTTTTTGGCTTTGTAGGACAGGGTCTCTAGCTCTAAGGAGCTTTGGAGAACACTTGAACACCCACTCTCAGTGAAAGTGAAGGACAGCAATTAGCAACAGCTGTACAAGAAATGGGTTTACATCGAACTGTAAAAAAATAAACACCTCTCATGTAAGAAGTACTGCACATACTCACTCTACTAGAGTATGTAATATATGTCCACAGGGAAAAGTAATTTTTATATATAAGAAATATTTCTATACAGAATTTTTCTCAGAGTGAGAGAGAAGATCCTATCAACATGACCTAGACTTTGAAATTGAAAACTTTCAAACTCAGCAGTACTGATCCTAGGGTTTGTGTATGTTGTTCCAAAGTCATAATGCCTTTACCTTCCCAAGCTTGGAACAAAATGAATGACAGCTGCATGAATTTTGACCTCTAAGCTGGTGAGCAGAATTTTACTGTAAATCTACTAATTTTTGACCATCTGACTGTAGTCTGGGTCCGTGATTAAGAATTTCTGGGAGATGTTTCCACCTCTGCTGTTCTAAGATGGAGATGGAGATGTCCTCTCCAAGTCCGTAACTCCTGTTGTTACAAGGAACCAAGCGGGGCCTCAGTCTCTCGTTTTAAGTATGGGTGTGGAAGGATGTAGCGGTAGATATAAGAGATCAGCCTGGATAGCTCCTGGTTAAAGCCATGTTATGGGCTTGTCATTCCTTTTAAAGTGTCCTAATAATGACACTGTAGGTTCAGGTTGAATGAAGAGAAGCTTCAGGGCTCTGTATTGTGCTGTAAAATAGAAATTGCCAGTGATTTAAGATGTATGTTTTCTCTTGAGTTGCTACTCTGATAATAGCGACATTTGGGAAGGACATAGAGTTTATTCACTTTACCAACTGCTCTCAGGGTTGTTTATGCCCTAATTTAATCTCTCATCATACTAATTTCAGAAGCAAACAAGCTTAGAAATAGTTTGGGGACCAGATAATTCAAAACTCCCTTGCTACCAGTTAAGTGTCCGAACTATTCATCTGCTTCTTCCATATGTTCTTGCTGTATCTCTCTCTGGTCCTAAGTATCTTGAGTAATTTATTGTATAATGGCTTTATCCCCTTCCCCTTCTGCCCCCTGTCATGATGAGGAGGAATTGAGATGGACTTAATTTTTTGTGCTGACAGATATATCTTTATCACTTGTATTAGTTTTTACTTATTTCTATGTATAATTTATGTTATTCTGTCAAAGTACATTTGACATAATTCATGCACTCTTTATCTTGACAGATATGTATAATTCATTTAGGGCATTGATAAGAAATATAACACTGTAAAGACACAGGTGGGATAGAAAAACATTATAGATTTTTATGCTGAGTTCCTTAATATAGTTTATATATTGTTTTGCAAAACCAGGGACCCTGGCTTCAGTAGCATATTTTTGAGAGGGTTTAAAGGAGGAAAAATAGAACAGACTCCAGAGGAACATTAAATCTCCATATAAAATCTTTTCTGCCTTGCTCTGTGCTGCGTTACACTTAAATTTCATGGTGGAAGACTGCACTTGTCCTTCACTCCTGGATTTCTCTTGTGGTTTTTTCCTCTTCTTTTATGCAATGCAAGTCACACAGGAAGGGAAGTGTGTGTTTATATTTTGATGCCATTTCACAAAAAAACCACAATATGTAAAATTAGTACTTTTGGGAGAAAGCTTCCCTTAACAGACTGTTTTACATCTCATCTTTTCCTCAGTACTGCCATTCACTGTCATACTTGCTGTCGATTTCATGATCAGCAGTGACTTGAAATTTATGTGAGACATAACTGGCAATGATATAGATTCCTCCTTTGCTTTTGTTTGTGTGAGCGTGCATCTGGGTTTTATAATTTTTCTTCCTTGACAGAATGTGCAGAAAACAGAGACAAACATTATTTTGAACTTTATTCATAACCTTATTATTAATGAACATTACTCAAACTCATTCTGACATGAAGTCCTCAGTCATTTGGGTAAAAATTATCAGAAATTATTTTAAACTTTTTAGAATCTGTGTGATATAGGTGTATAATAAATTATTGGATGTTAAGATCAGAGCACCATGAATATCCTATCTTTAATCCTATTAGTATATGAAACAGATATGCTTGGGCAGTCTTAAAACCAAATTCTTAGTGTTTGACTTAACACTATTTTTAATATACTTTATTAATATATATTAATTATATTAATTATTAATAATATATTAATTATAATATAGTATATTAATTATAATATTAATATATTAATTATACTTTATTAATATTATATTAATATTAATACTTTATTATTTATTATTATATATTTGAATATGTTCGTTTTTGATAAAAGCAAAAAATGAGGGAACTGCTGTTGCCTCATTTTTAATATTTTTACCTTATTTGTTTGAGTTGTTGTAGCTTAAGATGAGGGAGGTTTAAAACTGAAATCAAACTTGTAAGCAAGATCATGTGGAAGATGTCCTAGTTTCACTTTCATTAAGACACCACTACTTTCAGAAGTAGACTCATTATAGTCTCTAAATGCAGTTGGGCAGCTCAAATAGTGCAATGGAGAAGTAAAACTTTAGTATTACTACAGCAGTGGGGAAGGGGGGAAGAGCAGGAGTGATTTACACATTTTTCTCCTTTTTTAGTGTACTTCATACTCTGAAATAGCACCTTCTTTATGAAGGATGCATGCATTAAACTCAAGAAATAAGATGCAGTTCTGTCTTTAAAAGTTGAAGATTTGTTTGTATACTGACCTAAAATTTTGAATAAGGGTGTATTTTTATGCTGTGTATTTTAACTTCCTGACTTGAAAACACACTTCAAAAGATTAATCCTGCCTATTAACAAAGGATGAATTGTTTCAGAACTTGCTTCCTCCTAATCTACGGTGCCTGGCCATTTTCAGGATCTTTTCCTATTTCAGTGAGGTGTGGGCTTTGGCTTGGGTACAACTCCTTTTTTGATCCCACGTGTGTTGCAATCTCCTGAACAACACTCTTACTCAGGGTACAAGTTCATGTGCCTTCAAAAGGCAGGGCTGTCTGCCCCTGGAGAGAGCTGCACATTCCCAGAGCTTTCTTTCTGCAGCCTCTGGTGCTCAGCCAGGGCATTTTAAGTAGCTAAACCAGTGTTGAATGAGTCAGTTTTTTAGACAGGGTTAATTTTCTTCTGGTGTAGCGCCTTAACTAACTTCCATGTAGGTTAAGGTGAGCATGGCAATGGCAGAAAGAAGGTGGAGAAAGCTCATTCAAAGGATCAGAAACTGAGGACTTGGATTACCCCAAGGAGGGGATGGAATGGAGTGCCTGTCATCGGATTTTTTTTCAGTGTGGAGCTATCTACAACTTTAATTCTGCCACAAAAGGTGGTGTGCTAGACTGCAGATAGGAGGCTTCTGAGCTCTAACTTCTTTCTCTTCCTGAGGATGGAAGAAGAAATTGAGAAGTCATCAATATTGTGCTTGTGGTTCAAGCTGCATGTCAGCAGCCAATCATATCTTCAAAAACGTATATGTATTCAAATTTTTTTTCTGATTGAAATATGTAAGTAGCAGATCACTAAAGTATTTGTTAAACTTTCTAAAACTGAGCAGAAAGAAAATAGATTTTAAAAAAATAATTTCCAAAGAATAATTAACTATTCGTGAATCAACATGCTGGAATTATGAAAAGGTATAATCTATTACCTTGCCACTCTTATTCTGCTTTCATTACACCAAAGTATACAGTTGTTTAGGAAGATTTGATATGAAATTTGAATTTTTTTCTCCATGAAACCTATAGAGTTTTTATCTGAAAATGTGCAACTACTTTAAATTGCTTATTGAATTCATTTGAAGAGCTTAGAATTTTTTTCTGTATATATTCCATATATTGCCCCTTATATATTTGTCCTGAATTTACTACCTTTTCATGAATTTATTCATTAAAGTAAGAACTTTCCTTCTCCACATTCCTTCTTTTCTGATGCTGATTATGGACCAATATTGACTTTTATCACAACATGAATCAACAAATATAAAATATTAGGAATTGATCAACCCATTTATTATTTTTAAATTATATTAACAAGTGAACAAACAGAAAAGGTCAAGAGTGGAATAAATCTGTACTTGAGAACCAGCTAAAGAAAGAAACACATTGCACTACAGATCTTTAAATTAGGAGAAATCATGAGACCTTTTCTTTCCCTGTTTGTTTATTTTCCTATGTAAAATATGTGAAAACAGTGATAGTACAGAATATGGTAGAGACAATATTCTTCTCTCTAAGAATTTTTTCTTCTAAACTTCTAAACACTGAGTGGCAATACTTTTTTGAAAACCTCTGAGGCAGTATATTATTTGTATGTGAGGACATTTTGACTTCTTGTGAATTGAAAGAAACACAAAGGAAAATGTAAGAGAGTAATTTACCCTCACATAAATTATGACAAATTGAATAGGCAGGGACTGAAGCAAATACTTACAAATAGGCAACCTCCTTCACAATTTATATACAGTTTCTGTGGTGTTATATGTTCTAGCCTTAGCTTTTGCACTTCATTTCTGTATTCTTGAGGAGCAGATAAGTTAAATTTATTTTAACTTAAAACTCAAATTATTATTACTGTTTATAAAATTACATTATTATTACTTTTTGTGACATTGATGGTTCCAGCTGAGGGCACAGGAATAACTGGTTTTCTTTGAAAGCCTTTGCATCTTCATCTGCACCTGTCCAGAAATCCTCAATATACTTTAATATTATTTTTGGGAGAATTAATTTTCTTTGAGGGTATTTTTTGAGAGCTTTATTCCATTTGCAGGTATTCCTGCATTTCAATCACAGTAAAGTGCTACATGTCCAGAAAAATATTCGCACCTGGATCTGAAGACAAAGGAGATTTAATCTGAAGTTGTGTCTTTAAGTATCTTGGCTTATGTGTGAAAGTACTGGAGAAAGGGCTGATGCTTATTATGAATCCAGTTCCTTACTTTAAATAACTTTAATGACTTGAAAAATGTCTAAGCTAGTAAAAATGACACTACTTGAACTCCTTAAATGCAAGATGCATTTTTTGTGTCAATTGTATGAAGTAGAATTAAAAAAACAACTTTTAGAAAAAAAATAAAAAAAACAGGTTTGAATAAGATAATAAAATTTTGCTCATTGATGAACTACCTTACAATACATTTCAAAGAAGTGTATGTAGTGTGCATGCTCTAATCCCAAGTTAGGCAACATGTTGAAATTTTTTTATATAAATGCAGAAATAATTACATAATAAAAAACAAAAAAGAAAAACTGGAGGACTGAAAGGAAGGAGATTTTCTGGTGTTTAACAGTTTGAAGTTTAGTTTCCTATAATCAATGAAGAAATTTTATTGCAACTAATGCCGTAACAATGAGATTTTCCTCATTAATTAATTGGAAATTGATTAATTATTTACTTTTGTGTTTAGGGATCCAGTTCTGGATCTTCTGATAAAGTGGTTGGAAATTGCAAGGGTAGTGTTGGCACCAAAAGCATCATCTGAAATGGTGATTAAGCTAAAGCTGGAGAGAGGGGACAAGTATTTTCCTCAACTGAGCTACAGCACACGTAATGAGGAAGAAATTTCCTCAAATATGGTGTGCATTGGTATTTACCTATGATAATTTCAGTACCAGCAGTTCACAGCAGAGTTTTGTATGTTCTTGTTAAAGTTGTTTACAAATGAACTTTTGGAACTTTTCAGCTCCCCCTGCCCCAACCATTATGCTGAATTTAAGAAGAAAAAACCCAAAACATTTTAATAGGTGCTTCCTTTTACAAATGTGAATGAGCACTAAGTTCAATGCTTAAAAAAATAGGCTTTCAATAGTTGCAGAATATCAGACTACCTTCCTCTCTCATATTTTCAATTTCTTTCATGTGGCTTTTAACTGGAATAATTCCAGTTAGTTATTACATAGCTTTTCTCTTTTGGCAACTGAACTTCAAAGACAGCTATTAATTGAAATAAAATTCTACTCTTAACTCTTATGGCTTTTCTCAAGATATATTTTGTGATTTTTAAGGTTTTGATTCTAGTCTTTAATTCTGTTTCAAAACAATTTTTTTTTTTTTTAATGAGTTTGCTCTTGTGCAAAAGTAAAAAATGTGGTGGCCACATCTCAAAGGTTTGTAAAACAAGGTAAATTCAGCTATCATTAGATAACAATTAATTTTATTTAGTTAACCAGACAATGTAAATTATTATATCTCTACTGAGATATTTACAGAATTTCTCTACTAATCCATGTTTCAGGGTCTGACACTAAAACACTTGTCAAATTAATGTTTCTGAAATATGGGAAGCAAGGAAAATTTCCTTTTGATCATTTTGGGAGGAAAAAAGTGTAGAGAAAAAGTATGCCCTCATCACATTCGTATTTTAAAACGCAGTGTTGATAGAGAGATATTTCATATAATTATAGAATCACTAATGTTGGAAAAGAGCCCTAAATTCATTGACTTCAACCACTAACCTACCATTGCCATGTTCACTGCTAAAACGTGTTCCCAGAAGCCACATCCATATGTTTTTTGAATATTTCCAGGAATAGTGACACCACCATTTCCCTGAGCATCCTGTTCCAGTGCATGACTACCTTTGGGGTGCAGAATTTTTTCCTGTTATCTAAACTAAACCTGCCTTAGTAAAACTTGAGGTCATTTCCTCTGCTCCCTAGAAGAAGAGACTGACACCCACCTGCTGGCTACAACCCCCTTTCAGGTAGTTTTAGGGAGAAGAAAGTTTCCCCCCTGAGGCCCAGCTCCCAGCTCCCTCAGAGAAAAATACAATTTGCTAGATGCCTCCATTGCTTAATTCTATAATAATTCTATAATAATTCTATATTGTATTAATACTGTAACAAGCATTCTCTTATTTATTTTAGTTCTCCTTGCTTTCTGCAGAGACTCTTGAATAAACGCACATCACTAATTGTAGAGATAATAGAGTGAAGGTTTTGCTGTTCTTAAGATAATGTAATGTTTAAACTAAAATCCCAGTGTAAACTTGCATGTTGTGCAATTTTTTCTTGTACAGGGTCTTACTAGTTATCTCAAGCTGTTGAAAAGACACTTCATGAATTGCTCAGGGTTTCAGGGTACTAGACAGTCTTTTTTTTTTTGTAGTTCTGTTATCAAAGATGGCTTTGAAAACCTGATAGATTTTTAGTTATTTGAGAGCAGAAAGACACCACACGTTTTCATTCCCACCCTTGTTGAGATTTTCCTAAAGCCTTTTTTGTCATTAATAATTTCTGTCCCAGGAAAATTACAGAGAATAGCATGAAAAATCATCGATCTCCTAGAATTGAGATTGCTTTCTTTTGATTAGATTCTGGACAAAGAAACCCAACCAACCAACCAACCAACCCCAAACACACACACAGATAAACACTCCAGAAGCCAGGAAAACAATCCCAAACCCCCCAAACTGTGACATTTGGGTGAAATATTAAGTATCCTCCTTCAACTATTCTACTAGAGTGGTTTTATTATATTATATTTATGAGGTTATATATTTATCATTTATATTACTATATCACCATTATTATATTGTGCACAATTACATATGTTAAATCATTATTTAAATTTATGAATCTGCATTCTTCATTCATTTTTAAACATTTTTAAGTTTCTAACACATAACTACAATCGCTCTGCAATGTGTAAGTGATTTCTGTGCATAACTTCTCATAACAGTAAAACTCTCGACACACGTAAGAGTTGTAAAGTACTGTGGTGGAGGTGGAAATTTTTTTCCTCCCTCATTAAGGTTTCAAATAATTACACTCTTGAAGGACCTGGAGCTTACTCCTTGCCCTGTAGTGGAGAGGGAAAAAAGGGTAATGAACAAAGGGACAGTGTTATGGAAATGGGGAAAGTCTGGGAAGCGTTAAGGAAAGGTGTTATTTGGTTTGCCTCACCAAGAAAATTCTGTTCCACCCTGAAAATATGCTGTCCTCTTCTGTGACAATGGGGGAAAGAAGATAATGAAGCTAAACTAGTATGGTCAGAAAACATAACAAATGGAATTTTCTGTGAATTAGTAGTTAATGTCTCTGGTATGTATTTTCACCTTCAGTGCTTCAGCTGATATGCGATTATTAAGATATAAGCTGTTTTGAGAAGTGCTTTCTTAGCCCCAGACTACAATGTGAACAGTGGAGTATATGCTTAAAATGGCCTTGTCTGCAACTTTTCTCTGCAACTGAGGAAGTAAACTTCAGTACTAACTGACAGATTCTAACCTACAGTGCTGACCTTAGTCAGCAAAGAAAGTAGATGGTAAAACCATGCTTTGCTAACTGATCATGCAGTTGGAACACAGCAGCAGGGAATTTTATTCCTTGAATTTTCATAATAGGTAAAAAATTAAATCTTTTATGAGAAATCCTGATTCATCAGTAAGCCAACAAAACTGATTTCATTACAGGTCACTTTCTCTTTCTCCCTGTCCCTAAAGAAAAACTCTAATAGCCAACTTTTGCGGGTTTCTTTGAGTGACCTTCTTTTTCATACAACCCATACGAGAGAAATCTTTGGACTCATAAAAGGACCTACAGCTCTTACAGTGTGATAAATAACCCGCAGTTAAATTTTCTTATGCGAAGTTGCATGAGACAATAACCTTGCGTGTTCCATATTTTTAGCAAAATCATGATCTTATCTTGTGAGAAGTCAGATATTTTACTGAGAGGTAATTTCCAAGCCACTGTACACTCATTTCTGTTAAAAACATGAAGTGCTTTGGAATCTTTTTTTGTCTTGAATGGAGGGCTGTTGTGAGACTCTTTGTTCTCAAGGCTGAGGATTCATTGTGCGTCAACCTCTGAATCACTCTAAAAGTAATTCTATGTAATAATGAAGAAGGATATTTGGAGAGGGAACAAATTATTTGTCTGGTGTCAAGTATTTTTATATGGGGAAATATGATCTCTCCTGTGTTCACCACCCTATCCTGTTGGTATTAACCCATGAGCTGTTGACTGCTTTCAGCACGAGAGTTAACATTTCTCTCTCAGAGTCTGATAACTTCCCTACTCTCCCAATTTTTGGGATGATTAAACAGGCCATCTTGAGAATAAAATGCTCCCTTCTTTTCCTTACTCTCTAGGTTTTGTACTCCTGACTGTGGATGCTCTTACCATCTTCCATGAATTTCAGGTTCCTTGGATGGTCTTGAATCTGATTTCCAAAGGAGGAAGCTCTTCATTCTCTCAGTCCCTGTCCTTGTCTTCTGTGACTTGGGTGGTGTGGTGTGGCTGGAGCACTTGCTGGTGAAGCCTAAGGCAAAAAACTGAGTAGCTCAGCCTTCTCCATGCCCTGGGTAACCAGGTATTCTATTTCCTTTCAGAAGGAAGGATATTCCTATGTGTAGAAGATGAATTTATGACATGGTATGTGGGAGCGTCACTGATTATTTTTTTTAATAATTATTTAAAACCAATGTACATGTATTTCATGTGTTGCTTTCTTTCTTTTTATTTTTTTCCCCCCAGGAAAACTGCCTATAGATTTTACTTAGATCCCAACAAAAAGGAGAAATTACCGTTATGGCTGCAAACAAATAAAGATACTTATTTGCCAAATTTAAACCTGTTTTCTGCTCTATTCTTCAACCTTAGCCAAAAAGTAAAAAAAAATAGTTATTTTACCTGCAAATTTTGACACTTAAATATATTTCAGTATTTAATAATAATTTTAAAATAAAGGTTGACTGATTAAGTTACTCTCTGAAATCAGGGTCTAGGCTTACAATAGTTTTGTCCTAGTACTAATGCTGCTGTGAGTAAAAAATATGTGCTTGCATATTTAAACCATTGCATATTTCTTTTTTTCCCTAGATTTTTCATGTCAGGTTGAAAAAGATTGTTTCCTGTGCACATGTTTGTGTATTACTTACAGTTCTCTAGTTTCTTCCCCTGTACTGTGCACTGGTGACGCCACACCTTGAGCACCGTGTCCAGTTCTGGGCCCCTCAGCTCAGGAAGGACATGGAGACGCTTGAACACATCCAGAGGAGGGCAACAGGGCTGGTGTTCCAAGCCCTGTGAGGAACGGCTGAGAGAGCTGGGGGTGTTCAGCCTGGAATAAAGGTGGCTTAGGGGATACCTTATCACTCTCTACAAGTATCTGAAAGGTGGCTGTAGTCAGGTGGGGGTCGGTCTCTTCTCCCAGGAAACCACAGAAAGAATGAGAGGACACAGCGTTAAGCTGCGCTAGGGGAAGTTTAGGTTAGATGTCAGAAAAAAATTCTTCACTGAAAGAGTGACCTGCCCAGGGAGGTGATGGAGTCACCATCCCTGGACATGTTTAAAAAAAGACTGGATGTGGCACTCAGTGCCATGGTTTAGTTGATGAGGAAGTGTTAGGTTAGGTCATAGATTGGACTTGATGATCTCAAAGGTCTTTTCCAAACTAGTTCATTCCACGATTCTATGGGTCTGCAATTAGCCTGGTGTGTAAGACAGGATCTCATTAGTAGAAAACTGTTAACCTAGTTCAAGGTAGTCTTATGACAGACATTCATAACCTCCAGAAGAGAGAAGTAATATTGCAAGGTCAGCATGGGTTTACTCAGTGTTAGGCTAACACCATTCCTTGATCAGGTGGAAAAAGGATATGGATAGAAACAAACTGGGTGCCATGATAGAGTTGCTCTTGACTGTTGTAATGCCTTCCATGTCTAAAGTTGTTCTCCGGTGCATAAGGACATCTACAAAATTAATTAACTGAGCCTAACTTCTATTGACCTTTGAAGCTCAGAATAAGTGATGTGAAGCAGAGGAACCTGGGAGCTGAGTGTGTTAACATGCGAGCGATCCATGGGCTGGTTATGACTGTGCCTTTCAGGTACCTGAGATGCTTTTGGATCTCAGAAGGTGCCACATAAAAGCAATGATATTTGGCAACATGAATCCTTCATTAGGATTGAGCTAAGTCAAAGTCAAATTACTTTTAAAAACATTCTTATTTTAAAGGGTCTAATGGTAATGGATTAAAAATTTAATTGTAAGGATGTTGTTTTGCTTGTCTCTCCTGTTTTTCACAAGTACAGAACCATAGACTCTTTATATAAAAGAAGTTTGGCACAACTGCTAAAAGATTTGGAAAATCTAAAAGAGTGCCAAAATGTTCTATATACAGAGAGTTAGCTCTAGAAAGCCTAGTCCTAATAGAAAATTTTAGGAAAAGAAAGGAAGGAAGATTGGGAGAATTATCTTTGTTTATAAATTAAAGACTAATAAAATAATCTAAAAATTCTTTGAAGCAGCCCAAGAAATGAAAACATATTTCTCAGTCAAAAAAGAAAATTTAAATCAGCTTAACTTAGCCTTCTAAATACAAGATAAACTGGGAAAACCCATGCCAGTGTTTTTTGACAGAATTTGTTAGGAAGAGAGAAGAAACAGGCCTCTTTTATAGCCATCCTCGTACCACAATTTAAATTTCATTGTTGAGGAAATTTTTTAGACTCTAAACAGGGTAATGAACAGCTGTAAACTTCCACTAATTTTGTTCACTAATTTTTATAATTAAAATATAAATCCCATACAGATAAAGTGGAAGGCACTTGTTTTTAAGTGGAAATGCACTTTTCAATGGAATAGTGGTATGATCAGAGCATACCTTTTTTAAAGTCAACCACCTGGAGTCCAAAAAAGAGGGGGAGATGTTTATATAGAGAGTGAGACATTCATGTAGTCTATAAGACAGCATCCATTTTAGGAGCTTGGGCTATTTTCCAATATCGTAGTTGAGAGAGAGATGTCAGCTCTTCATTTATGTTGCTTTTCTTTTCAGTTATAAAGAGGGATTGGTCCTCTGAGGCTCTGCAGTTTCTTTATATGGGCATAATTGTACATTGCCATTAAAAGGAGCTGGTGCAGCTGCTGGGGGAGCTTGATAGGAAATTGATTTGGTCATAAACTAAGCTGATGAAGGAAAAAAACCAAGACCTTTCAGCCAGATTAATCCTCAAATCTATCTTATTGTTTGGATGCATGAATACTGTTGCTGGCAAACACAACTTGGGAATGCACAAGGGAGAATTCAAGGAAAAGCATCTGTGTTGGCTTAAAGCGAGCTGGGCCCTCAGGTAATGTGAGCATTCTGCTACGGAATATTTATTGTGATATTCTGTATGAGTTTGTCTGCATTTCTACCTTATCTTTTTGCATATGTTTCGTGTCTGGGACTAAAGCCACCTTTCACTGGCATAGAAACTAATTTTCTGTGTGGGCTGGTTATTTCTAATTGAAGTCAGTAACTTACACTCATCTTCTTTCGAAACATTTGACCGATGTAATTGTTGCAGCAGGGAAATTGTATTAGAAAGAACAGCAATCAAACTTAACATGGGAATTTAAATCATAATAGAAAACCAGTGTATAACTGCTGCAAGGAGCAAATAGAGATGTTTCTCTTGCAGAAATAACTACCTGTTTTCTCATGCTCTGAAGAAGTGTTGTTGAACACTGATTTGGTTATGTCTGAGTCAACCTCACACATTGATGAAGTCTTCAAATTACCCAAGTGTTGTTTCACCTTGCAATCATGAGGGCATATCTTCCAAATGCTGAAATGCCCTTACTGACTGCCAGACAGTTCCCATGCTAGCAATTTCTGTAAAGCTAGCTGTTGTGGTTTAACCCCAGCCAACAGTCAACCCCCACAGATGCTCACTCACTCCTCCCTCAGTGGGATCAGGGAGAAAATTGGAAGGGTAAAAGCCAGAAAAATTGTGGATTGAGGTAAAGATAGTTTAATAGGGAAAGCAAAAGCTACACACACACAGGCAAAGCAAAAGAAGGTATTAAGTCACCACTTTATATACTGAGCACGATGTCACATGGACTGGAATATCCCTTTGGTCAGTTGGGGTCACCTGTCACAGCTGTGTCTCCTGCAGCCTCCCAAGTACCCACATCTTCTTCCCCAGCGTGGCAGCACAAACAGCAGAAAAGGCCTTGGCTCTGTGTAAGCCCTGCTCAGCAATAACAAAAAAACTTCTATATTATCAAGGCTGTGTTCAGCACAAATCCAAAGCACAGCCACATACCAGCCACTATGAAAGAAGTTAACTCTACCCCAGCTGAAACCAGCACACAGGCTTTTACGGTGATATACGGCAAAAATGCTATGTAAATGAATTAGAGTGTTTGCATTTCTCATCCCAGTGGGTAGTATCACATTTATATGGCAAATCTATTTTCAGTGGTTCTAGGTTAACTTTTAAATCTTCTCATGCCTTGAAGTCATCAGTTGGACCCAGAGATAAGTTTCTGTCATCCTTCTTTCCTCTGCCTTTCTGCCCAGGCTTCACAGGAACAGTCAGACTAGCTGACACAGAGTTAGTTGCAATGTTAACCTTCCTAAATGAGGGGAAATTGCTAGCACTCCTTCGGGGTACTGTAATTGTCTTAGTTAGAATCTTATTTAAATACCTAGATTGAAGGAGCAAAAATCTGAATTATGTTGTTATTAATATCATTATGTTTCCATTGTCTCATAATGCAGGATCATCATTCTCTTTTAAAAAAACTGATAAATGAAATGTTTAAAAACTGTATAATATTCTGACATGTTTAAAGAAGTATTTTTTCAATTGTACCTGAACATTTACAGTTTTAGAGAATAGAAATCTAGCTTTGAGATTCTAATTTGATTGAGTATTATTCTATTTTTTCTCAACATCTTTTGATTATGCTACTTATTTTTGAACTTTATGTACTTAGAAATTCTACTGAACTAGGGATGTCTGTTTTCTTGTAAAAATGGGCAATGTAACTCCAGAAATTCATGGCACACTCATCTGTTTGGCACCTTGAAGTCTTTCACTTACAATGTGAAGCTACAATTAATAAAAAAAAAAAAACCCTAACAATCAAAAAACACACACACACATAAAACTCCCTTCAAAAAACTCAAACAAACACAAAAAAGTGACTACATAAAAAAAAAAGTCAGTCTCTGAGACAGACCTGACCAGAATTTGTTTCTATGAATGTTTTTATTATAATGACAAAACAGCTTAGCATTCATTATTTCTCATGCTGCTACCTCCCCTTGTAGTTTCCTCCTGTGCAATCACTTATTCAGCACAATAAAGTAGTAATAAGACTTTACTTCCATTTTGAGCTTGTCGCAAGCCCTCTCTTTTTGAACACCATGATTGAGTAACATTTCTTCACTGAAAGATGGGAATAATTTTCTCTCTCAGTGAATGCATAAGCTGTCACTATATTGTGTTAAACACATCTTGTTGTTTTGTTGGGATTTTTTTTACATTACTACTTATCTGTATCTCATGCTTGCAAAGTAGATCTGCTCTTGGTGATGTAAAACTGATGGCATTTCCTGATCTTTTTATATATGTGTTTTATTCTTTTAAGTCATCATGAATTCTACTTACTGTCATAGACACACAGCAGGTGGAATTAGTGATTATGTTTTGGTGATATGAGCTATTACTATCTAGTGTGCAATTAACCTAAGATTGGCCCCAGAGCACATTATCACATATTTGTGTGTATTTATGCATTCATTCAAACAGGGGAAAATTGATACTAGGTTGCTCTCTTTTCAGGCTTGCCAGATTTTCTGACACCAGAGGTTTCAAACTCTGTAAAAAGCTGATTCAGGTGGGTGTTTTCCACACATTTTCTGTGAATACACTATGGCATTTTTGTACGTACATATAGAGTAGAATCCTTTTGTCACGACATTCCTTTTCAATCTTTTTTTTTAATGCAATGAAGTAATGCCTCTAGTGCTTACTTACTTACTACATGCAAACAGAAATTATCTGGTTATTTTTTAACTTATTTTTGTATTCCCTGTATAAAATGTGCAGAAGGGTGTTGAAGTCATGCAAAAATTATATGTTCGCCTTTTTTAAGATCAATTTGGAAAATTTAAATTAAAAAAAAAAAAGTATAAAAATAAAGCTCTATACATCTTCCAGTAAAGTAATGAAGTAATGAATGATGACATCTCCTTACTTGTTATTCGATTTTGATTGAATTTATTACTTCCTAATACTTGTTATATTCCTCACTGGTTTGCAGAAAGGAGAAAAATCACACTAGAACTATTTCCAGAATTAATGGATATCAGCACGACCTTTTCAGTTAGTCTTGCTTACTGTTTTGGAAACCCAAAGTCTATATGGGTGAGAATACTAGCACTTAAAAGGGAGGGATTTTTTCCGTATAGCTTTGTGCATTCATTCTTTGACCATTTATTTTCTTTTATCTGAGGCTGTCGGTATGTCCAAAATCACTAAAGTCATGTTTCATATCCCTGAAAAATTCAAGTGTAATTCATTGTATCACTGCCAGATATGTCAATTTCTTTCTACACTAATTATCCAGGATCTCTGTAAATGCTGCAAATCATCATGGCTTTCAAATGCATAAGTGGATTCAAAATTTTGTAAAAATATATGTATATCCAATGGTTTCTGACTAATACAAAGATCTGGAAGATTATTTTTTTTCCTCCATGCTTCAAATCTCTTAAGCGGTGCTTACACTTCAGGTCTTGAGAAATGTCCTTGGCTTGGCAATATAAATTTATTTCAACCTTCAGCAACAACTCACAAAACAAGCAGGGAGTTAGAAGGGAAGTAGGGCGGGAGAGGGAGGGAAGGGTGAAGGAGGAAAGAGATAGAACAAAAGTCCTACATAATGAGGTAAAGTGGGAGACATTTTAAAAAACCCTGTCCTGTTAGTACTACATGCTGACTCTCCACTGCTGTCTGAAACTACTTTTAATTCTTATTTTAAAACTCATCATTAAGCAACTAGTAAGTCAAGACATGATATCTTTGACGTATATATTCTCATAAACAACTCTCAAATTAAAGAGAATATCCATGAGTTCATTATCTTCTTGTGAAATAAGTTTACTTTTAAAGGCCTGTAAAACAGTGCTAGAAACTGACAGGAAAATATGTAAACATTCATAAATTAATGTAATGAATGATATCTTGATATTGTATCTTAGCTGTCTCAAAAAAAATTATGTAACTCATAAGACAATTATGAGAATTAATGTTTGCACACTTCTGTGTTCTCCAAGTGCCAAGTTCACTTTTTCATCCAGAGACAGAATACTATTTTCATGTTGGGGTGCATTTAAGCTTCATTTCATACTTAATTCATAAGGAGAGATTCTGTGCAGGCACCACTACTGAGAGAATTTTCTCTTTCAATTAAGAAGCAATACAGAAGACGATGTGTTTAAGGAAATTTATAATATAAAGTCATTAGTTCAGTTTTGTGTTGAGTATGTTCCATCAAATCTGCTGAATTGTGTGCTGGTTGTATTTACCTGAACCTCTTAATTTGTGGGTTTCAGTAATACTATGTCAACACATGAAGAATAGAAAAAACAAAAGTGGAGTTAGGTGCACAGTACAGGGACACATCTCTCACCATTTATAATTCTACAGATCTCTCGTATAGAAAATATTAAATATGCAATAATATTAGTGAAATAAAATCTGTAGTGAAATGAAATTTTAACCCAGTACTCTGGTAGTCTGTAATTGTTTAACTATTTCATAGACAGAGAGAATCTGTGGAAAGGATACAAACAATTATGTCCAGTGCAAAAGATTCTGCAAGCAGAGATGGGGCAGAATTAATGGCCAGTTTGAGCAGAAAAGTCTGTGAGTGTCAGCAGATAAAACACACCTGTGTTCAGGTAAAGAACCAATTGTCATCAGAAGAGCTCTCTGAGATTGGCCTTACTTCTGCTGCCGTGCTAGGCTAGTGTAATGGAGTGATCCGTATGTTTTACCTTAGGTTTGCTGGAGGTGTTCTCTAAGTCTTGCAAGGTGGTAAATACTACTTAGATGTGAATTTCGTGTATGTGTAGGAGTTATATGAAATTTCTGCTGTCCTACGTCTTTACTAATCTAGCTGGATGGCATTAAGGAACAACTTTTTCATAGCATAAGTGACATGATTGATTTTCTCCTCTTTACACAAATAATTATAAAACCTGTAGCTTTCATTTAAAAGCAAATATTTAAAATATATTGACATACACTACGAGCCTTTTTTCTTGTCTTGGAGATAAATTCATTTGGTCTTAGTTGATAATACAACCTACATGCAGGACAATGAACTAAAGTTAACTTCTACCATATAGCTTTGTACAAGTACTATTATACCTTGAAAATTTGGACTTTTTTATATCCAGTTCATTGCATGTTAGGCTGGCCTCCCTTGCTTTCGTAACAATAAAAGTTGCTGATATATATGTATATATCTGTGTGTGTCAACACAAATCTGCATGTCTGTTTAACAGGTAACGCAACACTTTTCTTGTCTGTTGTGACTTAACAATAACAGCAGTGACCCTTGGCAAACACAAATCTTTTCCTGAGGGCATACAATAAATTCAGAATTGCAGTCTAGCAGGGCAGGCTGGTTATGAGCAATAATCTTAAATACAGAACAAAAAGCCCCATGTTTGGACTAAGTGAATCCCTTGATGAAATGCAGCTCTGCACTGACCTTGTTGATTATGTTTAATTGATAATTAATACATCTATCTAATATATTGACATGACTGTGGGATTAATGGTGTTCAGAAATCTCCACATGGGGGTAGATAGTGAAACTACAGTAAAAAACAAAAGCAGTATTTTTGTATTATTTTTTAATTAAATATCAAGGTAATCTATCACAGTAATTGGCTTTCTGAAAAGCTTGTTGCTTGAGAACTTTGTTGTCATCATAGATTCTTCCCAACTGTTCATTCTTATTAAATACAAAATTACTTTTCTAGCCTATTTTATCTTTGCCAGTAACAGTGAGCATAGTATAATGAGAATGAAGGGTAAAGAATGGAAAGGAAAAAAAAGCTTGCACTTTAAGCTTCTAACTGACAATAGTTGAAAAGTGTGTAGAAAATGCTCCCTTTCACCAAGTAAAAGACTTTAAAATGCAGAATGAGAACCCAGTTTTGCTTCAGATAAAGGGGTTCACAGTTATCTTCTGGTACCTTTATACCTAAGCATTAGCCCTACGAATAACTGCTGACATTCAAGCATGTTTTGGCACAGACACCGAATTTTTTAAATGGCATTGATAAGTACTGCACATATGTGAAAGTCTAGCTTGATTGCTATAGTTCCAAAGTCAGCCATCATTTACGTCTAGATTGAGAATATTATGTTCTACATTCAAGTGGTAGGGAGCAGCTGCTGGGACTTGTGACCATATCTGCCTGACCTATTTAGAGCAGGCAATTGGTTCACAAAATGGGGCTCTCTTTGCTGCTTTTGATTCATTCATGGAACACATTGGTTCTGCAAAAACGCTTGTTATTTGCAGTTTTGGGGCTGGAGTGTTTGGTTGTTTCTTTTTCTTTCTCCATTTGCTTTTTTTGGTTTGTTTTTTCCGTTTGTTTATTTTTTGTTTTTGGTTTTTTAATTTCCCCAAAAATCATAAGAGCAAAACCACCGTATGAACATGTTACAATCTATTCACTGCAATCATTTGCATAATTTTTTATGTGTTAAGCTTATGTAAGTCAATTGAAAGTGGATATAAGTATAACATGGTGCATTGTTTCCTGTTTCAATAACTTGTAGAATCAACTTTTCAGTATTTAGAAAATATTTCAAATAAAAATTTCTTCTGGCTGAATATTCTGAAATATCTGCTTAGGGTTTTGGTATTCACTGAAAAACACAGCATAGGTATCTTCAGGTTGGGACCTGAACAAATAAATATTGTGGCTATGGTAATGTTCCATTAATCACTGAAACGTCAGTGGATTCGGCTAATATTATTATTGTGACTCTGATTATTTCTTTTTACAAGTTTTTAATTCATTTAAAAAAAACCTCTCCCTGTTTTTGTTATCAGTAGCTAAAATCCTCTGGTATCTGTTCATGCATGGCACTAGGACTTCCCAGGAGAGAAAATTGTGAATGAATGAAATTGTGGAATGTTTCTGACTTTTTTTTTTTTTTTTTTTTTAAGACAATAGTAGGGATTTGGATACAGCAGAGGTTACAGATACCAGACTTTCTTATAGTATGACATCTACCTTGTTCTCACCACAATATTTTTGATAATTTTTTGTGGAATTTCTTCAAAATCACAACTAAAGCATCTCTTGCAAATAACATGCATCTGTAAGTTATTGCTGTCACAATAAAAATAGACAACAGGGAGTTTTGGTTGTTGTTTAGTGTCCTAAGAAATATTCCAAACACCATGCATCAGATATAACAATTCCAAACTGGATATTTAACTGCAAATTTTTAGGTATATATTTAATTCATGCTAATAGCTACCATCCCCACACATTTCTCTGTAGTATCTATTAATGTTTATATTTTATTTTTGCTTTGTTTGGGTTTGCATATCTTGTTTGCAAGGAGGAAGAATTTACTCCAGGCACAGCTATGATGCTGTCGCAGCTATGCCTTCCTCAGTGGATTTTTTTATCCCAGTGCAAGAGGCAGACTGGGTGCTAATGTTTTTAAGATGCAGATTGTCCCTCCCTCCCCCTCTCCTCATGTTTTAGTCTCTTTCCCAGAGAGTCTTAATCAAGAGTACTTTGGCGTGGATTGATAGTGGAGCTATTTGAATTCCTACGGGGGACATTTTCAGATAAATAAATTTCATTTCAAGGTTTGTGTTGCATAGTAGAACCAGAAAGAAATGGTTTGACAAAGATTTAATTTTTTTAAAGTAGTATTGATTCTATTGCATGCCAGAGGAATATTAATTTCTTATTTGAGGTCCACAAATGAATTGACATACAGAGAATAAACTGACTGCATAGTTTCAAAAGCAGTGTTAAGTGCCTTAATGAAGATTTTCAAAGATTCAATGCACAATTATTTGGACAATGTTCCATTCTTCCTCTGAGTGTTCAATACAGTTCATTAACAGAAAGTATTACTGTCTACTCTAGCACACGGTTAAGTTGTTATGTCTGTGAAAGGCATCAGGTTTAAAGGAAAAAATAAAAATTGTTGCTAAGAGAGTAAAAGGTGGAAAATAAAATTTTTAAATACAGATGTTTACTGTAATTTCTAAAATCTATATTGCTTTGCAATTGCTTATTATTTTATGCCTTATGTCTTTGGATACTGGGTGTTAAATTGTACTGCATTAGTGGAAGATATTCAGTTTTGTATGGTCAAACCACTTCCTGTTTCTGACAAAATTTTCTGTTTAACTGCCCTTGTGTTGTATATAGGCATGGTAAAAAATTATCATGGAGAGAACAAAAATGTCCTCTCGAATTTTGTGCTTTGTCAGGTGACAGTTGTGGGGGTGAGTTTGCCAGGAGTCAAAGACCACAAGCAGGAGAGAGGGTTTTGTGGAATGCAGCAGAAGAAATAGCGAATTTGAAATGAAAGGAATGTGGAAGATGGGTTTACTATACTTAGCATAAATACTGCAATTTCCCTTTTCAATTTTTATTGCTGATGCATTCTACTTAGACATGCCAGCTGGATTGTCTATGGGGAAAATGGCAAAAGACAGGAGGCCGATGCCTAAGGGATAATCACAAAACATTAGAGTAATAAAGTTACAGAGCCTGTAACAACTGCAACATACAATCTGTACAAAGAGTATGTATTTTATTATTATAATGCTTTGTAACATTTGTTAATATATATGTGCCATTATAATTCAATGGATAAGGAAAACAGGGAAATATGAAAAAACATAAGAATACAAAGGTGGACATCCAACACCAAACACAAGAAGCAGGATCAGCCTGGAGAGGATAGACTTACCCTTCTGCAACAAATGAAGAATGCTTTTCATTACAACTGAAAACTGCAAACTATTGGATTGCTCATGTTGCTGTCACTAAAAATACCCAGCAGTACTTGTACAAACTGCCTAAGCATAGTCACCTATGTCACCATCGTCACAAATAATTTCTTTTAAGTTGTTCCATTTTATTTTTCTTGTTTAGTTTTTTCTGCATGATGATGTTGACTATAAACACCAGTCATAGGATAATTTAAGTGTTCTAATGATGCTTACTTTCAGTTAAAAGTTCTCTTTACAGCTCATGTATGTTTACAACTGTGACATGAATTCTTAACATTAAAATTCAGTACAGCTCTACCAAAGAGCTGAGGACTTAAATATTTCATAAGCTGCACAGGAATGGAAAATCATCTCCATTTTCTGGTAATCAAAGGGTGACTTGAAAACACTAAAATAATAGGAAATAATTATTCTTTCTGTTCAACCTGGCTACTATACTGCAGTCACATTTCTATTGCATCTTTGAGTGAACATCTGGTACCATATTTAGTAAAGAGGGAAAAGTATTATATTTTTGTTGATCTGACTAATGTCTGTCTTGAAAGAAAGTATTATCTTTGCTTTCACTGCTTCTACCTCTTCCAGTGTTTTCTCATGTTTTCTGCCTAAAAAGTCCACCATTTTATATGAAGAATCCTGTCGCTTTTGAAGGCATCACCTGCAGAATGGCAAAATCCATCAGACTTCATTAACACCTAATTCAATTTATACCTCAAATTACCACATTTTTTGCATATCTTATACATGGATTCTTTTAGAGGATGGGATAATTCTTGAAGTCCCAGTCATATCCATGATTTCTCTACTAAACCAAAAACTAACAAAAGTTACCTGAAACTTTATTAACTGGAAAGCCTGCGTGGTTTCCAATTTATTTTTCAGCAGTGTAAACACTGTGAAACAGTATGTTAAAGGACAGTAATACGACAGGTCACAGGCCCGAATAGGGTCCAGTATGGCAGAAACTGAAATTGTTCAAGCCAGAGCAACTGACTCCACTGAACTGGGACGAAACCATATTTGGCCATGTGAAATAGCACTGTTAACCCTGCTGCTCCCAGAAGTTTACCAGTCAAGGATGGGCAATGCCAAATTAGAATTCAGGAAAGACAGTGCCAAAACTAGGTAAGCGTTTTAACAAACCCTGCCCAAGCAGTCTACCAGGCTACATGCCTACAGAATCATAGCATCACAAAATATCCTGAATTGGAACAGGACCCCTAAGGATCACCCAAGTCCCACTCCTGGCCCTGCACAGAACAGCCCCAAGTAATCACATCATGGTGTGATTACACCATGTGATGAGAACGCTGTGCAAACAAACATTACTTGAACTCTGGCAGGCATTCACTTCTCCAGTATTTTCTAGCTTGAGGTTTAACGTTTGCATTTCTTTTTCCAATAAATATTAATATATTGACATATTAGTTTGCTTTTTCTCTTATTCACTGTATCAATTATATTTGCTTTTTCCACTGTAATTATTCTGGGACAAAGGTATCTATTGTTAAGCTTGCATAATAAAACCACAAACTTCTCAATTACCGCTCAATTTGGTACTGTAACCAATACCAAAAGATTCAACTCTACCATGAAATCTATCAGTAATTCAAACGGATGTAAAAAATATTTCAGAGGAACACCTGCCCTCAGAACCATCTTTTTTATGGTGTTGGCAAAAGATATAGAACCACCAGCTTTGAATATATTTCATGTAACAATTTCCATCTCTAAAAACTTGCAATGAAGAATCAGAATGGATGGAAATCAAAGAATAAATACCTGAGGTCAAAAAGCTTAAATTTCATTTGATTACCATCCACTACCCACACCAGCAGAAGTTGGTATGCTAAAGAATCATGTGGTTGGTTGGTTTTTTTAAGCCTTTGCAAGAAAAAACTTACAACTGGAAGTATCCCACAGACTTCTAGGGTTCTGCTGACATCGGGTTACAGGCTACTGCTGTGTTTATGGACAACCTAAGAAATATACTTTGTAGGACAGCTGCTAGAAGACAAAATGTTCAGGAATACATACCTTCACTGGAATATTTGTGTGGGTAATTCGAACTTATGGTTGAAACCACTCTTAAAAATGGCAAAGTTTTCTTGCATGCAACAATGCCTCTTGTATGAGCCAGTATCCACCATTCCTGTCTATAGGATTCAGTATGTCCTCATAAAGATTTCTTTTGTATGAATGAGACTAGAGATGGCTCCCTTCTTCTATCCTGTTGTCCTTCATTCTTTGCATTTTAAACATTTCTTATATTGCTCATCCTACCACAAGATGTAACAGAAGTCTACCTCACTTTTCAATAGCTGGCTGATACTTGCCAACTGACTTTGCTGAACTCCAACCCTTACTCATCTACACTTAGATATGTAGAGCAAGTCTTCACTATTCACCTCATTTATCTGGAAAAAGAGAGCTTTTATCTAATAATGAAAGAAAATAATTTCTTGAGGTCTTTTGCAATAGGGTCGCTCTCCCAAGGGGAACGAAATCTATCAAACAGGGTGTCAGATGTCCTTGATGGACAGTGGTATCCATAGTAAGAATCCTTAAGAATTTGGCTTTAGGTTGATTCAGTTCAGGAGTTTCTCCACTGGCTTTTGCTTTTCATACAAATAAAGACCTTGATCTGTATTTCCAATACCTAACAAATGTCTTTGCACCTAACCAAGAGAAAACTGTTTTTAAGCAACTTTTTTTCCAATACAAAACCTGTCTTTGTTAAAAAATTCTTAAGCAGCTACCTTTCTGCCTTTTCCTGTCCATGTAATGCTGTACAAAGTGATCCCTTCTGGATAAAATGGTCAGGCAGCTGGTTCTGCTGGCACTTGTTTCAGGTAGATGTGAGAAATTCTGTAGTATCTTTGATTTATATCCTCTCCAATCCATTTCAGCTTCCTGCAATTCAAGATTATGTTTTGACTGTATTGAGTGTCTGGTAACAATAGTGCTTATTCATAATCCTTTCATTTTGTTATGTTACGCTTAATTTATTAAGACTGATGGATAAACTGAAAGTGCTTCTAAGCCACATATTTTGTTCAATAGTGAATTTTTGCCTTGGCTGTCCTACTTAGAAGAGCTTTAATTTATTTAGTGTCACTTTCTTCCACATTGATTTGTAAATAGCTATTAGTATTTCAAAGATCTATTATTTACAAGGTGCTTCTGGTTCAGCTGGCATTTCCTTCAAATACTGCCATGCTATGTGTTTCTTTTTTGCCTTCTCTTTTCTTCTTCATTTCAGTTTAGGTCTTTTCTTTCTCAAATAAATTCACATTTGTATTCCTGTCCTTCTGGCACCTTATTTTTATTGAACACTTGATACTGTTTAGCAAAAAACTTTTGGTTTAGTAACTGTTTAGAAAGCTTCATCTTTGGTTTGGTACCTAGAGGGTCTCCAATTCCCTCTTCAATTCATTCTTTCTGTAAATCTCTATAATGTCAAAGTAATTTAAATTAAATTTAAAAAAAATAAAGCTGCTGTTAATAATTTACGTTTGACAAAAACAATTCTTCTGCAGAGGAGGACTCTTCTTAGACTGTCCTCCTAAAGAAATATGGTTTGTTCAATTATACTCTGTCATCTTCTTGATAACGAAATTAAAAATTCTCACCAAAAAGAAATGATTTTTTTCCTGCCTTATGGAACCCAAAAAATGGGTTCAAAAAACTCAAAGGAATTGGTCCCATCAAGGCTGAATCTGGTGTCATCACCTGAAAAAGGCAGCAGCCACATGCAGTAGTAGGCAAACAAACTGATTTATTCAAATCAGTCACAGAACACACTGCCACTTACTCATCCAGAAAAGGAGACAGATGGAAGCCAAGGTGTGAGGAGGTGCATAAAGCACTGGTAAAGAGTTGTTTTGAGAAAAGGGAGAAGAATTAATGTGTTGCAGAAATATGGGAGACACAGCTCTGTAGGTGGACAGTTTTGGCTTCTCCACTTGTGGAGTTATTTAGGGTTTAGCTGCGAAGATTATTGTCCATGTCAACTGTTTCATTTTCTGGTCTTCAATTTTTTTCTCTTCTTCAGTAAGAGAGCAGGTAAGCTTGGGAACAACATGAGGTGAGATACGATGTAGTCCTCATCATGAAAGTGTAAACTATAATCGAATGTGAAGTGAGCATTAAAAAGGAAAGGATAGGGGAGAAAGATTAATTTAAAAGTAATAGAGAATATATATGATAACCAGCTGATCTACTATGCCTTAGAAAGTTAATTTTTATGAGGTTGGCAGGAGTTTTTCATCAGGAATATACTCTTTTCTAACTGCAATTATAAAGAGATGACAACCAAACAACTGAAATTCCCCTCAGGATACTGACCATTGTGTATTTTTTAATACTGGTTTCTTTCAAGTTTATTAGCAGAAGTGACTTTTCAGACAAAGTTTGTGGGACAAGAATAGTGCAGGTAACATAAATTATATAATGAATTTTCAAGTAAATATTATTTTCCTGAATTTATGTCTATTCTTGCATAAAAAAGAATCATAATCAGGAAAGTAACAGCCGAGAAAACAAACTGAATTTTGATTTCAAGTTTCAGCATTACACCAGAAAAAAATATTTTCAAGTGAATATTCATTGCTTTGGATGAACAAAACATTGCAAGTTTTTACTACAAGCAATTCAACAGACAAAAAGAAAATCTGTTCTCTTGAGATTTAAAACAAAATTTAAGAAATCTATTGCTGCAAACCATAGACCAGCTAATCAAAATGCTGATTTTGTGCAGAAAGGTCTGAGTGTATACTTAAAGTTACAATTAATTGCTATGAACTTGAATATAAATACTGAAAAGCTCAACGGTTAGAAACACCAGTGTTACTTAGCAGCCTGTGTTCCACTGACTTTTAAAATGATGCAGGATAGCTTTTCACTGATTTGGTTTAAAAAGTAGAAGACAGTTCTGTGTGTGGTGTGGTTTCTACCGTTGTGTGATGTACAATAATTACAAGAATATTAATTTGAGAAATCTCATTTGGCTTCTCTTATCTATACACTTACAAAAGAGTAAAAGATATGTGAACATAATGATGGGACATCAAATGCAAAATCCTGAATATCTGTCTTTTGTCTCTCTTCCAAGCCCTTGCTGCCATAGCCTTCACATTCACAATCAGATGCCAAGATAAAGGTTCAGGCTGAAGATGTCACTGCTATTGCCAAGGGATGACCTCAATAAAACTATTCTCAGAGACATTTTTCACCTCAGAAATAGACTGGACAGAACTGAAGGAGGAAAGAGGCTGGCATGACAAGCGCTTGTACAGTTATCTCATGTTCTGACATGCAGCAGCTTGTAACCCTGAAAACAATCTAATGCTTGTGATGTGTCTTTTGAACTTGCAAATTTCAGCCAAGGTAAAAGACAAATAAGCCTGACTTGTCCCTGACATCTCATGGGCTAGATTTCAAGCAATTTCAGAGCTTAATAAAAGGAGCAACTCCTTGTCACCTCTGGGTATTTCTGTTATTTCAAGACATCTACCAGAGCCACTTCACCTGCAATTTCTTGACATGACTTTTTTCAAACACAGGCAAAACCAACTAAGTAATTTAGCTCAATGAAGAACAAAACTTTAGCTTTCCTAGTCATAACATGTCGCATTTCAGACATTTCCTTCTTGGTTTCAGACTTCTTATGTTCTTCTGGAGTAGCAATTCTAAGCTCACCACCCAAAAACTAGCATTACTCCAATTATATTTTTTCATGGTTGCATTTGCATGAGACCTGCTAATGTACAATTTTCCTTAACAGATTTCTTCTACACTTCTGAGGTATTTTAAGCAGGTAAAGATAGAATGTTTGTGAGAAACACAAAAAGGTTAAATATTGGCTTTGCTTCTGTCGCGGTTTAGCATAGCTGGGAATTGTAGTTGAAGAAGGTTGCATCTGCCAGGAAGTGATTCTTTGCAAAGAGGTGCTTACAGCCTCCTCTAGACCCAACAGAACCAATCAACTGGCTAGGTTGAATATTGGCAACTTTTTAAACCACTTAGAGAGCTTGACACGCCTCTGTGATCCACGTTTTAAGAAGGAACAAACCCCAGGAAAGCCTCTCTTGTTTCCAGTGGCTGCAGGTAACTGGTGGGGGGTGGCCAGGCCGGGTCGGCCGAGGGCAGCTTGGCTGAGATTGCAGCTGCTCCTGCTCGCCGGACACCCCCCAGAGGCCAGGCCGGCCCTCACCCCTAGAGCGGCCTAAATTCCCCTGAGACTGCTCCTGGCAGGATCTTGTGGCCAAGAGATAAGTGAATTCCAAACTCCAGCTGCAAGGCCTGGGGGAGACTCTCTTACTGCTGTAAGATTCTTCCAGACCAGAGGAAGCCTGCAGACATCAATCCTCTCCCTGGTCAGAGGACAGAGAAAGGTGGAGGCGCATGAAGAAAACACTGCAAAGATGTCCAAGTCAGTGGGGAAGAAAAAGCTGAGACCCCGAGGAAGGAGAATAAGGAGATGCTTCAATCCTGGAAGTTGAAATTCTGTTGGAAAAACCATGGTGATAGACTATGATATATCAGAATACTTGTTGTAATTTCATGAAGTCATGGCGGGGGGTGGAGCATTCAAACTGCAACCATGAGCAAAAGTACTTGTACTAGAACAAGTAAACGCTGAAGTAGCTGTGACTTGCTGTGAGCAACAGCACCTGTGCTGCCATAAGTAAATGCTGCAGTAGCTGTGATTTGATGAGAAATTTGAGCAGAGATCCCACGAGAGAAGAGAACCTCTGTTCTGATCTGATGAGGATACTCCCAGAGATAGTGTCCTTACGCCTCTCAGGCACTTTGATAAGTGAAGAAAACTTTTGTTTCTGAACAGCTCATCCTTAAAAATAGTACCCCCTTAGCTAAAGAAACCCTCGAAGCAGCTGTGGGGAAAGCTGTAAGTTGGGGGAAGGGACTTGCACATGCAAGCAGAGAACCATTCCAGGCGGCTGCTTTTGCTGTGACACTGAAGCTGCACGAGATTGTTTCGTGTGGAGATGTTTCCATAGTTTGACAGAGAGAGACTCCTCTCCCCAAGTGAACTGAGGAACAGAAATTATTATATAGGTGGTGAACTGACTAGAATCCTCAAGGGTTGTGTCTTTTTTCTTTTATGTTGGTGGTAGAAGGGAGGAGGGGTGGGGGGAGGGAGGTGTTCTGAAGGTTTAGTCTGACTTTCTTTTCACTCTTTTAACTCTGTTAATAAACCTGTTTATATTCTTTAATTTTTTTGGCTGCTTTGCCTTTCCTCCTAATGCTTATCTCACAGAAAGGACATCAGGGGGGACTGGAAAGGACTAATGCCCATGTTAACCCTTAAAACCACTACACTAATTGGTGTTTCTGCCCGGTTACTGAACTGAACCTGCTACAGCTTCCTGATTTCTAATGAAATTGTTCAGTCTGCAGATTCACTTGTGATTGAATTCTAATTTTATGGCAACTAGACAAGAGTTTTTTCTATAATTTCTCAAATACATATTTATTTTTGGATGCTTTGTGATGCTTTCAGAGCAAGACATTATGTTGTCATATGAGAAAATAGTGATGGACTTAGGTGTTCTGGGTTGCATTTAATAAAACTTGATTGCTTGGCAACTTTGCTGCAGTAATTTTAGCTGTAAAGATTCCCCTCTTGCCGTAAATGATCAGTAACAACTGTCTCTAAAAGCATTTTATCTCTATACATAGATTTTTTTTTCTTTTCAGGAACTTTTTTTAGGAATTATAATTCAATTTAAATATACTCAATGTTTTGATATCCCCATCTTTATATCTTCTGATGTTGCAACCACAAAATAATGTAGGATTTAAAGAAAGAATTTAGTAATTTAAATGCATTTATAAATGCTTTTCTACATGACCAGCACTTGTCCACTCAATTTATTTGTGAGGAAAAGCTCAAAAGATGAGTTAAAACTATATTAAGTCAAATTTGCTTGAAAGATTCATTCATGTATTATAACACTTTATCAATATAATCCCAACTCTGCATAATTCAAAGACGTGTCTTACGACAAACTGCTCTTCCAATTATCAAAACAAATTTGAGGATTTCCTATTTGAAATATTTTGTTACAAAAATAATCCTTCCAATTTTATAAATTCAGTTATTATTTGAGGGTGCATAAATAAATGTATTAGCTGCCAAACAATCTATTCCAGCAGAATATTTGTTCACAATTTCCAGATGTAGTGAAATGTACATAAAAAAAAAAGTTGTCCAAAATCATGCAATTTTCTCCAATCTTACCTCAATCCTGTGTCATACGAGACCCTCTTTAACACAACACAGTAGGTAATTTCACTCTAGAACAATGTTATGGTTATCAATATTGAATAGAAAGCATAATTTTTTTGTCCTTAAAAGTTCAATTTCAAAAAATAATAATCATTGGGTTCAGCTCTGGCCATATATAGGAAAAGATGATTACACAAGTACTATTAATGACATCCAGTACTATATCTGAACAAAGCAAAATGTGCCACATTGTTCAACTTTAATACATTTCCCAGCCTCTCATGAAATTTTTGTCATTTCCCTATCATATTTAGACAGAAATATTCATACACAAATGAAGGCACCTGCTTTGTTAAAGGCTTGCTCTAGTCCTTTGTTAATTTGAGATATAGAAATATCCTAGTATAGATCTAAATATACTCCATGGAAATTTCAGTATTTCTTTTTTCGGTTGTCAATCATTTCTAAAGCAAGTCCTGCTAGCTTATGAATTTCAGAAAAATTTAAAATTTTTCATCACTTTGTCACTGTAATACTCTCAAGTATGAAAGCTCCTGGTATAGGCCTAAGTGATATCTCCTTTTACTCATATGGTATGACAAATATCTGTGTTCTTTTCATTTTAATAAAATAGAAATTAATTGAAATAAAAAAAGTATTATAGTAAAAGTACTATTCACTAAAAATTACTAAGAGCATGTTACTCCAATATGCTAAAACTGAGTTGTTACTACTGTGGCCAAAACAATGAAAATTATTTTTTTTAATTAATTGACAGTATTGTAAAGGTTTTTGCAAGCCCTGTGCAACTACCTTCAGAGGCATGTTGACCCAAGAAGTGAAGAGAGCATATTTTTTTTCTTTACTGAAGCAGATATTAGATATTAAAATTCACAGGAAGAAAAAGAAAAAGTATTTTCAGAATAATGTGGATGTCAAGTTAATTTTGCTCAGCAAAGAGTTTATAGGATTGCTGTTTAGGAACAGTCTGATGACTTCAAAGAAGTCATTGTTACCCTGTATTTCCAAGCACTACTGCCCTAGGAATAGAACAGTGTGTGAGGAATTGTAGTCTGATGGCAAGGGAGTAAATACTATTTATAAACAGCTGAATCTCTTGCTATGCTGGAGAGAGGGCAGTTCCAGATACTAATGCAGACCTAAAGTTGCAATAGGCATCAGTATTTTCCATTTCCACTGACATTTACAGTCATAGGTTAAACAAAATGGTTGTCCCAAATTTATTTAAAATGTACAAGACATGAATTTTACAGAATTCTATGAAAGGCCAAAAAATTCAGATTTGTGGAGTGCCAAAGAATTTGAAAGTCTGAAACAAAAGTGTGCATTTTAAAATCTGCCAGCTTAAGGCAGTTATTTGAAAGTACACTAAGGTAAAGCAGAGGTCCTTCAGAAGAAACAGCATTTAATTAATTAAAGACCAGCATCACACACACACACAAAGTGACAAGGACACTCAAATCATACTTTTTTCCTTTCCATTTTGTGTTGTATTCTGTTTGGCAACAAAGCTGATAGTGTTATTTTATAGCTATATAATTTCTAGTATTACTGATTTAAAATGGAAACATTCAATATAAGCTTCAAAGTCACAGTAAGATTCTAAACAGTTTTCTCTTGTAATAACCTTATAATTATAGTATGTTAATGGAACATTTTGATTCAAGTGTTAGCATCTTATAGAATGATAAAGCAGGAGTGAAAAGAAATGCAGGGTTTACTTACAAGAGATGGTCATTTGGCTCAGCGTGTCATTTGACTGAATGGAGTCTCTTCTAGCTACTCTACTGAGTCTTTTCTTTCCCAAAGTATTATCCTTTTTGAACTTTTCCCAATATCAATATGAAGGTTCAGAACTGAACAAGCAGGCATGTTTGCATGTGAGACAGGAGATAAGAACTAAAGTGATATTATAGCACTCTGTGTCTTCATCTTACACCCACTCTCTTCCAAGGAGCCATGGCCGTCCTCACTGCTCAGAATCTCTTTTGCTATAAATATTTGTCATTCCTTCATCCAGATTCTCATCAGAGTTTCAAAGATGAGTAAAAAGGACAATAAAGACAACCCAAAGGTGAATATATAGACTTTGAAAACTTGCTGTTGTCCTGATTTTAAACTTACTACCACTTGGCATGTTCAACAAAGCCAAAAAGATTGAAAGCTGCCATTAACGTAGAAGTAAACACGTTTAAAATGTTCCATCAGAACAGAAATTATATCTTCTGAATGTCACCCATTTCTATGTTACTATAAATTTGGGCAGAAATGACATGTTCAGAGGAGAAAAATGGGCTGCTTTTCCCCATCTGGCATCTTCTGATCTTTACAGGATATTTAGCTTGTGAAGTTTTACCAAAGGTCTTTGCAGATCAAACTTTTTGTGATTTAACCCAAGCTACCAACTCAGCTCCACAAAGCTACTCACTCACTCCTCTCAGCAGGCTGAGAGAAACTATTTGAAAGGCAAAAGTGAGAAGAGTTTTATAGATAAAGTAAAAGATGTGTGCACAAGCTAAACAAAATAATAAATCAGTTAACTACTTCCCATTGATAGGCAGGTATTCAGCCACATCCAAACATACTCCCTCCCTCCTTCTGCTCATGGCTCTTGATGTTCAGCAGAGTTTTACATGGGACAGGATATTCCTTTGGTCACTTGGGGTCACATATCCTGCTGCATCCCTCCCAGCTTCTTGTGTACACCATCTGCTCGCTTGTGGGGCAGCATGTGCACGTGCAGAATAGGTGACAAACAGAAAAGGTCTAGATGCTGTGCAAGCACTGCCCAGCAATAATGAAAGCAACCCTGAGTTACCAATGCTCTTTTCAGCAGATATCCAAACCATGGAGCTACGTGAGTTACTATGAATAGATCTAACTCTATTCCCAACAAAACCACAACAATACCACTGCATTTCTTTCACTGTAAAGAAAAATCATTTGAGAATGTTTTTTAAGATGCTTATGCTGGAAACATTTTTACTGGCAGTCTGTAGGAGCCGGGGATATTATTTGATCCCCGTAGTAGTGGATATTATTTGATCCTCATAGTAAGGGTATTAATAAAAGTTAACATGGCCCTGCAAATTATTGATGGAAAATGTTTACATTGTCTTCAAAGATGTCTGATTAGTACTTTTTGAATATATATCTGCGTGTGAAAAGCACACAGTATTTTTACAGAGAAGTATTTGAATTTTTTGGGGTACATGAGTGAATGCAACTAATTATTCATATTTGAGATTACATTGTAATAATCCTTGAGTGTCTACTATGTTTAACAGGAAGCAATCTCTGTGAATATACTGTGATGAGCTTTAGAAATTCTGCTGTATTTGAAATGCATTAGTCTTATTCTCCACTTGCTTGCTTACATGATAAATGGCCTGACATTACTGAGCTTTAAAATAAATCAGCCTAATATGTTCTATTTGCAGTGTATTTCCATATTAACATATTTTTATTTTACCTCTATGATTTCATAGTGCATTATCTTCTATAAAGGCTTACCACCAATAAATGCTTCTCAGAAAAACCCTGCTGCTTTTTCCATAGAACCGTAGTAATGACACTGCTTGGAAGGGTCTTCTGGAGGTCACCCTGTTCTACCTCAAACTTCAAACAAGATTGCCAATATTTGAGTAGGTAATTTATATCTTTTTTGCAGCTGAATCTAGAAAAACATCCGAAGACAGAAATTGTGGGGTCTTTTTGGAAAACTAATTCCACTGCTGCACCGTATTCCCTGTAGCCATGAGGTACATTTAATTTTTTATATTCTTAAAAGACACAAATGTTATGCCAGTGTACAAACACAGCAGCTGCCTAAACCATTTCTCTCATTATCCTGTTAATTCAAAGTCTGTAGACTTTTATTCAAACAGCACTCCTCAACAGAAATGGCAAAACCCCAAAGTGTTGACACTTCACTGTCTGATGAAATCATAGAACATGTCCATTCTGACTTAAGATTATTTCAGGAAGTTAATAAACATTTTTAATAGGGAATCCTAAAATTAATTACCAGAATCATTACATACAGGACTTTCCAAGACAGTCTTATTTTTGTACAAGTATTGAGTTTGATGATTAACTGTTACACATAGTTCACAGGATTGACATATTCATAACTTTTCAGCCTACCTTGTTAAATAAATTTCAGTGGATGGATTTCTATTAGGAGGTTCTTCTTTATTCAAAACAAATCATAGATTGTGTCATCTCAGCAAAGTTACATTGTGGAGAAAAGTTAGAGAAACTTTTCCTACTATTTTTTCTATATTTTAAAGTATTTTCATTCTTCCATGTAGGTGAAAATGCCTCAAATTGAAGAAAATCTCTGCAAACACTTTCTGTCTTCAAAATCTGCAAGTCCATACATACAATGAATTACTCTTCCATTCAGATAAAAAGTTGTTTCATGGTGCTTGAGTGAGCTGTGTCTTTTATTATGTTACAGAGCTTTTATAGTATCCTTCATGACAAATTAAACGTGGGTTGGTGCTTAAACGTAGAAGAAAAATTTAATGAGCAGTGCATTGGTCATCCTGTCAAGATGCGTTCATACACTTGCACTGGTGCCCATCCTGAGAGCCCTTGCATGGAGCCCAGCCTTGGGTCCATCCCCCAGCCCAGCTCTGCTGGAAACCCTATGCCCTAAATTGTAGGCAAAACCCCATACTTCTACTACTGGAAATAAATTAAAAATCCCGTTAACAGACAATATTTGAGTTATAACTGAGGTTGCACCTGTTTTATCTATGCTAATGATCTAGAATAAAAGTTTTATTTAGCAGACTAAAAAAATATTTGCACATCCTAGGAAAATTAATCCTTTACTTTCAGTGGAACATCATGCTGTGCTTTGTAAGTGGGATGGACAAAGAGTTGGCACTTACAGTATTTCCTGAAAATATATGATAAATTGCAAAATACTTAAAATATAGGACTGGTGATAAGAGCAGTGGCACTGAAATACTGTACTATTTACTTAAATGTTAATGAGCAGCCAAATCAGAGTCATTTATGAATCTGCTTCCCTTTTTTTCTGTAACACTTTTCAAAATTTCTTTTAAAAGGAAAGCTGCTGAAATGGAAATGTCACTGCACCACAGCCTGTGAAGAGGCATATGCTGAGTTTTTGGTAGCAATACAGTGAGCAGTTTTCACATTACAGAATGGGCTGTCCATTAAACCTTACCAGAACCACTACAGAAAAACAGTTTTTTCAGAGTATTAAAGAGTGATCAATATAAAAAAGATTTACAAATTAGGGGGAAAAGGCTGGTAACTTTTGTGTTTTCGCTTTCAATTTTCTTTCTTTTCTTTGTTTCAGACTAAACCAAATTCCATCCATAGCTCTTTTTCTTCAGAATTAATTGTCTGGTCTTCAAAATTATGAGTCTGGTATGGGTACCATATGGCACTCTTACTGGGTTTTGTGAATTCAAATGTGCAAGAGAAACAAGAGACATAGGCAATTATTGACTCATTATTCGGTGCATACGAGGTAATATAAGGTAACAACCCATTCTGTTTTGCTCAGGTTTAAGGTAGATGCTGTTTCTTTTGTTGTAAGTTGCCTGGAGGGGTTCTTCAGAGTCTTTAGCCTTCAAATGTTGACACATGTAATTTCTGACATGTGACTTGCTGAGAACATGTTGCCTGGTGCTCTAAAATTACCTGTGGGCACTGGAAATGTTCTGGGAGTTTCTACGTAGCACATTGCAAGCAACACAGTAGACCAATGATCCAAAGGACCCATAAAGGGTGGAAACGACAAGAAAAAATATGTTTACATTAATTCTATTTGTAGTAATAAAGTGGGTATTTTTCCACTAGAAAAATTATGAGACACTGGGGACATTATAAGCATTCACTGAAAATTTCTCCTGACTTGTAATGTTATTTCTAACAGGAAATTACCATGTTGTTAGTTTACATTGTTAATCACATGAATTTGAAAATACAGATAATAAAAAGTTATAACTTCTGTTCCGTAAAAGACTTTTTTAAAGTGTGGAGATAACTATTTCAGAAGAGAAGAGTGTAAGTTTTCCTTGTCTTTGTTTCATAGCATTTTTTTAAAGTCAATTTATGTTTAAAAATCATAAACCAAAACATAATGACTTAGAGTGTTGAAGCTCTAACTTAGAGATCACAGTGAGATATAACACTCAGAAATCTTGAGTTACTAATCTTGCAAGGCGTGTGATATGGGAATGCACAAGACTTATGCTTCGGGACTAAACTTTTAAGCACTGGCATAAATATAGATTTTCTGTGAATTTTTGCATGTTTATACTAAACACATGTTACTGAGACAGTAATTATAGCAGCTATATGCACTGAAGAAACTTTCACAAAGAGCATGCAATATAAGCCAGCAGGTTACAAGGCAGGTTTTATAAGGTTGATTTCCCTTGAAGGCTATTGAAGCACATCTCTTCAGTACATTCGAGAGTTTAGCAATAATTTTGTCAGAGTATTTTTGACTTGAATAATTCAAAAGTATTATGAAATGCTGCTTTCTGTTACATATGATTGATGTGCCAAGAGTACCATCATAGAGGACTTTCCTTTGCCTTTGGTTTCAATGACTGTCTGTCAAAAATATACTTCCTCACTGGTTACATTTCTTCTACAATGTCGTTTTACTGAAGAAAAGTTCTTTACTCCTTGAGTTTCTTTTAGAAACTGTCACATCAAGCAGATCTCTCTGCCTTATGAGACTAAAAATTTGAATTTAAATTTGTATTGGAAACATCTTAAACCTTGGGTAAAGTTTTGTACAATTACTGTAGAGTTCATTTCAGAAAAGTACCTTTATGACATTATAGTCCTATATAAGACATTGAGATCTGCATTTCCTTTATGGGCTGCAGGGTAGATATCTGCTCCAGTGTGTTCCTTAAGGGGCTTCAGGGAGTCAACCTGCTCCACCATGGTCTTCTCTAAGGGGTTCAGGGAACCTCAGCTCTGGACCTGGAGCACCTCCTCCCTCTCCTTCATCATGATCTTGGTGTCTGAAGGACTGTTCATGTTCTCCTCACTTCTCTCTCGGCTGCTACATGTTTTTTATCCTTTCTTGCATATGTGAACAGAGAGGCACCACCAGCATTGCTGATGGGCTTATGTTTGGCTGGCACGGGCCCCATTTTGGAGCCAGCTGATGCTAGGTTTGTCCAACTCAAGAGCATTTCCTGGTGTCTACTCACTGCAATCTTCCTGCTCATCCACCTCATAGTAAAAGCTTGCTGCATAAACTCAGCTGAGAACCTGCCCTTCCATTCTCTCTGCCCCATCTCTTGAAGATTAAGAGGATGGATATAGGTTACAAAGATGTGGCTGCTCTAGTCAGTTAACAGGTCAGCCCAGTATAAGTGTGAGCTGCCTCCGAGGATAACCATCATCAGTTGACTGAGTGTCTCACAGAAACACAGAGATATCCTGTGGGTGATGGGGGATCAGAGAATTATTATCCACATCACTGCCTGCTGACACTAGGTTAGCATCAGTGCCAGGCTGGTAGCTGAGACAGAAGTATTAATGCCATGTAGAGCTCAAACTGGGAAGAGATTGCTCCTGTTCAGCTTTGAAGGTGATGACTGATGTGGGGCAGTGGGTTAGAGGCCATAGCACTGCACTGTTACAAGTGGAGGGTGTGAGTGAGCAAGTAGTTTGGAACAGTTTCCTGTCCTGTCTCAAGCTGGGAAACAGACTGGTGTCAATGCAGCATTGTCCCCACTCCTCTACCCCTTTGTACATTTAGGTAGCCGCAATCTCTTCCACTTGCAGCTTTTTGAGTGGGATAGTGTCTTTGAAGTGTAATAGGAATGAGAAGTGATACATTATTAATATGTAAAGAAAGAAAACAGTTGATATCATAAAAAAAATGAACAAAAGAGAATGGTCTTAGAGATAACTGGTTGATAGAAGCAATTTTATAATGATTCATTATGAGTGATTCTTGTCTTTTCTACTTTAGAGTCCTTCAGACAGTATCTGTTGACTTCAAGCACTGTTATGTAAATTAATTTAAGAATATTAAAGGAATATTTAAGAATGTTAAAGAATCTTATGCCAGTCTATATCTTGGTTGTAAGGGAAACCTATGGCACAAAGCGAAGATCTCTTCTTCAGATTAATCACTTTTTCATTAACAAATCCTGCAACTGAAGTGCACTGGGAGTGTAGGGGGACAACAACAATTTTTGGCTTCTTTTATTCATAGTAGCATTTATTACGCAAATGAGACTCAGTGAATTTATATAGTAAGACATAGATGAATGTTAATACAGGTCCATATTGTAAAAGTAAGTACTTGAATGTAAAATGGCATATAATCTGGTCCAGTAAATTATATCCATAAATTTTAAAATATACTGCTTTAAATTTAATATGTAACCATTGCTGTCATGTCACTTCTTTTTTAATACTTTTTACCATACACATTATACATTTATATTAATTAACTCCATTTATATTAATTCATATTCACTGGCTTAAACCAGCTTCAAAATAGAGTTTAAGATGCTTTTTTTTTAGAGCTGACTATTGAAATTTGTTTTAAATTATTTAAAATTCCTTAAGTGGTAGATTGCTAATGTTTGTCATAACTAATCACTAGGGAAACTTACCATATGCAACCCTGTTCTTAAAGCTTTACCAAGAAATACAGAAAGTGTTAATCAGTTGAGAACTGGAAGCTACTCCTCCCTAGTAACAGCTGTCTTTCAAAAAGTGAGGGGTGCCTTAAACATTTCATATGCCACATTTCGTAATGTACCAAAAATACACGGAAAGTTTAAGCTTCTTTATTCTTCCCAAGGAGGAAATTCTGGAAATAACAAAGGTTGAGAAAATGGTGTCTAAACCACTTTTACCTTACATTATGTCTTTGAGTAGGATTGCTCCATAAATGTCAGTGACTTGAATTTAGCTGATTACAGTACTTTGGTGTAACAAGGAGAAATCTGTCATTCCAAGTAGCTTTCAAGACTGCCAGTAAATGACTGCAGGAACAAGGTTATTTGCTAATACCTGGTTGTTACAACCATGGTCAGAAAAGCCAATATATTGCTGAGCTTCCTGAGCTTACTCTTGCTTTATTAAAAAAGTGTGGAGCTAGGTTCCGTACTTGAAAGGATTTGTCTGAGCCATTAATTTAACTATAAACTTTAATATATTTTTGGGCATTTAATCCCATTGTGTCCCAGTTCTCATCTAGAGAGGATATTGGTAGTTTATTGACTTTCTATTAAGAAGTTGAAAAAGTAGTTTGTGAAAATGTCAGAAAAAGGGTATGTGAACTATAAAACTACATACATAGAGAAAACTATGGGATTAATTTATGGGATTACTTTCCTGGATCAGTTTGATTGGCAATGAAAGCTTTAAATTGGGGAATTTTTTCAATTTTTCAAGCCCTGAGCTTTGGTCTTTACAGCTTTATGTCAGCTGTCATGTAGAACGTCTGTATTTCAATTAGGTTCCCTTTGATAGCATGGATTTGTTCTTATATGCCTTGTTGTTTTAGAAATGCTAATCCATCTTTCTTTTGCTTTAATATAATTTGCGTGAATGTGATTTTTCCTTTCAAGTCTTTTAATTGTTTGGGGTTTTTTTTTGCTTGTGCTTTGTACCTCTACCTCAGTATTCCCAGCAAAAAAGAGAGAATTGATCAATGAATTGTAATATATTATTTGCTTGGGTCTGAGGAAAATTTTATTTTTCCTTTTTCTTTTGCATTCTGTCCTGAACGTATGCTTTGGTAGTTGCAATTATTTGCTTAAGAGCACAAGAACAGAAAAGACCTCATGGTGTGGTGTTTTGTCCAAAATTATCATCTCAGCATGACGTTTGATGTAATGCAGATGGTGCCTGAGAGTTATATGGTCACAAATACCACTACATAGTATTTTATGTAGTTTTGGCTATTTATCTATTTATCAATTTTTACTAGGAGCTGTGGAGACATGCAGTTTTATACTAGCATGTTTTACTATCCAATTTTAACTACTGTTTCCATGGAAACTCCTTCCACTCCAGCACTTTCACAATTATTTGTTTTAATATGCTACCAAGAAGACAACGTCTACCAACACAGAGTAACTGGGCAGGGAAGATAAACACAAGTTGAATGGTGTCCGAAGGAAAGCAGGCTTGTGTTTTGTTTCTCAGCAGTGGGTTACAAATTTGTGTTTCAGGATTAGGATTTCTGGATTTTGCTGAATAAATCAATCAATCAATCAATCAATCAATCAATCAATCAATCAATCACATTTTACCACTTGCGAAGTTTTCTTTAAATAACTTTAAGCATTTTGAATTGACAGCTGCTTGGCGTCTTATTTCATTATCTTGTTTCATTATCTGCAATTTAATTGTGTCCCTTTGCTTCGCTTTGTGTTACTACTGAAATTGAAATAAACTGCAAAAAGCAAGTGAGTTCTATGGTCCTCCCTTTTTTTAAGACACTAATAAAAATGAAGTGATTGTGTCCTTTCCATAGAAAAATAAGAGGTAGTTTTGCCAACATTAAAGCTGAAAGACATTTTCTTGAACAGTGACAGCCCGTCATGTGTCTAAGATACTTATTTTCTCTTTCTAAGAAGATGAAAGGAATATTTAATTATTGACTCTGCTTTCTGTCACTGCTTTATGCTGTGATCTCACAGATTATGTTTGAATAAGCAAGTTTGTTTGGTGTTTTTTCCAGTTTAGGCTCTTAGGGTTTTTTTTTGTTTTCTATTTCAGTTTCATTTGGCCTATTATGAAGGATGGTTAACTTTACTAAAAGGCCAATAATAATTTTTTTTTACATTTGGGGGAGTGGGAAAGTATAAGGTAGGTATAAGCACACAGCCATTTTCTATGAAACTGTGTCCCCTTTTTCAAACATCCTTCTACATCCTTTATTTTTTTATATGGATCTTAAAAAAAAGATGGCTTTTATGTGTATATTTTACCTGTATCTAATTTATATTATTCAACACACATTTTAGATCAGTTTTATTTTCCTTGTCACATAAAGACTGTAAAAATTATACTCTAGAATAAAGTTACTACAAACACTTCCAAACTTTGTCATGTCAGATTAGCATGCTGATGTTTCTTGTGATTGCTCACTGGTCTCTGTAAGATGCACACTGTAAGCTGAAAGATGAAATTAGCCACTGTTAGCATCTTCAGTTTTGCTGCTTTAGCACCAACTATGCACAATTTATCTGCATGCAGATAAAAATCAGATAGAGGCTGATTTAATTCTAAAGAGTTATTAAAATTAAAACTTGTGCAGTGAGACGCCGAAATCTTCTATTGTTAAAGTTTGTTAATTGTATTATTGTTATATCTTTGATTATTTGATATCTATTATACCACATAAATATATAAATTATTTACTGATTGTTTTGGGTTCAAACTAGAAAAATATTTTGCAAGCCTCTCGAAAGAGTAAAATAAATAATCCATCCTGTTTTGAAACGCCATACAATGTAACAGAAATTACTCAGTTATCTTTTCTCCAACGGAGTGCTAATTTAATCTCTTAAAATGAATACAGATGCATAGTTTTTGAAAAAAACATTTCATTTTGGTATTGCTTTAATGAAAATAAATCATTAGAATAATGAAGATAGCAGATTGGTCACTACTCCATGAAAACTGTATTTAAGATTAAAATTTGTTTTTTACCTCTTTTGAAAAAAATCGAAGTAATAACTTAAAACATATATTTTGCTTGGATATTTTGCATCTGATTTTACAAAAAAAACCCAAAAAACCAAAAAAAAACAAAAAGAACTTTCATCAGAATAAAACATAGAAAGGAAGATGAGAATTGCATGAAAATGGTAGGGTTTTGGTGGGGGACACTGCTGGGACAGTCTTTGGGGGAGATAGCCAGTGCATGCTCTGATTTGGACAGTAGCAATGAGTCCACCCCAGAACACACCTAAGGCCTTTGTTGTGAATAAAATCCTGTATTTAGGAAGTTTATTTTTTATTTTTTATTTTTTTAATTTTATTGCTGCTGCACTACTATATTGTAAAGAGTTCAATAAGACATAGAACATCGGTCACTGAACAAGAACTCTGTTTCATAAACACCATGTTTCACTTATACTAATCCTACCCAATAGCAATACACTTGATATATTTTATATATTTTATATATTCTCTTATCAGTGTAAGTACTGGGAAAATTAATCTGAATTTCAAAGCAAAATGAATAAAGACTGAAAGATAATGTGAGTAAAATTTAGCTTTTCTAATTAAGAAAATGAAATTAACTTTGCAGTCAAAGCAATATCTTTAGAGTTAAAGCAATATCTCCATAGGAATTGCTTAGATCCAAGGTGTGCAATGAAAAAATAGAAAGTTGCATATTTGATTGTTTACCTTAATGATATTTTACTAAGCTTACAGGTGAATAGCACTAAGTTGGAGTTTCAAAACAGTTTTATTTATATTTATTTTAAAAACATGCTTTAAAGAACTTTTCATTCTCTTAACTCTTTTACACATGTTAAACATAACATGTTTAAAATGTTTTAATTGGACATAACAAAACATTTTCAAAGAAGTGAAAAATCAGCAAGATAAGTACTCGATACTTCAAATGTTAGGGAATATTGATTTTATTCCAGCAAGATAAATATTATTGTGAAAAATCTCTTTGTTTGTATGTAAACCCTGCGCATGCTTCTCAGACACAAATGTAGGAAGTAATCCTGGTGAAGTCTCTTGACTGTTCTTAGCTGCACATAGAGACAGAACCATTTTTAAAGGTAATTGCTATGTTCTAGTTATTTTATGCCCTGGTCATAAATTAGGCAACACTAATCCATACTTCTTCTTGTTCCGTTCTTGCTTTATAGTTTCTTTTCACCTTATTGTATTCACCATATCTGTTTCATAAAATATGACACTTTCTGATAGCAGAGTGCAGCTCAAGTAAGAGAAATGACAGAATCATCACAACAAGTAGAATTGAATAACAGTAGTGTATGTGTATCAAAAATGTTAGTTCAAAAATTTACAAGTAATTCAGCTTTTAGACAGTTTGTTAAAATATATTTCTCATTTGAATAAGGCAAGGTAAAATTGAAAATATTTTAGCAGACAGCATTTTTGTAAAAGAAAGATTTGCAGATTAGGGTCCTTTTAGATGAAAAAGTAATTCACCCTGTGTCTGGAAAAGTGAACTACTGGTGATGCAGCTTCTGAGGGTAGAATTTACGATCAGTGTTATTAACACATGCTGATGAAGTTGAGGGTTTGGCCCTTTGACACTAATAAGGTGAAACTTCCATGCATCAAGATGATTAAATTTTAATAAGATGTGATTTATAACTGAACATTCACTTCCAGAATCTTGTTACTTAAGAAAGAGCAGTAGGATTTTGTTGAAAATTGTTTTCTATGGTGCACTATAATTTCCTGCCATCTTTTTCAGTTTAGTTCCTGAGCTGAAGTCCCGGGAAATTGTTTGGTATGGTAATTTCTTTCTTCAATGAATGACATTTAGTTTACAGAACTGTTCAAGCTTGTGAAGAGTTTCCAAATTTGCTTATTCCCCTCAAAGATTTTTCCTTTCTTTTAGTTACTATCAAATTAATTAAGGCAGCTGTTGGAACTTTTAAAAATATAAGACAGTAACATGAATTTCTTATATATTGAGGAAGGATCAGTACATAACACAGAGTTGCTCATTCAGTCTATAAGAACAGCAGACTTCTTTTAGAGAAGGACTTCAGATCCATGTGCTTTCAAGTGTTTAATTTAAGAATATAATTAATTTTGAATAAATATTTGCTCATGGTATTATAGGCTGCCTGTTTTCCCAAGTGTAGAGGACACCAAAGGATAGCTTAAGCTAAAATAAACCAGAATAACTATACCATAAGAGAAGTGCTTCATGGCTGCCATATCAGAACAGTCCCTGTCTGGAATGCTGCATTCCATGAATGAGGCAGTTCCTGTTCTCACTGGTGTGGCTCCTGTCCCTCCTTTCAAGACTGCTCAGTACAGTAAGCATTTTCCTTGTTGTGTTTCCTGTTCTTCCCTCAGTTCCATTCTGCTGTTTGGAATATATACTCCAAAATCTGGAGAGAGTAGCTTGAGAGTTTTCATTCATGTTTAGTGTACCTATGTGTCTTGAAATCAAATGCAATTTACGTATGCGTCAAAAAGCTGGTCAAAAATCAGCTTTTCTAATTTGCAATTGCCAAAATTATTCATATAAAGAAGGTTCAAAATCTGATGCTCCTAATGCATTTTGGCAGTTTCAGATGTGCATAAGGCATTAAAAGGTCCCTCATTTGAATTGTACAGTCTTAAGCTGTAATGTCACTGTCTTCTGAAAATTAGTTCCCTTGTACCCTGACCCTCTGGGATCAAGAATTAATAGGGGTTCTTTTTTGCTTTTCTTAAATACAATAACATCTTGTGTCTGTATGAGGATCAGAAATTCCAGTGGTAACTCTGCTAGTGAATCAAGACACATTTCTGCTCCACAATCCTGAAAGCTTCATTATAAACTTTACCATCTGATATTAAATATGCCCTTATAATCATAATTTCTATCACCCTTGGCCACAGTGTTCTTCTCTTTTTAATTACTCTTTTACTTTATGAATTATTTTGAGCTGTGATAACAAGTTGTGCTATTTTTATTAAATAAAATGTGACAAAACATCAGGAACCTTCTGTCTCAGTGTATCAGGGAAAACCTGTTTTGAAAAGGCATCATTTAGAGTGCATGACACTAACAAAGCAGCGGAAAAGAAAAACCTGTTGTTAGTGTATCAGTTTCTTGGCAACTGATAAACTAGTTTCTCATAATCAGTTTTCAAAAATGGCATATTAACATGTTAAAATGTTAAACATATTAAAATGTTATTGATGTGATCTAGATATTAGAGCAAAGAGAAAGGTTTCACCATGTTGGCCTAAAGTATGCCTCTGTTGTTCACTGGGTTTTCCCAGAAGGCTGAGTCACTTCCCATTTCCCAGTGACTGGTTTATTGTCTGTTCCTTCCGTGTTAGAATCATAAAGATGGTGACCATTAAAAGAATCAGAGTTCCTTTTACTGCATTTCTAGTGCTTCTTTTTAAATTGCTTTAACTTTTTAAACAGCCTGTTCCTCATACCTTTTTGTTCATTACATTGTGGTACAAATCAAGTAATATATGGTCTTTCCCCCAACACTTGATACTATCTTTTTTTTTAAATTATCTTCTCAGAATGACTTTACTGTGTAGAAATATTCTACTTCTTAATTTATTCTGGATTTACTCAACACCATTGTAAAGGTTATTATATCCCTTGGCAGATCAAAATAATTCTGTCATGTCTGAAGATGACCATGTGTGATGTAGTTGACTATGATTTGTACTGTTTTTAATAGTGTCTTCTTCCCTTTTGAAATGTTCAGGTCAGAGCTATTGCAAAACCAAAATAATTAAGAACATGGGGTTTTTTCCTTTTTCCTTTTAGCTTTTTGCAGACAAAACCAAACCAAACCAAACCAAACCAAACCAAACCAAACCAAACCAAACCAAACCAAACCAAACCAAACCAAACCAAACCAAACCAAACCACCCACAGCAAACAAATTAAAAAAACAAATAAGAATAAACAAACAATAAAATAAGTTGAATACCAGGTGAAAACAGAAATGTTCTGCATTATAATGACGGGCTAGTTTAGGATGGAAAGCAAACGCACACTTTCAGGGGGAAACACAGTGTTCTGTTCCAGCAGAAGTGTGTCTGTGTCCCTGAGCCATGGCAGCTAACCATTCCAGTTCACAAAGGAAAATGTGGCAATTCTGAATTAGGAAAGACCTGTGAGCTATTGGCAGCCAGTATTTCACAGGATCATAGAATTGTTGGGATTGGAAGGGACCTCAGAAGATCAACCAGTCCATCTCTCCTGCCAAGGTAGAGTCACTAGAGCAGGTGACACAGGAACATGTCCAGGTGGGCCTCAAATATCTCCAGAGAGGAAGAGTCTACGACCTCTCTGGGCAGCCTGTACCAGTGCTCTGCCACCCTCAGAGTAAAGTTCTTCCTCAGGTTGAGGTAGAATTTCTTATATTTAATTTATGACCATTGCTCTGTGTCCTGTCTCAGTACCACTGAAAAGAGTCTGGCACCCTCCTCTTGGCATCCGCCTTTGAGGCGTTTGTATGCATTGATGAGATCCCCTCTCAGTCTTCTCTTTTCTAGACTAAGCAGGCCCAGGTCCTGCAGCCTCTCCTCATAAAAGAGATGCTCCTGAATCCCAATCATCTTTGTGGCCTCTACTGGACCAACTCCTTGTCTTTCTTGAACTGCGGAGACCAGAATTGAGCACAGCACTCCAGATGTGGCCTCATTAGGGCCGAGTAAAATGGCAGGATCACCTCTCTCACCCTGCTGGCCACGATCTTCCCAATGCACCCCAGGGTCCCACTGGCCCTCCTAGCCACAAGGGCACCGCTGTCTCATGATCAATTTGCCTTTCACCAAATCCCGAGTCTTTCTCTGCAGAGCTGCTCTCCAGTGGGCCAGCCCTGTGCAGGTCCTTGGGGTTATTCCTCCCCAGGTGCAGCACCATACACTTGCCCTTGTTGAACCTCATTTAGTTTCTCTCTGCCCAACTCTTAAGCCTATTGGAGTCCTGCTGAATCTCAGCACAGCTTTCAGATATATCAGCCACTCCCCCCATTTTCATATCATCAGCAAACTCGCTCAGGAGGCATTCTGTCTCTTTGTCCAGGTAGTTGATAGACAAGCTGAATAGGACTGGACCAGTACTGATCCCTGGGGAACTCCACTGACTACAGGCCTCCACCTGGATTCTACTCTGCTGATAACCACCCTCTGAGCTCTGCCATTCAGGCAGTTCTTGATCCATCTCACTGTCCATTCATTTAACCCACATTTCCTGAGATTACCTACAAGGATGCCATGGGAGACAGTGTCAAAAGCCTTGAAGTCAAGGTAGACAACATCAACATGCTCCCCTTGTTTACTCATCCCACCATGCCATCACAGAAGGCTATCAGATTGGTCAAGCATGATTTCCCCCTGGTGAATCCAAGCTGACAACCCTTGATCACCTTGTTTTCTTTCCCGTGCTTGGTAATGGCATCCAGAATGACCTGTTCCATCACCATTCCAAGGACAAAGGTAATGCTGACTGTTTCCCAGTAGTCCTCCTTTTCCTTTTCAAAGATTAGTCGCGCTGGCTTTTCTCCATTCATCAGGAACCTCTTCTGTTCTCCACAATTTTTCAAAGATGGCAGGGAGTGGCCTATCAATGATATCTGCCAGTTCCCTCAGCACCTGTGTGTGTATCCCATCAGGTGCCATGGATTTATGAGTGTTAAGTCCATCTCACCACTCTCTCACCCACCCCTCTCTGACCAAGGGCACATTTTCCTTTCTCCAGCCTTCCTCTCTCAGAAGTCTGAGAGACTCTGGAGGGCCAGTAGAAGACTGAGGCAAAGAAGTCACTCAGTGATTCTGCCTTCTCTGTGTCTCCATCACCAGGATGCCCATCTGATTCAGCAATGGCCCCAGCTGGTAAAATACCCACTCATGCTGTGATATATGTAAGGTTTTTATATATTCTCCATTACAATCTACTCCTCAGCATATTTTATTGAGAACTGGAAAACAAAGAACAAAAAATGAGTTTGGGTTTTTTTCCAAGTCTATAAATAGATGATAAGGCAGTAAAGGGCAATTTTTTTCTTTTTTTTTTTGTGGAAGGACTCACAGAGGAAAATGCTTGAGACACTCTTCATTTGACAAATGTGTGAGTAGCAGCACTTTCAGAAAGTGCAGTCTGAAAACATTTGATCCATTTCAGCTAAAGGTATTATGTTAACTATTCAGAAATCTGCATCAAAAGATCATTAAATATTTAGCACCTTATGAAACTCATTCAATGGCACAGTGAAATGTCAGAAGTGGAAACTTCCTATGCACTGATACGGAGTGTTATAATAAAAATCTTCCATGGTCACAGACAAGCTTGAAAAAATACTTTCACTTCACCACAATATTAATCATCAAAAAGAAGAAGTCTATGAACAACTTCTGTGTTTCCTTTTTTTTCTTGTCAGGATAATAATGCTGAGGTAAAAATACACCTGCTTCCAGAACCTAGTTAAGATATTTAGTAGTCTTGCACTTACACAGAATCATTAGATTCACTAGATTTTTTAGAGGACTTAAAAATCCTAAACAGCATAATGCCAAGTTTTAAAAGATAAGTGGTAGATAGGATAAAGCAAATAAATAAAAGTTAATAAATGGATCTTACTGTTAGCAGAAAAGTTATGTGAGTTAAATTAATAATTACTCTTTCAGTACATATGAAGTTGAGTTTTCTGCCAAAAAGGAAAAAAGGATATCCATGGGTTATTTTATTGTTTTGAAGGGAGTAAGGATTTTAGCTTTTATTAGCAGCAGTCCTTGAAGATCCCCTTGCTATGATATTTGCTTGAAAATGCATTTCTCACCGACAAATTCAGACCTCTAAACTCCAATGTCAACAAGCTTTCTCGTGCACAGTTTATGAGACCATTTAATGAAAGACACCTTAAAGATTTACTTTTTTTCATAGTATTTACTACTGCTGAATTTTCTTGAAAGTTTGTCTCCACAAGCCACAGTTTAAAATTTGTATAATTCAGTATATAAGCATGTATTCACAGCCAAACAACTATGGAAGTATTCAGAGGGTGTACCCTAGTACATTAGAGGGATTTATGGTACATTTACTTTATGGTGTTCTTGTTTAATGGGTGTACTGGAACCGAACTTAAAATGGTGCGACCCAATATTTATAGCCGGATGTAAACACTCTGGATCATTTTCATACTTCAAAAACTCTGACCTCTATAAATATTTAGTATTTAAATATTTATTTTAATACTTACTATTCCAATACTTTTTGCATGAAGCAGGTTGTTTTGTATAAGTGGTTGGCCTGACATACAGTTTGAATTTACTACTCATCAATTTTCTATCAGGATATGAGAAGGGAAACTCATCAAAGTGGCAATGGAGGCAGAAGCCCTAAATTGTTTACTGCATCTGAATTGCACATGAAAATTGTAGCAATGCCTTTTAAAAATCTGTTTGTAACAGTTTATAACCCTTTTGATTTATTTTCAATGGCTAGTTTATGATTATGGTTTGGAAATCTTTGTTCAATAAGTAAGGAAGTGAAGAACAGGGAACCAAGCATTTCTGCAACTGAGAGACCTGCTGGTATGTACTGTCTCCCAGGTGTGCTGTAAGAGAAGGATACACAGAAAGAAAGATAGAGGGAGAGAGAGAGAAATGTTGTGATAAATATCTTGCAGTTATAGCAGCAGCTGGGAAGAAAATTAATAAGAACAAAATTTTTATTTCTCTTAACAGTGTAAGCACTTCCAAGGAATTTCTCTAATCATTAATTTATCTGCACTGCGTAAAACTTATATTAAATAGTGTTTCAGGTGTCAGTTCTCGTGTCCCATACCGTTATTTTCTCATTAGTCTTGTGATTTTCGCTAACAAAGAGTGTTTCATGTTCTGACATGAGTTTTCTGAATCTGTCAATAGAATTACTCATTTAGTAGTAGAAAATTGAGTTTGAGACTGATAATTTTTTCTGCCTGTATTTAGCAAGTAAGGACTTTCTTTGGGAAATTGTCTTGAAATATTTAATTACTTAAGACTTATGTTTTCCCTTTGGCAAAGGATAAAAAACAGTAATCAAATATGTAATTGCTTTTTAGGCAAATGTTATAACATACATTACACATAAATCTGAGTACAATGCACAAGGGTTTGAAATTTAAATCAAACATATGACCTCTGGAGAACAGACATTTCAGGGTTTTTTAGAAGATTTTCATAAGAACTCTGATTTTATTCAAGAACCCTTTTTTCAGAAATGTAGACACTAATACAAGATACACATTGAAGTTCCTGCATCTAATAAAATTATGAAGCTAAACCAAAATATTATGCTTTAGTAAAATATGAATCTTTCTTCACAGATGCTGTAAGTAATGAATGAAACTAGGTTTCTGCAAAATAACAGCAACAGAGAATTTAAGTGTACAAGGCAATGGGAAAAAAAAGTCAAAAGTGGGGAAAAGATGATACCTTCTGTTTTGCCTCAAAACAGTGTCTTGGAAGTAGAGGGTTGTGTTGCAGAAATAAATCTGATGATTTCTCTACGATTATGACCTTCAAGTTAGAAAATATTTAGATGCCACAGCAGAGAGTCTGGCATCTTTGCATCAACTCTAGTGACAATAGAATGGTAAACAACAGAAGAGATTGATTACAGGAAGGTCTCATTATGCTCAGTGTGCTGCATCTCTTATTTTGTATGTGAGTTTTGTTCAATTTCTTCTACAGAGCACAGCTTTGGGACATGTCTCACAAACACCCAGAAATTTAAAAAAACCCCCAAACAAACAGAAAAAAGAGTGATTTTAATTTTTGCACCTGAAATGCCATATTTAATAAATATATTAAAATCCCCGTGGATAAACTTCCTGTTCAGAAGCCATGAGTACAATTCATAAATGCATCAGAGTTGGGAAAAAGCCAGTTAAGAATGAGTTGTCTATGTCTTTAAAAAGATGTCTTATTTATTCAATAAGATATGAAGGAGTCCTGTGAAAAGAAATGGAGAATTCATTGCACTTGAAAGAAAAAAAAGAAAATGAAAGACCAAACCTACCAAATAAAAAGCCCAGTTTTTTTCACTTCTTTTCAGAGAAAATATTTATTTCCATTCTTCTGTGAGGAGCAACTTAAAAAAAAATAGTGCTGGGTTTTTTCAATTACCATCCAAAATTCTCTGTTGAGTAAGTTTTAGCTTTAGCCTGGATTTTCTGTGTTTATTAATGTTTCTGAAAGTATACGGAAATGTTTTAATGATGCATCTAAATTCACAAGCTGATTCACCACTATACCATGAGATTCCTGCATTACAGAGACGGAATGGCTGAGGTTGGCAGGGACCTCCTGAGATCTTCTGGTCCAAACCTTTTGCTCAGGAAGGGTGAGCCTGAGTAAGTGGCGGATCCCTCCAAGATGCCCTCTTTTTCTAGAAAATTTTAAAATGAATGCTTGGGTATGAAATGGCTACTCCTTTGGGCTAGATAAGTTTGTAATATATTCCACCTCCAGTCATCACTTATGCCGGTTTGCTGGCAGTTAAACTAATGGCTCGGTAGATAGATCTTTCAGGCTGCTCCACAGAGATTTATGTGGACTATACTGCATTGTGAAGTTTAAACAGTAAAGCTACTACAGAGTAATAACTGAAGAAACAACAAAAACTGGGAAAATGGGAAAGTAAAAAACCATTTAACAGTATTGCAGGGATGGTAGGAATTCCTCTAGTGAGGAGAAAGCATAATGAAGCATAATCAAAAACTAACAGCATCATTACTGATCTTAAAGTTTCCCAACTTCTCCTTAACTCTGATCTACTTGCTGCTCATTCCTCGCAGTATTCTGGGATGTAAACAATACTTTGCAATAATGCATACTATTGATATATCTCTAACAGAGATATCTATAATGATCTTAAATTGCAGTAATCTGCATTGAAACTGGTCTATGACATTTCAGTCTAATTGATCAAGAATACCGTTTTCAGCTATACTATTTTCATACTTGATTGTTTTGTATCTCTGGAAAAGGCCTGCACATACTTTCCCGAATTAATGAAAATGAAGAAACTTTGTGAGAAATCTGAGACCTTCTTAATTACTGCATGTTTAGCATGAGACATTCTTAAAGGACTGCTAGCACTTTGAATAAATTTTGAGTCTTAATGGCATCTTCATTAACAGAAATGTAGAAGCGCTGCAGGGAGCTTTATCAGAGCTTCAAATCAAGTTGTTCTTTCCATGCATTTTACCACAGTGGTCACAAAATACAGGTTTTCTCAAAATCAATTCTGGGTCATTTTGATTTGATTTTAAGTTGAGAAATTAATTAATTAATTAATTAATTTAAGGTACCTTTTAAATTGGTTATTTGCTCCACTTTTTTTTCTGTGAAACATGATGAAATATCTTCTAATTTACAGACACAGTAAACCCCTTGCTTTCATAGATGAAACTGATGATAATTGACACTTTCCAAGTGTCTTACTGAGAACATATACTTATTTAAACTGCTAACAGTCAACTTCTTCAGCATCTCAGAGGGTAGATTTAGATTAAATCTTATAAAAATATTCTTTACTGTGAGAATGGTGAGGCACTGAAACAGGTTACACAGAGAATTTGTGGATGCCATTGTTCAAGACCAGGTTCTATGGGGCTTTTGATTAACCTGGTCTTCTGAAATGTGCCCCTGTCCACGACACAGGGATTGGAACTAGAAGATGTTAAATGTCCCTTCCAACCCAAAACATTCTAAAAGTCTACAATTTTCATTTCTCAGTGTTGTACCTATAAATTTTACATTAATTTGAATTGAAAACCATTTCTCGCTTGCAATGCTCTGTATTTCATATGAAAGTCTAAAACCTTCGTGGTCAACTTTGAAAGTGAAATACGTAAGAAGTGGTGGTTATGTTCTTTTGTATCAAATCATAAATCATCCTAGGTTAGACTATGACTAAAACGTTCTTCAGCATAGAGTTCATGTCAAGGCCAATTACGCATTTTTTAAGTCCATGTGATATGTAATTTCCATCCTGCCAACACTATTAAGTATCTGGGCTGTCTTACCCGAACCAAATACCAAAGCCTCCAGTTCAAGATCTTGCAAACGTGGTGTTCACTATGATATCTACTATAGTTACATTGGTGTTGCAACTAATTTTGTCTCAACTGTTAGCTCCAGAACTACGCCGGTGTTTTGCAAACATCCTGCCCAGTTAATATAAGCAGAAGCCATTGCTAGTCAAACATGTTTGTTCCTTACATATCCGCCATGACATGACACAAAAGAGCATAACTACCACTACTTGTGTAAGTTGCCAATATTTAATCAACAGAAATCGGTAAATAGTTACAGGGCCCTCTTTGTGCTGGCATGAACTAAATGAATTCCAAACTGATTTATCAAATGGAGACCTTGTCAGATGCTGTGTCACAAAGTTGAAGGATCCTGGGCAGAAAGAGCTAATTATTCACAGGCATTCTCATGTCCAAAAAGGAGTTACCTACTAAGTTAAAATGCTGGTGAGCAGAAAACACCAGAAAAAAAATCCATATTCTAAGTCTTTGGATCTCATTTTAATGTGTCACTTTAACATGAGTTAATTTGAGAAAAATGTTATCAAACATTGTAAAGCACACACTGGAATTTTTTCATGATCCATTTCTAGAGATTTCTTGTTGTTTAGTCACTGCCAATAGCATGGGAAATCAGGAGATCTGAGTCCTGTTACTATCAGAACTGCAATTCACCAGTTAGTCTATTCTCATTATAGCTTTATTGCACAATTTATTTATTAAAAACTCATAGACAAATTTAATCTCTGGGAAATTTAACAAGCAAAAAATGTTAAATCTAGATCATTACCCAATTCATATCACTAAATTTAGTTCACAAATTAGTAATATCTGTGTGCCAACAATTCAGATGAACTCCTGCTCTTCTGGCTTGTTGGTAAGCTCAGTAAACACTACGAAAGTTGAAATAATCAATAAGGAATTTTGTTTTATTGTGAGAAAACCTGGGATGTCTTGTAAAATTGTTCCTTACGTACAGGTGTTTAAGTGCTGCTGAAAATATCCGTTTTTACAAATTGAGTTTTCCTTTGGATTACAAAGACCAAAACCCAGTTGTCTCAATGATATTTAATGCCTTAGCTCCTCTCAAACTAATCAGTAGTTGCAGAATCTAAGTATTCTGAATATCTAGGCACAAAGGATTTGTTTTGTACATTCATTGTTACAGCTAGTAAATACAACTGCTCCAGTCAGCTACTGTGTTTTCTTTAAATTAATTTTATGTGACTAAAGTTATGTGATGCATATTTGCTTTTCAATAAAGAATTAATACAGCAATGTTGGTGACTAAATACTTAGGCATGGCAGATAAGACTTGAGTACTTACACTAAATTCAGTGGACCCCTAAGGATGTTTAACATATATGTATTCCAAAAAGTAATGTCAAAGTTCTCACTGACTTAATCAAAATCAGAGTGAGCCTGCAAAGTGTGTTGCTATACTGAGTTTCTTACCTATGCAGTGAGTAGCACATAAGTAGTAAATATATTCCAGCACCATAAATATTTTATATTGTGTGCTAGAAGAAAGACACAGAAGTACTTTCTTTCTCCCTTGTTTTATTTTGGTTTGAAAATTCTGCACTTCTGTCTGCTGCTCTTCCATCTCTTAGCATGCTGTTAGGCAGAAGGTCCACAGGAACAATGATCCAGGAGACAAACTGTGAAGGAAAAAGTCTTGACTTAGCTTGATTTGCAAAATGATCAGGAATTTCCTCATTGATTTTTCTAATAAGTGATGTGCTGGATTTCTGAGCTTACAGAAGGGTATTTAACAGGTGTAGCATGAAAAGTAGTTATGATTCTGCAGTTGAGGAAAATGCAGAAAAAGATGTCCTTCTATAGTCATTACTGGCATAGATTCTACAATGTTATTTCACGTAGATTGTAGGGTGCAGCTCTACTTGAACATGAGAAAAAAAACGTGTTTTTAATATATTTGTTTTATTGTACCTTTCAGCATAAAGTTTTAACCATTGGTTATGGTAGTCCTTTCCTTGGGTAGCTGTGTTCCAAACTGTGCTTCATAGATGTGAGAAAAGAGTAAGCACACTGCCAGATGAGTAATGTGCAATACTAAGACATCTTGACCGCATTTCAGCTGTATTTCGGTGACAGCAGACCACATTCATTTGGTATTAGTCTGCCTGCACATAGAAGCTGTAGCAAAGATGACTTGACTTACTGCTCAGAAATTGACGTGTTAGAAACAGACCTGGAAAGCATGTGACCTCAGCAGCTGTATTAGTTTCAGGAGCCTGACCCAGACAGAAATTTCAGCAAGGCATTTAGAATGAGAATATAAACATACCTTTGAAAAATTCAAGCAGAAGAAAACTTTTGAAGGTTAGAAGAACCAAATGGTTGCCTACTGCAGGGGAGAGAATTCAGTAAAACTCACAAAAATTGAAATTAAATACATGTTATAATGAAAAACAGCAGGACTCATTGTCACGTGGTCTCTAAGAAGCATAACCATACACCCTGAAGTATCAAATTTCTTCACACCAGTGAAATGAAACACTGGAAAGAACACTGGTGATCTTACACCATTCATCTTTCTCATTAATTTAGACTGCAGGGAAACAATTGATGAAGGAACTAAGCCTAGACATAATTGCCACCCATCCTGACTGCTATTGTGAAGTCCTGGCAAAGACAAAGAATCAATAGGATCTAATTTAAGACTTTCAGTCTCCAACTGACTCTTACAAAAAAAAGGGCAATTAAGATCCATTATCTTCTAATAAAAATTATCTCCTTTTCTCTTAATCTGTTATTATTTAAGAGGGATCTCCCAGGCTCTGTTACGTATGTAACTGATATCTGTGATTTCCTGTTCTTTTTCAGACTCCTTCTTAGGGATTTTTTTTAAAAGCATATTAGGAAGGTGATTACCTGGTGACCCCAGACATACAGGAATTTTATGTCCTGTCCCTTCAAATTATTTTTAACATTGCAAAGTTGTCAGTATCAAATAGATCACGGATTGCTTATGTCTGATGGTAGAGGATAAAATTTGAAGTATGAAGTCACTATGTAAGGCGTCACCTTACACAGAGGAAAAACCCTACCCTATCAAGAAAATTGTCACTATTTTCATGACACTAAAAATGCTTGTAGCAACTTTGGCAGCTCTTCAGGTCTCAAAGGCTGACAGACGTGATAATCATTTCACAAAATATATATTTTTCATATTTAAAAAGATCAATCAGCCTTTGAGAAGAAACAAATAGAGGGTTTTAGTGTCTCTTTCTGCAACTGGTATTTTCTACCTCTGTTAAACTTATGGATAAGTAATGTACTTATTTTCTCTCACAGTGTACAGTATGTAAAATAACAGAGCTTCTGCCAGTTTCTCAGACAGGACTGAACAAGACACACTTATGAAACACTGGGAGTAAGATTGTAGGTCTTGATTTATCATTTGAGGAATTAACAAAGAATTTTGCTAAATTATGAACAAACCTCTATCATTCCAATGGAAATATACAATCTTTACCATAGGAGTTTAATTGTTCAATATTATTTCACATTTAAAAAATTAGTTGGAGTGAAAAAGAATATGTGAAAGCATCTTGGACCTAAACAAGCAGTTAGATGCCACAACCCCAGTCTGCATCCTAAAAACTGCTTTTGGCCAGTAGAATCCCCAAATCCCTTTGACTTGACAGCACCAAAGAATTAGCTGCCTACCTCTTGCGCAAGGTTCTTTGAGCACCATAAAATAGATATTTCCCATGCCTGTCTCAGGCTCACAGGCTATTAATCTTTCTCTCTGAATGTCTGCTGTGTTGAGCTTTGGAAAGCCACAATGGGAATAAGTACTGAGCCCAACAGCCTTTCTGCTAAATAAGATTATATGGGTTGTAGGAGATAGGTTAAAAATATTGCCTTGCTCACAGATGCTTGAATGAACTACTGCCTCTCAGGAATGTATCTTACCCATGACTACCAGAAGACTTTCTGTGATGTGCTTAAGCGTGATGTAATTTAATATTTATGAATACATTAATGGTGAGTGCGCTCATCTGTCTGGGTTTACTGTAATTTCTAGTTTAAAAAATATCTGACTAATCCAAAGCTTAGGTATGCATGTTTCAAGTCTTTTACTTGCATTATAACTCTCACATTTATTCTTCAAGCACTACATTAGGACAGGACTCCATAAATCAGACCTGAAACTTGTTCTTGCTTCAGAACACATACCTTAAAGGAAAGTGAAAAACTGACTGTGCACCAAAATACTTTTCCTAGAGTTTAGTCTTGCAACATCCCAATTCTACATTGCAGGCTTAGTTAACCTAAAGGTAAACTGCCTGAATAAACAGGCTTAGTTAACCTAAAGGTAAACTGCCTAATTAAACCTCCTTGAAATTTAAACCTTCATAATTTCTGTTCTGTGCCCTGTGTTTTTTACATATAAAGCCATTACTCTATATGGAAGTATTTCAAAATACCTAATTTTCAAATATTTTATAAAGTAGATAGAAAATTGAGGCCTCTAAAATTATGAATAGCAACGCTTCTTCTGCATGAGTCTAATTCCAATGGATGATGACAGGTACTCATCTGAAGTTTCTTTCAAAATTCATGGTGACTCCTAAAGTTAATCTCAAAGTAAATCGATTTATTTTGATTCCTTTGAGACCAAGACTTACTTCTTGAGGTGTGATAACATTTTGTGGGGAGCTGTAGTTCAGATACCTGTTCTTCATTGTAAATTAGCCTATCTTTCCAAAGATGAGTTTTTTAGACAGGCTCACTTCTCTGTAAACATTTGCAAAACCACATATTTCATGACATCCAGAGAAAATGTCCTCGTTTAGTGTAAAGGTATGATTCAGCAAACCACAGCACCTACAGGACATAGAATCATTCATCTTTCACGCAGATACCACCAGATATATCAGATTTTCTTCACCATAAACATTTGATTTTTTTTGCACTATTGTGTAGGTATTTTTCAGTTTTCATCTAATAATACACATCAGTAAAACAAGCACATTCTGCTTTTACATAAGTTTGCGACTGGAAGGCTAAATTTTTACCATAAGTAAAAAGCTGTCTCCAAAGGCTATATCTGAGTTTGAAATGCAAGACTAAGAAAAGGAAAATACAAAACGTAATTACAACGCAATTAATGTCAAGGTGGTATTTACAGACTAGACAAAAACCCCCAGTGATTAAATTGCATTCTGTGGCCTCCAGGTAGTGAGATCTCAAGTTGCTTGTTCAAATTCATGCCTAGGTACTATATCCTGTATAAAATTGCTACTTTTAATACTCATGAGATTCCCCAAAAATTTCTAGTGTTGTCTTCTTTTTAGCATAAATCTCCTTTTATTAATTATTATTAAATAATAACTAATTATAATTAATTTCATTAACTGTAATTATATGCCATTTTAATATAATTGTTATTATAATATATTACATATATGTATATATGCTATTAATACAATTATTATTATCCTTTTCATATAATTATATATCCTTTTCATTATTATTAATGAAGGAACATATAGTGTTTAAGTGAAAGAATTTATTACCCACAAATCATTTATCAAAATTCAAAATATTTCACTGTAAAATAATTCTCTTTTTGAACTTTTAGAGCGAAATCTCCATGTAATCACAGCTGATTTTTTCCTTGTTAAATACATTAGAATCCATAAAGACATTTTTCTAGCTATTATAGGGTTAAAGTTCCTGGGAGTAACAGATGCTCAAAATGATCAGGCAATGTATCCCACCTTTCCCTGGTTACAGCCCTCTCCCAGCCAGAGGAGCACAGCCTTGTGCAGTGCCCTAGCACCTTATGTAGTCAACTCTATAGGAGACTGCAGACTACAAGTGAATGTTGAGATCTTTCACAAATACTTGCTCTGAGAACAGCTGTGTAGCCAAATCTGCTCTCCTTTGAAAAAGGAACAAAATGATCTACAAGGAATTCACAAGAAAATAATTTCTGAAGGTGTGCTTCCACTAGAGGATTCTAAACTATCTTCCCTTGGATTTGTCTTTGAGTTTAGCTGAACTTGAGGGAAAGCAGCCAAGCATCCAGACATTTAAGTACCACAGGTTGTTTACAGAGCAGCAGATATTACATTAGCTGCACGGCACAGCTAATATACTTCCTAAAATGTTTGTATTAAATATTTATGAACTTCCTCTTTGACATTTGGATTGCCTTGGAAAAATGTTCTGAATTAATCTATATTCACTCTATGAAAAATTATAAAATTTAAAACTATTTTAGTTATAATTAGCAGGGTATCCAAACATCATTTTGAATTTAAACATCTATCAGATTCCTTTGCAAGTGCTGTTGCAAAACATTAATAAAACAAATTTCTAAAGGTTTCCTTTCAATGACTATTCATAAGATAAACTGCATGGCTACTTCTGGTTGACCCTCATCAATCTATGCAAATAGAGTAATCTAGCCTAAGTACTGGGTCACAAGTGAATTTTCATCTATGCCACTCCAGACCCTAGAACTGGATTTAAAAAATTATTTACTACAAATATGACACACTTATATATATAGCAGCAGTCAGACTAGGCATTGCACTAACATTATGAAAAAGAAACTATCCAAGCTCTTTCCAAACTGTTTTTAAAAGCAAGATACTGCTCACTGAGTAAACTTATGAATGTAGTCAAATTATGACTCTCTAGGTATAAGACCATTGGAAAAGTTCTGTTGTACATCATTTTCTGAAATCAATTAATTTTGACAGCTGTGACAGTACAGGTATGCTGAAAAGTTGGAAGAGGAAGTGCAAATATCTGGGATGTTTTTGAAAGAAAACAGACATATAAATTTTTAATGGAAATTAGAAGAGATCAAAACTCTCCAAAATGTGTGCACAGAAGGGGGAACCTGTGGCTGGAAGTTTTCTGGTGGCTGATTTCTTTGTTTTATCATACATCTTGCTGCCTATTTATTCCATCTTTCTATTCTTCAAGTTTCCAACTTGTGAAATTGGAAACATTGCACAGTCCTTAGACATATGAAAGTGCTAGATATCTGCTTTTTCCCCATAGATCATATTAGAATAGATACACCTTCTATTTATATGACAGAACTTTATAAATAACATTCAAAAACATTCTTTCAATAAATATTCATATCACAGGAGTTATGAGTACTTTAGTTGAAAATAGAGTTACATTTGGTCTCCTAGGGGACCTAAAAGAGACCTACACACCTAAGTCTATTCTGAATAATATAAAGTGATGTATTACATATTTTATTCTCTAGACCTCTCAAATGGACAAGTTCATTTTTTTCTTTCTATGAAGTAGTACCCAGCAGTGCATATCGATACCCTGTTTTTGTTCAAAATCTGCCATTTTGCCCTTCAGAAATTTCTGTGTTAAAAAACAAACTACAGTAGGAAAATTCACCGATTTTTTTAAAGATGCAGTAGTTTTCCTTTAGAAATTTACTGTACTGGCACACAACTAGTTATTCAATATCCTCCTGCATTTAGAAGATCTCGGTGTCCATGTGCATTTTTTGAGGTGTCCCTGTCTCGCAAATGATGATCTACAGAACACTCACTAATGGTCGGGGAAGACCTGGTATATCCTGTGTTTTTAGGCATAGCACTTAAATCCTAAAAAGTGGAAAAGTCCATATTTGGAAACCTCAGGTATCTGCCGAAGTAATTCTGCCCTACTTCCTGTAAAACATTGGAGAATTATTCTACCTGGTTTTATGAATACCAATCCACTGGATAATAACATTTACATTGGTTTCCACATAAGTCCTAATAAAGAGTCTGCTTCTGTCTACTTCTCAGCACAAGCTATCTTTTTTTGAGTAATGTTTATTGGTTTTAAGCATGTTAATTTCTTTCAGAGAGTTTATCTGAAACTTTGAGCAACATACATACTTTTCAGCTTTGGGCTTGTCCCTACTGGGCTGTTCAGTGTGATAAACCTAGCTATAAAAAGTCAAGATTTAAAATTTGACATTATTCAAAAGAAGGTCTATAATTTTCAGTTCATGCATAAAAATGTGTGTGGCCTTCTTATTGGCCAGCTGTTTTATTCTAACTAAATATTCTGTCTGGACATAATCTCTCCATTGGGTTGCTTTAAATACACACATTGAGCTTTCCAATGTAACAATTTTTGTTAAAAAAAAAAAAGGCTTGAAGCTTGAAGTTGTCCAACTTTACTTCTTAGAAGACCTTTCTACCCCTTTATTACATCTTTACATATGTTCTGGTTAAAAAGAAAATGTATATATATTATCCACAGACAATATGAAACCATGTTAATTTCAATGTTGTCTGCTGAATCCAAGATTCCTGGTTAGCTTTGTCTGTATTGAGAGAGGAGATTTGCAGTATAGGTCATACTACTGGTGAAAGAATATTTACAGTCACTGCACTTTTCCTTATCAACAGTGAGAATGATTAGCCACCAGTCACACAAGGGCATGGGTATGCAAAAGGACAACATTGTTCATAGGTAAATTCATGTGAACAACAGCTTGCAGTTCATTAGAGAAACTTAATGGGATTTATCAAGGGCCAAAGAGTAATACGTGCCAGCAAATAGCATTAGGATTCGTACACAATGCTGAGTGAAAGTTAAACCTGATTTCGTGCATTGCAGTTAAAAGAGATAGTGACTATATTTTGGCCTGGATTTTCAAAGCAACTCACTGTCTTTACGTTTTCTTTTCACGTTATTTTTTGCTGTGTGGATTATGAAAATTTGACTTTGAAAACCTTCCCCTTAATTTTAAGATCTCCTGTAACTTCCTTATAATATTTTAGTCCTACCTCCTAGCTGCAGACTGACAAGATTTGTTTTTGTAGGGGAAAGCCCAGACAAAATTCTTCTGTGGTGCGATATGACCAAAAGATATTTGCTTCATTGATATATTTTCCAAAGAAGTGAGATATATTATTTTGGAGTAATGTGTAAATGCTGTTATATTTTCACTATTATTACTCAATGTGATAAATGCCTATTTCAGTCTGAAAGACAAAGATGTGTGTTGTAGTTTAAAGTTGTTGTTTTAATTGTATTCTTCTTTTTTACAAGGCTCTTTGATCCCTGTTGCATCCAGAAAAATTGGATTCATCTTCTCCTTTAATTAGTTTATTCTTATGGTATGATATTTCACAAAAATAATGTAATTGGGTAAAATGTTTTCTAAAATATGAACTGCATCTTGGGGATTTGTTTGTTTGGTTTCTGGTGGGTTTGGTGTGGGAGGGAGTTGGTAGGATTTGTTTTTAATATTGGTTTGAGTTTGTTTGTTTGTTCATATGTTTGCTTGCTTGCTTGCTTGCTCTCTTGTTTTGAGAGTGGGGATAGATAATCAGCCCATTTCATCTAATCATTTTGTCTGGATTGTAAAGAAGGGTAAATAGAGTGATAAATCCACAAACTCTGAGGTAGTGTCCTATTAACTTTAAGCAGCAGAGAACATTGAGAAAGGATAAGACTTCATACCAAAGGAAATTTCCCATGCAGCAGTGCCTAAGAATGGCTCTAAAGCATGGGAGTTCACTAGACTGAAAACAGTGGGAAGTTTTTACAAATTTTAAAAGTATTATTTTTTCATAAGACAACTCATGCATACTTTGAATACTGAAACAACATACGTGAATTTATAGAAATTAACACAATTAGCATAGGTCCCCATAACTAATTTTTAACAAAGTCTAACATATGGATAAGAAGAAATTGAGTCATTTGTATAACCATTATCCTTTACAATCTTTGAGAGTGCCTACATAAGCTGATTTTCCCATTTTTAGCTCAAAGGGGTTTGTTCTTCAGTCACCCAACCACATCATCTCTTACAAGACAGCACCATCCAATGCAAATCCTGGTGTCAATCTTGAAATTTGTTTTAACTTCTTAGTTTTTAAAATTGCATTCAACGCCACAAATACAGCTTAGACTATTTCTATTTACAAAAGTAATAGGGTAAATAGATTTATCTCTGTGCCTGTCTTCTCCCTTGCATCCTTTTCTAGCACAGCACAAGAACATAAAAGAGCTGGAGACAGACATCTAAGTAACCAGCCACCCAAATATTATCTAGCATTATTCCTTCCTCTCTACACAGAGTAAACCCTAAACATTTTTTAAAAGCTCATTTGAACTGGCTTAACCTTAGAAATAAAAGGGGCATCCAAAGTCCACATAAAATTTATGTGATTACAGCTTAAACAATTCTTCTTTCCAAATGTTCTGAAGCTCTTATGATTAAATCAGAATCAATGATTGTTCAGATGTTAATCTTATAAATAAGATTTATCTTTGGACTGATCTAAACACTGATTATTTATAAAGAGCTATTTATTGAACTTGCATTTGAGGTAGAGTAAGAGGAAGTTATATCAGAACAATCCTTCAAATCCATCAACAATAAACCTTTCTCAAACTTTTAATAGAATTCTGACTGTCGTTATGATAGAGCACCAATATATTGGCTAAAGCAATAATGTGAAATACAATTTTAAGGAGGTATATAAGATTATTTTTATCAAGCATTCTCAGTCTCAGTGTTTTGACATTTAATACTTCAAAATTAGAACTGTCAGTTGTGTTAATCATTTTGGAAGTAACTCGTCCTGCCATGTAAAGCTTCTAAAATTAATTCCTGATACTCTTATAAAAGACTGATCCTTATATTTTAAAATGTGTCACTAATTATTTTGATGAATCCAAAAGTCTATTTGTTCCTACTCCAAGTCCAGAATATAAATTTTTTTGGACAGGTTACGCAAAGACAACATAACCACGCCATCTGACTCTAGCAGTCACCATCTATTAGCTCTGCCTCAGCTCTCATGGGTACCAAATAGTATTGTACATTTTTTTACCCTACTGATCATTTATTTACTTCATAGGAGCATTTGAGTCTGCTGGTCTAAGTATAAATGTGAAGCAAAATATAATCTCTTTCTTTAAAAGGGACTCCTAAATAACAAAACATCTCACATAAGAAAGTGCATCAACAGCAACAGTAATTATAAGGACAATAAGGATAAAAAAAGAGTAAAATGAGGGAGCTAAAATGTCAGTACAGTTAGCCAGATTCACCACACATTTCTAATAATAGTTGTCTTCATTCCCTTTTTCTGTGCTGAACCTCTGTACAGATTATATTCTTAGTCACATCTTACATTATTTGATAAATTACTGGAGCCCCAAGATGGTGTTCATCACCTGATCATTAACACACCTCAGGGTACATGATCTGATGACCTGCCTTCTGCATGAACTTAGGAATAAAGTTTATTATATTTTCTTTTCAGTACCATTTACTGTTATCAATAATTTTTGACAACCTGTTGCATTTCTTTATCCCTCTTCTGTAAAGAACATGTTAGCCAGTGGTACACAAATATGAATGGTTCTTACCATGCATAGCATTCCAGAAATATTTTTATTATTTCATATTATGGTCAAAAATACTATCACAGCTCTTGAAATATCCTGAAATATAATTAATAATAATTTGCCAATATTTCTCAACATCAATGATGGAAAAATAATACTGTAATATGCAGTGATCTCAAGTAATGGAGCAGAGACAGTATTTCATAACACCAGATAGTAACAGTTTCTTTCTGCTCAGATCTCTTAATCAAAGGACAGTAATTTTAATACACAAAATCTGGGTCCCGGATGGAAAGATTTTTCTTTCTTTGTAAAGAACCAACAGAATAGTACAGAGTACAGAACAGTAGAGAGAATCAGCCTAATTTACTTCAACAGAGACCTCCGGGCAGCATCATTGTATTTCCAATCTACCTATGTACCAAAAAATACAAAGTGAAACTCAGAGCAGATGCGGGAGTCTGAGGAGTCTCAGGGTCCTAAGCTCTTCTTTAATTCCAAGTTACCATTCATTAGGTACTAATTTCTCCAGAGAAGCCCACTAAGGACTTTTCAACCTATACAAGTAAGTATCACTTTCCAAAATAAGTTGCTCTAATATTTAAGTACCAATTTAAGATGTAATCTCTCATGCTGTAACTAGATTATTTTTAAACCCCCATATATTTATTTACCTTTCCCCTTCCTTTTGGATGGCATTTGGATTGATGCATTTTTCTTCTCATAACTTCTCTTGTACATACACTACTAAACAGAAAATACAACAAAATCTCCCACATACAATGACAGGCCAAAATGAATATTAAAGGAATAAAATTAAATAACCACACTGAGACTTAGAAATTCTGAAACGAGTTGGTTTAGAATATTCAGATTTTTCTGTACTCTTAAGTTATGGAAAACAGACAATTTTTCTGTAGTGTACTCATAGCTTTCTAAACAAATAATTAGTTAAATATTCAAATTAAAATATGGGAACAAATATGGTTACTGAAAAAAAGTGCTATCCTGATAAAATTGGTAAATTATTAACTTCGACATTTCATGTTGCAAAAAGTGATGGAACAAGATATTTCAGAGATATATTTTCTTCCCCTGAAAATTGTAATGGTATCTTAATTGAAAAATAAGAACAGCTACTATTTGGGTTACAAGGTGAGCAGATGTAGCTAGAAAAGTAATTATTTCATAAACCAACTGAAATAATAATCATTAGAAAGAGGTGGAAGAACCATTATTATTATTATTAATATTATTGTTGTTATTTTTATTGTTATTGTTATTGTTATTACTTATTATTAAAATTACAATTACAATTACAATTACAATTACAATTAAAATTACAATTACAATTAATATAGCAAATTATATTATTGGGCAGACAGATCTTTCAGATCTTCTCAGGTCCAGGCTTTGAACACCATCACTGTTGCTGTTGTGATCCTTGTGTTAGAAGCAAGGAGTGCAGTCATTAATTAGGGACTAGGCCAGACAATTGACAACGTCAGCTTTCTTTAATGGGCTGTATGATGTTTGAACATTGAGTTTCTGTAATTTGAGATAGTCTTAATCAAAAAGCTTTTTTTTTTGCTGCTTTGTTTGCAGTGTTTGTAAAGAAGATGAACTATCTGAATGAGTATAATTTGAATATTTAACTTTCATGCTACTTCTATTGGTTTCATTTTTATTAAAGTACATGATAGATATAATTAAAATTAAAATTAGAATAAATTATTACTCTGCTAAAAGTAGCTTTACCTAGCTGTTTTTTCATTGAATTATGGAAAAAAAAAGAAAACTAAATATTTAAAATAAACAACTCCTATTATTAGAAGAATGAGTATTAACTTTGTTATATATGATTTCTTATAGATTTGGAGGTGTTCTTATATTTTCTCCTGTACAAAAACTAAAACAGATTTTTCTTTCAGTTAATAGAAAAAGAGAAGGAAAGACAGAGAAAATTTTACTTCCCTCTGAGAAAGTAATTTCAGGTTTTTCCCTACATTTTCTCAGAGGATTTCTGGGAGGTATAAGGATGATTTAAAGTACTCTTCATCCCTTATAAATAATTCCCCAAAGCTTATGAGGGGTTTTGGGTTGTTCAGATGGGAGGACATACTCTAGGCATTATTATTTAAATCCTACATTATATAACCATGCATGCATATTCAGTTATGGTATTTCTATTAAAGCTAGTAAGAACCAAATGACTAAATACAAACTTGTGAAGTGGTTGTAAAATTTAATGTATAAAAATATTCAGCACTTAATTATAGTTGGAGTATAATATAGTTGGAATATAACAGAAGCAGAAAAAGCCAGTTAAAACCTTACCAGTTCAGTATCAGCATAAATACTTCTCAGTTTTTGTAATATTGCCATTTCACTGTTGTTTCTGTCTCGAGAGTTCACTTCTGTAAAAAGGCCACTGCACATACTTTGAAAATTTAGAAGTTATGTATCCTAAAGAAGCATAAGGAGTATAAAACTAATTCTGCTTTTCCAAGAGTAGGAATCAGCTTGAATCCAATATTTGGTTTATGGATATAGGAATATGGATATAAGCCAGGAGAGAAAAACAAAAATGTTTTCAGACCAGTAACACTACCCCTAAATCACCATCCACCTGGTGTCTCCTAAGTATACAGAATATTCAGGGGAATGCTGCTTATATAGACCTAAAATTGGGGATTAGTGTCTCATTTCAGCCGTTGTTCAAAATTATTCATTCTTTTAATGATGCTGGCCTGTACACTGTAAAAATATTTATTGCAGTTAAGTCCATAGGAAAATAGATATTAAGTAGGTTTATTATTTCCAGCCCCTTTTCACCTTCATTAGTACAGCACAAGATTATGCTAATTTTTAAATTAGCATGCATCCTGAGCTATGGTACTGAGGCATATTGATGAGGTCATATCTTTCAAAATTTTTCTGACGGCTTCTTGAAGATATTTTGTGACTCAAATGAATCTCAACTACCATTGACTTGGATAAGTCTTCTTTCTAATATCAAATAACACTGTCACTTTGAAATAAAAAAACAAATAATTAAAAGAAAACCCTGCAAAAAAAAATCCTTTCTTTTTATAGGTTTGAAACTGTTTCTAATCAAGGATATTAATTTTTTTTTTCCAGTTAGAGCAGTGGTAAGTCAAAAAAGATATTATTTTTTCCTACATAAAGCATCCCACAGAAAAAACAGGTATCGTGGTGATTTCTTAATTATCAGCTTTACTGCTACAGCACTAAGTTATAGCTCTGCTAGCATGACAAGAAAAACAGAGGGATAAACTAATATGGCCAAACAGATCTGTTCAAAGTTTCTTTATCGTCTGGAGGCAAGCTAAGAAGATCCAGTAGCAGTTGCTTAGCTGTATTTCAGGGTAATGACTTTTTTTATACTGAGATAATTCTGAGATAATTTTTTTATTCTGAGATAATTAAATTTTGTCAGAGTTTGTGCATCAATAATTTGCAGTACCATCCCTGGTGTCATGTGATGGGCAGGCTAAGACTTATCCCAAATCTCGGTTATTTGGCTTGAGCATACATCTACTTAAAATCAATTATAAATATAACTTACTGAGATTGTTTGGGGCAGAGCAGACATGAGGCTAAAAGCATTGTAAAAACTCACTCATTTTGTTATGGTTTATTTTTGCTATATTGTATGCTGATGTCTTTTACTGAAGCTGTACAAGACTCATCAAGACCATGAACAAAGATGTACTTAACTACAAAAAGCACTTGTGTGAACATGGCAATAATGCATTTTAAGATACCTGTATACAACATTAGGGAAGCAGAAACTAACAAAATAGCTAATTTGACAACTCATTAGCAGTAAGAAACTATTAAGTATTCTTTTCAGTTCTGTCAAGTATTTTGTGTCAATGATTAATCATATAACAATCACTAATGCTGCATTATTACTTACAAATGTCTTAAGTTTTACATCATTGTAATTGCTGAGTGGTTTTCAGTTTACTGATTTCATAGTTTACAAGCTTCCTAATGTTGTTACTAACAAGGAGTTTACACTTGAAACTTCTGGTTTATCATTTGCCTTGTTTTATCATTTAGCACAACTAAACCCTGTCGTTAAACCAAACAGCCTTTTCCAGTTATTTACTCAGTGCCTTGCCAGCAAAGGAATAATTTCTGTCACAACTGCAAGAGGTTTGATTGCTGTGAAATATTACAGCAATTTGTCCAGGTTCTGCACATATACTTCAAAATCTGTCAAGCCCGCCTTGCCCTGGGAAATAAAATGTTTTCCTGAAGAATCTACAGTACCCTTGAAACTGTTGGTTTCAAGTGGTTAGATGTTATTTAGAGGTGTTTTTCAGTCTCTGAGAAGTTACATTCACGTAGCCTGAAATATTAACTAAGCATTTAATTATGACACTAAAGTGTTACAAACCCGAATGGATGTCTGTTAAGTTGAACACAGAGTGAAAATTTACATTCACGAACTACATAAATGTCAGCTAACTGAAAATCTGTAAAACGGGCCTCTGTTTATGTTGAGTTAATCTTCTAGATGTCTTTTGTTCTAGTTGTTCGTACAAGACTTCTCAGCATTAAGATGAATCTTACATGAAGAAGTTTTGTTCTTATTACTTGCTGTCCTGCTCTATTACGAATTGGCAATAAATTGAATTAATTTTACTCAAGTGAAGTCTGTTTTGCCTGTAGCAGTCATTCATAAGCAATCTGCTCGTCCATATCTCAGTGCACAAGTCTTTTCATTACATTTTCTGTGTCCTGCAGAGGAGAGGGCATGAAAGAGTAGCTTGGTAAGCACTTGAAAACCATCTAAATTCAATGCTCCACTCATGTCAAAACTTGTGGACCAATTTTTCCATATGAAAAGACAGGTAAAATTGTTAGTTTGTCAATGAAACTCTGAGATCGATGCCTACTTTTTGCCATTGCTGTTGAATTATCTTGAAATGAAAATGTTCTGCAATCTTGGAAATAAAAAATATAAATCTTCAAGACTGAAACAAAAGTCAGTAAACTCTCTACTGCCTTAAGGAAGAAATGATAAGCTGTTTATTCCTTTGTTTATTCTTAATGACATCCCTGAGACTATTTTGTTAAAATCTTGCTTACTTTGTAGCTCTAATTCAGATTAAGTGATGAGCCAGTGACATTGCCCAGAAGTTACAGAAAAGATTGTGTTCGTCTTTTCCATTGCTTTTGAGGTCAATTTTCATTTATACTCAAGTTTTCTAACATTTTCTTAACAAACAGGGAAAGTCTAAAGTGTCTAATTTACCCTCTCAAGGGTCAACTGAAGAGAGAGTTTTAGTATTTCTGACAAATACCTGTCCATCCTAGAAGCTATACCAAGACTGATTTACCTCCTAGTAGAGGCTGAGTCACTTACCCTTTTTGTAATTCAACTCCTTGGCTGAAAAATGGAGAAAACCTCCACTGTCCCAAAGGATATTTAAAAGTTACATGTGATGAGGTACAAACTAAATAACTTTATAGGAACAATTTGTGGCAGTGACTATATAGACTAACAGTGAACAGTGAATTAGTAATTGTTTGCTGTAAGGAAGGTTCTAATCATTATGTGTGATATATAGATGCTTTTAGAACCAGATAAAATAATTGAATACATCACCTTCACAGAGTAAACTGGCATGCAAATTTGTGCAGAAGCAGACAGTGTGTAAAGAAGGATGTGAAACTCTCAGTCTGAGCCTTATAGTCAGGCATTTTATGAAGAAACTGGTTCATTGTATATAGATTATTCTGTGCTGTGGAACAAGAAATAAACTTTTGTTAAACATGATTTCATTAGTCGTAATGAAATCCTCCATCTTTTCTTCTAATTTGATAAGGACTACTCTACTAGACTTCTAAGAAGAATTCTTCTAAGAAGAATTTCAAAAAGTAAGCTTTAAACAGATGAGTCACAAGGCAGGAAAAGTGCACAGACATTTCCATGTGACTTATGTTGCTTTTAGAGAGTTTTTTATAAATAACAAGTTATTTTACTTGTCTTCATTTCTTAATAGCAAATTAGATGTTATGCAGTATTATCTCTTTGGTTCAATGTTGTAGGGAATAAAAGACATCTTCTTTGGTTTGCTTATAATTAGGGGAAAAAAGGAAACAAAAGCAAACGTTTTTCTTGTATGTGGAAAGAAAATAAGCAAATTTTTAACTGCCAGGGTTTTTTTAAACTTCAGAGTCCAGCAAAGAATCTTTTTAAAAGTAAGTGTTTCGAAATCAAAAACCAATAGAGTGTCAAAATACAATCTTAAAAGTTGTTACCTAATACCTCCCTATTATCTGTTTTTAAAATACTTTAGAAACATTTTTATTAGTTGAGATTTACTACATAAATATTTCAAACTAAGGTATTTTAACAGCCTCTGTCTCCATTTTTACCTGAGTTCTCACTCATTAAATCAGATTATATTCAACAAGACTCTTTACCACAAAGGAAATGTATTTATTTTTGTAGATAGTAGCATTGCCTCCACTTCTTTATTGCTAATTCAAGCTTCTTTATATTCCTCTCATTCAACTTATAGTAACCCATTTTTATGATGCTGATTTTTCCACAGATTATGGGGAAACTGTTAACAATTATGTAATGCAGTATTACATGAGTTTCCCACACTCACATCTGTATTTTTCCATGACAGAAAGTAAAAGAACAGATCCATTCAGGGTAGTTTTCTTCCAGTTTGATGGTTTTGATATGGAATTTGGCAATCAGAAATGTTAAAATACATTTAATAGAATCATAGAATCAAGAATAGTTTGTGTTGGAAGAGACCTTAAAGATCATCTAGGGATGATCCCACTCTCCTGCCATGGACAGGGGCATTTTTCACTAGACCAGGTTGCCCAAAGCCCCATCCAACCTTGCCTTGAAGATTTTCATGGGTGGTGCATCCACAATTTTTCTGGTCCTCACCATCCTCTCAGTAAAGAGTTTCTTCCTAATATGTAATCTAAACCCACTCTCTTTCAGCTGGAATCCATTCCCCCTTGTCCTGCCACTACATGTTCTTGTAAATAACCCCTCTCCATCTTTCTTTTTGGCTCCCTTCAGGTGCTGGAAGGCTGCAATTTGGTCATCCCAAAGCCTTCTCCAGGCTGAACAATCCCAATTTTCTTGACCTTTCATCATAGGAGAGGTGCTTCATCCCTCTGATCATCTTGGTGGCATCCTCTGGACTCACTTCAACAGGGTTCCTCTGCTGGGGACCCCAGAGCTGGATGCAGTACTCCAGGTGGGGTCTCTTTTATTGGCTTCACTTGGACTTTCAGTTACTGACAGTTTCTCTGGAAGAAAAAATGCAGAACACTAAATCTAGAATCTATGTGATATACGCTGCTATCCTAGTGGACACAAGGTCTCTGTATTCTTTGGTGTACTATTGTCCATTGCCCCCTCAAAATTCTGCAAAAGGCTGGACTCCAAAAGGTGGGTGATAAAATAAAATATCTGTGTGTTCCCTTTATTTAGTAGAATTAGCCCCCAAATGCATTAATTCCTTGCCCAAAGTTTGCTAATACTGCTGAATATTCATATTGTAGAATAGTAGAGAAGATTTAGGTGATAGCTTAACTTAAACTGCACATTAGACTTGCAAAAGGAATATAAATGTTTCATTTTATGCTGTAGTGAATGTACTTAAGTAATGTGTCTTCCTATGTAAAGTCAAACCAAATGAATAATTTAATGCTGAACTATGTCAATGTCTATTAGACTTTGGTGAACGAGGGTTTGGAAGGAAATGGGAGGTATTTAAACAGTAACTGCATTTACAAATACAGAAAACTATTTCTGCTATCCTGCAAGTGGTGATTTAATGCGGCCTGTTTATTAAATACCACATTGTGACCTGCACTAGTCTTCACTGCACTATGGTAAAAAATACACTCTTCCTTTGCCAAGAAAGGTAGAAAAGGGCTCAAATAGTTGACTCGTTCAACTTCTGCTGTATGAAGGTAGTACAACTGAAGTAGCAATGTAAATCTGACAAGAGAAGATCTGATGTAATTTATTGCTTTATTGGTAGACAGATAAGTAGGCAGATGGGTAGATAGATAGATGATAGATAGATAGATAGATAGATAGATAGATAGATAGATAGATAGATAGATAGATAGATACATACATACATACATACATACATACATACATACATACATAGAAGTAAGAAACAGCGGATACATTAAATGGGTTACAATTTGATAATGAATTATCAATAGAATAAAATTCAATTTCCAAGCAATCCAATTTACACCAAAGTAAATTCCCAATACCAATTTTTTCCTCCTGTTTTTATTATAAAGTAATATCCAGAAGACAGCTTAGAACAGATTTTGGAGGCAGGATAATCTACTGTGTAGGAGAAAAGTGTAGCAGAAGAAAGGCAATCACTGTCTTTGAGCAGTGTGGGTCTCCTCTTCTCTGCCTTTGATGACTGTCACCACCTTTGTGTCCTTTTGCACTCAGTTGTGCAGCCCATGTCCATCCACCTTTACTGTTTCCACTGAAGGGTGAGCTTTCACTATAGGGCTCCTACTATGAAATTACTTTTTTCCTGGGTTTGGCTTTTGTTTTATTTTCTTTTGTTTTGGGTTTTTTTGGCGGGTTTTTGTTTGGTTAGTTTTTGGTTTTTTGGGGGGCTTTTTTGAGGTTTTTTGATTGATTGTTTGATGAGCAGAAACCCCTGTTTTCCTATGTGGTCCAATTCTGCAGGTCAATTTGAAGAAGTAGTCTTTCTGTAGGTAGACTTGTTTGGTTTTATGAGAAATAAGTTACAAAATGAATCCCCAGTGTTATACAGCATAAGCAGAATTTCCCAGAATTGAGAAACATGTAGTAGTGAACAGTGTTCTTCCTCACAAGTCCTATGAGAATAGTACTTGTCATACAGTCCAATGCTGCTAAGTAAATATTCATTTTATTGTTTTGATAAACCACCATCTGACTTGCATTTTTTTCATGCAAAGTACAATAATTATATGTTATCTTTGCAAATAAGCAGAATGTTAATTAGGCAGCATTGTTCTGAATACCCACTTCACAAAGCTGTCTTTGGTTTTACACTGATTTCAGTTATCAAAGTAATATTTTCATGTGATGCTGGTACTGAAGCATAATTTGCATGTTTAGTTTTTTGGGTTTTTTTTTTTTTTTTTTTTGTGATTCATGTGGAAAATTATAAAAACATGCAGAAGTATATATTTGGGTAACTAGAAAAATGGCCAGTTCTTTGGAGTGATCATTTTGCCTTGGTCTTTGGAAGACCCTGTCCAAAATGGGGCGTGTAAAATAGTTGCTACAGAAGGCTGTGTAATCTTTGTCGTAAAGAGCAATTTGACAAACTAATACCATGACATGTATTAAAACAAAATAGATTGTATCTCAGTGTACCTCTAAAAGAGCATTTTAGTTCTATCTTTTATATAAAGAGGTCAAAAGAAACTGCTATTTTTAATCACCATATCTTTGTACATGCTCTTTTTCTCTTTTGCACAAACAAAATATGTCTCGAATAAGTGATAGATGTTATTTGTCTCAAAGTAGAAAGAAGAAATCTAAAGCCTAACAAGGTTAAAACTAATCAAAGAAAAAGCAAGAGTCACAGAGGACTGAAAACCAGATTAAGCTCTGAAGCAGCAGGAGGAAGCAGCAGCAACCGTCGTATCTGAAGTGCCATAATGAGTGGTGACATAAACAAAAAATAGTCTCCAGGAGCAGTGAGTGACCCCAAGACTTTTACTGAAGCGCTGTAGGAGGATGCTTTAGAGTGACAATTTGTAAGCGTCATATCCTGAATTATAAGGATTTTCATAGCTAGAGCCTGGTTTTAAAAAGCAACAGGAACTGGATCCTTTAGAAGACATTTGCTACTTTCTCAGAAATATTAACAGGGAAAAAGTTGTAAACACTGAGAAAGCCCTTGTCCTTGTTTTTTTCTTCACATTTTTGTCTTCATAAGGAACTTGGTATTGGCACAGTTAAATGTCTCTGCAGAAGCACTATTTTAATAGATAGGAGTCATAGACATTTTCTCAGAAGTGACACGTTGGGTCATAGAGCGGAAGTTACTCAGAGAGTCAATTAAACTCAGAGAGAAAGTTAAACTTTGCAAGCATCTGAAGAAGAGATAAAGTAATGGTATGTTTTAGAAAGGAAAACTATTCAAATTCAATTTAAGAGAGATTGATTGTTGTTACCTTTTCAAGCTGAGCTATTTCTTTTTGCCTTTTCCTGGACAAGCATTGAGGAGACAGTATTTTGGACTTAATTAAAAAAAGACTTATGTAGGAATATTAATTTTCATAAATAAGAGATTAAACACTGATCTCTGGAAAATATTTAGTCATCTATACAATGAACTAACTTTCACAATAAGATTATTCTTCTAGAAAAACAGCTTTAGATCTCAAAGCACATCCACTGAGAGAGAAAAGGACAAAGTTAGAAGAATTCAGTTAGCACCTGAAAAAAAAAAAAGAAAATTCTACTAGGAAATATCTCTGAAGGATAATCCACATTTTTGATTTTCAAAGTGATGGATTTATGAAAGAAATAATGAGTCTTGTGCCATCATTTTCTCCTTGTCATCCTAAGTGTCAAAAGTGTGTAAGAATTTATGCTACTAATGCTATCTTTCCACGCTCTGAGACTGCCAACATGTTAAAACTTCTATTATCATGCATTTTTTTGATCCCTTATGAGTTGTGCAGTTTGACCAGCTGCTGAACTGATCCCATGAGATTTGTAGGCAGGAAAAATGTATTTGGAATCACACAATACTTGATACTAAAGTTCTTGTTATTCTTTTATAACTGTTATTTTGTCCAGGAAAATTTAAGACAAACTATTATTATTAAAATTAATATTAGAATCTTCATTTATTTCTAATAACTGAGACATGTAACAAAGCTTTGGGTGTTACCTGTATAATTTTTAAAATATAAAAATACATCAAAATTTAGTGCAGGTTGAAGAATGTTAGCATCTTGATACTTTTTATAAAAAAAGACTGCTACACTGAGCTCATAACAGGGTTTAGCAGTCCACTAATAAGACAATATTTTTATGCTTTTATTTGGGAATTTTTAATTTTGTGTATCTTCATTATCCATTTCCAATTTTTCCAATGTCCGCACAGTCAGAAATTAGAAAAACAAACAAACTGAAGGGTAACATCACTGCAATTTTTTAAAAGGGTAGAAGGATGACCCAGGGAACTACAGACCAGTGAGCCCAGGAAGATCGCAGGGAAGATCCTCAGGCCAGCAATGCTAAGGCACGTGCAAGACAAGGAGGTTTGACACGTGGCTTCAGTAGAAAACAAAAAATTCTGGCCAGCCTAATGGCCTTTTAAGATGCAGGATCTAAACAAGTTGACAGATGTCATCTACTTAGACTTCTTTAAGGCCTTCAACATGATCCCACATGACGTCCTCGTCTCCTGGATTTGAAGGATGGGAGGATGGGGTGCTCTGTGGGTGAGGAACTGGCTGGCTGGATTCGAGTGAAGCCTGGTGGCAAGCAAGGTCCCTTGGCTGGATGGGGCCCTGAGCAACAAGGTCTAGGATGGAATCCATGCCCGTGATGGGGGTTTGGAACAAGATTAATTTTAAGGTCCCTTCCAAGCCAATCCATTCTATGCTTTTGCGAGATACAGAGATACTTGTATTGCAGTATGACCACTGCCCAAAGCTTGTTGGCATCTAGACTAACACCAATAAAAATTTTCGTTACTGTTTCTTTCTCCCTATTCCTTTGCAGGAAGATGTCAGACACATGGGATGTCTTCACAGACAAACTACACAAGTCTGATTCCTCACAGGCCCTGTGAAGAAGTAATCAATAATTAAAGACTACAAACTACATTGAAAAGTGAGCCTTACAGACTCAAAGGCTTGTGGAACCTTTCTGAACAGATGTCCTACTAACATAAAGTGATTTTTAATTGATCCTGTAATTCCTGTGAACAGCACTCTGTAAGTCAAGGATGTTCTGTCACTCTAGTAGGACATCCTCAGAAAATATATTTGCTCTGTCTGTGTCATAATCAGATTCAGCATAAACAGATCACAATCAGCTAAGAAGATTTAAAGGAGTAAAGGTTTTTGCTTGATTTGCTCTATGGTTATTACAAATATAACTAGTCTATACTTCAATTCACATTGAAATATAGATTTCTTGCTCAACTTTCAAAAATACAGTACATAATCAGCCTGTTCTGAAGCTTCTATTGTATTATCTAGATTTTTTTTTTGATAACACACATTCCCTACTAAAAATCGACTAGAACAATTAAGATTTCCAAAAAGGCACCAGTGTAGTAGGTACAGGCATGTACCATCTGAGCAGACAGCATTTGGAAAGACCCAAGGAAGCAAGTAATGCTGCTAATCAAGAATAGTTAACTATTGCTTTTATAAAATTATTTTTAAAAGATAGTTCATATGTTAGGTAGAGAACACATTGTCATGAATGAATCGTATCATGTGTTCAACTAAGCATGTCCAAACATGAAAGGCTCAGCTCCATGAACCCTCTTGCAGCAATTGTTTGCTAGGTTTCAAAACTAAAAGTCTTCAGAAGGGTCACAGTTACTGGAAGGGATCAAAACACATTCTTATAGTACACGTTAAAGAGAAATTGAAATAGTGTTATAGGATTCTTGGTTTTTAGGGAAAAATATATCAATAAAATCTGAGACTCTCAGCTGTTTGGAAGAGCTTCAAATTTATCTGAAATCTCACAATTAATGTATTTTTAAAAAGAAAAGTTAAGTTTCAGCAGGAAGATTTGCTAAGTACTGCTGCTATGCAGGTAAAGCATATGGCACTTATGGGTGATGAAAACCAGGTGAAATTAACATTACTAAAACTAATTTTACAAATGATGAGCATTTATACTGAAAGCTTGAGAAGATTTTTGAAAATATTCTTCACCAAATTTCTATTCTAAATGAGGCATTTACTACCCAGTATATCAGCCTTCTTTAATCAAAGATGCATTTATTTTCCTTTTTTAGCACTTGGCATGAGAGCTTTCTACGCCCGCTCATCAGCTGGCATTTCTTGGCATTTCAATAAATTGATCTCACCAGTTTACATCACAAAAGTATTTTGTCCCCTAATGTTCAGCAAATGTTTCTTCAGTTCTCTTACATAAGGTGTAGTACTTAGCAGTTAAATCTCATTAACTTGAATTTGCTATGAAATCATCATACTAGTATATCCTTCTCCCCACTCAGTACTTCAATGACAAGATGAAGAATCAAATCTTTCTGGTTTAAGTAATGGAGCTATGTATGTTCTGCATTTAGCCAGCAGTATCTGAGCAGCTAAGGCTCAGATAAAGAATGTAAGTTGCAAACCAAATTGCAATAGGAGCATTTTTAATTTGTTTTCTGGCAAAAAAAAAAAAAAATCTGAACCTGGAAATATTTACCTGATCAGTAGAAAAATCAATGGTTTCTAAGCTATTATTTTGGTAAGGAGGAAGTAATCTGGTTAGGCAAAAAATGCATTGATTCTTAGCAACTAAAAACCCTCTGGAATGGAGAGTGAGAAAAGTTACTTTAACACAGGTAACTAATTTTTAGAGAGACTAGGAAGATAAAAGATATTCAGGCTTTTACTCACACATTTATCACTGATTTACAGAGTTTGAAAGAAGAACAATATAACAGCCAAAGGACTGAAAATAATACTCAGTGGCTTTTCAAGTGGCTAGGTTTTGTGATAATTTGCTTCATCTGTTTCATTAATTAATCTACCAACAGAGTTAGTGCTGAAGATGTCAGCAGGAAGAAAAGTTAGCCTCCTATTTTTAAATAGTGAACCAATGTCTCTTTTTAACACAGTAATTAGCCACACGCTGTGCCCTCTGACTAATGACTCAAGCTGTTCCCATATGGACCTCTGGGATGATGGTGGCTTTTCTGCCAACCTACAATTCTGCTAAGCAAGGACTCCCCCATGGCTGGGCTGGACACCAACACCACCTCCCACCCGCCTGTCCAGCACCTGGGCATTGCCACCTGCCCAGGGGAGAGGGGCTCTTGCTCAGAGTGTCACACATCATGTCACACATCATGTACTGTGAACAGCACGATGGTATTTCCCCACATCAGTCCTAACTCAAAGCCACACCTTTTCCCGTGCTTGCTGTTTGGGGATGATGGGGTTTATAGTTTTTCCTTATGCCAGTCCCACAGCAAATACTTGGATTTTGTCAGTTCTTTCTCCCACTAACCTCATCCCTGCGAGCCTTATTTTTGCAGTAATTTATTTTAACTTCTTCCAAAATTGACAGTTTCTTCATTAAAATTGATGAAAGCATTCAGCTAAGCATAGCACAAAAAGTATTATAGGAATGACCTTATTTTAATTAACTTAGAAAAAATTAGTTCATAAATTACTTAAAACCAGGAAAAAATAATTAGAATGATTATATCTGGCCACATTGATCTCTGGGAGATGTTGTAATTTGAGATTTTTTTGCTTGAATTAAACTTCAACGTATTTCTGTTCCAACGTGCGGCAAAGGTGCTCAGTTTTAAACAACCTGAACCTTGAGAAAATAGAAGACTTTGCCCTTTTATGGGTCTGTGACAGTAAAATTAATTTAATGGTAGTATATCGAATAGTATGTTTTTAAGGTATCCTCCTGACTTTTTATTCTTAGTTCAGCTAAATTTCAAGATGTTCTTGGGATGTTTTTTAAACTGAAACTGAACATGCACAAATGAAGTTGAAATCAACAAATATATTTATTTTCTCAATTCCCAGACATTTTTGGCTAAGGAAAAACTTAAATCTGATGATCTGATTAGCATTGAATATTGTGAACAAGTAACTTTGAATTGAAAAATAAGAATCAAAAGGGTGAATATATGCATGCTTATTATTAGTACTAAATGCTTTCCAAACCATCTCTTTGTATCATGCTATTTTAGTGATTCTTCACCCTTTGCATACTTTTCAAAAAGTGCCTAGTAAATTATTCATTATGCAAATGTTTAATATTCTAGTTATACATGGGGTTTGTTTTATTGTATTGCTTCTACACAAGCTGATTGCAACAATTCCTATGCAGCCCATCATTTTCCAACAGCTCCTCAAATGCCACACAAATTCATCAAAATGATGATGGTCCTACAGTTGTCATTCCAAACTGGCGTTGCTTTTACTTTCCCTTTTTATTTTCTGGGTCAAACTATTGGCCTTTTGTATCAGTTTCTGACTTAGAATCCTGTCTATCCTGAGATTCACAGAAGGATCCCATCTTTCTCTTCAGAAGGACAGCACAGATGGTGCCTTTGGTGTGATGTGGCTGTGCCAAGGCTTGCTGGCCCTGCGCAGAACCTCATTGTGTGTGACAGACTGGCCGTGCAATAGCACTGCCCATGTGGTCAGAACTACAAAGATATTGCCCAGCCTAATCAGAGTCACTGTGCTAAACAAGCTTCTGGAGTGCCCCCACAAATGGTTACATGCTTCTCCTTCCCCACGTGTCACTCACAAAACTACCCACGTAGGAAAGAGATGGGAAAAACAGGGGAGAAGCAAAAGCTTCAGGTCTGTGCACACATTAAGCACATGGCATTCGATATCTGTCTGTGGGAGCTGCCTCGCCAGGACAGATCTAAGCTGCTGGTTTTGTGTAAAATGGCTTGTCTTACACACCATGTGCTCTGCTGTGAAAGGAAAATGAAGCATGATGATTTCTTTTGAGGGGAATTGGAGGAATCAGTATCTCTGATTTTAAATTTTAGGGAGTTATGTTGAATAATTTTTAGTCTATTAAAGAGAGTAACAGACAACAGAATTGCATAGGGATTTCCACATGGGGTCAAAGACCTGCCCCCTCCCTGCCCATGTAAGTTGGTTTATGATTTTGTGTATATAATGTAAGACAGATGGTCTGAGAAGGAATATTAACCTTGCAAATATTTTCAAAGCTGTACTCCTGATAGAGAGAAAAGTTTGATAATATTCATGAACTGAATCCTTTTTAAATTGAAGGAGCTGGTTTGGTTCTGGACCTAAATATTTTTTGTTACTTTTATAACCTATGTGTTAACTGAAACATTCTGTCACTAAAACACTCTGCTCATTCTTAAAATGAGAACTTTAGTACTTTTGACTTTGAATTTTTTGTTCATTCAAAGCAGATGCTTTACCTACAAACAGTTTGGAAATGGGAAAATTGACAATGGAAATGGAGAGGTCTTGAGTTTGTCTCAAAATAGCAAATGGCAAGTGTGTATGAGAAACTTATTTGGAAAACACACCCTTTTTGCCTCTTGTATTAGCTGCTACAAACCTGCTTGATTTAAAGGATAAATACAAACCATCTTGTTTGATTTGCACACAGATATACTGCAAGACTATCCAATTTTAGTTAGAAAGTGAAATATTTGTTGTTATCTGCCTTTTTTACATAACTTTGTAAAAACAGTAAAACTAAAATAAGGGTCTGCAACTAGGAGAAATCAAAGAATCCAACACGAAGTCAGGTACACAGTCTGCAAAGTGGTAATAAGCACATGGAGGTGCAAGAACAGATCAGCACTGACAAGGTGGTCTAACGTGTGAAAAGATCAACCCTTCTTGGCCAAAATAGTCTACCTCCAATAGTCTACAGAAACAGTGTGTCTAGACATGAGCTCCAGCACAGTGGAGTAGGCTGAAGGGAAATTTTCAGTTTTCTTGGGCTCGCTTGCTAAAGAATATTGAAGCTACATCTTGACCATGAGACTAAGAAGCATCCTACATTATAGATGTCAGGAGTAAGTGTAAGACTAAAGGTATCATAAACCCAAGGCTTCACTGGTATGTTAGTTCAATACTTGGAGTTTAATGGTCAGCAGATGAGTTTTCTGGTAGCTGATGAGAAGTTAGTACGTCTGAAGTCTTGGGAGAAGCTTGCTTTCTCAGTCTCTCAGGAAACATCCATCAAATATCCAACAACATGAACTGCAATTCTGGTCTTTCAGTTACATGCCATGTTTATGAAACTAAATGAATTGATGGTAAAAACTTCTTTATTTATGAATTCCTACTTCTTTACTTAACACAAAAACAAAGATCATTGTTTTGTTACTTATGATTTAAGTTATGTAAATAATTTTATCTATTTGATGAGAAATGGTCTCCAAGTTGGAATATTACCTACCTTTCCACTGATATCTCTTTAACAGTCTTGTACTTTAGAGGTAAAATATTTCAGGTAACATGACGGGAATACTCTTACCAACAGCTATGTGGTAAGAAAAGCTCCTCAGAAAATAACTGAAGAGGTGACCACAACATTTTGCACTAAACATTATGCATTAAATGGCATTATGCATTAATCAACTCTCTTCTAAGCACAGAAACTACAAGCATCTCTTCATCTCTTCCCATTTACAACCCAAGAATCTACCTTCTTCTAGGAGGGATTTACACTGTATTTTGTAGACACAGAAATGCATATTGACTTTTTTTACTGTTTCATTCTCTTTTTCTTCCCTAGTGATGAGTCCATCTCAAGATTTTCCTGACTGGAAATTAAAGCCTGGGCTTAAAGATATCCTTTTGTTTGTTGTTGTTGTTTGGGTTTTTTTTTTTGTTTTCCTGGTTTATATGAATGGCTCCAGCAACAAATGATGTGAATCCAGTCCAGTTCTGGTAAGGAAGAAAAGTGATGAGTTAGTCTACTATGACTGACTTATAATGTTAATATAATAACAAAAAACCAGTTATGAATAGATCAAGAAAATTGAATAAAATGTTATATTAATACAGTGCAACCATTTATCACCCACCCAAGCATAATGTAAATATAATGCTACTAATGCCCTGCAATTCATTATTCCTGATGCTTTTAAATGCTGCTTTTAGGAGAAGAAAAAAAAATTAGCAGTGCAGAGAAGTATCATTAACATGAATTTCCTAAAGGAAGAAACAAGTTGAAAACCATTTAAGAAAAAGTCTGCTTTGGAAAAAATGCCTGTGATGTGTTCTTTTAGTATTTTCAGTGACTTTTTCATTCATTCATTCATTCATTGGTCTAATTTGAAGAAAAGCTTTAATGTCCTCACAGCTTAGAAGTGCTCAGGCAATTGGATAAGGTGAGATTACATCTACAAATAGTCTTGCACCTGAAATATTCTGTTCTGTTCTAGGCTATGCTATTCTTCACATACAAGTACATTTTATCGAAGTAAGTAAGCCATAGACAGGTTCACACACACACATAAATACGAAAAGAAAGTGTTTTATTATGGCTTGTGCACTAATGAGTAAAAATTGTAACTACTGACCTTGTCTGAACACACATTTACTGAAATACTGTGACAGTTTTTAACCAAGACTGAACTAAGTTTAAATTGCCTTTCTAGCCTTTGGCTGAATCACTGCAGTAGCATTTCAAACCATAGGGTAGGGGTTTTTTCTTTCCATTGAGGTATCCAAACTATGTGATTCTTTCATTGATTTTATTGATTTAATGAAAAAATGATGACAAATTAATACAACTATGTATTTTTATGGCATATTTGGCACGTGACAGCACAACATTCTATGTTAATATTGTTTCCATGTATAAATTGCAACAGAAATATATATATTTTTAGCTTTTAGATATGAAATAACATGAGTATGAGCAAAAAGTATTTCTGTGTTTCTGCTTCGTTCATCTGCCTGAAAGACCAAGCTGCCTTAAAACCAGCATAGTCCATTTATTCCTGACAATTTCCATTTACTTTCCACAATAATTAAAATATGTTTAACTGCAAAATAAAGGAAATTATCATGAGAGCTTGCTTATTCTAATTAGCATTTTCCACCCAAGGAAAAACATCTAAAAGCAATTCCTCTTAAAATAACAAACATTTGGCTTCCTGTATTCAACAAAAATATCAGAGCTGAAGGATTAAACTTTAGATATTACATATCAGAAATAATTATAAAATGCTAATAATAAATTTCTGTCTTCAGGGGAAAGAGAATTTTATTATTAATATTCATTCCTGCACTGCAATGAACTTTCAAAATGTTGGTTCATAATGAAAAACAATTCATAAACTTTGGGGCCTTTCCTACAATTCTTATTTTAGCAAACAGAAGCAAAAGCCAACATTTTCCTATGAATGAAAAGCTGACCAAGATATTAAACAAAAGCATGAAAACAGAAAAAGGAATCAGGAAAAATAATTCACTAATTAATATCTTAACTCAAATTCTATCTATTTTTTATGGAACCCGATTTAATCTTAATCTTCATCTTCATCTTCATCTTCATCTTCATCTTCATCTTCATCTTCATCTTCATCTTCATCTTCATCATCTTCATCTTCGTCTTCATCTTCATCTTCATCTACATCATCTTCTAAAATTTTTGGATATATAATATAATAATTATATATAACTAATGCAGTATTTTTAAAATTAAATATTAAATGTGTGCCTTTGGTCTTACGGGGATATTACCCATTCACTGTTTTGAAAACTGTTGCTCAGTGACAGAAATGTTTGCCATGGGTGAAGATTTTTATATTTACTGAAGCAATATGAAAAGTAAGTTGGCATTACAAGTACTTAACATATAAAAGAATTCACAGGTAAAGGGATCAGTTAATGACTGACAAGAGAATCTCAGCTATTTGTAAGAGTTATTTATTTATTTAAGACATAAAAGCTTTAGAGAGGTGTCCATGGAGTTTATTCTTTCTAGACTGATAAACAAAGGCTGTTTCAAAACTATTAAATTGTTTATGCACACCATTTTGAGAACCATAAATAATCCAGCTGTGGTGGCATCAAGTTCCAAGATGCAAGATTCCCTAGTGCACTGCATCAGCTTGGACAGAGAACTGGCATAGGACATGTGTCTGCAACTCAATGGCAAAATAAATGCTTTGTCACATGAAGCCATTTTTAACTAACTAGCCCGACTACTGGTATTACTAGAGTTATGGAGAAAATTCTTCAGTAATTCTCTGCATTATTTCAGGATTCATCTGTTATGTAAGTGCAACACAGTGACTGTTATAACTAACCACACAAAACAAAACAAAGCAAACACTAGCTACAGAAATACTCGAGTTTCAACTCTCAGTGTTGTCCTTTGGCAGACATTTGGCTTTCACTCCAAATCTGTATGACGGCATCCACAAGTTGCACAAATATCTAGGATTGTAACATTTATCTCTTCATCTTGATCTACCAAAAAATTATTTGAAAGCTAGTGGGATAGTGAGGGAAGACATAGGGAAGCAGCTAACGTTCAAAAGATGTGACTGTAAAATCCTCATTTCTCTGGAAAACTAAAATAATACTAAAAAAAAATCATATTCTGAAACTTTTCTTCAGTTACAATCCTTAGTAAAAGAACTTGGAGATTTTTATGAAAAGAATCGAATCTAAAAGAGCAGTTTGTACGTCAACCTATGAATCTTAGTGTAGCTGACTAGTTTATTAGAGTTAGTATTTTTATAAGTACAAAAACCCCTCCGACCTTCCCCAGTGACAATTCTTTTGACATTTTGTACTAATGTATTATTTGGTGTCTGTCATAGGCAAAAGTAAAAACACAAAGCTCTGTACAGGGAACGGAACAAAAATGATGCAGGAATGAACAGTCAAAAATTCTGAGAACATAACGTAGCATTTTTGTTAAGTGTTTGGTACTCTTTGGAAACATACAAAATAGTCAATTTCTGTGAAATTAATACGGGTTGTATTCGCACGTCACTAAATAACACAGAGCTGCAAATATCAAACCATGAAAACTCGGCCTTTCATCTTGTTTTTCTGAAAAAAATCCCCAACTCATGTTGAAGAATGCCAAGTACCAAATAAAGACATGCCTTATTCAGCTAAGTGAAATTAAAATACATAACATGTTGTTAAAATAAATTTCTTCTGCAGATGTCTAAACACTGAAGTCAAAGCCATATATTGTCTATGTTTGCTATGTAATTTTTATTTTTCTGATGAAAATCGTAAATTAGTGTAAAAGAGTATTTAACATTACTTTTTTAGAAATAAGTTCCATTCTGAAAAACTTAATTTTCATCATACTGTACAAAAGACAATAAATTTTAAAAAATACTAACCAAAAAAACCCAAACCAAAACAAAGCAAAAAACCAGAATGCAGAGTTTATAAATTATCTAGAGGTTTCAAACACATTTATTCAAAACTGATCATACAGTAGAATAATAGCTGTTGGTGTTTTAGGAGACAATACAGCACAAAATTGAAGCAAAGCAAACACTTCAGAATCCCTTTCTGTCCTTCCAAACACTGAAGTCTTCATTCAGTCCCTCTGCCATCAATGAGGTTCTGATAATTTATCTTCTCACAGTTTTGCACCTCTGTAACTGCATATAGTAATTCAGATTACTTATGTAACTGCTTTTTGTTATCCACAAAACATTATTTAAAATGTCGTACTATCATGGAAAATAAATGAAACTTAAACTTTGCTGGTGAGAGGGCTTAGGATTTAGTAAGGGTACAGACATTCTGGGTCTTCTTTTGGAGATTGTAGTGAGACCAGTCGGCACTAAGGTTCTAGGAAACAGAAGTTCCATAGTGGATAAACTTTTTAAGCATACTCTAAAGAAATGCAAAGGGATGTGTTGTGGTCATTCTGGCAGTTTACTAAACTTGAGGTTTATTTAAGATGCTACTACAGCACTAACACTTGACCGTATTAAACATCTATTTGATACCCTGTTCCCCACCTCTAGAGGGGAAAGTGCTCTGCTTAGATCTCCCAGTGCTGTTCTCCCTAGGGAGTGCATGATTCTCTCTGTAACAGGCAGGCAATCTGGAATGGCAGTACTGAAGCCAGTCAGACACAGGCATGTCTACATGTATGCTGCACAAACCTAGGACCACAAAGTGGCAACCTCTCACTGTTACTAAACACAAATATGAATTTAATCTTCCTAGATGCATAACTGATGGCACTGAAACAAATCCCAGTCTTTCCACCTCTATGTAACCTCTGCTGCTGGAATTGTATCTGTAGATACAGCCATAAAAATGTAGCATCATTAATAATATAACAGGAGAAAGGTTTTCATTGCTCCTCAAAACTACCAGCTCACATGCAGTAAAGCACAGCAGTTGATAATGTGCACAGACTAATGAAGCATAGAAAATATCTTTGCTCATGAGATCCTGACAGCCTGAACAAATTTTAATCAATGATTACTTTCTTTGTGCCAATATGCATTGCATTTTTCTTTGTGACAACACGAGCAGCTGAGGGAACTGGGGCTGTTTAGCCTGAAGCAAAGACAGCTCAAGAGTGACCTTATCACTCTCTACAACTACCTGAGAGGAGGTTGTAGCCAGATGGGGCTCGGCCTCTTCTCCCAGACCACCAGTGACAGGCTGAGGGGACATGGCCTCAGCCTGCACCAGGGGAGGTTCAGGTTGGACATCAGGAGAAATTTCTTCACAGAAAGGGTCATCAACCAGTGGAACAGTCTGCCCGTGGATGTGGTGGATTCTCTGTCCCTGGAGGTGTTCAAGAAGTGAGAGGGCATGTCACTTAGTTCTATGATCTTGTTGACTAGGTGATCAGTCAAAGGTTGGACCCAATAGTCTCAGAGCTCTTTTCCAGATGAAATGATTCCGTGATTCTGTGTGATTTATTTTACTGAAATATATCATCAAGCACATCTCTCACTCGTAATTTTTCTTTTTGCATAAAAATCATACCTTCTTAAAAATTGTTTCTTAATGTCCTTCAGATATTTTATTCTCTGACAACTACTTTTCATAAAATTACCTTTTCAGCGAGTTTACTAATATAAACATATGGATGATTTCAGTATTTTAAGAGGGTCAAAATTATATCTACAGTTGATTAATTAGAGAATGGCTCAGATTGGAAGTGATATTTGAAATCATCTAGTCCAACCCTTTCCTTAGAACAGAACTAACTTCCCTGTTAGAACAGTTTGTTCATCGCCTTGCCCATCTGAGACATGAACATCTCCAGGGGCAGAAATTCTGGTATCTACTCTGGTAACCTTTTCCTCTGCTTAAACAACTCCTCCACATATTCCCCCCTATTCCTCCTCCTGCTTCTCAAAACAAAACTGTTTAGTTTGATTTTCTTTTGCAGCACTTTGTGTTGCTTGTCTCCTGTGTTTTTTTCTGTACCTGTCAGGAGAGTACGGCTGTTGTCTTCTCTATAACTGATCATCATAAATCTGTATACAGCAGGTGCACACCCTGCCCATCCTCAGCTTTTCCATTCTCACAATAACCAGATACACTTTTCAGGCTCTCCTTTTACACCACATGCTACAGGTCTCTGACCAGTCTGGTGCTGCTCTGCTGAACTCTACTCAGTTTGTCAGTACTCTTCAGTGGAGGGCCACAAGTGCACCAGTATCCCACATAAAGCCTCACAAGTGTGAAGTCACTTTCATTCTCCATTTTTTTGCTAACCCAGGGACAGTTTGTGTACTTTAAAATCTAATCATTGTTCTTGTACCCAAAACCCATAGATGGGATATCACCTGTTATCTTTCCTATGCTCAAGTCTGTCTGCTGTAGTAGTGAGGTTGGAAGGCAAGTTTCTATACCTCATCAGAAATACCTTTATTCTTTTACCCTCTCCACCACAAACCACTTCAAAGTCTACCTGGACACAGCACAGTCCTTGCTCCGTTGCAAGACCAAGTGGATCTGTGACCTTTACTTATCTGGACATTGGCAAATAAACAAAAGATTTATTTTCCATTACTATAGTCTGATACCATGGTCCCACTCCCATCCTCCTTACAATATGACTCACTATGAAGGACAGAAATGCATGACTCAGCCTTGTCAGTCTGAGACCTGGCAGTTAGTAGCTGAGTTTAAAGCCCTAATAAGATAAAATTGAAGGATAAATGTTGTTCTTTCTTTGGCTTTTCTTAAGAAATCTATAAGAGTAAGGCCATCATACCAAGATAGATCACTTTTTTTTATAAAATGAGAGAAGAGATATGTTTATACTATCTTGTTATCATGTATCAAACTTGGTCCCTACCTTTGGGTAATAAAAGTGATGCAAATTTAGTTTCCATATCATGGGACAATCTGTTTGTGTATGAGAAAAAATATTTTGTAACTTCTGCAGCTAGCACTTTAGAAGCATAAGACTAAACCAATCATACTATTACTCTCTAAATTAAAAAAAAAAAAGGTAATTTTTCTTATTGAAACTTCTAAAAGGGAAGAATTCTAAAAAAATTGCTGCCAAAAATTCAGTGTTACTTTAACAACTTTTGAAAAAAACCCTGTTGGCAGTGGACATGTTGCTCCTCTGCACAGCATCACTCCTTTCAATAGGTTTCTTCTGTAATTGCAGTACATACATAGCAATGGCAGCCCCCTGAAAATGATCATATGGTACAGAATGTACAGGAAACTTCAGAAAAGAGAAATAAATCATTACTTGTCTAAATGGTCTAAGGAAGATGAATCTGTTTTATTTTTTCTGCCAAAGCTATTCATAATCCCTTTTCCTAAAAGTTGCATGAATCTTTCTGTTCTAAATCCTCTCAATTTCCTTTCTATTTCCTTTTCCAGATCAGAAAATCATTGGCTGTGTAAATTCCAGTGTGACAAAGCTGTTTTATTTTCACATGTAGATCTATATTCAAACACATTTAGTCTAAGAGATTATTCAAGTTGACTCAATGGTTCAAAAACACAAGACATCCTTGGTAGGAGCTATATAGCTCAACCAAGTGCAGCTTTTCTCTGTGCATGACCACCCCAAAAGATATTTTGGTTTATGGTTGGCTGTTACTTCCCTTCATTTTTAACTCATGCCTTAATTTGCAAGATCAACCTTCTGTTTTGTAGAGAAAAATAAGTGACAAGATGTCCTATAATACCACCTCTTTCCACACTGATGCTAAAGTTCCGGCTGCGTCCTTTGCTTTGTGATCTTTCAGTTTGCATTAGACTAATTCACTGCTCCTCTCAGAGAGGCCCTAATAAGCCCCACACTGTACAGCATGAGAGCAGTGATAAATTTAGAGGGCAAGGAATGGAAGGCGATTACTGAAATTATCAAATAAAAAGCAAATCACTTTTAAATAAAAGTCTATGTATTTTTTTTTTTAGGAAAACATATCTGACACTGTAGAGCTCTGAACACTTAAATGTTATATACTGTTTTACTTGACTTTCTTCTATGAAAAGCTGTTTCATTAAGGACGAAAATTTCAAACCCCAAAATGTTGGCAGACAACCTTTTTATATTAGAATAGTTTTTCAAGTAGCTTTATTTTCATTCTTACCCTCAGATGTACCTGCTCTTTTCTTTCAAGGGACATAAAAAATTAAGAATTGCCTCCCTGAATACAGTCTGTTACATTTAGCATATGATGGCTGGAAGCTATTATTTCAATATTAATTTACATTTTGCCAAGCATTAGGGACTTATAAACTTCAGGTATATACATTCTTGTTACTTGTAGTCCCTTTGTGCATTTATTATGTAAATTACATTCTCATGAAATGGAATTTTGTGACTGACAGACGTATAATTAAGATTCGAACAGTACTGTGTTCAGTTACAGATAATTCATGCTGACTAACTAGAGGGCATTAATACTATATGAATTTATATTGTATTTAGCTTTTGAAATATAATTTTCAAAGCCATGAACAGCTACCAACTACTTGTGAAAAGAGAGCAATATAATCTGAATTTTGGTGTCATATTCTAGAGAGAACATTGCTGATCGTCACAGATAAAACTTACAGATACTCAGCAATGTTGAGACTAGAATCAACATTTTTTTTATTGAAGAAGAGGTAAAAAACAACCTTTAGACAAAACACACCACTGTATTAATAGACACCGTAGAAAAACACTGACAGAAATAATCATTTTGCTTGGAAAAAGTACCTTTAATTGGTAAACAGGTAAAAAAGCTACCTTTAATTGGTAAAAAGAGGACAGAAAAAAAGTGATAATTTTTCTCTTTGAAGGTAGAAAAAAAAACCTTATGGAGTTCAAAGTACGGACAGAAAAACAATTTTTCATCAATTAACTGTTCCTTGTTGCATGGCTGTTTGTTTCCTGCAAATGTGAGGAAAATCCCCCTTGCTTTTTTAATGACAGAAGGGTGGGCCATCTGCATTTGCAGTTGAATATCAGATGTGAACAGGTGGTTGCCATGAAAGAGTTTGTATCTACTAGACTCATACTGTGGCTTATTATGCAATAGCTTCTTCATGACCTTTTACCCCTGCATAGACTCTACTCCATTTTTCACACAGCTTAAAGAACAATCTCTAAATACATTGTCATTTTCTTTTCACTCACTTGGCCTGTAGACCACAGCATGAAAAAGAATGGCTGTTTTCATGTTGTTGCTGGGAAAAATATGTCATTGATATAAGTGTATGAAATGTATGTGTATATGAAAGTAAGGCAGGAAAGAGGGTCATCTTCTGTGTTTTATGGCTGTATGCTAAGATGGAATCAAGTGTGCTTACAAATTTCACTACTCCTGAGAACTTCAGTGGTTGTACTCCAAATCTTTCTTTTCTTACAAGTCTTCTTAAGCTGTCAGCCTGTAATTTATTTTAGAATATACTGTGCCAGGTTTTAAAATCCAAAAATAAATGTATGGAGGTCTGACAAATTAGCAAGGGATAATATATTATTAAAACACTTCGGGGTGAAATTTTGATGCTGTTACTGTCAACAATATACCCTGTAGCTACAAAGATGCCACCATCTGATTTTAAACAAAGGCTCTTTGTAAAAAGTTACTGTTTTTCAATGAAAATAAAGCCAAAAACCAAGGTTGGAAATTTTCTCAGATGAGGTTGCAATGTTTTTACCTTAAATTCATTCATCTTAAATATCGAGGTCTACAAAAAGTGAACCAGCAACTTTTGGTACAGAACTTATACTAATGTACAAGTCAGAGCAGCTCTGATTTATCACTGAAGTCGTACTAGAATGCACCCTCCATTACTGTCCTCTGCTAGTTTTAATAGCTCACAGAATGCAACTGAACCTGCCTTTAGTAGTTAAAGTAAAAGGAAACTGCTTAGAGTTTATTTTGCAGAATTAGAAGCAAAGTTTTCTAAGTAAATTTTGTGTGTAGGTGCCTGGTTCCCCACAAAAACATCAGCTTTGCTCATGCAAATAGTAGAAGTTTACTGCACTTTGAAGGTCCTCATAATACCCAAAAATGAAGGTCATTTCATCTTCCTCCTATCCCCTTCCCTTTCCTACTGAAAGCACATACATAATCCAAAATGAAAACTTCCTTGGGATGCTACACTGCTGTTGTGTGGAATGGGCAAGTATCTACTACTGTAGGATTATCTGCCCTTGTTTGATTTTGCTGAACCAACACAAGTACATGAAATGTATGCTAGTTGAAGACTATGGGTGCATCTCACCTGTATATTGAAGTGCCTCACCTATAAAAGTTTTACATAAATCATAGACTTTACAGTTCATGAAGGAAAAGATAACTTATATTGTCTTTCTATTGTTTTCTGTGTCTTTAGGTGACTAAAATTCTGGGCGCTGCTGCTCTTAAGAGCAAGGGTTCCCAGCTGTAAGTGTGCATTTTCAAAATTGTTATCTTTATGGAATAAAGATTTTCTTAGTTTTTTCACAACATAGCTTGTGTCTCGTGATATTTTTCATATATAATTCCATGCAGAGAGCCCCAGACATGGTTTCATCCTTTTTATGTTCCATTTAAAATAGCTGATTACATTACAGATTCTGGTGCATCAACAGCAAGAGGTAGAACAGAAAAGTTTACTTTAAAACATCTTCTTGTTCATCCTCATGTTATAATGTTAGTTTATTTCTTCGCTTTCAAAGCAGAAATTTATGGGTTATATTTCAGCCCAGTCACTAGAAGTTTGAACATAAATTTATCTAGGGTAGAAGTAAGGCAGCACTAGAAATATCTGAAACTTAATCAAGTTAAGATAAGTATAGTTCATGTAATACTTTAAAAAAAACCCAAACACACCTGATTCATGAATCACTTCAAGAAGACATATGTTAATATAGTGAACAGTCAGAAACAATTTGTATCAGCTTGTGATGTCTTTTAATACAATAGAATTCTAAATGGGGTATCCAAATACTTGTGAATCCTGCATGCTATTATGTGTCAATTTGTGGTCGTACTGCTTAAAATGATGGTATTAATCTGTACTGTAGAAATAATTAATTTTTTAACACCACGACAGTTATATCCAAAACCAAAGGTTTCCCCTGCCATGAATGAGTGGAAAGAACAGCTACATGAATTATAAATGCCTGGGCAATAATTTTAACTCTGCACAAAACCACTGGCTCCTGGCTCTGAGTAACCAAGGATGAGACAGTGCACAGCAGTACGCTGACACTAACTAGCATTCAGTGGAGTGCCAGGAATAGCTCAGCACAGGGACAAGAGGTGAGTTTGGCTTGATACACTGGAAACACTTCAGTGCCTGCTTCCCACTGTCTCATAGGCACAAGATACTACAGATCTTCTGTTCCTACCTAAGGTTGATAATGAGCCAGTACTAGGAAGCAGGATTGGTTGTGCTCTGCCTATGCTCTAGCCAAGGTCTCTTACAGGGGTGAGTAATCACCAATTAAGATGCATGGGAAAATTTCTTCCTGCCTCTCCTCATCATGAGCACTCACGATTGTCGGGCATCAAACATCCACTCCTGGTGATAAGTATGCCCACACAAACCAAATAATACATGAATTTTTCTCCGCAGGCTTCCATCCCCATCTTCTTTCTTGTTCTGATGGAATTGAAAAGGAGGCTTGTTCATAATGGAGATTCATTTTTGGAGTGTTCCTGTACAGCTGGTACACAGAGGACCTTCAAATATCTCCTCTAGGCACAGTGAGATATGTATACTGAAATCCAGAGGGATAGAGAAGGGTGGTAGACTTAAGTCCTCCAGAGAAATGCCTCTGGGGTAAGGCTTCCCAACATGAAGGGAGCTGGAGTCAGGAGGTCAGATCTAGAGAAAATACAGAGAGGGCAACAGATGAAGGAGGAGAATGTGAATGGTGTCTTCATCTGAGGGTCAGGTCTGAAGTAGAGACTGTACAGGCTGATGGAGATTCCCCCCGAATTTCTGCACAGTAATCTGTTTTACAGAGTTAGATTTGCAAAGCAATACCTGATTGTCTCTTTGCCCGAACACCTTCCAAGTGAAAATTTAACAGGTTTGTGGGCTTCTGTTTCTTGAGACTAAAGAAGAGTAAAACAATGATCCAAGCTGCAGGTGCTCTGCCCAGCTTGAGGAGCAGAGATGTGACCCAGTATATTATAAAAGATATATGAGAATGAAAGATATCTAGAAGCAGTTTTTCAGGGAGATACATATTAGTTTATGCCAGAAAAAAAAAAAAAATCATAATACCAAAAGTAATTGACTTCTTATGATTCAGGGGCACTAGTTTAAAATCTCTGCAAATTTATAACCTTATTTTTAGACTCAAATATGTTGCATTTGAACCACAAGAAAAGGAGATAAATCTGGATGAGTGGGATCTCTATGTTTCAATGGAGATTATAGTGTCAGCAACCAGAAAAACAGGTTAGAACCAACACTGAACACCTGACATTTGAATGTATGCATAATCTATAAAAAAAATATTTACATCCTACCAATTAATTAATCCACTGTTTTCACCAGTGTCTGGGTAAAACAGAATCATTACAAGTATCATTGTTTAAATGTAAAGACTTCTTGGCAGTTTTAAACTCAGGGATTTGCACTCTCTATGAGGAGAAGTACTTCAGCAACAGCAAAGTTTTCATCATACATGGTATCGAGAAAGTTTAAATCCTTGGAGATTACAGTGGGGTAAATATTAAGATTCAGAGTTACTTCCGAAGGAGAATCATGACAGGCACAAGAAAAAATAAATAATGTAAATTAATATTTCATAAGAGTTGAAATAAAAAAATCTCAATTTATAGAAAATTTGCATGCTTATAGCAAATATGACAAAATAGATCTAAATAAAGATGAAGTCTGCCTCTGCAAAGTCATAGCATCTCATATCTAAAATAGCAAGTTACATTTTCCATATTTGAATCAATAATATAATGTACAATTAATGCGTATAATTTTTCTAACATTAAGCATTTTTAATTGCTTTCTTTTATGGTTCATTTATGAGTTGAAAAATGCTCAGACTACTTGGAACACTTTTTTTTTTTCCCAGCAGTTAAAAGAGTGAAAGACAAAAAACTGTGGGTCATAAGCACATTATTTATCTTAGCAGAATCTTTTGAACAGCTTCTCTACAGTATGGCTCTATTCCTTACAAATTAAACATAATTATCATCATAATTTTACAATTTCATCAGTGGGTCAAAGTGGTGGTAAACTTCCAAATAACATCTTTTTATCCCAGTTAGAACACCTAAATATCTTATGGATCATATTTTCCTAGCATGTCTTCATTAATTTCCCACTAAAAAATTCCAGAAGGACCTCTCTTGATTATTCTAAGAACAGATCACTTGCAGTTTTATTTTCAACTCCATATACTCCTTTTCCCCCAACTTTTTTCGAAATGTCTACCTTTGATAACTCTGAACTCTTTTCAGAATGAATTTGTGTGAATGAAGCAACAGATCCTGCTTTCTCAAAAGGTTATTCATACATGCGAGACCAGTCAAAAAGAAAGTCTCAATATTAATGAAGTCAAATATAAGGGTACATTTTTCTTTGGAGGAAAACTCTACACCAATTTGCAAGCTGCATTTTGCTATATAAGTAATAAGATAGTGTTAAACTGAGATGTTGCAAAACAATTATAACTTTCATTGTGCATTATACAAAAAGTGATATTCTTGATACTTGATTTGAAGAATAAGAAGCTTATACTTTATATATTCAGTTGCATAAATTTCAGATGAGAGATATACTCTATAGCATATATGTTCAGAAATTTTTTAATTTATGAACTCAAGCATTTCAAATCACTGGCTCCTAAAATTTCACAATTCAGCAGTCTTTTCTGTAGAAAATCTACACACTTTTGACTGAAAACAAGCCCTATTTGCTAATGCTATCCATTGAATTATAGAACAGCTTGGGTCAGAATGGACTATCTAGTTCCCAACTTGCTGCCATGGGCAGGGGCAGCCTCCACTAGGCCAGGCTGTTCAGAGCCCATCCAGCCTGGCCTTGAACACCTCCACAGATGGGGCAACCACAGCTTCTCTGGGCAACCTGTTCTCACCCCCCTCACAGTAAAGAATTTCTTCCTTATATCTAATTTAATTTACTGTCTTTCAGTTAAAACCATTATAGGCCTTGTAAAAAGAGTCTCTCCAACCTTTTTAAAATTCCCTTTTAAGTGCTGGAAGTCTGCTCTAAGCTGTCCTTGGGACGTTCTCCTCTGAGTGAACACTGCAGCTGTCTCAACCTGTCTTTATAGGAGAGGTCTTCCTGGTGTCTGACCATCTTCTTTGCTTTCTGTGGAATTGCTCTACAATGTCCAAATCCTTCCAGTGCAGGTAATCACAGAGAGCTTGAAGCATAGCAATATATCTGACAAAAACTGCACAGTTAGCGTGAGGAGCTTCAAAAAGAAGGAAATTTTACATAGACTTAGGATAAATACACTTGAAGATTAATTTGGAATTCTTAAGTAATTCATACTTGTACTTCCAATACAAACCTCTGCTTATTTTGTCAATAATAAATATAAAATTCTAAATGTTGGACTATTCATATGACAGAATAGTCTGTATATTCATCCCTCAGGATGACAATTTATATATCATTTCAGATGTTAGAAGCAAATTAAAGAGCTTGAGTCCTATTAAGAAGTTGCTTGTATGAAAACTACAGTTTTTTTGTATGAATATGAATTACTTTGGTGAGAACAGTCAAGTGCAAAAGAAGCCTTGATTGATTGAAATGTGTTATGAATACAGTAATTTAAATTAATAAATTTTACTACATTGATTCAAAAGGTCATAAGTGAAGTAAAATCACAATATACAGTAGCTTTAAATAAAAAATAAATGACTGAAAAACTTAATAGATGTGCCAAGGGTTTGATCAACAAAAATGTCTGCACCACCTTTAAAAAGTATATTAAAAGGATGGACAGGAAAAAAACCTAATGAAATTTTTTTCTAATTATTTTTTTTCTCTATGGTCTTTTCCTAGAACAAGCTAGTCAACCTAAGAGTGGTATTGTTTTCATTGATGGAGAACCTGAAAAACAGTAACATCTGAGAATATTTACACTGTGGTTTTTTTGAGTGCTGCTTTTCAGAGCTTGCTCCAGGTTGATGATCTGCTATAAGGACACCAACCTATGCTAAGGACTAACATAGCAATGCAATATTTCAGGCATTCTTTTCTGAGGTATAACGAGAAACATCTCAAAACAAATCACAAACTGCTCTTTCAAAGAGCATTCATTGTTCAAGGTAGGTGTTTCACAAGCTAGAGGACCCCAAGCAGCTAAAGATTTATTTTTACAAAGAGAAAAGTGAACGGCTTCAAATGATTATCAACCTTGTTGTCCAAAGTGAGCAGACAGAGCTGCTGGTAAAACAGCATGTCTTTCAAAACATTTCTTATACTACAGTGAAAGTGCAAAACTGTTAAAGCAACCCAGTTCAGAGGTCAGCCTAAGTTTTCCAGTAAAATCTGTTCTCTTTCTTAGCATCAGATAGCCTAAAGCATCAAAAATTTCAGCACTTCAGGATGAGAAATGTTTTGTCCCACACTGTGAGTCTCCCTTATCCACTCTAGTTTCAGTGAAATGTTGAAGCTCAAGTACATTGGAATGGACAATAGAGCAAGAAGAACAAGCCCTATTTTTGGAAAGGTATAAGGATCCTCTGAGCAACAGAAATAATGATGTGACTAGTACTTCTTTAAAAACAGGTTTTGTGGTTTTGGCTTGGCTGCCAGGAGGCAAATCCTACATATCTGTTTTTTTTGTTTTGATTAGTTTTTAAACAATCAATGAAGACTGCTAGACAGTATAGCTCATCACAAGAGAAGCACCCATTCAGAATCTGAATTTGACCAATAGAAATAGAAATACTCTGCATAGACCAATTCCCAGAATAATAATGGAAGATTCTTGCAGAGTATAGCATAGTCTAGCCACTAGTTCTCTGAAGGAAATAATGAACTTCAAGTAATGATGGCCTTCTAGGATTTTTTCTCCAGCACTCATTTAATTGGTAATTAGTTTAATAAGATAAAACAGAAAAATAAAACCAAATGTAAATAATTTCAGTATAGGTTAAAATAAAAAGTTTCCATTTTTACTATAAAAGAGAACGCATTTAAATCTTCAAGGTACTGATCCTAAGTGACCTCTGAAGCTGCTGTAAAGACTCCCTATCATTAAATTTAGTCAGGGTTTGAAACAGGCTATTTCCACTTTACCTAAAAGAAACACAATGAAGCATGGAAAGTATAATGTAGTTATAATGAAGTACAGCTAATGGAAGTCTATTTGTGTAATGGAAACAAGATTGAAACTAGATAAAGTGACAAAGAAAAAGCAATACCATACACCTCATTTTGTGCACAGAGTGTTCCTTTCCTCTGCAAGGAGTAGAGTTTACGTTGTTTTGTTTCTTTTAACATCAATGATGTGTTTTGCTGCGGATGAAAATTCTGCTCAGTGCTTGCCTAATGACAAGTCTATAAACCAGTATCACAGTTTGCACTTTCCTGGAGGTAGTTGATATCTGCTGGGTTTACTCAAATATCTCATGAGTGGGAGTGCCCACCACCTTACATAAGTCCAGTGCACACAGCAAAATCAAATGTGATTCAAGTTTTTGTAGCTTCTCCATTTGCCTGATCTGTATATGCAAAAATGTATTTTGCTACACAGCATCTGCAAAATTTTCTCACTTTACTAAGAGCTGACTAAACTTAACAGACCATATAATGTTTGTTTCCCATTCACTTTGAACTACAAGATGGCATTAACTTCACAACAGGGAATGTATTTTTCCTGTACTCTCCCTACTCAAACCATTATCACCTTGGTTATGCAGACCATGTTTAAAGCAAAAAGTAATTTTCATTATAGCAAAATAACAAATAAGGATATTGCTGACAGATACTGGTATAACTTTCTCTCCTAATTCAAATGGCATACGACTAAAATGTTCTGTCCTACTGTCAGACACAATCATTATGATTATATCTGGGGATTATATAATGGAGTTTTAAGTATTATTATTAACTTAAAATAGTCCACAAGAAAGTAAGAAAATACCATAAAATCTTTTCATTTTTGCAGAAGCTGGGAAGTTTGTAGTAAAATAATATAAAAGAGAAGGAAGCTTCATAGCTGAAATGATGAAATGATGCTTGAATGATTGAATTCAATGTAAACCACACCAAGCGTTTATGCGATTCTACACAAAAAGCACAATCTTTTTGCTTTGTAACAAGTTCCAAGTGATGGTGTTTGTCTTCTCCAGTCAAAGTCAAACATGGTGGAGCCCAGGTTTCTTGGAGATGGCTGAACACCTGCCTGCCCATGGGAAGTATTGAATTAATTCCTTGGCTTATTTTTCTTTTTCCTTTAGCTACTATACTGTCTTTAACTCAAGCCATGAGTTCTCTCACTTTTGCTCTTCTGATTCTCTCCCCCATTCTACCAGGGGAAGGTGAGCAGGTGTCTGTGTGGTACTTAGTTCATAGCTTAAATCACAGCAAAGGGAGAGAAGACGCATTGGTTAACTGAGAGGTATGCATTGTGTGTCTACAGTGCAACTCCCATAAAAGATGCCAAAACATATGCATCGGTTTTCTGGTACAATGCACTTCAGTGTGTGACCTAAAGTCATAATCTCATCATCATTCACATCTTTTGAACTGCTTTTCAACTAATCTTTTAACAATGGGCACCTTTGCAAGAAGTCAAGGCTCTAGGAGATGACAGATATTTAAATATAGATATAGATGATAAGACATGTACGTATGTATTTAAAACACTATGGGAACATAACTACATGGTAAGGCAGGGCCTCAGGCGACATCACTTCTACAACCAGAAGTTTTGTTTCTATCCTAGACTTCAGGAAGATCCCCATTCCATGATCTTTGAAGATAATGAGAATTTTGGTTTATACTGTTAATGGGTTGCAGCTGAAACTATCAGGTTATTTTAATTATTTCTTAATCAGTGAGACTGAATTTATACAATCATAGAATCATTAAGATTAGAAAAGACCTCAGCAATGATTGAGTCTAACCTTTGACTGAACCACCCTGTAAACTACACAATGGTGGTAAGTGCCCCATCCAGTCATTCTTTGGACACTTCTCAAGAGCATGACTCTACCACCTCCCTGGGCAGCCTGTTCCAGTTCTTCTTTCTGATGTCCATCCTGAACCTCCCTGGCAGCTTGAGGCCTTTTGCTCCTGTCCTGTCCTGAGCTCCCTGGGACAGGAAGCTGATCCCTACTTTTCTACAGCTTCCTTTGGTGCAGCTGTAAAGAGCTATGAGGTCACCCCTGAGCCTCCTTTTCTGCAGGCTAAACAACCCCAGGTCCCTCAGCACTCCTCATATGACTTACTCTCTAGACCCTACCTAAGTGCTGTAGCCCTTCTCTGGACTTGCTCCATCACCTCAATGTCCTTGAATTTAGGGCTCAAAACTGGACACAGGACTCAAGGTATGTGGCCTCATCAGTGCCCAGTACCGGGGGGCAATCGCTGCCCTGGTCCTGCTGGTCACACTATTGCTGATAGAAGCCAGTATGCCCTTGGCCTTCTTGGGCCCAGCTGGGCCCAGCTGGCTCGTGTTCAGCTGTTTATCAGACAGCACCCCCAAATCCTTTTCTTCTGGGCAGCTTTCCAGGCATTCTGCCCCCACCTTGTATCACTGCCTGGAGTTGTTTTGACCAAAATGCAGACCTGGCAATTTGTCTTACTGAACCTCATCCAGTTGTCCTCAGCCCATTAATCCAGCTTGTACAGAACAAAGTCTCTGTCCAGATAAAGGGATTTTGTTTTAAAGGCTCTCTTCAAAGTTTACTTCATGTGTATGTTTTTAAATAACTGGCTTATTTATGTGTTATTGATTCTTGTTTTCAAAATGCAGTGAGATTGTAAAACTATTCAAAGAATCATCAAAAAGCAAAATATAGTTATCTTCTGCTACGTGAATTAGGAATGGGTTACAAGCACTTGAGTCATTAAGCTAATCATCTTTCATACTTAAGTGTACACATCTAGAAACAATATTCATTTACTTGGGAAATTCTCACTAATTTGCAGATATTGTTTTTGCACAAAAGGCAGACATGCTGGAAATGGTAAATGTTCCTTCATGTTACTCAACTGCAAATAAAACTTTCACTAGGAAAACATATGTACTACAAAACACTGGTTTTTTTTTTTTTTTTGACTAATAATAGACTTTATAGACTAATAACTGTCTCCTGCGGGAAAGTCCATATACCTAAATCAGGCCTCATTCCAGATACTTTCCCCCAGTTTAGATACTAGACATTCTAGTATATTAGGCATTACATCCTGTGGTGTGGAATACCCCCTTGGCCAGATTGGGTCATCTGTCCCAGCTATGCTCCCTCACAAAAGAAGAGTCCTTGTTTTAGTATAATCATGATTTAGCAAAAAACAAAGCATCAGTTTGTTACAATATTAACCCCATTCTGATTCCAAAACACAGCACCATACTAGCTGCTGAGAAAAAGTTAACTCTATCCCGCCTGAAATCAAGCGAGCATGTCTAAATTACCAACCAGCTTCTCAAGTTAAATTGGCATACTATCTTCAAAACAGTAATGAAGGAAACATTTCTGTGATCAAGCAAGATGAAAACGACAATAGCATAAACTGGTTATTTTGAGATCAGAATCAAAGCCTAATTTCAGCACAAGCTAAGGAGAAGGGCTTCAGAAATATGGAGTAAGGTGAACAAATATGGCAATAAAATGTAAGACAAGTGAGCTTATTATGACACCCAGCTGGACAGGAGCAGAATTAGAAGCTGAAAAATTCACTAGTAGATATACAGTCTGAAGACAGATGGGGCAAATGAGATAGAGATGAAGAGGAGGAAAAAACAGAATAACAGGATTTCTGTCAGGTAAGAGAAATTGCTAGAAGAGTTATAACTCCTGTAGAAATTGATTCAAATTAAAGGAACACAAGAAAGAGACCAAACCTTGGTGTTTGTAAGATTCTTTCAGATGCAATTTAAACAAGTGTTTGCTTGCTGTCTCAGTAGATCCTCCACAGACAGTATTTTAGAGTAGACAATTCTCCACTCTAAGTCTGTAAAGGTGCCAGATGCACTTACAGCATAATTTACACTGCAAATTTGGCCACGCTCACAATCCCAGGCGCACAAATAGTGTGGGTTACCCTATAAGCCTGGGAGCATTTCAACAGGATGCAAGATTCACAAATAGTGCAATCTATTGACTATTGTGATAGAATAAGGTTCAGAAGTCACTGCTGATAAATCCATTGATGTCAGAAAGCATAAGCAACTGTATTTCCACAGAATAAGGTTTACCCAATAGGTGTTCCTGTGGGAGGAGATGGGTACAGCCCTTTGACTGTCCCAGGATACAAAAGTAGTCTCCTCTGCTCTTCCTCCCCCTTAAGTTATATTCATATCAGTTTTTTTGAGGATGGGGAAAAGATAAAATTTCAATTGATATAATTTCATGATCAGGTGGAATTTGAGTGACTTTAGTCATACATGTCAAACGTGTACAGGTTGTACTTCATTAGCATATACAGGTGCTTGAAAAGTAAAACGTATTGTCAATTTGATGATGTGAAGTTCAACTTTCAGCCACCATTTGGGTCATTCCTTTGTCTTAATTCCTCTTACCTAGGCTGTTTTAAACAGACCATGACTGCAACACCTCTATGCTGCTCCATTCTCTGTTTTGTGCCTCTCTTAGTGCAGCACACCAAACTCAGTGTTCCTTCTCCTAATGTGTCCACACAGTTTATCCCTGGTGAACTATTGCCAGCATAGGTGCTCCTCCATGCTGAGCTTTGTCTTTCCAGAGCACATTTTTCCACAGCACTTCACAAGCTTTCAGCACAACAAGGTGAAAAATAAAAATCAAAATGTTCAGTACCTGTATAGTAAAGGTGACTGAAAGAATGTCTTTGTGAAAATTTGCTGTATGAGGTAATTAAATTATGTTTTGTCTTTGTTAGCAAAAAAGAAATTGAATTAAATTTATCTTTTCTAGCTTCTCTACTAATTAACTCGTGGTCTGGAGAGGTGCCCTGAGATAAAAAGTCCATATTCTCAAAATCACTGTTCAAATCAGGTAAACCAAAGCCTATGAGATACAAACACTGACACAATAAAAATATAATTCATGTCACTTGTTTGTCTTGGACAGCCAGTTCATTTTGTTCCCTTATTTCTAAATAAGAGAAAACAGAAAACAGTTGACAGCGTGTCAGATGTGACTGGAACCGTATTTATGACAGCAAAATAAGAGATAATGTATGGTAAAATACAGTATGTTTACTTTCAGTCTTTCTCTGCGCTTTCTGGAGGGATAAAAACTGATATGTGAAATAAATGTTCACTCCCCACCTGCTGAATTGTAATTCAAGCAGATAGTAAATTTAGATTGTTCAAAGTTAGATTGTTATGTGCTTTATGGATCTGAAAGAAATGAGGATACCTCACTAATTGTAGAACTCTCTCCTTGAGGCATGTTCTGATAAAGGTCAGCTGCACTCTTAGATGACCTGCAAACTAAGTCTGATTTGTTTTTACATTGCCAGAGCAGTTTTATTCTTACTATATTGATGGATGCAACTTTGCAAACTCACTGAGGTCTTGAGTACATGTGATGGGCATGATGGAGTCAGTGACTGGAATTCAATAATTTGGGACACTCCAAAATCAGTATGTTAAGACAATATATTCAATTGTTCATTTATATTCAGCCTGGGTTTTTTTAAGTATGGAATTCTCATCAGATGTTCTTTTAATGTGAAAGTGCCACTGCGATCAAAGGCATTTGTCCTTTTTTCTTATCTGACACTGGCTAATGCTCATTGAGGTAATTACAAAGTCAATAAAAATTTAAAGGCAATTAAACTTTTTTCAAGGTGTACAAGACCTTATGAATCCTAAATGAGGGCAAAATCATTGTTAAAGACCAAACTTCTATACTACCATTATTCTTAAAACAGCAAATGTTAGATAAAAGGTCCAGAGATAAATCTCTGCCCAGTACTCGCTCTTCCAGGTTCTACAGAACTCCATGTTGGCAGCACATGAATTTTCTAACCATTATTTTGTACTTGTTAGATGCTTGCTGGAAGCCATTACCAAGGTTTTGTCTAGAGTATTCTTTGAGAATAAATAATAGTCTGTGACAAGACAGAAAATGTTAAAACAAAAAAAGACCCAGATGATATTTCCTAATGCCATAATCTATATGAAACACATGGTTCTAATTTTCTTTATTAATTACTGAAAAAAAAATTCACTGAAACTTAGAAAAGAAAGAAAGCAGACTCTTCTTCATATGACAAATTCTGTGAAACATTTTGCTTTGAATTTATGAATGCTTTCTGGGCACAGCGCTGTTTTTCAGCTAGAAGTCTCACTACAGTAAAATGTCAATTTTTAAGCTGAATCTAATTATTGAATTGCCTCACATAGGCTAGACACTACCTCTTTTTCTATAATTTTATGAGTTTGTTGGAGTTACCTAGTAATAAGTCTTACTTATTACTTTTTTAAAATTATTCCTTGCTACTCTCTTTAAAAGACCTTGTTTTCCCTTGCATATTACCAATGCTTATATTAACAATATAGCGGAATCTTTTGAAGGGAGATTTTACCTGAGATCATACCAGAGAAGATACTCAATTCAAAAATATTCTGTAAGAGTTCCCTATGAAAGAAGGGGCTTGCATGTGTGCATGTGCAAATCTGTATATGCATGAGGATGTGCATGTATGTACACGTCTGTGGTTTAAGGTAAAAGTGTCCCAGCAAAAGAGAAAACCTCTTCCTCAACCAGAATATTAATAAGAAAACAAGAAGTAGAAAACAAAAAGGCACCAGAGAGCCACAGCTGGGAGCAGCAGAGGTAAATGAAGATGAGCTCCATGAAAATAAAAACTGTATGCATCACATCTACATTAAATCAAAACAGATTTGAGGCAATTTCTGTCTAAATATAAAAATAAACAAATTTTAAAAAGGTTGAGAAATTTGCTAAAGGTACTCAGAATATTTACTCTATTTCACCACGATTTTTTTGACAGGTAGAACTGAACACTGAATACTCACATTTTAAACTGTTCCACCATCAGTTAGTTGCAAATCAAAGATGACATAGCTGTGGTTAGCACAACACTGAATAGCAATGCCCAGGATTGGCAGAGACCACCCAACTCAAGAGTCCTAGACTGGATCATCTTGAAGTTTGCTTGCAAACATGAAGGAAAAGACATAGAATCATGAATCATAAAATGGTTTGGTTTGGTTTGGTTTGGTTTGGTTTGGTTTGGTTTGGTTTGGTTTGGTTTGGTTTGGTTTGGTTTGGTTTGGTTTGGTTTGGTTGGGACCTCACAAAGTCATCTAGGGCAACCTTTTTTCAGTGAGCAGTGACACCTTCAGCTAGACCAAGATGCCACCAGTGACACGATGTCTACGCACTGATTTACCCTTTCTCTTCCAATCCAAGCCACTGAAAACAACTGTAGCAACGGACCTATGACCAGCAAAGCAAAACACAGCCAAATCTGCTCGTCTTTTAGGAGTCTGTCTTAAAGTCTTTATAAATCACCAAGGGGTGTAGCTACCACTGAGTTCTACCAATAAAAAACTGGCCTAAGACAAATTTACTATGAGGTTTTTTTACTACAACAATAAGGTTTTTTACACCTTGTGTTTTGAATTAACGTGAATTTTGTTGACCAAGATAGACACTGCAGCAAAACTTTCAAGCTAGATTGTCAGAGGTGACTAGGAGCAGGAAATTTTACACAGGCAAATTCCATCAAGAATTCCTTCATTATGTAAAATAGAGAGATCTTATCCAATATGTGTGATCTTTTCGACCAAGCAATGAAGTTTTAAATTTGAATATGCATAAAAACTGCAGTATAATTTATTTTATGAGATTCCTGAAACAAATATTTGAATATTTTATAAAAATAATTACAAAAATTGAGACTCTTCTTTTCAGAGACATTCCATAAACTGAAAGATTATTGAAGTAATAGATTAAATTATTTGCCTTCAAAATTGTGCAAATGGCTAGAGATATTACACAAATTTTAAGAGTAACTTTATCTACTAGCCCAATTCTGCTGCATAAAGCTGAGACTCAAGAACAACATGCCAGCTGTCTAAATATTTCTATGAATAGCAAGTGCTGGAAATACTATACTATGCAATCAATTTTTCTGTAAGGGCAGAGATGTTCTAAGAGAGCAAAAGAATATATGACCATATTTTTGGAAAGAGTAATAAAATTGTTGCCATATGATTTAATCCAAATCTAATACGCTCCCAGAGGCTATCAAAAAATGAAAAGACAAGCTTCCTGTCATAAAAAACTAACCACTTTCTGAACAGTTCCCTTGACTGAAGCCTCTCTTTATAAGCGTTACTCTGTTGAAACAGCTAAGAATATCTTACTACTGTGTTTCATGTTGAAAGGAATGCAAAATAAGTACCAGACCAACCTCCTAGATAAACGGGTGCTTTTTCCCTTCTTTTATGTCACTTAGCAGTGAAATGTCATTTCAATATTGTATGTAATTCAGGTCATATCCCTTTGAAGTTTTATTTGCCTTCATTTTCCCCCTGGATATTTTATTTAATAAGAGAAATTCAATCCATAATGGGTTCTGATGACTTGTGTTAGGATGGTAAAGAACCCCTCCTGCAGTGTACTACTTCACATGACAAGAGATCTTCTAGATGATCAAGAGGAATGTGGTCTGACAGAGAAAACCCTGGAGAACTACGTCAAGTTTACTGATTACTTGCAACAAATGCAAAACTATGAACACCAGGAAACTGAAAGAAATGTTTAAATAAACTGGTCAAATGAGAAAAGCCATATATCCTCTATTTATAAATAAATCAGATAGCTATTAGAAAAACATTTCAAATTGCTCAAATTCAGAATGTCCTTGAAACAACATATGAGAAAGGGAAAGAAAAGACCTTGAATGTTTGTAAATTGAAGTAACTGGTTGGCTGTAGCTACTGATGGGGGTCTCATGATAGAAAGTGGTATGAATTTTCTGTTTCAGTAGATACCTCACTATGCTTCCTTTTTTTTTTTTTTTTTTCACATGGTTTTTGAGATAATTTTAGTGTAGCACTTTATCTTTATTTGATTCTTTGCCTGGGGCTATAATTAGAACAGTATACAAGCAACCTGCTCTCCTCATGCTATGAGATCACTATTCCTGGTACTGAGGCACTGAAGAACAACCATGAGGTTTACCTCAAAATTAGCATAGAGAATATAGATTACTGTGTCTTGAAGAGTGTATGTCAAGCATATCCATTAAGTAGGGCCTTCCATGTGACGCCATCAAGAACACTTTTTGCACAGGTAGATGCTTATTTTGATACACCCTCGTAAAGAGAAAAGACAACTATGTACCAACTGAAAAGATTTGTGACATAATTACAGAGCTGAGTTAAAGTTTGTTTTTTCTAGACTAAAGTGAACAGATGGCATGCAGATTACAGAGCAGATTCCTGTAAATGAGGTGGCTAATTAGTTCACTGCGAACAGTACCTACTTTCTAGAAAACATGAAGCTGGGTTTAGGGATCACTAGGAAGCTGGTCACTTTTATACAAAATTCTATTCCCAGGCTGCTTGACTTTGAACCAGACAGTGCCAAAATGGAAGAATATGGCACCAACTCTGCCCACAGTAATGTAATAAATATCAGTAAGCTTTTCAGAAATCTCAGGCTACAACAAAAGTTGTAATGTGCATTGCCAAGTATTTAAGGCATTAAATTTTTCACAAGCATGAGTCAGTGCTACTTAGATTCCATACACTGACTTTTAAAACCAGCTAACATTACTGATGATGGATGAAGTTTAGCAAGCAGAATATTCAATCTTGAGCAGAAATACTGCTAGAAAACTGTATAAAATTAATAGGTATATTCTCAAATTTATGGTCCTACACTCTGCTATATACTTAACTGTCCAAATTACAGGAAAAAATGCTGGTGATCTCCTTCACAGTATGTTTTTCAAGCATGAGATCACTAATTGCCAGGTTTGCCTTCTCTCTAAGGAAAGCATGGTATATTTTGAGACAGAGATGTATTTTTCAATTCTAGCCCATGAGATTAAACCTGCTCTATGGTCACAAGCAGAATTTCCTGGAACTCTCTCAAACCAGTGGGGTGGCATTGCAGCAGGGATGGCTACAAGGAAAGGACTTTCTCCTCCACTCTCTTCTCTTTAGACTACAGGCAGTGGTGCAGTTTTGTACCCAGCAGTACCAGAGAGACATCAAGAAACCAGAGTGAGCTCTGCAGAGCAGCATCATGATGGTCAGGGCTGGAGCACCGTCCCTTTGAGGACAGGCTGGAAGGCTTAGGGCTTCAGCCTAAAAATGTGGGTAGAAAAACCTGAGTTTGTCTTGTATGTATTGCATTATGACTGGTACACAAACTAGTCAATATTGGGCCTAGCAATTTTAAAGAAATTGAGAAGATGTCTTTTTGTGCATGCTTGGAAGATCACTGGAAATCAATAAATTACTGAAGCCACTTAAAATGTTCCCCTTAACAGTTCAATGTGCCATTTCTATCATGACTAGATGATATCAGACTCATTCTTTAGTTCTTATTTTATACACATGCTGAGATTCAGCTATTTCTTTGAAATTTGACTGTTTTGTCAATTCATACTCAATTTAACTAATTTCAGTTCTCTAGCTAAGTAAGAAATTACTGCTGAAAAAAATAAAGCAAGGACAAAATTGTTCATTGCATTTTGCCAGGCTATCATTTCTAAAGTGTACCTTGTAATACTTTTTGTTTTGAAACAAATAAATCTGTTACAAAACTACTGAAGTAAAAGAAATCCCTATGGGCACATAGTGTTTAAAATTGTGTTAAATTTTTCATCCTTTCTTTCCTGGACGTACCTAGAGATGTAGTAACAATTTTACTTAGACGCAGTAAAAATGTTGCAACACAAGCTGCCTTTTTATTTTTTTTTTTACTTTTTGGCTAATCAGATTAATTTTATCCTCTGTTCCTTCAGAGTTTAGGTCAGGACTCCATTGTTTTTACAGATCATATGGTGAAAATTCAATTTTTGAAATAAAAACTGGAAATAGGAAAAATGTCAGAAAGATCAACTTGGGAGAGAAAAAGAAATAAGACCAATAGCTACTAAAACTGAAATAAAAATTAACACCAATGTATTCCACAAAATTGCAGTAGAAGATCTGTGCATTTTATATTAAATATATCCCTCAAGTCTCTCTTCTAATTCCATTTCCTATGACAGGAACCAAGTATATGCACTCAAGTCTGTGCGAAAACTGACAGTAACAAAAATAGTACTATAAGAAAATTGTTTTCAGAGGTGCACTCCTAATCAAAATGAAAATCTTACTACGTACGACTCACTCTTGAAGTCAGCAGGGTTTTTTGCGTGTTTAAAACCATACATAAGCCATAGGCTTTATTTTATAAAGCTTCACAAGCAATTAATGACAAAAACTGAGTGATAAGTAGGAAAAATAATAAATACAAGAAGTACCACATTTTAAATTTTTTTCAAAAAAGAAATGCAAATTCTGTCATCATTTGGTACTTCAAAGGATGTCTCTTCCATTTGTTTTTCCAATCTTTGCCAAACTGTTGCTTTTTTGTAAACTTTGATTTAGGTCATTACACCTATTTCTAGTCCCACTGGAGTTGGCACACAAGTAAAAGATAAAATCTTAGATGAAGTTACCAAGGATGCTAACAAACATATATCCAATAAATTTTTCACTTAACACTCTTTCTGAAAGAAAGTTGAGAACATTATTGAGAGCTGCTCTCTCATCAGCTGCTGCTAAGTCCTGGCTTTCAGTCAACACTGGAATCAGATTTATTCAAGATCTTAACAAGAAGCCTGTTTTTCTGCTCAAAATCACACGGGACAATCAGCTGCAAGAAGAAAAGGTCTCTCCAGGGTTGGATGTTTGGAAACTTCAACACTTCCTAGACCAGAAAAAAATGTCATCCCTTTTTCCAAGATGAACAAAATGTTACACTACAGAGGAAGAAATACTCATCTGTCATTGCACTCTTCTTCCTAACACGGGGTGTCATAGTCTGACACCAGTTGTCAACTAAAGATCATGCATCCACTAGTTCACTGGTCCCCAGGAGGATGGGGTAGAGATCAGAAAAATAAAAGTTCACTTTATATAGCCTAGAAGAATACAAAGATTTTTTTGTGTGTAGCCAGACTTCAGTTCAGGGCACCTAAGCTCTGATGGAATTAGAATTCTGCTTGTAAAATCCAATTTCCTTTTATGACAAGGTAATCCACCTCACTGATCAAGAGAAGCAGTTGACGGATTTCAGCAAAGTTTTTGATATAGTCCCTCCCAGGATCCTTCTGGATTAAACATTCAGCACACAGCTGGATAAACAGAGCATGGGATGGGTGAACAGCTGCCTCAAAGGTCAGGCACAAAGGGTTACAGTGAAAGGGGTGAAACCAGACTGGTGACCTGTCACTGGTGGGGTTCTGCAGGCCTCCATCCTCGGCCCTGTGCTCTTCAACATCTTCCTAAATGGCCAGGACACAGGACTGGAGGGGATACTTAGTAAGTTTTTCCAACAACACTAAACTGGCAAGAGCTGTTGGCTCCCACGAGGGCACGGACAACATACAATTATTAAAATCCTATCTACTTAAGCAGCTTTTGCAATAGTCATTTTAAGCTGAAATACTCTCACTAAAATTATGCCTCCCAAGGAGCTATTTAGCACCTTCTTTTTAGGCATATAGAAGCATCTATAAAACATGAGGACAGCTTTTCAATAGTGTATGGCAATCACACCATATTCTGTGGTGTACAACATAAATATTGCTCTGTTTAGAACAAACTTTCAAATCGAGAGGGTACGTTTTTATTTCATTTTCATCAGCATGGAAGGACACATTTTATTGCTGATTTGAAGTTTTGATGTGAAAAAGGGTAAGGTAAGAATAAAAAACACATCAGACAATTATTTAACTACCTTGAGAACGGGAAAAATTCAGATTGTTAAGTATTCCCCATTGCATATATATTCCAGCTGTGCCAAGGCTGAGCTGACACCTTTCTGCAGTGGAGCTGGTGGAGCTGTATCGTACTGAGCATGCTGCCCGCACTACTGCTAAACAGGTTTTGAACCAAGTGCTCTTCTGATTTGAGTAATCACTATCACTCCTGCCCAACTAGAATACTCACAACTGGTAAAGAAAGACAGATGTTCTATCTAAAACAACTACAAACCCCAATTGAACATCTTGAAAAAAAAAAAAAACTTTAAAACACCCAAAAATGTTCAATTTTGAGAGAGCAAACTGATCCTCCAGGTGCTGTTTCCATTGTATATTTTTCGTACCTCAAATCAAGGTCACTGTGTTGAGGTTACAAGTTCAAAACCATCAGCACAATGAAGGTTGTTTTTGTAATATTCATGAGAACACTTAAGTTTTTCAAAGCAGCTAAAATTATAATATAGTGTTACCGTTTGTGGACACCATTGGTCAAAGTTTTCCAACTCCCAGGTGTAGTTTTGGCATCACACCACATATATACCTTAAATAACTAATTAATTTTTTGGGTTACTATAAAGTGACATACAAATCCAGAAAATTTTAATTGTGTTCTCAGAAGTAACACTTTCAAGAAACAAAAGAAAAATTATGCATACTCCACAAACAACAAAACTCAGAACCTAATCATTCTTGAAAACATGAGCTGTCCTATATAACTCAGCTAATAAAAAGTGGTCACAGTCTCCTCCACCAACACTGCTGTTGGTGGTATTTCCAACCACTGATGTGGCTGGTATTTCTTTTATCTGTGGAGTTCACAAACTTAACAAAACCCAAGCTAAGCAGATTAATTACCGCTAGTGTAGACAGGCCCAGTTTCAAGTTTTCAGAAGGCAAAACCCCGAGATAAGTAGTAGGCAATGCAATTCTCTATAAACCTGCCTTTCCTGCTAGTCTTTTCCATCTGGTCTAGAAATTTCATGTTGGAATGATCTAGTTTCACTGGCACATAGCTGTAGAGAAAGACATATATTTCTGTTACAGTAATATTATTATGCAAATAAACAAGATTATATTTTATTGCATGATTTTAAAAAATAAGTAAGAGTTAGTTTGTTTGATTCCTTTTTAAAGTATAACATTTTCTTTCCATATATATATTTTATATATATATATATATATATAAAATATATATATAATATTTTCTTTCCATTTACAGAAACAGTCCTCAAATCCATTAAACTCAAACACCAGTGACACTTGAAGTCACATCAGGCCAGGAAAACAGGAATTGCAAACAAAATAAAAGCAGGACCTTTCTAGAAATATCTGTGAGGAACCCAGAGAGACACAGTTCTAGAGAGGTTAATTGTGAGTTACTCAGACAGCTACACACTCCAGCGGCATTTATTAATTGAATTCAATCTCTGTTTGACCACCTAAATTATACATTACTTGCAAAAATATCAAATAAGGTGAAATATCCCCCACACAGAATTAATGTTCTGATTGAAAAACTGCTCTTCTGAAATGCAGTTTGAGCTAAATATTAATCTGAAATGTCTAGCCCCCTCATAAAATCCTCTACTGAAACAATACATTCCAAAGTTTCAGCTTATTGCTTCTTTAGAGCACAACTTTTTTATGCTAAGAGCAAATGCAACACTGAACCAGCATGTTGGGTTACATGCTCCTGTTAATTATGTGGGAAAAAAATCAAAAGAACCAACCAAAGGCAGAGAAATCTTATAAAAAAATAATTTATAGGGGGTGCTTGGCTTTCAGAGAAGAAACAGAAAGTAAAGAACTGCTTGGAATAAATTCCTATTTGTGTTCTTTCATAGTGTGCCTGTGATGACAAAATGACATTTACATGAATAAGTATGTTGCTTTAACTATGAATTTTAAGAATATTCCTCTAGTAGCTAACTTCTGTGTCAGAGGAGATAAAGGCTCTTTTACCATTTATTAAACTAATGCTGAAGATCTTTCTATTTCTCCTCACCTAGTTCTGATGTTACAACCACGTTCTCCAGTAAATTCTCTCTGAAATAATTGTGACAGTTTATGACCTGATTCTTCTCCTGAAGGGACTAATAAAATGAAAGAGTCAGGCATCACAGAGTTTGGGGAATAAAGGTGATGAATAGGCATTCCTAAACAGAGTGGAATCACTTGTGGTTTTCAACTCTGCTTTATAACCCACAGGGAGAAATTGTTCTAGCTGAAATATCAAATATCTTTGAAGCACAGCTAGTGGGGAAAAGGACTGATGCACTGTGCAAGAAACTAAAATAACCATGGCATGTGCCATGCATCAGCTGTGTAGAAGACAGAAAGAGCCCGGAGAAAAATGATAAATTAAGATGTGACTTTTACAAGCTAGAGCATACTCTGACCACTAAACACTATCAGGGATGGTCTTCAGAGAGATTATAAGTATTTTTTTTTTCGGTTTAATTGTTGTAGGCTATCATAATAGAGAATAAGTATGCAATTTTTTTTCAAAATATATAATTTTATATTGGATTTTTCCCAGTTAATGTGTAATGCAGACCAGAATCAGTTTTCCATTGAAGACTTCTTTTTTTTTGTATTAAGCAAGAGAATAGATAAAATTTCACATTATATCTAATTCCCATTAGTTTTAGTCTAGTATTTTCAAATTATTTCCATTAATATCTCAAATTTGAATGAAAACAAAACCCCTACTTGTAATTTCATGTGTTTTCTTCACAAGACTCAGAGAGACAGGGAGAGGGGAAAATCCAGTATCTAAAGGAAAACATGGGCTAGAAGTTCAAAGTTTTAGCAAGTTAGTAGAGAGATGAAGACAATATGCTAGACACTATAAAAAGTCTAGGAAAAATGATGGGAAATTGACAAAAATGAAGTATACATTGACTTAACTAATACAGAAAATATGTCAATGGACTTCATGACAAACACGTGAGTTTTTGAAACAGTAAAATATTATCCGGAATCATATATATATAAAATTGAAGATTTTCTGGACATTTTTTAAGAGGAATGATTTTTTTTTTTTTTTGAGGACTTACTCTGTGAATTTTTTCAAAGTTTATAGTACTGCCAAATGTAAGACGGTCTGACTGCTGAGACCTCATTTATTTTCAAGAATATGGAGAAATGTGAATAGCATAAAAGAGTAAAGCCTTTTGGTTATAATACAGGCAAACTCTCATGGTTTCAATTTTTTTTTGGCATAGAAGACATGATGAATATATCTATTAAATGCTGCTAAAAAAAGGTGAATTCTTTTGCTAGAAATTTACTTGTCATGTTCTTATCTACCATGGTTATGGCAGATATATGTTATGGAGACAACCTTGAGAACTTTATTCTGGAGAATGATCAAAGACCTCTCCAAAAAAGGTAGGGCTAAAATTGGAATATGCATAAAAAACCACCGAATAATAAAACCTTCCCCAAATGAGTCAAAATCAGTAATATCAAATATTATCTCAGAAAAGTGTAGTAGATACAAATGATGTAATCAATATTTCTGATATAGGAAATATCAGAATGATTGCTAATAGTCATAAAATCCAGGAGTCTCATACTTCATTGTAGGCAACTGCAAGCACAAAGGAAATAAAAAAAACAAGCTCAACACATACTGACATTTAAATAAAAGTCTGGGGGTTTCGCACAGAAAGAGAAGGACCCTGCCAGAAAGTCTGCTGATCAGCAGCTTTCTCTTCCAAAGTCTCATTATGCCATGGAGGATTCTGAATCATTAACACAGTGTTTTTGCTGTTGCAAAAACCAAATAAGCTACTGAGCTGCCATGATCACATTACTCTGAAAGACACTACATTCAGAGTAATAACACTACAATGCAAGGTTTTACTACAACTAAAAGCCACTGTGAATTTTCTGAATTGAGTCAGTATCAAGATTATTACAATAAGCAGTTATAGTCTATCAAAAGAATTAACAAAGAAAGATTGAATCAGCAATTGTGACTATGTAGTCTGCTGTTCAAAGCTAAAAAGCAATGTCACAAATGACCTCTGGGTTTGGAAAGGATTTTTTTTTCCTGACAGCAGGCACTATTTATTCCCACATATTTGTATGGAAAAAATGTAAAAAATAAAAATTAAAAAAGACACTGGTAGATTAGGAAATTCTACATTTCTGCTGGTTCTATTGACCAAGGTACAAGTCTTACTGAAAATATGGTTGGAGTCATGCCTGAACCCAGTGTTATTAACAGTTTAACTTCACATTTGCCAGGAATGTAAGTTCTGGCCTCTACTGTCATACCTTTAAGTTCCACGCAGTGGTTTAAATGCCATTTTATTAATTATAGAGTGCTGTGCACATAAATAACATCATTTAATAGAATAAAACTAAAAATGTTGAGTATATCAGAGCCACAACAAAAAGCTAAAAGCATTCATACAAAACATCCTAGAATACAGGCAGCTTTACTCATATCATAACTAGTTTTATGTGGGTAATTAGGAATTACCAACATGTATGAGTCAGAAATAAATAGAATGGTTAGTACAGATTCCCCAAAGCTGGTCTTTTTGCAGTGAACAAACGACCTCATGAAAGTTCAGGGACACATAGCAATTCCCTGTAAAAGGATTATGAATAAAATCTCAAAATCAAATAATATCTTAGTGAGCTTACATGCACACACACACACACACACACACACACACAAAAAAAAAGAATTTCCCAATTAATTTTGGAAAAATTTTAGGAATTCCCTTAAAAAGGGATAAAATATTTTCATGTGCAAATATAGGGGGAGAAAAAGGCCTAGAGGTGAAAGAGATACTCTGGGGTTCTTTGCTTCAATGAAACAGCCTCAGGTCATGGCTTGAATTCCTAGAGGAAATTACACAGACAAAATCCAATTTTTCTTTAGGAAGTTTCAGAATTCATAACTTAAACACAAGAGGAAAGCTGAAAAAAACCACAGTCTTATATGAGTTTTGTCTCAACAGAACAGTTTACAAAAAACCCTATGTGAATGGCAGCATCAAATTTATGCTCCAAATTCTCACAAGTGACATAAGTTTATGCAACCTGACAAGTACCTGTGCTACCTCTTCCAGAATATTTTATTTTCCAGGTTCTTATTTCTTAATTTTTCATATATAGTAGCAATTATAGATACATATATGCTACGCATTAAAATTGACCCCAGGTTTGTTTTCTATATTTTTGACATGTAATGACCAAGTTCATTTTTGCATGTTGGAAGGTAAAAATAATGAGAAAAAGAAATGAAAAGGAGAAAAGGACAAGTCTGTAACCTGGTGTTACAAACTGGTTTTGCTATAGCATTGATATTTGTTTCACGTATTTCAAAAACTTTACCTAGAAAACAATGCTTCCGGGTATGAGAAATGCTAGTCTATCAAATCCTGTGCAACACCACTGTGGAACTTCTGACAGCGGGAATCAGAAGATTTTCTCTTTGTCCAGAGTATTCTGCAATAGATCTAAAGTATTAAAATGTGGATTGTTTCGTTATCTTTTTTTCTCGGCCCATTTACATAATTTTATTATTTTGTGTTGTCCATTTTTTTCTTTTCTGGCATTTCCTTTGTGACTTCCAATGTACTTAGAGCTTGGCGTCTGCTTTAAAAATGTCTGCAATTATTTGTCAACCCTTGTGAGCTAAAATTCCCAACAATTTTCTGTTCTCTCTGCATATCTATTTGCATTATATCATGCAAGATTAAGTACCAAATCAAAAGTACATCCTGGGTTTATAAGCAATGTAAAAGAGAAAATCTGTGAAACACAAAGTGAAAGAGCAAATAATATATTTTTGTTCTCTAAAATGTCCTAGAAACATTTACTGACAAACACAGCTTCTGTATCAACTGCAACACTTTTTGTGTTAATTAAAAACAAATATATGCTTTTATACACAAAGGAGCATGAAAATTTAACAGACATCACTGTTAAATATTTACACAAGTGTAGTAGTCCTCTTTTTCCTTGCTATTTTAGTTATTTTTCAATAGCTTTAGGTAGTTTCACAGGAAAGATTGAATAAGACTAAGAGCTCTGTATGTGCTGTGGTCTGTAATTATCTGCATTTTAACTCAGCCCCCTCCTAACACTCCCATTCATGTTCACAGACTGGGGATGTATAAAGCAATTTTTTTAGAAATTCCTAAGTGACTGTGGATATCAAATCTCATTTTCAAATGTTGCTTTGTACATATAAACTCCTGCCTGAGTGAAAATTTTCTTCTACTCAGATGCTAAATAACACAAACAAATCATTTGATTGGATCCCATCTGTTTCTTTAGCTCAAATCAGACTTTCATGGTCAATTGTACCCCACCACCTCAGACCAGACAAAAATTGAAGTTTTGCCTGATGCATCTTCTCTCTAGATACCCCTCAAATATCTTAGACAAGTAGTTCGGAAGCCACTAAGTTTGAATATTCAACAGGTAACATTAAAGTTCATTTGTTGTTAATAATGGTATTTACTGGGGCTAATTGTAAACCCATTTCTCTGGGGAGAAAGGAGCTACAAATAATTTTCATGTTTTAAGACAAGAGTCAGATAACACAATAAATTGGAGGTATTCAAAAATCAACCAATGTTTAAGTCATAAAATGAACCTTATGAATTCACACCACTATTTTGTTTTGTTGCCAGTGCAGCTCTTATTGAAATAATTTTTATGAAATCTGAAGAAAAAAGTTTAATTGCGTAAGAAAAGTATTTCATTTTGCTGAGGGTGAGGCATGATACCTTGGGTATTATATTTTTCCAATAAATTATAATCAATGCAAATTCTTTATTGGGCACATGATAGAGATAGAAATTTCTTTATATGAAGAGATTATTTTAATGCCATAAAATTTATCTTCAAGAACATCTCTTCTATTCCTTCTTTGAACAACATGCTATTTTAAAGAAGTCAAATACAAGTTTTTTGAACAATGTGGAGTTCTTCTTAATATCTATTCTGACATACATTCTCATTTTCTAAATCAAAATATGAACACCAGACTGATGAACTGCTTGTGAACTACTTGGGTCAGACTGACCCAATTGGTACTAAAATTGGGGAAAAAAATATTGGATGAGCCAATAAGTATTTCTGAATCTCCCTTCCAAAGACCATAATTGAAAGTGATTTCTTCAACTGAAAATAGATAAATCACTAAAAGACAAAAATTGCTTTAAACCACTACTTCAGCAGTGCTCTGAGTGACTTTCACAGAATGTTTGGTAAGCAATAAGCTAAGTCTTAAAGATACAACTTGTCTTATTAAAATGTACTAAAACAAATCTTATATTTTGGAGTCACATGGCTGAGACAAGATATTTTTTGTTTTGTTTTCTTAATTCTTTCTCCAATGTGAAACAACCAATGGTAGTAAAAATTCCTGAAATGTATCTCCTATCAATTCTTATTTCACTGAAGCACACCACAGCATGTTCCCAACATCACTGTTGCACTATTGCACCTGATGTGACTTTTGTCTACATCCTTGTCATGTGCTGTTTCTGATAAAGTGATGTAAGCAGGAAAGGTGTCAGAAGTTTGTCTCTTGAATGATGTAATTCCTTAATTCAGATTAATCCCTTTCTCATATATGATATTACGAACCAGTCAGAAGAATTGGTTAATTTAGAATCTGTGATCATAATACTCCCTTAAAGTTTTTCTCCTTAATATCCCTGCAAGGTTTAGAAGGAAAAAAATAATCTGCTGGATATATAGATGTGTAAGGTGAAAGTGTTTCTATGATCTTCAGGGAGTCAAGGTTTTTACTCTAAACAGAAGTTCAGCCCCTTTTGTCTTCTTGGAATATCCCTCATCCAAATTTCCCTGCCACCTTACCTGACTGGTCCCATGCGAAACCGACCTTTACAGGTGACAAAAAAAGATGACAATTTCTTGTTAGACAAAAAGTCTCATACACGTCCAATCATTAAAGTGTCTGGTCCTAAATAATGTTAGTCAGAATTATGTAACAGTGTTTGGTTATTGGAATCCCACAGTTAGGGATATTTTTCCAATAAAAATTATTTTAAAAGAGATGTGAAAAAGGTACCTGAGTAAACTTTAATGAAGAATTATTAAAAATTAAATTATTCATACCAAATTTTGAATAACTTTTTTTTCTCTCTTAGTCTCTCATTCTCTCTTTGGCAAATCAAATGCCAGAAGTGTCCAGAAAACAACTGCAGTCATTCTATTATATTTAAGGTCCATATAACTTGGAATGATGCAAGGCCACAACTAAACACAACACAAATCAATGTTTCAAATCCGCAACTGATTCCATAGCCATAAAATAAATTTTAGCTTTAATTTAACAAATTATTCTCCATGTGTAATTCTACCAATAAAATACTACCTAAATAATGAACTTTAAAAAGATTTTAAAAAGCATCTTTTGATTTAAATACTTGAAACATGCTTGGGGTGTGTATTAAGAGTCACTTGGAACCTTCTTCAAATTTCCAGTGCCAGGTTTGGCCAGCAGCCCCTAGGAGGCTTTCCTTAATTATCAGAACACCAGTGCTGTTCCTTCTCAAGCTATCTCTCTTCCCTTTATTGGCAGATTTCTTTTTTTAACCACAGATGAGAAAGAAAGTGACAATGGCATCACAGCTATCTTATTGTAAAACAAAGACATTATTTGCAGAATCGGTGTTCTGTTTTGGCCATCCAGTTCAGAGTTCTAATCATATCAGACCCCTGCATTCTGAATACCTTCATGAATAATAACACAGGGTATAGTATTTATCATCTTTTCAGCTTCATGTACAGAGTTCTTCTATAAGAACTGATCTAAATGCTGTCTTTTCATCATATTTATGCCAGGAGAATTTGGATTTATTGTTTCTTAACATGACTTAAATAATGCATTTAAATAACAATACCTCTTTTCTAAGAATTTGATGAGTGACCTGAAAATAATTTGCCTGACATAACCTTTGAAGGTGCAATACTCATTTATGCATATAACATATAGTAATTTCCTTAATGAACTTTTGTTTACTCACCAGAGTTAATACTAGGCATCTGACAGGTCTGATTTACAGACAGCAAGTATAACTGAAGGTCATATTATACTATATTATTGTGAGCTGTCACAGCAGCTGCATAAAGAATAACCACAAAGACCAAGAAATTAAAAATCTGAATTCCACCTGCAGAGGGTCAGTGACGTTCAGCCTGGGGACAGTCGATCCAGGAGGTCTGGATCTCACTCTCCTGGAAGTGCAAAATGGGTTTTATGCACAGAGAAAGTGCCATATGGTACAGCTTGCAAGCAACAGCTGAAGGCCATAAAAGCCTCTGAGAAGAAAATCCCACAATATTCTTTAGGTAAGAGAAGGATAATCACGCTGATTAGAGAACATCCCACAGCAGACACCTCCTGCTTCTTTCTCCCTTCCTTTGCTTCTTATTGTCCACACATTTAGTTAAGAGAGGTTTGGTATTTATTTCCTTTTAGTCCACATCTTCTTACAAATCTCCTTGTGCAAATTAGTTGGAAAAGATTTGTCACTTCACATCCATCTATGGAAATTTCTTAAAAGTCTGTTTATATTTATGCAAATCCAGTCCATATGGTATCTTCAGCTCTCCAATTTAGTGCTGTGCAATAGGACTAAAGAGTGCCATGTTTCATGTGTGCTGCAGTTCAAGAGCAATGCAGAGCTGCATGTATAAAAAGAAAGCAAGGACTTTTCAATTAATTATTGCAGTAGTCTTTGTTCCTGTGCTGCCCTGGACTTTTAAGGTCTTGGGGATAATATTAAATAATATTTATTAAGTACATGATCTCCATACAGAAACTTCCAGCAATTCATGGCACTTACATAGCAGGATTGCAGACGATCTTATATCATAAAAGCATAGAATGGTTTGGGTTGAAAAGGATCTTAAAGATCATCTGGTTCCAAGTCCTGTGTCATGGACACGGACACCTTCCACAACCGGTCTGCTCAGAGCCCCAGGCACCCTGGCCTTGAAGACTTCCAGGGACAGGTCACCCACAATTTCCCTGGCCAAACTATACGTGGTGAGTGCCTCACCACTCTCAGAGTAAAGAATTTCTTCCTAAGATCTAACCTAAATCTACTGTTTTTCCGTTTAAAAACACTCCCCTTGTCCTGTCACTACATGCCCTTGTAAAAATCTCTCCCCATCTTTCTTGTAGACTCCCTTCAGGCTGCAATGTGGCCACCTCGAAGCCTTCTCTGCTTCAGCTGAACAATCCCAGTCCTCTCAGTTCAATTTCTTCAGTGGACAGGTGCTCCATCCCTCTGATTTGGACTCTCTTCAACAGCTCAATTCCTGTGGTGGCATCCCAGAGCTGGATGCTGTGTTTCAGGTGGGGTCTCACCAGAGCAGAGCAGAGGGGCAGAATCCCCTGTGAGTGCTCATGGCTGGGTCATGTCCAGCCTCTCATCCACCAGCAGCCACATGTCCTTCCAGAAGGGCTTCTCTCAAACCCTTCATCCCCCAGCCTGGACTGATTTTGGGAGTTGCCCTGACCTAGCTGTAGCACTTTGCACTTGGCCTTGTCGAGCTGCATGAGATTCACACAGGCTCACTCCTCAAGCTTGGCCAGGTCCCTCTGGATGATGTCCCATCCTTCAGGACTGCACCACTACACCACTCAGCTTGGTACCATCTGGAGATTTGCTAAGGCTGCACATGATCCCTTCATTTATGTCATTACCGAACCTATTAAATAACAGTGAACCCAATACAGACCCTTGAGGGTCACTACTTGTTACTGATGTCCATTGGGACTCTGAGCCATTGACCACCACCCTCTGGAAGTGGCCATCCAACCAACTCTTTATCCACCCATGAGTCACTCATCAAATCTGCCTCTCTCCACTCTGGAGTGAAGGATGCTCTGGGGGACTGTGTCTAAAGCTTTGCACAAGTCCAAACAAAAGACATCCCTAGCCCTTGTCCCTCCACAGGTAGAATATCATTGGGTTGGTCAGCCAGGACTTGCCCTTAGTGTGCGTGTGATATTTAGCATTGACACACTCATGCATTAGATGTTGCCCAGGACTGAGTCTGTGGTGCACATGAATGTTGAATCAGGACATAGAACAGATTTCAGCTTCTGCACTGCTGCCATCAAATGTTATTTCAAAGGCATTCCTAATTTTTCTTTTTCTTTCTGTGCCAATCACTCACAATCCCCCCAGAATCAGGCCTAGATGGGGAAAAAAATTCTGACTCTGCTCTGAAGAGTCTGGGAAGGAAGCATCTAGAAAGTCAGAGGAAGGAAAAGCTTCATACATTTTAAGAGTACTAGCTCAGGGTATCTCTTATAACAGTATCAAAAATTATTTCAGTTTTAACTGTCCCCTACTAGCCATGAAATGGTCCTAATCCTCACCAAGGTTAGACTGCTGGCAATTGGTATTGCTTGGCATAACTCTGGTTTTATTCTAATTTACATACAGTAAGACACTACCTAGAAGGGAATTTATAGATTAAATTGCATTTCATTTTGTAGTATAAATCTCACCTTTTAACATTCAGTAGAAAAAATGTTTAAAATTATAGATATATATATTTAAATTAGAAGAGTTAGTAATAAGTATTAATGGTACAGGTAGATTTCAAACCAACAGGAAACATTTGTTTTCATGTAGCAATACTTAGGTAAGGAATTATACTGAAATCCACAAGAATAATAAGCACTCTTTGAGGTTCCTCATAACTTCTAATGTGTCTTGACATGATTAGAATTAAAGCACTATTTTTTCGTTTAAGCTGGACTTCTTTCATTTCTAGAAACAGCAGTAGATTTCTATTGTGTATGAGTTGTACAGGCAAAAATTCAAGAGCTTTTCCATAAGTTATCTACAGCTACAGTGATCTATAACTTTAGTCCATCATAAATTGACAAAGTGACTGAAAAATATACCCAGGAATATAAGTAGATGACAACTATCTCTCTGTTCAAAGTTAGAACTCTAATTTCTTTCTGGGAAGAAAATATCCTTTTATATCTCAAAATACAGGCTTACATTTGTTAGCACTTAGAAACATGCTTCAATTAATTCAATCAAGCAGCATCTGCTGTTCTTATTGAAATCCTTATATACACTATTTTAAAACAAGTTCTTCAGTGATTTTCCTCATATAACACATCAGCAACATGCAACTGGGTTGCCAACTCAGAAACTGCCCCAGAAGTTAACAAAGACTGTAGGTATGGTATGGAGACAAACAAGAACTAATTTCTCCAGCTCTATCTCCAGGCTGCCTGCAATTTTTTGATGTTCTTGTGGTTGTTACTTAGTTATACATGTAGTTTTCCAAAGAAGCAAAATGAGAACATCTTAAATACTTCTGAGCCATGTCTCATTAACTTGAACACTGGGGAGAAATGAGAAGAGTGAAAGCAAGCATTTTAAAAGGGGCATTTTTATGTATCTCAGTATTCGCATCTTTTGCACTTCAAGCTATAATAGAGAAGTAACATCTTAATGACAACTATTCTGAGGCTCTTTTCCAGGAAATCTTGAATAAAGTAAAAGAAAAGACAAGAATTCAGAGTTCTAGCAATCCAATCTCTTATGTCACTATCACCAACACGAGGAAGAGGTGATTCACTGTTGTTCTGCTCCTTTAAGAGGATTTACAGTTTTTGACATTGATTGTGACTGACAACCCTAATCCACACGTATTCTTATGTCTGCTAGACAGAAATGTTAAAAATACATCCTTTTCATGACAATTTTGAAAAAAAAAATCAGCTAAATATTTTCTATACTAATTCCTACCAAGTGCTATGGGGTGTAAAAGAAGCTTGAAAACAAATGAGAATCTTGGTGTGTATTCTGGGGAAGTTTGCTCATTTGTTGTTAAAAGAACACATCACGAAGAAATCCAGCATAATTTACCCGGGTAGCAAAACTCTGAATGTCAGATAATGTTCTTTGTTTTTCAGGCTGTATAGATTTTTCTAAAAGTTCAAGCTAGAATTTTTCTAACTAATGTGAATGCTTATTAAGTTCACAAGACAGTGTTAAATTTTAAAATACCTCCTCTCATATTCACATTCATATAACTTTTACATATTAACATTTATAAAGTTTACCCTTCTAATTTAAGGTCCTCATATTTAAGGTCCTCACTTTGGTCTTTAACTGTACTCCCCTACACCAGATCAGTTGTGTTCTGCTCTTACTTGTCCACGATTATGATCCACTTCCTCTGCTTGTCCAATTAGTATTGTGAATTAGGAATTCATTCATTTGCTCAATCTGCATTTTGTATCCTTGATTTCCTAGAAATTGAAACCACTTAACCTGGGTATTTTAGAAATCCAAAAGAATGGACTTCCATACTACACAAAGAATGAAAGCCTTAAAATATTTTTAAATAAGATATATTAATCAAACCCAGTGACTTGTGTGGATAATGGCTGGAAGAGCTTAAAACCAGCATCACATAATTTGTCTTACATATGAAAAACTCAGTTTCTGTTGGCAAGTGGGGTTGCTATTTTTTGTTGGGTTTTGGATTGGGTTTTTTTTGGTCTTTTGGTTTTGGGGGCTTTTTTGTTGTTGTTTTGGGTTTTTTTTGGATGGTTGGTTACTTGTTTTTTAGTTGGTGGTTGGTTTGTCATTGGATATTTTTGGCTTTTGGGAAGGTTTTTTTGTTTTGGTTTTGGTTTGTTTGGTTTTTTTGTTTGTTTTCTTAAATGTAGTCAAACTTTATATTAACTTATTTAATTTAAATTTAAAGATTTACACATCTCCTGCAAACCAGCTGCAGGTTAATGAGTGAGCAGATGAATGCAATATTCTGAAGTAGGAAGTGAATAATAATGCTGCAAAATATTGTTACATCCAGTTGCTGATTTTTTCCTGATGACTTTGACAGCTGCAAGATATAAGATAATAGGGCCTACACAGTTGGTTATTTTGTAGATTTATTGTTCATTCTGTTTGATCAATGAGCTTGTAGCAGTTCTGAGAATTGCCTTTTTCCCTATGAAAATTCTGGCTCTAGATTCTGTTTTTCCAATGGAAATAAACATAACTCATTTATGGTCCTCCCTACATTGGAGAAATATGCATGCTGGTGACTGAGATGTTTCTGTAAATGGAACTAAAAACACATTCCTGAGAATGCAAGGAAGTATTTACCAGAAGATTACTGTTCATATACAGGCTTCTGAATCCAAATTTTTGCTCTTTAATTTTGTGATGATGAACACCCTGAACATCCAATAGAATAAGAACGCAAATTTCATTCAGTTAAGTACTTGGAATTGATTTTCTCAGCTTCCCTTCTACATATTCATTAAGATGGAGACGTACTTCCCTAAATACTACATAGCTTTTAGTTTGGTTCTGCTGGAGCACTGTTCTTACTTACTGATCCTAGGGTTCAATTAAATATTTAACTTAGTTCTGTTACTGCTTGCATTGAACTCCATAGACCAATTATTAATGAAAGTTTCCAAATGAATGCCACAAAAGCACACGTGAAGGGACATTTTCACCAACTATTGCATGGAGATTAGTCGCTCATTTACCGTGACTCACCAAGCTGCTGAAGACAATACAGGATATGTTAAAGGCATTTATCATTAAAATGATGTGTAGATAGACTGCAGTCAAGGATAGCAGTGCAGGGAGCGCTGCGCAGCAAAAATCTAAGTGGCAGTAATTCACCTGTTCTGCACATTTGTTCTGCCTATGACCATGTCCAAGAATCCTCATTACAGATGCTTCTAAATTGCCCAGATTTCTTCTGTTAGGATAAAACAAAAGGGAATAGTAACAGACCTCACTAAGATCATCTGGTTTGCCACTATGACGGCTCTTGCTCAGTGCTTACATTAGGAGGGAGTACTGTTGTTATCATTTATATACAATGACTGAGGATTTAATACACATTCACAACAGTGCACCATAAAGGAGAGTATTTAGGTGCATAAATATTGATTATTTCAGAAATTGTAAATTTTTCTTGGTTCACAATATATAAAGCATTTTTCTACTCACAAAGAAACTGAATTTCAATTACTATCTTTTTTCTGTAAAGAGAGAGAAACTCAGTACTTTAGGCCAAATTAATTTGCAAATGATTTTGTGTACAAAGACTACTTATCCCTCTGGCAGATGGATGATGGATAGTCCTTAATTTGGAAATTAATTTTAGTACATTAAATATTCATATTAGCATTTTGCCTCTATCTCATTTCACAAGTTTTACTTAGCATTGAATATTTTTCACAAAGTGTTTTTAACCTAATTGGAATCTCCAAGGATACTTGGAGCTATTAGCCACACTGCAATGTTTTCCTAATTACTAATGGTAGGGTCACCTGTCTGCATTTCACAATGTATTTTTTATTTCAAACAGATGAAAATATTTAAATGACATTTTTAAATAAACTCTGAGGAAAAGTAATTTTGTTATTTCAAACTGGCATAGCTGTCATTCACAAGAAAAAAAAGAAATCATGATGTCAGCATATTATACACTTGGAGAAAATGCTTATGTATGCATTACAGGCAATTTATTGATTTTCAGCTAGCCTTTATAAGTAATTCATGAGCTCTGATTTCACTTGATTTTCTGTATGAGTAATTCATGAAGCCAAATTTCATATTTCTTCCAACATAACTTTAGGATTAAATCCACTACAGCCAGTTTTTTAAAAGCTTTAATGAAATAAAATGCAAGAAAAGTTATTTGAATTTTCATTTTCTTTTAGTTTTACCATCCAAACAGAATGGGAGAAGAACTTTTAGTTTAAAGTGGTACTCTACCAAATTGTGCCAGTTCTTTTAAGAGGTAGCTGGCAACAGATCTTTCATAGAGCTTTATGAGAGTGTTCACATTCATAATGATCAGATCATTTTTTTAAATTAACAACAAAAAATTATTTAAAATCTGAAAATATTTTGCTATGTCTTGACAATGTAGTTACTTATCATAGCATAAAACAGCCCAGGTTTGCATGAGGGATGATAACATGGCACATTAGACAGAACCTAAGATGTTTTCAGAAATCCATTTTTTCAAAAATGATGTAGTCCAACAGCCATAGGCTTCACAGAAAAGATCTCCTGCCAGGTCTCTGTTGCAGTTTGCTCTGAAGGTGGATGAGGGGAGTGTTCTCCTGCCGTTCCTGTGCACTACAGGCATGAAACATATTTATGAAGTGTATTAAACAAAAACAGAAATTTTGGGGTTTCCTTATGTTTTATCTCTGCCCCAGCTGTTTGTTTAGGAATAACACACACAGAGAGCATATTCTGAGTTGGGAGGGGCCCAAAGGATCGAGTCCAGTTCTTAAATGAACAGCCCCTAGGGGGATGGAACCCACAATTCTGGTGTCATTAGGACCATGCTCTGACCAACTGAGCTAATCTCAGGGTCCTACTGCACTTTTTTTGAAGTTCAAGTTGTTTAGTTTTTGGCCCATCTCCATTTCTGAGCCTTCCAGTGACAGACCTGCTCATCTTTCCACTGTCTCTATGATTGACTGAAGTTCCAAAGGTACACGTTCAGTTTAACAGAGCAGGATATTTCTCAGATATCTTATCTTCCTTCACTAGACTTTCTGAGACCTCTGACACAATTTCAGTAAGCAGAAACCTGTTGGCACTTTTGTCCTTCTTTAGAACCACAAAAGAATTGAGCTCTTTAATCTTTCTATGTTTTAGTATACTTACTGTCTCACTACAGGAGTTCCTGAAAAAGCAGTATCAAAACAGAACATGCTTATACATTTTAGGAAGAAAATAAATACAATATTTCATTAAAGTTTTAAATTAGATTAATTCCTGTAGAGTTAATTTTGAATTTTCCTTCCACGAGTTCAAAGAAACCACCAGAATTTTTAAGTTTTATCACTGTGTCATTTTAGGGAACGAATAAATGGCTTGACCTGCCTTAAGATCTCAGAACTTGAGGGAAAATAATTGGGAAATAGTGTATACATAACAGAAGCTATCCTTTGCTTCTGGTATCACTGGCAGGTAGATGCTTCTGGTTTTTCACTACTGCTGCTTTGGGAGTTAAAAGACCCCCACAATCTAATTATTAATTAATTATGTCATACAGTTCTTAGTAGGGGGATAACACAGTGAAAGCTGAAAAACCAGAAGGAGGGATAGGATGCTCAGGAAAATTTTGGAAAGAAAAACAAGGCTCTCTAAATTTCAAGACAGGTGGTTAAAGTAGCTCTCTTCACTGGCCTTGCTTTTCTGAGGAATTCACCTCAAGGACTTCTATAGATTTTCCCTTCTTTAAGAAAAGATTATAGAAATTATAAGACGTGTATACTGAATCTTGATTGCAGAGATTGTATTTTAACACCGTTATAAAAATGACATAACTATTCTGTTTCATTTTTTAATTTCACGCAGGTGCACTAGCATATCTCTTGCTAAGTTATGTTAGCAAATGTAGCCTTTAAATATCTGTTTAGGTGGTTTGGCTAACAATAGCTATCCTAAAATCCTGTTTCCAATCTTCACTTTCATTAAAGTTTCTCTTTCTTGTGCACAGAAACACTCACAAAACCTGTTTTCAGAATAAGCCATAAAGCTCCACTTTTACATCTGCTCATAATGATCTGATTTTTAGCTGTTGGTTTGTAACTTTAGGCTTAATATTATTATGTAAAAAACCTGTATGATTTTATGTTGTCTACAGGAGAGTCAGTCATGACAACAGCTTTCAAATCTCTCTGGAGACCATCCAACCATACTAATATTCATGGCAACTTTCTGCCTTGACATTCTGGACAGTTGATTTCCAGGCTCCCATGCTCAGAATTCTGGAATTTCAAACATGGAGAATAAATTCATTATCTACTCTTGCTCAGTATTTTTTTAATCAGCCCTCATTTGAGGTAAGTATATTTAATATGGCATCAGTTGGAGAAAACTGTGGGAACTAGTACGCTGTAATTGACGAAGGCTACCACATCACCAGGTTTTATTACAAGTCAGTACCTGCAGAACTTTCCAATAATGAGAATAAGAGGAAATATTTAAATTCAGTAAATAGAAAGCTCTATATTTTATGAACATTTCAGGTAAACCAAACTGATAAAACAGTGAAATTCCATAAACTGAAGCAGGACTCACGCCCCAGTGGGATGGGGGAGAGAATCGAAAGAGATTATAAAACTATTGACAGTAAGCCTAGGGCTCTCTGCTGTTATTCCTGAAATCACACAGGGGACAAATAGCTGCAAGAGGTAGATTTCCCTCCTGGGTTTGGGTGTTTGCAAACCTTGACACTTCCTTGATCAGAAGAAATATGCCGTCCCCTTCCTCAAGATCAGCAAAGTGCTACACTACAGAGGAAGGAATGTTTATCTGTCGTAACATCCTTCCTAACCCAGGCTGTTGAAATTTATCCCCAGCTGGCAACTAAAGCCCATGCAGCCACTCAATCACTACCCTCCAGGGGGAAAAAGTAGAGAATTGAAGGGTAAAAGTGAGAAAACTTGTGGGCTGAGGTAAAGACAGATTAATAGGGAAAGCAAAAGCCATGCACACAAGCAGAGCAAAACAAGGAATCCATTCACTGCTTCCCTTTTGGCAGGCAGGTGTTCATCCATCTCCATGAAAGTCAGCCTTCATCACATGTGAGGCTGACTTGGAAGGCAAATGCCTTTACCCCAAACAGCCCTTCTTGCCTTCTTCTTTCCCCCTCTTTATATGATGAACACGACACCATCTGGCCTGGATTGTCCTTTGGGTCAGCTGGGGTCAGTGTCCTGGCTGTGCCCCCTCCCAGGTCCTTGTGCACCCCCATCCTACTCACTGGTGGGGTGAGTTGGGAAGCAGAAAATGCCTTGACTCTGTGTAAGCACTGCTCAAAAATAACAAAAACACACTTGAATTATTAACAGTGTTTCCATCACAAATCCAAAACAGAGCACTATACCAGCAACTCTGTAGAAAATTAACTCTATCCCAGACAAAATCAGAACATATTAAAAAGAGAGGGAATAAAAACTGCAAAACATTATGCAAAAACAATTCTGAAGATTAGTGGCAAAATAACAGAATCTGTGTGATATATTTATTTTAAAATCCCATAAATTAGTTTGTATTTACTTTTCTAAGTACATGTTACAGATTATTTTTAAGCCTATTTAACACAGACAGAATTTAAATGAACATATGAGAACACAGCAGGATTGAAAATAAGCCCATGTGCTTATGCGTCTAAAACAGAATTTAAATGCTAATTTTAGGTACCCAAGATATCCTAACAAACTATAAAAAAATTTGCTACATGGTCTTTGTGTTTGTGACTCATTCACTTGGCATGTCTGACCACTGACACAGACAAGCACTTGGAGCTTGAGTGACAGAATTGAAAATTTTGTGTATCTTCTACTTTGCTGGCAAAGCAGACTTGGCAGCAATACCCACTAGAGGGGATCCTCAGGATGCACATAATGCCTAACTGGATACTCCTGAAGGCTGTGGGTACGTTATCGTTTCTGAAATTACCTGGAAGCAACTTGAAGGTAGAACAACTCTCTACCAAGTAGTTAAAGCCCAAATTTCACAAACTGCACATTTTTTTTTAATTTGTCATGCTACCTATTTTTATTCAACACTCTATTTCCTGTCTGTGTAGGTACCATTCCTATTCTTCTTAAGTGATACTGGTGATACTGGTTGTCTAAGGGTTGGGAAAGGTTTGCATTATATCCATTGTTACAGAGGCATGAGAAACTGAAATGTTCTTTCTTTCTTTTCTTTATACTTCTTCTTAAGTGTTTTTTATGCCTTTCTATTGCTATATTTCTACAGATAATAACCAAACCCTTTACACACATCCTTTCCATCGCAACCAAATTGTTCTAAAATAAACCTTTCACACACAAACACACACAGACACACACGTGTGTATATATCTATACATATATATGTATACACTCATAAGAACCTGAATTGCCCTTGCCCTCGGGGGTGGGCTGTAACAAGAGGGAATTCTCTGGTACTGCCAGCATACTCTTTCCTTGATACAACATGTGTCTTCTTTGCCCATGCAGCACAGACATGAAAAATTTTTTGCCTTAGTAAACTTCCTGCTCATCTCCCGTGGAGTTCAACAGGACTTTTACAATGCCATATCTACAGCAAATCCTGACTTCCCTGTCTGTTTGTCTCTAATTAGAGCTCTTCTCTCTGACTTTCTCCATTCCTTGGTGATTTTTGGTGTCTGACTGATGAAATCAGTTGTCAGGTGCCAAGCAGAACAACCCTGATAACCAAAGCATGCATTTAAGAGGAGGACTGTTGGATAACAGCAGTTATCTCCCTTGTTTCATTGGAGAAGTTATTGTAGAAGTGCTAAAACACTGCAAAATTCAACCATCAAGCAAAATTAATTTCAGTTGGTATGGCATGCTTTGGTGTCGTTTGAATGACATATTACAATCAAGAGCAAAGAATGTGACAGGTTGAAAAGCCCATTAAGCCCACTGAAGGAAGAACATTGAAAAATTATTTTCTTCAGCTTCTGTGACAGTTAAAATCAACTCAAAATTACCCACAACCAGACGAAGGAAAGCAAAACCACTGCAAGGACACCATCAGCATTTCTTAACCTATTCTGCTGTGGAAATGTACAATGAAAAATGAGGTGGCACATGCTGGCATGCATCAGATTCCTATTTCAAAATACAAACTTTACACTTTTTTTCTTAAATGAAAAGTTTTTCTTACTTTACTACAAACACATTGATGATGGGATCATGCCCTTTTTTTCTAAATATGACAAATATGCTTCCTGACTGGAGAAGTTTATTGTGTTGTAGCATTCATTTTGTCACTGCCAGTTTTTGTGAAATATCTCTAACATTCAGTTCACATTTTGTGATTAGGTCTACATTCATTAACCTTTTCATTCTTTGACTGAGTGAAATTCCTACTGATGTGCAGCATTCACAGTTGCAATGCAGAATTTTGTGAACTATCTTAATAATCTTTTAAAACGGTGATTAATTAGTATACATTTCTTTTAAAATATATTGTGCTCATATATATATTTGTATATATATTTTGTATGTATATTTATATATATTTTGTATGTATACTTATATATATTTTCTTTTATATTATTTATATTTATATTTATATTTATATTTATATTTATATTTATATTTATATTTATATTTATATTTATATTTATATTTATATTTATATTTATATTTATATTTATATTTATATTTATATTTATATTTATATTTATATTTTAAGGGTTAACCTTTTGCCATTCAAGATTTCTACTACCATGAGAATTTGTTGTTTAATTTGCAGTACTTGCCTGTATTTAACTCAAAACTCTACTCCTATGGCTGTGAGGCAGAGTTACCAGGTATTCCTATTTCAAGAACAATTATTTATTTTATCCACTGCTTGCATAACTAATGGGAAGAAGGGGTCAATATTTATACAGGCACATTAAGCAAAGTTAACTGAATGCAAGTTCCTATCACAAATTTAGTCTGCAGTAACTTTTCCTTCCAAGAAAAAGCAGTCAAAACAGAAAGTAAATGTTTTTATACTCTATTGCTACTGACTCCACCTGGGAAAAAAGTATGTGAATGTGCTCTTAAAATATTAATCCCTTCTCATGGGCGTTAGTGTGCTGCATTTGAAATGCTCAGATGTATTTTATGCAGGGAGAGCTTAGAAAACAATGGGAGAAAACCTCTGGCATGGCCTTTAAATTTCCACATAAAGCCTCATGAGAATTTGCAAGCCCATAGACTGAGAAGGGTGACAGCACCAAAAGAGCTTTATTGAAGGGATCTGATGGTGCGTTCAGACCTGCTGGGTTTGTCACAGAAGGACAAATTTACAATTGTGTGGTAGAAGTACAAATATGCACAGAAATTCTAAGAGATGAAAATGACAACAGGGAATAAATTGCAGAGGAGAAAAGAAGTTAAATATGGTATTAGAGCTTTCACTGGAGCCACAATTTGATTACTGAAGAAACTGTCTATAAAAAGCCAAAGGCTAAAAATTGACTACATAAATTACCAATCATGACGTTAGTCACCCTCCACAGTTTTTGTACTCCACTGGGGTGAACTGAGAAGCATGGTTCAAATCAGAAAATCACTGTTAATATGCAGCTTATTACAACTCAGATATAAGGAACTTATTGTTAAGTGCATACCACCAAACATGCCAGCAAGAAATCGGGTCAAAGAAGATAATTCCAGTATGGCATCAATGAACAAGAAATATTGGCTCCCATAGAAGCTATTAAAATATACACCAATCGTTGGTACAACAATGATTACAGGATTGATATAATGGCATCCTAGTAATTAATATAACATAGCTCATAGTAATGAGATCGATTAGTGGACTGTGCCAACAAATTAAACAGTATTGTTTTCCAGGTTTCCATCTTTAGGCTAAAATAAAGCACTGAAAGTACAATAAAGCTTTGCATTTTGCTAGCAATTCACCAGTGTCACTTTCAATGGGAGAAAAAAATTGGAGATTTGCCCTTGAGGGTTCAGAAACATGAAGAGGTTGAAATAATCCCAGTAGTTCCTCTTTGCTGAAAGACTGAAAGGGGAATTATCACCTTACTAATTAATTCCTTCTAAGGCAATAATGAATTGTAAAGAGAAATCAAAAAAAAAAAAAAAGGAAGGGAGTGCAAAAGAAGATAAATCAAATCAAGTGTTTTAAAAACTATGTTAACGTAGCAAAACATCATCATGCTTTATAATACTACTAATCTATTTACAATTTATCATCAGATGACATGGATATTTTTAAATTGGCATTCACATGTCTCATATATTACATAATGAAGAAAAACACACTACAAACCATCAAGTTGTTGTGGGTTTTTTTGTCTAAAAATTCCATAGCCAAGATCTTAACTTCCAAAGTTTTCAGAATTAAGAGGAACTTTCCTCTTTATCAACTTCAAATATTCAATATTGACGCACAATTAGAACCATGACTATTGGGCAATTAAAGGCAGAGAATTAGACGCACAGACGCAGACAAGAAGGAGGAGCAACTGAAATAGATGGGTACTGAAGCTGAATAGAAAAATCACTGACAAAATCCATCTCAAGGCTCATGCAAAGCCAGAAGCACAGCAAACTTTCCATCACTGTGAAATCACCTATAAGCTCTTGGCATAAAGTCCAAACAGATGGCTCTCTCAGTTTTGGTGCAGGCATATTTCATTCATGAACTTTTAGCGATGAATTGTGTTCTGCTTCCAGGAAGGTGTGCTAAATAAAAGTCAAGTGAGGAGCAACCGTTGTACTTAACATCTATATTCAACTGAGGCCAAAACTGACAAAATGTAGGCATGCCACACACCCATGGATGTTTTGGCAAGCAGATATCAGAGACAAAACTTTGCTCCTACATAATACTGCACCAGTGAAGTTGTCAAAAGTGTTATTTTTTCTGAGTGACTTTCTATTGCTTCATTGTAAAGCAATTATCTAAGAAAACAGCATCATACCAAAAGTCTCCAGGCTGGGCAGATGCACTTTACAGAGTATAAATAAGTATTTCCACATTTCAGAGACAAATGGTGCAAAACATACCCGACTAGGTATGTTTTAAGCCAACTAGGTTCATCTTCGAAAAGTTGATGAAAGAAACAACATCTTTAAAGCCCATCAAAATTCTACATTGTGGTAGGTTGACAGAATGGTTTAGGAGAAAAACACATCAGAAACTTCTGTCACCTTATCATGGTGACATTTAATTTCTATTAGCTTTTAGCCATAAACTATTTGCTTTGTAGATATGTGCTTAGTAGAAGACACGTGAAATTAAACAGGACTTATACAGAGTAAAGACACATATGCAATTTCACGGACAAGTAAACCCAGTTAAAAACACTGTAAATATATTAACCTTTCACATTTTAGCATACTTTACATTTGGGATCTATTTGAACATACATTTTTGAAAAAAAAGCTGATCTAATACTATATCCCTGCTAGTCAAGTCAACGTAATTGAAAAAATTATTCAGATGATTTCTGGCTCTTTCAAAATACATTTATACCAGTACACTGGTTTGAATGGGGAACAGGAAGAACTACATCTGTCAGTATATTAGTGCTCTTATTGGCAGTTTTACACATAGGTTTAACATGGAATTTTGATAAATTTTACTGGTCTATAAAAGTTGTCCATACTTGCCTGAAGGGTGAAGAAGTCAAAAAGAATGCATGTTTTTACTTCAAAGTAAAAAATAATGGGAAAAAAGTAGACCTGCCAAATCTATTATTTTTGTCTCGGGATGACTGTGTGCATATTTTCCCCATGAACTTCTTACTATACATTTTTAACCTGGATTCTTATGAAAAACGGGCTTATGCAATTAGTGTCTTTCAATGTGCAAAGACTTCACCTTTGGGTCTCCTGGTAAATCCAACCAAATTAACACTCTAAGAAAGCTCAACATATAATTACTACATTACTACAGAATTGTTGCAAAATTAATGAGTGCATAGACAGAAATCCTGTTAATAGGCTGGTATAGTTGCAAAGACACTCTCAGTCATACTTCAGAAGTTATGGCACTCAGAAGAAGCTCCCAATGATTGGAAAAAGGGTCACTGAGTCCATTTTTATAAGGAGTTGAAAAAGAGGACCCTGAAAGCTGCTGACCAGCCAGCCTCAGTTTTGTCTGGTACAATAACGAAACAGATCTTCCTGAGAATTGTGTTGAAGCATATGGAAGACACGGAGGAAATTAGAGACTACCAACAGGACTTCAACAAGGGCAAATTTTGTCCACCTAACCCAATGACCTTCTGCAGTGGAGTGACTGCATCAGTTGAGAAGAGGAACCTATGTAATTTACTTCGACTTACACAAGGCCCATGATATGGCTCTTCACAACACTGTGGCCATATCTCGGAGAGATACGGGCTTGACAGGTGGACTGTTAAATGCTGGATGACCACATTCTGAGAGATAATGTCAATGGCTCAATGTCCAAGTGGAAACCAATAAAAATTGCTATCCCTCAAGATTGAGACAATTGTTACTTTATTTCTTCATCAGTGGCACAAGATAACAGGATCTAGATTTAGATTTAGTAGGATTTGGAGAGATGGAGCACCTCTCATGCAAAGAAAGGCTGAGAGAATTGGTTTTGTTCAGCCTGGAAAAGAAAAGACTGTCACCCTGACTTAATTGCAGCATTTCAGTACCTGAAAGGAACCTCCAAGAAAGACAGAGAGGGACTATTTACAAGAGCATGCAGTGACAGGACAAGGGAGAATGGCTTAAAACTAAAAAAGAGTAGGTTTTGATTAGATATTAGGATGAAGTTCTTTGCTGTGGGAGCGGTGAGGCACTGGAAGAGGTTGTCCAGAAAAATTGTGGATGCCCCAACCCTGGAATTGTTCAAGGCCAAATTGGATGGTGCTCTGAACAACCTGGTCTTGTCAAAAGTGTCCCTGTCCATGGCAGCACTCTTGGAAACAGATGATCTTTAAGGTTGCTTCCACCCAAACCATTCTACAATTCCATGGTCAAGTGCATTGTCAGCAGGTCTGAAGATGATGTCAAGCTGACTGGTGCAACTGACACGCTGTAGGAAAGGAATCCCACCAGGAGCAACCTGGATAGGCCTGTGGAATGAGCCCATGTGTACCTCATGAAATTCAACAGAGTCAAGGGACGGGTTCTTCACATGGGCCTGAGGGAGGAATGAGAAAATACGACAAGTGTACTGTTGGAAGCTAGAAGTTTGTCAGGTAAGAAAGGTTCTCAGGCCAGTCACCACTTTCTTTCAGGTTTTTCCTTCTCCCTAATTGTTGTGGCCATTAGCCATTGATCCAAGATACACTCTGTCTTCTGTGGTTCAGATCTGAGAGCTCTGCCAGTACTACCTCCATGTTCAAAAGAGGTTTTTTAACAAGAGCTGCCAGTACCAACATTCAGATCTGTACATTTCCTGATAAAGAGCAAGCCTTGATATTTACTACCCAATGAACATTAAAACACCATTCAATAAACTCAATTTATTTCTGTTACACAAGCATACTCCTTGTTTACCAGGTTTCATGATTAAAGGACTTGTGTAATTGTCCACAAAGACACTGGCTCAACCAAGAAGTCAGTATTTACATTAAAATTTTCAAAAACTGGAAGATGAAGGTCAACATCCTGTTAAATTCCACTGTGTTGTGCAGAAATTAGTTGGTCAAAAGCTTGTGTCAGTATCCTTCTGCAATACAGCTGCAATACAATTAACATGTACCTTATGAGATGTTCTACAATCTCAGAGATACATGTTATACTTAGTATGTATCCTACCATTTAATTGCTGTTATATTTACATGAATCACCCATTCCGTCTTAATTATTTTAGAAATTCTGGATAAATTAGTAAAAGTCAACTAATTTGCTTATGTTTACAGTGCTCCAAATCAATCTAGTTCCAAATTTTCAAAAGCCTGCAGTTATTAAATGAAATTTCATTTTTAATGTTTCCATGTTTCTTTATTCCAAATAGCCACAGTATTAACAAAATTTGTTCATGATGCTTTGAAATAAAACAGAATAGGGGGAATGGGGTGGGGATGATGACCAAATTAAAAAATGTTTATAAGTAAAGAACATAAGTAGAATGGCAGAGTGGGAGGAAAAAAGAAGGAAGATAACGTAACAGAAGTAGGGGAATTGGAGAGTGTTGGCAGTCATGTAGTCAGGATACAAAACAAAAAATGCTGCCCATTTAAATACTGCAGTTAGTAAATATTCAGGTCTATTCATATGCAGAAAACAGCCCCAAGAAAGCTGCCTTGCATGTTTACTCTGCTCAGGTCAGATACTATTACAGTGTTAAAGCACAACCAATTCTCAGATCACTCTGTAGCTTGATCCCTCCACCCTTTCTGTGTCAGATCCCTCAAGTACTTCTGCCTTCAGCTAATGCTTTAGAAGAACTTTAGAATTAGAAGAGCATGACCATTAGCTTTACTACTTTGTGATAGCTAACAAGGCAGCTGTCATGTAAAGACATCTGCAAGAACACTTCTGATTTCAAATTATTTAGACTTACCAGCACACGTGAAATAAAACAATTGCAAAATATCTTGTTTGAAGGAAAGAAAGGAACATTCCTCTCCCTCAAGCCCCTTGGACTTGTTCCAGTTTGCCAAAAGTAAAATTATATTTAAAAAATTTCCTTGATGGTACTCAGCATCAAGGATGAAACTCCAGTCCTCTGACTTGTGGTATTTAGGGGTGACACACACATTCCACTTTTCATTTTTCAGATCAACAAACTGCAAAGAATGTTACACTTCCACAACCTTAGCCATATGAGTTTATGAACATGTTTTACAAGACAGAAATTCTAAAAATTCTTCAATGGACACATCAATAACACTAATGTTAATTTGATTTTGCTTTGTGGCTGATGGACCTTTTAAATAGAAGTTGGAAAGAACCGGTTTATACTATTAATCTTCAACAGAAGCACTTGAAAAAAAAGACTGTTAGGACCTGACGTACTCAAAGTAGTGAATAATTCAGCTTTATCCCTTTGCAAAATATTAAATTATAGGTATCATCTGACATAAGAGGCATTTTTTATTCATTATCAATGAGTAAAAGCACTGTTAAATGAATATCCCCTTTTCTATGATTTTGGCATTTGTAAAATTTTTCCACAGAAATGGTTTCTTATTTAAACAAAGAAAGTAATCATTTCCCATGTAAGGAAAATGCTGTTTCTTGTGTAGTGGAATGTGCTGTCATCTATTGCTAATTGCTAAATGGAAGGTTTGCTTGAGATTTTATTTCACTAAGACTGCATAGATCTACTTAGAAATGCGTTTAAGTGTTGAATGAGTAGGCTTCATATTTCCTCATAAAAAGAAAAAACTGTACTTACTTAGTCTCATAACACTGATTAATCTAGTTTCTACACCCACATAGTGGTTCTTATATCCCCATGTTGCAGAACAAGAGATATTTTGACTATAACTCTGCAACAAGAGTCAACAAAAACATTTGAAACAAAATGGAAGAATGAATAAAATAAGCAAAACAGAGTGAAATAAAATTAAACCAAATAAATCAAACTAAATCAACCAAAAACTAAATTTAAAAAGTTATGGATTTTTGATTTTTGGACGGTCTCTGTATGCTATACATACTATATAAACACACATACACACATGGTTGTTACTTGGTTAGAATTGAAAGAAGGCAAAGTTGAAGAAAAAAGCATCAACCACTTTAAAAGTCAGAATCTCTTGGTCTTTGGAGAGAGTTATTTCATCTACCACTATGAGTATATTGTATGCATATTCACAGTAGCTGTAAACAGACGAAAAACCACTTTAATGTATATGTGAAACTAAGCTGTCTCAGCCTTTAAAGTAGCACAGCATCCTGAAATGTATCCAAAAAAGCTAAATGTTAAAATAAATGTTACATTGCTGACTTATTCTGTGAAGTTTTATTCAACCATTGTCATTCGCAAAATGGAAGTATGACATCTCCAATTCATACTTTACATAAACCAAGTGCAGGTTTTCACAGTACTTAGAGTGTCAACATGTTCTCTCAAAAAAGTCTTGACACCTAATTACTTGAAGAAAAAAGATATGAACATGAAATAGACCATGAAAGATTTATAGAAGTAGAATAGATAAAGGCTATCGTCTAGTCTATAGAACTCTAGACCTGTGATATATAAGGACCTTGCTTTTACCTCTACTGCTGATACTGAGGAAATGGATAGAGGTTTAACACACTATTTGATTAGTAATCTAAAAAAATAGCAAGTGACTTTTCCTATTAACAATGATATTGCCATTGGGAGAAACGTGCCACAGGTCTTAGGCTAAATTTCCCCTCCACTAAATTTGTCCTCCCCAGTCCCTGCTTGTTATCAAATTATCTTGAGAGCTTGTGCAACGTATAGCTTGGTACCAGATACATCTTCCTATGATGTGGATTTCAGCACAGGATAATATCAAAGGCCTTGAAAATACAAATGAGATTGAAAAGGGAGGCCCAAGGACAAACTGCTGGTTATCATTTCTGGTTGTGATAGAAATACACCCTTATGAGTGAGGAAGCTGACCACACTAAACAGAATAAAAAAAGCAGCAGAAGATCAAGGCAGAAGCCCCAAGGGGGTGACTGGATCTATGAGGATGTTGCAAACTTCTAGAATCCTAGTACCCAAAGGACCTCTCTCTCGCTCTCTCCTCCCCCCAGCTCTGCCTGGTCCAAGAATCTTGGTTCTTTTCTCCACATTCAAGCTGCAATAGCACTTCAATCTGCTCAAAATTCGCAGCAGTTCACTGCAAACGACTTTCTTGGTCAGGGTAACACTTCCATGGTTGCATCTACAGGGTCTAAGCTGCTAGATGTTTTTATTTTGATTTAGTCAATATCAACCCAGATTTAAATAATACACACCTCTACATTTATCCAGATTCCACAACATGGCAGTTTGTTTTCAAACAACTTTATCCACAATCCTTTTTTCTCCAGCCTATTTTCAAGTCTGTTCTGTTTCTCTGTAATTGCCAGAAGTATCAGACACCATTCATCATGTGTAGCTAGTGTTCCAGACCAGAGACAACCAGCATTAATCTAACAACTCAACCCAGCGAACCCTAATTTCTCTGTCCAGTTTTAATTCCAGACTATCAGAAGACATGAGGTCTTTTCCCAGACCTTCAACTGCGTGCACTCTGACCAGGCCAGAGGCATGTACTCCACAACCCTGTATCAATTTTAATGTTATTTGTATTTGGCATGTATAATGCAATCTATGTTTTTCCTACTGTTTTTTTACAGAACCAGTTTGCAGAAATACATAAGACATTGCAGAGTTAAAATATTCTGTCTGGTTTGCCTATTACAAAAATGTTCTGAGGACAGTCTAGCTTCTTACATGTTGGAACACTGAATGCTGAGAATTTCATTCTTTCAGCTCTGACAAGCAATGATCCTCAAAAGCGCATTCCATTTGACATTAGGCCTTGGGAAAGACTTCCCAGATAGCACTGGGTTTGTTGCTGTGCAATTAAAGTTATGTCACTGGGTGGAATATGTAGAAATGTAGAAATTTAGGTTTTTGGAATATAGTAGTATAAATATGTGTAACAATGTGGAGGATTTTCTTTTTTCTTTCTTCTTCACAAATCTGGGTTTTCTGATATTGGTTCAAAAAACCTGCAGTGCAGGACATGAATAATTAAGTATTGGGTTATAAATAAAAATAATCTACATGGAATTCTGTAATTGGGTAATCTGGGCCTTAAAAGGCCTAGGAAGTTGAAGCTTGTGGCCATTTTCGCCTTGTTAACTTAAAAGGCAGATTTTGTGCAGCTGTATTATAGATAAAATACAATAAACATCTAAGTCCGAAGAAAAACTCCCTGTTTCTTGCATTATAATTCGAACTCTGAGTAAAATGGACTCATGAAAACAAGAAAATAAACAGGAGAAAAAGTAAGATTTACGGTCTCTCATATTGGTATTAATTACTGTCTCCAACACAGAGAGGTTGAATTTAGGCCTTCTCATTTTGTTCTTCATATTTCTAGACAGTTTGAACCACAATGAAGCTTTTCATTGCTTTCCTGTTCAGGATATTTCCAGACTGTGTTTTACACCTGATATTTATTGTACAAAAATAGAGACTAGTCATATTGATAGATGATGGCATTATCAGTTCCCTTCAGAGAATCTTGTCATAAAACTGGGACATGCTTAAAGAGTTTAATTCATCCATCTTCACTGCATTCTCAGTCATATTTTTTTCTTTGAATTTGAAAATTCAACATATTTGTCAAATCAGTCATAATGTTTCATTTGTTTAAATAGCTTTGTTTTCATGTAACCAGACATATTGAGAATGCTTACAGTTCAGTTTTGTCAGTAATCTATCAGTTATTTTGGCAGATATTCAATCCATCTCACACTTCACTTCTTCCTTGCATCTACAGAACAACATTTATTTTATTTATCTGTGGAAAAAAATACTAATACAAAACCAACAGATTTTTTAGTAATTATTGATGAGTGTTAGAGACTTATATCCACCGGTGTTTCTGAAATAAGGTAAGAATAGGAATGCTTAAACATTTATTTTTAAATAAAGTAACTAATTAACAAAGTATGCATTTAGTGTACAATAAAACAATCTTTAGAAATATTACGTTATTCTGTGAGCCTATATAACTGCACCTAGTCAAACTAATTTGTCCTTGGAGGACTTTATAGTACATACTATATGTAGAATGTCTCTAAATTCTATACTTCTTTCCAAATGTATCCCAAGCACAAGAATATATATTGTATACACTGTGTGAGCATATAATTTCAATCTGACCACTTCATAAAACCATAGTTTTGTTTGTTTTTTTTTTTTTTATTTAGTCCATAAATAAAATAATCCATCTTGTTCTTTGTGGCTCCTGGAAACACATCTACTCCAGTTAGAAAACAGGCTTCTCTTTACGTGGTGAGCTGAGAACAATAACACAGGCCTTCTTCACAAATATAATTTATAAAATAAACCTGAAAATCTCAGATGAATCAGATCCATTTCAGAATAACCGACCAGTCTGGCAATAAAAACACGAGCAGTGCAAAAGTGATCTGACTCCTCAAAGAGATGATACAAGTCCATTTCAGGGATCTAGACCCAGCAAATTTTATATCTATATTGAACAATCTAAATTTCTCTTTCCTGTGAGACTAAGAAGAATTCTGTCCTGTTCTTGCAAACAGAATATCTATTAAATGAAGCACAGAAAAATTAAATAGTGTCACCTTCCCTCTGGTATTCGCTTAGCATTTTCAGCTCCACCAGGCAGTACAGCAGCACACAATAGCCACAGGACAACAGCATCAAGAGTTCATGGAAAGAATTCTATTTTAAATTCCTCATCAGCACCACATTACTTTTCAGATATAGGCTATATATTCAACTTCATCCCTCCTTCAAAATACACAAACTCTAAAAGCTACCACTAGGTGCACTAGCAGCCCAGAAAATCCAGAAAAAAGCAAAAGTAGAAGCAAAGTGACCCATCACTTTGTAGAATACAGAGCAAGATCAGTAAAATAATTCATATAATTACATCAATGAGAAAATTATACAAGTAAACACCACTCACCACTAGAAAAGGTGAAAATTGGTTTTGTTTCCATATTTTGGCATTTAAGTATTCATTGTAGTATGAAAAATTGACTAAATCTTGCCAATTCCTGTACAAAATCATACGCCTAATAGATAGCAAATATACACAAAGAGTGACAGATATGCAGGAAACTATATCTATAACCAGCTGAGCAAAATATTTTGGGCTCAGTAGATTAAGCACACACAGATTCCCCTAATTCTTATTGTATACTTTAGAAAAGATATCACCTCAAAATAATAGCTCCAGTCAGGTTTATGCCTAGAGACTAGCTTAATGAAGTGTCAGTAATAAGATGTATTAATTTCTATGATAACCCAAGGATGAATGCAGAATAGAAGCATAGCACCATGGGAGTTTTTGTGACATTAAATAAACAGCCAAAGGGGAGTGGGATATGGAGGGGTTTATGCTGGTTGAGATTAAAAGATATCAATACCAAGTTAAATGCAGAAAAATAAATTTAGAAGTTCAAAATATATGCCCAAAAGTTTGCATGATTTTTCTAGCCATAGTATTTTCCTATTAAAAAGAAACCTTCCTATCCTGTTACATATTACTTTACTGTCCTATACAACTTGACCAGTTCCCTTTTGTTACTAGCTGCCACTGTTGCTACCAAACTGATTATCAAAATGCAAAATATTGTTGCATTTTTCAAATTATGTCCTAGGGAGAGGAGAATTGGCTCCTTTGCAGCTGGAAGTACATTACGTGTTCTTCAGCTCAAAACTGCAACATCAGAAAGTCCACATCACCTCACAAAGTGTTGCAGCCAGTATTGGTCTTGCTAATTTTCTTAGTAAATGAGTAAACTAGTTGAAAGTTATGATTATAGAGATAATAGATAGCTTATTATAACTCAGGTACAGCTCTGGTAGTGAAAGAAATCAGGTAGAAAGAAATAAACTGAAAAACATAGCTTCATAACATCTATTGGTGTATTTTTAATAGTCTGTGTGGTTTTCTTGAAAAAATGTAACAATCTTTTACAACTCATGACATATAATAACAGTCTTGTGCTATTTTTATATATGTTGACTTGAAAGTTTACATTTTATTATTTCACTTGATTTGGCATGCGGTTTTCAGTTTCAAGCGTAAGGGTACATATTGTAATTTTTGGGGAAAAAAAGGCTTGCTATTTTCCTTTCTCACTGCAAAGGCAAATTATCCTCAGTAAAGCAAGTAATTGCCTACACATGGAGGACTTTCCTTGCCAAAGCAGTATTAAAATGCACATATACTTTACATGGTGCAGTGTAGGATCTTGTCAAAATAAAGCAAGCTGGTGATCTTAACATTAAATTCCAAAATTAGAGAGGATGTATCGATACCACACATTGGAAATTATTCCAAGAACTAATATTTTCATACAAAAATAGAATCACAGAAAGGTTTATATTGGAATGGACCTTCAAAGATCATCTACTTCCAGCCCTGCTGCCACGGGCATGGACACATTCCAGCACACCAGGGTGTTCCAAGCCCCATCCAACCTGCCCTTGAACACTTCCAATGATGGGTCAACCACAACTTCTCTGCTCAAGCTAGAGACTCACAAATGTGAAATAGAGGAGTAAAAGCACACAGAAACATACCAAGTAACAGAATGGTTGGGGTTGGAAGAGGGGTCTGGAGATCATCTAGGCCAACCCTCCAGATAAAGCAGGTTCACCTACAGCAGGTCACACAGGACCATGTCCAGGTATGTTTTGAATATCTCCAGAGGAAGGACTCCAGAACCTCTCTGAGCAGCCTGTTCCAGTGCTCTGTCACTCCCACAGTAAATAACAGTTTCCTCATATTCAGGTGCATCTTCCTGTGTTTCAATTTGTGCCTGTTGCCCTTTCTACTGTCACTGTGTTCCACTAAGAAGAGTCTGCGCCCATCCTCATGGTATCTATCCTTAAGACATTTGTATGCTTTGATAAGATCCCCTCTCGTTTCTTCTTCTCCAGGCTAAAAGGCCCAGATCCCTCAGAGTTTCCTCCTAAGATGAATGCTCCAGCCTCATCATCTTTGTGCCCTCTGCTGGATCTTTGCAGTCATACCCTGTCTTTCTTGAACTGCCAAGCCCAGAACTGGACCCACCACCTCCCTCAACGTGGTCATGCTTCTTTTGATTCAGTCAAGATATGATTGCCTTCCTGAGCTGTGTACAGACACCGCTGGCTTATGTCCAGTTCTTCCACCCACCAGATGAAGACTCCATTCTCCAAATCCTTTTCTGTGGGGCTGCTCTCCGTTCACTCAACCCCCAGCCTGTATTGATAATGAGCATTGCTCTGACCCAGGGGCAGCGCCTTGCACTTGGCCTTGTTGGAGTTCACAAAGTTCACTTGAGCCCACTCCTCAAGCCTGTCAGGTTCCTCTGGATGTCACCACTTCCCTACAGTGTGTCAGCTGTGCCACTTTATGTCATCTCCAAACTTGCATAATACCCTACTCTCATTGCCATTGGTTAAGATATTAAACAGTATGTGTCCCCATGAGGACCTTGAGAACACCACTCATCACTCTCCCCTTGGACATCAAGCAATTTACTGTAGCTCTTTGGGCATGACCATCCAGACAGTTCTTCATCCAACGCTGCATCTATCAAACCTATACCTTTGCAATTTGGCAGAAAGAACACTCTTGGTTTCACCAGTATCACAACATCTGTGTGACACTCTCAAGTCATTGAACAGATGTAATCTAAATTGGATATCTTTACTACTGCAGGCACATCACTAGTCTTAGAACAATTTATTTCCTTCCCTAAATATTTTCTTCAAATATTTTGCTATTTAGAATTTGCTGTGGGTTTTCATGGGTACATTGCAGGTAATAGCTAAGTATCGAAAGCTGGCTCAGATAAGTCAAATTGCTGTAACCAAGTCATTGACACACTTATTAGAAAAACTTTGAGAGACTGAAATCCACTAAAATAACCTCCTCTTGGAAAGATAATATTTTCAAAAAGAACTTACTCTAGTATTTCCAGGTTCTCTGAATTGTTTATTCATCATGCTACATACCAGGTGAAATTCAGCATATATTGTGATATTTAATTTTTTCCAATTATTCCACTTCCTTTTGCATCCAATAATTTTAAGGCATTATGGCTCTGTTTCTGCATATATATTCTGAGCCCTACCCCACAATTTTTGCAGTTGCAGAGCCAGACAGACCTGCTATAAAAGAATCTTCCAAAGCAGCCTGGCTATGCACAGTTAATACATTATCACATAAGTACAGCATTCACAGTGAATGGGCAACTCATTTAACTTAGATGCCAGAGGTCACTGACACAAAGAGGGAGACAGAAGGATAAAAGGCAACATCTATTTTCCATGAACAGCAGAACAGATTTTCATTTCCATGCCTGAGTTTCCAGTCACTGTCAACAACATGAGGGTGATATATAGTTTTACTTAATTTTTCTGTGAGTAGCTTTTATTCTTTTGCTGGTTCAATTAATTTTTACCAAATAGTTTCTTGAACTGTTTCTTATTGCATGATTTACAAGTATGTAATGAACCATGGGTAGGAAAGTACGTCTTTTGAGTCAGTAGTTGCTGACCGAAATACAATCTCCCAAGTAATTACAGACACCAAAATGAAAGCCACATTTTGGAAAAGGGAAGTGATTTAAGCTAAGCCTTAAAAAAAAGGGTATATTAGACAGCATTGCTATGTTTACTCTGTAAATAATTGAAGTAATGTGGAAGAAAGAATATGGAAACTCTTTTACATAGAGCCTAGGGTACTGTCAAAAAGATAAAGGCTTCAGCATGGAGAAGAAAGCTTCTGTTTTATCAGTAATCAGGTGTTCCATCTAATTGTTGAGGTCACTTGTTTTCAGCACAGGGATTATTATCTATAACCTTGAAAATATCACATAACTTAAAGCTAGCAGCCATTTAAGTTTTATAGTGTTTATTTGTAATAGCATTTTTTACTGATATTAAAGTGCATATATAACCACTCACAGATATATAAACTTACAAAATGTAAGGTAGGATTCATTGTGGCACTTGGACTTTTGCTATACAGCATTCAGCCAGAAAAAACTTCAGGGCTCAGGACTCAGAACTCAGGCCACACACACACTCACATCACAAGTATAACACCACAAAGCCAGCCTTCCTATGTCTGTAATGTTGCAATATGAGTACCATTTGTTTTGTGCCAAAATTTGATAACACTGTGACTTTGTAAATATTTTCTACATAGCAAGGTTGAGGAAATTTCATTCTGCAGTTTTCACCTTCTGTATTGATACTTTTCGTACTTTTCTGCCACTAGGCCCAAAGGCAGTTAAATTGCTGTCAGAGGCAACTCAAACAACCACAAGTCAAACACTTTCCACTGTAATTTTGGCAGTAAAAAGATAATTGGACCCAGATGAGAGGCCCACAAATGTACACTTTTTGAGATGGTGCAGGAAGAGTCAGTAACTACTATCATATAGCTGTGACCAATTCTCTATGCAAACTCTGCAAAATAGAAGCAAAAAGTTCAAGTGCTTTTGCTGCAAAAACAGTCTTTCCAGTACTATTGTTTTTGCTGGTATTACTGATTTGCAATCCCTTGAAGAGAAAACTTTCTGTTAAAAAATTATGACGTTTAAGGAAATTCTTCCTATTTTCAACATAGTTTTTCTATTTTCCTCCAACAAATAAACAAAAAGTCAATCACATTGAGATAACTAAATAGGGCTTGTGTACTAAAACAGATAATTGAATGGATTCCTGAAAACCTCAGAACAAAAACTCCTTGTATTTTAAACGCTGACAAAACACTAATGAGACATGAATTTTATGAAACAAATAACCAATAAACACAGGCCATAAAAAGAAGTGCTTAAGTAATTATTTAGACTTGGGAATTTTAAAATGCTGTGCATAGAAGTTTTACTCAACTGAACTTGGAAAATCCACAATATACAAACAACATGTTTCACATTTGAAAAATAATAAAATAAAATTAATAAATAAAATCAAGAGAACACTTGATCCAGGCACCTGAAGTAATCCAGAATTTTCAGAAAATCTATCTCCACATTTTTTTTATATTTTATTGGGTCTGTCTGAAATGGAGGTAACTTCTCCCACAGCAGCCCTCACAGATCTCTGCTGTGAATTTGTGGCCAGAACAGTGTTGAAAACACCTCAGTGTTTGAGGTCCTGTTAAACAATGCTCTCATAGCATCAGGGCTGTTTTGCCACCCCCCGCTCTTCAACTTCCTCAAGGCCTGTGTGGGGGAATCTGCATACCAGGACAGCTGAACCAAACTGACCAAAGGTCCCTTCCACACCATGCGGCATTTGCTGAGCCATAAAAACTGAGCAAAAGGAGTGAGGGCAGAGCTTATTCTTTGTTTTCTGAAGTAACTGCTATGCATTCTGGGACTCTGCTTCCCGTGAAATGACTTCAGGGCTTTACCTGCTGATGTAAGGAATTAATATTTTTGCTTTGCTTTTCTTCCATGTATTCACTTCGCTTTTCTTTCAACCACCTTCACCTTGATTCACGAGCATTTCATCTCATTTTTTCCTCTTTCCTTCTAAGAAGCAGGAGTGATAGAGTAGTTGGCTTTGTGGGCACCTGGTGGCTTGCCAGGGTCAGTCCACAATATTTGTAATATACTTATTTCAAAAATAATTTTCTAAATCAAGTTTGACTAAGCTTCAACTGACCTGTCAGAATATATCCATATTTAGACAGTAGTCCAGGATGAATTGTACTTCTTAGTCATAAGTACATCATTCCGTAATTGATTTATTACACTCTTACTAATTTGTGTTATTTCTGTACCCGTCTAGTTATCATATCTTTATCGACAAATTTTGTTCACATTTTATTGTACATTCAGGATAATTACAAAAACACTAGAATTCAATGCAATGAATTAATCTTTTAAGTAAGAAATACATTGCAACAGAAAAGCAATGCTATCAAAATGCACAGGAAAATGAGGCAGGCAATTTGCATAAAGGAATAATTTTTATGAGTAAAGTTTTATGACTATTCTTGAGGCATCTGTGGTTAAATGGCTTGATCACATCAACCTTTATGGTTGAATTCTGATGTGTATTCATATTCTTAACATGTTGTACACTGCAATGCTTTCCTGTAATCAAATGAGTTTTTACCTATTAAATACTACCTGAATCTAAAAGCTTTAAATGGAAACTATTTATATTCCTTTAAATGCTCCCAAATATTGTTAAACAGAAAGATAAATGGTGTATTTATTTTGATATAGGACAAATTTTAATGTCACGGCCTCTTCTTCTAAACTTTGGTGAAATGCAGGTTAATACCCATTGGAAATAAAAGGGTATTTAATATTTGAGAAAAATTTTCTTGAAAAATGTGCTTCAAAAAAAAGGAGATGATTTTATGTGAATATTTGCTTAAAAGTGTCACTACTTGCTACAAAAAAATTGCATCACAAGAAAGCATTTGGTTTTGAGATGGTCAGTAAGAACGTGTAGTCATCTCACCCAATGAGAATTGCAGTCTGGATGATTCATGAAGCAGAGAATTTGCACAAGCTTGATTTTCCCATGTGAAAATGATTCACCATGACACTAATGATACACGGTTTTCCAAAATTTTAAATATTTTTAGAGGCTTCTTTAAATAAAGTTCCTTAACTAAAACTCACATTAAATGTTAAGACACATAATTTTCATACCAGACTATTTCAAATCTCTACCCATGTTGTCCATACTTGTCATAAAAAATAATTTTTACTGCACCACTTTGGAAGAAGTATTCAAACTCCATAAAAATTCAAATGGACAGTAAATTACATAATTACACTGATTTTTAAGATTTTCTTTCTAGGCTTAACAGCTAAATGCATTAAAAATAAGCCAGAAGGAGCTCTGGAGAACAACTGAGAACCTTGTTCTTCTAGTTCAACTTTTGGTAACCTTCTTCATTAAGGTCTGATTTTATATTCCATACTTTGAATAATATTACCTATTATAATAATATTACCATCTTCTTTTGAGAGGTTTTACCTCTAAATTTCTGAGACAGAATACTAAAATATGCTTTTTAATTAGATTTCATTTGACAAGGTGTGTCACAAAGTAGGCTGAAAGGGAAAAGTAACCATTCTTTTACTGTTTAATTGTGGTAGAAATAACTAATATACTGCTAATATTTTCTGTGTAAAGCTTAGCATATTCGTGCTTAGCATTATAGGGTATTGCTGGCATAAGTAAGTCTTACAGAACCTAGAATGTTTCAAGCTTTTTAAGAAGAGCAATATGAACTGCTTAGGACAAGATAGAACTTTATTAAACAGGTAGAGTACGGCAAACACCACAAGAAATAGTGTCCTCTCTTTAAATTCTACGAAACCAAAAGTCATTTTTGGATGCAAACACACTAAATTTGCATAAAAAAGATCTTTAAATCTTATTTTATCCCAAGAAAATCAAGTAGGACTTCAGTACCATATTAGAACATGAAGACCTTGAAAGCAAGGGGAAATGTGAAGTGACATCATGTGCTTGGTGGTAAAATACTATAGAGATTTCATGAAAATATTAATGAACATACAGAAAACCTGTGGGATAGAGAAGCCAGTAGGGAGATACCACAAATCATTCTCTTATATGATATGGAGGATAATATATCCTGCATAATATATTAGAAATTTTCTGTATTCACAAAGTAAAAAGTAATGTAATGGCAATAATTTTTTAATTAGCTGCTCTTCATAAAAAGTAGAGTTAGTATCTCTGGATTGGCAACAGCAATATCACAAGCATTTTGAAAATAGTATCACTGTCTCTCCAAAAATATTGGCCTTAATGATGATTGTGTACCTGTTGTTAAGCAATAGCCATGATTTAAAATATTAGGCAAAACTTTATATCTACACTTCAGCTTGTAGCAACTTACCTTCTGTGTAATAGTGTCTTTAAGTCAATAAATACTTCTGTAAACATTTATTCCAGGATAAAGATATCCTTTTCATCTTAACTTATGATAACAGACAGGAAATTGTGCTTGGTGTAAAGAGCCATTTTTATACTAGAGGAGTCTCCTGTGGCATAAAGAGAGATTATATCAGTGCAGTTATGCTTCTGCAGGTAGAACCATCATAACTCTTTCTCCAGTTACAGCATGCAGCAAAGGTTAGCAGTAGAGGATGTGTCAAGCCAGTGATAACCAAGATATCTAATTCACATTATGGATTTTGTCTAGCACATTAGAACAGATGCAAGTTGTGGAACAAACTTTATTACCAACTGAAACCCTTTTTTTTTTTTTTTTTAATAAATAGGATAGAATTCAAAACATGGCAGTGTATGGGATAACCTAGGTTCCATACTGATCAAAGCACAGTGGATCAAAAGAAGAGTACAGGAGATAATTTTATATTAAACTTTGAATTAATCTAGAGTAGCATGTTTATCTGAACACTTCCATGAGTTCATAAGATGAAAGTTTACTGTTCAGTTTAAAGAATCAGATACTAGGGATGTACTTGTGCTATTTTACAGGCAAACAAAATCTCACTCATTTGACTTTTGGGCAGAAAGGAAGTTACATGAAGTAAATACTTCTGAATAAAACCAGAGCTTGCAGCAACGTAGATGTCTGCAGTGTGTCTAAACAGGACTTATGGCTTTGTTCAAAATGAATGGGATGTCAAATACATGTGAAACTTACTCACCTCAACTTAAGTAGAGCAAGCTGTGTCTGCTGGTAAAATAATGTGAAGAAATCTGCATTCCTAATGGGTGAGGTCTGACAGAGAAGAGCTGGTTGATTCTCAGCTCACATAAGTGTAAATCTTTTGGAGGAAGAATCAATGCAAAGAAATAGATTCTACAAGGGTCTATGCTAATATATACTTGTGGGGGCATTCTTCTGCCACATTTTGTGCAAAATCACCCCGAGCGACATTGTTGGACATTCTTTCTAGAGGCAACAATATATTTTTTAAAGCTTGTGCTCCATCAGAGATCTTTCTGACATGACCTTTTATGCTTTTGACACCCCAGCTCTGAACTCTTCTCCCTCCTATGAATGCTCATAGTCTGAAGTCTCACTTAATAAATTAATGAAGCCAAAGGTGCTATAGAAGTTGTTAGCAGTTGCTCAATTATTAAGCAATATTTCAGAGAGAAAGCCCATTATTTCTCAGAGTTGTGCAGTCTGCACTGGCCCAGTTCACTTGAGGATGTTAGTTCCAACCTACAAAATTGCTAACTATTCCTAAGCCTTTATGGCATTTTATCAGTTAATGTCCTTATTAAATGCAAGGAGGATTCTGAGAGGGTGCTTTAAAAAGATATCCCAAACCATAAGTAATGAAATCTGCCACTTGCACTTTAATTACACTTCCCTTGCCCCACCAGAGACCAAATTTAATGGTCTTCAGAGCATATTCCAATATTTATAAACTTAATTTTTCAGGCACTATCAAAGTTTAATACAGCTATGAGATTTTTTAATTGATGAAAAAGTTACATACATAATTTTCTATAAGTTTGGGAGCAACTTGTGTAACTTGAAAGGGAACTATTCCTCAATTTTTCCAAAGGTAGACTTTCATTTTAACGCATCATCACTTACACTCAATATTTATTTGAAAATTCCTGTCAGTATTGATAGAGTAGCAGAAGTCTATCATTTAATCCTCACTGAGAAGCTAATTCCTGCTACTTTTATGTTGAAAAAAAGAGAGGACTGGCCACTGAGTAGCACTTGCAACAGTGAAAGGTGAAAGAATTTCATGTAATTATTTCCAGTTTTGAGTAAAGTTGTCTGCATGAAAATTATATCTGCCCCAGGATTCAATCTGTCTCGTCTGTTCATGTCAATGCTACTATTAAATGCAGAATGTTTTAGGAAGACAGATAAATGGAAAAGGAGAGGTAAAGAAACTGAGAGCTCTGCAAAATGCTGGAGAGTTTTCATGCCAGCTGTTTTGTGTAATTCCTCTAAGGAAAGAGCTGCTTTTTCTTTACTATTGCCAGCCACAGTACCTTTGGGATCTTTATAAGCCATACATACTTCGGCCAAGAAGAGGCTTCATTTCCAGCAGTGAAGGGCTAGCTTAGGTAAGTTAACCCAATGAACTATTCAGATAATGAATTTTTACAAAAATCCCTTTCCCCCTATGTAACATGAATGAAATGCCTTTCACAGGCCATATATTTTGCCAGTACTTTAAATGAAAATAAGCATGCTTCAGGAAAATATGATGCACTGCCAGAAGTCCAAACTTCCACTACTTCACTGTTCATTCCCCACTACTGCTCACCACATCTGCTGGCAGAGGATGTTGCAATGTCATGATGCAAGCATAAATTTAAGGTGATTTCTGTTGGAGTGCTGCTGCATACACAAAAAGAACGGTAACTGAAAAACTCAATGCATTTCTGTCTAAATGTCCGCTGGTAAATGAGCTTACTTGCCAAGAATCAGTGCTCCAAGAAAATTGAATCTCCTAGAGAATAAGATGGGGAAGAAACTACTTAGTCTCGGGTGCTGTAAGTTAAAGGGGTTGTTAGCCAATTTCAAGAGAAGCTATTTTAGATGAACACTGTACAGCAAGCTGTCTACCTGAAATTCTTAATAACCTCCTATAATCTTGAGGCCAACCTTTGTTTTTCGATTTCACAATATTTTATGCAATGTGACTCTACCAAATGTTATGGTATATTACACAAGACAGCTATCTGCCCTTATACATCACAGCAAATATGTTTTGAAGAAGCAGGCATTATCAATAATGTTTATCATCAAATGCAGCTTTTTGCTTGGATGTAAATTTTAAAATGGTACAAGGCCAGTACTTCAAATAATTTTTAGAAATATTCTATTTAATTTTAAACCTTTCATCTTCTCATCCAGGATGCAAATACACTTACTCCTGTCAAAGTTTAGTTCTGACCTGATGAAATTTAATCTAAATGAAGTGCATATTCAGTTTTTAAGTCTTAAGATGTTAGAATAAGTAGTTCTAACATCTTTCAATACAGTAATAAAATAGCAAAAAGTTTCATGTTCATGTTAAATAAAAGCAAGAATTTAAGTCTGGAAACAATCACCATGAGTGATCTTTGTGGAATTTTCTTTGATAAATGGTAGACACTTATATCAATAACTTAACTACGGTATGTTGATGCATTAGAGTAAATTTCACACTCTCTGAACATCCTAGAAAAATAGCTTCAAAGCTGTTACACATTTGCCACTACTTAAATAACTGCATATTAGTGGTTCTTCTATTATAGCTATCTGTCATGTTGTCTTTTCATAAAAGATTGAACATGTAACTCATATTACAACTCTATAAAATAATGATCCCTTCACTAAACCAGCTGTCATACTGTCTTGTTGAAGTGTAGAGAGGAATTTCAAAAGCCAGATCAGTCTGAGAATAATTGCATTGGTAATTTGGAAAAAAAAAAAAAAGGAAAATAAGAATGACTGCCTTAAATGCAAAATTTAAGTTGAATTTAAGTTACTGCCCTCAACATCCAGTTGTTTCATTTGCAGCACCCAGAAACAGAAGAGGTGAAGGATGGCATATCTTGTAAATGCCTTTCACTTTCAAGCAGCAAACTCATGTGATAATAGTGGAATTGAGTAACAATGGATTGTAAATTTAGTCAAAAATTAAACAATTAAACACAGGACTAGAGAGATCTCTGAACTTTTTTTGTTTCTGATTGTTTTAAGTCCTCAGTCAAATAGTATTCTAAATTCATCTCACCAGTCTGGTATGCTTGATATTCCCCGTTCTCTTGAGGTGAGTCTTTGCCACTATATTTTGTAACTTTTGATGTGAGGCAACTCAACTGAGTGATATAGTACAAAACACAAACCTGGCATCACACATCACTACGAATACGTGTCCAAGAAGCCTCACCATCAAGAAAATTGAAAAAGTGTTTGGCTTTACTCTTTGGTCAAATAAATATTCTACACTCATCTGATCTCTTTGCCTAGTGATTACAGACAACCTTGAATACTGTTTTAGCTGAGAACATCTTGTAAAGATAAAAGGCAGAATACCAGTCAATCAATAATATAATTGAACAATGTGGAGCATCACAAATTCAAGAGACTTTCTTAATTCATCTATGACTTCCAAGCCCCTGGAAGGAATTATTTTTGCTTTTTATTAAGCTCAGTAATTTGAAAAATGCTGTCCTAGATATTTGTTTCAATAACAGACAATTTTCTCTACTGAATAGACAAAATCCACACTTTAATCAGAGTTTGATCAGACTTCCATCCCTCTAAGAAGGCCTGTAGTGTTCTCACTCCCTTTAAAAGCATATTTTTCAGATTGAAGATTAATAACAGGTGAATAACACACAAAAATTAGATATTATTTGGGCTCAAAAGTGTTGAATTTTCCTCTGAATTAAAATTCCCATTCTCTCTACAAATACATTAATTACCCAAAGTGAAAGTATTAACAGTTTCCTTGCTTCAGGCATCTTCCCAGTTCTCTACAGATGGTACCTTAGCTCTCACAAGTATATTCTAGTGGAAGTTTCTTTGTGGTTTTGTTGTTTTTTTCCCTAGTTCATTGTTTGCAATTCTCTTGGTCTACACTGTATTCAGCACCTGGAGATTTAAACATGAAATTGAAGTCAAGGGTTAGAGGTTCTCCCCCAAGTCTCCAGAGAATTATGAGTGATAGTATATTTATTGTTTAGGATATCCTAGGGTGCATGACTGCTCTTTCCTGGTTCTCCAGCCATGAGAACCTATGCCAACCATTTAGATTCATTGCAATTTTGCAAGTCAATACTAGAAAAATCCTCTTTTTTTTTTTAAGAGAGAAATGCTACTTCATAATGGCAAACCCTAGGCCTGTTTTGAACAAGTTGTTGTCTAGAGTAGTTCATATAATTAACAGGAACAGCAATTTGGGGCAATAGATAATGTTATATAATGTACTGTCAACAAAGACAAATGTATTGGGAAATTTCAAGGGCCATCTGCATATTTAAAGGCTGTGTTAGTGCAGTAGGGCCTCAGGAAAGTAGGGATTTGGGGTGGTAGCAGAAGACTTCTTACTGAGTGCCTCAAGACACAAAAAAAAAGTCACAACAGTCATTAAAAATCACCAGAAGGATGTTCCCAAAATATGCAAAACGAGCGCAACGAAAAACACAAATAAAGACTAGAAAAATTGGAGTTTGCTCCAGCATTCTCTTCACGTTTAAGAACTGCTGCTACTCAGCCACTGTAAGTTCTTCCTCACCCTCCATGGAGAGACGGCATTGTTTTTAATTTACCTTAAGAAACATGTTGCTATTTTAAGTTAGCAATAAGAAGAAAAAGTTGGTTTTTTTTTTTCTTTCTAGAACACATTTGAGTCAAGTAAATGTGACTATTAAACAGCAGTATGTGGTTAATATTCATATGTGTGCCTTCTGTTACAGTATTACCACATAAAAAAGCAATCAACACGGAGTCAGGCTAACTTTGGATGCAGTATAATAACTATTTCAACTTCATCACAGTCACAAGACAGGGATGTTTTTCATTTAAAGCAGATTATCTACCTCTACAGAGTTGTCATAGGATGAGAAAATGGAGAAAAAAGAAAAGGGAATGAGTACCCGCAAGCAAGCATTCAGAGACAAGAGAAAAATACTATTTATTGATGAAGTGAGAGAGGAAGCAGCTTCTGCTCCTTAGCAAAACCTTTTAGAAACAGTCACTAATCTGCAACCAAAGCCTTCAAAAAATGTCCTGAAAAAGGCTTAAAAAACATTTTCACTGAGCGTGGTCCCTAGGACATATTTTCATACAGAAAAGATAAAAAGAGCAATGACATCATAGCTGATTTTTCTAGATAATGCTCATATCTCTTAACTTTTAAAGAGCTGGTAACCTGTAAAAAACAAATCTAAAAAACAAGATCTAAAATAGGAATAAAATCTGAGATAGCTAGAAATTAATTACTTATATTCAATAGTTTGCACAACAATGATTTCCAGCAATATTTGCAATAATCTTTCAATTTCTTACTATGAAGAATCACGTTTAAATAGATACATCACGTTACTCATTGTCTCAGTACAATAATCAGGGAAAATAATTCAGGTAAGAATGAATTTCTAATGAGTTTAACTTGCTGGTTTCTTCCAATGATTATATGTCAGAGACTCATGTAACAGTGAAGTGCCTGCAGTCAAGTCTTCCTAACCAGAATTGTATTGCCTTTACCTGTCATTGTTTCCCACACAAAGCAGAATCCAAATCATTGAATATTTTTGTACACTTGATAACCGTATCCCTGAGGATACCACCTGGGCAATTTTACATTGTAAAAAATATGTTCTATATGTCCAACCTAAACCTATCCTCTTTCAGCTTAAACTCGTTGCCTCTTGTCTGTCAATGCAGGCATTGATAAGAAGTCTCTCTCTTAAAAATCCACTTCTTATAATACAAGGCTGTAAAAAGGTCTCCCTGAAGCCTTCTCTTCTCTTCTCTCAGCCTGCCTTGGTAGGTGGTTCCATATTTTTAATTATTTTCAAGGCACTTTCTCTGGGCCTGCTTCAAGAGGTCCCAGTTTTTCTTGCTCTGGATGTACCAAAGCTGGATGCAGCACTCCAGGAGGGGACTCACAAGAGCAGAGAAGATGCGTAGAATCACCTCTCTCAACTTGCTGGCCATGCTTCATTTTTTTGCAGACCAGGGTACAAATGGATTTCTAGGCTGCAAGAGCACATTGCTGGCTCATACACGTTCCCAAAAAAGCACATGCTACTGCACACCTAAGCTCACGCACTCTCAGTTGGTGCTGTTAATACCTCCCACTTCAGTCTACTTACCACATTTCAAATACATATTGTAAGCATGACATCATCCTGAAACCTCTTTTCCCCAGCCTGCCGCAACACTATCCAAGCAAACTAATCAATTGTAATTTATACGACACGTACCTCACACTTTAAACTGAGCAGATTTCTTTTCAGCCTCAATTTCAGCAGCTCTAACTGCTGGGTGTGTAAGATTCACCACCTTAATTCTCTTCTGGTCTCCTGTTGCTTTTAACTCTGTCGGGTACTGAATCAGAAATATTATTCTGGCATCACACAGTTCTGTCATGCCTACTGTTCTCACACACTGTTATTAACAATGGAAAATATGCAATCCCATAATTTTCATGCTGTTCCACTGGCGAGGACTGACAGAAGAGGCAGTGAAAGCCTATATCCACAAACATTTCCCTTATACGAAGTAGAACAGAAATTACCAGAAGTTGAAATAAGCCCTGAACTCACTTGATTACAATATTTACATGGTGCTTTGACATTTAAGAACTAATGCATTATTGTGAATCAAGAAAAAAAGGAAAAGTTTCAAAATGGAACATTTCTGAAATTCTGAATTTACACATTTCTCTTTGTGCTCACGGACTTAAACCCTACTTAACTTATAGGTGAAAAGCTTTTAATGTATGTTCAGTTATCTTACACTTCAGTTCTGTACCTCAAAAGTATATGGATTTGAATATAGACAGCTCTTTTATAAGAGAAATATATTGAGGTTTTATTGCAAGACGCATATCAAATAAACACAGTAAGAGAAATAGAAAAAAAAAAAGAAAAAGCCCTTACCCAGCAGTCAAAAGTGCTGTCTGCTTTTAGAAATTCAAAGTCCATTATCTGTTTTCTAAGAGATTTCTCCACAAACATGAATGTGTCCCTGAGTGGTATTCTTATAAACAGCTCATGTACATCACCCTCAGGATTTCTTTGCTCCCTAGTTACAGACAGCTACGTGCTGAGCAGACCTGCTATTTATTCCAAAGCTCCCAACATTTTAGTCATTATGAGGGCCAGTCCCTTTGATGTTAGCTTCCCCCATTAAAATCCAGGCCCTGGAAACTTCTGAGTTGTGTGCAAAAACATACTGCAAAATTCACAGGTGATATGCAACCAACTGAGATCTCATTTGCTTGATTGAAATTAAACAAATTAAAAAAATTAGAGCCCAGGTTTGATAGCTGAGCTACCTGCTTTTTACGTAGCACTTTTTCCTCACACTGTCCTCTATCCCTTGATCCTTAATAAAAAGTGAGGCAATAATTTTTATTCCTATTGTTCATAAAGGAAAAACTAACCAAATCACTTGAGACGATAGCTCTTTAGTGTGGAACTTGGGGGAACCTCTCACAACCAGCTCTGGGAAAGCTCCGAGTAAATGTGACTTTCAGACTATTCCGCCTACCAATGAATCCAGGTGTGCTAGGAAAAAAACCCCAGCATCTGGTGTTATTTTGCAGGACGTGGATCAGGGAAATTCTCAGAAATATGGAGTATTCTAGAGAACATACCTAGCCATGATTTAGCCAAGGACTGAGTTGTCCTACTGTAATCAGAAAAAAATTCCAACATATGTAACATAAGATACTTGTATGCATGCCTCAGTAATCTTCCACTTTTGGGGCCAGCTGGCCAGAAAATGCATTCTGATTTTATTTTTCTGATTAAAGCCTTTATTACTACAAAGTAGTTGTCAGCAGTAATGAAGTTAACTAAGAAAATATTACTAATTAAAAGTAAATTAGTGTTCTCACACAGTCCTTATCCCAGGGTTAATTATATCTGTTTCCTGAGGTGCTCTTTTAAGATTCAAAAAAACATAAGAGCTACACTTAAATACTGCTACAGCTAAACTGCAGAAATCTGAAGCTTTACATTAAATGGACAAAAAAAGATAAAATAATGCACTTGTAAAAGTCTATGTTGCAGTTCACTAAGTTACATGTAGATCAACAGCTAATACAAAATCCAAGGAACACAGTAGTTTCAAGTGGTTAAGTAGTATTTTGTATTGAATTTGCTGGTTTTAACAACACACAGTTTAATTTCAGCAGAAACAATCCCGAAAATCTACTGAGTGCAACTGTTGACACTCACCAGTTCAGCCAAAGGATGATCTTCACGTGCTTTTGGTGTGCAAAATATCAAGCTTCTGGTCCAATCTTTCGCAGGCACAGTTGCTGCAAGACTTCATAGATGCAGGTAGATGCAGTGTGTGCTACAGAAATAAGAGCTGTCCTGAGTCTGGCTCTGTGCAGAGCCACAAACTCTTCACTTCTGAGCTGTTGGGCCTTTACAGCATGTATAATATAATATCAATTATTGCAGGTTTAAACTCAAGTGTTAAAGCAGAAAGCTATTTAAGCATGTTCATTTATACAGGACATGATCCATGGTAGATTCAACAGAAAATAGTTGTCAAGCACCTTCGTTCTTTGTGGTAAACTACAATTCAGGAGTACGGCTTGGAATGCCTTGCAGGTTTAATTTAATTACTGTAGCACTGACCTTTTTATACTATTAACAAATAATCCTTTGTCCCTCCAGACTAGGTTGTTTATTGCATTTTCTGCCCACAGCTTAAAGCACATTGATTCCCAATTACCAGTTTATAAAAGCCATCTTTTTACTGCCAAGCCATCCTTGACACATGACTTTTCTGTCTAGCCCCAAAGTGGTTTTAAAAGTACACAGGTCAAAAGAGGTAGCAACAGGATTAATTAAGAGTTATAGGAAGAAACAAAGAGATCGAAACAAAATTAAACACGTCTTAAATTACTGCAACAAGGTTTCTGTGTACCTTAAACACTTCTATTATCAAAAGACATTTTCTTACCATAGAAGTTGTATTTTCATACTGAGGAGAATGAGATAACATAAGAGAATTAAAGTCATATTAGAGTGGGATCACACTAGAGATGCACTGTTAAAAAAGATATGAAATGAGTATCATTGCTGTCCCAAAATGTAACAGCTTAATATTGCAGTGTAATATAAACTTACAGTCACAATTTCTAATCACAAGCTTTCTCCCCAGGTGCCATAAATTGACCTGGAAGAGGAAGGCAGGTAGACCTTGGTTATGAGCTGAAAGCATTGCACTTGAAGGTCACATGTTCTGTATCCCTTCATAGATTTTCTATGGGCATCTTTAAAATCCTCCAGTCATCCACACAAGATTAAGATGGCCCAATGGCATTGGTTTGAGTGTTACTATACGTTTAAGGAGTTTCAGTGCTGTGTGAGTTTACCAGGCCATCATAGCTTCCATGATTTCCAGACCATATAGTCCTTGGCAGTCTTTACTACCCCTGCCCACTTCTTCTGCTGCAGTTTGCTGTTCTGGTATGACAGCAACTATGCTGGAAAGGGCTCTTCCATGGCTTTCTCTTTGCATTCATTGGCCTTATCTTGAGCTACGACCACCTAAAAGGCAACAGCTTTCTCCGAGTTGCATTTTGGTGGGGTTTTTTTGGGCTGTATACCTCTGTCTTCTACAGAATTTCTCATGAGGTCCCCCGGGTTTATTGAATATTGACAGGCATTTCCTAGGCATATAATTATTACATCTTCTTCTGCAAGCTTTCAAAACTAGCACATTTAATCTCTAAATTCAAACACCACTACCAACTGTTTCAGTATTTTTGCCTCAGAGCCAGTTCAAAATCACTATCCCATCTTTATTTGTTTTTTACAGGAAGTTATTCACTCGGTTGCATTCTAGATTACTAAAGAATCCATAATCATATTAGTGTAATAAATAAATTTCTTTTGCCAACAAAAAAGTAGAAAATTAATATTAAACATAAAGATATCAATCATTTCAATAGGAGAACCCTCTTAAGCAGCTTTATTCAAAGAACAGGTGGATGATCTGTGCTGCAGCTGTGACCAAGTTCACTTGCAGGTCATTCTTACCACTTAGCAGAGGACCCAGTACTGACAGAGCTCAGGACTTATTGGATATTTGTTAAGACCATTACTATTTATGCCTAACTTACACACACAAACACACTCTTACATTTAGAGTCACTGTCACCTCTCTTTTCCCAAGCCTTTTGCTTTCACCCACTTCAGGAATAGACCTCCTCAGTGGTCTATTCCTGAAGAGTTCAAAGATGTATTTACCCTACTCAGATCCAGCATTCATTTTCTCAGGTAGAAGGTGTTCCATTAACTTCTGTGCATCAAGTTTTAGGAAGGTAAATACGTATTGTTAACATGGTACTTGGTAATACCAAGGTTTATCCTTTGTTTCATATTTTTCAAGAAACTGTAAGACACAACACTTCAAAAGGTGCATGCATAACATTGTCTCTCAAGCCAGCCACATTGAAATAAGGGTGAGGACTGCTCCACAGTCAGGTCATGACTGTGCAAAGGCGCTTAAACTACCCACAAGGATGAGACAGTGCTTACAGCTGCATCCTCTCCTGTTGTCTGACACTCACTTCCTCCATAAGGCTTCATTACCCTCTTAGAAACAGCCAACGTGGTTTCACCAAGGGTGAAACCATGCCTCACTAACCCAGTGGCCTCCTGCAATTAATTGGCTGACTCAGCAAACAAGAGAAGAGATGTTTTTGAATGGAACATTTAGTTCTGCATATTTTCATTCCAACTAAGTTTTGGCATGCACAAATATGGTTACAGCACTGAGGTCCAGTACATTTTTCTGGCATTACTGGTCAAGTGTTCCTTTGACAAAATATTTAACTCACTCACTTCACTGGATCCAAGCTGTGTGCTAAACACCTCCTAAAAGGAGCAGATGAGCATGTGTACCAGCAACATGCAATGATATCTATCACCCCAAAATGGTTATATACTTACCAGCATAGAATATCAAATGTAGACTACACCGTTCAGTGGAAAGGCATAAATTAAGGAAAACACAGGATGTTGTTGATGACACTTATTTATGAAAGTCTACCTGTCTACAAACTTGAAAGTATAGCAAAACTTCACAACAAGCTCTTTCATCACTTTTTAAATCTATCACATCTACATCTTCACCTGGGAATGATAACACCCTTTTGCTCTTACCATTGCAATTCCAGCAGTAATCTTTGAATGGATTGATAAAGAACGACTATATAAAGTCACATTTTGTTGAACAAAGTACATTAACCACAGAACCTACGCAAATATCAAACTTGATTATCAGATCCATCTCTTGGAGGGTTTACTGAACATTTTCTTGGGAACTACATAAAGACTTCAGTTGGAACAGCTTAAAAAAGATCTTTTTTAGACTTGCCACCTGCCAATCACTCTCATAGTCTAACTTAATTCCTGTGTGCTATTAGTATTGTATTTGCAGCACAGCTTATCACATTAATGGGGTAGCTGTTCTTTACTATACTTTCTAGATCTCAGGCTGTACACAGAAAAAGCTGAAACAAAGCATTTGCTGAAGATCATGACTTTTAGCAAGTTTGTGAGAAAAGCCCATTGTAAATCACAGCAGTCTGTATACTGTATACACCTATATACACCCAGGCTCCAGGCTCCATCACCACAGCAAGAGAAAAACTTCTCGGACTCATTCCTTGGTGAGGGAGGGCAGCTCTTTGCAAGATCCAGGAAGACCTGTATCCCAAGGGAAGTTTCTTACTGTTAGAGAGGATCATATTAGAGCAAAATAATTTCGAACAATATTTTGTGGGCTAGTAGCAAATTCTGGTACTATAATGCACAGCTCTCAGCTCTCTTCCTCACCAGTTTATTGCTTGCTTGAAGCCACACTGGCACAGGGGAGCACATGTCCATGCCCAGCGGCCTCAGTTCAGCAGCTGACTAGTGCAGAGGACAGCATGCTACCTTAAACTGTGAAATATAATTTAAGGACAGTGTGGGCTTGCAGCCTTGCTTGTTTAAAAGCATAACCCACTATGTCACCTATCAAATAAGCAGTAAGCTGGTTATTTAAAAGCTATTCAGTTGCCACTGGGATAAGGTAAACATCTGACTCAAAGAGTTATACAGCTTTATTTTGTTCTTGTAGTCACATCCCAAAGCACCTAAGAGACTACTTCATCCTAAAGAATTAAGTTAGCAAAAAAAAATATAAAGAAAGGGGATGGGAGAGTGGATCTTTTACTTTGTCTTACATGTAACCTTAAGTATGTGAGGTTATACATACTTAAGAGCAATTTTGGAGATGAAATTTAGATAATACCACATTCTAAGAACATTGATACATGCATAAGCATTAGAAGTTAACCACAAAAAGACGCATTTTCTGGCCAAAGGAGTAGACAAACTCAGGTTCATGAGCTTAATTGAAGTGCAACTCCAAAAGTGACTTAGACCAACCAACACTTCCTGATTCACAAAGAGACGCAAACAGAAAAAAGAACAGCCACAGATGCCCAACCCCTCCTCACCCTCACATCAAGTGAAAAAGCAGCTAGTGTGTCTCTCCTGCACCCTTTTCCACACCGCAGGGCAGAAGTGGCTTTAATACTGATAAGTCAAGCTTCAACAGCTGCTGTGCCAGCATCTCAGCTTGTAGTACTTGAGAGAGAAGCAGGAGGGAGAGCCGGAGGGAAAGGATAATCTCTGAAGCCACCTAATTTTCATTCATCTCACCGGAAAAAGAGCACTTACAGGAGTAATTTTAGTTTTCTGAACACCTTTCTACTTCTGCCTTCAAGCAGCTTTTTTTTTTCCCAAGCACAAAGCAGTATCTAACTCTTTCTGTTTAATTGTATGGCACCTACTGCACCTTTTGGCACCAACTTCTGTAATAAAAAATGTGAAGTTCTGAGGAGAAGCAACGCCCTAGAGCAGCAAAGCTGTACAGAATACTCACCAACAAGTAGTTCACTGAGCCATCAAAGGGCTACAGATACTTGAAAAGTACAAGTAGCTCATGTTTCTACCCAAGTTTGCCCTGTAGTTATAAGCCTAATTCAACTTGTTAGTTAAACAGCGGAGACTCTGCTCTCTTATTTTTACACTAGGTTTCAAGAATTTTGTGAGATTTGATTAAGATACAGCTTCATCAACCAAAACTATAACCAATAACTACACCAAAATCAAGAAATTCCCAGGTCATCACACAGCACTTAATTGTTGCCATGTCTTCCCAGAGGATCCTTTTTTCCCCTTATACTCTTTCCATCTGTTCACATGAGTGAGTCATTCCCCCATCATGAAAAGAGTTCAATTTATACACATGAATCCAAATTTTTATCCAAACCCATCATGTCTTCTAAACAGAAGATTAGCAGTAGAAAGATGCAACTTCACCCATTTTGAAGCAGTGAAAGGGTTTTATTTTCTATCACATATTATTTCTCTGACTTTATCTGATACAACATCCTATCCCTACTCAGCAATCTCCATAATCATCTATATCTCAAACCATATTCCTGAAGTGGCCTGCAGCTACCACAATCACTCTGATTTTACTTGGTCTTACATCTTTGATGGCTGATACATTCAAGTGGTTCTTTGACACATCTGTGAGTTAACAATGGTCCTATTTCACCCTTCTAAAATCTGTCCCTGGGAGAGACTACATATATACTCTGGAGTCACTGCATATTTCTCAAAAAACCAACACAGTAACACAATTAACAAGAGTGTTGTTTTGTTGGGATTTTTTTTAAAGACAAAAGAAATGCTAGTTTTTCTGAATGAACTGTTTTACTGAAAGAGAATCAATAGTTACAGAGAGTTTACTATGTTAGGGACCAAAAATATGTATTCATATGATTTATTCATATACTATTCATACAGCATATATTGAATGCAATCATTTAGAAAACACATCTTAATATTTATAAGGATATATATAATATAATATATATATATAAGGATATATATGCTAAAATTCCTACAACTGCTGCACCTTGTTCAATGCAAGACAATTTGTCTGCTGCAAGGCTGAATTCTGTGGCCACACTACAGATCACTCTTTAGAGACTGCAAATGAAATGTGGAATGCAATGAATGGAGTTTCTAATTATGTATTCCTCCAAATTTGGGACATTTTATTTTTACAAATTATTTTGAAAATAAGAAAAAAATCCTGCCATTCAAGAAGAAATTCTTGTAAAATCAAAGTAAATCATGCATCATATTTCAGTGGATTGAGACACAGTGACCAGGTTGACAAATTATTCTAAGATGCAGACAAACAATGCTCTCTGACTTCAAGGGGAACTGTAGGTTTAAAACACCCTAAAATCAAACCTGTTGTGTCTCAAGTAAAGATGTAATCCAGATTATTTGGGGCATTTAGCCTCTGAAAGTAACTGGTCATATTCCAGTAAATAGTCATTAAGTCTTGGCTCATGTACATGCCACAATTTCAAATGTCATAGAATCATGGAATGGCTTGGGTTGGAAGGAACTTCTGTCCAACCATCTTGTCCAACCCACCTCCCATGGGCAGGGACACCTGGATGGGGCTTTGATCATCTTGAAATCAGGTTGATCAAAGCCACATGCAGACTGCTCTCAATACAGATGGAACCATTGCATACCAAAAATATAGAAAAATAATACCTTTATACAAATTGTACCACATTGGGCAACATGTTGCATTATCACTAGATACGAACAGCCCAGGTCCCAAAAAGTTTACAAACTTTAAAGTCAGGTGAAGCAACAGATCTGGAACAGAGGTGCATAGAGGTGTACAGCAGACATACCATCCCCTCCTTTACACTACATGGAAAATCCTCTGTAATTTGATAACTGCTCTCTTCTTTTACCTTCTGCAAAAGTTTTCTTGCCAGATATCCATCCCATATAATGCAGTCCAGACAAGTCTGCTGGGCAGTGGAATTCCAATGAGGAATGCAGACTCAATTTTCTTGGTTAGTTCATTTAAATACATGGCTTTTAAAATATAAATTTTAGCCAGAGAACAATTTATTTGCCTAAAAGGTACTTGCAAAGGATACTTAATACATGGTTAGGAGACTTTTTATAGCTATACGGTATTCAAATAAATATATAAATATGTAATATTTATAATTGTATGTTATAATAAATTATAGACAATATACTTAAAATATATAAATATAAATATATAATATTTATTATTGTTTATAATTAATTACCATTTATTTAATTAATTTGACCTCTTTGCAAAACCAAGGTAAGATTAATGAGTAAAGAAGCAGATTTTATTCTTAAATTCTCTTCAAAATTAAAAAACTAGGGATTAGATCAAGAGCAAGAATCAGTCATAACACAGGGAAGATAATACACCAGTTCATTTCAGCATTGGACAAAAAGAAAAAAATAATGAATAGATTACACACAGTAGGGTCAAAATGAAAGGGGAAAAGCTCTCCACCTCAGTACTAACCAACAACTTAATTTGCCTGTCTTATAGAGTATATGCATCAGTAAATATCAATATTACAATTCAGACACATAAAAATCAAGATTTTCCAGATATTGTATATTTAGGTTTTTTCTCAGTTGCAAGCAGAGTTCCAATTTTATGCATGTGTTGTGTAAAAGTCTATCATTCAGGGCCTGATCCTTAGATTCTTATAGGTGGGATCTGTTCCACAGAGTTGTGGGCAAAGCAAGGTATAAGGGGTCTCATATGTGTAAAAGACACAAAAGTCTTAAACACATTATTTCACACACTTTTCCACTAACACAAAAGTACAAGAACACAGAAGTAATGTGCTCCATTGTAACTGTAGTATATTGATATATTATCTGGTTGTGCTGTCCCAGGTGTTCCATGTATTCTGAAATCTAATAGTTAATTTTCCATTGGTGACATATTGGTGACAAGAAGTGAGAAAGAGAGAGAATAAAGAGTTCTGAGGCAAGGTAGTGTTTGCCCTTTTGTAAGAATTAAATGTGGGATTACAGAAGCACAAAAACTGAAGCAGAGAATGCAACATTAGCTAGCATAAATATTCATACTAGTCAATCCTAACTTCCTCGTTTCCATAAAAAGGACTATAATTACCAATTTGTGAACAACTTTTACGACTTCTACAGAATGCAAGTAATGTCTTGGAAAACTGAGACATGCTTTTAAATAGATATTAAAGTAACCATATTCATCCCACAGTCTAAATTCAAGAAAGACAACAAAATATTAAAACATGATTCATTTAACAGGTTTTAATGAACAACTGTAAAAACATCCTTTAGATAATCTAATGTATAGACTAAATTAATCATTGGAGAAAAGCCTTCTTTGTAATAGTATTAAATAATATATCAAGTCTAGGTATTTTTCCTCATTTAATGATTTAGGATATTTTATTGGATTATTTGCCTTGAGGAAAAAAAAATCCAATTTATTCTGTGAATAAAATCAGAAGAGATTACAAATGCTCAAGCAATAATTTTACAGTTTTTAAAGTAATTATATGTTTACCCTGATAAATTGCATTCAGTTTTGGTAGTTACTTTACTATTCTGAAAGATGTCTCTTTTTTGAAAAACTGAGAGCCCCTAAGGAAACAATATTTGTTTTCATATGCCCATCTGGTGAGTTGAATATTGACTTTTGCAAAGCAGTTACTTTCAGTCATCTAGCCTTATAGCCAGTTCTATTGTTCTGTTTATTATCAGGAGCGTCAAACTAAATAATGAAGAGGGTTTGTGTGCACAAAAGCAAATGTTGGCTACGTGAGAGCATTAAATAAAACACCATTTAGTCAGAGACACACAAATTCTCATAACCTATTATAAGCTTTTTCACCTGGCCTCCAAAAAACATTTAAAACAAACCAGAAAGGGGTCTCCAAAACTTGCTGAAGAGTGTTTTTTTACTTACCCATACATAAAAATAAAGGGCTTTCTTTGGCACAAAACCAGTCCATTTGACAGCATCATCCCTATGTAGCGCTCTCTGCTCTGGAATAAAGCAAAAACTCAAGCATGGAGCACGTTGCCAGAGGGTATTTCAGGATAATATCACAGCATTCAACTTGCATTTATCTGCAGAACTTTAGGGTCATTACTTAACTTTAACAAGCACATAAAAGCCGTCAGGAGTCTTTGTTCATAGAGAGGAAAGTCACAGGTTTTTTATTTAAAAGGGAAGAAGCTTCAGAGAATTCCCATGTTCACCACGCCCCTACATAAATAATCCTGTACTTAGGAGCAATGTTACAGTCACAAGTCTTTCCAACTTACTAAGCTGCTGTCCTTTGATATCATTTTGGAAGAAAGTTGATTCATCTCCTGGTTTAATTAAAAAATCATAATATCTTCAACGTTCATGTACAATGTTACACCCAGTGTATCAGCAAAATTATGGAATGCTGTTTATCTCATTAAGTGTCTTTATACATGACACGGCTACAATAAGTATATTATCTCCAGAGATTATATTTTTCATCAAAAATTTTTTTGAAAAGGAAATCATTACCACTTTACACTAACAAGAAATATTGTTTAAATTAAATCTTAACAGAAAGTTGCAATTTTCTTCACAAAAATGTTTTAATAGGTGTTGTCCAAACTAGCATTCCACTGAGCCTATGTTTTCTTCTATCTTGCTAACTTGCATATTTCCACCCCTGAAAGAACTGGTCTAAACCTTCTGATTTAAAAGGTGAATTTTATACACAGTACATAACAAAATGTAAATTAATGAATATAGGGCAAGCCACAATTTTAAAAAAGTCACTAGCTGGACTATAACTTATACTGAAAATATCTGAGATAATTTCTAAAAGATACCTGCCTAATAACTCTTACTATTGCTATTAAACTAGATTCTCTACTTGCTATTTTTTCAAATCTATTTTTAATTCAGTATGACTTAACCATACCTCACAACAAAAGTACCAAGTCCCATGAAAGTTAATTTTGTGTTTGAATTAGAGCTGCTTTTTAAATACTCCAATAATTTATGAAGAGACAGAAATCTTCCCATGTCTAGCTACCCATCAGTCGTTTGTATAACCTTGTTTAATGATTCTTCTTGAGATTTCATCTCTCTTCACACATTTTTTTGTGACTCCCTGCCCCCACCAGAGTCCATATTTGTAGCTGACAGAGGTGTCATATTGCTCCTCTAAGACATTCATAATAATCTTACACCAACCTTCATGGCCCTTGCTGAAATTTTTCCCACTTACTGAGATGTCTTTCCACGAGAAAAACTTAGTCATGAATGAGTATTAGATTCTTTCCTCCAATCTCAATAATCAAGCTGATCCCTCAATTACTCTAAGTTAATATCAATGGCTTTTTTTTGCAACAGATACTTGCTTGAAAATACTTTTCTGTTTCCCAATAGCTTGCAATGTCATTAGAAACACCACTGAGAAGACAGTTTCAGTACCATTTTCAATTTAGAGTAAACATTGAAAGTAATCACAATCCCTCTGACGGGGAGGAGAGGGTTGAAATTATATTTTCTTCATAGAATTGTTCCTGAAGGCATTTATTACTTCTGTATTCAACTTACACACTGAATTCAGCTCTAGTGAATGTATCCAGATAGTATACAATGATTTATCGATGACAGAAGACATTGCTGAAAATGCTATATAGAAAGCCCTGAGCAGATAAATGTAGCTGGTGAAGCTTAAAAGAAATGTCTCCTTGTTGAAAAGGCACAGCAGATGGACAGGTATTCTGGGCACAACACCCAACATTTTGTAGATCTATTTTTCCAGCCTATTCTAAAAGTAAACTGACATGCATACACAGTAAAAAAATATTTTGAAATATGAATTTTAATTTATGAAAATGTTAAAGAAATATGCTTTGTGAGTTCTTTAGTTTTTTAGTTAATGGGGTCACTAGCACATTAATAGCCATTAGGCAAGAAAAAAATCTGCATATTCATCACTGTTCTGCTCTCATTATTAGGTTATAATTCTTTTAATATAGCAAAAGATGGTTTACCATCTATGAGATGGCTTCCTAATATAAATTCTCCATAGAAGTTTTTGCTATAGTCCTCAAAAAGATCTTCACAGATCTTCACAGCAGTAGCTGTGCGAAAAATATAAGTAAAACTGAATAAATTTCTATCTTGAATTGCAGTCTTGCAGCCCAGGCTCATGAGCTTTTGAAACCAGCACACTGCAAAAGTGTCCTGCCTCTGTCACTCATCCCCACTTCTATTTCTTGCACACCCATTTTTGTGACTTGATACTGAATCGACATAGGTGAAAACGAAATTTTTTTCTTTTTCATATACAGCTGAATTCAAGAGGGTGAGGAAAGAGGCAAAAAATTAAGTCCAGAGTGGAATGCTGTGCACCATATTTACCCGGATTTAACAGAAAATATTTAACAGAAAATATATTCTCCCAAACATAATCACTACTTACTTTGAATTATTTGAAAACAAGAAAACTTAAAGGATAATAATCTAAAGATAAGTGTATTAATGACTTGCAGATCCGCAAAAATGTTCAAATCAAACAGCAGCTGATACCCCTCAGTTTCTGGACCATGCTCCTTCTCACTATGTATCTAAGTTAATAGGCCAATTAAAGAAGCCATTGCTTCACTCTGATGAGTTTTTAACACCAGAAAAGTTGCCCGTTTATCGTATTGCATCCAGTGGTATCCTATTACACTGTTAATGTTCTTAACTGATACAAAATCTATATAAAATATATATGAGTTTTATAAATTTAACTTTTTAAAGCACATTTTAGCACTCAGCAAATTAATTATCCAAATCTATATGATTTTTATGTGATTCTTACAGGAAAGAGAGGAACAAGTTACTAACTGTTCTGTATATGTCAATACCAAAAGCTGTTATTTTAATTCATTAGCACATTTTGCCTACTTGTTAATTAAACCATAAATAAAACTGCTATTTTGACTTAATATGTTCACCTCTTAAGTGGTGAAAATTTGCCTTCATAAAATTTTCTTTCCATCTAGAGGAATATTACTTCATTCTTTATCACATTAGAGGCAGAAAGGCCTTGCCCAGGATTAGCTGGCAATGATATCAACTGTTTCACATTGATTTGCAGAGATGTGTGCCTGAGAATAATGCCAAATATTTTCTTAGTTGGCTTAACACAGAACTGTGAAATACCTGCTTGAAGGAGCGTGAGAATACCATGTAGGCTTTTGTGGTGTTTCAGTAAATGTAAGGTTCAAAATGAAGTATAAAAGGCAATTTATCCTCTCTTCAATACAATTGCGGCAAAAATTATCAGGGGAATGACAAATCTAAGCTCCAATATATGGTACTTATTACCAAGGAAACCAGACCATCTCACCTACAATGGGCTACTTGTCTTTACATAACAGTAAGGATAACAAAACAATCCTAATCTGTTTCCTGTTATTAATTCTCAGAAATTCATTCATTCGTACAATTTAAAATTGCTGCTGTGTTGTTAACTTTTCTTCCTTCCTTATTTCTGTCCAGTCAATGAACTCATATATCCAAGTTAAAAGGGAGGATTATTTCATATCAAGGCTTTCAGCAGAAGAGAATGGACATACTGTCTCCATCTTTCTAGAACCATCTCCAGGTTACCCAAAACGTGCAGTAGAAACACAGAGAGTCACAAAGAGCCCAGCAGAAAATCTGAGGTGTTTTTTGCAAATACTGAGCCCATTATCTCCACTCATCATTTACAGGGATCACTCATTTTCCTCTGGAGGTATATTTCTGGTATATATACTTGGAAAAACTTGGGCTCGTGAAGACATAACACTCCCCATGAGAAACACCCTCCATATACAATACTGTTATAAATGTTGGAGGGTTCATATGGTCTTGAAATCCGGAACACATCTTAAGTCTTTTACCAAATTCATCAAAATATTCTTTAATTATATCAAGCTGATCTAACAGACATCTGGACATGAGGACTTGCCACTGGTCTTACAAATACCAGTAGAAAAAAATAGACAGAGCCAACTTCAAAAAGTAAAGCACTTTTATTTTATTAAACTGCACAATGGAAGACAAGTAACGGTTTGAGCCAGAGTTACTGGAGACATCAGTCAGTTTAACCATTAAGGCAGTCAAGACTATATCCTGCTTAATTAGACTTTACAATAAAATATACACCAGCTCGCTCTTCCCCTCCCCCTGTGTTGGGATGGAGAAGAGAATCGGAGACACGAAAAGGTAAAGATCCCAGGCTAAGATAAGTTTACTGGAAACAGCAATGAAATAAGAAGTACAGTGACAACAATACTAAAATTGAAGTGTATGTATTCAAAGAGACAGGTAAACAATTCACATGCATGTGCCCTCGATGTGGAACCTGGTGCCAGCCAACTGCACACTCTGGCAAACCAGAAAAAAGATGTGAACCCCCTGCACATGGTGTAAGGGGGTATAAAATGGCCCCGGGGTCCGGGCCTTGCCCCTCCCTGCCGCTGCAAAAGTTAACCCAATCCTGGCCAGAAACAGGACAAGGTCAAAACCCCTCTTTTTTTACCCCTGAGATCATGTGAAGAGTCCCTGTTCAGCCAGGCCAGTCTTCTTCTCCCATGGCACTTTTGGCACATGGGCACAGCTGGTTCCTGTGTCTGTAGGATTTCCTTCTTAATGTCCGGCCTTTCTGGACCCCTTTTCTATCAAGGAATGTTTCTCAGGGGACTGTCTGGACAAGTGCCCTGAACAGGACAAAGTCCACACTCCTCAAATCCAAGGTAGACCCCCTTCCTTACTTCATCAAGAATTAAAATTCTATCATTTCACTATAATTTCTTATATGAATGTAATTTGAATCCAAATCACTTTAAAATCTTTAACTTTCTACTGCATAATTTTGTTTTCAAGATTCAGCTTAGCAATGCAACCAGCAGATCAGTATTAAACAAGAGTTTCAAACGGCAAGAAATTCAACAGCCTATTTCCCTTAAATAATAAAGAACTTCCAAACTGAGTGCTAAAAGTCCAGAAATTGGAAAACAATAAAATATTAAGGGGCAGAAGTCTAGTTCAAAAGTCCATTACTCAGAAAGATGAGCGTAACTCTATAAAACTACACATAAAAACATTATGGTTTTTGTTAACAACTCTCAGAGTAATGCTGTTTTATTTAGATGACTGTTAAAACCACTACCACAAAGCAGCCATTTCCAATCAATGGCTTAGTTTACTTCTGTATTAAATGAGTCAGAAGTTAATACTGTTGATATGTGGAGCTTCCTTTTCTGAGAGAAAGTTATGAGCAAAATTTCTTGGCTCATATTATGAACATTTTTATCATTATTGAATATTTACGTAAAGAAAAGGAAAGACCTTGTGCAGGATGGGAAGGTTTAGAAGCCTGCATGTATATTTGAGAATGGGGAAAATTATGCATGAGGGCCTTAAAAAACCAGCAGGTATGCAGCAGTACTATAGGAAAAATATTTCCTCCTAAAGTTTGAGAGCTGTTAGTACAATAATTTTGGTAGCACCAAATTAATCTGCACAGTATTATACTTTTAATAGAGGTCTGGGTTTTACACTCACAAGATACACAAAGGCAGCAAGACAAGAGTAACACAAGCCCCAATGCTCCTGCACTGCTCTTACCCTCTCAGAGCCTCACTGCTGGTGGTCATTGATGGCCTCCTGTTTTGCAGAGTAGATACTTACCATGGTAAATTGTGTAGTCTGAGCTCAGACCATTCTCAGGCCCCCAAGCTCCTCTGGAGTGAAGCCAGGCACCCTTTATGAATCATATTCATCTGTACAGAGCTTGGACTCTAAAAAAAATTACTCTTAAATACTTCAAATTTCCATTCCAACAAAAAAAAATGTTATACTGAAAGCATTTTAGCTGGTTTCTTCCTCTCAGTAACATATTTTCTAAAGCAAAAGAAGAAAAGAAGAGCAATGAATTTTGTTTTTTTCATATAAGGGATGCAGAACCTTATATTCTGCCTCAGAGATTGGCCAGAAACATGTGTCTATGGAAGGGGCTTGTATGAATGAAAATTCATCAGTGTATTTTCTCAAACTGAGACCAGTGAGTCTACCAGCAACTGAATACAGGTGTCCAAAGAATACAGAAGTGAAAAATTATACTGAACACAGGTATGCACCTACAACAATTTGGTGGGGGTGGGGGGGGGGGAATCAAGCAGAGGTTGTTTGGGGTGTTGAGCTTATCCCTAAGATGACATATGCATACAGCACAGCAATACACTTTTCTGCCAAGTGTCTCATCCATGCCTTAATCCTTGCCATAACCTCAGCCAAGAAAGTCTATCTCCTCACCACGTGCCCTCACCTACAACGAACTATCACACAAAAGCCAAGTAAAGATTGCAGCATCACCTGCTGCCTTTTAGGACCTGTTATTTAGGGGACTGGAAACCAGAAAGGAAGAAGGAGAGAAGTCCGAAGGAGAGCCAAGTGTTAGTCAAAGAGGTTGCTGGACTTTTGGTTGCTTTGTCAATAACAGAAGAGAGGTTAGGTATAGGAATTTCACAGCTTGGTGATGTTTTCTGTAAAGGATCTTCTCCTTTAGATCGTTTTCCGTATACCACCACTTCATTTATTTGTTCACTTCCAGTCCTTATATTGGAAGAATACAATTAAAAAAAAATAAATAAAAGGCAAATTATTAGCCTTTTCAATAAGAATATAGCTAGAAGATGTAAGTTAATGGAAAATTATCAACGCTGAAGTGTAAAGCATTAGCACCTGATTGCAACCTAAATAGATGAAATTAAGCAAAGAGTTAGCAAAATAATTCATTTAACAATTCAGAGCTGAACCTCATACCACTGCAATGATTGTAATTAATCCCACAGTGGTGGAATAATAAATTTAATAATAACTACTTTAACATTGACGGAAGGAAGCTTGACATATGCAGCAAGTCAAGAGTCAATATCAGCTATGATCCTGAACAGAACTGCAATCTACCTTCAAGTATTTGTCTAGGGCAAGAGAAATCACAGAGCCTTAACAGAACTTCAGTAATTTTCAATGATTTGATTTATCCCAGCTGTGTGTTCCAGGTCTATGGGATCTACTCTGCTAGGATTGTACTCATCTAGCTGGTCACTCCTGTGAGGAAATCCTCTGGGTTCCAAGGCTGTCAAAGTGAATTTTGGCAGTACTAAATCAGTGATGGGAACAGAAAGCTTAATTACTCAGATGGCTGAGGTACTGGAACACTGGAAATCAAATTGTTGCTGGTTTTGTGCTTGGCCTTCTAATGGCTTACTAAATATGGCCAGGGTGCACATGGATTTTCGTATTCATGGGGTAGCAACAGAGATCTCTGCAAGCACTGATGGATCTGCCAGGACCCTCCTGTGCATTGACACCACAAGCCAGAGAAGCTGACAGCTGGACCACAGCTGAGCTTCAAGTTTGAAGCCATTTTCTTTCTCCAGGAGAGCAGATGGAGCATGTTGTGGGTTCAGCTGAGGCCCCTTCTTCACTCAGAGACAGCCAAACCAGATAATAGTGTTGTGGAGAAATTATATGGAGATTTATACCGAATTTAAAAGCGAGGATTACAATTCAAAGTATATATTATTGATGAAACATCACACATGAGGCGATTTGGCCACCACTGGAAGTGACAAACAGTTGAATGGACTATCTAAAGCCAGTCTGTGCTAGCAGAGACTGAAAGTAATGATGTTATTTGTGGAGAAACTTGGAGGAATTAAGAAATGGTGGAAAATGGAAAAGTGGTCTCTTTTTACCCAGTACTTGAGTTCTATGAATTGCTGATAAGCAATGGAAGAGAGAAGAGCTCAGTCATGCTAATTATCAATGTGAAAGGCAAGGGTTAAACAAGAATTGGCATTTTGCTGGTGGGCATCTTGTCCAAAGGAAAAGGGAGTGAGTGTACTAAAACACTAAATGTATGAAGTGAAAATCTAATGTTCTATAATTTAAGAAAAAAATTTGGAAATATCTTTTATGACCTTTATAGGGTGGGTTCTAAAATTGGACCTTTGCTCATTTGCAGATCAATTAAACTCAAAGTTAATGAACTAGTTCATTGGTCAGAAACATAGCATGTCTAAAAAAAAGCAGAACACTGATGAACTAGTCCAGATAACTTATAGTCTGAATAATAACCTTGATTTAAATTGAAAACACATTTTTAAATTATTTTGTTCCTCTTATATATTTTTATAACCAGGCAACAGAATAAAAGCTAGATAACAAACACAGAGGCATCATATATTAAAAGTGATCACAGTTTAAAAGTTCTGGAAAACAAAAATGTTTGCCTAACTATTATCTAGTCAGTAAAAGTAATACAGGTAATTCCACATTATAATGACATGAGTTCCAGCTGAAACTACGTATTTTATCCACAGGAACAGCATTCTTCTCAAAGAAGGAATTAATAGGTTTTACGAAGAATAGAAAAAAAGTTAAGAAGGAAGGCCAAGCAATGCATGGCTCTGCTGTAAATTCTGGAGAGAATTTACATCAGTAGCATGAATTAACACTAATATTCTGTGATTTTAATTCTCAGAAGGACCAGAAGTCTTCCAGCAGAGCCTTTTAATCAGTATTCAGACATTCTTCCTTCTCCTCACACAGGGTCATACATTTAAATTTGATTTGTATTTATTGTACATCCAGTGTCATATTAATGTGCAGAAAAACTGCAATGTGGTAAACTGAATTTGACAGAGTTGAACTTAGTGTAAAGATACTTTCATCACTAAGGATACATTCTCCCTCTTTCCACTTCAAAAGCATGCCATTAAGACCTTGGGTTTTATATGAGTACTCATTTCTACAAGGAAATCAGGACAGACCATAATGACTATTACCAGCTAAACTGCATTTCTGTGCCAGAAAACTCAAAGGTTGTAGAAATCTCTAACGACACATGCAGGCTGATGATGCTCTGTATAAGCACCAATCTGAAGTCAGAGTAAGTTGCGTCTTTTAATATTGTACCTGCTACTTTTTCTCAGCAATCCCACACTCATGTCCCAGTAAATATTCTACTGAACCCCAGGACACTTCAACCTGTGTTTACAGGCTAGATTTGGACAGCAATCAGCTATTGCAAGACATGACAGATTTTCAGCATTCTGAGGTTTAGAGAGTGTAATTCTGATTCATTTCTTTTAGGAGGGAGAGCGCAATTTGAAGCAAAACTAAAAGCATGTGGAAATAAACATTCTGACAGAAATGGCTGGATTCCAGATGGCCCAGCATTAGGATAAGCCTCATATTCATTATGTACATGAATTATCTGCTACACAAAATAATTCATGTTTTGTAGATGACAGATGTTATTTTTTGATTGTTTTTGTTATTTTTCTGGACAATAATTTCTACATTACAAAAAATCCTCACAAAATACACTTGCAGTGCACCTTTATCTAGGTCACATAAGTTTCTTACTGCACATACTCTCTTCTCAACTCTGAGTTTTAAAACCGAAGGTATTATTTAGTGTGAGACAATGGTTGAGGTCCTTGTAATAAAAAACAATTTGAGATACTCTTTTACATGTATTTTGGCAGTTTCCCTCAGTTGTCAGAAATATCTACTTTGCCTAGATATTGCAGCTCAGAAGGCTGCCTAAAAACAAAGCATTTAATGGGGAATAGATGTTGATTTTAATGAAAGAATAACAGAACACATAAATCTAGTCAAATCACCCCTGCTGTAGACAAACTTATTTCAAGATGTATAGACTTGTTCATGAAGGAAATTCTGACAAAAATATTCTTCCATGCCATTTTCAAAGATGCATTTCAGAACAAAAACATTACTTGATTAAGTGAATGAACCCTTAGTGGAATTTAGAAAATTTTACAAGAGACAAGCTGCAGCAAAAGAACACCTGCATAATTATGTCTTTTATGCAAACATACAAAATTAATGAGGCCACAGTCCCACCGCACACATGATTCCCCTAAAATCTCATTTTAACTAGTACTCACACACCATCCATTTGAATTGGACCACTGATATCCTGGCCAAAAACCTCATTTCACCATATAATTTTATAACTTGAAAGAAAATTAGGCCTACTAAGAGACAATCTTAACACCAGAGATTTTATAAGAGAACAAAGCATGGCAGCAACACTGTGAAATGAGTAGAAATTAATTACCTCTAAAGAGAGCCAGAGAGGACACTGAAACCCAAGTTTTCTGAGCACTCTTACCTTTGGACTTACCCACTGAACTGTGTAAAAACCATTGTAAGTACTAGGTTTTCCAACATTAAAGCGATACACTACAAGAGAAAACCTTATAAAACTCCAATGACACGGCATTAGTAAGACCCTATGTATCCCTGCAATTTTAGATATATCAATTCTTCCTTATAATGCCTTATTTAGGTTGAATCATCAAATAAAAATTATGCCACTGACAAACACAAATTGTCACAAGGGGTTATATTGAGTGGGGATTTTATTTTGGAGGGAATTTTTTCCTTGAGCTGGTATCGCTGTTATAAGTAAATATAACTTAAGCGAGACTGACAGAATTTTCACTTTTTAAGTGAGAGGTAAAATACAACTAAGTCTAAGTCTAGGGAATTAAAAGGGATTCTTATGATATAAACTGTGAGTGACAGGTTCTCTTTTAAAAAGTTATCAAATCTGTGCACCTATTGATGCATTTCTCATTCAGACAAAGGAACTCTCTTCACTGGTGAGCCCCTAAGTGGAGTACTTGTCTCTGGAGTCCTCAGCACAGACCTGTTGTAGACGGCCTAGAGGACAACCACAAAAATAATCTGAGGGGTGAAACACCTCTCCCTTGAGGAAAGGGTGAGAAAGTTGAGATTAGCTAGCCTTCTCATCAGGAGATGAGAAGGTTCCAGGGAGACCTTATTGTGGCCTTTCATACTTATAAAGAGCTCCTAAGAAGGATCGGGAAAAAGCTTTTAGTAGGACCTATTGTGACAGGACAAGGGGTAATAATTTTAAACTGAAGGAGGGCAAATGCAGACTATATATAAGGAAGTAGGCTTTTTCACAATGAGGATAGTGAAATATTGGCACAGGTTGCCCAGAGAGGTGGTGGATGCCCCATCCCGGGAATTATTCAAGGCCGGGTTGGACAGGGCTCTGAGCAACCTGATCAGGTTGAAGATGTCCCTGCTCATTGCAGAGGGTTGGACTAGAGGACATCTAAAGGTCCCTTCCAACTCAAACCATTCTATGATTCAAAGATTTGGAGCTGCCATGAGCCAACAGAAAAAAATAAAAAACAAAGGGTAGTTGTGAAGAGAAAATAGATACAGGTAAGTATCCTGTATGTGCCTTCCAGTCTCCAGCCTTCTGAAATGTTATACATCAACATGTCTCCTTAATTCCTTTTATTAAGAAAAAAAACATTTCAGAATTACAATCAGACTAAGGCTTCATGTATATGTACTCTAATTTAAGTCATGTCAGTTTGATTTATGTTTTCAAGTCTCCTTGATGTCAGCTTGATTTATGTTTTTCATACTTAGCTGATGTTTTGAGCATTCATTTAATGTAATGGCTCTGAAAGCTGGAAAAGAATCCCACTTAAAAGCTGCATTTTATATCTTAAGCAGTTGTAAATCAGTAAGTGAGATAGCAGCTTGCAGTCTAGGTCAGAGTTGTACACTGGGCTCAATAAAAGGATGATTCAACACTCTACTAGCCTACCGATGAGGCCCAAAATATTTATACACATTTTTTCGGGAGATCCATCAGCATTGTATACAGGAATTGAGATGGCATTGCCATTTTTCATAGTTCATTATGCTGGTCATCAAAATAAGAAAGAAAATAATTTTTAGTAGTTCATATTGTCTACAGTTACTGCAATCTTAGGAGATATTAATGACATTCTCCTATCATACTGCCCCTTGTATGGATAAACAAAATTAGTATTTTTGTCATTTGCTTAAACCACTATATGAAGCAAGGAAAATTTCATAGAGTTCATGTCTTGCCAGAATGAGAATCCTCATTCCATATGCTCACATTATAGCCTTAAAAAAATGTTTTCTAATCCTGTAGGCATTCTCTGTGTTGCATGCAGGCACAAGTTTTGAGTAAGATGTCTTTTATGCTTCTTAAGCAGTTTTGTGCTCCAAAGAAAGAGAAAGGTTTTCAATCCTTCATATTAGGCTAGGGGAGAAAGTAGGATCCTGCCAATGACAATATTAATGAGCTTCAGATTTTCTTCCTCATTCAACATCTATGCTCCTTGTCTCTTTATTACAATCATTCTCACCAGTTTCATTTCACCACTTTCCAGAACTTTCAGAATATCTATTTATGCCGATTACAATGTGTCAGAAAAAAATTGTTCCTTCAAGGATTTACTTGCCTTTTTTTCAGTTATATGTTTGACATCATAAATATCGTGCAATATTTTCATGGGGTTCTTCTGTTTGTTTTAGAGTTCACCAAATAAAGACAAGAAGAAGGAGGTAAAATATTTAAGTTCTTTCCTGGTTTCCTGGATTAATAATCTACTTCATCATTAATATCTCCCTTACCCACAATCATTTGTTTTACTTCAAATTCAAGAGAAACTTCTGCAGATGTTTTCTTGAATAAAAGTGTGTTGTGATGTGCTGGGACTATTGACACCCACTTTGCAACTTTCTTCCCCAACAGGGAGAAACTGGAGCTTAGTTTTTGTTTTGTGTTTCATCTGCTGGGCTTCTTCTGTCTCCTCTACTTGTGCACGCTGGAAGCTAATTCCATTCTTTTCTTTTCCTGGACTGCATATTACCAAAATCTGGTTGTGAAACAGACAGTCAAAAAATGAGGTCTGTTTAAGATTTGATGTTGCTGTTCCTACAAACAGGCATAAATCCTTACCATATAATAATATATAATAATATATATATAATAATAATATATAATCTGCTCACCTCCTCGTTATAGTGTTTTCCTATTTATTTAAAAAGAGGAAGACAACCTTTCACATTCATCGTGAGCATGTGCCAAGAGTACAACAGAGGAAATAACATGCTTCACTGACTCAACATTGGCTGATGAACTAAAAAAACCCGAAGAGCATCTCCAAGCTAGAATTAAGGTTTGTAGTTATCATGGCATATGTTACTTCTTTTTTTCAGTTTGGTAAGAAATTTTGAGTTTACAGAATTAAATGGAAGAGAGAACACTTTATTGTAATACACACCCCAAGGAAAACAAATATGTCATCATTGTTATGAATTTTACAAAACCAAGCTCTTTCTGATATCACAGCAGGTCACTTGATACTGAAGGAAGGTAAATGACATAGGATTCTGAGACTGTTGTCAAACAAGCAGGACAAGGCATTACAGGTGCCTGATTACACTGCTTACAATTTAAGAACAGTAGATTTTAAAATTGTAGAAAGATCTATTGAGGACTTAGGGTTAGTTTGTTTTTGTAAATGTGCCTTCAATCACAATTTACTATATTTTATCATATAACACCTCAGAGGAAAGCTGAAGAACTTAGAATTTAAATCCCACTTACTGGGCATTTACCCTTGACATCTAGATTTAAATGTAGTGAAGAAAGTTTATAAAGAAAGCAGACAAGAATCAGCACAGCACAGAGCAAGCATGAACTAAGGGAGATAAAGGAGAGGATAACAGAATTATCAGTCTGGTGTTTGTCTCCAAAAATCTCATTTTTAAAGGTACCGAGCATTTTCTACAGCAATTAAAAGCAATGGAAATTTTAATATTCAACACTTACAGAGTTTAAATGGCTCAGCTGTCTCATAAATCATTGGATGGTTTTGTTTCCCATTTTAAGATGTCTTTAAAGTGTATTCAACAACAATCAGTATTCTAAAAAGAGCAAGAAAGCAAAAATAGGTTTTCAAACCTGTGCACTCAGTCACAGTTCTCTCTATTGCCAGCAATGCCTTGGAGTAGTCTCAGAGTCCAGTGTTTGGACAACACTCCAGTGCTGACTGGACATGGAGCAGCACATGAATTGTGCAATGAAAGGCACAATACTTGTGTCTAAGGGCAGTATGGTAGTTTCCATGACAGTCCAGAACAAATTACATTAACATAAAATGTATAAATCACAATGTGAAAACAGCCTGAAGGTAACTGTGTATTTCTCTGCTGATGCTGAAGGACAGTAACAGGAAGCAGTTATTCTACTTGCAGATCCTCTGAGCTGTAGTCTTGCTTTCTTATCTCTTGTTTCTGAAATGTAACTATGCTATAAACCATAATTTAGATTTAGAATTGTGGTTTTGAGGGTAACACAGCCAAAATTTAATCTAAAACATCTGATTTTCTTCTGAGGTATACCAGCTTCTTAACCAAGAACACTTAATGGAGCACTAAAAGTTTAATTTAGAGCAGTTGCTCCACATTGTCCATCCAAGTTTTTATTTCACCATCCTAAACCTGAATGTTCAAATAACTTAATCCTTTAAAGAACGGTTCCTCTTAATTGTATTTTTTTCCTTAATGGATTTTACTAGGCTTTAGAGTACAATGGTTACATATATCTAAGTCTTTGTTTTGAAAATTTTATTTCATAATGCAAGCAGAGAAAGTATGCTAATCAGATGTTTGGCATTCTCTAAAGCAGTATGTGCAACATTCTTTAGTCTTACATTTAAAAAAATATCCATGCTGGTCTTATTACATTGTTTATTCTCTTCTAAACTTTTCCATGCCCTTCAACAGTTTTCTTCTGTTTCTCTATTCCCCATCCACCCCGTTTTCCCCACAGTCCCAGACACCATTAAGGATTCACTCTTTTTTATTTCTTTCCTCACATCTCCTGAGCTATGGATATTATTCTTCATGTAGAGCAAAACTTTCTTGATCTCCTGCTACATGCACGGAAGATCTCATAGAGGCCTTTCTTCCATAGGCAGCAACCCCTCTGCATGCAAATATGTGCAAATTTGTTTTCTCTCTTGCTTGTGCATCAGTCCAAAGTAGCTCCCTCCCTGACACTGGTGTGGGCAGAACTCTAAACAATTTTTCTTTGTATTTTTCAAAGTGGTAAGAACAGAATTTTTGGTTTTTACCCATAATATTTCCTGAAAATGGTGACAATACTTTTACATCCATATTTAGTACTGAGTTTGTGGGTTTTAAAGCAAGAGTGAAGTAGCTGACAACTTTTACATTATTTATTGTTGCTGTTTTCTATTTCTAGGGAATTCAATAATTATAAATATTTATATACATGAAAACAGCAAGCAGAAGGAGCAAGTTGGTTTAGCTGAAAGTTTCAAAAATGGTCCAGATTTCCCAGAGCACTGGGGATGGATTACCACAAAAACTTTAGTTCCCACAGATAGGTGCCTCAGTCCTCCTGAATGACCAGAATGTTTCACAGGCAAGAAATATTTTTCAGAACATTTATTCCCAATCTGCATTCAAAAAACCTGCCTGCTGCTATAAATTTAATTTGAGGACATAAGAGGCTATCAACAGCTCACAAAATCAGACCCCTGGTGGAAAAAAAAATTGACCTAACCCTGTTAATTAAATTACTAAAATATTCAAAATGCAGTTTAATTTCTTTTTTTTCTAATTCTAGTTATTTCTACTTTTTTGGAATAAATGTTAATAAATAATAATCAGCTAATAGATTAGATAGATTGAAAGAAATAAATAGAATTAGAAAAATTCTAAATGGAAATTTCTGACAGAAACACACTCATGCAAAAAGGTAGCAACAATTATTATTTTTTGGTGTTTTTCAAGAAAGCAATGATCTGTGAATTCCATCCTTTTCACTACATAGATATCTTTTTGGACATAGTTTATTACACAGTTTGTAGACTAAAAACAACCAAACATTTTGAGGAGATTTGCTTTAAAGTTCCGTAGACATTTTAAGGAGCAGACAAAGATCAGTTGGGAATACATTATAGCCACATACAAACTAAGGAGGAAACACACAAATAACAAGTCAGTAGTTTATGTAATAACAAAGTACAGTGCAAAAAGGCCTTAGAATGTGTCTCGTTCCTGGCCTATCAGCCTTAAACGGCTAGAAGAAAATCTGCTCCCCACACACAAAGAACATGCCTGTAGTCTTCAGCTGGAAAAAAAAATATTGCGACTAATAAATGATGGGACATTTTCTTTTTCAAAAGGCACACAGACAAACTGCAACTCTACCAACACAAAGCAAAGGAATTCTTTATAACTTGCAGCTCTTAGGAAAGTGTGGGTTTTTTCACAATTCTATATATTTGTCCTGACAAACAGAGAAATGTTCAGCCTAAAGCAACTGGGAGAAAGGAGAAAAAGAAAACACATAAAATTCAGTTTTCAGTACTTTCCTTAAGATCCACTGGTTAATCTGAGCTTCTGAAGTTCACTTGAAAGAACAGCAGTCCCTTGGAGAAGTACCTAATCTGTTCATGATAGATCTCAAAGAATGAATGTTTTTAACATCTTATTTCTTAAAACTTAATACCAACATCTCAAAGTCAAGCAAGTACATATAATTTTAGAAACTCAAGGACATTTCAAAGTAGATCTTCTAATTCTTCAGAGGAATAACTGAATATATTCCACCATAGGTTGAAGGGAAATTTCCAGTAAAGGACCAATAACGAAAATGAGAGATGAGTTGTCGATGCCAGACCTTTACGGCTTGCATGCGCTTTGCAAAACTGTCCCTTGTCCCTTGAGATATAAATGACCTCTGGGAAAAAAAAGCAAGGTGGTTCCAGCTTGCATGTGAAAACCCAGGAAGGGACCAGTGGGACCAGCTGTGGCAGCTGAAGCTGAGGGTGGCAGACCATCTGTGTCCTCACCAATGAGGCACAGACCCAGGACACCCCAGCGAGCAGAGTCCTACAGGACTTGAGGCTGGGAACAGGTAGGCAAGGGATGAGTGCTCAAGCTGAAATCCATCTGCTGAGCAAATTCAGCAGGGCTCCAGGGACAATCCTTGCAAACTTTTCCTCCCAGCCACAGAGGCACAGAAAATCACACCAGGTATGGTGTCAAATGGCTTAGCAATTTTCCTGAAAAGAAATTCTGGGAATAGGTGCACAAGAACTTTTTGGGTTAATGGGTACGTAAATGGAAAGACAGACAAAGTGAGAAATCAGGAGAAGAAATATTTGACTTTTGATTTTTAAACCAGTCTTAATTTATTTTCTATTGTTGTTCAGACTAATTAATCTTTTCTGTTTCTACAGATTTCCTCAGATAGAGAAATGAGTGCTACATGAAAGAGAGCCTACGCAATGCATTAGCTGAAGGGGAAGCTTTGATCATGGAGTGAAAGTTAACTTCACAGGTCAGGAGACCCAAATCTATAGCAGCTCAAGAGATGCATTTTTTAAGACACTACTTCCACTTTTCAGGTTATAACAGAACACATGTTCAACAGTAAAAATCAAGTTATTACAGGTATATGTGCAAAAGATCAGGATATATGTATTTTTCCCAAGCTGGCACTGGTCCAGCAGGGGATAACACCAACTCATTCTAACAAAGCTCAGTCACTCACAGAAGTTCACATACCAAATACTGTCTGTATGATTTCTGCATAGCCTACTCCAGTATGACTGATGAGATAAGTAGAAATAATCCTTCCTGAAGCAAATATTACGAGACGGCAAAACATAAATGTAATGTCTTCTATTTAAGAGATTTTATTACCTAGTACTTGCATTAACATGTCCTCTAGAGTAGGGCATAAAAGTGAAAGGTAACTACACAGAAATTTTAGAAGCAGGATACCTTGAAAGAAGATGTCTGATTTCATTAAAATGTCTGGATTGTACAAGCAGAGTCAACATGACAGAGTGGATAGCCATAGTAATTCCCCAAGATCTGGGGAATTAATCATATATCTGAGCTAAAAAATTGAAACACCAAACTGAAAGTAGGTTTGTTTAATGGTTGAATTCGAAGCATTGCAATCAAATGCAAAACGTATCAACCCCAAGTACTGACAGTATTAGTTTCTAGAGTACTATTTAAAGCTACCTATTGGAGAAATCTTTTAAAATTACCTAGCAGTCCTACTTTTGAAATAACCTACCATCATCTTTCCTTCTTTGCTAATGCTTTGTTCATTTCTGATTTGCAATGATCACGAGCCGTAAATTAATCAATTTCCATGTCTTTATTTATTTCTGCAAGTCTCCCTGTAAAAGTAGAAGCAATAATTGTAAATCATGACCATAGCAATGGCATTATTTAACGGGATGGATAGGTAGCCAGCAAATTCCAATAAAAGAAAAATGAAAAAGGAATAAAAACCATTAAAATTATTGCAAGAGGAAACTCCATTCCACATAATGTTCATTCTTCCTGTACAAGTCTGTAATGTTTTCTCTTCATTTCCAGCTTGAACAGGAAAGGAGTCCTTCAGCCAGTAGAGGAGTTAACTATGGTCAACCTAGGCACGTTGCTCACTCCAGATATATATATTTATAGCTCCTTGCTTACAATAAACTCAATACTCACGCAGTAACTGACTCAGAATTACCGTTCACAGCAATCGACAGGAAAGAAGTATACTTCTCACTGCTCACCCCAGAGGCAAGGCACTGGTTCAAAGCTCATCGTACCTCTTCCTCTAAAGTACAACCTCAGACAAGGCATCTCTTCCAAACTAGGCATTGTTAAAGTCTCTCATCAAAGGAGACATAAGGGAGGTAAGAGTTCAATGGGATAATAACAATTAAAGCGTCTAATATTTTCCCAAGACATTTTATATTATGTAATCTTGTCCTCAGGTATGCTTCCACACCTGTTTCCTGGTCTAGTTTTGTTGGGGTTTTTAGCATTCAGATAAGGAAATTTGGAACTTAGTTTTCTAGCTGTTTTTTTTACAGACTAGGAACTGCAGCTGACCTATTGAAGCAAAAGGATTTGGCTTATTCCTTCTAAGGTGAATGGGAAATGCTTAAATGTAAAGAATCCATTTTCAAGACATTTCAGTGAAGGATAAAAACTGACATAGCATGTGGATTGAAGGATTCATATAATCTATGCCTCTAGGTTTTGAAATTCTGACAATTTTTACTCCCCAAAGTGTTTATTCTTTTTCTGTGAACATGAGGAACTATTCCACTGAAATCAATCAAATTAATTACAACTACTGCCAGAATAGAATAGAATAGAATAGAATAGAATAGAATAGAATAGAATAGAATAGAATAGAATAGAATAGAATAGAATAGTTCATTTGGAAAGAATTTGCAACAGTCATGTAGTCCAGCTACCTGGCCATTTCTGGGCTGACCAAAAGTTAAAACACATTATTGAGGGCATTGTCCAAATGCATGTTAAACACTGCCAGGCTTGGGCCATCAACCATCTCTCTAGGAAGTGTGTTACAATTTTCAACCATCTTCTTGGTAAAGAAATGCTTCCTGATGTCCAAGTCTAAACTTCCCCTGGAGCAGCCTTGAAATAGTTCCACATATTATATCACTAGATACCAGGGAGAAGACACCAGTGAAACATCAACAAGTGACCTCACTAAGATGAAAAACAGCTCCCATTTTAAACAATAATTAAAATTTAAGTAACAATCCTGCTTTACTATGCAAGGAAACTACTAAAAACATACAAATAATGTCTTCACAACAATTTAAAATATATTTTCCCCATTCAAAAAAAAAAAATTACTTTCTTGATTAAATTAGCTGTGCAATCAGTACCGTTTTTTAAATTGGACAGCTGTATCTGATGACTTGTGCTCTGTCAATACCAATTCTTTATTGTGCAATTAATCTAAGTTGGCTTATCCACCACATTAGTAAGGACCTTGATTTCTAACGTATAGTTTCATTTCTGTGAATTTAGATCTTTCCATGACTGAAAGACTGCAGAGGCATAGCAAAAAAATCTCACATTTCTGCCCCAGAAGAACATTGAAATCTGCAGTTACCATGGGATTTTGAAATCTGAGTTTAAAAATATTAATATGTTTGAGGAAAAAAAAAACCCTAAAATAAAAGATAACGGTACCATTTGTGACCCAGGTGTCTATGCTCTGGTACACCACCAGAACAAGATGTACTTCTTTAGGCACCAGAAAAAGTGCTCTGGCCTGTAGTTTGTCATACCTGGAAGTTTTACAGAAACTTCTACATTTCACTACATCCACTATAACAGTTTTACATCTTTACTTTTATATTTCGCTATATCCAATTAAGAAGAGTGTATTCAGATTTGTATTTTGCCTTTTTAGGCCATCTTCTATAGGCTTAAGTACAGAATACAGACTGATTATCAAGTTCAATGAGGGCATTTATTTCTCAGTTTGCAAGATTGTTTTGGGGGGGGCAGGCAGGGTTTGACTGCTGCTGCTACTGGATTAAATAAAATAGCAATCCATCAATATGCTTTTAGAAAAAGGTAACTGGATATATGGTTGATGCTTAAATCGGACAACAAATGGTATTCTTAAGGTGCTAAATTATTTTAAAATGAACCAAAGTTTTTTGACACTTAGGTTTTATATTCATTTCCAGAATCACAGAAAACAGTACCAAACTGAGATATTGCCAGGAATAGTCAAATCACTTAACTGTATTAATGGGAAACAGCATTCTAAGTGGAGAGAGAAACAAGTGGACAACCTGCTCTGAACTCACTTTCTCCAGAGCTCTTTGTCTTTAATTTCACTTTGTATCACACTCTAAGGCAAAACTAGTGAACAGGTGAAAGCAAAAATTGTTTAAAAAAGCTTTAAAGTCTTAAACCACCCAACATTCTCAACTTAGTTCCATGCTATGAATCAGATTCAGGCCTAAAAACTACACATAATAATAAACTTTTACTAGATCGGACTCTGATATTTTGGATACATTATTTTTATATTAGCTTATACATATACTCAGATGAACACAGATACTGCCTACAGCATAAATAAGGAAAAATAGCTACTTACACTGATTTCTATTTATTTTGAACTTTCAGGTTTGAATGCATGTATCTTATTTCATGTTTAGAAAATTTTCATATTTAGCATCTTTAGAGATGTTAAATGCAAAGTATTTGCAAAAAAATGCAGGTCCATATATTTAGAAATCCTTGATATACGGATGCTTCCACTGACTTTCAAAAACCAATATTCCAAAGACATCCAGTATCTAATATGGTCCTTTTATCTGCAGGAATTAAGAAATCTCTATTATCTATTATCAGAACAAACTCTGACAGAAGACAAGAACAGAAAAGTAGTGTCTGGGACTATCATACACAGCTGGAAGGATTATTACAAGCCACATGTTGATTATTACAAGACCTGGGATATGACCAGTTTAGTCACTATCATGTGCTGATATGTCCCATGTCTTCACAATTGAAGGATCTTTTCATCAGCTACAAAATGGTGTTTTTCTGTGACACCGTGGGCCATTAATCATCTTTAAGTAGATAAGAAAGTGCTCCAGGATTTAAAAGAAACATTTTTAGTATTTACTGTAGCTATTAGAAATCACCAAACAGCTACATAGGTGAATGGGAATGAATGGGAATGAAAATTTCATGAGAGACATCAGAAATAGATACTGATAAAAATTTGTGCATAAGAATGGTTTTTTCACAGTCCGTAGAAAGGATTCTTCCTTATTCCCCCTGTTTAGAATGTTTTTTCTTGAAAAATGAATGCCGGTAGTTTGTGTTAGTACACCATCTTGTGGATAACTCGCCTAATTGGGAGTGCTACTGGAACAGCCAGCAGCGTGTCCAAGTGCTGGAAGTAACAGGATTCCTTCTTATTCACCCAATGCTTACATTCACAGCAACTCTCTCTTTTATGTACACCATGACTCCTTTCCAAATCTGCTTGTGAAGAGCTAAATCATTGAATGTGAAAGAAGATGTACCTATATGAAGAAATATTAGTTATTGTTAAATACTTTTCTAAAGATACACTTAAAATTGTGTTTGGAAGAAATCATAGGTATTACGCTCTTTGGTATACTATGGAATATATACAATAACCCCAGAAATTGCAAACTAATTCTCTAATCCACTAAAAATAGACTCTCATGGTCCTTTATGGTCACCATTGGCCCCTTGGACCGCTCTTGTGCTCATTGGAAAATAAATGCTAGCTTTGAAAGCACCTTTTGTTCTTCAGTATCAAAGATGCTATTGTCTTTCTTCAAAACCCAGACATTAAATAGAAATGTCTCCCATGATCTGTGGTGCTTCCATAGCATTACTTGTAAAAACTTCTATCTTATTCCAGACCACTGGTGGGGATGGGGGGGAGGGGGGGGCGTGGAATACAGGCTAAGCAGAAGGTGTGGGAAAGTTTCAGGATTTTCATATTCTTTATTTTTATACATCTATGATCAATGATCCCATTCTCTGCCATTTTAAGTTACAGGCATTAGAAAGTGACTTAATTTGATTTGATTTGATTTTAATTCCTCCAGGCTGGTTTCCCTGGCAGGGACCATCCAGAAATATTGCAGAGAATATGATATATCCTAAATCACATGTGCCAAAATGGACGTCTCTAGCTACTTCAATCCTGTATTAGTGCATCAAGATACAGGAATTTTCATTCTATATGACAAAATTTCACAATTGAATTTTCATAAAATGAAGCATTGGAACAGACTGCCTTGAGAGACTGTACAGTCAACATAAAGTTAGAATAGTGCAAAATCAATTTGAAATTATGTAAAGGTTACTATCAGCAATATATCTGTCTGGAACAACCACAAGGTCCAGAACACTGCAGAGTATAGCTTATTGAACTTAATTTCTCTGTAAGCTGCCTTTTTTGCCCTCTCTTCACTCTGCAGGGAACCACAAAGAACTTGAAAAAGTATTTCAAGGTCCCAGTTCTGCAATTACCAGCCATGAGCTATATACACACCCTACTTGCACGGATCAGTGTAGCCTGTCTGTTATTGTTCTGAAAGCAATTCACACAAAATACTAGAAATGACAAAGGAAATAAGATCATCTGTTCCTTGTACCACCCATTAAAATCTGGGTAGAGAAAAAACCTTCTAAACAAATATTCTTGCAAAATGCTCCTCCAACAGCCCTATAGTTTATGTATTTTAGAGAGTAGTTCTCTTGGAATCCTTCCCTTGCATTCTCTGCTGCTACTTCTGGCTAAAATGAAGATCGATCAAAACTGTAAACCAGAAGGGATAAAAAAATGTTAAACAAAGAAGAATCAATACTTACAACTTCCCTGTCCATAGCTTTGTGTTGCTTGCTGCATTTCATCCTCTACAAATACAGACAAATCAACTGATATTTATTATGTAATAACTGGATATTTGGTGATCCAAGAGAATTGAATCTAGTGTGCTTTGCTGCATACTGTAATATTATTAAAAAAATATTTAGTAGGATTTTTTTCTTTCTTTCCCTTACAGGTTTATTATTTAAGCCTGGATTATTTTTTAGAAGCCATTTTGTTTGATATGGTGTTTTTATGAGGCTAGATCTGATCTTTAATGACTATGCTTAAAACACCAACAGAGATATAACACTGGGTTATTTTATCTGTTGATGATGTCGAACTGGGAAAAGAATCAATCAGTACAATCAGTTGGATTGTTTTGGAACCCAGCACAAACAAGTAAATAGACGTATTATTAAGTGTCTGAATGCATAATAATTAGACATCTTTCAAACAGAGATTAGAACCTGAGTGCACTGAAATAAAAGCTATTCTGAAGTAAATAGTGGTTCTATAATGTTATTTAGTCCAGTTTAAATTGCCAGCATTAGAGAGAAAAGGCAGAAAACACAGAAAAACAACTAGGACAAATTAAATTGAATATATCTCCTTTATGATAAATTTTCATTCTGTGCTCTGCTGCATACTTACTCAACAGACCTTAAAGTAAAAAGAGTGCCGCTTCACAAAGTTACCTCATAACTTGCTGGCATTTTAACTTACCTCATTTCACATTTTGAAGAAATTAAGCCTAGGAAGGAGTGTAAAAAAAAATCATTTTTGGAAAAACAGCAAAACACTTATAGCTGGTTCAGTTGGTTGGCCAAACTGAAACACAGACAAAACATTCAGATCAGCATGTGATGATTATTTTTTCCAGAAAAAACAAATAGCCAAAATTTTATTTGATAAAGCTAATTCTATTTTCGTTCCAGAATAAAATATTTTGTTTCATTTTTCCTCTGTAATGAAAGAAGGAAGTGTAACCTCTGATTAGCTTGTTATTGTATCCCCCTTTTCAGTTTCCAAAACTAGGCCTCAAAATAAGAGTTACAGTGCTTCACTTAAAAAATTTCCAAAGGACATTCCAAAAATGACAATCATGCCTCTGTTTTGACTTTTCTGTAAGTAGTTTAATCCTCTTACTCTATGAACACTCATAGGTGGGCTTGTAGCATTTTCTGGTTTTGATTTTCCCAAGTGTTCCATTGCAAAGTCATCATAATCCCATTGTTGACAACTTTGTGATTTCTGGACATTTTTTGTTTGTGCTGGCTCTTTCTGGGGCTGTCAAAGACTGTCCCAAATAGTCCTTCTTTGGAGAAGAAGGGATCATTTTGCACATTCTCAGTGAAGACGTGGCAGAGTTTGACTGCTTATCTGTTTCCTGATTCTGTCTCCTAACGATGCATGGACTGTGAATGACTTCATGCGTCGAGCAGCTGGGCATGACTGCATCTCAACAATGAAAGAAGACAGGGTCAGATGAGAAGAGTTCACAAGCTGGATGGCAGCTGACATAAGAAAGTGCGCTGACCCGTGCCATTGTCCAGGGTCTGAAGGGAAAACAGGATTCTTACTCATCACTGTTCCTCTGATATCAGGATACATTTGTGGAAGCACTGGCAAAATACACTGAAGGTGTCTTTACAGCTGCTCCACATTCAAATAGTGAAGTAGAGTGGAGACCAGTTAATTTTGTTAACTCAAGGGGTGGAGACAATTCTCTTTCTTCTACCAAATAACGCTGATGTCAATGTAACAATGTGCCACAGAATTTTTTTCTCTTTCTTCAATAATAAATTAGCAGTAACAAATCAAGAGTTCAAGAACAAAGTATTTATCTGCAAAAGTTGTTTGACCTTATTATGACTTCACACTGACAATTAATGTTTTCATTGGTAGTGCTTTTAGAATTAATCATGCTATGGAGTGAAGATGACATAAAAACTAGGCTTTCTTGGTTTCATTTTCACAGAAACTTAGAAGACTTTTAATGAACTGGCTAAGTAGGAAATTATTAAGACAGTCAATACATTCCTGGAGGATCAGAGATGTCTCTTTCAATTTTTTATGTATTGTACAAATCATCTCAAAAAAAGGTATCAGATATGATCTTTCTTTTGGTGTGTGAATTACTTGTTCTGATTTTAAGAATGGATAAACAGGTCACAACTGCAACTGAAAATTGTAGGAACTTCCTTAAAAAAGTCTAAATCATGTCTAGTCATTTCAAATGGGGCACTGGGAATAACCATGCAATTTCTGACCTTCATGTGTGATGATGAGAAAACTGTATATCATGTGCTTCTGAAGTGGGAATAAAGACTCAGATTCCTGAGGTCTTGGATCATATAATTAATGTTTGTGAACCAGATATTACAGTAAAAAGCAATACAGAAAAGCCTCAGGAAATGAATTATTATTCTTTCTGATGTCTGTTGAAAAACAAAGATAAAATGTAATATTAAACATCTGCTTTTTATGTGAGCATCATCTGTCCTGTGTTTTGAGTGAACCAGAAATTCTGAAAGAGAACAGTGTGGCAACGGTAGAATTAAGTCTCTCTCAAGACAAATGAACAGTAGGAGAGGGTATCCACTGTGCTTTAACTTTGTCATTTCCTACCTTCTGACATTGTGACTGCAAATTGAATGTTTTAATATGCTGAAGAAGGGAAAAAGTTATTAGACAAAGTAGTGATAAGACAATGCAGTTATAAGACAATGCAGTGACATCTCAAGAATAATTCATCCCAATGAGCAAGAAATCAGGCAAAGGGGACAAGAGTTCACCTGTGTGGGTGAACAATGAACTTCTGTCAATACCCAAGCACAGTAGGTGGAAGCAGACAAGCCACTTGGAATAAATATTGAGATGCTGTCAGATTGTGGAGAAATGAGGAAAGCCAAGGTCCATCTGGGATTAAATTTGGCCAAGGATATCAAGGACAGCAAGAAGACCGTCTTCAAATACATCAATAACAAAAGGAAAACTAAGGAAAATGTGGGCCCATTACTAAATGTAGCAGCAGCCCTGGTGACAGAGGATGCAGAGAAGGCAGAGGTAGTGAATGGCTTCTTTGCATAGGTTGCCACAGACAAGGACAGCCCTCAGGAATCTCCCAGGAGACCAAGGAGGAATGGCAGATACACCAAAATGCTGTGAAGCCATTCAGAAAGATCTTGACAGGCTAGACAGCTGGGTATTTAGTAGTGGGCCCATATCCTAGACGTAGCAAGACAGCATGGATACTGTATATGCTGCAGTACCCATGTGCCTGAAAAATCTTATATAAAAAAGTTAGGATATGTATTTATACAGTCAGGAACAGAGATAAGTTTTTCTTCCTTATGTGAATCTATCCAGACTAATTATAATCTAGAAAATGCAGTAGGAAATCCTTTTAAAAAACCACCAAATAGATTTCATCAACTCACTGATTGCAGTTACAATACTTGCTTCCAGAACGCTTTTTAAACTACACAGTTAATAGATATTAAAAAATAACTTCCAGTTCAGGAAAACAATGAATAATGTATGACATTACCCTTTAAAGGTGAGAATTTCTGTGTCTTTAGAGAAAATCTAAGTAATTCCAAACTTTTTATAGAAGATCCTATATAATCCATTTTTAAAAACTGTTTCAGAACAGTGTAGCCTCAAAAAATTCTTTTCTCCTCGGCTTCCCAAAATATAGCAGATTGAGTCTTAGATATTTCCTTCTGGTCTCTATCTATCTAACAGCTACAGCTGCGGTTTCCATGAGGAAAGCATGAGAGTTAATAATTTATTACATAATTCTCTTTACTTTACTGGAAATTTTCTTGCAAAATGAAAGAATAGGCTTTCAACAGCCTCCTTCAGTAAGGGCTCTGCCAGCCTCCAATTGTCATCAACAACCGCCTGAGAGCCCCAGCCTTTGTCCTACCATACACACAGGAGTGAACCTGGCACTGCCAATTCATTCACTTATCCTAAAACTGTGCCTCCCTACCTTCTTGTACCTCATTTATTGTCTGAAGAAAAGGGGAAAGTGGTAATGAATAGAATCCCCACTTTCCTTCATGCACCACAACACTGTAGTGTCCTTTTCTAGTGCCCTCCTCTTAAGCCTCTTTTAAATGCATATCACTGGGTTTAAGTGTCATGGAAAGACACAGATGAGGTCCTCCCAACCAGATTGATCAACAGAGAAGACTTAACCTTTGTATCAGGGTATCACTGAAATGATAGAAGTATTTTTTAATTGCCTTGGGAATAAAAAGAATGTTTGGGGAATCAGGTTCTTATACATGTCAATAACATGACGATAGTCACTGTCCCCAATTTCTGACAAGAAGCTAATGGTGAGGAGAGCTCTATGGCACCCAGCACAGCTTCGATGCATGGGAAGGACAGATGTTTGTCATTTAAGAGAGAGAATACCAATGCAGGAGGGAAGTTAAAGAGAGCTCAACAGGCTTTAGTTAAATTGCCTTTACGGGGGCATGATACAGCTTTGCAAACATTTGATTATTTTTAACTTCCGCACAGCTACAGTAAAGAAAGCATAGTGTTGGAAAATGCATAATCTGCCCACCTGAAAAACACTGAGCAAAAGCCCTTAGAAGGGAGGATTGGGATATGGTCTTAAGAGATTTAGCCTAACAGTATCCTGGACACCAAACATTATTTATCATTTAGATGATCACTTGCTTTGCTAAAGCTTAAAAATCAGGGGAAGTATTTTGACCAAAAACACTCAGATCTTGTCAGTGTGCCATTTTGATCCAGATGAAAATCTGCTATGGTCAAGGAGATGTGTTTACTAGCTGGAGAGTGGACAGAACTGATGGAAGTATGCTTTGCCACACATTCAAATGATCTGTTATGGAAAAAATAGTCTATAACAACATCTATTTCTTAGTACTCTGTTTTTCTTTGTTACCACAAGGTTTCTCATTATCACTGGCATTATTCCATTTTACCTTGTGCAACTAGGTATAAGCACTAAAATATTGTCACTAGGACTTTTAAAATACTAATAGGTCTGTTCATCACTGGGAGCTTGCACCTTGGATGGATTAACTGATCAAACATAATGAGCTGAGCAGCTCACAAAGGTGAGCACATCAAAAGCTAAAAGCAGAAAGTAATTGAGAAATATAAGAGGTTCTTGTACGAAGCAGATATCTTGAGCTTGGAGAAGAGATCAGTGTTGTGCGAGAAAAGTTAGCGAAGTCTCTTGCGTGTGGATATGGAAAAGTATGTGCATATAGGCACAATACAATGTGGGCCTCTGATATTTCCTTAGTCATCTGCCCACACATATATATCCTAAATGATTCACTATAAAGTGATTCACTGTATCCTAGTGGATTCCATTTACAGATATATGCAGTATAAGTACTACACAAATTTTTTCTGGAATCCTCATGATTTTTCAATATCAAATAAGAGTACTTCAAAACAATAGCACCAGAACTCAAACCAGTACTTTTTCAGGATCTTAAAAACTATACCCTGAAAACATTTCTGAAGTATTTTATTGTTCAGTCTGGTTCTGGTTTACTGCAGTGATTAATATTTCAGCAAGTGATTCATGTTTAATATTTTTTGTATCCCACACGTCTTCCATATAACCAGAAGGCTTCAAATAAAATTATTTTACATTATACCAAAATGAAATTATCTCAGAAACAAAAAGAAATGCTTTGCATCTGTAGAAGCAAACTTGCTCCTCTGTAATGTACTGATTTAGAGAACTTGATCTGCATAATGACTTTCTGGCTATTTTTTTATTCCTTTACAGGGTATTCATCAATGCTCTGAGCAAAAGAAAATATCAGAATGCAGGGAGTTGCATAATCCATGCAAGTACACACCAGTTTATCCATTATGATTGGTTAAATAATCTTTTAGGTATGTGTTTGAAATCAGCACACTAAGAATGCTCTCCAGAAGACAGAAAACGTTTGTATATCAGTTTTCTCTGTTGAACAAGAGAGTTTTCTTGTTTCTGACTTTTCATGTGTTTCACTGGGTTTCAACATGAAAATTTTGTAGACTTCATGTAACTAAAGACCAAAACTGATAAATAAAACCTTTGTAAGCCAGGAGTAACATGAAACAAGAAACATGATTACTTTAAAAAACCACTCAGTTAACAGCAGCAATATGGGCCCTTCTAACTGGTCAAATACCTCTCTTCCTTCACTGGCAATCTTCAAAACACTGATTAGCCACTGAAGTGGTTGAAAAAATTTTGCACAAGCTTTTGTGTAGAAAACTTACAGAAAACTTCCTGAAAACTTACAGATCTGCCAATTTGGTAATTCTACTTCTTAGAAGGTACATGTATGTTTAAATGATGCGGAGAAGAAACAAATGCTGCCTGTCACAATTAAAAACCTCTTATTTTTTTTTGCTTTATGCATAACCCCTCTTTTATTGATAGAAACACATATCCAAAAGTGGAATGAAGGAACAAAATTAGGTGAGCAGGAAAATTATTACAGTTACTTACAAAAAAAAAAAAAAATGAACACTACTGTGTAGTTTAACAAAGATGACCAATGATGAAGAAACGGAAAAAAAAAATCACCATGAATTTTTTGTACCTATTGTAGACATCACAGGAAATGTAGCTATGCTGGTACAAGACCTTAGTACAGACAAAATGCAAAAGCCTCTACAGAGAACTAATTTAATGTTGCAGAAAAAGCAACAATTGCAACTTACAGTGTGAACTCCAAGTTAAAATGCCTTTGTAAAGAATTTATTCAGAAAAATAAAAATAATAAGTGGGAAACACAATGTATCATATTTGGATGATGTATTGACAGGACGTAACAAAATTTTGATGCCAGCATGTCACATACATGTCAGGACTGACTAAAACAGGCAGCATGTAGTCAAAAAGAAACAGACTGTGATCTGATGGTCTAGAATAGCCTTGTCTGTGCACAGCCATCTACCTGGGCTTCACTGCAGGCTGCCTGCCTGGCCAGGTGTCAGCCCTGCCTCAGGGTAGTGACCCACCTTCTGACCTGTGCCCACAGGACCCCTCTCCTCTGCAACTGGACAGGGTTTGGATTTGTGAGTCCTCTGCTCCAGTGGTTGCTGTCACACCCAAATCCATCTCCTCTGCTGGCTCCTGACATATATGTAGTATGACATTACATACTAAAGACTACGTACTAAAAGATTCCAGATTCTTCTTCAGGAATCACAGAAAACCACAAAGAGCATCAATATATGCTCTTCTTCTGCAGTGCAAAAAACATAATAAAATTTCTGAATCCAGATCTAAAAAAGACCTAGATGCCCAGAATGGCACCTAAGTACCAGAGTTAGGTACTGTAAATTAGGTACCAAAATTCCAAACTTCAGCTGCCTGATCTGTTAATTAAAACCCACAGACAGGGGAATGCTGATTAGAGAGAGACAAAATCCCCAGACAGAATACCTAGGAAAGCTGTGGGTTTAAATGAAGGTTGAATTTCAGTCCTGTGCAGTCCAGGATGACAGGGTTTTTTCCAAAGCAAATGCAGAGGCACCTTATAACTGGGCATTGGTGCAGGTGGTGATAATTACATGCTTTAAGGGAGCATGGCTACTACAGAATGAAGCTTATTATGGCTACTACTCAGGATGAAGCTTATTCAGCTCTTAGAGAAAGAGCTTCAGGAGAAAATTCAGGGCCAGAGAGGATGCTTTGCAAAAGCCATCCAATGGAGAAATTTGAGACTAATGTGGTGTAGCGGGTTGAGTTTGGAAACCAGACAGAAACACCAATTTGTGTAGTGGTTTAAGGGTTAACTCGGGCAGTAGCCCCCTGGTGTCCCTTCTGTGAGATAAGCATTAGGAGGAAAAGCAAAGCAGGCACAAAAACTTAAAAGAATATACACAAGTTTATTAACAGAGTTAAAAGAGGGAAAGTCAGACTAAACCTTCAGAACCCCTCTCTCCCCCCACCTCTGCTCCCTTCTACCACCAACGTAAAAGAAAAACACAACCCTTGAGGATTCTAGTCAGTTCACCACCTATATAATAATTTCTGTTTTTCAGTTCACTTAGGGAGAGGAGTCTCTCTTGGTCAAAACCATGGAAACATCTCCACACGAAACAATCTCGTGCAGCTTCAGTGTCACAGCAAAGCAGCCGCCCAGAATGGTTTTCTGCTTGCATGTGAAAGTCCCTTCCCCCGACTACAGCTTTCCCCACAGCTGCTTCGAGGGTTTCTTTAGCTAAGGGGGTACTATTTTTAAGGATGAGCTGTTCAGAAACATAAGTTTTCTTCACTTATCAAAGTGCCTGAAAGGCGTAAGGACCCTCTCTGGGAGTATCCACATGGTCTAGGAACAGAGCACTCTTTTTTCCTCGTAGGATCTCTGCTCAAATTTCTCATCAAATCACAGCTACTTCAGCACGTACTTATTGTAGCACAGGTACTGCTGCTCACAGCAAGTTACAGCTACTTCAGCATTTGCTTGTTCTAGTACAAGCACTTTTGCTCACAGTTGCAGTTGAACGCTTCCCCCCCCCCCAATGCTCTCAAGAAATTACAATGGGTAGTCTAATATATCATAGTCCATCACCACGGTTTTTTCCCAACAGAATTTCAGCTTCTAGGATTAAAGCATCTCCTCAGTCTCCTGCCTCGAGGTCTCAGGTTTTTCTTCCTCACTGACTTGGGCATCTTTATAGTGTTTCCTTCACAAGCCTTCACTTTCCTCTCTCCATCTGATCGGGGAGATGATTAGTCTCTGCAGGCTTCATCTGGTCTGGAAAAAATCTTAACAGCACTAAAAGAGTTAATCTCCCCCAGGTCTTGCAGCTGGAGCTTGGAACTCGCTTATCTCTTGGCCACATGATCCTACCGGACGGCAGTCTCAGGGGAATTTCAGCTGCTCTGGGGGTGAGGTGAGGGCCATCCTGGCCTCTGGGGGGTGTCTGGCGAGTTGAAGTGACTGCAATCTCAGCCAGGCCAACCCCCGGCTGACCCGGGCCAGGCCCGGCCAGCAGAGCCCGGCCCGGCCCGGCCCCACCAGTTACCTGTTCGGCCACCGGAAGCAAGAGAGGGCTTCCCGGGCTCTGATCCTTCTTAAAATGTGGCTCACAGAGGCGTGTCAAGCTCTCTAAGTGGTTTAGAAAGTTGTCAATATTCAACCTGGCCAGTTGATTGGGTCTAGAGGAAGCTGGAAGCGCCTTTTTGCAAGGAGTCACTTCCTGGCCGATGCAGCCTTCTTCAACTACAATTCCCGGATATCCTAAACCACAACATGTGGTCTCTGTAACCTCACTGGCTGACTCTCATGGTGCATTTGCTTAGCAGGTTGAGAGGCTCCAGACCTCCCTGGATTTGCAGAGCAGGCACACAGAGCTGGGCCATTCCACTTGAGAGGCCACACACCAAAATATTCAGTGTGGAAATGCATGTTCTACCTGTTTAAGTGTTTCTACTCTTATTCCATTTCCTGCTATGCTTCTATTTAAATAAAAAATGATGGGGTTTTTGGGATTGGGGGGGACTTTATTTTTTTAATGGGGGTTGCTACTGATCTTTGTATCCTTTCACTGCCATGACTTGACCTAAATAAAAGTCCTGTTTATGTACAATCTAATTTATTACCTTAAAGAGATTTAAATTAGTGTTAAGGTCATATTACCTATAAGTAACAGATAGAGCACTTAACATCAGCAGTAGGGAACATCAGATTGCTAATGGCTATGTCAGACAGAAATGTGAAACCTAACCTGTAGGCATACAGGAAGACAAAGCATTGGGGTTCACATGTACATTCTTTCACTATGCTGAATCCTAAAAGAAAGTGACTTCCCCACCACCATGGTCACTTTTTCATAAGAAGTAGAGAAGTCTCCTCCCACTATGTTTAAAATATCTGTGGAGAAACAATGCTAGATAAAGTGAAATAAGGCCGCAAGCTATAATTTTCCATTAATGGAAAAGAGTTTGAAAAGTTCAAATTTAGTCACCTGGAAACATTTCTAAATATGTTTAAGTAACTGGAAGTGCTGCCAACACTGGATTAGCACTGTACCACACGCAATTCCTCATGCCATACACCAGAGAATATATGGAGTGATGGGAATAAATTAAAATTTAATCTTTCATTTTTGTCTGTCATTTTTCAGAACCCTCTAAGAGGCTGTTTATACAGAACTCAAACAGAAGCCTTTTAACTATGCTGAAGGGAAGCCAGATGCTATTTTCTAAAACCCTGAAAAGACAGAAAGTTTGTATCCTCTCAGTGGTCCTTAGTCTACTAGTCCCTAGCTGATTTCATGTTCAAATGAATATTAGTTTAGAGCTTTTTAATTTAAATTAATGAGACAAATAGTTACATTTTCTGGAAAACTTAAGGAAATGCTCTTATCAGTGTCCACTTGAAAAAACTAGAAGGAAATATAACCTTATTCTCTCACCCCAGACTAAATGTATTTTAATAGTAATAAGGCTTATTTGTGGTATGACTTTCTAATGTACATTGTATTAATGCAATAAAAATCTTCAACCTCACCAACATAAGAATGGGTTTCAGAGTTTTTTCATAGTGTTCCCCCACCAACCAGCTGACTGCTTCTGCAGACATGACTTAAAATTCCATCAGCTTATAATAGGTACATTTATGAAACAAAACACCCCTAATTTACTACAAAGAGTATGTTTTTGTGGTTCCTCTTACCAAAAAACTAAGACACTGGAAAGTCTTACTCTGGGACAGACATAAATTCAGTAATGTTAATGGAAGATTTGTTACCCTGTCTATCCCCCTTCCAGATCTTAGAAATGTGCAAAACAGCATTATACAGTGTTTCTCATCCATACAAAATAAAAGGATGAATAAGTCCCTGTTATAAACCAATATGAGTTGGCACCGGTACAGTGCTCCTGAAATAAAAGAATAAAAGGATACAGTGCTACCAATTTACATGCCTCATATGAATCTTTTTCCAGCACTTGAAATGTTTAAAATTAAGAGCAGAAAGTATGACAAATATAAGGAAGCTATGCTACAGAGACAGTGGGACTCATTTTATTCTCATTTATACATACATGAAGAACAAGTGCAAAATCAGTGGAATTATACTTGTATAAGAGTGGCACAGGAGAGGAGTTCAGCACATTGTAGAATGTACAGACTTAAGGTAATGCTCTTAGGTGTATCAATGCACCATAGCAGAGGAGCACACAAAGTTGTCTTTGACTGATCTAGCACCTAAGCTGGAGGAGGATGGAACATCCCTATTAACCCTGTGGATGCTGGGCCATCACAGGCAGAGCATGTACACAGGAGGGAAAAGAGGTTGCGGCACATGCATAACAAAAGCCTTTATTAGGACTTTTCATTTGATTTTAGGAAGATTATGTTTATTTTATTGAGAAAGCTCCTTTGTACACACTGATGCAGCCTAGCCACTTATGTGAATGGAACTGAGCCAATTCAGAGCTGAGGGCATGACCAAATTCCTTTCCATCTTCTATCATTGCACGTGTCAGAGGGAATTGTTACTGGGTAAACTGTCAGGACAGATGCCCTCTTGGTGTTGTCCCTACAAATGTGAGTAGAATACTTTATGATCAACCCTGTGCAACTACAGCAAACCTGCTAAGGATCAAGGGCATTCAAAGACAGCAGTGACATTTATGCAAAGTTTTGCATTTGATTAAAGAAGACAAACATTGAGCTCGATAGGCACGATTAGAAGCACTAGAGGCTAAATTGTTCTGTAAATTATTCTGTATGATTCTGTGGTTCAGAAACATGAATTAGCTGATGCTCGAGGCAGTGAATTTTTGAAGTTTAAATGTGAAGAGATCTGCCTATTCCTATTAACAAGGATTGAAGTATTTGTCAATACCTCTCTCGCACATTCCATACAGATCCATGCAATGATACCCAGCAGGACACGGGTACTAAGTATTTAACTGCAACTTCTTCTGAAATATTCCATAACACATGCCAAGATTTTTCATAATTCTGACATTTACTTCGAGTTAACTAAAAATACATGGTGATGAATAGGGCAGTGAACTTCAGATTTGAGATAAATCACTGTTCTGAATGTACCTTGTGGAGTTATGATTAGGACAAAACCCATCAAAATGTTGCAAATGTCATAGTGACAGAGCAATGGGGCACAACATGATCACACATCCCTTCTATCAGTATTAGTGTACTAGCAGTACTTCTTGCCACATAATAATTATCTGGGGTGAAGGAAGAAATTAAAGTATAAAGTAATGTTTTTTAAAAATCTACATGTAAATATGAACTTAAATTTTTAGTGAATGATGACATCCATATTCCTCCTTAAAATATTGTCAGTGCTAAGAAAAAATCAGATTTGCCTATTTTAAACGAAAGAGTACCATGATGGTATTCTGCGTTTAAGCCCACACTTTGCCCATTTGTTTTGTCTAAAATTATAAACTGAAGTTTTATAAATAATATTTGGCTTATCTTCCAAGGCTTTAGTTTTTTAAACCACTTCTGTATTGTAATATGAATTTCAACTCACTTAGTTTCATCTCACTTAATTCGTCTTAGTTCTCAGAAGGCCTGTTTTTCCTTGAATTTTCGGTCTAATTTCAAGTAAATCAGTTCAATCCAGTTCAAAATGAAACAGCAGTCACAGAAGCTACACAGAAACTAGTTGTATCTGTATGTTATACTATTGGGTTTGTGCTACAGTTATAGTGATCCTTCACAATATGGATAACCTACTTGTTCTTGAAAAAACGCTTACTGGTTAATCTGGAAAGTATATTTATAATGATTGAGCCATAATTTTGAAAAAGGTCAGAGAGTATTAGAATAGTACATTTTAAAGCAGAGAAATCATTCATTTCCATTTTACAAGATCAATTCTCCTAAAGCATAATCACAAAAATGTAATCCATTATCTCTTCTCTTGCTTCTTTTTAAATAATTAATCTCTTTGTTTTAAGAGTTCATAATATCAAGATATTAATCTTAAATGATTGTCTTCACTGTCTAGAAAAAATATAATTTTTAAGCTCTTAAGTGCAAATCTACAGAAAATTACCAAGCCCATTTTCTTTTCAGAATTGAGATGTGAGTGCAACTAATTTTTAATGTTTGCAGTTTTCAGATCAAATGTTTAGAAACTTCAATTCCCAAGGCTTTGCATATCAATATTTTTTTACATTGAAGTCAAAAGCAAAATTCCAGTTGAACTCAGGGAAGTTCTGGAATATCTCATGAGAAAATTTTAAAAATCACTCAAACCCTACAAATAACAATACAGAAACAACTGCATGCTTTTGTTAAGTACACTGAAATACATTAGTTTGCATGTCTTTCAAATAGTACTACACATTTATTTTAATAAACCATTCTGGAATCTCTTTATTAAAAATCTTCTCATAAATGAAGTTAATAAGGTTTTGAGATTTTTGAAAACTGCATTTTTCTTCTCTGTAACTTTTAAGCATTTCTTATATCTATCAAAACAGCACATGGACACAAAAACGTTTAATTATATACTCAGATAAACATTTGGCTTCACATTTTTATTATCCTAAATCAAAAACTGGGAAAATTATTTTAAGCTGGAGCATTGTACTAAGAAAGGCATCTTGATTATTAAAAGACTACCTTCTAGAGAGGGTAGAAAATGATAAATACTGATTATATTTCCTTCTTTCTCCAGATAATAATTGGCTTATCTTTTATTTTGCTGTAAGATATCTCACTGCTATTGTTCCTTGCTTAATCATTACTTGAAAATTTGATCTTTAGTTTCATTCCTGCATTTTAAAAATTCATTGAACATGAATAATAACAGCAGGAGGTTATTGATCATAGAAAAAGAAGAAAAAAAATTGTCGCAGACCAGATTATATACAGTTCTGTGTCTACAGCAGGAAGACTTATTTTGGCAGGATTCTGATTATAGTGAAATTAATGGGAAAAAATACAGCTACTTCAGAGGGATCAAGTCTTGGTATAAAGTGGCATCAAACCTTTACAGTGTTTTTCAGGTTACACAAGAGAAATTATTTTAAAATAATTCATACTTAATGAAAGACTGCTGACAATTCATTAAGGTATAAATGTTTTTTGAAGAAATTACAGATATTATCTGAAGTAATGTTACAGAAAAGTAATGTCCCTGCTAGCCATTTCCTATCCAAGAAATCATTATAACTGTGACATATTTACCATCAGCAAATGATTATTCATTTATTCTCCCATATGCATGAAATTACTTGAAGTTTCACTGTTACTCTCTTCCTCATTTGTACCACTCTCCTCTGCCACTCAGCATATGTTCAATAACATTATTCTTGAAGTTCTGACAATAGAAAACAATACCTTCAAGGTCTTCTCACATTGATTTTCATACTGCATATAGTTTGGAAATATGCTACTGTTATATTTGTCCCAGATAATTTGTAATACCTTGGTTTTCTCAAATGTATTTGTAATGATCTCAGAATAAATTTGTGTGGCAATCTACCAGTCACAGCCTTGTGAATTTATCATTACTCATTTGTGTAACACATGCCACAAATGACACCTTTAACAGCAGACATACAGGAGCTTAATATCCAGCTTTAGGTGTCATTTGGTGTATGGGAATAACTAATAGTTCACCACCAACAACAAATTTTACAAGTATTTACTATCTTCTTACCTAAGAGTAAGAAACCAAATATGGGGCAGAATGCCCAATAAAATGTACTCCCCACTGGTAGGATGTGGTTAAAACTGAGAATGCTTGAAAGGTACTCAATCCCACAGCAAAACTCAGATCACCAAATAGCTTTTATATTCGGAACTGAGTGTTTATTAACTCATTAATTCATTAATTTGAAAAGTGGTCCTTGATTCTATCACCTTTGTTGCCAACATTTGAGCTGTTTGAGATTATACTTGACCTAATTGATTCCTGCTTCTCTGAAATTGTCAGTATACAACTTGACAGTTTGATTGGAGACACAGTGATTTGTTGGGTAGAAATGCCATGCCACAGGGCTGCATAAGCCCCAGCGGGCACATTAGACACAGCTTGGCTCTTTCAAAGGATTGTACCTCCATGTAAAAAAAATATTTATGAGCCAGCCTATTGCACATTCCTACTTCTGGTTAGTCGCTCTAGTCAAACACTTCTCTCACTGCTTCTGCAACAAAAAGCAATGTGTTGAAAGGTGTACTCAACTTTCAATGACACAAAAAGCTAGAATAAATGTCATTAAATCAGTATTGGGCAGGACAAATGTTGGGGAGTAAGGATAGTAAAGTCTAACGTAAAGAAGATTCCAAGATTTTGAGCTAAAAAAAAGGGAAGACAACTACATTAAATGAAAAAGTAAATCTGCAGTTATAGTAGACCAGCAAACACTTTCACTTGTTGATAATAGAAAAGCTCTCCAGCTGGTCACTGAAATTAACCTGTCTGAAGCATGTTATTTAAAACCTCACCTGCAATTCTTACTCCAGAAAACCATCTTACTTTCTCACTTTCATACTGTTTATACACTGTTCTTCCAAAGAAGTTGGTACTTGAGATGACAAAGCAGAGATTCAGAACCAGGTATTGCACTGGAGAGGTAGCTCAGCCACAGGGCCTGACAGTGTCCAGATCCAGCAGACCCACCGAAGAAAATGTGGTCAGCTGCAAATTGTGAGTCTGACCTGAACTTCTAACTCAAGATAACATTTTACATCCATTTTCATTGCTAAAACCTGCTCAACCATTATACGTGCTTTTTCTGGGTCTACTTCTACTCCTTACTATCAATTCACTTTTGGTTCTGAATGTGATCTTATTTTGACAATATTTTTAACGGCACAACTTCACTAGCTTCAGGGAAACCAAACTTGATTTACAAATGGTGGAGTGACATTAGAGTTAAACCAATGATTTTGACATTATCGTTGTCTTTGTAAGCTTGATTTTTCAAAAAGCAGATTTTCCCCCCCTATTTGCTGTCGCTGTGGCAACAACATCCAGTGACTTGCTGTGACAGCATGGGCAGGAGTGGGAATTGTGATGAAGATGAAGCCATAAAAATACTCTTTTTGCAGCAAATAAAATCTGAAGCAGAATCATATTACTATTTTCTCTCTATAAATCTATCTTTTCCACACTATCTTTCCACCAGATTTTTTAAAATCCCTGTTGGCTATTTCTATCCTTGTGATACATGAATGGTTTTTGCTTTGGCACTTTTAAAATTGGAGAGTGCTAATGCAGAGTGCGCAGGCTAATAAATTCAGGATTTAGCATTTATGTTGGCTTTTTAAGGCAATATTTTATTACTCCTTGTAATTACAGGAAAGCCCCAAGGGGACCTTGGGTGATATACACAATAAAAATATGAATATTGACTCACTCAGTCAATCAGCCAGACATTTTTTTATATAGTACATCTACCTTTGAGTGTTTATCTTTGGTCACTGTAGATAAAAAAATGCAAAAGGAATTAGAACCATAAATAAAGAGTCTGCATACAAAGAATAGTTCTGACAGAAGGTATAGTATGTAATAAATATGCACATGAGGGCAACTTATTAATAAGATAACTAGTATTCTAGCCTCTGTAGCAGCACCCTCAATCATGCCATGAACCAGATGCCAGCCACACTCCCCAGAGGCCAGCTATTAATTCCTTGGCTAAGCAGCAATATAAGCAACATTACTTTAAACACGGGCTGTTTCTCCTCTACTCTTTAACTATCCCACAGTGCTGAAATTGTAATGAGAAGAGATCTGGAGCTCAGCCAGACAGCCATTTGAAATCCAGCCAAATAGATGTTATAGCACAGAGATGGTTTTTTTTTCCTTTTTATGCTTTTTATCAAATTAAGGTTAAATACACCCAGTTTCTTAAAAATCCTCCTTTCACTCCTGTAAGTATGTGGACTTCAAAGTGGCCTCTTTATTTGTAGATCTACAAATTGGATAGAACACATGCTGCATGGTGCTAGTCCAGAAAAATATTAAAATGCATTCTTAACTTCATGTGTAATCCAACTCTCATTGAATCAAACATTAAGTCTCATTGCACTTTTCACAGTGTTAGCTATGTTTGGAGTGAAATATGTGTATAAATGCTTTGCTAGATAAGTTATAAAGTTTTGCATTTCCAGTATTTCCTTGATAAAAAATTGACACTAAAAAAAGCCCCAAAATTAAAAATTGTCAGTGGTATGTATAATCTGATTAAGTTCTGAATGTCACAGTAAACGATGTAACGATTGGTAAGAATAGAAGTTTACTGGTTTTTCAGCTCTGAAAAATGCATTCATATTTGCCAGCTAGCTGTGTTTGGTTGGCCCTTGCTGGTAGGCAAGTCCTCACCTCATTGCTCACTCACTCACCCCTACAGCAAGATAGGGAAGAGAATTGGAGGAGCATAAATGTGTTAACACAATTAAAAAAGCAAAGGAAAGCAGTAGGAAAAACCCCAAAAACAAACCACAACCTGATTCAAAGACACTTACCACCTTCCACAAACATATTGATGAGCAAGCAGTTCCCAAGCAATGGCTACCTACCCAAAACCCATCTCTTCTATGGCTTTAATTATGCTCGTGGTGTAATATGGTATGGAATATTCCTTTGGCCAGTTGAGGACAGTTGTCTGCACCATGTTCCTTCACAATTAATTTGTCCACCACAACGGGTTTACTGTAGACCAGAGTGGGAGACAGAGAAGGCCTTGGCACTGCACAAGTCCTACCTGTCAATAGTCAAAATATCAGTGTAATCAACCGTGTTTTGGTAACAAACCAAAACAGAGGACCATGAGGGCTGCTATGGAGAAAGTTAACTCCAACAGAATTTTTTGGGAATGCCTGGATGATAACTTCCTTCTCCAAGTGATAGAGCCGTTAAAAAGGAGAGATGCCATGCTGGATTTTGTTTTTACCAACAAGGAGGGGCTGGTGGAGGATGTGAAGCTCAAAGGCAGCCTTGGCTGCAGGGACCATGAAATGGAGTCCAAGATCTTAGGGCAGTGAGCAGGGTGCACAGAAAGCTCACGACCCTGGAATTCAGGAGAGCTGACTTGGCCCCTTCAGGGATCTGTTTGGTAAAGTGCCTTGGGATAAAGCCTTAGAGGGAAGATGGGCCTAAGAAATCTGGTTATTAGTCAAGCATTTCTTCCTTTAAGCTCAACAAATGAAGAGGCAACCTTATTAATGCGTACAGATAAGGACAAGTGCCAAAAAGATAGGCCCAGGCTCTTCTCAGTTTTAATGTGACAAAGCAGTAGAGAAAAGCCTCTCCATTAAGGTTATGTGGATGATTATTTTTAGATTTATTGCTAATAAAGTATCTAAATATTGTCAATGCAGTATATAATACAAATGGGTCTAAAGAGATAAAATATGAACAGATGACCCTAGAAATGTACAGGCCTTGAAGAATGCAGTTACAAAGCAACAAAGTACCTATGGAACTACTTTAAGGTTTTATCTCTGTAGGTGACCAGGGTCGTAACACTTATCCATTCAGAAGTGAGTCTTGCCAGTGCTATGGCTGGATGTGCCTGGCAGACTTCCCTGCCTTGAGGTGGGGGATAAGGATGGGGGAGTGAAGAGAATGGTGTGGGTGGGGGCAGATCCATCTGGAAGCTGCATGCAGCCTCAGGAGATCAGTTGGCTCAGTCTCCAGCAGCATTTTGTACCCTTTTGCAGGCCAGTGTGCACCAAAGCCCATCACAACCATCACAGCTCCTTCATCTCTGAAATGCATTCATTATGTGATCATCTGGAATGCCCCCTGCAATTCATATTTGATATTCTTATCTTAGGACAAATCATATTGCCCATCAGAAACAATTGCAGGGGAGAGGAGGCGTGAGTGGGGGGAGGATGAAGGAGAAGGCATTTTGTCACCAGCCCACAATATTAAATACTTTTAGAGAAATATGAATCAATGCCTGACCACTTAGTTGTTACTCTGTTTGGTAAGCCTTTATGGGATTCTTAAATAAAAGCTGAATGAATAATGGAGTTAATCTAGAAAAGAGTAATTCACTCAAAGTGACATTTACTGGAGTAAAAAGCCCATTATTGTGTTATTTTCCCCAGCATACAGAAAAAAAGTACTCTTTGGAGAGGTCCATAACATTTAACTTGATTGAGTTAAACCAATTTGATTGCTTATTTGATGCAACCTTAAAAACTTCACACCTTAAAAACTAAGCTTATCCAACTGTATCATTGCAGGCAGGATTTAAACTAACAGTTAAGGGAACAGAATGTAAATATCTCCATATTTTCCATTCGAGCATACATATATTGAAAAGTACATAACTGCTGTGATGCAAGGATATTCCACAAAACGTGTCACAGAGTTTCAGTATTAAAATAAATTTTAATTCTTGTCAATTTATGTAAAAATTTGTTTAATTTATAGTTTTTATTGCACAAAAGTGGTATGATTCTGGAAACATTTCTGTTTATTGTCAGAGCTGACCAACAGGTTACTAGCCTTAAAATCCCTACAGCATCCAAATGCAGGCTCAGATATCCTCAAAACCAACACTAATTTTCCTATGAACACAATGTGTCTTATTTGTCTTTGCTTTTGAAAAATGTCATGTATATAACAAATGAACATCATTACTGGCATCATAACTCTGCCAGGATGATCGAATACTGAATAATTTAGAAATATCATGCATAAGTCTCATTTAAGTCTTCGTTGGTAAGATCCACCCTGCCCAAGATCTAGTTGCAAAGACCGTATAAAACACTTCCAACATTTTAGAAAAAGTAACTCCATTTACTCATACATTTTTAGAGGAGAATGTCAACATTTCTCATTGCCATTTAGAAGGACAAAAGCTGGTTGGTTGGGAAATGTCACCACAGAAATCTTGCTGCACACCTCCTAAATTCTGTCAGCTTTGGAAAAAAATAGACTTTCAGATGCTTTCATCGCTGTTATTTAAACTATATAGAGATTTCAGAAGTAATGAATATTCTTATCCAAGTAAGGCCTGTAAAAGTTTAACATTTAGATGTAGCCTAGCATTTTACATAATGAAGCTGAAAAGCACCACACTGTACAGGAAGAAGGCAGGCATGCCTCTTGGAAACTGGTTATGTACACTGACTCCAAGTACTACAGTAAGTTTAGTCAGACCTGTTCACACTCTCTCTTCTCCCTAAAATGCCTCACTCATAATCTCTGGCAAATTGCAATGACACAGTTTAAGAGCTTACCCTACTCATGTTTTGTCCCAGACCTTCCACCTTGCCAGAGACAACAAAATGGAGAGAACACAAGGGTCATTCTGGTGGGAAGGTAACACAAGGTGTTGTCAGCCTCCTTGTTGCCCATAGTGACACTGCAGTCTGCTCACTGTTTTCACAGCTACCTCCTCTGAAACTCAAATAGGACCACTACCTTCTCCAGAAGATGAGAAGCAACACATAATTCCTGAACCCCATGACCTGAAAAGCAACATCCCCCTTCCAAAACACCAGCTAAAGACTTTCCTTGATAATCAGGAAACACCTATCAGATTCAGACTCACACAGGAGCAACTAAAAGCAGAAGTCCAAATGTAAACAAAGCAAGGGCTAGTGGTCTGCAGGGTGAAACACGTCCCTGACTCTTGCAGAAAAGTTGGGAGCTCCTGTAGGAAAGGTCCCTGCCTGCAGCCACCCTCAGCCGGGCATATGCCTATACTGCACTAAATGTTGAGCCTCCAGTGAGGACCAAAATGCATGTTGTCTTCAGAAAGACCCTGAAGTGGACTGTGGGGGCAAGAAACCTTCTTCAAGCACTGAAAATCTTTCTCACAATTAGACAAATGCAGGTTGAAGGCCACTTCCAAGGTAGCCTCATGCTGACTGCAACACTGTGCTCTCGAAGCAGCCACTTTGTCCCTACACAGAGAGGGCTGCTGCCCTGGCTGTGGCCTGCAGCCCACCTTGCTGGGCAAGCAGTGCTGACCCTTCTCCTCCCAGGGGGCTCTGCTTGCCCCTTCTCCCTTCTCCTTCCCTTCTTGTTCCTGTATATATCGTCTGCATCATCTCTGGAGCCGAGCTGGCTATGTGGCAGATTGGCAAGTGAAAAAGAACACTTTCTTACTGGGTGAAAGACAGGATGGGAAGATGTGTCTGGTATCAGAAGAAAGACAATGGTGGAGACAAAAAGACCATCATCTTGGGTTGTTACATCTGTGTTTTTCAAATCAGACGTGGCAAAAAATGCTAGGTTGTTATTATACCTCACATGGCTGTTGTGGGAACAGTAGGTATGAAGGGTTAAACATTTGTCCCTTTGATCATGGTTATAGCCAAATCCATGTGTTCTATATGGGAAAAAAATGGCAATTCTTTACCACAAATCTGGAATGCCCACATATTTAGGAACACATATCCTAGGACATTCTTCTCTAAGACATTATTCATGTTTTCTTGTTTATGATACATAAAAATAAATTACATTGGAATTTGTCTTGTTCTAAGTTTGAGAGAGATTTATCTATATGTGAATGAAAAAGGATGATGTACTCTTTTCTAGTGAAATCACTGCTCTAAAAATGTGCTTAACAAATTTGTACACAACATTTGTAAGTCAATATTCAGTCATGGTGGCTTATGACGAGAATTATCTGTTAAAACTCTTCAACGGCTGTCAGTAACACTAGATTAAGGTGGCTCAATATGATACTCTTAGTGTAAATGCAGAATTAAAGAGCTCTAGAGATTACTAGAATGCATAAATCAGCTTTAGCAGCTAATTGGAACAATCAAGCCCCCAGTGGAAGATGGTGGTTTTGTGAAGGGTTTTGGTATGCCAATTTATGATGAACAAAATACTTGAACAAAATACAACTAAATTTCTCTATTCAAGCAGCACAAAGTTATGTCTTGATCTTGGATATTTGGTTCCTAACAACTCCCACCTAGAGATCTGACTATTCCTGAAGCCACAGTCTTCATGGAGATCTAGAGATTTTGCCAGATTGGCACACATATAGTACCTAATTAGATTGTAATACAACAAAACTGTTTATAAACATAAACATTGGACAGATAAATGCAGAAAAACACATTACTCTCCATAAACAGGAACATGTAGTGGAAGACTTGATATTTTCTATCCAGAAGAGCTGCCTTGGCCTCTTCCTTGCCAGCAAACACACTAATAGGTGGTGTCCATCTCTTGCTCATACTTTCAGTATTTGCATAAAGTAGTCACCATGAAACGCCACTTGTACAACATCCAAGTGGCACTGATGTAGCAGTACCATCATAGCTGGAAAAGACAACAATGCCAAAATAGAAACACAGTTTTATGATATAAAAGGGTTTTTGAGGGAAGGTATACCCCCAGAAAACACAGAGATAAGACACTGCGCTCATACCAGGGAGCATAGTTGTAATTATTTGAGTAAAATAACACATCCACTACTCTGATAATCACACCAATTTAAAATGTTTACATTATCTCAAGGACTGAAAGCTTTTACATTATTTTCATATGTAAGTTAAATTTGGGGACAAAATGTACTGTTCTGCAAGATGAGAGCAGACAAGTTGGATACATTTCTAATGAATCTAAAGAGCAGAAATTTGAACTGCATGCACTAGTTCCACCAGCTGCTTACAAGATGTAAGAAAATTTGGTCCCAGTTATTTAATTTTTTTCTTATTCTAAATTAATGGTATTATTGTAATGGTAAAATTAAAATACAGTTCTGAAAAAAATATGCAAATATTGTTTTGTTTCTCCAACTGCAAACTACCATTTTATTCTTTCTAATTAACAACACTAATATAATTGATCTGAGATGCATTTAAAGGCAAAAGAGATTTGCTGCAAAGTTACCATTTTGCAACTGAAAGTTATTAAAAACCTAAGATGAAATACAAACTGATTTGCAGATGCACATAACTCCAGACCACATTTCTGTAGTTTTCACTATGAATTTTTAGAAAACATTAATACTACTTCCCTCCTTTTTTCTGTAAGTAAAGAGATAAAGCTTGAAACACATACAGGTAATTTAAAAACCCCATTGCTTTACCAAGATTCTACTTACTTTATAGGAAAAGCATATTAAAGGCTACTCAAAATGCAGCTAATAATTATTTGTTCTTATGTGTGGAGTTTCATTAAATCAAACAAAGTTGCAACTTGTTATTTCACACATTTATTGAGGGGAGGGTCCTGTACAATGCCCAATGGCAATTATGACTGCTGAAGGTAAAAAAGTCCTCAGACCACTCCACCAATCTTGTCCCTGTTGAGCGTGGAATGTACAAGCAGGTGAAAACCATAAACAGAAATCTACCAGTCCATATTTCAGTTGAAACAACTTGTACTCCATATTCCACCTTGAAATATACATCTAAATTCACACTTCAAATCAGTACATGTGACTTTTAGAGACATGACATTAGGATGAAATCCAAAATCACATGACAGAAGTACAAGTGGTTAAATTGATCTCTGTATGGCAACATTAAACACAGGACTGCCGTCAACAGAAAAAATTGTGTACAATTTCATGCCTCCAGTATATCATTATGTAAGAACTAAAGAGAGCCTCAGGGCTTACAGAAGGTCAGCATGTTTGCTTAACTATGGTTTTGCTTCCATTTTAATGTCATTACGATGAACTGAGTAAGAACTCAAACCCTTAAACAGGCTCAGGACTTTCTTAAGCAAACTGTGGGCCTTTTCCATGTCAAACTTAAATAAACCTTTAATTCAGGGAATGGTTTTGTTCATCTGGACTATTCTAGAATTCAAATTTTCCAAAGTGCTAGGTGACAATGGGGCAGAGATAATTCATGCACTTCATATCCTCTCAGGCTGTTCAGACTTTCACCTGTGGACCTTGGCTGCCCAAAGTGGTTGAGTAACTATTTTCAGAATCATGGTGTCACAATTAGGTCAGGTGCTAGAATACTGGATGAAGAAGAAATGAAATGCAGTAGCTTTATAGGAAAAAAATTCCACAATAAAGGTCAAAAAATGCAAATGAGATGAATATCAATCATAACTTTACAAAGATTTAACTGACCATTGCAGCACAAAATGTTATTACACTGTCACCCAATAAAATTCCTGTGACTGATAGGAAAAGAAGTTAATTTTTATCTCCTGTCATGAACTATTAAAGCATTAGAAGAAGCTATGTAAGTAATAAAGAGACTGTTCAGCTTTATCAATTTTGACAGCTAACCCCAGGAAACATTTGTTTTCACAATAGCTGGATGTTCTCATTATTTTGCTGTTTATCATTTTTTTATCCTAATCAGCTCTCCATCAGCTGTCCAAATAGCTAATAAAGCTGTTCTGTAGAGGTCCCTAACTACAATCTTTTTGGTCTCTCCTCTACATATCAAGTCTGCGGTTATTTGCTTTTAACTTCCTCAAATTCCAAGGGATTTGCAATCCTTGTGATTAAAGTTCTCTTTGGTCTTCTCCTATAGCAAACTTACTGCCACTTGTCTAGGTTATTACCTTTCATTTCTTCCTATACAGGGTAGAAGGTCACTGCCAGAATCATCTTGCACACTTACAAACCATAGAATATCCCCCTTTTTTATCCGTTTATCATCTTCTGATTTTCTTGCAATAAAATTTCTGACTTGTCATAAATTTGTCATCCTCCTTAATTTCTTTTACTGTTTGTTTTTCCCCAGTAACCTCAACATCTTACCAGTTCTTCAGTGTTACACCTTTGCCTGATTATGACTTCATGCATTGCAAGACAGGGCCCCAAAGCAAGCCCTAATCTACTGAAAAAATGCCACATCAGACAGATGGGTGCAGTAGTAAATATAAGATCTAAATTTTTAGTGCATGAGAACAGGCCATTAAAACCATTCTGCAGATCAGAAGTGTGACAGACAAGTAATCTGTGCTTCAAACACCTAGAACAGTCAGCCTGTTCTTCTGTTCCTTAGAAATTGACTGCACATACTCATTTTCTTCATTGTCATTATGAGTTATGTAGCTGTTTCTTGTATCTTGTAGAAATCACAAAACCTTTGGAACAAGCAACATACACTTTACTCATGCTGACAAAACTATCATTTATGGGGCCCCTACAGGGGTGTACTAGCCACTATTATTTACTACAGTCTTAGGTGAGACCTTCAAGATAACTTCGTGTGCAGTGAGCTGTAATGCAAAATTTAACACTTTGCTGACTTTAATCAGCATTTTTTTCTGGACTTGGCTGTAGATGTCCAAAGATTAAGCTGTTTTTCTAACCCACCTCTTCTATCTGAACCTTTGTAACTACCAACAGTGCAAAAACCAACAATGTATAAACCAGTAAATTTTCAGAAAAAGTGAATATGGCCCCTAATGTTTTGCATGATCTTTTATTCAGAATGAACAGTGGGCAAGTGGAAAAGTTACTTAGTCTTACACTTTCCTAGTTGATATTCTTGCCATGATTCCTTTCTTCTTAACCATCTAAAATTAATCACAGAATCCTCGGACCATAGAAAGGTCTGGGTTAGAAGGGATCTAAAAGATCATCTAGTTCCAACCTTGCCACCATGAGAAGGGGAACACCTTCAATTAGACCGTATTGCTCAAAGCCTCATCCAACCTGGCCTTGAGCACTTCCAGGGATGGGGCATCCACGACTGCTCTGAACAACCTGTTCCAGTGCCTCACCACTTTCACAGCAAAGAACTTCTCCCAACATCCAATTCTAAACTTACTCTTCCAATTTAAAACCATTGCCTATTACTAAATCACAGTAAGCAAGCCTAAAATATTAATCTTGCATACATACATTTTTTTTAAAAACCCACCAATTCAAAAAAATATATGCATTTACTGTCACCTTTGTTATTCTGTTTCACTTTAAGTTCTCTATCACCTATGCTTTATTATCCATTAAACCAGTATGGCTTACTCATAGCTTCCCTCTTGGGAAAATTAGATTTAATACTACAACCATTTAATTTTTTACTATCACCTTCATTTTAATTTAGATTTCACCTTGAATTTTTAATGTCTTCTTCCCTTTACTCATTTTCACTTAAATAAAGGTAAATTGGCAATGCAATGTCATTTCTTGACTTCTACATTTGTTCATTAATTTTAATCTATTTCACTTTATTTTTTTTATTTTACTTTAAAATGGATTAATATGTTTCAAGGTTCTCTTTATCTAGCAAATATTTCCTTGACCCAGTTCCAACATAAACACAGATAGCTGATGTTCTGGAGTCTGTTTTCTCATTAGCTACTGAAGAAGCTTCTCCACTTAACAGTCTTTCATTATTTCAAAACAAAGCAAGAAAGCTTCATTTTAATGCAAAACAATGTTTGATGGTGATTTATTTCATAGGTTTGTTTTTTGCAGTGGTCTTCTTAGTTAAAAAAAAAAAAAAGAAAAAAACAGACAATCCAAATGAGTTAAAATGTACAGGGAACAACCTGTGGATTAACCTTTTGTAGAAAGGTGGTCTTTGAAAGTAGAGGTATAATCATTAGGTCCTCTACACAAAAAGAAAATTAAAGCAAAGGGTGAATCTATCCCTCAGAAAAGGGTGGCAATAAATCTCTCAGATTAGTCAGAATTGAGCAGCTTGAAATAAGAAGCAAAAGCCAATAGATCATCCCCTGCTTGTGTTTATTCCTCATGCAGCATGTTTGGTCTACCAACTCAGAGAAGACTGAGTGAATTCATATTCAAATTCATCATCCAGAATTGAAATATGAAACTACTAAGATACTGCAGTTATTTTTAAAAGAAATTACTGAATTTTGACTTTTCTTTTAAATTGAATGTAGAGAGATGGCAAAAAATAAATATAGCAGCAAGGGAGTTTTATTTTCCAGTACCCATGAGATCATAAGCTATTTTTAAGGTAATGTCTTACTGGGATTACTGGCAGTCATAATTAGCTAAAATTGACAAGGTACTCATTGTGACATATTATGACAGGGAAGAATTTGTATCACAGCTCTACTTTAGCACTCCAACATATTAGAATAAATTAGCCTCATGGTCTCAAAAGGATATTCAAGGGTATTCCTCCCTTTTAATGCTTGGTGACTCTATCAGCTTCTCTAATGTATTACTGTGAATATTTCTATACCATCTGTACCACTAGAGGAGACTCGCTATAAAATATTGTTTACATCTGCTAACCACACTGACTTGATGATTTTTATCTCAATGCACAGCTACATGGAGGAGCTTTTGCTAAAGCATGTAAGTCTTGCAGCATAATATTCTGGCTACTGACAAATATCAGAAATCTTTGACACTTCAGAAATACTTATTCTAAGTTTGGGGCTTTTGATTTATTATTTGTTTGGGAATTAATGAAGTTTCGATCTTTTTGCTTTTTATTATTGCTGCATTTTGATACATCTCTGAGAAAAGGAGAGAAAAAGAATTTAGGATTGCTTTAAAGCCGACTCAATGCTGTGCTCGCTTGAAGCTATTAATGACACATCATAAGAAACACTAGGTGCCTGCCTAAACTTTACACTAATGCCTCTTAGATGAAAGGATTTTTTGGCATGAAAAACAGCACAGCCGGGCAGCCTAAGAGTAATTCCAAGATCATACTGCATTTCACTTTTTTTAAACTGGTTTCTAAAGAAGAAGGTGGTTTTCTGACTTTGATCTTTAACTAGTGCAGGGGGAAGTGAAAAGTGGTTTTTCCTTCACCAGTAGTCGCAATCCCTACTAACATAAACACTGTGGAAGCCTTCAAAAACAGATCTGGTAGGCTATTGTTGTTCAAGAAATAGGTCAGTGTCCTCAGCTTATTTGGAAGCTCACCAACACAGGCAATGTATAATCAAGTATTTAAGGAAATTAGTGAGACCAAAAAAATATCTGCTTTTAAAACTTAGAACCTGGGGAGCACAGATACTTTTTTGTTCTGTGCCAGATTTTTTTATAATTCGGCAGCTTTTTATGAAAAGTACTGTGTAAAACCCTTGATACATATAAAAAATTATAATTTGCAATTAGAAAGTTGTTGCAATATGTAACATTTAAGAGTTTATTTTGGGTACATGCAATAATCTATCTCAATTAAAAGATAATTGTTTCTCTTTTAATGGCACTTTCTGTTTTCATTAAATGAATAGAGGTCAACCTCCTTTTGACACTCATTTGTCTTAATAATAAATCACAAACTCAAACTTCTCTGAATAAAAAGACTGCATTTGGCTAGCACCAGCAATATATTTTCATCAAGACTCTACAGGGCTACCAGTCCAATTCCTTCCAAAATGCTAGTAAAGCAGCTCTTCAACCGGAGGAAAACTAGTAGAAATTCTAGGCGATAATACTAAACCAATTTCCACAGCTCTAGCTCACAAAAGTCAGGTTTGAAATACAGACCTTGTTTTAAAATCACATTCTTTGCCATATCATAAAAAATGCTCAAGTAGGAAAAGTCTTCAGTTGTGTTTCAGATCCTGTGTAAGAATTTTACAGTTTTAGTGAAGATTTTGGGGTGGCCTAATTCAGGCCTTCCAATATCTGAAGGGAGCCTACAAAAAAGATGGAGAGATACTATTCACAAGGGTATGTAGTGACAGGACATGGGAGAATGGCTTTAAACTGAGAATAGGTTTAGATCAGACTTTAGGAAAAAAATTTTTACTGTGAGGGTGGTGAGGCACTGAAACAGATAGCCCAGACAAGTTGTTGATGCCACAACCCTGGGAGCATTCAAGGCTAGGTTGGATGGGACTTTGAGAAGCTTGGTCTAGTTGAAGGTGTCCCTGCCCATGGCAGGAAAGGGGTTGGAACTAGATTGTCCTTAAGGTCTCTTCCAACCCAAGCCATTCTATGATTCCATGTGGAAAGTTGTCATACAACAGCCTGAGCAGAACTCATGATGGGGTCTGTGAAAATACCACTAGTCTTCATTAAGCAGTAATAAAATTCAGAATTTCCAGATGCAAAGTCTTGTAACATAACACTTACAGGACTGAGCAATGAATTTCCTGGACACATAACAGGAGGCTCAATTACACATGTTGCTTGTTTAGAATCTGTGGTGTGGTAACTCACACACTTTGATCACGTTGCTACTTTGGTTCAAAAGAGCTATTGAAATCTGAATTTTTGAAGTAAGTTCTTTTTAAAAGTCTTCTTACTATTTCTTCACCAGTGTTTTTCTCCTGATGTTCATTCAGTAACACAGGATAAACACGTCAGCCCACACATTACCTTCAGGAGATTCAGACTTAACAGAAAAAGTCTGAAGTAATGAACTATACCAAACCAACCCTTTTATTTCTTCAGCTGTGTACTAATAAAACACCAAAAATAGGAGATATGGTCTTGAAAAGGTCATCTGGTTAAGTCAAAGGACTGGAATTCAAGAATTTTGAGTTTTTTCCCTAGCTCTGTCTCAGACCAATAATAAACTTGGGATGTTTTTGGCATCTGAAAACAATGATGATAATAACTACCTAGCAGCCTCAAAAAGTATTTGTGGTGCTTTATTTTTCAGTGCCATTAAGAGCAATGAAATGTTTGTCATCAGACAATGAAATACACAACATTTTTCTTTCACATGGAGCAGACTATAAGAACTATGACATCTGTCAGTATGACCACTTTTCCTACCTGGTTCATGTCTACAAGTATTTAAGTCTGGGATTCTCCTATTTTTAACAATTTTTTGACCAAAGCTCTCTGCTTCTCTGAGCAGAAATTGAGAAGGCCCTACCTGCTATCCACAGCATTTTTTCTATTTTACAGAAGTAGCATAAGATTATTGACTATTAAAATCCTTTATCCTTGTCTGCTATTGTTTTCAAACTCTGCAGATGACTTTTAACATACAACAGGCATACCTCTGCACAAGGGAGTGTTGTCCTGCTTGCAAGACAGGATTGTGACAACAAAGTTGCAAAGTGTGAAGGTGTATAAATCGATCCACATTTGAGAATGAAACTAGGGAGATATCATCTATGGAACTGACTGAATAACAGCTCAGAATTGGATTATTGCCTGAAAACACAAGTTTCTAGTCATAAACATTTTTAGACTAAGTAATTGTTGAGGAAATAATGTCTACAAATGCTTCAAGATCAAAATTTGGATCAAAAATTTGGATCAAGATCAAAATTGGATCCTGTATGTAAGGACTGTGAGCAGGGGGGAAAGGAAAGTCTGTGATTCATTGTTTTTTGTATGTTTATGGTTGACATGGGAAACTGTTTTCCATTCAGTGTAACTCCTTGCAATGCTCATAATATAAACGTATCTATGACAGAAATTGTATCTAGTCTTTACAAATAAGTTCCTTATGAATTTTAACTAGAAAGAAAATAACTGATGCTAGATCACCAGTTTCTACTGAAATGTTTGTCTTCCTGTAGGCTCTTTGATTCAAATTTTTAAAAAAATTTACTATAGCTAGCACAGTTCCACATGTTTAGTGAATAAACAGTTGCTTAACTAATATTAATACTAAAGCCCATTGTGTATTTTCCACAAGAAACCTGTTTTTCTTATGTAAAGTCAAAATCAAATATTTCACTGTGGGTCTCTCTGACTCATACATCTTATAATGCACCAAAAAGGAAAAGTCCTTTGACATAAAAAAATATTAACTTGCATTTCCCAGGTCCTATACTGCATTATGGAAATTCTATATCAGGCATCCATTTCAACCAATTCTCTCCAAATACCATTTCCCACAATGCAAAATGAACTTCTCTCTCTTTGACCCAACTGGGGCTACATGATTGAAAAATCTGAATTCATCATAGAAGGAATGGAAAACAGAACAGACTGTGGAGGCAAAGGCAGTGTATAGTGGGTAAAAAACAGTCTTTTCTTCCCTTGTCTACTGGAACACTGAAATGCCATCATACACTAACTTACAAAAAAACCCCAAAAACCACCAAACCAAACCAAACCAAAAAAAAAAAACACCAAACCCAAAAAAACCCCCAACCAACCAACCAAAGAAACCCAACAACAAGAACAAAAACACCCAAAAACATATCTAGCTGAACTTCTGTGGGGACAAAAGAGATTTTAGCCCCCGCCAATCTCTCTTTACCATACTTTGTGCATAGCGTTTTAACTCCTAGCAGATTCCACTTTCAATGCTGCACCATGCTGGAAATGCACCAACTTTGCTGGAACCTAAGTGCATTCTTAGTGGCAGAGAAGCTTGTGTCAGAGTCGCTTTTTGCTGCATCCCATGATTCACTGCCAACATGCTGTAGATAAATTTCAGTTTCTCAGAATTCTAGAGAGAAATGTTCCATCTTTTAGAAAAATATCCCATACAATTTTATTCTCATAGTCCATTTATATGTAAATGAATTTTCTGAAAATACTTTTCTACTTAAAAAAAAAAAAGAAAATCCACAGACATGTCAGTTTCACTAAACCTCTTTAATGTCTTCTTAAAATGTCTCCACTGGACACCTGTTGAAGTGGGATTTGGGTGCTACTGCTAGTTCTTGTCCAGTGAAACCTGGCCCAACTGAAGCAGAGTGCTATGCCCTGAAAGCTTGTGGTGGTGCCTCCCCTACCCAACTCAGGCCAAACTATGATCTGAGAAATTATCATTAGGCTTCGGTCTTGACTAAAAGCACCTGGGCTCAGCTTTTTTCGAGCTTATCAGAAACACTGTTCCCAGGAACTCATGCTGTCTCCTGTTTTTTAACAAACAACGTAGGAAATTTATTTTCATACCTGAAAAACAGCCCAAGGGGAATAATTCTTTTTGAAGAAAGTTACCTACCTGAATTGCAGCCAGAATAAAAAAATTATTATGATCAAAGCTCGTTCTGTTGTAACCCTATAAATCATGGTCCAAAGTGAGACCCTAGGAGCTCTGCTGGACTGCAGAAGCTCCTTCCCTGTGAGTGGAGCCTCTCAGAGCCAGCGAACTCTCAAGTTTGCTGTACTCAGAGGATCACCAAACAGCAATGATGGTGATATGCCCCCTCCTCCAGACTCACCCCTTCACCCACTGAGAAGATGCAAAGGTGTCTGATGCGAGTACTTCACTGAACTGAACGGGAATTTTTTCAGAGGTATACATCTTACACATTCTCCTTGAGGTCTGCATGCAAGCTAGAGTTAATATGCCATAGCAAATGTGTTGTGAATGTTGCTCTCCTGGATTCTTAAGTATTTCAGATTTGTAAGTTAGGCCTGTGAGTTACTGTCGTGCTACAGCAAATTCTATATGAATCCTTTGTTCAATTGTTTAACTTAAGCTATACACTAAGTGCTGTTAAGTTTAAATGCTGTTAAACCTTTATGCCAAAAATTTCCTAGGCTCCATTTAGCATGGGGGTCTACCCTGCACCTTGTGAGTCAACAGCAGGTCCTTCTTTATTCCTTTTTCCATTTGATCCTTATCCTTTCCTATCTTTTCTTTTTTTCTTCCCTCCCCCTCCCTCAGCCAAGCTTTCTCACAGGTACTTTTTGGATTGATTTTGGTTACAGATTGAAGGGGTTTAGATTTTTCTTTGCTTTTCTTCTGTGTGCTTTAACCATCTAGTAAGTAGTAGGGTGAACCTTAGCAATGACCTTTGTAATGCTTTTGCTTTTACACTAACCCTGCTTTTGCCAATACCTTTGCCAGTGATTCTTTAACCGACCCTAAAACACACATTTCCAACACAAGTCTTTGGAATATCTTGGCTCTTCGAGGTAAGCGCTCTCAAAAGAATCGCTGCCCACTGAGTCCTGGTAAGTTATTTTCCTGTGAAGGATGACTTAGTCCAGATCAAGAGACTGGTAGATCTGTTTGTAGACCACAATGTCTAAAACATCTTCTGGAACCTGGGAATCATGTATCAGCCTTTCTTGCTTCTTTTCTTCTGTCATAAAGTTGGCTAGAGTATTTCCTGCAAGAAAAAATGTAGAATAAGACACAGCACACGTTTGCATGTCTGGTGGTGTAAAAAGAAAATATTGCAGAACACTGCTGCCTGACCAGAGTTTCAAGGGACCAGAAACTGCTTTTTTCTTTATTTTCCCTTTTGGCAGCTCTGTTTCACAGAGGCCCAGACAGGGCAGGAAAATAAAGGAGTACAGAAAGTTCAAATGAGAAACAGATGTTGGGAACAAGTGTTGAAACAATACTCAGTGCCCCAACAGCCATTTGCTTCAGTACCCTGAATACCCCAGGAACATAAAAAGAGTATATTATAACAACACATATATCAGTACAGTGATGCAAACTAATAACATCACAGCTTTTAAAAGTAGCCTCATTAAGAAAAAAGTATCTGAAAACACCATTCCATATTTTAAAACTATTTACGAACTAATTATTTTATGATTCATGTAACTGAATTCTAACCTAGAAATACAGAGCTTGGTAATACGATTTTTAAAGTTATTAGACAACAAATTATTCTGAAATTAAATTCAAAGGTAAAAACATTACTAAAATGAGTTAGCAATGAAATGCTAACTTTCCAGAAGCTTCAGGAGGACGTTTTGTGACTATCATGGGGTTAGTATCTGTAGAGTAAGTGTAATGCCATAATATAAATTCAGTTATGACCATGAAGACTGAACTGAAAGTTCTATTATATTTCAAAAGTTGCAATGTAGACTGACGTAAGTAAGGATATTCATATACCACTTCTGTGTACAGATGTACACAGAAATGTCACCAGTGAGGACCTCAGAGCATGTATGGGAAGGCAGATTTTCTATCGCGCCATTATATATACTTCCTGCTCCATATGATATATCAGTTTGAGAAGAGAACATGCCTTATGGAATCGTTGCTCCTTCATCTTCTTCCCTTGCAAGAGGTTTATATAATTATATGTTGTATCCAGGTGGCTGTGGGTGGCTGTTATGCTATCTAAGGTGTTTTCAAGGACATTTTGCCCAGTTGTATTTTCCCGAAGAGACTGCCACCTCAGTCTCACAATGGCTTGGCTGTTCCTTGTAAAGAAGTGAAAAGGAAAATCTGAAGAAACATATTTCTTACCTTGGTTGAGTGGTATCTGATTATATATCTGACTGCTTCATATACAGATTCATGCATTTCTTATATTGGCTGAGCTGTATTGAAGTCTGGATCTCACTACTTCAAATAATGTAATCTGGAGTTTTGCCACCTTTCATGCAGTACTCAAGAGGTCTTTGAACAACATCACCCTACAACTTCAGCTGCTGAAATCTGAAGTTGCAATTCTGCTTTCAGCTACTGCCACAAACCATACTGGCAACAACTATTAGTAATGACACGTCTCCTACAGAGAGCTCCTGCAATAACCACCCTGGTATCAAGCAATTCAGAATTAATCAATAGTCATATTATTGTTAATACAACTCTGCTCCTCACATTTCCTGCTCTGTTGAGAATTAGAGGTTATAGACATGAGTTGGTCTTCACATCTAAAACTGAGCAACAGTGGCTGTAGGTAGAAGGATTGATTTTACATATTTCAGAAAACCATTAATTTCTAACTGCAATTTCTTTTTACTTATAAGAAGGTGAATAACAAAGTAATGTTTAAGCAAACCTTGGTGCACTCCTTAAATAAAAGGAAAGCATAGTATTTAAGGATGTATGTACAAAGCTGATTTCTACTGACATACAAAGCTCCAAGGTGTTCTGCAATAAAGGTGTTTTACAAGTAAGTCCTTGTTGTTCATGAAAACTTTGAAATACATCCTTAAAGTCAAGATCATATCTAAACATTACATTATAAGAATATATGCATTTTATATCTGTGCTATTATATTATCTATATAATATGTAAATAATATATATTCTAAATAAACCAGATAATAAATTTTGGGAGAACAGATGCTAAACTTGTAGTACTAGAGAGTATTTCCTTCTAACCAAAGTAAAATCTCCGGGCGAGTTTCTCATAACTCCCAGTAATATCAAGAATCTTGCGAATTGAATTTAAATTTCAAAAAATTATTCATAGATTTTTAACTTAACTTATCTGTTTTCTGGGCCTCAGATAGTAAACAGAATTAAGAGAAAAAATTCCAGGGCAGCAAAATCAGCTAACGATAAACATGTGCTAAGAGTTTTCTGATTGTGAAAAAGGTCTCTCACTCAATGTGAACACCTCTGCACCTTGCCCCTGCTGCCAAGACTGAAAAAAATTTCAATTAAATGGTGTGAACTTCCAGAAAAAACAGTGTGAACTTTTAAGAAATCTGTCCCTTTTAGCAGTAAAAGTCCTTTAACAACTCCAATAGTATTCTTCCTTTTCTATCTTATAAATAAAAGAACTTTGGTATCAGTAGAACAAAAAATAAGATACACATGCTTATAAACCCATAAAAATTTCCTTCAATCACTGAACACCTTCTTCCCAAAAGTTCTTTCAGATTATGATGGTAGAAGACAGGCTGTTTATTTATTAGTGGGTAAAAATTTTAAAAATAGCTGAAATTACATGATCAGATCTGACTGTTGAGTGATGTCTGAAGGCATTGCTTGGTGATAATAAAAGCTGAACTTCTTTCATATCCACCTTAATTAGTAATTGCCTGACATAAAGGTACTAATATGAGCTTTAAATTTTCACTCTTTCTTAGAGAAAGAAAACCTCTCCTGTTCCAATGTATGTGGTGCATCCCACCACCTGCTTTATGTGGCTAACTATATACACAGACTATTATGTGGAATTACACATATCAGACAAATTACTTAGAACCTGCTCCCCATAATTCAGCAAGCACTTGCATGGACTTGTATTGAAAAAATTGATAGAATTTGGTCAGTATTACATTAAAATTTCTATAAAATATTTTCTCTCTCCTGACTCAAGCAGACTGAAAATCCATTTGATTAACATATACCTAAAAATATGCTACAAAATGCACCTGAATATCCATATAAATGAATGTTAGTGGTTACTAGGGTTTTGGACCTTCTAGTTATAATAGCCAACAACCAACAACTGTACGACTTCCTCACTTACATGCATTATCCAAACTTCATATGGGCCTTCTGCAAGCCAGATAAACTAAAGTTTTGCAAGACGTATGCATTTTTTCATCTTTCAGACTATCAGGAGAAGTATGGAATTCTTCTGCCAGTACAGTCATTCCTCAATTCACTGTATGTGTTCAAAATGCCCATAACACTTCTTGTCATTGACCTGACAAACATAACAATGAAAGAGGTTTAGTTATAGAGGGTCTAAATGATCTGCTGTGGGGATGAACAAATTTTATTAAAGTATTTGTTAAAACATCCAGCAGTAGCCAACTCAGACCTGTCAAAAACCCCAAACCCCATTGGGTTAAACTTACTCATTTCAGAGAAGTAAAACAGAGGAAGAGAACATGGAATTCAGAAATGATGGGAGAAGAGATTGTATCATTTACTCAAAATCCAGTGGTTGGGTGTATTTCTACTTTATCCTTTACCATAGACACCAGAACAGCTATTTCTATATGTAACACAGAGAATACCAAAACCTGAACTCTTAACCTTGCTATACTTGCAGCAAATCTGTGTAACTTCAGTAGGTAAAGCAATTCATAGAAGACATTAGAAGTTTAAGCACAAGATCTATGAGAACCAACTAAGATAACCTGTAATTCTTAATGCATTGCCAAATTTAAAATTAAGTTGCTATACGAGAGTTGATGAAAATATTCAACAATTTTAATGTCATTAACATTAATTAAGCATGTGATGAGATACCTTCTTGTGTATAAAGAACACATACTCTTTCTCTAGTATTCAGGATGCAGAAAGAAAGCTGCTGAAAATATCTAAATTTTTAGAAAATCAGAAAATGAGAATTTGTCCCTTAGAAATTACAATATTACAAGCATAAAATACCATACACAACCCAAATCATGGAAGAAATGGGGATTTTTACCCACTCAGACATCTGTTACAAAACCAATACAGCTAAACAAAGTCTGTAGAGCAACTTCTTTGAATAAAGAAGTCATAATTTATTGATTACTTTTCCACAAACTCTCAGACAATAATACAAAGAGAGATGTAGCAAGATTTTTCTTTTCTAGATGTTCTTCCAAGTGTTGTTCTACACAATAGGAAAGTTGGTTTAAACAGTAAGTGAAAAATTTGGTGTAAACAACAGGTATTTTAAATTACAACCATGTAATTTTGAACTCTTTTCCTTCAGGTTTCTAGTTTGACACCAGGGCACGAAAATAAATTATACATAGAGTGCTTTTCAGGCTAAGTGTGCAAGGTGAATGTCGTCATTCCTCTTGTTGTACTTGCAGAGTTTGTGGATGCCCATGTATTACTTTAATGACTATATAAACATTCAAAAAGCAGTGTGGAAATTGGTTTCTGGTCTTTTTCACCAATTTTTCACTTTAATGGCATCATAAAAAAACTCATCATCTCTGAAAGAAGTATCTCCTCATGGTAGTAGAAAAATCCCCACCGGTCAGATCATTATAATGAGACTAACTCTGTGCCCATCCCAAACCACTCGGCCCAACTCTAGAGTAATCTTTATTTTCCAGCTTTAATGAGACACTCGAATTTAACTTGTATAAAAAAGATACGACTAAGTGGATGAATTATTTACATCAGCTGAAGCCAAACTTTTTATGTGTGAAGCCTAAGCACAAAGGTGCTTTTGCACTGCAGATTTCCAATATGATTACAGCCTAGATTTTCTGGTTCCCAGTTGAGCTGTGGTCAGCAAGGCGTTTGTGTCAGTTTCAAACATCCAGCAGCCCTGCAATTGGCTTTCTTGACCTTCAAATAAATTAAAGCATCCTAATAGCCTGCTGCTACCAACTACAGAGAACAATTCATTGGCTAAGAACTATCCTGACCTTGCTTCTTTCCCAAGGAGTGCCCATGCCAGGGTGAGGAGTACAATCAGAATCCATTAGCATTAATTAACCCCCAGAAGTTCTGTAGAGAAGTCATATGGAGGCTGAGCTATCAACTTTCTGTCTACCTTCCAAAACTTGCACTGCATAAATGTCATGCAGAGTCAGATCTTTCACCTGTCAACAAAATGAATGAGAAATCAGAAGGACCGACATAACCTTTCCCTTGGAAACCAGTGGCTAAAATGTTGCTACTGCAGTAGATAGGCCACAAAGCTAAAAGCATAAACCACATTTATTTCCTTGCTTGACAGAAATTCGAGCAAGAACTTTGAGCAAACCAAGCCTGAGCAGTCTTAAAAGACCTTTCTAACATGTATTTTATGACAGTTCTCCTCTCTGAAATTTTCCCAGAAGTGGGTATTCATCATTGGACATCAAGAAATCATATAATGAGAATAATTTCACAGATATTCTTACTCATATATTTACTTGAAAATTGCACTTTGAAGATGCTTCATTCTGACTGGAACATCATGAAGACACTTGTTATTTTCCAGACATGGTGCTATGAATCAAAGAATTACAACAAGGTATTGATCAAGATATTACTTAGGGTTGTAGAGATTTGGAACATTCAGTGGCAGAGAATTTGACAAGTTCTCTACGTACAGGCATTTCTTCCTAAAATAACTGCAGGTCATTCAGAGTGGTAATCACCCCAGCTGCCTCCCACTTTTGGATATTTACTTCTGACCATTTTCAGAAGAACTCATATGCAAATTTACTTACCGTATCAAGCCAGTCGTCCCCATAGAAAACTAAAAAAATCCAGAAATATTGTGACTGAAAGATTGCTCAACACTATTGTTAGGCTATTTAGAGTTTTCTATTTCAACAGATGCAACAGAAAAGCCAGGTTATTCACTTAGCTCCTCTCCTACTCTATTTGCTTCAAAAGAAACAAAATCTGTGCAGAGTCATGTCTGCACTAAGATGTGGAGAGGCTGCTGCAGCAGTCTTATGGAGGCCTTGTGAATTAATTCCTCTATCTTTTTCTCAGTAGTGCAAAAGTATTTTCTATTTATTCTCTCATGCAGTATCAAGGCAAAGACACGGATCCACAACACACGTGCACAGACACACACACAAATACCAAAGCAGTGAAAAAAAGCCCCCCGCTAATATTTTCTTAGCAAGCTTAACAAATTCACTAGTGGTTAAAAAATCAAGAAAAAGAGCAAAGAAGAAATTAGAATATTCTTCCTACAGTTGTAATAAATTAAAATAAAGAGGTTAATAAAATTGCTGGAGTGCTCATTAGAAAATTTAATGAAATGCAAGAAAAATTTAAAAAATCCAAGCCAACAGATGTGATTACTTTCATATTCTGTTTCACAGCTTATGGCATCTAAGACAGGCTTTTATTTCAGAAATGGAATTAGACCAAGTTAGAAACAAGACCAGATGTATATAATTTAGGCAATTTGAAAAAGAGACAGGAAGAAAAAATCGGGAAGTCCCTGACAATCACCAGGTAGAATCTCTATTCACAATAGTCTTCAATGGACTGAAAAGCCAGGTCTAATTTGGAGTGTGTGAAGAAAACCATGGCAGGTGCCTAATATATTTATGCAGTAACAACATCCTGGAGTCTTACATGTTCTAGCATATTCCTCACTTGCTACAGAAAAGGAAGTCCACCTTCCTAGAAAATCACATCAGAAAAAAAGAAAAAAACCCAGAAGAAGGAGTGCATTCTCTTTTGTTCAAATCATTCAAGTCTGTTGGCTAACATCTTTTCATCACTCTAGCAGTGCTCTTCTGACCACAATACAAGATTCTACGATTGAAGTGCTCCCTCAAAATATGACAAAGTTGCTCAAAAAACCCCCAAAGAACTGAGATACGAACACTGATCAGTTAGGAACTGCATAATCTTCTTCCCATCACTTAACTGTTTCAATATAGAAAAATAAACACCAAAAACTTACTTATACACTGGGTTTTGATATTATTATCAGCTTGCACCCCCTGCCTCTTGTCCTATCAAGTAGGCACCACTACACCCATCACATAGTTATATTCATTGGTAAGGTCCCCCTGAGCTTTCTCAAGGTTGACCAGTCCCAGCTCTCTTGCACGCTCCTTGATGATGCGGTCCTATAGTCATCCTCCACTTGACTTGATCCAGGATGTTCACGTTTTTCTTGCACTGGGAAGCCTAGAAATGGACTGACAGCTGCAGATCTGTCTCACATGTGATAGAGAAGAAGGAACACTACTCTCAACCTACTGGCAGGCAATGCCTTTTTTTAGTATAAAACCCAGGAGATGCCTGGCTTTCTTTGCTATGAGGGTGCATTGCTGGCTCATGGTCAACTAGTGTCCACTAGGACACCAAGGTGCTTTCCTGCAAGGTTGCTTTCCACCACATCAGCCCCAAGGTTTTAGAATTCAGGAAATTATCTTGTGTTTAGTGGTTTCACAGCAAACATTCAACAACAGCTTTGACATTGGAAAGACACCAGATTTTCTCCATCATTCTGTGGCTTGAAAGCTCAGCATGTTTAATCTTTGCCAAAGGATCATATGTTACATAAACTCTGGGTATATCACATAATGTACTCTTTTGCAAGGACATGGAGTGCTTTTAAAAGAAACACTTTTTACTGGTTGTGCTGGTTCAACAACCTTGTAAATTAAAAAGACTTATTAAATTTTCATCTGTATTTTTCAACTCCACTTTTAAAAACCTTGAAACATGATTCTGCTAATGCTGCTGGAGACACAGATTCATTAGTCAGAATTTTCACCACAGACTCTTACTCTCAAAGCTGCATCACAAAATTGTGTTTAGGTATTACCATTAGTTTTCTAAGACTAGCTGTAAATTAGTTCTAAGCCAGGAGCGCACACAGACACACACAAAAAAGAACCAAAAAACACTGTCCAACTTTAAAGTATAAAGTCTCACAGCTTTTTTTTCCTATAAATTGCATAAAACAAAAATCAGCCTGTTTCATAAACCACAAATTGAAGAGAAATTATCAAAATTATTTTAACATTTTGTTCATTTTGATGAAAGAAATGACGCAGTTATGCTTGACAACTTGATACTATAAATGACTATCCATTAATTGGGCTCACGTGCTTGCAAGTAGAACTTTCTGCTCTCAAATGGCTACTATCCATCTCTTAAATTATATGTATCCTGAAATTGACCAGTAATGTACTTTCCTATTCAAAGATGTAACAGATGGTCAGGTGAAGACATATAAGGGCAGTTTATGAAATATATATGAGATCATCAAATGCAATATGCACCTAATATTGCAACATTTATTCATGTTTTTATCCAAACTTTTTAGATCTTCCATTACTTCTGTGATTATGCTCATAACCGAAATGACAGCAGCTGCTTCTTTGAAGTCAAAAGACCAGTGACAGAAAGTTTGAGTGTTCCAAGAACTGTTGTGTATAACTAATTACTTTAAGAAAACTTATAGTGCATTCCAAACTTCTGTTTACATTTTGCTGATTTTCACTGGGAAAAAAAAAGTGATTTTTTTTCCTAGAAAAAATTTTGTTTACTTTGAGAATAGGATATGAGGAAACAATGCCTTCAAAAAAACGCGGGTTAAAATGCCACAATCCTTCGCACATTCTGGTAAAAAAAACTGTTAACTAGTAGACTGAAAAATTCTGAGAACTTCATTGTTAAAATTTGCTCTTGTATGTCTTTTATCTTTCTCATATATCAATATTATTAGTATCAACATTGAAACATGATTCTCATTAATCACCACATAACAGTATTGTGCAAATACGCAATTTCCAAAGTAGTACTCTTTGTACTTTAATCATTTGATTTACCAAACTAAAGCTTTGCTTTAGAAGTGAGGAAGCTTCACAGTTCACCTTCTGATCTGCGGAGTTTGATGAGATCCTTTGACTGGACTCCTGAGGGAGGAATCCTACCTGAATTCTGCTCAGCTTCAGACTGAACTCCTAGATCAGTTCCAAAGGGGAAAGGAAACAGAGAGAAATCTTGATCAGTCAGATTCCCACTGGAATACACTGATGGAAAACACTATGAGATTCCAATTCCTCAGCTGATTTTGTACATGAACCTGATGAAAGATGACACTGACTCAAAGGCTTTTAATTACTGCAGGGAGAACTCAAGGATCACTTTGTTGCATCTGGAGTAAATCACATCTGTTTATGATTTCATGTGATATGTTTATGATTTAGGTAGACAGTAATCTCTCCGTATTCTTGAGTATTTCTTCACAACTACAACTTGACATCAATGCCAAGATTCATCCTGCCTAACTAATTTTTAATTGAGGAATTTAGGTTAAGAACCTGATCACCCTAGACTTCCGTTACCCTCAGCAGCAAGACCTTAGATAAGCTTAAGTGCTCTCTGTAAGTATCCCAGTGTCTCCCTCTGAAGGGAATGGAAGTAACAAATAATCCTGATTTGACTCCTGCTTGACTAAACATCCTGTTTTAAAGCCTAACACAAGGGGGGACGAACTTTGGCCTTCAGACTCTTCTATACAGGAAATTTATGCTTACCAAATTTAAATTCTGGAACAAAATAATTTCTGAATTGCCAGAATACAATTAAACGATGATGCTTTGTTTTGTATTTTCACATAAGTAACTAAAATTATTCTGCAGATGAGAAATTCTCTTCCATTTTAGCCAAGAAGTTTCTCCTCTACTTGTCTGTTCACACCTCTCTATTCATAGTAATGATTCCATGCTACTCCTGATCCCACTTACTTAAAATTTCATACTACAATTTATCCTTTTCTTGCCCACTCATTTCTGCAGCTTTTTCTTTGCAATACAGACAGCAAACAGCCCCATTAACCCCATCAGTCACTCCAGTACTATCCCATAGACCCCTGCCCCATCCATTTCTAAGCTCCATCACCCACTTCCAAATTCCTTTTCAGGGACTTGGTATGCAGATTCATCCTATGGAGCTCTAACTGTAGACACCACAGGTGTGCATTCCCTGTGCATCTTTTACTGAGAATTCCAACAACCTCTCTCAGTAAATGAGTCAGACCCACTTCATTCTCACCTTTCCTAGTACATCCGTTGTTTGAGAGCCATGCCAAAGACCCACTGTCCATTTTTTGCTCATGGGATCTCTTTAGAGTGCTTCTGTAGTTTATTTTCAAGTGCTCCTCCTGCAAGGGATCAGAGAGAGATTGCTCTTTTTTATCCCCCTGAATCTCGCCTTTGAGTAGTCTTTTCTGCTATCATAAATTCAGCAGTCATCTCTGGACTGAAACATAGAGGTGCTTTTTTTGTACTCCAAACTTACCGACCACGTCTTAACAATTTTTGGATATGGAATATTTTCGGTTACCCTCAACACTTTTATTGGAAATTATATATTGTTTTAAATTTTATAATAATACTTAAGGAATCTAGCAGACTTAGGATCCCATTTTTTACTTAACACTTTACCTGTGTATAGTAAGAGAAAATTTCAGCCTTACACAACAAGCAATTGAAATAGACAGCTGAACTACTGGAACTGCTTCTCTAAAAAGGAAAATGTAGGATACAGAAATTATTCAGTGATGCGTTTGTGATGGTTTGTAGAAGAAAACAATACGCTTTACACATTTAAATTAATATCCCAGGCTGGAGTACACCACAAAATCTTCTTTCCAAGCTCTGTTTTCATCTACATTAAAATAATAATTAAATTCAGAATTAAAAAAAAATAAATAAAGTCAGAATTAAAAAAAAATTAAATTCTCAAAGTGCTGCTGAATGTTGAATGAATTCTAAGTAGGAAGTTATCTGAATGTTAATTCTGCTTTCTTAATAACAGGGATATGATCACTTAGGATGTAAATAAAGTGAGTCTCACCAAAGCATGCGTTCCAATGTGTACATAAGGGCAGTAACAGAGGTAAGTGTGTATGAAGACTCCAAAGTGAAGAAAACAACAGGGAAAATAACTGCAATAATAAGAGCAAATTTTTATATTCTGTCTTAAAAGTCAAAACAACTCTTTTCATAGAACATGTTTACAGATGATGAAGGATTTTTTTACTATGTATTTTCTCAATAATTTTCCTAGGTAAATAAGAATTCATATCTTGTGGAAGAGGCTGACGCCACTTTCCCTTTGCCTCCCTACATGAACCACCCCCCCACCCCCCTTTTTGGGTGTCTCCTTGCTCCTGTGGGGTTCCTGAGATTTAGCAATTTTGTGTTGAGTGATTGTTTTTTGGTTTTTTTTTTTTGCGTGTTGCTGTTTTGCATGTTAGTAAACTGTTATTTTTTCAGTTGTATCTACTCATTTTTGTTCCTTATTAGCGGAAAGGGATTGGTTGAACTAAGGGGAGGTAACTCATTTTAGAGTGTCCACAGCTTTAAACTGCCAAGACAAAAAGAAAGGGAGCAAGCCCAGAAGAGATGTCTGGGTATCAGTATAAAGGAACTCCTCTGGCAAAAGTCAAAGCACAAGCTGCAGGAAACTACAAGTAGCAGAAAACCTTCTGGTTTTGTTGTCCTCAGAGTCTAGTTAACATTACTGGCACTTCTTTCTATGAAACTGCTTAAAGTTTAAATTTGATTCACAAAACATGAAAGATTAATTGAAATTTCTACAATTTACTTCTCGTCATTTCCAATACAAAACAAACTTCATACATATTTCATTACGTCTGTACTGAGCTTTCGAACACAAGAGTCAGACTGCAATAATCACATATTTCAGTAAGTATTCCAAAAACACAACTTTTATGCATGGCCTCTGGGATCAAGGCCAGTTGTAGCTACAAGATGGTCTACACAGCTGCTACCACATCACATGAACCTGGAGAGTGCCAAGATAAAGGGAGAGAAATAGGACCCAGCCATAACCCCCTCTTTCTTTAAATAGTTTTCCATTTCAACTCCCCTGTATTGTTCTGCAACCTCTTATATCCTACAAATAGAATCATAGAATTGTAGAATATCCTAAGCTGGAAGGGACCCATCACTGAAGTCAAACTCTTGGCCTTGCACAGGACACCCCAAGAATCACACCACATGCCTTAGAGCATTGTTCAAACCCTTCTTGATCTCTGTCAGGCTGGTGCTGTGACCACTGCCCTGGGGAGCCTGTTCAGGGCCCTGCCACCCTCTGGATGAAGAGCCTTTTCCTGATATCCAACCTAAACCTCTTCTGACACAACTTCGGGTCCTGTCACTGTCACCAGAGAGAAGAGATCAGTGCCTGCCCCTCCACTTCTCCTCATGAGGAAGTTGTGACTGCAATGAGGTCTCCCCTCAGTCTCCTCTTCTCCAGGCTGAACAGACCAAGTGACCTTGTATGGCTTCCCCCTCTAGGCCCTTCACCATCTTCATAGCCCATAAATACATGCTGCCCTGTGACATGTATATACAGACAGCTGCTCTCAAAGGAGAGAAAATGGTTCAGAAAAATGCATTCCAACACTGAGAATAAGTGCCAAAATATTGGAGTTAAATACTGACATGACAGGAAGAAATGTCAGAACAAAACATCAAAGTACAAAAGTGTTATATGGGGCAATGCCTCAAAGCATCCTGACTGTGACAAGCTGACAAGAAAATCTTGACTCAGAACAAATTTAAGTCAAAATATAGTATGACAAAGGGCCAACAAAGAAGTTGTGAGGCACAAAGATTCTTAACTCTGGAAGGCCACAGAGGTTTAAAAAGGGAGAAAGAAATAAACCCACTTATTTTCAGCAATCACTAAGTGAGAAAAAAACAAAATTGTTGGATGAAGAAGGGCCAGAAGTATGTCATCAGGGCCCACAAGAAACTTTCAAAGCAAGTTATTTCAGTATTCAGAGGAAATGGAAAGGAAAATTTAAGTTATTACCCAGTAGGCTACACAGACAGGGAACAACTCTAATTGATGTGAGGCCAGGCTGGCACTGGTTGGATTCACAGAACAGCAGCTGGCACCCTGGTCCCGCTTTTGTCTTTCTCTTTGCTAAGATGCACAATGGAATTTAAGACTGGCATATCTAGGGATTAGTTTTGCATGAAATATCAAGACAAAAGTAAGAAGCTCTTTATTTTCCTTGGAAGATCTTTCCTTCTGGAGTTTCCGCATCCGATTTTACACTCAGTGCAAACAAATCCGATCTAGATGTGAGATTATATCCAGTAATTCTTGAAAGTACATTGATGGTATTATGTGTATCACATCCAAGACTAATCTGTACTCAGATATAGTCAAATTCTGTTCCTTCTCATGTAGTACAGTATAGCTGCCTGACCTTGGTGGTACTACAAAGAAAAGATCACTCCATGACGGTTGGCTGACTTCCAGAAAACTGGATGTAACTGTCCAAGTCAGAATTTTTATGAAGCAGCAGCTGTGGTAAACACCCCGCATCTGCAGTGAGGGTCAAAGCACTCTCAGCAAACATACGCTTTAAATGAAATTCAGCTCCTGTTGGAACAAAATTTCTTTACTACAAGATGAAAGGATGAGTTCAAAGCACTTTCAGTTGCCTTTTTACGGATCCAAATGAAACCTAGACTGCTACTGAACATCCAGCACCACTTTCAGAAACATCCTAAATGGAATTCAAAAGTAATATGTTGAAGGACTAGTCTGGCCTAACCTCACTTGCATGTAAGACTTGATAAAAAGTTCAGTCAAAGGTGATTTTTGCTGCAGTTCACTCACAGGAGATGCCTGAGCACCAGTTAGAAATCAAACATTAAAATATAACAAGATCCAAATGCTAGATCCTGCAGATAAAATGCATTGCAGAGACAGCTGACAACAGTTGTTTTAATATTCAGACTTCAAAGCAGAATCCTAGGCACAACAGTGCCATCCAGGGGCCAGCTAATTGCTGGTAAATGTCCAAAGAATTTCCTGAAACTTTTTTTTTTTTTGTATAAACAAAACTGGGTTTGTTTAAAACAATTTCCCCAAAATATTTTCAAATATGATCTCAGTTCTTTTTAATACTGCAACAGCTAAACAGAAATATGAAAAAAACCCCGATTCATTCCCTAGACATACTAAGATTTGCTTACATTTAAGCATGGATTTTGCAAGTTTTGTTTCTATAGAAGAATATTTGTAGCAATTTAAATCAACAAGTTCTTCTAGCACAATAAACTGGCAATCAAGAGGAAAGCTCTGATGAAACTTTGCCAAACTTTTCAGACTGAGACATCACAAAGGCCAAAACACATGCTCAACCACACTTCACTACAGCTATTTAAAATGAATGATGTATCTAAAATGTAACACAACCAAAGCTTCAGGAGGTACAGTTTATACACAGTCCCAAATCTTCCTTCTGCTCAAATGGAAAACTCAACCTGAAAACTGTAAAGCACTTTGGGAATGGAGGATGTTTTGTTGTGGCGGGGACAGAGCGAATCCAGAGATACGGCAGGGCTCACAATTTACTCCTGTAATGCGTTCCACTCAGCAGCAACAAGGGGGAAGCAAGAACCCCAAAATATTTCTAAGATTACAAACTAGTCGTGGGGGCAGAGGACACTTCAGTTTAAGGGTTTACAAGCGTACACCCACCCCCCGAGGCCTTGGGTTCAGCCAGCCAGGTAGCGATGCCATCCCCGCAGCAGCGCAGAGCACACCGCCGCGCTGCAAAGCCTCGTGTTCCGCCTCATGCGAGACGAGCTCGGGGGAACGGCCCCACACTCCTCGGGTGGGCCGGCTCGGGATCCGCCTCCTGCCCACGCCGCCCATCGCCCGTGAGCACCAGGAAACACAGCCCAACCAAACCCCTTTGACCCGCTTTGGACCGGGAGCTGCGGGTAGCTGCGGGAGCGGGGCGGGAGCGGGGCGGGAGCGGGGGCGGGCCGGCAGCGGGGTCGGACCCGGGGCGGGATCGGGGGCGGGCCGGGAGCGGGGGCGGGTCGGGAGCGGGATAGGGGGCGGGCCCGGGGGCGGGCCCGGGGCAGGAGCGGGATCGGGGGCGGGCCGGGAGCGGGATCGGGGGCGGGCCCGGGCCGGGAGCGGAATCGGGGGCGGGCCGGGAGCGGGATCGGGGGCGGGCCCGGCGGCGGGCCCGGCCCCGCGGCGCCTGCGCGGGCTTTCGGTTCGTGTGGCGGCGTGCGGAGCGCTCGGAGCGGCCCGGGCGAGGTGCGGCGCGGCCTGCGGGGCTCTGCGGAGGCGGCGGCACCATGGCCCCCGTGCTGAACCTCAACAACGAGGTGAGACCCTCGGGGCGCCGGCGGGAGCGGGCCGCGGGGGCGGGCGGGGAGACTCGGGCCGGGGAAGGCCCCGCGGCGGCCGGGGGAAGGGCCGGAGCGGCGGTCAGCGGCGGCGGATCGCCCTGCCAGCGAGCCGGCTCGGGGCCGGCCCTCCCCGCAGCCGGCGTGACCGCCTGGAGCCGCAGGGAGGGCCCCTTGTGGCCCCAGGTGGCTGCCGCCGTCCCCGGCGTGGGGAAGCTGGCGCTCAGCTATGATGAAAACAAACATCCGCCTTGTGAAGTTCGGCTCCTTCTAGGGGAGTGCCATGCGATCTCGACACGTGTGCCTCCGTGCGGCGTCCTGCCCGCGAGTGTCGCCTCATCACGCCTGGCTTGCCGTGTTTGTGTTCACACTGAGGTCTTGCAGGTGATTTGAGCCACCAAAGCCCCAGCTGCCTGTCTTCTGGATGGCAAAGATATGCTGTTGCCTTATTTTCTTGGAGATGGAGGGACTGAAAATGAAAAGTTAATGTGTTACAGCTAACTTCTTCTTGTTCTGTAAAAAGTTTGGTGTTCCATATTTATTTCAGAATATTTTTTTCGTCTTTATAGTGTGAATTCGGTGTGTTTCGCTTGTGATGGGTTTTGGTTACACATTTTTAAGTCATTGTGCACGATGAGCCTGACACAACTAACCCAGTCTCTTTTTAGGTGTTGCACCAAGAGTTTAGAATAGCTGGCAGTTCTGCTGAGCATATGTGGTATGAGCACCTGCACTTGGCACTGTACTCTTCCAGAATTCCTACATAATTAACAGCCTGGTTACAATTTGTTACCAGCAGAACAAAAATTACTTTGTTTTAGATATGTAGTAACTTGGAGAGGGGTTGATTTGCAAGCTGATTTTCTGGTCGAGAATTTAGTGAAGTGTAGCCCCTTCATCAGGGAAAAAGTTTGATAGTACATAAAATAGAGGTATTTACTCAGTAATTATTGGTTCTTGCTGTCAACAAAGGTAAGGTCAGAAATTAGTGATTTGACACTGAAATACGCCTGTAAATCACCAAAGATAGAAGAGGGTATTTCATTTATTGTTGTAGTGTGGACTTTTTTTTGATTGATGAAGGTTTGGGTGATGTTTCGTAGTCTTTCACCACAAAGATGCTAATATAACAAGGGGTGAAAGCAGAAGCATTAGTTGACTGAGGAAAAAGTAAGATGAGTTTCTGTACAAAAGATTGGAAGATTTCAGTAAGGACACTGGGAATGTCTTTTCATCTTATATTTCAAGTGTAACCTTCTCCTAAGAGGGAACTGAAAGTAAGTTCTGGAGGAGGTAGCTTTCACCAGAGTTTCTACAGAAAGTAGAGACTCTGTAATTATAGGTCCATCTGAGATGTAAGGTAGGACAGAGAAAAATCCTGGATTCCATCTCTTCCAGGTAGGATGGAGATCTAGTGTGAATAGATTAAAAAGTGTTTTCCATTTCTATGCATGTGCCCTTTTTGTTTGTGCCAGAGCTGTATTAATTACTGTGGTGATTAGTCATAAAATGTGGAATAAGTTATTTACCAATACCTGGATATTTCCAATCTCTGTAGCAATACCTTCTGCTTATTTTTCCAGAGATGTCCTTGTAAGAATGTATCTTAAGAGTAAAAATCCTATCTTCCTCTAATAGAGATGAGATGGAAGAATTTTATTTAGGACCATGTTCAAAGGAATAGTTTTTGAAAATGCAATCTGTTAAATAAATTTCCCTTGTGTATTGTCCCAATTTGCAAAGGGAAAGCAAATTACAGGGCAGCTCTATACTGTGCACCTCTGGCTTTTTGCAGTCAGACAGTACTAGGGATCATACAGATTTTTTCCCCATTAGGCTTTATAGGTGTTTGTTTATTAGGCATGATGGTGTTTGTTGCAGAGACAACCTTGTGACCCTTATATAGCTGATAAACTTGTTTATCTTTGCTGGATTTACAGGAGTCCAGTATCTGAAGGAGGTCTACAAGAAGGCTGGAGAGCGTCTTTTTTCAAAGGCATGTAGAGATAGTTCAAGAGGGAATGGCTTTAAATTGAAATAGGGTAGATTTAGATGAGATATTAAGGAGAAATTCTATGCTGTGAGGGTGGCGAGGTGCTAGCATACGTTGGCCTGTGAATATGTGGATGCCCTGTCTCTAGAGGTGTTTGAGGGCCAGGTTGGATGCACTCTGACCAACTTGGTCCAGTGCGAGGTGTCCCTGCCCATTGCAGCAGGGTTGGAGCCAGGTGATCTTTAAGGCCCCTTTCAACCCAAATCATTCTATGAAATTCTGCTGTATGATGCTTAGGTATTTCAAGTTTTAATTCTAGCAAAGAAAAACTTCTGCTATTAATGAACATAAAATACTACGTCCTGGTAAATGGTGAAATCTTAAGAAATTCCAGGATGATAGATTTCAAAAATTTTTTTACCAATTAGTATTGTGTTTACAGGAAGAGCAAATAGTCTTAAGACCAGTGTTTCTCAGTGATATAAACTGGCACTTTTCTTAATGTTAATTGACCTTTATTTTAATTACTTACTGCTTTATGTTTGATATTAGTAGCTAACAAAACAAATACTTATAAGTGTCAAAAAAACTTCCTGTACTGCAGTACCTACTACATAAAGTGTATATGTGCTTTGAAACTAGAAAACATTTAGTTGCATGATGATTGAGTGATGATGATGATGACTATTATTAAGAAAACTCCCCAGGGAAAAGAGACAAACAGTGGACTGTGATGTCTGTCTCCTTTATGAGAGCTTTTGAACTCACTGGCTAATTTCAGAGAAATTGGAAAGGAATAGAGTCCTCAAAAGTTGTTGGGCTTTGTTTATTTTTAAATTATAATTTGGCTAAAGAATAGTACCTCAATGGAACAATATTGTCCCAATTCTTCTGATCTAATAAGGAACAAAGAATGAAAATATTGTACTGTTGAGGTGACTGTATGAATGAGACGTGATATAAGTGTACAGTGTTAAGGATCCAGCATGAAAAGAGGAAATTGCAACTGTTGTGGTGAGGTGAAATAAGACAGAAAATAATGAGAGACCAGTCATAATAATTTATTCACAAATAATTAGTGTAGACATTTCATTAATCTTTCTTCTCATGGAAAGTTGTTTATAGCAATGTAAATTCTTCAAAGTGTCACATTATTTCCATGTTAACAAGTAGGACTTGTGCCAAGAGCATTTAAAAGTTTTCTTCCTCTTTATTTAACTGAATGTATACATAGATAATAACAGAAAAAAAGCAAGGTCTTGGCAGAACCCGCAGTCAGCAAGGTCCAATAATTTTAGGAAGCCATCTTGCTGCTGGTAAACAGCATGGTACAGTTTCAGTGTGACTGCATGACTTGAAAATTTGAGACTGAAAAGGGTTAAGAAATTACAATTTTCTTGTAGTTCAGGCATCTTATTACTGTATGGGATTGCTGCATTTTTATTACTGCCCAAGGCAGAATTGAGTGGGTGCAGAGGAAATAAAAAACCATAAAAAGTTGGAACAAAGTGAAATGGTGAAGACTAGAGTTTTTGGGAAAGAAGAAAACGCAGTATTCCTTATCATTTTCTACTCGCTGTGTTCTTTGGTGCAAAGGAAAGCATAAATCGTAGAATGAAAATTTCAGTTTTGCAGTTCTATATTCACTGCATATGATCTTATTTCTGAAGGAGTTGTCTGTATTAAGCCTAGTTGTATTCTCCTCTTGTGCTTACTCTTACAAGCATACAGGCTGAAGGAATCGTTTTAAAAACTTGGTGTCTCAAATATGTTTCCTATTTTAAAAAGCTTTCTAAGAAATTACCGGTGCCTTGCCACAGAATAGCTTCCAAAGTTAAACTTCTCTGGAAACATTTGCTAGATGGCAGCACATAATCATCAACTGCCATGAAGAAGGGCAGGTTTAAAGGGAGATAGCTCATGTTTAATGTGAAAAATTGTCCTTGTTGATCAGCAGTATACAGTAGTATGAAACAGAAGCTGTTGAATGGGAACTCTACAGATATCTAGGGGTTTTTTTCAGAACCTCTGTTTCTGAAATTGTTGTTCTGTTTTTACAGTCATAATCTGCCATCAATATTGTAGTATTGCAACAAATACATTTATCTTCTTACCTTTCTTTTTATTTTTTTTTTCTTTGAATGATACTCTGTTTGCAGGTACCTCAAGGAGCTACATTGCAGAAAGCTCATGAAGCTAATGCAAATGAAGTCTGTATAAATTGTTTTAAAAATAAGTGTTCTAATGTATCCCTACATGAATGCTGTAATGGCCGAAGTTGAATATTAGTAAGACATCATATTATGTAAAGCAAATTCTTAGAGTTGAGAGTTGTTTCTGTCTTTGGGACATATGAATCAAATTTTCCAAACTTGATTGGATATGGAAACTTTGGTATCAGGTGAATTTTTCTCTTATATTTGTAGTAATTAATTTCATGCAGACAAAATAATTTTTTTCTGTATTTACAAAGCTATGTGTTTTAGATAATAAAAGCTGATGTCTGCATAATGCTTGTCATCCAAGACAGAATTGTTCTTTTTTCTTTCCTAAAAGGTAGAGTCAAGATAAAACTGTATATTGAGAATGATGTGTGCACACATATTTTTCAGTCTGCCAAGCACAGCCCAGAATTAAAATTGTTATGTAGGGAGCTTAGTAATGAAGCTCAAGGTGATTAATTCCATTCGTAGTGTTTTGGTGCAATGCTTTGTGTTGTGATACTGTACATGGCAACACTCAGCTCTTTTACTCTTTAGATTCAGGGCTGGCATCTTGACCTCTTATTTAGCTGGGCAGCAGTTTGGGTGAATAGCACATTGGAAAAGCAGTCTGGACATGTGAATTAAGAATTTTGATTGGGGTATGACAAAGTCAAGTATGAGTAGCATGGCTGATAATGAAAAAAATCAGAGAAAAAGCTGTGGGGAGTAACCTTAACTTATGGAGAAAGACTGACATACAGTCGCTGGAAGTCTGAAACTGGAGTTTCGAGTTATAGCTGAATTAATTACTGAATTACAGAACTATAGCTGTAATCCTGTCTCTTTTATCATGGTGCAAACAGAAGTAAACGTATATTCGGAGATGCTTATATAAAGACTGAGTTGTCTTGGTGAAGTATGGGTAGGTGTTGTGTTTGTCCTTAGATGGTCACACACAGCTAAGGTACTGAAATTGCATTTATATATGCCTTCTTTCACAAATTGCAGAAAGTTCAAGTACATTCTTTTATAAGTAAATGAATTTTTGGTGACCAGAGTTTCAGTATAGCAGTAAAGAGAACATGATCTGAATGGAGTATCAGGAAAGATCAGGGAGGGGGAAATTTGAGTGGGTCATTCATTCTTCCTGAAGCTGAACTGACTTCTGTAACCAAGAACTGTCTCATGGTTTTTGTAAGGTGCGCTAAATGTGAAGGATCTGAATACTTACCCATGCTAGTCGTTACTGTATTATATATTTCTGGATTTTATACAGTAGGTCCAGCATGCTTGTGTAAATATTTTTGAATTGATACAAAATAAAATTAACTGAAAGTCTTTAGTCTTTGAATGGTCACCATTTTTTCAGGAAGCATTCTGTACAAAGTGAGTTTAAGACTTCACCGTGGTATTTATTTAAAATCACTTAAGATCTTCCTTATTTTCAGCCTTCTTCAGCATTATGGATGACTAACTTATCACTCAGATGTGATATACCTCTCTGTGTTTTTGTTGACTTAGGATGATAAATTAGACATAAAATTCAAAATTTTGTATATTAATGGTCTGTTTTTTTCCCCACGCTTTATTCTATAGAAATGGAGACAGTTTTTAACATTGAAGCGCCTTTCATATGAGACTTTTTGTGGAGAATTGCTTTGCAGTTCAGACAGATGTGATGTGCCCCTGAAGGAGTGTGATTCTCCAACTATGGTTTCTCAAGCATCTGGACTTGCTGCTTCTGAGTCTGGGGCTTCTCACTCTCCTTGCTCTTCAACCATTCCATCCACGTGGTCTTGCCTCCCTCTTCTGGGATCATAAGCAGTTTGTTGCTAGCTACAGATTGAAGGTAGCAGGGTCTTACAAATGAGTGGGAGCAGAAGTGAATGGGGTGGGACCAGGGGAGACGGGGAGACATGGACGATGCCACCACCATGAGTGAGCTGTTTGGGTTGGCTGATAGGCCTGTGCTGTTTTTCACCTCACTTAAGTATTTCGCTTTAAGTAGTGGCCTTCTGTGAAATGAATGTAAGAGTTGGGGAGGGTGTTGAACTAGCAAAACCTAAAATAGGGTGATATATGTGTGGTTATGTTGTCTGGCTGGTGTTTGTTACAGAAGTTAATTAGTGGTCAAGCCTCTAAAGGCAGGAGAATTAGAAAGTTCGAAGGGGAAGCCAAGGGAGCCCATACGTTTGTCTAATCTTGATAGCTTTTACATACTAAGTTCATAGGAAACTAGTTGCAAATCAGCACGAAAGAGTAATGTTAAAATTTCAGTGATGTCTAGGTATATAGGTGCCTGAGATGCTTTGTGGTCAAAATTGAAGCTGTGGCTGGATACTGGCAAGATCTGTTTATCCCTGACTAACTCATGATCTTAAATACTTCCTTGAAGCTGGTCATACAGTCTCTTACATGTCACTAAGTTTATATTTATTTTTTGGGGAATGTGACTAGGGGTATATCAAAGGGGGGGAAAAATGGTCTCTTACCTGTTGCAAAAGAACAAGTTGCAGTGCAGTAATAAGTAGAGGAAAATGTGATATTTGAATTGTGTTTCCAACAGTAATGAAGAAATTAACACTTGGGCCTTCTTGGGCTTTCTTTGAAAATGCTTTTCACTATCATGGACAAGTTGATGTGAGCACTCAGGTTTTTAGTGTATTAGATCCAAAGATCCAAATGGCTTCTGTTACCTAAGGTATGTCGTGATATTTTAAAGTATGTTCCTAAGCCTTCGTTACACTGATGAAAAAGAATCCTAGATGGAAAGTTTCAAAATACCACTGACAGAGTGCTGTAGACATGATGGTGTGTAAAACAGTTTGAAATAATGGGCAGCCAGTCCAGCGTAGTGATCCAGCGTCTCACTGAAATAAAGTAGCTACCCTCAGAGATCTATTTGTGTGCTGTCACCTGGGCTATGTGGTAATGAAGGAGTCCCTTAGGGCAATTTAATATTTGTGTCTGCTGCCTTTATATAAAGGGGATGTGAGACCTGAGGTGAGGCATCTGACCAGTTATCTGGTGTTGGACTGAGCTGTGAGATGTCTTAATGCTCATAATCCAAAATACAGTCTTGTCCGTTAAGGCATGACACCGTCTGATGGGGGAAAATATTTAGTTTAATGGCTTAGTTGTTATAAAACTTTGCAGTAATTGAGAAAGCTGATGTATAGATTCCCTCAATCTGAGATGAGTTGAATCCTGTGAATCTTGATGACCAGCAGAGTGCACTAATCACAAATACTAACAAATACTGTTGCTGGGCTACTGTCTGGCAAAGAAGGGCAATTTTATGGAGTGAGGGGAGCCTGGTCCTGTATTTCACCAGTGGGAGCATTTCCGTAGGAAAAGCCCTTGGGAGTGCTCCAAGGGCTGCTTATCCAACAATTAGCATAGGATACATGAGCTCCCTGAAAGGAAAAACTGGAACTCAGGACTCTTTCCTCCTGAGAAAATTCTTCTTGCTGGTCAATAGATGAGTTCTCTTTTGCTATTTTCTCTCTGGTTTATGAGCCTTATGTCATCCAGCACCTATACAGTATGCTGACCAAGCCATTTTCTTGAAGTAGAAGTGTTTACCCTAGACACCTGTACTAGATTTTTCAGTTCTGTTAAGTACCCCAGCATCTAGGCTGTTCCTCAGATGGTGGACTGCAGTTCTTGTACTCTTCTGAGCTATCTGCCAGTATGGTTCAGCTGCATCAGAGAGTCTCTCTCTTGGTCAACTTAAGCCAGCTTTAGGTTCATCTGTGACCACTTCAAAATTATTCTTGAGATAAAGTGGCTAGCACTTGGATACTTATGAAAAAGTGTTAGGATGCTGTGTGGTCAAATTGAAGCTGTGAATGACTGTTGGCACTGCCAAGATCGGTGTATCCCTGGCTTGCACATGGTCTTAAATACTTCCTTGAAGCTGGTTCTGCAGTCTCTTAAATGTCACTAAAGTCAGTCTAAAGTCTTGGAAAGGCATATAAACAAGTTATGAGAACTGAGAAAAGATAAATTTCTACACAATTCAAAACTAAATAGCTAATCTTTTCCATCAGTTCATTTCTTAGTATACTGGCAAATCACTATGTTTTTTCTGTATATTACAAGTCTACGCAAAATTGGAAAGCAAACACGGCTTTCTTTTTATACTGTGGAATACTTGGCAGCAGTCATTTTAGCTCTGTGGAAATGCATGTAAAAATTCTTGCATTAGTTGTGTTACTAATAAATAATACTAGGCACAACAGTTTCTTGAAGAAGAAAGTTGTGCTACACAGGGCTTGATTTCTGCTTAAAACAGTTCAAGTGTTAAATAGCTGACATTCTTTTACAGACCATGCAAATGTCCTAAGGAAAAGGTCTTTTGAAAGCTTATGAAATTTCCAAACTTATACTCTGCGAGATAGAGTTATGAGGAATTGTGGCTTTTTTTTTCCCCTAGGAACTATTCCAGCAGCTGTTTCTAAAGTTTCTAGAGTTGCCACATCATCAGTTTTACTAATATTAGCAGCAAATTCTGATCTGCATGCTCTTCACACAGATTTTTGTTTCAGCAGATTACTGAAACAATTAAGCATGGCTAACAAGGCAGTTTTTTACTTCTGGCAGTATTGTATACAGCCATTATGGGACTGCTGTACTTGAGGACAGTAATGAAAACTTTTTCTTAGCTCAAGTGGTTTATATAAAGTGTGTGTGGTAGGCCACGTAGGCTAGTAAGATGCTCTCATAAAACAAAAACATCTGTGGTTCCTTGGTGTGGTAGTGTACAATAATGAAAAAAACATGCAAATAGTCATGGGAAACTTTGTAACTTTTATTTTAAAGGAACTGTGAGGTACTTGCAATGCACAGTGTAGTTTTTTTTGTCAAGTGTAATTTATAGCTATATATGCCTGATTAAAACACAATTTTAAAATGGTTCTGTTACAGTAAATGTAGGTAATTGCTTACTGCTGTCCTTGCAGAGGTGTTTCAGCAGCATTTATATTGCTGGGTGTGGAACTTGCTGCCAAATGAAGAAGGGAGCAAGACTGAAATAGGTGTAGAAGGGAAGGGGGTGGTGTTAGACTTTTTCATAATAGAATTTGGGGGCTTGGGGGAAGGGATGTTCCTAGAAGGAGAATAGTAGTCAATTGTGAATTCATTGCAAATTGCTTATTAGTATGCAATGATAAAATTGTTTTCAGTTTGTCTTATGCTGTAGAGGTCAGTAGTGAAGAGCAATAAAGGAAAAGTCGAGTGGCCAACTGCTAAATTCAGTGACTCTTTTCATTGTCCTTCATTTAAAGGAAAGGGATTTTATATTCTTGTACTGATTTTATATGAAAAGAGTTACCATTGTGTTGTTGCCTTTGCAAAGAAAGGTCACAATGATAGCTGCTTATTCATACGGCATTTAATACCAAATGAAATTATGGATTTAAAAAGAAGCTGAGGTGGACTGCTCTCTACAGCTACCTGAAAAGATGTTGGAGTGAGATGTGGATTGGTCTCTTTTCCCAAGTAACAGGACGAGAGGAAATGGCATTGAGTTGTGCCAAATTGGCTGTTAGGGAAGATTTCTTCACCTAAAGGGTTGTCAAGCCCTGCAACAGGATGCTCGGGGTAGACTGGCTCAGTCACCATTCCTGGCAGTATTTAAAGATGTGTAGATGTGGCACTTCGGGACATGGTTTAGTGGTTGGCTTGGCAGTGTTTGATTTACAGCCATAAAAGGCTTTATAATCTTAAAGGTGTTTTTCAATGTAAATGATTCTGTGAGTCCTCTTTGCTGTTTTATGAGGACACATATAAAAAATCACTAGGTCTTGTGCATTTACGTTAGTGTAGGAGGAGATGAGTGGATAGAAGCTGTTTGCATGGGAGGCTGGTAAGAGCTGTTCTGAATAGCAACTGGTTCAAAGGAATGAATGGGGAATTTCATCCAGAGGCAAATACCACTGAGGAAATGCTGCAATTATGAATAGAGCAGGAGAGCGTACCTTACATGTATAAGATATGAATTCCAGACAATACAGAACAAAAGGGCAGTTAAGGTGATTGCTTGTTTGTGGAGGGGAAAGAAGGCAGGAAGGAAAGAGAGCTCATAAGTCTTTAAATATTAGAACAGACAAAAATGATGGGTGGGTGATGAGTTGTGTTGAACAAGATGAAATAGGATGAGGAATGAGGAGAGCTCATAAGGACGGGAAAGGGGAAATTAGTTTGGTAAGAAAAACCTAGAGATTGGAGAAGAAGGTAGGAAGCTTCAGAAGAAGGAAATCTTCCAACAGAGCCAGCGCTTGGTGTGGAGGAGAAGTTTTCAATGGCTGGTTAATGAACGTAGCACTGGGCAGACGGGTAAGTGTGTGAGCACTTGTTCTGTCACAACAAAGAAGATTTTGCAGGAGCCTTTAAGCATTGCTCCAGGTTGTTAATAAGTAATACTGGGATAGCTGTGTACAAATCTCTTGTAGATTTGGCATCTTGGCAACAGATAGAGAACAGCTTGTGTAAAGGTATTTAAATGAATGAATGGATGTCAGACATCTGGCAGGGATATTTTAAGCTCTTTATTCCTGCTACTTTTCATACTTTTCCCTTTCCCCAGAGTCTATTGATGTCATGAAGAAACTTCTAGGAAGAATGCAGATTATTATATTTTGGGGGTAATTTTAAACACTGACTTCCCCATGTGTTTGTGTTTATGAAAAATTCTCATAATGAAATAGGGTTTTTTAAAACAGATCTGAGGGAATAAAGAGCACTAATTGGCATAGCAAGGTAACTCTCCGTTCCCATTGGAAAGAATTCTTCCCGCCCTTCTGAAAAGACTGAAAAGTGGCTTACATAGTAGGGCCACTTTAATTTTTTTTTTTTTTTAAATATGTCTGAAACTACTGACTGAGATAAAGTTCCCACAAAAAAAATATAAGTCATAGAGGCATAATAGCAGAAAGCACCTTAATAGATGAGCAGTTTTCCTGTTGGAAGTAGTACATTATTTCAGACTTTGTCAGGCCAATAATATTGCAGCGTGTTTGAAGCCAGTGGACATTCGCCTCCCCTTCTGGTGATGTTCCTAGTCTTTGGCTGAATATTCATCCTGTTTGGAAGTGTAAGACAGAAAGATCTGTGATGCAACTTTGGATTTCCCTTATATGAGGTTTTTATCAGGTTGTGTTTTCCTGAGGCCATGGCTTTTGCTGGTCACTGGCGTACCCTAGGTCGGAGCAGGGGTTGTGTTCATTTGTATTCACTGGATGTGTTTTGATACTTACTTTTATATGTGTGTCAGGTGTCTGTGCTAGGGCCACCGTAAGACACATGAAAATTTAGACTTGATAGTCTGTTAGTAAAAGAAGTCTCATGTTTCTTCAAAGAAATTTTTATCTGGTAACATTTTTTGAATAAGAAGCCAAATCTGTTTTTTTAAGAAGAAAGGCAATAGTACCAAATACTTTGAAAGTCATAAACCACAAACAGCTTTTTTTGTTCTCTTTTCTTTTTTTAACAAAGGATTTTTTTTTTCCTTTAAAAATGTGGATACTAAATCCTTCTTACTTGTTTCTCAACAGCTTTTTTTCCAGGCATGAGAAAAAAGTGCTTATGATTTTTTTGATTTTTGATTTTTTTTTTCCCTCCTGAAAATCCACTCACTAATTTTTATTTAATCAGTGTTTTGGACTTAACATAATTTCATAACATACTTTTCTTATTATGCTGTCATTCCATGGTGTACCACTCTACTTACTTCCTGTGTGATGTTTTTTGTTACGATCTTGTGACGTTACTTATATAGATGATTTCTTTGTCTTTCTAAACTTTATACGCATCATATCAGAACATAAGAAAACACACTCTTGGAAATTACAGATTAGAGAGGAGAAACTTTTACTGTTATTTTAAAATATACTTGCTCGACAGAAATTTCTTAAGGTTATGAGGGAAATGTAATAGAGCTGCTTATCCCTCTGAAATGTATCAGTACTGGTGATACACACTTACTCATCATGAAACTTAGCTGTAACTGTTGCAAGATGCAACTTGATATGTGGTTTGCTTCTATCCAGAACACTGACTTCTGCTTTAGCAGCCGAAGTTGATAGCTGTTCTTTTGTTCAAAGTTGAACATTCCCCTTTTTTGTGGGAGTTTTCACATACCTCAGAAGCCTTCCAGCCTTTCTCCACTACTTAGGCCTCTCCTTACTTGTGCTGAGAAACTTTACAGAGGATGAGTTTGAAAAAAAACAGTTTAAATTTTAAAACAAAAAGTTTATTTTTCTTATCGTAGTAATATCGGTTACTTTCATAATGCAGGCATTCTGTATATTTATGGTCAATCTAAAAATTGTGGTATTTAGCTACTTTTTTTGTCTTTCAGATTGATGGAGAAATGGAAAATGGTTTAGTAGGTATCTCTCCAACTTCATCACTTCTCTGCTGATGCTGTTTTGTTTCATTTAGTGAACTTGAAACCATTTTTCTGTAATGATTCCTTTATGCTTGTATAATAATAATAATAATTTTGCATATTATATTTGTATATTATAATTATGTTTACATAACAATATATAGTGACATTGAAATACAAGTTTTGAAATGGGTGAGACTTACTACAAAATGAGTGTTTATGTTGAATGACATAATAATAGTAGTAAAAAATTCTTGGTAATATTAAGATATAAATATTTGTCAAATATTGCAATGCTGTGACATTGCACAGGCTTCCCATTCTTCCCCTGGCCACTTGGTGTGTGAGAGTAGTATAAGCTGAGGGCAATTGAAGTAACTATAAAAGTATCCTTTTTGCATGAAATGTTGTGCACAGAAGCAGCTCTCCTTCTTCTGTCCCATTCAGCAAGTTGTCAGTGTTCTAATTTCCCCTGACGTTTTAATTACCAGATTGAATCATCAGTACAAAGAATGTGGTAAAAATAAAATGTATTGTATGTGTAAGTTGAGAACCAGTGATGCCTGGCATGTTACAGCTTTCAGTACAGTATTTCATAAAGCTTCATATGGATATTCTCAGTTATTCCTCTGTCTCTTTAGTTTTTTAGTGTGTTATCCTTAGGGTTACTCTGGTTGAGTGTTCTTAGTAACTGTAGTTATGGCCTCTGTTTCCTGCCCGTTTGGACAGTCAGGGGGTGGTGTTCTGTGTCTGGTTCAGAGCCGGATGTGCTGGTGAATGAGTATGCATGCACTGTGCTCAACCAAAATGGAAAAGACTTGAATTCTGCTTGTGTATTTCTTCCATGCCTAGCTATGTGGGCATTAGTTCTTAACTCCTACTTGGCTACCAGTTTTCACAGAACACGTGGGAGCTCTGGCTTGTGATGGTCGGTCAACCTTGACTTGGGTTTAATAAGCCCAGAAGTTACCAGAGAGGGATACTGGCAGACAAACAATGTACTTACAAACCTAATTTTCTCAGAAACCAGGCTAACAAATACAATTTCGGAATACACAGTTTCAATGCTGCACTCTTTCAAAATAGCTGAGAAAAGTTGTAACACATTAGCACTCAAGACTTGAAGGGTTTTTTTGGTGATTTAAGAAGCCAGTAGTACCATTTATATTAGCATGTCTTAATTCCTAGCCAAAGCAGTCACACCACCAAAACACACCTCCAAAATAATACTGGAATCACTGCGGTTGAATTTCTGTATTTGTTACGGTGAAAGGTTCTTTGACGCTATTTCCTTTTTGTGATGGCAGTTCAACTTTACATGTTTGGATCATGTTCGTGACCTATATAATTATTGTAAAAGTTACACAGATTATTTCTGAGTCAGTATCGTCAAGCTGTGGTGTCGTGCTTCAGATTATGCAAGTAATGTAGAGATTCATAATGTTGCCTTGTGAGCAGTGCCTTTTTCCATCTGCTTTTAAAAGGTTCACCATATGAAGAGTGGAAAAAGCCCTCAGCACTCTTATTACCTATACACGTGTTCGCCCTCGTAATTTTTATATCACTACTGTAGCTTCTGCTGTTACTGTCTTTCTTTAAAGTCAAAGCCTAAGCAGGCATGAAATTCACATGTGACTTCTAACTAGAGCTCTGGTCTAATTAAGAAGTCCTAGACATAGAAATCTGTCGATTTGAGCTTGGCTCTGTTGGATGCCTTGATCACATTCCCCTTCAACCTTCCATGGAAATATTTTTAGCAGAGTGATAGCTGGGGGTTATCAAACTTGCATTCAGCTAATCAGTTAAATAGAGCTGGAAATTACCTTCCGGAAGTCCTCTGTTTTGGAAGACATGTATAGTTTTTACTTCCATGTGGTTACATATGCAGTTTATAACAGTTACTTCTTATCTGGACATTTACAACTACTGGTGTATATTTAGGGTTTAGAAATCTGTCTAGCCATCTCATGATCCTGGTTTGGACTTGAATACTTTCTGAAGTACTACATAGAGTCTGACTCCATCCAGTGAGACGCTGACTTTGAAGCAGTAAATCCATTAAATTTTGGTCTTTGGCAATGAGCAAGTAATTCTAGGCTAGGCTTACCCTCTCCCAACTATCTTAGATATTTGGAATTGCTTTTCAAAACCTTTAGATGAAAATGATCTTCCCTAGCAGTTCTGAGTACTCATTGTGGTTTCCACTTGGAAGAATTATGCTAGAAATGACAACTGTTCTCCTTGCAGGAGGAAATACAGTGCTATATTGAATAAAGAAACGCATATTTCAGTGCTTCAGTTGAGAAAGTACAAAGAAAGCAGCATGGGCAGACTGTGGAGGAAGCATTTGACAGTAACTCACAAGGGGTGAGTGCATTACTTTTCCTGTGAGGAAGGTGGAAATCCGCCCAAGTGGGCGGTGTGCTTTTTTTCATTCATCTTTAGCAAACCCCTTGGGAAACCTGACAGGGGGAGTACCCAGAGGCCTGAGAAGCTGCAGGTGTTTTGCTTTCTGGATGCTCCAGCTAGTGGTGGCATTTCTGCCTGCTTTGGGCAGCAAGGTCCGATAGTTTAATCCAGAAGAATTTACCTTGAGTTTCAAGAATTTTTATACATTCTGTTAGTTGTATTGGGATGGGATTGAGTCCACATGATTCAGACCTGTTTGCATGTAGCTGAAGATGTCAGAGGCAAGATTAACGCCACATTGGTGTGGCACAAACAGTAACTGAAAAACTGTGTTGCAGCACTTTCTATGCTGCGATTTGATCTTTATATTAAATAAAGAAATAGCTCATTTATTGAAGTCTGATTTGCTGTGGTCCATCCATCTGTCTGTCTTCTGTATGTTTTTACTTTGCTCTTTTGTGCTGGAACTAGCTAATATTCATGTGACCATAAGGGAAAACAGTTCAGGAAACTGATCTGGCTGAAAATTCATTTTGTTTTGGGTTTTTTATATACTCTTTTTTGCACTTTATATTTGTATAAAACGGTTACAGAACTGAACAAAAACTGTTGCAGAATTGAACACTGATACTCCACATAGGTGTGTTTATTCTGTTTCTGCCTTTGCCACCCTAGTTATGTATGCTTTTATAGCGCAAATAAATGAAGCTGTATTAAGTCTGACTGCTTATTTCCACATATTTTGACATGTATAAAAAATACACTGTAATATAGGGATTTTTTTTGTAAAAAAAGAAAGGAAAAAAGGAAACTTGGCAATTGTTAACTTTTCCTAAGGATCTAAAAATCATTAGATCTTTCAAGCTGACATTCCAGATAATAGAGAAATATTTGTAATGAAGTTCCAGAAACATTTTTTCACTTAGATTATTCACTCAAAAGATTATGTACTATTGTTAGTTCTGGCTAATACGTGATCCAACTGCAGGTGTTTCAAATTTTAAAACTCTGTGTCGCCAAATAGCACCAAAAATTAACGTTGAGAATACTCTGTTGCCATGGTAATTTCTTGGTTAGAAGACTGCCAAGTGACTATAAAGTGAAACCAATGCTTTTGATGTGCCCTAAAACGAGGAAAAGAAAGAAGATCAGTGAGAACTGAAACATTACTTAGTTCCATGTCTTTCTTGTAGGTATTTGAGAGACCTTGAATATTCAACTTAAATGCATTTCACTTTCTTTATATTTTTTGGTTTGGGTTTTTTTTAAGCTGGATTTCTTGCTTTGACACTTGTTGTGTAATTTAAGCAATTTGTAAAAAATTGTAAAAAAGGGCCCTGTAGAAAACACAAGTCATTTTGGTATGTTTTTAAGGACTTCCTCCCTTTCTACTTTAACAGAACTTGAGAGAGTTCAACAGTAAATCTTTTACTGCAGTAAAATCTAAAAGATATTGTATACCTGCGGGCATGTAAAAATTATTTTTCCTTTTGCTTTGAGCCATTTTGATCCAAATAGATCAGGCTCTCATTTCAGCCTCCTAGGGTTTTCATGGCATGAGGGGAATCTATGGGGAGTGAAGTATATCCTGTACCTGCAATTTCATTTTTTTGCTGTCATTCATTCACTAGACCCTGGTATATGGTAAGTTGTCAGTAGCAATATGATTGGCTATATTTAAAATAAATTCCTCCTGGGACAGAATTAACAGCTGTGGTTCTTGATGTTTTCTTGTCATTATCCCACTCTCATGTGTGACCATGTCAGATAAATCCTGTCAGCCTGGAAACTGAAATGCAAAAGCCGGCTCAGAACTACCTTCTCTTTTTTTCCAGGCCTCAAGTGATAGAAAAGACATAAGAGACCTTATATTGCACAGTGAATTTGGATGTGTCTAAGGAGACTTACAGAACATCTCTTTAGGAGCATCATCTTCAAATTGTAAAAGAAATATTTTTGCACTTGTGTCTGCAAATTTGTCTTGTTGAAGACAATTTTCATATAGGATAGACTTAACCATGTTGAGGGAGAGGCAGGAGGCCTCTGTTTAATGGATGTGTGTTTGTTTGACATTATGGATATTTCACAATGTTATAAACTCTTACAATTAGGGTTTTTTTCACTGGATGAGGTTAGATGCAGTGTCCTTCCTTGAAGAGAACAGAATGATTTGTCTTTTCTGCTTGCTTGTACCAGAACTAGGACTAGACTGTGTGCTGGCATAAAGCAGAAGTGGATGAAGAAATTCTGGTCTGTGTAGTGCTAGTTGTTTAAGGATTTAATAATTTAAGTGCATTATTGGGTCAGGACCAAAATATTCAGTACCTCATGGGCTGAAGCCCAAGAAGAACAGTTGTATGTGCTTCAGACTGCTCCGAGGAAAAGGCCATGTCCATCAGTTTATTGGCTTTCATGCATTTTGAATAGCTGGGGCTCACTGAGTAAGTTAATTTCTGTTAACTTTGGGTTAAGAAGATTTTTAGACATTCTGGGTCCTTCAGGTATTTTCATATACAGTACTAGCTTTTGTACATGGTAATGTGAAAAAACACTTTTCCTTCACAGTCGTTCTAGTATATCAGTGTTTTTTGAATAAAATACGTTGAAACAAGTCATAAGCAGAAATATATTAGTGCTTCTCTTAATCCATTAGGGTTTTTTTGAAGAATAGTTCGGTTTTGTTTTTTGGGTTTTTTTATCAAGTACAGTTGATACTATGGTTTAGAGTAGACACGTACCTTTCTTGATACATCTACAAATCTTTAGTCACACTTTCCTTTATTTTTTTCTAATTGGCTGAACATTAGCTTAGTTTGGAGTCATGTTGCTTGTACAGACCTCAAAACAAGTTTCAGAAGTGGCCAAGTATAACATTTTATTCTAGTGTAATGTTCGTTTGAGAACTTTGCTGCTGTTGTCTTAAAAATGTGAAGGCAAATATCTTTGACTAGTCATGAGAATTTGAATGTATAATTGTACATACGCTGTCATTTTATCCACATTCCTTGGTGTGTTTTTCTTGCCATCCCTAATATGAGGACTGTTTCTTAGTGATACAGGCTTTCAGAACCTAAACCAGACTTTCTTGATGTTGTTTTATCTAAAAATGCCTTACATTTCTCTTAAAGAAACTTGAAAATTTTCAAACAAGTTTTTTTGGAACTTAGTTATGTGGGAGGCTTGATTATATGGGAGGCTCTTAAAATAACTTTGTATTCTATTGCACATGTGTTTTGTCTTGTATTATGTACAATAACCATGTCCCATTAATTTAAAAGGGATAATGTCTGTGATCAGAAGCCCTTTCTAGACAGTCTAACACTGATTTAGGAACTGATTCAGCCCTTCCAAGACTTTTGTTAGTTGAAATTAATTTGTAACTATGAGTGAAATACTAGTGGCCAAACAGAGTTATTTCAAGAAAAAAAACCCAAAAAAACCTGGAGAAGACTTAGACATCAAAGGTTCAGTTAAGTAATCTGGGCACAAGAAGGGCTTGGACATGCTGAGGATTGGGAGGGTCTGACTGGAGTACCACACAAAAAGGCAAATCTCTGGGAATGGCTGTTAACTCTTTGGAGCCAGGTGTAGCCTGGGAGGCACAGTAGGTGAAGCTATTAGTTTCTCACTTTCTCAGCTGTGGATTCTGGGTTAAACACAGTTCTTGTGATGTCTTTAAACACACACACTTGTTATTTATTATTTTCTAGAAAGCACCCGCTTGGTTTGATATGTACCCTCTGGTGCCTTTGTACTGTGTCAGTGTTACCCATCCATTCAAGCTGGAGCTGTTTTCATTGCAAGACGAGTACCGGGAGCGTTGTGCCCATATCATTTTAATGTAGGCTGTGCTGAAGCCAGCAATTGCTGTTATGATCTCCCTCAGTAGTGTGCACTCCTTGGAAAAGGTGAATTGCAGGAGAGTTTCTAGTCCTTGCCTGGCTTGTCATCTGCTGATCCCCTGCTGTGTTCTTTGTTTGCCCATTTTTGAAGGGGCAGCAGCAGCTACCATCTGCCTATGGCTTAAAATGGTTTGCATGCAGCTGGCTGGTACATGTCACTCTTTGTGGCAGTGCTTAGTGCAGGTGGCAAGCTGTTGGGTTGATGGATGCCTCTCTTCTGTGGAATACCATTAGTTATGGAATTTTTTTGTATTTCATCTTTCTTTAGCATCAGTAGTAATATAAATGCGTTCTTCTGTGAAGAGGCACAGTGCCGGATGGATGATTTTTGTTTATAACCATAGCTTTTGAAATACACTTATGTGCATTCACACTAGTATATGTTACTACCTAGGCTTGTTTTTAAAAGTGAGTTTATTTCTTTATGATTTCTTTTAGTTTTAACAATTGATATGTAATCTATATCTATTCGTACTTTGGTATTACCCATTATTAATCATTTGCAAACAAAGACGTTTGGTAGCATTAATGAATAGGAATGGCTTAATTCCCTTTTAAATAGTGTTTCCCAACAAAATAAAGAAGTGTCTTCAACAAAGAAAAGCATCTCTTGTTCTTTGTTCAAAGAAATCCTTGAAGTGGTTATTTCCACATACAATTGCAGACTTCCTTAATTTCCAGGAACCCTAGTTCCTATTGATGAAAGAATTTGTTTGGTTTGTGTTTTGCTTGTCTATAATTATTCTTTTCTGCGTACTGTGACTGCTGAGTAGATTAAAAATCCTTATTGCCTTGTCTTAAATCTTAGTTAAGTCTGATCCTGACTTACACTGCAGCCTTTTTATGTTTCAGTGCAAAGAATTCTCCTTTTCTTAATGTCTTTTCTTGAACTATTTATAAAAAATACCTTATTACCTTATTATGAATAAATATTTGTTACTATTTTTTGAAATTCATTACTGTTCTTGGTGTGGGTTTTTGGTTTTGTTTGGTTTTGTTGGGTTTTTTTACTGATGGCAAGGTTGCCTCTCTCACTTTGTAACTCAAGAGACCAGGGGCTACCCTGGTGGTCTAAGCCCCATTGTTTCAGGCACACTGTAAATCTGAAACTAAACTTTTTTGATTTCTTTCCCAAAGAGCTGACTGCTTTCTTCAGAACGGTATGAGTACTTCCAAGAACACAGTTGATGCATACTGTCCCGTGTGAAAGAAGTGACTGGATTACATAAATTGATATTCCTAGTCTGCCAAAGAGCGAATACCTTCCCTCATTCCTGCTGTCATGTCTATACAGCCTTCATTGGCTGGCAGCAGAGGAGGCTGGAGTTTGGCTCTTGTAGGCCTTGGAAACATGCTGTGTGTGCATTAGTATTTCTATTAAAATACATGACAAAATATTTTTGAGAGAAAGTTAAATATACTTCATGTTTGCCTACACAGTAACTAATATGTAAAGTATGGGTTACTTAAACTCCAGTATGTTTCTAGCTTGTGGGTGTTTCTAGTCGTTATTAAAAAAAATAGAGAATAAAAAAACCCAAACTGAAAACAGCCTCCCCTCCCCAAACTTTCTAGGAAGGCATACCCAGTTTGCGTCTGACATTCCAAACTCACTGAATGTACATAGGATCGAAGAGGTATTCAACAAGAAACTGCATTATTTTTCTTCCTTTTAGAAGAAGATGTACTATAGGGACCTATGATAATCTCCTTCAGTGTCTTATAAAAAAGAAATATCTGCATGCTTTGATGGCAAATGGTAATGTTATGGATTTCTTCCTTAGCATGGTAAAGACTTGAGCAGTGCTGCTGTATAGCAGAAACTTGGCACTTAAGTGTTTCTTGGCATGTGGTTTCTGCTGTTAACTGAAACAGAAATTATTTTGTGGGTAGACCTGTGTGTAGTTACTTTTATTAGGGTAACTAAGGTAAGTACTGACCTTTGCTGTAACAATTTTGGAACAGGAGACCACTTTTAGGTCAGTTGTTTTGTCCTAGAAACCTCCTTTACCTTTTCATTTCTCATGGTGCAAGTGGCTAATGGTGCCCCCTGTGCAATTCCCCTCCTTTGCTTCTCACAGGAGCACTGCTCCACATGTTCCTTCGCTTCCCTGGCAGAGGTGGGGCTGACAATCAGCATATCCCCCTCTCTAGAAATTGTTTTGCTCTGATTCAGCCTTCAGTTAAGCTGCTGCTGAATACAGTTCTTAACAACTTGATTGAGTCAGTGACCTAAGCTACAAACATAATCACTTGTGCAAAGTATGTGTTCTACTTTTTTTTTTTCTTTTAGTATCATCTTTATGGTCTCTGCACAGGGTGTATATATACTAGCCAGACTCCACATCACAGGTGTGAAATACTGCTCTGTGAGCTTTGAAGGTTTTACTTTTCCTTTTTTTTTTCGATTTAGGTTTATAGTACTGATATTCCTGATGGACCTGACTAGATTGTGCAATTATCATCAATCTACTGTTTTGATGTTATCTCTAAGAAATTCGAATAGTAATCGGATGTAAAGAACTTTATAGAGAAAGACGTGCCAACTTAATTTTGAGATTTATCCCGCTGGATCAATTTATGATAAATTTGGCCTTTGTCAGGAAGACTGATTTTTTTTTTTTTAATTTGTTTTAGTATTTCATGTTATACTAAGTTAAACTATTAAATATAGAATCTTAATAGACATAGTAAGATATATATGAATAAATAAGGGAGAAGTTGAGTTGTAAAAAAAAAAAAAAAAGGTTCACCACTGGCTCCCTGTATCTCTGAAATGTTCATCATTGACGAGACAGCTCCTAGGCATAAGGTTTTCCATTATGGAATATAATTGCGAAAGATTGGGAGGATTTCTTTGTTCATCCTGTCTGTCTAATAATAATGAAAATTATCTTCCTTTGTAACTGGAGTGAGTAGTAAGACGAAAATATCATTGTCAAATTTTCTTTAAAACCACCTGCTTTAAATTTAGGACTAGAGTACTGGGTAGTATGGCAAGTTGAGACAGACTGTAGCAAGTTAGAAATCACTTGGATTTTTATTTTCAACAAAAATTAATTCAAATATTTAAAAGAATTTCATATCTCAAATTCTGCTCTATCATAAATAATGTTTATTTTGAGAGTCTTAAATACCTCAAAATGTGTCATAATGAAAATGCTTGTATGTATCATACACCATTTGACTTAATCTACTGCTGCTGTTTCACTGGGACAAAAATAAGCCAAGTAAGGCAAAAGGTGAGACTTTTCAAATCTCTAGCTCAGTCTAGCTCTAAGAATAATACTAAAGTATGGCTAGTTAGGAATGTCTTGTCTTCTGTTTAGACCTCAGACACATTTTTAGACTGTTGGTTGTTCTTCCTCTGGTGTTTATGGAAGCAGTTTGATTTTAACAGAAATCTGAATTCATTTGAAATGGGATTTGGTTAGCAGGGAAATGCACTCTTTTTTCAAAAATAGTTCTTTGTTGAACTAATTTCTAAAATTTAAGTCAATGTAATGAATGTATTGTATATGGAACGTAATCAAGGAAAACACTTTATAATGTCTTCCATATTTCTCACAGGTTGTGAAGATGAGAAAAGATGTGAAGAAGGCCAGAGTCCTGACTATTCGCAGACTAACCAGACACATCGGGAAATTAAAATTGAAAAAGTCAGTTTTAAATAATAGTGTTCCTGTTCCTGTTTGTATTTTTATAAATGAGGGAGTATTTTAATTGTTTTCACAAAAACAGAAAAGTGGGAGCAAAATGTACTACATTTAAAACTTAAGGCACTAAAATACATGTTCTGTTTGTCATATTTTTACATCATTTTAGACTAAAAATACTAACTAAAAGGAGTTTCATAAACCAGAATTGGAATGACTTTTTTTAATGGCATTTAGTGTATTGGAAGGTAATCTGAATCAGCTACAGAGCCTTTTACAGCACTTACAAAAGTGTCAGATTTTATTTTTAGGTTATTCTGATGTTGAAGTTTTACCGTGTTTTCTCACTGAAGTTGTCTTCAAGATTGTGTAGCAAAAAACACTTTCAGTTTGCATATATATACAGGTCATACTTGATTTTTAGTAATTACTATTAATGAATTCTTATATAAACAGTTTAAACAATATTTTGTAGATAATACTTTTAAAGATTATTGGCCCAAAATAACTTACCGTGTGTCTTACTTGAGACAGTGTGAGATACATCTCTTACTGTGTTCAGAGTGTAAATTGAGCATACTCACAATTTTAGCAAGTTGTACAAAATAAGAAGCAAACCCAATGAACTTCCATATTTAAATATTACAGATCTTAAAATATAATTATATTTGAGACACTAGTGTCACCTATTGTTGATATGAATTGTAGTTTACTATTTTCTAATACAGTAACATTGTTTTTCACATTGTTCTGCTAAATCCTCAGCGTTTCCTCCACTGTTCAGAACAGCAAAAGCATTAGGCTATGTTCATGTGACAGTAAGGGATTGTATTTATGCTCCACCTCCTGATTTTTTTATTTTGCTATTTAATATTGCCAGTGAGGAAATAAAGTAACTAAACTGAGATTTTCTTAATAAATACAGACTTCTTTTGCAGGGGTTCAGAAGACTTGAAATTAAAGAACCAAAAACGAGTTGAGAGATTAATAGAAGAAATCCATGCCATGAAGGTAATGCCATGTTTAGATATTTCAATAATAGAGGCAATTATTTTAGTAACTAAAAGTTTTGTTGTTCTCTGCTGCTGCCTTACTGAAGCTTTAAGTATTTTCAGAGTAAGCTTGAATATTAACACAACTAGAAAATGATGAATATTTGCATTTGTCAAGGTGTTAGATAGTTTGAGTTTAAAGCTTTCCAGGCTAAACATGAATTTGCTTAGCAGTGTGTGGTGTTCAAAGTTTTTACTCTAACATTAAAGCACAGAATTTAAAGTTCTCATGGCACTCAGGAGTATGGGGAGGCATTTTGTGTGTCTGACAGTACGGAATCCTTATTGTCTGTTCTCCAAGTTCTAAACATTATGCCATTTGTATTAAGTTCTCTTTTAGTTTCAAACTGTGGCTGCAAAGGAGTGGTAATGCTTGAGTCAGATCTTTTTTTTAATTTTCAGCCTTGCTGTCAATTGATAGTTTTTGTATCTTCTATGTTATGACATTAAGAAAATGCTTGAAAATTTTATAACTTTATAATGATTTGTGCTGATCTCTCAATATTAGTTGATACTACATAAAATTATGTGTGCTGAAATGAGTTATGAATTCCAGTCATAAGGCTTGAGCACAAGAGTCATGTATAGGCTACGAAAAATGTTTTCTCACAATATGGCTGTTTTGATTATTTACTTGATAACTGTAGTTGATAACCATAGTGATTAAATCACTCTTACTATAGTGTGCTATTCTGGGAGGTTCTTTCTTTTTAACGTTTCTGTCTTCCTTTTCTCAACCTTGCAGAGCTCTATCTTAGGCTTCAAAAAAAGCTAGTACCAGGAAAGGCTTCATTGACCATTTTAGGTGCCTTGTGCCAGATTGATCAGGTAGAATCATATGGATTTTTAGCTTAATACTTCCAGTAAGAGTCCTTATAAACCAGTAAAAAGGAAAAGAAAATGGGCAGCACTTCCCAAACGCTATGACATTAATAGTGAGGCACTCTGCTTTACTGATTTGCCATCAGACTTAAAGTTGGTCTTGCATTTGCTCCTTTTTCTCTCTCTCCCTTTTTTTTAATTTAAAAAAAAAAAAAAATTCAATGGCAAGTTTATGTGTGTCTCAGTTCCTAAGAGAATATCTCAAGTGATCAGGTGTGCTGGAGCACTGAGCTCAGAAGTCCATGTTTTATGGGGCTTTTGTGAGTGTTTGTGAGAGGGTTTCACTGCAAGATTTGTTCTACATGCATTTCCCAGGAGTCTTTGTTTTGCCCACATTGTGCTTTTTCTTCCAGGATTGGCTTATGCAGACATCTTAAAGCCTGCCTGCACTCAGGACTGTATTGGCCAAGAACATTCAAGTGTTGCTTCAGTTGGCATAAATACATACAGGGCTTGTTAAGTGGTAGCTTTAAGAGTGGTTGTCAAGGGAGGATAGATGTGTAATCTAGAGAGCTGAAGGCAAATTTTACTCTGAAATAGTTTATAGAAAGGGAAGAGTCTTCAAAGTAAGCAGCCGAGAAGGAAAAACTCTGCCACTTCTTGGGCAGATAGCTAGTAAATGCACTTGGTTATCTGAAATTTTAAGTGCCATAAGTTGACTTTATTGTTAAAAAATGCACCATTATATTAATATTTCAATAGGAAAAAAGCTGGGTTACTTGGATATTTTTAGTCTTTAAAATGCACAAGTTGACATGTACTAGCTGTACAGTGTATTTTTTTCTTAGATGACAGAAAAATTCCTGTTTCTTTTGAAACACAACCTAAAAGGCACTAATTGTTTATGTATTTTTTCAACCACTGTTGATTTCTAGACTAACAGAGGTGGAATACAAATATTCCTCATTCATCATGGAAAAGTAAAAAAGACAGCTTTCACACCAACTGGTAATGTTCTTACAGATGAGTGGATGATTTTATATTGGTGAAACCTCACTCCCAGCAACCTTTTGTCCTAAGTTATTGATCATAAGATTTGTAAAAAACACTTTCACATAACTCAAATTAGAAATTTGAGAAAGGAAAGATTGAACAGAATTGAAATAGGAAGTGACCTATAGAGTTGCAATTTAGAGCAGGTTTGAATTATTCTAGATTATTTTAGCAGTTTTAGTGTCTGGATCTCAAACACATGCCAGAGGAGATTCAGAACCCTTTCAAAGTCGGTGGACTGTGTGCAGGACATTACAATTGTTCCTGTTCCTGTCCCTGAACATGAACTTCTCACATGTTTTATGTAAGAAAAAATCTCTGACCTCTCTTACTGAATGATTAGTCTTGAGGAGCTGCAAACTGCAAAGAGCAGTTCAGTGGAAAAGACAAAAAATCCAACAAAATAATTACATCAGCCAAAGTGATTTGGAGCCACAGAGTGGATGTTACACCAGTGTCCGATAGTGTGTGTATTTTCAGGATAAAAGATTTATTTGAAGTGGTTACTTAAAACTTCTGGAAATTCTTTATTGGTTGGAGGCATGAAGGCTTTCTGTAGGTTGAAGAAAATAGTACAAATTTTTTTTGAGGTTTTCCCAGTTGCCAAAGACATCTCTTTCCAAGCATCAGTCCTTTTTCTTCCGTCTGTCAAAGACAAACCCAGACCTTTCTCCTTATCATATATCCAGAAGACAAAAAAAAAAGCTTTCTGAGGACTGTTGGCAGCAAAATCTTTGGAAGGACTTTATGTATTCTGATGACCTCAGAAGGCATTATTGGGGGATTCCATTTAACAGGGAATTTGTTTCAATCTCAGGGAAGAAATACTGAAATTCTGGAACCTTGACACAGCTGTCTGTTTTACTGAAGTTTTTAATGCAATGGCTTAAGTTTCTCTTATTCAGAAAAAAAAAATCTAACGGTTTGAAATCCTAATCAGGGAGAATTCTTTGCTTTCTTAAGAATTATGTTCCTCAGTTCAACTGCCTGTAAACCCACAAACTTAGTGCACTAGTTCATTTACTTGGGGAATCTGTTGCTTGGTTAACCATGTTTCAATATGGCTGCTGCTACTTTGTGGAAGAAATGTCTTTCATCTAGGCTGTAGCCAAAAAAACGCAAAGCACGTCCAAAGAAAACCATCCCAGTTGCCTGATGGTGCAACGCTTAGAGACTGCCTGTGTCTCAGCAGGACTTTTCTGAATGAAGCAAATTTGAACTTTCAGTTACAAGATTTTAACTCCTCTTTCTAGTGTGGATCTTATACTAACTACAGTAGATACAACAGATACAGTATAATATACTATTATACTGTATAATAATACGTACAGTATAATAATACAGTAGACACAATAGGAATGACAAAATGCTTGCTATTACTAACTGTTGTATCACTTACACTTAGGGATGCTATTTTCCTATCCTCAAGTAAATTCTCAACGGACAGTGCTGACATAATATCACTATAAATACACGGTTTCCTAGGAATGAGACAGTGTAAGATGCTTTTACTTTGTAGGTTTAATACTCTTGTCCCTGTCTTTTCTTAATATGCTCTACATAGTCACGCATGCACAGTTCTGCATATATTGAAAATCTGTGAAGTGTTGGTGCTGGGCTGTGTTGAAAAACCTTTTGTTACTTGAATTTGCAAATAGTACCTGTTGTATTATTGTTAGAATGACATTTAATTTTGTATTCTCTGTATTGTCATTGTTAGAACTGAAGAATAAAAAAAACTTAACTGGCAAATACAATTGAAAGTGTCTCAAGCACAACAATCAGAAGTAAACATTGTAAGAAACGAGAGCAATTAAAAGTTCCAGCTATGTGGATGTAGGAGCTGGGTTAATTGTTTGCAGGAGTTCTCAAAGCTATTGGAATAATACATTGGTTTTTAAGTTCTTCAGTTTTCATTTTTCCAAAACTGTATAAAATACTTATTCAACAATTCATGAAAGATGGGAGAAAAGAACAGTATGATCTTTTCTAGTCCTCTATTACAATACTACTTCTTTGAAATACCAACTTGTATATACTTACAGGTATTTCTTTGCTTGTTTGTCAGGCTGGATGATACTATCAGAATTGATTAATTATCCATGGTAGAGTACTACTTATCATATTTAAGAAGCTATTATTTCTTGAAAGTTTCTTTACACAAAAATAACAGGTTGTCTAGGGATTTCTTAGCAATGTGTAGCTTACCTTGAGTTATTTGAATTTCTTGGCTGAAGTAAGATCTTAATATAATCGTTTCTTTGCCATGTGTCTAGGAGTACTTTTGCCTTTATCTTACAACAAAAACCTTGGCATTATGGAAGGTGTTGCTATAGCAATATCTTGTTTGGAGCATGCCCATTAAGAAAATACAGGCAAAAGGCAACTTGCAGTGCTTGAAGGAAAAATGTCTGCCAGTTGTTAGGAATGAGCAGCAGTTGGTTTCAGCCATTTTCGAGTGTCTTGGAAAGATATGTTCTCTATCTTGGAAAATTATCACTGGAGAAACAGATTAGTTAATACAATGAGGGTTTTATAGTACACTTAAACACCAGTATGGATCACAGAATAATTAATTTAGTACAAGAGATACAGGAAAAAATAATGCTTTGCGTTATTTTCTCTCACTTTCATATTCTAGCAAGATGTTAACAGAAGTAGACTTAAATATTAACTCCATTATTAAAGTTTTGAAAGCCAAATTGCTTTATAAATGTAGAACTTCAGTTTGAGGGATGTTTTCACAGTCTTTGTCCTTGGAGCAACAATCATTCAATTTCCTGAAAGTAATAGTGGTAAGGCTCAGAATAGGGCTGGGTAACTGTTGATTTTTGTAGTGGGTCAGCTTAAGGAACTTGGTAGGTTTTTTAGTATGGTCTTTTTGCGTGGAATTTTTGTGTCCTGAAATACCAGGCATTTTTGTAAAGCTTTTATCATTTTCTTCTAGCACTAGTATTTTTTCTCTTGGTTAATGATTTCATCTTTTGTAACCTGGGTTTCAGTTAACATCTTGCCCTAAAATTGTCTTAAGTCAAAGTGGGAACTAATGCACTTTTTGCTTTTTCTTCTCCTAGCCTGTGTTTCCAACAGTCTTGCATATTTTCTTTTAAAATAGATAGCAAACATTCATCTTAATGTTATAGAATCTTTAACCTTTGAAAGTTTTTGTAAGAGTAATGGGAAGTGCTTGAACTTCAGTGTGGTCAGCCTAAGAACAGTCCTTGATGCTTCTCTACAAAAGGCAGAGGCAGGGGTGGTTCGTGTGGGCCAGATGCCACTTGTAGACCATTTTAGGGAAGGAAGAAGGGGTAGAACGTAAAGTTATTCAGCCCTCCTTCAGTGGAGCAGTCCAGATCCTTGCTTTGTGCATGTCTGACCTTTTTATCCATGCATGCTGCACTCCTGCTGCGGTGGCTCAGCCCAGCCCCGGGTTGCTCTCTCCTGATGCCCATCAGTTTCTCGCTATCCAATGGGTGGACGAGCCATCCTCTGAGGGTGTATCAGGGGGCGAGGATGAGATATAGAGCCACCGCCTCTCTCTCTAGAAAATTCTCCCAGTTCTGTAATTTCATTAGCTAAGGCTCTTTGTTCCTACCTCCTAAACGCTGTTCTTGGATATCGCGGCTGTCTGTCCCCGGTCCCCTGCTTTCTCGTTGGTCCCCAGCCGGCACCGATAGCCACACCTCCTTCCCTTAAAAGTTGTCCCTGAAGCCTGATTCGGGGCTTATTCGTCAGTGACCCGTCCTGGCAATAAACCTGTTCCTGGATATCATACGGAAAGCCTCTCCCCACTTCTTTGTCTCTGCACCTCGGCTCGCCGCTCCACCAGGCAGCCTCTCGGGAGGACTGCCCCAGGGGAGTGAGCACTGACAAGCGGCCGCTTGTGGACTGTGGCAGCAGAACACGGCTGAGTCGCCGCGGCTCCCTCACACATCTGCAGCTATCCGGACGAGGGGCTGAGGGACTCGGCACATGCCTCTGCAGTAGTGCAGGATTCATGGAGCTTTGAGTGGCAGATACATCCACGTGTGCATTGGTCAGACATACACGTGTGAGGAGTCAGGCACTCTTAGGAAACATAAAATTTTGCTGCCTGTGCTCTCAACAGCACATGCTGCTTTGCCAGTGGCAGTTCATTGCTGTTTTGAACAACATATGCCTTAGTAAGAAGGATTATTTTTGTTAAACAAACTGAATATTAATTTCATGACTATCTAAAATAATGTCAACGCTGAAGTAAAAGCTCTCCCAAGTAGGAAACACAATGTAAAGACCACTTAACATAATGGAGAAGGTGATGTGGGTAAACAGTGTGTTCCTGAGCCCAAATACAAACAGGAAGTCCACCAAAGGGGAAAGCAAGAACAGCCAGCCTGTGAGGAATGTAGAAAACACTATGCCTGAATGCACACAGATGATGTTAGTAAATATGAAACTCTGATGGATTTTCAAGTAGTGAGGAGTGTGAAGCTCTGCAGGAATGGGTTCTGTAGGTACACTGGCAGCAGAAGTAAGGCTAAAGGAAAACAAGAGTCCACAGCTCAGTGTGGAATACGGAAAACAGCAAGATGTTTAATGGGTTTTTTAATTGATGAATAAGAATGAGGAAGGAACGCCTCATCAGGAGCCTACATAAACATGTCTCCTCAGTATAGCCTCTTTACTTGAATATTCCTACTGATAGCCTTTTATGATTCTCAAAGAATGAGAAGGCAGGTTGGTATACTCACTGGCTGAGTTCTCTTCCTTACAGCATTTCTTATTCTTTTCACTGATGCATTGCTTCCATTCATATTTATGGTAAAATGAGGAACCCCATACTTAATATTATTAACTGTTTTCCCAAGCTAGTCTTCTGGCTGCTCCTCCTGCAGGGTCAAAATAATTTGAATGAGCAATCTCAGCATGAGAAAGCTGTAAAATATGATACTTTATTTTTTTTTTCTAGATAGTGAGCATCAAAGAATACTTAGAATTGTAAGAAAACCAGAAAAATTAGTGTGGGATCTTGTACTGTACAGTTTTATTTTGGAGGAAGAAAATAACTGACAGCCATTCCTACTGTTTTATTACATTATGATAGCAGAAGTTTGTTTGGGTTTTTTTAATATACTGAAATACTGTCCTGGATTACATTAAAAAAAAAAATGGGCTGCATTTCTTAAATATAAAAGTCAGTAAAAATATCATCACCTTCATTTTGAAAACTTAATTGTTGACAAGATACTTAAATAGAAGCAGCCATCATGTGGTTTTTTTCTTATGCATTAGATTCCTAGTTACAAAGTCAAAACAGATCACAAGGGCAGCTTTTTGTTGGATTTGAGACAACTTAAGGAAAATATTAAAGTAGGTTCTAAGTGCAGGTTTTCAGCTGACCTAAAAATATGGCTTGCACATGAAGCTTTTTCTAATCAAGTCTTGCATAAGAATTTTAGTATCTTACTTTTCGTAAGGATGGAGAATAAGCCATTTTCACTTTTTAAAAAAATAGGGCTTACAGATGAGACATCATCTCCTTTCTGAATTCTGTGTATTTTCATTGTTTATTTTAATAAAAAGTCAACCTTTGCAATACTATAAAAAATTAATGCAAAAAAGTACGCCTTTGTGTGAAAATTGACCAGTGACAGCAAAACAAACCACTTATTATTAATCAAAAAAATGACAGAAGAGTCAGCTTGTTTCTGCACTTATTTTGAAAATATTTATGTGCATTCAAAATAGATACATTTTTTGGTTTTGGCTTCTTTCATCATCCCAACATGCATTTCATTTTACTGTGCCAACTTGGGCCTTTTTCTTAAATTTCTCGGTAATTTATGAGAACCTGAGACAGAAGAGAACATTTCTGTAAGTACAACATACCTTTCCTTTATATTTTGACCATCCTATGCTGAGGTGTAGTAGTAGTCAAGATAAGATGATCCTTGTGAGATCTCTGAGGGAGTTCTAATTTATTTCTTTCTGTATGCTACCTGGTCTTTGTACTTAGTTTATTCTGGAGAAGCTAACAATAATATCTGCAGTAAGCAGTGAATCTGCTTAGTATGGTGGATCAATATTAAACTAAATTATCTAAACATCCTTAATCAGCTGTCCTTTTTTGTCCTCTTTACTCTGAAGACATTTTCCACAGAAATTAGATCTTCTGTTCTTCACGAAAAGAAATGCTTCTTTAATATTATGGTAAAGGTTATATTCCTATTTCTTCTAATTGAAGGGTTTGTAGTGGGAGGGGGAGGAAATTGGAGACTACTGTGAGTATCTTTATAGCCACTTGGAAATTAATTCAGAATGGTGACTGCCGCTGCTATGACTCCTTATTCCAACTGATGCTTTTGTGTGTAAAATCTTATTTCCCCCAGGGCTGCCTCCTGCTTCAAAAAAAAAAAAAAAAGATGAAGTCTGTTTGGGAATGTAATGCTAATGTAAATAGGATTTCAGGGCTGAACAGGGACTTTATTGAAAGTGTGGATTTAGTGAACACATGGATGAATAGGATGAGGCAGATTAATGGTACGTTTAGGAGGTGAAAGTCATACCTTGCAAATCAGTGGGAGTTCTTTGAATGAGTAAATACATAGTAGATATTGTTGATTGAGTCTGTATATTGTTTCATTTTTTTTTAAAAAAAGCCGTTGTCCAGCTTTCACCAAAGCCTCTAGTGGTTTTATGTGGTTTCGGTTCGATGTTTCCTTTTTAAAAGGTGTTCATGAATATGAATTTTCTTCTTTCAGTCATAGGGTTAAACATAGTAAACGAAAGAGGAGAATAGATGCTTGGCTTTCGTAGTGCTGGAAAGCTAAAAGTGGAGTTCTGTGCGAATCAGTGCTGGAAATGATTCAGAAAAAGAGAATGAATGACAGTGCTTGAGGATTCCAAAATTTCGGGGTAGTGAAGATACTAATACCAAACCACTGCAGAACTGACCAACTGGGCAATGAAGTGACTGAAGAAATTCACTGGTGATAAGTGCTAAGTAGTATGTGTGGTGGTGATGAGAATTACATTTCCAGTAGTTCATTTTCACTGGATTGCAATTGGCTTTTACCAATACCCCTAAGAGCTGATTATCAGAGTTACCATAGATATGTGATAATGCTAGATTGCTCTTCCTGGTCTTCAGACAGAAGACAGTCTGTTCCTATTAAAATCAGTTATTTTACTGTATACTGCATAAAGCATCTTTTTGTATGTAAAAACCAACCAAATAAGCTAGTAAAAATATAAAGAGAGCGTCAAGAATGATCAGATACAGCACAGCTTCTATATGAGATGTAACAAAATTGGAAGAGGATTCCCAGGGATACAAAGTGAACCACTGATGTTGGAGTTTTATACAATTCATGTATTTGTCCTGGATAGTTATTGTGCCGTTTGTGTACCAGTATTTTGCTGAGGAGCTTTTAATAGCCAATTTGAAAATCTGCATATACTAAAAGTAAAAAATTTTTGTGTGTGGTTTTTTGCGATCTCTTCTGTCCAGGATTTAGTCCTCACCCTGTGCAAATAAGGTGACAGGTCTGTCTCGCTGAAGTTTCAAGATATCTCGGAAAGGACAAAAACTAATTTATTTTTTTTTCTCTGTGGAGCTTGAAGAAGGGACTGGAGGAGGAGTAATTTTCCTGGAGACAGTGCATACTGAGAAGAAGAAGAAGAGGAATGGAAACAAGAAGTTCTTTCTTTCTGCATGGTGTCTAATCTTTCTTTCTTTCATGGAAGCAGACAAAGGGGCCGTGCATATGGGCTCTGTGTATTCACGTTCTTCCACCTCACGCTGCATCTCCTCAGGTTCTTCTGCCCTCACTCTTCGTTTCCGTTCGCGTCTCTTATTTCAAGCCCGAGTGTAGCGGGTGGGGGCTGTTAAGCGGATCGCGCCCATTTGTCAGCCGCTATCTTGTTGCTGGGGAATGCTGCGAGCATCCAGCCCGTCCTTTCGCTGGCTGCCTCGGTGGCGCCGCGCTGGCTCTCGCTCCTGCCGGGCGGGAGCGGCGGGGAGCGGCGGCGCCGCGCCGGGAATGCCCCGCGCCCTCTCCTGGCAGGTACCGCCGCTTTCCGCCGCTCTCACCGAGCCGCGCTGCTGCTGCTGCTCCTGCTCCTCCTGCTGCTGCTCCTGCTGCTGCTGGCAGCCGCGGAGAGTAACTCAAAACCCAAAAACGCCTCCAGCCCGCGCAGGGCTGCTTGGAGATACCTTAACCCTGAAATCGCATGTGGTTGTGTTTTAGTGTTAGAAGAGCATCGTGGGACAAATTGTCAGTACAACGAAATTACAGATTGTGTTACAGTGCAAATGAGCACTGACGTTCAGGACTAGGGATTTTTGAAGAAAAAAGAATACTCAAATAATGATAATTTGACACCATGCTTGCTGCACTTCTAAGCTTGTTTTACTTCTCTTTATTTGTTATTTTTATATACTTGTAATTGTAGTTTACTTTTATAATACCTTCTACTTCTGAAATTGTCACAAGGTTGCAGACTTGCTAATTGTTTTCGGTATGCTATGCTGAAAACAGTGACTGCTCTCTGAGTGTGACTACTGAATCAGATGTGAACCTCCAAAATGAAACAATTCATTTAATCTAATTGACAGAGCAAAATGCCAAGTTCACAGTGTTCATCTTGGTAGACTGATGTAATTGCTGGCATTTGACTTGCATACCTCTTGAAATATTAAATTAGTTTATAAACGTGGCAGAAAAGAGCAGTCTATACTTGCCAAATAAAGTTTGGGTATTTTACAAGAGCTCAAACAATTAGGCATGTTAAGTGTACTTTTGGGGAGTTGTTTTTTTCATTTTGTTTTGTTATTAAAGCATGAATAAGTAGTCCTTCCCTCAGCTGCTTGTTCTGCTTTTAGAGGAGGTTATGCAGCATAGAAGAATGAGGATATTTAGCTAGAGGAAGGTAACCATTTCTGCAAAACTGCGTTTATAGGAATATGGTGCAGTTTTGTTAGATGACTATTTTAATAACTTTAATTTTCCAGAGAACAATAAACCCAGAAAACTATAAAATTTTGTGTTGTGAATCTTATTAGATGAAAACTCACAGGTTGACACTGAATTTCACTTGGATCTAAACTGAGACAGCAATACTGTAGACATTTAGTAATGTTTAAAATTGGTGCCAGCAAAAACCTGACACCAGTGTAGTTTACAAAAAGAACAATTGCTAGACAAGTTCCCCTTAAAGTACATTCTTACATTCCCAATGATTAACTGTAATTTTGGAGTATTCTTTTTTCTTTTTTTTTTTTTGGTGGGTTAGGAATAGTTAATTCCCATCAAAATCAATTGTCCTATGTTTATCTAAAGTGAGGTGGTTCTCAAGCTTCTGATTTTTTGGGAAGCTGTATTCTGGTAATTTCCTCTAGTGACATTTTTGGTTTTGTTATTTTAAAATATGAATTACATTTTACCATTGTTTTCTTAATCTTTACATTTTACCATTGTTCTGTAGTGTTCCTTTCCAAGTTGTTATTAATTCAACAAGGTTGAAAATCAATGATTTCAAGAAAGATTGTTTTTTGTTTTGAAAGGTCTTTCTTATATTAAAATCAAAGACCAGTTAAAACAACATAAAATTCAATAAAAACTTTTGAAAATATAAGGCAATTGATAAAAGATGCAAAGTCATTAAAAATACATTGAATGTCTTTGGTGCATATTTCAGGAAAATTAGAAACTGTAAAACCATTTCTTTTTATGCTTTTCTTCCTCTTTGTAACACAGACCCTAGATAATTCGTAAATAAAAAACTCTATAATTACTGTAGAACATCATAATAATCTTAAGCCCAAGTGATGCAGGGGAAAGTATTTAAATTACAATTCACTTGCCTTCAATTAGAGAGAAAACGTCTTCAATTCTTTTGGATAAAACCTGTTTTCAGTATATGGTGATACTGAACCAAGTCATTCAGTCAGGTTGCTGGGAGAAGCTTTGTTGGCTATATCAGTGCAACAAACAAAAAAAAACCCATGGATTTTTTTAAATTTTATTTTGCTTTTGATTTCCTGTAGTTGTCTGTCCTTTATGACAGAGGCGTGTATAGTAAAACTTGACTTCCACGGAAGGCTAAATCTCTACATACATATATTTTCAGACATTTATCAGACTTGCTGCATTGACTGTAAGCTTAGCAAAGGCTTAAATTCTTAAAGTTATTTATTAAAAGAAGATGTTGTTTCTGAATATGTGCAAACTTCTTGAAATAGTATTTATTCAAGCACTATTGGATTTCTATTTGAAATCTATTAGTACATATATCTATTTGATAGTGAGAAACTTCCACAACATGTGGGCAGCATTGCTAGTTATAAAGACATTCCTACCCCCATTGCAATGTGATGTGTAATTTCTTAGAATAAAATGTACATTAGTAATATGCTGATTTGTCTTGTTTATATTAATTTCGAGTGCACATAAGCCTCAACAGACAGTCTTTACTTTGTCACTGTATTGCATTGTATTAGATAAAAAGGTCTTCCCAAACACATTCACTCTGCTGTGATTAGCTACTATCTTTTATGGTCTCTCACTACACAGTAGAGTCCTATGTTTTTTAAAAAGATTTTCCACTTAGATTTTGTGTCCATCTGTAATTTAAAAAGCAAGAATTTATGCCTGTGAGTCACCAAAGAAATCATGAAAATGGCTCCCAAAAATAGACTCCTTTATTTTTTCTATCTGAAAGATGTAGGCTGTGGCATAAGTATGCACTGACATTGAAAATCCTAAATGTTGTCTTGCCAGGAAGAATGGCAAGTCAAACTGAGTGAGGCAGAGAGATATTTAACGTCAGTGTGAGTAGATCAGGCATACCTCATCTTCTATGTCTTTTCCTAAGGACCTTTTAGATGTTTCTGAATTTTTTGAGTATTAAAAATAAATGGGTTTAATGGCCTTTTATTTAAATCCACCATGTGGATTAGTAGGCATAGCAAGGCCCTTCCCTATGTAGTATGAGTGGATTGTGATGACCAAGGGGAGCTGAAGTGCTGAAGTTTCCCAGCACATCCTCTGTCCTGAGCCCCAAGAGTGGCTGGTTCACCCCAGAACTCTATGAATCCCCATTTCAGCTGCATGGGCCAGCAAGTGAGCTGATGCTGTCAGGAGGGGTGAGTGGGTGAGTGCAGGCTTTTTCCCAATGACTGTTAAAAAAAAAAACAAAACAAACTAACAGGAAAGTTTTTAGCATAGAGATGCATAGATATTTACTTGATTCATGAATGGTAATAATATTTTTAACAATTATGATGACTAGGCAGTCTTCATAATTTTCTGGACATGAGTCAGCTTCAGACCTATGACAGGGATGGCCCTAACAGCGCCATCCTCGACTTCCTGTCAAATCAATCTACCTCTCATGAGACTCTTACTGGATTGTCACCTGTGGGCTGAAAACCTCAGTCCTCAGCAGAAATTTGAAACTCTTGGTAAGTGTGTAATGCTTTCACTTCCACAGATGTGACTGCTGCAAAAGGAAGACAATGGCAGGTCTTTTTAGAATTGCTCTAGAAATGCAATGAATGCAACACCTTAATGATTATCCAGTCTGTTTCTTAGCAACAAGTAAAATAAATGGAGCAATTGCATCATTTGGGCATTCTCATGTTGTTCAGCCAGGGGGGATAAATTGTTGCTGGGAATTATTTGTCACAGTCAGCAAAGCTGGAAATCATTAAAACAAAAGTGAGTCTTCAGGTGAGAAGTTCTTTACTGCAGAAGATGCAGTTGCAAACAAGTAGCAAGTACAGTGTTTTGCGTTTACCTATCATCAGGGTACACTTAGAGAAATCTGGGATAAATCAGTAGGCCTCTCTGGAAGGATTTTATGTAATTTACAGGTGATGGATAAAGATGAGAGTGACCTGGATTGCGTTGAGGAAAATACTAAAACCAAATGGAAGATGAAATTTCCAGGACTAAGGCTACACACTCTTTGTCTAGAATTAGACTTCTCTTCTTCTGTGCAACATTACCGAGAGAGATACTGCCTCCCATTTTATTCCTATTTTAAAAACTGTAGTTAAAAAATGAGAGCAGATACAGAAAATACTTAGAGACCTTAAATATTTTTAAAATTTTATTCTATGGTAAATGAAGTTCAAGACATTTAATTACTCAGAAGACAGCTTGAGAGGTGTTTTACTAATAGTTCATAGAGACTGGCAGGAAGGCAGGCAGCTACTTAAAAGTGCTTTGTCTGTGGTAAAATTATGTAGGGATTTTATGATAAAGCAGGTATGTCAGTGTAACTCTGATTTGTTTATTAAACTTGCTAATAAACTTAAGCCACACTTAATTAGACAATGTCATATTTTACTTACCACTTCAAAAATTGTGTTACTCTGTTCATTAATTTTATCCAAATTGCTGTCCTGGCAATACTGTTCATCTTGGTTGCACATCGAGTAAAATGGGGACTTGGGGAGACAGAGGTTTGGGGATTTGTTTATTTAATTTTTTTTATATAGGCAGAGTGCCATTTACTTTGCAATGGTGGTCCACTAATGTGACTTACATCCCTGGAAATCCTTGTGTGTGTATTTAGGTCTCAGCTACTGACAAAGGATTTGGATTTATAAACTGCTAGGGGAAGAAAATACTCTTTTTCTTCATAATCGCTTTGATATAATCAATTAGAGCACTTCATTTGTTGAAAACATGCCTTCGTAACTGAAATGAATTTGTGCTCTTGTAATGGATTTAGTTTCTTTTTGGAAGCTGGGTAAGCTTTCAGGTGAGCCGTGGCTGATTTGAAGATACCCCATTTTTGTGTACTTTCACAATGGTAATACTTACCCCTAAGTCTAAGACTGCTTTTGTTCTGAATGACTAAAATACTGAATTTCTAAAGACTTAAGGGAGCAAATTGGTTATGACAAGAAGACAGGCAGGGATTAAATTGTTGGGAAAAAAAAGCTGAAAAAGTGTTCTGGAAGTTTTTTCTCTTATACCTTTCTCCTCAATAAGCAACCTAGAAAAATGGCAGAAAGTAGAAGAATCAGACTGGATACTGTAAAAAAATACAAGAAACTTCGAGAGAAAGTAGTCTTAAACACAGGTTTAAGAGTAAAGATTATGGTTATGTTTTAAAAGCTGAAAGTATGTTAATAGGTAGCAAACTATAGCTGAGATTTCAGCAGAAATATGATTTGATAAGGGTGTTCTGTTTCTATTTCTATATGCCCTGATTCTATTACTTATTTTTTGTATAAGTTTCACCATTTTATGATGAAAATTATTCTGTCATATGGAAAGGCTTAAAACTTGCACAGCTAAGAAAATGTGAAAAAATAATGAAAATTAATGAATTTTTTGATAAACATAAACAAAAATTACTAGTCAAAACAGAATTGAAATTGTGTCATTTTTAGTAGTCTGAGGACTCCTAAATTGTTTCCACAGGCCACTGGCAGACTTTGTTTTTTTCCTGTGTCATCTAAAACTGCCTGAGACAGCATAGCTGGGAATACATTTTGTATGAAAAATCTTGCATTTCTGAGATGTGTTGAAGCCTCATTTGACAGCAAGTTTTTTTGTCTTTGCTGTCTTCCAGAGGCTGTTCAATAAATTACATTTCCATGCCTTTTAGGTTTGAACCTCTATCTTACCCAGTATCACTTTAATAAAGTGTCGTCTGAGCAGCCACAATCAATATAAGCATGAAATCCTATTTTCACATGCTGTTTACACTTGACATAATTCTCTTCATGAGAGAATTATGTAGTCTTGTCTTTCTGTGTAAGACACGGTTTATTAAAAAAAAATCTCCCAATGTTGCTGTTTTAAGTTTCTGTAAGTACTGGGGGTGAGCTCACTTCCTTCAGTACTCTGTTCAGAGATGAGTGCCTGCCCCACCGCTGCTCCTTCCCTGTGCCCCAGTGCTCATTTTTCCCACTGTGCCCACCCATAGCTACTTTTTCCAAAATCTGGCATTTCAGTGTGACTTCGTATGCAATGTTGGCTTCATGTGCTATTACAAGTAGTTACCTTGGTACCTTGCAAGATGTCCACCTCTGAAGTCTGCCCTGTGTTCCGCCTTTCCATGGAACTTGTCTGTTTTTTGTGTAACTCTACCCTGATGATCTGTACAGCCACTCTGCAGCTTCTCGCATTATTTATCACATCCAGCAGTTTTCTTGTGTCCAGTAGCTTTTCACGTCCTGTTTATTCAGCTTAATCTCAGGCCAAGGCCTGGTCATCTGCCTGCAGCCCAGACAGGATCCAACTGGCTGACAGGTCAGTTCTGACGTCCCTCAGCTGCCCACTGGAGCACAGCTGCCTGGGCAGTGAGTGCTTGGAGGAGCATCAGTCCCCACACTCTTGAAAAATTGAGCCAGACTGGTCCTAGTGCTGCCACTCCTTTGCCACCTTCTTGCAGTGTCATCTTGGCATTCCAATGGCCATTTGTGGGCTCAGCTGAAGCACCAGGGCAGACAGCTGCACTGCACCATCATGCTTTGTGTTGGGTACGTCAGCCTGCAGAGAGTCGTTCCTTGCTCATGTCCCTGTCTCCTAAAGAGTTTCATAAAAGAAGTTGAGATAGGGGTGCAATCTGTAAGTAAAAGAAAATGATCTCTTCTGTGGTTGCTTACTGCCCGTTATCCATCAGCGTGCCAGCATTTGCCAGCTATAGCACTAATGTAGTGCTGGCAGTGCATTACCTCTCGTAATTGTCTCTCTCCCACGAGAGAAAACATGGTCAGTCTGCAGGGCAGATGGGTCTGTGGATCCCAACAGTTTTGTATCATCCCTCAGGAGCCAGTCAGTATGTCAATACCTTACTTTTAAGGTTTTGGCTTGGGGTATTTTTAGACATTTGGGGGTTATTTAAAACAGTTGTCAGGGATGATTTTCAAGGGGAAAGAGTGTGTGCCTTGGTTGGTAGAGGGCCTATGTCTGTATTTCCCTAATCTGGGATTATTGTGGTTTGTATACTTCATACAGTAGCATCTTTATCTTGTTCCCTCTTAACTTTTGTATTCCTTGTTCACTTGGAACATAACATCTGTTTTGGAAACCTACTGGCACAGGTTATGACACAGGCATTAATATGATTTCAGAAAGCAGCTACAATCTGTGAGAGTATTTAGAAGGCAGTGAGAGTGTTCATTAGGGGCTTCCAGAAGTGGATCTTCTCAGTGCTAAAGGGATAGAAAGGAGAGGGGGAAGGGATGAAGAAAAACAGAGTAAAAGATGAGCTGGTGGACAAGGGGTAAACAGAGGCAGTGACGAAGACAAATGATCTCCAGTTGCTAATAATGGGCCATTTAAAAACTTCTGATACTGCTTTGCAGAAGGCCAACCTTGACTTTGTAACTGATAAGGGGGAACAGTAGGAACATGAGGTTTTGGGGATGTGGGAGGACCTGTGAACTACACAAAACTTACTTAACAGCACTTAGGGGGCATAATTGGAAGCGAGCATTTGAGAGGCCAATCTCAGCCAGTTCTGGTCAGTAAATTTACCTGACCAAGCACTGCAACTGATTGAGACAGTCTTGTTATCTTTTTATTCTTCCTTGCCTGTGTGTAATCTCACCCCTTTGTCACTTGTGTGCAAGTGGTGTAAGGACTAGGTTGGGCCAGCTACTGGGATTATGGGGCAAGCAACAGGAGTCAAGCTAGGAGTGTAGGGGTAGGGCCCTGAGCAAGCTGTTCTAGCAGATGTCCCTGCCCATGGTGGGGGTAGGAACTAGAGAAACTTTAAGACCCCTTGTAACCATTCTGTGTTTATGTGGTTCTGTGGTCTGGGAAGGGGTGTCAGGTGGGTAGAGGGCCCTTGCTGGTTCCTGTAACATGAGTGTGGGTGTGTGCATCTGCCTGCTAGGGACTTGCTGCCAGCCAGCAAGTGGGAGGCCCGCAAGGGGGTTGGGCCCCACCCAGCCTGGCCTTAAACATTCCCAGGGATGGGGCATCCACAGCTGCTTCGGGCAACCTGTGCCTCATTTCTTACTCCATAGCGTTCAAGAGCTATGGACACAGGCAGAGGGGTATTAGATGGACAGAAGGATATGCTGTGCTGATACTGAGGGATCTGTGAGTGCTCATGGAGGAGGTGGGAGGTGGCATGCTGTCAATAGTGAGCTTCAATCTTGATGAGGAAAGAAGAGGTCTTGGCTGGCTGTACTGATGTTTGTGTGACTCCTGAGAGTGGTACGTGCTGCATACTTTACTACTGGTTGCACGTGACTACTGGTCCATGTAAGAAAGCAACTGTGGACCTGGGACAGACACCTCCAGGTCTCTAGACACATCGGGCTGGACTGCAGCATCAGGGCAGGAGGAATCCCTAGACCGGTCTTAGAGATTCCGGAAGGGGCAGCCATTTATAACATCCCTTAGCATAAATGGTGAAAGAGAGTTTCATAATAGATATTCAATACTAAGGTTTTCTTGGTGAGTCAAGAGTTACTGGGGTATGTGCATCTCAAAGTTGAGAAAACTCTGCTGGGAAAAATAACACTATCTCCCTTTTCTATTTTTTTGTCTGCTGCTGACCATTAATAGAAACAGAATAAGCATGTATTTATTACAGCACGTTGACTCACATGGCTACTTTTACAAAACCAGGGTGCTGTGGAATATTTAAGTCAAAAATTCTTCGTTTGCCTTAAATCTAAGAGAAGAGGATTGTCTATAAATTTGAGGCTTTAAGCCTTAACAGAAGGTTCTTGTCCTCATTCTGTATCCGAAGCATTTCAGTGTGTCTTTCATGACTTCACATTCCAAAGTGTAATTCATTCTCCAGTATTATTCATGATTCTGCAATGTCTTGGGAATTCTGCAATATTGTCGTATCAAAATTAAACTTCTGACATTCTCATGGAGGGATCGCTGAAGTTCATCTGCCTCTGCCCTGAACTCTGTTCCTGCATTTAAATCCTAAGGAGACAGGAAATAGGCAGTTTTATTTGGGATGAAGATCATAAGAATTATCTTTTTTTTTGTTTTTTTTTAATAAACCAACAGCTTGATTTAATGAATAATACTGGGTTTCAGAGCTTCATTCGTAACCCCCAACCTGCTATGTGACAGTAAGCATGTCACTTAACCAATGTGTCCTACTTTCACCATCTGTGAAACACTTTGAAAAGTCATGGAAAACTGAATCATAGGTCTTTTCCATCTCTGTTAGGTCATCCAACTGTTCATCTGCCAGTAGAAGATTGTTTCCTACATCCACCAGTGTTTTTCCAGTGTGGATTGTGTCCTCTAAGTGTGGTTGGACCTCCACTAGTACCTTTGGGAGATGATTTTGCAGAGTTCTAGATCTCACTGTCAGGAAGTTCTTCTGACATTCACAAAAAGAGGATTTTTGTTGGTGTTAATTTAACTAAGTTCTGTTACTTTTTTCCCCATTACTAGATAGTTGTTTAGAGTTTTAAGACATACACAATTCATGCAACACCTTAAAGGTCTACATAAATTGCAAATCTTTGTAAGATATCATATCTATAGAAAGAAGAAAAACAAAAGTTTTTGAGATGCAAGGTATGACCTTCTATAAGAATGTAAACTACTTGGTTCTTCCTGAAATTATGTCTAAGGAAGTGTACAGGCTGCTCCAGAGTTAAGACAGAAAAGGGATAGAATATGGAACTTCGCAGTGGTGTTAAAATGAAAGAGTTGGAATAGGTATCAAGGATGGTTAAGCAGGGGAAGAGAAATTAACAAATACAATATAGTTGTTGAACATGAAAGCTATCAGAACAACTAAGTTACTTTGTACAGAGTTTTGACTTTTCAAAATGTGTGGAAATTATTTAGGTCCTGCATAAGAGTAGTTAAACTGCTTTTAAAATAGCCATCTGGGAAACAACTGATGTGTAACATGATTTTTTGTTGCACTGCCCTAGGAGGAAAATAATATTCAGTTACTTCAGTTGATGAGGTTAAATAGAGCATTTTGTAATATAGCCTACATAAAGCATGTGTCTTAAAATAGTGAGAAATCTGTCATGGGGGCATCTTTCGTAAAATATTCAGCTTTTAACAAAATCCACTTGTCCAGGATTTTCATCCCTCTATTTCAGCTGCCAGTGGAAATGCTTAAGTCCAGGAATGCAAACTACATGTGTAGTCAGTTTCTTTAGAAAAGATGTATTTCTTTTTCGTCTCAGCTTCATTTTCATTGTCTTAAACGTACATGTTCACATGTGTTGATAAGTTCTGATATAACTTCAGAGTCTAAGAAAAGTGGGGAATTTAAAGTCTTGCAAAATTTATTTGTAGTAAAACAATACAGGCAATTGAAATATTTCTGCAAATAAAACCACCGTGCTGCATACTTTGCTGGTAAAAAATCCCTCTTGCCTTCAGCAGTAGCATATACAATTAGATTAGGTATAAGGTAATGTTTTGGAAAGGTTGGTATAAATGTAGTGTTTACATGCACACCAAGAAAGTCTTCATATAACAAACTGGTTTTCTTCCTTTAAGACATTAGGGAGGTGCCATGGTTAGAATGTTTATGAGGAAGGTGAACCTTAGAAAGATTTCATAAAGTCGATCATAAGAAGACTAAACTTATGTTTCATTACAGGAGATAAAACCAGATGAAGTCACCAGACTTGCTCTTAGGACAGAAGTTAATTTTGAAACCGTCTGCAGAAAGGTAAGACATGCTGGTTTTTGTTGTCCTTCCCCTGCTTCTCTGAGTGTGGAAAGATGCATATATGAGTGCAAGTACATGGATTTCACACAGTGTGTTCTGTTTGTTGTGTTGTATCTTCATTGTAGATCTTCCTTTTCTGAGGAAGTTTATCCACTCAGACATATCTACAGAAAAATGAATCTGTCTAGTACAAGTGACTTGTCATTAGTCTGGTGGGCTAGTCCCTAGTAATTGGAACAGAATACCAGGAAGCATAGTAGTGATTTCTTAGTATTTATAAATAGATTTGTTTTGTTTATATAGTACATACACATGATTCAATTAGTGTAAATAATCTAAGTAAGATTTCAACAACAATTGGAAAAAGGCTCTCAATACTTCTAAATGCAGAGAAGTTTCCACATGTAAACAAAACATGACAAACATCAGCTTGAAATAAAGGTGGAATTCTAACACCCCTGTGGCTCATTTGTTTCAGTGTAATGTTTCTCTTGAAGCTTGCTGATGGTACAGTATGAAATACTAACTGTCTGACTAGTGATGCCTGTAAGAGATGAAATGAAGACATGGAAGTGGGGAGACGCTTGTTGAAATAAGCAACTGAGGTTGAGAGCAATGCCATTCCAAAGGACATGCTGCATTAGTGATGCCAGAAAGCAATTCTGAATTTAAAAATGTCAATACATGAAGTTTTATGGTTTTTTTTCACTTTATCCTGAATTCCTATGAGTGGCCCACTGAGGAAGGCTGAAAGCCGAAATGTTTATAGTACACAGGGTAAGTTTTAATGTATAATTGGGTCATTTACTCCTGTAATGGCATCATTAGTTTGTAATATAACTCTGCTGTTGCATATTACAGTCATGTCTGATGTAGTTCAGTTATTAGCATAGTGTGCAGCAAGTTTTTCAGTGTTTCATGTCAGCAAAATCAAGTTAATAGGAAAATATCATAGGAATTTGGTATTTCTGGAGCAGTGTTTGGGTAGAAGCCTCTTAACTGTTTTTCCTTCTCTTAATGATAGAAAACAGTAAGGAAAAGGTCACAGATACACTGACATGAAGCTAAAATGCATTCTTCTTTTAAATTTATTTGACCAGGATTTTCCAGTGTGAAGATGAGGTAGTCAGAAACTGGTTACGGTGATGTTAGAAATGGTGCAGACGTGAAGATTTTGAATGTGCGAGCATACATGGAGAGGGATTTCATTTTGAAGAGGGATGCTAAATTCAAACAGTGACATTTTGTCACTTAACCATAGTAGATTCTTCTCCAAGATTTCAAATGCATCAGGCTTATGCTAATTCTGTAAAGTGTAGGAGCACCAAAATTAAATAATTGAATTTTTTTTTAAAGGAATTTATTGGTTTACAGTTGGAATTTTATTTTCTAGGAGGGCAATTTTATTGACAAGAATGCTGAAGGAATATAATTGATCTTCCTGGTTTATTTCACCACATTATTTTTTATATATTCATAGTAACGACTGATGGCGTGCTTCTCGTATTTACTTAAAGTCTTAAAATAGGCTTTAATTTAGCTTTAATTCTTGTAAACATATAATGCAAGCATCTTCTTGGGATTTTGGGGGGATTTTGATTACTGTTGTTTCTATTACTTTTTGCTGCTGATCCCATTTTTCAGAAGAATGGAATTCTGTTAATCTCACACTTTACAGTGGATGGAACTTACACTTCAAATCAAGCTGATGGATGAATGCTGATGCCATCATAACTTCATTGGTTGCTTTTGGTTGGCCATAGCATTTCCCCAACTAAAGAAGGCATCCCTTCTGTGGTTAAGCAGGAGTTAATTTTCCAGTATTTTATTTCTTATTTTCCCACGCTTAGTTATTAAACATACAATAAAAAAAAATTTGATTTTCTATCTCTAGCAATATTCTGTAGTCTCATGAAATACAGACCACACTGTTTACCTTCTCATTAACTTGAGTTTCAAAATATTTGAAGGAAAACATCCTGTGGCTGTTTTCATTTTCAGAATAGGTTTGTTTTCATTGACAAAAGGAAATCTGCTTTTAATTCACTGTGGAATGCTCAATATTAGTTTTGCATAGTGGTCATGTAGTCAAGATACTTGTTTAATTGCTTCTGCTCACTGAGATTTTATGTTTCATTATTGTTTCCCCAATATTTTTCAGAGTAAGTTAAGCATACTTTTCTATTTAAAAAGAGTTTGCATATATTTCAGTTAAGTGCAATAAAATTGTGCTACGTGGCAATTTACTGTGAGTTCCTATGATATAGCTGTGACTATCTCTGTATTGATAATAAGCAGATCAGATACATGTAGTTGCAGGGGGAGTTGGCAAGAGTCACCAGCCCCGTGACACAAGACTTTTTATAAAAGCATTACAAGAAGCAGCAGGTGAACAGTTCTTCGTGCACATCTGCTGAAATATTTTTAATCCATTTGAATATTGCTACACCTGGCACCATTGTTACCAACAGGTGATAAACAGTATTGTAAAAATTGTAGTAAATGTTACCATGCAACTTTGACCAGGCTTTATATTGTTGATTGTATTTTCAGTTGTTGAAAAACAGAAGCTGTATTTTCTAGGTTTTCTTCAAGTCCTTGTGAAGTTCTGTACCAAGTTGTGCATTGTCTGCCACAAATATATTTGACAGACATAAGTAAAATTAGAAAAACATGTCATAGAGCTCATATTTTAAACTCATATTTGCAGCTGTGATGGCATTTTGAACTGTTGGACACAGCATATATTCCTGAACTGTTATGGGAAGCTTGGTTCATCAGTGTTGTGCTTCACTGAACTGAAGTTACAAATTGGAACCTAGTCCTAATAATGCTGTTTATTACAAGGAGAAAACTGAATTGAGAATTGACAAAGTCTTAACTGTTATCTTCAACTTGTTGCTAACATAAATTTAAGGTAATTCAGATAGGTGAAGATAGGCAGGATAGATAAGTTAATATGTATTTATGTTTTTCCAGTATTAGAAGTTAATGTGTATAATCTGGGCTGTTTCCTCTGGAAAAGAGGATGTTGGTCCACCTGCAAACGCCTTCTTCATAACCACAGTTAGTTTTGTTGCCTTTGCTAACAGATACTGACTAGCTTATTGTAGCGTCTCATTTAACTTTTCTTCCAGTAAGTCTTTGGTGTATAGCACATGAGAAAAAAGTCCCTGTGTTTTAAACACTTGAGGATGACAATATTCCAGCATAATGGAACTCTGCTACCAGCAGCGATACGTCATCTTGCCTTAAGTCAAAATACTTCTAATTTTTTCTAACAAATAAAGTCTATGTGTTTCAAAATTCAGCAACTGTCTGATTAGGGGGAGCAGGGTTGAAATGGAAGTTAGCTGCTGTATTTTACTTTGAGTGAAGAATAGAGTACCAATAGACCTTTTTTTCAGAGATTGAATTGAGCATATGGTTCTGACTTGCAGAAATACCAACAAGCATTCATAGATGATAAATACCACCTATATTTTTTGCTTCCAGATGCAATCCTCACATAACCTTGGGAGCATAGTATTCCCTTCTTTTACATTGATCTTAAATCTGTGGTCTTTGACAAGAATACTGCCTTTTCCTGTTAAGTGTTGTATTTCCATCCGTTGCTCAATTCAGTTGTGTTTGAATCATACAGATGCTTGTCTGCAAAGAGGATTCTGCACAGCAAATTTTGAATATATTATGATGCTCAGAGTTTTTTGGGGCCATGCCACATCCCTCTGAAAAGCTTGCCACAGTTTCTAAGTGTGTTGAGAAATTTTTTGTAGGCCAGAAATGTAAGTCATTAGTAGCTCTTAGAAGCATTTCCCCACCCCCCCAAAAAAAAAAAAAAAAATTAAGGTCTGGCAAGCTTATTTTGGATTGCTTCATGTACAGGAACCAACTTTGTCTTGTTTGGAATTTAAAAGGAATTCAGAGACTTTAGAAATAGGATCTCAGGCGGCTCATGCACAGCCATAGGGAGACATGCCAGGATTTCACTGAGCAACTGGGTACACAGTATGAGTTTGATCATTTAAAATCTAAGCTGCCTGATGAGGGCAACTCGGCTTAACATGATTTTGGAGGGTTTACGTTAGTGCTGTGTGGCTTCTGGTTCAGATATTTTCAACAGATGCCTAAAGACGGAAACATTATAGTTAGAAGTTCTGGGGTGAGTGAATTTAATATCTATGGCACTTTACCTATATGACTTAAATGAACTTAAGGTAGGGGAACCAACCAAAATACTAATAGTAATATGAAAGGGTTTTCTGTGATTTATCAAACAAAGCTTTGACTGATGCATATGTGAGAAGACCCTGTTTCCTAGAATTCTTGAATTCACTGGATCTCTGCTGTGGGAATAAGGAAGTCGTGCAAAAAGGACATGAGAAAAAGGTAGAAACGTGTTTCTGCCCTGGACAGACAGGAAGAAGGACAAAGTTACGGGGCTAAATATGTATTGGCTTTATTTCTTTCAAAAGCGTGTTTCAGTCACATTATCAAAACAGCATTTCTCAGATTCATGTCCTTTTTAAATTATGCAGGTGATGGCCTTAGATCAGTCTATGAATTCACAGCCTTTCTCTCATCAGTAAGCAAAAAAGGAGCAAGAGTGGAGAAGTCACAGTGCTAGTTTTGGTTTTGTTCTTCTTTTTAGATTTATATTGAAAATATTTTTCACACCAACAATATGTGAAAGGCAATTTATGAAAGGCTGCTAGCTTTGAGGCTTTAATTAACAGCGAGTAATTACTTGGAGCAGCAGTTTTCCCAGAGCAGCTCACTAGATGGGTACAAGGCAGTGTTCTTGCTGAAGGAATGCACAAGACATTGTTCTACTGAACACACTTATTTATTAAGGAAATTTTAAACTTAATACTCTTAGTACTTTTGAAATGTGTGGCAGGAAAACAAAGATGTAATTTCTGAATCAAGTAGAATTTTTGAGTAAACACATCTGCATCTACAGAGGAGCAGTCATATCTGTATTTCCTAATTTTGAAAAATACAAAGGTTTCTCTTTTATCTGACAATCCTAAATCTACGCTTGTGATCTTTGCCTTCCTTTATTTTGAAAATGTACTTCCTAGTGGAAAATACAAAAAAAAACCCCTTTGTGTACACTGTAGATTTAATCTGAGGAAATGCACTAAATTATAAAAAGGGCCCCTAAAAGGGGTCTTTTGCATTTGAATTGAAGACTTGCTGTTAGCTTCAAAGGCTTTGGATCAGACACAAAATAGTTGCTGTCTTTCGTTTGGGGTTTAGAGGATTTTTCCACAACCTCCTTCCTTCTCCTCCCCGCAGCCCTCCTGAAGAATTCGACTCACAACACAAACATACTAATTAGGATAGATGTTATTACTGATGTGAAACTTCTGTTTCTGTTGTTAGTGCCTTTGTAAGTAGATTATTATTTACATGGATTTTTAACATTACTTATGGAAATATTTTGTTTGCAATACGTAAACCATAAGGACGGGACTACTGTATGAATCAATTTTCTTTGTGATACTGCTGTGATAGTCCATAAGCTTTGTATAATATATTTATCATTAATACTTGGCAATTTTGTGGTTTGATTTTGGCTGTGTAGGGGCATATGGCTGGTGTTTTTGAGAAATCCATGAAAAACTTAATTCTCCTTATTATCTGAATTCTGGTTGTTACACTCCGGTGATTTAATAGCCTTCCTGGGTTTCATGTACAAGCTCCATCTCACTTCCCTCCCCCTTCTCTATAAGTCTTAATTATTGGAAACATTGTTATCTTACTTCCTTTTGCTCCAGAAGGAATGGGTTGCCTTATTAGGTGCATGGATGTTTCTATTCTCCAACAACTTATGTTTATGTGCTTATGTGTTTATGCTGAAACAACTTATGTGTTTATGCTGAAAATAATAATATTCAATTTATTTTCCCACAGTTACCTTCCCCTCTTATTTCAGTATGAAACAATAGATATTCACTTGCATATTAGATGCTAGATAGACTTTTCTCTCTGTAAGAGATGCATCTGTCACTATGTTATATTTTTTGGAAATGAGTTGCATTAATTTAATACTACAATTTCCTGCATCACAGACTAAAATAACTGTCTTGGTGCTGGGTATCAGTGCTACAGAGTTGAATTTGTTTTGTCCTGAGTATTTTGACTCTGTTTGAATGGAAGTTACACTAAATGTATGAAGCCACTGTTTCCTGAGAATTTTCCATGTCAAACACCAGATGTTAGTGTTAAACAGGAATGTCTGTGGTCTTCCTAAGACTACTGATGAAGTGAAGAATTTTGCATTCATCGATGACTATCACATTCAGGTGTAAATACTTTCCTTGTGTGACCGATTGTTCTTTGTTTTCTTTTCCTGAAAGTTCCTCATCTTCCAAATTTGATTCCGTATTTCCAAGCTGTTTAGTATGGCTTTTATATACATCAGGCTGTATTTTAGAACCTAGAATCCATTACTATGACTGCAACTGAAGTTTTATGTCAGTATAAAACTATGTCTGTCGATTTTTGGCAAATGTGTCTCCAGTCTCCTCCCCACCTACTTTGCTATGCAATTGTCTGTCTGTCTGCTAGCCCAGCCAGTATCAATCCCTCCCCAGGCTTCCAGTGGGAGAGTACAGGGTTGTAGTAGGTTCTGTCCATCTCACTCCCACCTTTGGTTAGCCACTCATTCTCTCCACCGCACTCTTTCGTTACTCTCTCTGGAACAATTTGTAGATCTCTTCAGTTGCCCCTTCGTATTCAAACTAGGCTGCCATATACACTCCACTATAGTGCCGCTGTTTGAGAGCAAGGAGGTAGACTAGACCAAGGTTAGCATCATCTTCAACATCAGAGTAGCAAATGCAATGAGCTCAGTTCAACTACAGCTTTGATTTTGTTAACTCTGGGAAGAGTCTTCTTTTAAGGTCAGTATTGAAATAAACTGCTAGTAACTTTGGCAGTTCTTCACAGAGATATTGTTTATCTCTGACACAAAAGGACTGTCTCCTTTCAAATTTTAAATTGCTAGTCCAAGAATCTTTTTAAAAGTCGTTTGCACTGTGAGGCTGTATTTCTTAATTTTGTTGCCTGGCTGAACTGTTTAAGTTTGCTAAAGTACAAGGGCTAGACAAGGCTCTGACTGAGAAGTGGCGTGATTGCCTTTGATTTGAATACATTCATTTCACTTATTTGATGTGCCAGACCAGAATGTGGGCAAGCATGTTATTGTTAGTAAAGCTCAGAAGAAGTTGATTCACATTTTTGTGAGTGATATTTGGCTTGGATCCCCAGGTAATTCAAACACAACTAATATGCTTGTGAGGGTATAATGGATGAAAAGCTGGGTGGGAAGAGCAGTACTTTTAGAGTCAGGTATGCCTGTGGTAGTGATGTCATGATGCATGATGCTGCACATGCACATGGCAGTATTCTTTCAGTCCCAGAAAGCTTTATGTCACAGCACTGACAAAAGACAAGCAACTCACAACTTTCATTCCTATTTTAAATGAGTATTTGAGTGATGTGTGATCAGTATCTTACTGGATATGAGCTGTCATGGGGATAATAGAGGAAAATATTAGAAGTAGTCTTGTTTCTATGCTTTCCTTGAAGAAAATACAGGAAAAGTGGCATAACAAGAGGTTCTCAAGGTATTGTGGTTGATTTGGTTGATTTGGCAACTTTTTGGTTTGGTTTGGTCTGGTTTGGTCTGGTTTTGTTGTTTTGTTGGGTTTTTTTTAAATAAAGAAAGGCCAGGTTACTGCTGTCCACAATCTCCTTCTCCAGAATATTGTCCAGACTCTCGTACAATGCCTGTGAGGCAGAATATCAATGCCTGGACGAGGGTATGGTATAAAAATGAGACATGTAGGTATTTGTAGTACATTTGAGGCCAGGAAAAGCTGGACATGAAGGATGACCTGCAGCATAATCAAAATTGCACCGGGCTCTCAGCACTGAAAATTTTAAAGGACATAAAGGAGTATTTAAAAGCATAGGGAAGGTTATATGCATGGAGGAACATCAAATTAGCAATGACATGACATACAGGCAGCATGGGGCTACTTTTCAGGATGTCTTTTATAGGACAAGGACAGAACAGCTTGATCCAATAAGTAATGAAGGTAAATCAGGCTGTCTACAGTGACGATTGACGCCTCCAATACTAAGCCACAGGGAAAGAATGTAAATTATGAATGCTTCCATATTAACCCTTGCACCAAAAACAATAATGGAGGGGAACTAGAATTCCTGACATGTATCATCATCACAGGTAATACAGATACCCTCCTTCCACCAAGTCTTCAGGATACTTAAAGGAATTTGCCATCTTCACAGGGATAATGGGGTGTGATGTACATGCGTGAGAGTGGTACTTTTCTGTGAAGCACTGTAGTTTAACAGCTCAAAGGTACTACTGGAAGAGAAAAGCTCTCAGAAGTGTTTTGAGTGGAAGTTCCAACTGTCACAGAACTGTGATACTGTAATGTACTACAGGCCCCAGTGAGAATGGTAATGGTGAACAAAAAATGTTCGATGTGATTAGAGAAGCTACACATTTAGGACAGATAATAGGAGTCAGTGTTTTCAGTTATTCTTAATTCTTTTGCGTACTAAAGACAGAATCTTTATCTTCTGTGTATCCATAGGGAAAGTAATCAGTTTGTAAAGTTGATCCACATGAAGGGGCAGGGAGATGGATGTGCTCAACCAAATGATAAAGCAAAATGTTTCCTCTGTCTTGTCATCTGTCTGTAAATCCTCTGAGAATTGATACTCATTGAGCAACTTCAACCAAGGTTCCTGTAGCTGGTTTTAAGAGCATTAACTTCCAGCAGGAAGGCTTTTTTGTGTGTGTATATGTGAGAAATAATGATCAGTGTACCCTGGAGGGAAAAATGGTCATAGTTTATTACCTCTTGATCTTGTTTTGAGAAGCACAACAGAGTTGGCACTCTATGATAGTGCACTCCTATCTAGAAGAAAAGTACAAGGAGAGAGAACATAGGGTAAAATTTACATGAATTTAAACATTCTTCTGCTTGCTTGCTTAGAGAACTTTAAATGTTAAGATGTCTTTATGTTATATAAACAAGTGTGATTACTTATGTTAAAGACTTACAGTTCCTTGTGCATTATTAACTGGAAAAGCTCTTTCTGTACTTGCTTTGTAGTGTGACTCAGAATTGCATTGCAAAATCAGAAAAAAAAATCTGACATTCCTGATATTTCTAAAAATGAAAAACAGCTGCTGCTGTCTTATTCTCATTTTATTTTTACAAATGAAACTCTATCAGCTTTTCATTATATATCATGTAAAAATAAAGTAAAATATCATTCTGATTTCTTCCATCTCTCCTGTCCAGATAAGTTTTTGAAGTGCCCAACTCAGTACTAAGAAATTGATATTTATAAAAATGTAAAAATGTAAAAAAAAAAGAAATTATGGAATTAAGTGGGCTCTTTCAGCTCATTACGAGGCCCATCAGTCTGTTGTTAAGACTGGAAAACTAGAAGAAAAGTGCTAGAGCCACCATTGCTTGAACTTTTAAAAACTTAACTGTAAAAGGAGAAAAATTAGATGTTCATGAACTATTGGAATTCTGTTTTTAAAAAATTCTCATCTAATGGGATGCCAATGAATGTAGCTGCTACCACCAGCCACATGAAAAGGTTACAGCTTGGTAAAATGACAGCCTAAGTTTACAGCACATTGCGTTTCTCTGGCAGTATTGGTAGGTGAGACAAAATATGGGAAACTGGAGGTAACTGGTGACTTAGTGGAAATATAACAACATCAAGTGGTCATGGTCTCGTTTTTCTTGGTTTTGGAAGTCAGATAACTGCCAAATTATTGGAGTGGTTCAATGGTTACACATTAGGAAAGCTCTGCATGCCAGAGTTAATAATAATGTAATAGCCCGAGAGCCTCTAAGCATAAAGGTTCTGTGTGCCATATAGTGAAATACCTGCTGTAAAATCTGAACACCCAGGATTTCCATCTGTTTTACATCCATTCTCTGCTGATGTGCTCAAGTAATACCAGGGCTTACATACGTATCTGACGTGTGTTTATCATTAGAGTAGGTCTCAAATGCATTAAGTCAATAGACTTAATGACGGAAAATCTACGTTTTGGTGCCAAAGAACTGGCATGTTTATCTCTGATGTTTTAATAGTTTTTCAGTGAACTGAATTTGTATTTCCATTGTCTTTTTCAGAAAAAGTCTGAAAGACATATATATATATATTAAAAAAATAAAAAAAAAATCTGTTTTCAATCATGCACACAAATTGCAATGTGGTATGCCCAGAAATGCTGTCTTGTTTGAGTAGTGTATTATAACACGGCCTAACCCTCGTTAGTGTGTGCAGTGCTTGTGAAGTCTTTTAAGTCATCTGTGCCTCCAAACCTGTGGCTCTCATATTTAGTTCCTTCAACAGTGCTTTGAACAGAAATAAGTCTCTCCTGAGAGTTCTGTCTGAAGACATTAACCTGACAATATTTTAGTTCTATATAGGAATGTTCCCTGGTGGCAATGCTTGTAAATGTAAAGGTCTGAGCGAGACAGGGTTTGTCCACAGGGATAATTTTTTTTTTTTCTTTCTATTATAAGTTATCTGAAATATACCTGATTAAATTCATGCTTGTTTTTCAAACATTAGCTAGTTTTGAAGCATTACATCTGTTTTAAATTTGAGGAACTCAACTTGGTCTACTTTCTCTGCTATAAACTTAATATGTGCTTATACTTACCATGCAGTATCAGGCTGCATCTGACAAGTTATAGTTTGAGGTTTAAGCATCTGTTATAAAGTGAAATATTGTAAGGATTTTTCAACATTACATCCCTGGTAGTTGGATACAGCGTTTTGCAGCATATTGATGTCATAGGGAGAGTGGTGGATATCTCAGTTCTGAAACTTCTTTGGTACATCCAAGACAGAATATTTTAAACTTTTTGACCCATTATAGTAGTTTTAATAACACAGAGCTCATCCCTGTATCACGCCAATTTAGTTGCTACCATGAGCTCCAGTCAGTCTTTGGACAAACCCATGGTGCACAGCTGAATCATGAGAGTTCAGATTCAGGTTAAAGTGAAGTTAGAGAACTCTGTTTACTGCTTGGTTTACAGCACTGCCTGAGTGTTGTTGGTCTCCTTTGTGTGTCTGCTCTCCTTTCTATAACAAATAAGTATAAATAATCAGTTTTAAATTTTTTTCTAAGAAATTATTTTTTCAGATTTCATTTTGGTATTACCCAGCTTGACTGCCTATTCAGAGTTAATAAACAACTACCTGTTTTAATTTTTCAGACCCTCAATTTAGTGGCCAGTTACAAGAAAGGATCTCTCAACTTCAGTTTTTTGTACAAGTCAATTGTGGTTTCAGATCTGATATATAGTTGGTGTAAAAGTAATTTGTATATGATGTTTCCTCCAAATTACATTATCTTCTCTTAAGACTGCATGAATTTTGTGGCAAAGAACTTTCCCTTTCTCACAGCTGCTGCCTGTTATCCAAGAAGTGTTTTGTTTCCATTCCCCCTGAAGTACATCTTTTATTTCAGGGTTTCTATTTCATTTTATTTTGTCTATCAGTTTAATTTCCCAATTGATTGTCTCTTGCCTTTTTTGGGTTGGAATGTTTGCTTGGTTTTCTTATGTGGGGTTTGGGTGGGTTTATTTAGTGCCATCTGTTTTAGTATGCTGTCCCCCAAAATTGGTTTTGCAGTTTGGCAAGATGCATACATTTTATAGTGATACTGTGTCTCAACTGTTCAAATGTCAAAATACCTTAAAGGCATATATTTTATAGAAAGCTATATATTTTAAAAAAGAAAAAAATGTGCAGCCTTTATACTGCTATATTTTATGTATTTGATTTTACATTTGTATAAGTCACAACTGCATGTATTTTATCCGGGTCAATTGTCCTGAATGTACAGTTTAAATTATGTAGTGTTTCTTAATTGCTGATATTTCTAAATAATTTTTTTTAGACCCTAACTTAGGAAGCACTCGCTTCACAAGTGTTTTCAACTTGGAATTTGTCCACATTTGTCTATAGCATAAAGTAATGTTTAGCATGCTCCAGGTTTTCTTAAAGGCCAGCAGTGGTTTAAGTGTTGGTATGAATTAGACCATCACAACTGGGGGAGGATCATCACAGTGCTCGCTTTATGTCCTCTTTCATAACCTTAACAAGTTGTTTGGTGGTTTTTTTAGTGTGTGCATTGTTTATGTGGGATGCCAAATTGAGAGTATTATAGACACATAGCCTTACTAGCCTTGAAAAAACTGAAGATGCGTTAGAAGCGTTTTAATTTTCTCACAATCTTGCTGTTTCCACTTACACCTAGAGTTGACCCTGCTCTCCATAAGGAAGTAATTAAGAATCCATGCCTACTTTAATCTTGACTTTTTTCTTCTGACGTTTCTTTATTGAAACAATCATAGCAATTGGGTTTTTTGCATAAAGAGAAGAAGGAAAGAATTGTAGAAGATTAAGTACATAATTTGTACTTGGGCCGGTCTGGGGTTTATGCCAAGCTCTGCTGTAGATCACTCTGGTAGTTTGGGATGAAACACTCCATTTTTCTTTGACCATTTCCGAATCTGAAAAATATCATTTACTTCACACTTCTTTGCGTGGCTAAATTACTTGTGACAGGTTAGTCCAGAGAAACTCTTTTGACTCTTTTATACTTGTTAAATATGTTCGTCTAACACTTGCAGAGTGCTAGGCTTTTTAAAGAGCGTGTAAACTTCTTAAAGTGGCTTGGATAGTAGGTATTTTTTATCATGCATGTAGTAAAGAACAGCAAATAATCTGTTTTTCTTTGAATCTATGACCTATTTTGGAACTCTTATTTTAAAAGAAGAGGAAGAGTGATAGAAACATGTTTATACACCAGACTTCTTTTTGATAAAAGACAAGCCAAAAGACAAGACAAAGTTAATGTGGAAATGAACACGAATCTAAGTAAACAAATATACTGGGAAAAGGATAGCTTTGGTCCAGGCATTCAAATAAGAGCACTGTAAGTACCTCGATAGTATTTAGAAGAATCATGTACTCTTCCCTGATGCTAGATTCAAGAGTCTGTGTTGGGTTTGCTTGGCAAGATTTTGGTAGCGGGGTTGGCTGTTGGGGTAGCTTCTGTGAGAAGCTGCCAGAAGCTTCCCCTGTACCAGATGGAGCCAATGCCAGCCAGCTCCAGGATGGACCCACCACTGGCCAAGCTCTTCAGCAATGGTGGCAGCACTTCTGGGATAACAGAGTTAAAAAGGAATGGGGCAGAATGCACAGGAGCAATTGCAGCCAGGGAGGAGAGGAGTAAGAATATGTGGGGGAAAGAGCCATGAAGAAGGAGTGGAGGAGGTGCTTCAGGCACTGGAGCTGAGGAGGGAGCAGCAGAGACAGTGTGGTGAACTCACCCACAGCCCCCATTCCCTATCTCCTTGTGCCACTGGGGTGGAGGACGTAGAGAAAATGACAAGTGAAGTTGAATCTGGGAAGAAAGGAGGGGTGGAGGGAAGGTGTTTCAAGAATTAGTTTTTAGTTCTCATTACCCTATTCTTATTTGATTGGCGATAAATTATATTAAGGCTTTCCCAAGTTGAGTCTGTTTTGCCCACTGTGGTAATTGATTAGCGATCTCTTCCTGTCTTTATCTCAACCCATGAATCTTTCACTGTATTTTCTCTCCCTTGTTCTGCTGAGGAGGGGAGTGATAAAGCAGCTTCACTGGGCACCTGGCATCCAGCCAAGGTTGACCCACCACAGCTTTCAAGATGAATAAAGTAAATATCCAAATACTTTCATGGCTTAATTACCATTATGAAAAAAAAAAAAGTAAATTAATATAAACTGTGGCAAGCATTGTAAAGAATAATAAACAAGTTTACTTTGTATCTCTTGATGTTTTGTAAGAAATTGTTCAGTTTTAATTCTGTAGTTCTATCACAGAACTTTGTCTTGATGAGGTTTTGCAAAGGTTTTAGATCTGTTGGGACCTTTTTAGCTTCCAATGGAAATTTTTCATCAGCCTATTTTAGAAATTGCATATCATCCAATTAAAAAAAAATTCTGCCGAAACTTGGACAATTTCCTGAGATCCATAAAGAATTGATTTCTGTAAGAACTTCTCACCTGTCATGGTATTAAACTTTTGTAACTGCTACTTCATAATACCTGAATGATCATTTTGGTGTCATGTTGAAAATTGTTAAGGCTTGAGTGAAAACAAAGTAATAGTTTATTATAAAAATGATTGATTTTGGCAGATGATGAGTAAATAATTTGTCATCATTTGTCATCATTTATGTGAGACACAGCAACCAACCCCTTGCTGTCAGGAGCTGAGAGACAGCAATGCTGCTTTTAACAGTTGCATCCCATACCAAAATCTTCACCATGTCTGATGGCCACAAATCACATACTGTATGTCTTACAGACATAAAGCAAAGGGGAGAGCTAGCTGCATTTCACAGTCAGAAAGTAATTTCTCTCAAGTCATGTTCCAAAGTGATATGAGGTCATGGTGTGGACTTGGGTGGCAGCCATGATTTGGCACCTTCAAGCACCATGTGACTTCACACTAATCACATCTGTTGTTATGAAGGACAGCTGTAACTAGTTAGTTTTGTAAAGAATGTGTGGATTAACAGGTTTTCTAGTTGTTTGTTTGTTTTTTGCTGTTTTTTGATTGAGAGCTCTTCTCCCAAGCTGCTGTGAAGGGTATTGCAATGACGTCTTGTTTTGGCCCTGAATTAGTTGTTATTTTTTTAATGCTTATTCTGGTTAGTATTGTTTGTGCCTTTTTTTTTTTTTAAATAAGGGTCTTGTTAACATTTGACATTAAACTGCACTTCTAGATAGTTTAGAAAGTAATATGACATTCTCCAAGGCAGGTTTCTGTGTCATGGTTTTTTACATGTACTGCATACTTGTCAGTGGGGTTTCTGACTCCCTCCATTTGAATGTCATTGTTTTAAATAACTGGCTAATGACAGATGCAGGGCCAGCAAGCATTACCAGTTTGGTAGCACTCTCACACAGGTGAAACTCCAGTTGATGTCATTATAGTAGTATATGCTTCTAATAACAGTCTTGTTTCCAATGAGATCTGTAATGAGGGAATTCCCTTTTATGCAAAAGTCAACTGAAGAACAGAAGTTCAGAAAGTGACCTCTTTCATATTACTAATTATAACTATAGCAGAGAGGGTACAGACAAAATTAGCCTTGGAACAGAAGGATTAATCAGCATAAAGCAATGGTCAAAAGTCTCCAGTTCACGTTCTGGAATTAATCACAGGTTTCTGCCCTTTAATTCATCCTGAAGCTCTACTGTCTCAGGCATAGTACCAAGGCAAACCATTCTGCTCCTGCAATTCCATCTGTCTTGAGACCATGAGACACTCAGTTTCTCATTCTCCCTTTATTACCTGCATTGTATGAAGCAGGTTCTACCCACACAGCTTCTACCTGATGATTACATCACACTGCTCCTTCTTTTGACCCTGTGGTGCTAGCTTTCAGAGCCATTCCATACTTCTGACCCCTATTCCAGCACATCTCAAAACTTGCATTGTGAATCTGCTTTTATCTTCACAAGTTTTTAATGTCCATTCTCTTCACAGTCATTGCCATGTTTTGCCAATTTTGTCTGTCTTATGTGGGGCTTACATATGTGTTTGATAATAGATGTTCTTAGTATTATTTACAGAAATAATGCATTATTTACTAAGATAGAATGTCAGAGGAGACTGCCTTCAGATGGTTCTGTATATAATTGTCGTGGTTTAACCCCAGCCAACACCAAGTGCCATGCAGCTAGCTGCTCACTCACTCCTGCACCAGCAGGATCAGGGAGAGAATTGGAAGGATAAAAGCCAGAAAACTCATGAGCTGAGATAAAGACAGTTTAATAGGGAAAGCAAAAGCTGTGCACAATAGCAAAGCAAAACACAGAATTAATTCAGTGCTTTTCACGGTCAGGCAGGTGTTCAACCATCTCCAGGAGAGCAGAGCCCCATCAGATGTGACAGTAAATTCAGAAGACAAACTCCATCACTCCAAATGTCCCCCCCTTCCTCCTTCTTCCCCCAACTTTGTGTACTGAGCACAATTCAGATGGTCTGGAACATCCCTTTGGTCAGCTGGGGTCACCTGTCCTGGCTGTGTCTCCCCCCAGCCTCCCAGGCACCCCCAACTCCCTCACCAGCATGGCAGCACAAACAGCAGAGAAGGCCTTGGCTCTGTGCAAGCCCTGCTCAGCAAAACAAAAACACCTCTGTGTTATCAACCCTGTGCTCAGCACAAATCCAAAACACAGCCCTATATTAGTGCCTGTGAAGAAAATTAGCCTACCTCAGCCTCAACCAGCACAGTAACTTAAAATTTCTCACTGCAGAGTGTTGCTATACACTGCTCTGTTGCTTTGTTCACTTTGCAGTGCCTCAGTTGCACACTGAAGGAGGAAGAACGTTCCTGTAGAAACTACTGCACATTCTTGCATAAAAATATTAGTGCAAAATAATACAGGAAGTAGCAGGAGTATGTCGGAATAAAGATGTACAATTCTAGTATCTAATTAAACATTCAAGGGACAGGAGTGGCAGGGGGAAGATGTTTTTGCTTGTAAAGACAGTTGACATTTCTTTGGGTTTTTTTTCTGTATTGTCTATATTTCTACAGTGTTTTATATACTGGAAAATACTTGAGGAAAAATAAATCGAGCATGGGCTGTGACAAAAAAAAAAAAAAAAAAACTAAACCAAAGCAAAACCAAAAAGGCCATCCACAGAAAATTGAGACATTTTAGAGAATGTGAATGTCATATTGTATGTTTGTTAACTGCTGGCTATCAGTGTGAGTAGTGTTTGTGAAGTATTTTGCTGAAAGGAAAAAAATGTGGTTATTCCATATGGATTGGCCTATATATGCTTAAAGCCTTTCTATAAATATTTGAATTAAAGGACACCAGATGTTGCACAGAAGCTGCTGCTGCTGCTGCTTTCTGAACTTCATGGTATATTCTTTCAAAACCACAGGAAGTAGCTGAGGGAAAAAGTGTATTAATTAAGTTCAGAAATAGATTTTCCAGCTATAGGAAAATCTCCAAAGAAAATAGCATATGATCTTCAGAAATGTGAGCTTTCTGTCCCAAGAATCTGGTAGCAGCATGCAGCACTGTCACATGGGGATAAAAATTCAGATTTCAAGTTCTCAGAGCTGGGCTAGCCTAGAAGTAAGCCAGTCTGGGGCCCTTGGAAATGGACCCATCTTTTGACCTGTCCCGTCTGGCCAGTGTTCATAATTCTGTAGACAGTCTTCAGAGAAAACATTTTTCCAGTTTTTCTTGACCTGAAGAAATAATGTTGTAGTAGCAGAGACTTGAGGGGAAAGGAAAGTACTAGAATTCCCAGATGCTCTGCACTTGAAACATGAAATGTGGCTGACCATGGAGTATATTTTATAAGCTCTAAAACTGGCAAAAGAATTACAAAATGGGATTTGCTTTGCACTGGTTGAGGAAGAAGATTTATCATTGGCAAACCAATTAAATGTTTCTGCATTTAGATGTACTGGCTCCAGTGTATTTGTAGTGCCTTCTTTTGCTCTGTTTCCTTGAGATCAAAGCACTGAGGGTGACTCTCCTGCACTAGCAGTTGGTGGGAAGTGCCCCATCTATCTTTATGCAATGAATATATAACTGTTTGTAGTCACATGGTTCTGCTGTAAGAAAATGGACATGCAAGCAAGTAACATTCACCACTGAGCACTCTTGTGTGGATCACATGAGATACTTACTGCTGGTGTTTTGGGTAGCATGTGTGTCGTGGTGGTTTGACCTCAGCCAGCAGCTAAGCACCCAGCAGCTGCTCACTCACCCCACCCCTGCGGGATGGGGAGAGCATCCCAAGAGCAGAAGTCAGAAAAACTTCTGTCTTGAGATAAAGACAGTTCAATGAGTGAATCAAAGCTGTATGTGGAAGGAAAGGACAACAAGGAATTTATTCATTACTTCCCATTGGCAGGTAGATGTTTAGCCACATCCCAGAGAGCAGGGCTTCACATAATGGTTATTTGGGAAGATAAATGTCATAACCATAAACATCTCCCCATACCTTTTCCTTGTCTCAAGTATTTATTGCTAAGCATGACTTGAAAAGGACTTGATGTCCTTTCGGTCCATGTGGATGAGCTGTACCCTGGGGTGTTTCTTGCTCTGTTGCCAGAGCAAGAAACAGAGAAGGCCTTGATGCTGTGCAAGCACTGCTCAGCAGTAACTAAAACATTGGTGTGTTACCAACTCTAAAATGTTTTTAGTCACAAATCCAAAACACAGCACCATCTTGTCTGCTACAAAGCGTGTTAATTACATCCCAGGCTAGGGCCAGTACCACTTCTACTCCTTGTTCTCTGCCAGGTAACACCTGTGGCTTGGGCTCCATCTGCTGTGGTGATTGCTTAGGACAGTAGAGGCATGCTTTGTTGAGTTGATGGCCCCAAAATCAGCTCAGGTTGGGTCACAGGGCACTTGTCTGGCTCTTTATGAATATCATCATCTGTTGATGTTCTGGTGGCTTCTGCTGTGGTACTTCCTGTAGCACAAAGCTGAAATCACAGAAACAATTTGAACGTTTATCCATTGCAGTATCACGAGGAGGAAGAGAGAAAGGTATGTCTTTTCCCCTCTCTCCAAGAGAATTCAACTCCAGGCTTTAAGAAATCTTCTTGCTAAATTTGTATTTTACAAGTGTGTTAGACCTACTTTTCCTCCTTTCAAAGAAGAAGAAAAGAAACAAGCAAACAATCACACAGAAAAAAAAAAAAAACAGAAGACAGAGCTGTCTTTGGAAAAGTCTTAGATACCTTTCATTTTGTTGTTCAAGCAGAGTGATGACAAAAACCTGAAAATGAGAGCTTTTACTTGTCATACCTGATTTCCAGTATATAAAAGAGGAAGTCAGAATGGAAGCAATTCCTTCTTTTCTCTTTTCTTTTGTCAAATTGAAGCAAGAAGATCATATTTCTTCTTTGAATCAGTTTGCAGAGTTCCAGTATTCTACCACATCAAATTCAGGCTTGTCTTTATGATCAAGTTAGACTTTGCCTTTCAGTCATGTTTTATGTAAATTCCTTCAATATCTGCTGTGTACTTTTGCCAACTTTTGTGGGATCAATACTGTACTTTTTGCAGGCTGTTGCATTCCTCCAAGCAGAATGCATTCTACCAGTATGATGTTCTTTATTTGGTGGGTTCATGAATTTTCTTTGCTCTTGTGCAAAACAGTAAATGTAAAATCAGTGAACAATGTGTCTGGTATGCTTAAAAAAAAACCTCCATAAATCATGTTATCCCTGTTCAGTAGCTGAGAAATATCACATGTTGTATGTCTGCTACATTTCTGTCAATGTTTAGGCAGCCAGATTTTTCTGCATTTAGAATGACAGTAGTACATGAAAAATAAAATGCTGTCAGTGTCATAAGCTTTCCTCTTGTTCAGTTCATGGTGAGAATCACATTAGTATGCATTGTAGCATAAACTGACACAGACCTGTGTAAGTTGAGTCTTCTGTTGACCTCACGCCTTTGAATTTTTCTTGTGCAGCCAAATTGTACTGCAGCTGAGCGAGCCATAGCACGACTTGCAACACACCCTACCTTGAAGCCCAGATTTCTTGAACTTAAAGGTATGAAGCATTTTATTGAATTGTTTATTACATTTGTAGCTTACTGGTGTGTTACCTTGTTCATGTATATTTCTGACTTGAAAAAAGTAAAAAACTCAGAAAAACGAAAAGCTTTTGTAATTAGCCTAACTAGCTGCAGCAAACCAAGCCACAAACTTGAAACCATTTATATTGGTTGAAATGGGTTTATATGTGACAGTATGCAGTATGACATTTATTTAACACAGGGTGGTGAACAAACAAAGCTTATAATGGGAATTCTGAAAATCAAATAGATGTAATGGAGTATTTCTAAGTTAAGTAGGAACATAAATGCATCATTACAACTGGGCTGTAAAAGGTTTTACAAATTACTTTCTTAATCTTGCCTAAAAACTGTCCCCAGACTCCTTAGGGTATCTTTCCTCATTTTTTAGGTTTTCTCTTGTTCTCTTGAAACTGGAATTTTCCACCTAAAATTGATGTTAAAAAGGGTCAAGTCCTAGCAGTAATGTCACAAAGTTACTTTGTTAATAACGGAGCTATCAAATACCCATTTAATTATATATGAGCAATTTAATGTAAATTTGCAATTTTACACACGAAATAGTGCCCTAAGTGAACATGATTATCAGCTGCAGATTATTTTTTGAAAGAGACGTTCACACTTCAACCCAAATTTCATAGCGTATTTAACAGATAATATTTTCAAGGCTTTTCCTTCACTTTTGTTGATACTATATGCTAAGGTATTTCTTGCCCCATGTGTTCAGTAAATAATTGATAAGGACATTCAAAATAAGCTCAACACAACACATGTAAGTTGTAAAAATGTTTTATTATATAAAAATAACTTGCATAAATTCATGTGGAGCTGCAACAAAATGTTTTTCTGCCCTTCGTACAGCTGCTGTTAAAGCTTTTAAGGATGCAAGAAAGAACCCAGACAAAGCCACTCCTATGAAAAAGGATAAGTCAGAAGAACAGCCTAAATCAGCACAACATTCCAATAGCAACTTGGATGACCAAGCTCCTAAGCTACCTCAAAAACAGCAAGGATGTGCACACAAAACAAAACCAGGCATGAAAATAGGAACTGACAAGGTGGTTGAAGAACTCCGTGAGAGTGAATCTGAGCAGAAAACTGTGGAAATGGAGAGAGCATATGCTCCAGAAGAATCTTCATTTCAGGCAGTAGAAATGCAAGCAGCCACTCAAAACAAAACAGGAAAGAAACATGACTATCAAAAAAGGAAAGAAAATATGAGTATGAACAAATTAAATGCAATGAAAGAAATAATTGATGATAGTGACCAAGAGCATCCCAGTGATAAGGAATACTTTGATGATAGTACTGAAGAGAGGTTTTATAATGAGTCATCAGATTCTGACAGTGACAGCAATGATGACTTCTTCATTGGCAAAGTAAAAAAAAAGAAAAAAGCAGCAGCAGTTAATAATTTTTCTTCAACAAAAGAAAAGGATAGGCTTCAGAAAAACACAGTGAAGACAGAAAAGAGCACAGTGCCTGGGATAGCACGAGATTTGGTCATGGAAGAGAGAAAGCCACTTGCAAAAGCAAGCAAGCTGGAATCAGTGTTCTGCAGTTCATTGTCTACCACCAACCAGAACTCTCAGAACAGAAGAAGGTAAACCTTTTCCCCATGTTATGTTCTCCACTCCTTCCCTCCTTTGCAGTAATGGAAATGGTTGTGATTTTTAGTAGCCCTTATTAAAAAAAGAGAATTTCAGCCCATTAAGCCTTAGAACATTTTCACGGAAACTACTCACCAGTCTTCTTAAGCGTCCTTGACAAAACCTATTTTTTATATGCACAGTAGCGCTGATGTATGCATAGGATTCCTAACTAATCTACACCCAAATTCAATCGCTTCTGAATGCTACTCTTTCTACTTCTTTATTAACGTGGGTGCAGCAATATTGATGAAGCTTGCATGTTATGTTTGAGAAGTTACAGCATGAGTGTTTTGGTGATGATTCTTCATTCACAGGTGTCTGTAAGTTCCTTAAAAAATCTTAATTTCTCTTTTTTGTTTTCAGAAATACTAAAGACCAGCCTGTCAGAAATGAACGAACAGGTATGTATTACTTAACCTGGTAAAATTATGAGAGAAAAAAACATTTTGAAATTCTGTTGTTTCTGCAGTCTATTCATGATGGGCTGTACGTTGTTTCTTTTCAGTTTTGTGGCACATATTTTAACATTTGTTGTTAAAGTGGTCAAACCATTGAGCTCTCATTTCAGTCTGTAGATATCATCTGCTATTTTCTGTTTTTTCATATTAGAAGTACTTAACATAACTTTTACACAGGAAAGTTCTTTTCTGTCTGTCAAGCAGTTAGTGTTACTTGTACACAGGTAAAGGTGTATTTCTTCAATAGCTCCTGAATATGGAATATTTTATTCCATCTGTGGTCTGTGGTACCATTTTGTGGTATCATCTGTGGTCTGTGGTGTCATTGGATGGAGGATATAATTTCAGTCACATTGAGCTATATTGTGTAATACTCACTGGCTTATTGTGAAGCAAAATGTTTAGACTGTGCTTAATATTTGTCTACACAAATTTTGAGTGTAGTCAGTATTAATAAATCTTAAGTATCTGCAGTCTACCAAGTGGCAATTTACTGGGCTGCAAGATGAAGAAATCTTGCTGTGAATATTCAAATGACTGTGTTCCCCATGGCTCATTATGAAATTTTTGAAAATATCTGCAATCCCGAGGTAGTTTGCATACTTTTATGAAGATTCATGATGTAGTTAATGTTTTGTTTTGTACTTGCACAGGTTTTCTTAAAAATGAAACAAAGCTCAAGAAGAAGCCATTTGCAAAAGCTTCAGGGGATATTAAAGGCAACAATAAGAAAGCATGTTTGGAGCAGCCTCTTCATCCTTCATGGGAAGCAAGCAGGAGACGCAGAGAGCAAATGTCTCAAATTACAGCATTCCAGGGGAAAAAGATTAAATTTGATGACTAGACTATATGTAAATGGAGGTTCAAAAAAATATTTTTTTTTGCAACTGCTGTTTGAACATCTTCGTTATACTGTCCATATCCTTTGCAACCTACAAAATTGCAACTGCTATTATTTGCCATCTTAGAACAATCAAGATTGCTTCATTCATTTTGTGTGCTGTCTGTTAATTAATGTAATGGCCATACGGTGTTGTTTCATAAGTCCCATTATGTAGTGCTACCATTCATGAAATACACCCTAATATGAATGAAGGGTTTTTATGAACATAATTTGTGTGCTGTAGGAATAGTACAGATTCTTTAGAGGGGGGTTGGGATGGATTTTTTTGTATGTGAAAGAAGGTACGTCATATGAGAATATGGTTGTCAAAAGAAAAGTTCTGTATTGTCAAATACGTCTCAACTGAGACAAAGTAAAAGATTCTTAAACTTGAAGAGACTTCACAAATACATTACTGTATCGGGTAGCTGGAAAAGTCAATCAGTTGTAAGCATAATATGAAAACTTCTGGAGAGAATAAAATATTGTGCTTTTAAATTGTGATCTCTGTCCTCTGATTATGCTGCCAATCTGAAGAACTGAAAGGGTGTCTATAATACTTTATTCTGGTAGTAGTCTGGATTCCTCAATGTGTGCCCAACTCTTTCTGAAAGGATGTGAAAACCTGAGAAAACTTTGTACAGTAAGAAACATTTGACTTCTAAGTCCCAGTCTGACATAGGAAGTTCATTTGATTGGGGTATGACAAAAAAAATTTTACTATTTCTTCAGGTGCTTTTCCTACTACCTAATTGAAAGAAATTCTGAACATGTAATTAATCTTAACTAGTGCTGTTTATTTAAATATAGTTATCTTTCATAATCAAATTAATTCATAAGCTTAGTAAATGACTGCACTGTACTATTCATGTAGCATTTTGAGTTGCCTAAGAAAAGCCCTGCATCAGACTAAAGGCACATGTAGCCTAGCACCTTTGAAAGTAGTCAAAAAGGGTAGGTTTGAGGGTAGAGGGAGCACACAGGGATACACCGTGCAGCATCCATCTCTTTAGGCTTCCAGTTTTACAGCTCAACGACATGATGTGATATTGCAGCTCATGGTGCTTAATATTCCTCTATGGATTCCCTTTCTTCAGATTTGTCTACTCTTAAATCCAAATTTGTAGAGTATATCATCCCTTAAGGAGTAAATGGCCTTCCTACATATTTCAGTCTTATAAAACCCAGTTTTTTGTGTGTCTCAGCCAAAGCCAGCAGCCTCCTGGGCTGCATAAGAAAATGTTGCCAGCAGTATGAGGGGGGTGGTCCTTGCCCTGGACTGAGCACAGATAAGACTACATCTGAAGTGCTGGAACCCATTCTGGGCTCCCCAGTGCACAGGTGCCCAGAAAGATTGTGGCATCTCCATCCTTGGAGACATTTAGAATTTGACTGAGTGATTCCGGGGTAGCTGTTTAAAGGTGGCCCTGCTTGGTCAGCAGGTTGGAACTAAATTATATTTAGAGGTCTCTTCCTATCACATCCCCTCCTGACCACAGGGGAGTTGCTGTAAATGTCTAAAATACGTAGTCATTGTGTAATACCTCTGTGTATTCTTCTTGGGATGGCATTAGAGTCAAATGGCAGGAGCAACTTTTAATTTTTTTAATGTAGTGTTACTCTGTTGCTGTTGTGGCCACTTCTGTCTCCCTCTCCTGCACAGAGGAAGGGGGCAATACCTGCCCATTGTCCATCCCATCCTGTGTGAAGTTCTTGAAGACTAAACCATCAAGTTGGCCTATTCTGTATTAATATCTAGGCATGGTTTGCCCCACATGGTTAGGCTTGCTTTTCTAAATACTGAACAAATGTCAGTATATGCAATACTACCTTAAATGGCATTGCCTCCCAGAGAAATGAGAAATTCAAACAACCTTCTGTTTCCAAGTTGGTTTTGTTGGTGTTATTTTCACTGTACCATATGGAACAGTATTTAAGGGCAAAAGCTTCAAAATAAAGCATAAGAATATGTTTACTGTGGTTTTGTAGGATTACATTTCACAGAAAAAGCCATGCATTTACCTGCTTTCTACAAACATCAAGATTTCCAGATGCAAATGTTAATCCTTAAAGCTTTAAATTAAGTAAATAAATCCTAGATGAATGCCACACCAAACAGGAGTTTGGTATGTGACTTCTCTGGTTCCAGTATAAGGCAAGAGACGTTTCTTTTGGTAGATGTCAACAGCTATTCATGGATAGCTTACCTTTCTTTTAGCAGATGAGTACCCAATGTAAAGATCAAAACCTTAAAGATTGCAAATACTTTGAAAAAAGTTCGAGACTTTAAGGAGCCAATGTTCTAAAGTGCTTTTTTGCATGTGCTTAAAAGATATAGGAGCACTGGTTTATCTTGGCATTGGAGCAAGTTTCTTACTGCATTATTACAGCTGTAATTTGTGGCCACAGAATTCCCCCTGAAGGAAGCCTGGCTTATCGAAATATCTCTTTTTTTTTTTCCTTCAAAAACACTTCTGGGCTTCTACTTTAAAGAAAAGGAGAAAGATAACATACACTGAACATGAATGAGAGAAGAGAGATTAGGATATTGGCATTACTTCATATTTTAATGGGTTACTGCTACTTTCTGCTGGTGCTTAGTGACTCACCTGGATCACAGCCTTAATACATTACACAAATGAGTAGTACTGTCTTTTATGTTTAACTGAGCAATTTATTTGTGGACTGATAAACCCAGTGAACTTGGCTGGAAGTTGTTGATGAAGTTTAGAACATTTTCTCTTCATTATAACAACATATTTAGCATATATGTGATGTTAACTCATATCTATATCACTGTTTAGACAGAGGCCTCTCACAAAGTGCTACCAATGTGTTTTTGTAGTGACAGGGGAAGTTATTTCATTCTGTGATGATTAGATTTAAAAATGTTGAGAACCATGCTTTTCGGTTTGGTACCGTACCACAGAACAAATGTCTTTAGCCAGCTACATACTGTCAGATACTACTGGGCAGCTTCAGATGCACAAATTTTTCACTTCAGACTTACCATCAAAACAATCTCAGAATTTTCAGTGTCTTTTAAGATACTAGACTAGTTTAAATGCGGTTTTGTTTGTTGTTTTTTTTAATAGCAAACAGGCTTATTATTGATGAGATCAGTTTGAAGACTTCCAAACAGGCATAAATATTTCTTTAGAGAGTTTTTATGGAATGATTAGATCTGGAAAAATAGGGCTTGAATGAAAATTCAGTTACAGCAATACTTTCTTAAGTGAAAGTGTTGAGCTGCTTTGTAGATAATTTTGTGATACTGGACAGGTGATCTAATGTGACAATGAGATAGAATGGGGGTAGAGGGTACTTGGGAACTGGGAGATGTTTTATTTTCAATAGATTTGAATATACTTTCTGCAATTATCATGTGCAGGTTTTGCTGCATTTTTGTATTTGCCCAGATTCTGATCCACCCCAGGTTCTGTGCTCTAGGAGTAGCATTTGGAGAAGTTCTCAGTTTGAAGCTCTTAGCTCTAGTAAGTAGTAGGATAGGAAATACTTTGTTAAGTAGAGAAACATTACACAAATTGGGTTATATCTGAAATAATTCTACGTTTATTTTATGAATTTTAAAAGATATTACATTGGTTTTGTCTCCATTTACGTGAAACCAAGAGTGCCATTAGTTGATACGTAAGTGTTTGACAGCTTCTTAGTAGAACAAGTCTCCAAACTTTTTAACTGTGCTCTTCTGTATTAGTCCCTCAGTGAAAGGACAAGTTATGCTTCACAACTCAGACTGTTTCATCAGTTTAGCATACAGATCGAAGAGGCAGCAGGACACGGGCTTGTACTCAGAGAATGTAAATAACAGAATAAAAAAGTGTTTGGAGTAATTGCATGTTTAATCTGTTAGTCAAATTTCTAGAGCACATAGACTTTCTACTATGTACTGCTCGAATGTTCTTTCCATGAAAGCATAGGTTTTTAAGTTCTGTTATTACCAAGGCAGATATGGTACAGAAATCATGTGTCCAGATGAACCATATGCCTCATCCTGTTAAGCCTTTTCATGCTAATCCTTTGTGTGGTATGAGGGGTAATTTATCATGCCTTGATATTTTTTCTTTCTTGTTTCTACCTTGTGACATTTTTTCTGAGACCATGTCAGCATGACAGAACCTTCCTCATTTTCATATAGACATAACCACCTTAACTGAAGCCTTCTCACTGGGAGATGGATCTGGCCTGTGCAGTAAGTGTAATACTTCGACAAGTAGAACGCTTGAAACATTTTATTCAAGTCATTTTCACATAAACTTGCAACCATAATACGGGCATGTAACACAAGAATATGAAAGTGCAATGAAGAATACAAAGCTAGTGCCTGAATATTATAAATTAGAGCTCTTCAGATAAAGATGCAAAGTTACTGAAATTAAGACTCTTTGAAGAAAAGTGAAGGAAATAATGAAAAATCTTCAAGAAAGTTGCAAAAACAAGTGGCATTTCACTGTATCTGTAGCATTAAGTTGCATAATAAAACCTCCCAATTACATACTCTTTGGTTTTAGTTCAAGTTAAAATCTTTCAGCACCTTTTAGGATTTGGAGAAAATGAAAATGCCTTTTTGGCATAAATGTGAGACACAGGATAAACCACCTTTCAATGTCTCATTTATGAAAACCACCCTGCTGGTTTTGAATGAGCACACTGCAAACAATGCATGAATGATAACAGGAAGGTACATTTGATATGTACGCTCATTCTGGAGCAGAGAAAAAATTAGTAGACTTCTACTAACACAATAACATCTACACAATATTTTGGTTCCACTGGTGACCAGTCTGTCATTTTTGTTACAATTTTTTCTAGAAATACACAAATATCAAATGTATTTCAGGATTAAAAAAAATATATAACAAACCCTTCCTCTAATGAGCCTGACATACATTATGTTCCTTATGTGCAATTCTTGTGTAAAGATTTGAAAAGTGGGAGGTCATTGTTTCACACACATTTTTACAATCTTGCTTTTCAGATCAAATTTGAGACTGCAAGACAGCAAATTCATAGTTGAAATTTCACAAAATTTAAATCTGGTTTTGCTCCCACTGAGACCAGTGTCAATATGCCTTTCAAAGATAATGGGAATAAATAAGCCAAATATCTGGTAAAACTGAATCCAAATATAATTTGCTGTAAAAATAAAAGCTTTTACCAAAACAGATTTTAAAAAATGTTTTTGAACAAAAATGCACATAATCCCAAAAACATATTCCAGTATGCAAAAAGTAAGGTGTCAAATCTGCAGAGCCAAGATACTGAAAATACTGTTTGGTGCTCCCCTATTTGGAACTACTTCTACACATGCTATATATTAAACTCTTCTACTGCCTTGTGATTTACTATAGTTAAACAGGGTTATAGTCACATTCCTTCATTTTTTTTAATCCTAAAATCCCTTGTTTTTCTGTTCATGTCTTAGGCAATTTTTGTGCTATTGTACATCAATGTCATGTTGCTTAACACACATTTCAAAACAAATACAATATTTTGCTACGGAAAAAAAAGCTACGTTTTCGTAGCTCCAATATCCCCAATATTCAAAGTTACAGCGTTCAACACCTTTCCAAACGAGGCCATTCCCACTTGTTCCACCTACACAGGTGCTCAAGGCCCCCTGGCTCCTTGCTGGCTGCAGTGGAGTTCTGCAAGTAGTTTGGGCACAGACGTGTGAGCAGGTGAGTGTGTCATGAGCGAGGGGTGCCCCCCTTCCTGCCGCTGCTCCGTCTCCAGTTACTGCTCTCAAATCCCACATTCAGCATCAGGCACAATGAGGTACGAGCACACCACCTCTTCCCAGGAAGCAGCCCGTGCCCACAGCCTAGCTTCCATTCAGTAGCTTTTGTGTCCATTGCCCAAGCTGCTCTCAGGACTTTGACCCCAGTTTTGACTTAAGTCTATAGAAAGGTGAAAGCGCTTGCTGCGTTCAATCCCTTAACGCCTCCTAAACTTAAAAACTCTTTGGGCTGACATTTCAGAAGCCGAGACTTTAAACAGGCCCTCATTTTTGCAGACATATGTAACAAATGGTTTTCTAATAAATTGAGTTTCCAAATTTTGCTTCTGTTCGTTGCCCATACTGGTTACTGATTGCTGAAATGGATCTCGCAGCAAACAAAAAGGGACCTGCAGGTATAAATTATATTAATCTGCACCCTCTCCCACTGGTGGGTAGTAATCACCAGGTTGCTGGTTCTCAGGTTCATGTTACGTTCTAGTTGTGCAAATTTGTAACCAAGTTATGATTAAGGTGGAAATAAATTAATGTACTGAAGAACAGCTGATCCTTGAAGGATATTATGGTAATTTGTCAAACTTCCAAATTAAATCCATAGGGTTCTAATGCATAAAATATTTCCAAATACTGCTTGAAGTATTCTCAATAGTGATAATAAAACCTCTCCATACTCCTCAGATTCTTCATTTCTAACTACATTGAATAGCACTTTTTTTTTTTAATATATTGAGCTTCTAATGTTTCATTAAGTGTTTTGAACTGCTGATCAAATTTAACGAATACCAATCAGTATTTCTAGGTCCCATTGTTCCAAAAGTAGATTCTTCATTTTACATGATCAGAAATTTGAAAAAAACCACCAGATCCCCTTGTGATATGTTATTTCACAGTTTAAAACAAAAATCACAGCTACTGTAGCTTACAGCAGGGTGCACTGCAAAAGCAAAATAATTTGGGGATGGGAGGAGGAGTAGTATACCCAGCACCAGTTAAGCAGTTCAGCAAAAACATTAATTTGGGCTGGAAGTTTCTCGCCTTAACAATATTGCATTTGGTTCCTGAACAGCCTAAAGTAGGATGTTAAATACACTGACTTTTGTTCTTCCTTTCTACATAGTATATTTTCAACTTCGTTATCTTGAATACTGAGATACACATTTTAAAGTCAACTACAGTACTTAAGGGGGAAGCAGGTAGTAGGTTTTCTTCATGCTAAAAATATTTTGTAAGAGATTCCGACCTACTTCTGTTCGCGGTGCCACCTGAGTTAATTGCCTGTATTATTTTGATGGTTAACCTGTTCAAGTTGGATGTTTTTCACAGATGACCACATCAGGGACTCTTCATCATCTCTAAGAGCCCATTTCTTGACAGGTGTTTTTTTATCCACGTTAAGTTTGCAGAAGTCTTTTTAAAGCCACACCTTGAAAAATTTCTTGAACATATAAAGGTGGGTACTCTTTTTAATTAATTTTCACAGATGAAAGGTGTATTTCAAAACCCCATCTGTTTCTCACTTAAGAGAATGGAAAAATTTCTAAAGTATTAAAAATGTAAACATAACTTTTCTTGCAGGGGTATAACTGATATATATATGTATTTCTCTGCTATATGTTAATATTCCTTGAAAACCAAACATAATTCTCTCTTTCATATCAATGTGTCCTAGCAAGAATTTTTAATGGTACTGTATCATTCCTCTTAATCTGTTTTTCATTATTGTGTTTTCTGAAATAGCTGACATTAGTACTTTCTCTTGCGTTTTATTTAATTCATTTTGCATACATTTTTTCTACCTTTTAAAGTATGCTCAACTCATTCACCAGTAATATTCCCACTGAAGTCTATTGTCACGTAAACTCCAAATTTGAAGTAGCTAAGAAATGGTCCCATGTTTTTATGAATTAATTAGATTTTCAAAATTTAAAATACCTCTGCACAAAGCACCAGTTTCACACATTTCAACAGCAATGCAAGTAATGCCAATTTAAATTCTTAAAATCCAGTTAAGTTTTGGTTGAGAAGCAGCTGAAGTGCTTCAGAGTCACATAGGGTCTGTGGATGTATCTGTGTATGTTCTGCAGTTTTGCTTCTATAGTGTTTGCAACCTAGTGAAGTTTGTATAATGATACTTCAGTTCAAAACATTTGGCACCATCTTATCCATGTCTTGCATGTTTCTCAGTATCTGTTGGAAGAAGAGAAATAATTTTATGCAGATGAGCAAGCATGCACAGAGAGAGGAACTGCTAAACACCCACTTGTCGGCGTGAATGCACAGGTCATTGATAACTATTGATAACACAGGTTTTGTTTCCTAGCCCTGCGTGAGTATGTGTGTGTGAGACAGAGCTGTGAGGTGTGGTGTACATATACACATATAAATAGGGTGTTAGTCTGGAGAAGAGCAGGCTGAGGGGAGATCTCATCACTCCCCACAACTGCCTGAGAGGAGGCAGTGGTGAGGTGTGGGCCAGTGTCTTCTCCCACATAACCACTGAGACAGGACTAGAGGAAATGGCCTCTAGCTGCATCAGAGGGATTTAGATGGGAGATCAGGGGAATCTTTTTCACATAAAGGGTTGTAAAGCATCAGAGCAGAATACCCAGGGAAGTGGTAGGGTCACTACCCCTGGAGGTGTTCAGAAGCTGTATGAATATGGCACTTGAGAACATGGTTTAATGGTGAGCATGGTGGTGATCTGAGGTTGGTGGCTGGACCTCATGATCTACAAAGTCTTTTCCAACCTGTTCTATTATTCTGTGTACTCAGTAACATTTTCATAGGCAAGATGGGGAGGCTATTAGTTAAAAGCATGAAACATAACTACTGATTTAACTACTGATTTCCTAATGCAAAATGAGGAATTAGTATTTTAAAGACTAAGCAAGTCACATTAATTCAGTGTATTTGTTTCACTGACACTGTTACAAAAGACTATACTGGTCATCTGTTTTACTTTTCATTTACTGCCCTGGAATTTATTTCATATGAACCTCTATACAATGTTAATACTCATTCCTTATGCAATCCAAATGAAATCTCTTGATAAATATTTTATGAAACTCACTAACACAGAATTCTGAGAACTGCATACCTCTGTGTTACAGGAGACTGCTTTCTGTGTTTCACAGATACTAAGGTACAGCAGATCTACCGGGAGGAAATTTATTAAATGAATTTGCCTTTTTGGAGGAAAAATGTAAAGAAGGCATAATTTTGGCATTGTTTAAACTTTTAAAGAACTAAACTGTGAATGGACTGTGTGTGAAAGAACTGTTTCAGTGTGGAAGAACTGTTTCAGTGTGAAAGAACTGTTTCAGTGTGAAAGAACTGCAGCAGAGTAACATACATGTGTGGGATTTTGCAGAATGTCTTAAGAGCACTGCAGCTGCTCAGTTCTGTATGGATGCTATAAAAGGGTACTGAATGATCCTAGAAAGGTCCCAGTGCAAGTACAAAGAAGGTGTGTGAGCCAGAGATTGTTATCTAGCAGACCAGACAGGAGCAGCAGTTTTGAAAGTGTTACGCATTCCAACGGCACAAGTGCAAGAGCAAAATTCCCACAATTTTTGAAACTCCCGAAACCCACAAAACAAAGTACTAACAGTGGGGCACAGTGACACAAAAGCCCAGGGAGGCACTTACGGTGAAATTGTACAGCCAGAGGCATAGGCATGGTGGCCCGTGTAGCGGATGTCACAGCGGACAATGTTGTTGGAGTAATCGGATTCAGGCACCAGGTAGCTGGGGTTCACACTCACCTGCAGGGGAGAAAGCACAGTGCTGCCTACTGCCAGGTTTCAGCGGGTGACTTACATGCAAAAGGATGTATGCAAATGATTTGCTTCTTTAAAAGCAAAAACAAGAAACCCCAAACCTCCCCCTTCCCAGTACACTTACCTTCAGAATGTAATTTCCAGGTTGTACATCAGTAATATCAATCCACTGGCAATCAATGTCAGCATTGTAAGTGTCGTAGCAGCCAGGGCTCAGACCCTTAAGAATGAAGTTAAGATGGGTGTAAAAAAAATTAATCTTTAGAAACAGTGACATTCTAGACTTTAGGGACACTCGGACTGAAATTCACTTAACCATCACGGTTCACTTAGAAAATTAACCTAGAAAATTAGTCCTGTTTTTAGTTAGCATTTTAGTTGTGTGTTAAGCTAGAACATTTAAGTCTAACATACCACCTTTATAGACTGCTGTTTATTACTACTGGATAAGAAACACCTGTAATATTGACAGTTGTTCATCTGTGAGATATCTGTATTTTCTTATAATCACTTGTTACAGTACTCCTTTTATGTAAAAACTGTTGATGTTATTATTTCCTCTTTATATAACATCAGAATAAAATAAAACTTGACCAAAGACTGGAGGTAAGCATCTGTAAATGTTGAGTGAATAACTTCTGAGGTACTTGAGTACAGACAGATTCGATCACCACTTTGGAACCTCTCTCTACCCTTTGAAATGATGCAACTTTTTGCTGTGGATGCACTCTGCCCAAGTGCCATCTTTGAACAGTAAGGCCAAGGGCCATTCTCACATTGAGCCTTGAATGGAAATGGTGTCTCTTCAGACAAATAGTGACACAAGAATCTGAGGGAACTGAAAATGTAGCCTTTATTCTAGATGCATCTTTCTGAAAAATTCTTTGTTGTTAGGAACATTAGTAAGAATCCCTGCATATGAATGTATTGGTGGTTCAAATCTAGTGTCTTTAGCTGTGGCCAATACAGATTGCTCTAGGCAGAGCTGATCTGTTCTGGCAACACACAGAGTACAGAAAACCCAAGTCCTGCAGGAATTCCCTCTTGACCCAGCCGGTGATCAGCTCAGACTCTCGCATGCTTGTGCCAAGTCTGAGGCCGGAGGAAAGTTTTACAGTCCAATTACAAACCCCTGAAATATGGGCTTCCAGTGGAAATGCTGACACAGCCATGATTCTAGTGACACAAATACTCCAGCTGTAAAATATGTACATTGCTTAGTTAGATGTCATAGTCTACAGAAGTAGAAAAGGTATTTATAAAACCTCTTCAAAGCCTTTATGTATTGCAGATCATTCATTATAGTTAAAATTCAAATGTGGACACGTCAGCCAGTGAAACATAGCTGTCATTTCTCTGTGATAGAATAACTACCTTCTAGATTAAAAGCTGCAGAAGAAAGGATAAAGTGTATGTGTAAGTATGGCCACACTGAGTTAAACCACAGATCCATCAAAGCTCAGTGTCATGTCTCTAACAGCGGTCAGCAGTAGATGCTTGACAAGAAAAGAACATAAGGAATGGGATGTGTAATGTCAGGCAAATTCCTTCCACCAGGCAGTTAACTGTATTTAAGGCATGGGCCACCATCAGATATCTGTGTCTAATAACCTCCATTACTTTGTCTAAATTTTTCTTAAGCCCATGGAGATTTTTGATCTCTGCAACATCCAATGGTAAGGAATTTAAATCTTCATTCATGTGTCCAAAGAGCACTCCTCTGATGCCTGACAGGTCTTACATTGTCAGAAACAGCAACAATTGTCAGTAAATATCAACAACTTCCTCTTTCAATCCACAATCACTTAAGTTTTGGTCTTATTTCTAGTTTTCCAAATGGAATAGTCTATGACAGCTCTTATCCATACTCACTGCTGATCATCCTTGTTCTGCTGGGGTTGGCTGGTTCGGATTTTTTAAGCTTTTCTTTAGCAGTTCTGAGAGGTGGTGATGCAATATTCAAGGCAGGAGTCTTCCATGGATTTTTCTATCACAATGGTGTGTTCCATTTTGCATGTTCCCCTAACAAGCCCTGGCACCTGGCTTTAGGTTTGCACGTGGCCCAGCACAATGCCCACACAGCTGCCATTCCCTTTAACAGCCTCCTAGTGCCCAGGCACAGAACAGTGCTCTGAGTTTTCTGTGCCAGACTGCCAGCCAGCAGCTGCAGGTATTGAAGGAATCCAGTACCTTACAGCTTCAGACTCCAAGCAAGGGAGGAAACACCAGCTATGAACTCTGGGGCCAGCCAAGGACGTCAGTGAGCAGTCTGGGGGGGATGAACATTGGGAACAGCTTCTTTACAGGCTGTCTTGAGTGCCCCTTAGCAAGCTTCACCAGTCCTACAGCCACAAGAACTTGTGGTGTGTTTTAATACAGTTCAGTTACCAGTGGTGCTAGTGAGTGTCACTGCACTTTGATAAGAAACCCACAGTTAACAGCACGTGGGTGAATTATCTGTCTCCAGGTTAGTATCCTGGTCTCCAGAACGGGGAATTCCAGAAGCTAGTTAGGGCATCAGCTAATTTCGGGCATCATATGATTGGCAGTAAAGTTATCCAAACACAAACTAGGGGGGTGAAAGACACGTGGCTGTCTCCAAAGCAGCTCCTACCTGCGTGTGTGCTGTACATGCATACCGCCTGTAATATCCATAATCACAGGAAGTATCTTCAAGGCAGAAACTTGCTTTGTGTCCTTCAGCTACTTTTCTATGTGAGCTCGCATCCAGCAAGTCATAGTGGCTGAATTCATCCATGCTGTGATAATGTCTGTTAAACCATAGATACATTATTAGAGATGGATCAGACCTTACCAACATTTTAAAATATTCCTATTTGATCTACATCCTGTTAAATCTGGCCAAATTTCATTTATTACCCAAAATAATAACTGTGTGTTAGTATACTTTCCTACTACTGACCACTCAATTATTTTCATTACTCTAATTTTCAAGTACTACATGTCATGTTCTATAAATAAATAATAGATTTTAATTTGTTATGGGAAAAATTCCATAGCAGCACTGTTTTTCCAAAATTTCCTGTTTCATCTCTTTTCCAATAAAAATAGCAAGTATTAAGTAGTTCATATTTGAATTGAACATCTTATAAGTGCCTTTAGCCAGAGTTTTGCTAGGAATGCTTACCTTACATACCATAAATTCCATGGAAGTTTGCTACTTGCTAGCAAAACCCCAACAATTTGGTTTCACATTTCCATGGCCCTCAGACAATGTAACACATTCATAACATTGGTGAAGACAAAATCTGCATAAGGGTATCAGCTTCTGTGTACTGGCAAGGCAAATTTCATTCAACGTCAACTATTCCTGCAGTCTGTACTTAATGCTGATTCTATTTCTAAAGTGTGTATGCTTTTGATTTGGGCAAAGTGATCCATTTTTGTTGCTTTCACACAAAGCAAGTTCTAGATCTTACTGTGGAGCTTAACACCTCATATTCTTGTAATTTCACTTTTTCCAAATGAGTGGGAAACCAAACTCGTCTTTTCTACCTGCACCATGTCTTTGCAGCATTTGGTTGCTGTTACTTTTGAATGCTTTCAGCTCAGGAGGTGAATGAAAAAGGTTTTAATTTAAACGCAATTCAAATGTGTTGGTAAAACAAAGCAGCACAGGAGCCTCACAAGCAGGCACATCCAGAACACTAAAACTGGGCCACAGATGATGATGACTAACGCTGAGGTCTGATGGCTAGCCAAAGTAATTGGCAGTTAGAGTTCATTTCCAAATGAGTTTGTTTCACTGTTATGGAAATGATCACGAGAGATGCATTTTTTTGTAGAAAATGCATTTTCTGTCCAAGAACTGAATCAACATCAGAGACACTTTGCATCTGGATAGTGATAGCTGGGCTGTCGTGGCAGAGTAAGAAACTGGTTTTCTACAAATGGAAGATTTAAACTGCTCTCTACCCACTTCATCCATTTATCAACTTTGTAACCATGAGAGTTGGGGGATTTTTGTTATTGGTGAAGATTTTTTTGGGGGGATGGAGGTTAACCAAAGCGTTTGTGGAGGCTTTTTTGTTAGGTTTGATTTAATTTTTTTTTTTATCCTTACAAGATTTATAACCTGAAAACATGAGTCTTTTTTCTAAGAATTTTTTCTAATGGTACTGATTTTTCATTCAATGCCTAAAGCCTCTGAACCTAGAGAGAAACATTCCATTGGCTCAGAGGCTTTCAGATCAAGCCCACAGTGCATACCATTTTTAAAAAAGAATAATATTAAGTTATCATCTATGTACCTGTAGCAGGAGAGTCATATTTTAAGTAAGTAAGTATCCTGAGTAATTAGTACTGGTATTTTATAACTGCTCCTGCTGAGAAGTAGCAAAAATTGGAAAAAATCCTGCAAATGCTTACATATGAGTTTTCTGAAAAGGTACAAGTTGGCAGTGTTACCTGCTCCCAAAATGCTGGAAAAGTTCTGCTACATTTCCCTTGCTGTGTTTCCAGCAATTATTCCTAGAGCAATGCTCCTATGTCAAAATATCATCATATGATAAGAATATTATTGATAATGGGATCAGTCGACTCAGTAACTTTCCTTCTCCATATTGATCAGGCCATTCCTTGTGAAGAACTAACTCATGAAATTCAGCTCAAGAAGTACAGGTCACTGTTTAAAATGATGTGTTTTTATAGGGAACATGCTAGTAAATGAATATTTTAGGATTTATAGAAACCCTGTATATAAACATGTTTATTTTAACATGGTTGGGACTTTTACTTACTGATTACACTTAAATGTAAGTGGACTATATGTAAAAGAAAAGGAGGGAGTGCTACTGTCAAATCTCATTTCAGACTTGTATTTATATTTAATTTATACGTTGTGAGAGTTTCATACATATGGATAAGCTTTGTATCCATTTTGGTTTCATGGGTCTGTATAAAGAGTAATTACCCCTACATAAAACTAATCAGGCAGTAAAAGGCTAAAGTTTCCCCATGGTTTCTCTCTGCTTCACTTAGTTTTAGAAAATGTCCCCTTGTAAGTGACAATTTGTTAGTGAAAAGAGCAATTAGAAGATGAGCACTTCACTCACTGGTGACAGCTGTGCCACTCCCATGAATAACGGGGTCTGCTGGGCAGAAAATCTGACGTGCCTTGATTTTTCACTCTTTGGGGGAATCTCAGGAGCACCCGATTGTCATAATCTCTAACATCTGCTCGATAAGCTGAACTGCAATGATGCAAAACAAGGAAAACAAAGAAAAAAACCATAAGTGTGTGCAAGAAATACTTTGAAAAACGCTTTATATTGTCTCAAAAGTAGCACAGCAGAGATCGTTTTGGGCCCCAATCTCCTCATGCATTGGAGATTCACACAGGAATTCCATATGGTGTGGAAATGCCTCGTGTCAGACCAAGACCTGAGTAAGACTCAGATCTGGTTTTAATTTTATAAACGGAAGTTTGACCACTGACTGACTCTGTCTATGAAGAAGATCAGTGCTTAGCTGTAAAATTACTCTGGTACCAAAAAACACAATTTCATTAGTTACTGTTAACCAAAATGATTCCCTGTGCATGCATGATCACACAACAGATGTTTGATTCTGTTGTTAAAAAAAAAAAAAGAAAATGTATATGAATCAGGCTGCATTTTCCTATTTTACATAGCTATTATCTACAGTCTTTTAAGTACTGGAATATTTAATCAACTAATAGCCAGCAAGAACACTTCAGTGAGTCTTCACTGTGAAGCTAGCATAAAAAATACTGCTTCTTATGTCATGTTTACTTTTTTCTGCAAGTGAAGAGCAAGCATGACCCTGATAACAGTCTGACATAAAGTAATGATGCTGGTAAATAAACAAATCTGTTTTGCATGATAAGGTATCAAACAAGTTAAAATGGTTAAATACAGCCATGTTGATTTCTTTCCAAACAAAACAGGAAAAATCCCTCCTTGCCAACTGGACAAGACCTAACTTCATAACAAAGCTGTTATTTCAACCCCTTAAGAGACTCTGAAACACTTCTCAAAGGGATTTTAGCTTTAGGAGACATTTACAAGGCATAGGCCCAGAAACAATTAGCTTATTATAATCTTAATAGTAATTTGTGGTGGTTAAGAATAGGGTTTTTGTTGTTTGGTTGGGTTTTCTTTTTTTTTAAATGAAGTAGCATATGGTCTTGTGAGAGAAGCAGAGGGAGATGAAAATCAACAGACTGAAGTGGTTTTCTAGGTGCCTCCATTTCATAAAATTCAGAAATGTTCAAGTGAGCCTGGAAATAGAAACGTGTAATACAATTTTTCACAACATGTAGGTTCTTCAGGAGATGTGTAGTTTGTCTCTCTAATATGGCAGTATTGCTTTCCGATGTGCACACTCCACCATCTGCCACAAAATTGGAAGAAGGTTACAGCGGGCTGTGTTTCCTTGTGCCCTCCAGCCTCACTCTTCCCCGTGTTCACAGGTGGAAACAAGAGCACAGCAACCCGCAGAGAACGGGCAAAAGCTTGGGACGATGCCTACCTTGCCAAGCAGTTCTCCTCGGCAGCACATCTCAAGTTATACATGGACATCCTCTGGACATATGTGGACGCCTGGATGTAATAGGGATCCGGGACTAAGTCAGGGAGACCTGCAGTTCATCAAACCAACCACATAACAGCAAGATCAACCCAGGACACGTTTGCAAATATTTGGCTACCATCCCAATCGTTAGGGGCCGTCGTTTTGCTACGGACCCCTGCCCTCCGTTAACCTCGCATCCCCCTTTGCTCAGGCTTGTCCCAAACACCCCACGGCGAGCACGACTCCCGGACCCCTCGGTGGGCTTATGAGCAGCTCGCCCCTCTCCCAGAGGCGGGGTTGCCTCTGCCCGCCGCCCGAGAGCCGGGCGAGCGCTGGCCCGGCCAGGTTTGCCCGGAGCCAGGGCCAGCAGGGCCGGCGATCCCCGCAGCGCATCCCGGCGGGACCGGAGAGAGCGGGGCCGCCGGCAGGGGAGGGACGGGACGGGCGGAAAGGAGGGCTCTTACCGTACTGGAAGTAGCCGGTGCCGTAGCCGGGTCTGTACCTGCTGCCCTGCCGGGGCCTCTCGTAGGTGTCGTAGTAGTTGTAGTAGGGGTTGTCGTCCGTGTACTTGTAGGGGTTGTAGGGGTCGTCTCCTACCATGACATCTTCGCGGCCGGGCCTGAAGCTGCCCAGGGGGGGCAGGCTGCCCAGCCCGGTGCTGCTGCCGTTGCCGTCGGTGCCGGTGCCGCCGGCGAGGCTGGCGGGGGCGCTGGGTCTCGGCGCCCCCGAGGAGGCGCTCCGGGCCGCGGCGGTGGCGGCCGCTGGGCTCCGCTGCGCGGCGGCGGCGCGGGCCCCGGAGGAAGCCTGGTAGCCGGCCTGGAACCAGCGCCGAGCCCCGGAGCCGCCCCGGCTGCCGGCGGCGGGCTGAGGCTGTGGCTGAGGCTGTGGCTGAGGCTGAGGCTGAGGCCGGGGCTGCGCGGCGGCGGCGCGGGCGGCGGCTCTCCGCGGCAGCACCGTGCCGTTGTTCCTCAGCAGCAGGATGGGGCTGCCCGCCGCCTCCGCCGCCTGCCTGCGCCGCGGGGGCTGGTACTGGGAGCCCAGGCTGAGCAGGCTGTACACCTGCCCGTTGTTCTCCCACTGGATCCGCTGCCTCCAGGCGGCGGGGGGCGGCGGGGGATCCCGGCGCGGCGGCTGCTGCTGGCAGCCGGCGGGCCAGAGGCAGCTCCAGTAGATGCACGCGTGAAGCTGGGCGAGCAGCAGCCCCGACGGCGCGAAACGCATCTTCTCCTCTCTCGTGGGTGCCGGCGGGTCGAGAGATACGGGCGAAACCGGGGAGGGGAAGGGGGGGGCGAGCGGAGAGCGAGGGGTGCCTTTCCTGCTCGGGATGGAGCGGGGGGGCGGTGCGGGGAGGCCGGGGGTGCGGGCTGCGCCTCGGGAAGGGTCAGGCGGGCAGCGGGGTCTCAGGCGCTGCGGCACCCGGGAGGTGCCATCGGGCAGGTCGGGCCGTCGGAAAGGAAACCCGGCCCGGGGGAGGCGGTGAGAGCGGCTTTTCTTCTCCCCGGTATTTATAGGCGAGGGGATGCGAATGGGAGCCGGAGCAAACAATCAGCCTCTCATCGTCCTCCGGCCCGCGCTGGTGTCTGGAGCGAGGGAAGGAGGAGGAGGAGGAGAGACCAGGGACTTTAAACTTGCTGGCACGCTCGCAAAGTTACACAAGCCCCGCTGGCTGGGCTGGCTGCACCCCCGCCATTTGTTCACGTAATGCGGCTGGAAACGTGCGGCCCTGACAGTTCCCCCCACGGCCGCCCCCCGCCCGCCCGCCCCGAGCGGGGGCGGCTCGGGGGGAACCGGGGGGAACCGGGGGGAGCGGGGCGGCTCGGGGGGGAACGGGGCGGCTCGGGAGGAACCGGGGGGAACGGGGGACTCGGGGGGAACCGGGGGGAACGGGGGACTCGGGGGGAACGGGGCGGCTCGGGGGGAACGGGGCGGCTCGGGAGGAACCGGGGGGAACGGGGGGAACCGGGGAGAACGGGGCGGCTCTGGCCGGCGCTGCGGCGGGGGCTCCCATCCTCCCTCCCAGCCTCCTTCCCTGCCTCCTGCCCTGCCTTGCCTCCCTGCCTCCCCCCGCGCCCCGAGCCGCGCCGAGCCGTGCCGAGCCTGCGGCGGGCGGGCGCGCTCAGACACACGTAGGCTGCCAGAGTATGCCGTGGGGCAGCGCCAAAGTATGCAAAGGAAAAATGCTATTAGCTCATCAGCGCTGGAGAGACTAGAAACGGGGTGGCGGGGAGGGGGAAGGGGCCGCTGGCGAGAGAGGAAACATGTTTCTGGAAAATGTGCTGGCCGGCACATCTCCCGGGCTGGAGCAGCTGCTGGTGACCTTCGTCTCAGCGCTGAGTAACAGTCGGATCCCCTTAATGACCTCTTAATTAGGAGAAAACTTCCATCAAATAAACTCTTGACTATTGACTTTTGGGTTTTGTGCATATGAGTCACACGAGAAATATATTGGCGATGGTCCTCCCGGAGTAAGTTTTCATTGAAAAGTGAAATTTCACATGGGAGAGGCTTAGCCCCGTCACCAGAACAAATAAACCTAGTTCGGGTAGCGTCTCCCCAAAACCATGCTGGGGAAGAGGAGCAGGCTGCGGCCCGAAAGCCTCTCCCTTCCTTCCTGCTTTTACAAGAGTTCATCAAGGCAGTGTTTTGATAAGTACAATCACCCAGCAAGGCAAATGAATTAAGGTCCATGGATTTCAGCCAAAACATCTTTTGGGTGTATTTTTCCAAGGGCTGTTTGCTTATGAATCCTTGCAAAGGAATTGAAGAGAATACACAAAAGTTCTCCTTCACCAAAAGTTTGGTGGTGAGAATATTTAAGCGAATCCCGTCAATGATGATCAGCCTGGGCTGGAGGTTTTCATCCTACTCAGGCAGATTCAAGGCAACCTTGGACCACTGCCAGCTTCCCCACATCAGGTTAACAGTCCACAAGTTACTGGCCAGGTGGATATTTGCCACTGGATTTTGATGTTCTTGATACACTTCTCCTGTAATTTCTAGTCTGTAGTTTATTTTAATTGCATATTACTTTAAATGGCGCACACTTGATAATTGAAAACCAGCAAAATGTGGTCCCACATTGCGGCTGTGATGGATGGTGAATGCTGATTTACACTGCTATAGGGTTATTAGTTGTAGTGCTCATCTTTGGAGTACATTCACCACCCTGAAATCAGTGGTGCCACCCTGCGTGTCAGAGGTCCTTCCATGGACAGGGGGTCACTGGCTCTGACCAGCACCAGGCGCTCACCATGCCAGGCTTGCTTGTCCTGCTCTAACCATGAAAATGGTCAGTCTGGAGAGCACTGAGGAGCACAAGGCAGGTGTGCTCCAAAGATAGCAAAGTCTTCTCACTTGAGAACGTAGCCAATAGCCAAGTGGGTGCTTGTTACCATTGCTAGCCAGCACCAGGCTGGTGGGGAGCCTCAGCAGGACTGGGTCCCCAAGCAGAGCAGCAACCGGTGTCTTTCCACAAATGGGTTGTATGTGCTAGTTTGGGCAGTCTGCTGCAGAGGTGGCTGGGTTTGGGCTTTGTTATTCATTGTATTTGCAGGCTGTTCATCCCCTGTGATTTTTCTCATTGTGGCTTTGAACATATTGTCCATTTAAGGGTTTGCCTGGAACAATCAGTGACTAAGGCTGAGTAAAGCGGAAAGGTTGAAGATAGGGAAAATGCAACACTGAAGGAATGAGGTTTCTGTCTTTTTAATCTTCCTCTAAATCTTCCTAATGTTACAAACAGCAGTTTGTTGCCCAATGTGTGATATTAGACAATGTTTCCACCCAGTGGGATTCCAGCCATTTTTTCTTATGCCTGATTAAGTTACTGCTTTTCATGAAACCAGAGAAAGCATATTTGAGGCTGGTATTCTCACCCATTTATCAGCCATTCACACTGTTTGCCATTTTTTCCATAGCACAAGTGTAATTTTTAAATTAATTTAGGGTTCATAATGCCTGGAAAGCACTATTAACATCCCTAGGGAGTCGTGTCCTTCTCTTAGCATTAGGCGCCTACGTCCATTTAACTATTGTCCTCTTCCCACAGGTTGCCTGATCACACCAAGTTTTTACATGATGGCTCTGAATAGACCATCAAAAACAAACCTCTGTGACCTGAGGCGTGGAGGCGAAGATTTCTGCAATACTTTATAAAGACACATAGGCAAGTCAGGTACAGTGACAGCTTTAAAACTGCCCTAAAAACTGTCAAGCACTCTTGTATTAAACTTTTTCATGAGGTTGATACATCGTCTTTGTAAAGTTCAGTTCTGATACTGATCACAGTTAATTTAGTTACTTAAGCTTTTGCCTACCCCTTTCTTTTTTGTCTGGAATGGCTGGTATGCCTGGGTACTTGTTGCACTGGGGATTTTGATTTCTGCCACCTACAGAAATAAATATAGCGTATATCAACCAAGAAATAAAATCTCCCTTCACTAAAATATAATTAAAGCAGGTGTCAGTACTTAATTGCAGTAATGTCTCAAAACCTTGTATCAGGTGGTAGCTTATACTTAAATTTACTTGTAGGGTTGTTGCTGTCCTCATTCAGATGTTTCAAATAGAAAAATGTCTTCAATGGCATGAGCAGCATTTGGAGTTAACCTAATGTGTACACTACTGCTAAACTGCTAATTCAGTTGTGAATCTTGAAAATGGAAATATATTAACCTGTTCACCAACAAAAATACCCCAAACAGAACCAAAGCTATTTGAATTTGGCATGTCTTAGTACGTGTTCTAAGACAGACATTTTAAGATTCTTTAATCTTACTATTTGATACGTGTATGAAAAAAGTACGATAGTGTAGAAAAGGGGAAATAATTTTAAATGTCAGTTTACATCAATCACATTATTTGTTACTTTTAATATTATTTTTTAAATATCAGTTCTGTAGTTATGGGTTGGATAATTTGTGGTTTTGTTCAGTCATAAACTGGTATGCTTAGCTAGAGTCACACACATGAAACAAAAAATATAAATAATTTTATAAAATCCTAACAGGAAACTATACAAACATAGTATGTATTAAATATATTTATAAACTGATATTTTTTCATTTGGGATTGAAGGGTTGTTTGTTGAGGAGTCACTACATAAAAAAATCTTGAAAAGTAGCTTTTTCTAGCTGGGAAAAATTCAGCGTGCTCATCTGATTTATGCTTGAATGGACAAAGAACTTACTTTGATCTTTCTGTTTGCATGAACACTGAGTTGCAGCTAGATTATTCAAATTTATCTTATTTTGTAGATCTTACTTATAATACTTTTTATAAATTGCCTTTTTTTTGCATTCAAATATTAAAAATTGTGGAATTTTGTTGCACACCAGAACACTGTGGATTTTTCTGAAGCATATTTTACAGAAGGTCCAGGTATCTTTATTTAGGAAGTTGCTTGTAAGTCCATTGGATTAAAAGGTTCCTAATTATAATATTCCTTAATAAATGGAATTAAGATGTAAAGGTATTCTTTACAGTATGTGAACTTTACTAGAAACTAAGAACACTGAGCATTTTCAGATTCAGGGCTGTAATGATATATTTTTTAACAAACCAACTTAATTAGAGACAAGGGTTATAGACTTTTCCTGACAAGAGTAGACTTTGGAGCAGACCGTTATTATTTTTACAAAAGTAAGTCTTCTAGTTAAATTTAGCTACCTTTTGTATGTCTGATTTTGAAGTCTCTAATCAGGCAACTTTCCACTACCATAAGTAAAATGCAGAAGTAAACTTTCAGACTTTTTTTCCTGCTCTGAATTTATAAAGGAACAAATAGATTTTTGTTGTTTCAATGAAATCATCAATTTGTTGAAAAAAGAATATTACTAGAATTTCACTAACAGGTAATGTCCTCGATTCAAAATTAACAGCCAAAATCCTGTCCCTTACATTATATTTTAGGTTTATCCATCTGCATTACAATACTAGTTTGTGGCTGCTTTGTTTTATACTCTTTAGGTGGAACTACTGAATTGCAAACACCTGCACCAGATGAAGTAGATGAATCATACTTGTGTATCTCTTCAGGATCTGACAACTTGCTCAGGAAAAGCAGCTACAGGACCTGAGATAGATGTTGCTCTTTTCTTGTGTGGTGAGGGCTGAAGACAAAGCCTTCTGATATCAGTGGATTTTTTGTTAAATCAGAGGTTTGCAATGAGGTTTTAATAGCAGTACTTTTTAAGGCTAGAGTATTGATGTGTTGCTAAAGCTGAACATGAGTGGTTTCACAGGATGCAGTTATAGGGCGTAGTGGTTTGGTTTGGTTTCTTTCTTGAATATAAGTTTTAAAAGAGCATAGTGAATATTAAACAAAAAGTCTTTCACTTCTTGAATTTATAGTGTGTTTCATCTCTGTATATTTTTTCTAATTTTCCTATTTGTTTTCTGTCTTCCATGATTTCTATAAAAGCAAGATTTCTGAAACTGAGATAAATAGATAAATACGCAGTTACTGCAAATTCAGTCAGAGATTTGAGAATCCACCAAAGCTTTTTCTTGTCTTATGCATCAGCATCTGTAATGAAAGCTTCCCTAACAATTGTCTGTGGTATTCATTGCAGAGGTATGCGTGTTGTCCAATGACACATACAAAGGAACAGAAATCCAAGACACACAAAGTAAAGAGCCCATTATCTGTGCATTAACACCTGTCATAGGTACTAGAGCTAGCTTCATTTAGCAAGGTCAATAAAATTCAAATTAGGTTAGTACAGTGTATGTGTAAACAGTGCTTTATTGCATAGGGAGTTCAGTCCTTCACTGTCTCCACAAGCTGAGCTTGTGCTAAAGGACTGCCCACCATCTCAGACACAAACACCTAATTTCATTGAAACTTGTGAATACTGAGGAGAGGTTACTGTGAAAATCACAAACTGGCTGAACAGTTTTATACACAGGCACATCTTTGTTGTGGTGGTGCTCCAAAGCGAGTTTTCCCTTCTGCATATTTTGCACAAAAGCAAGAAAACCCATCTAGTAAGTCCAAGCTGAGGAAGTCTTGAGAGAACAATTAGTTTTGAATCGAGATATTCACCAGGTTGAGATTATGAACATTATGTATAAAGGCACAGAAGTGGATAGCTTTCCAAATCTGTAATTTTCCTTTCATCTTCAGCACGATATAAGTCCCTGTAAATCATTCACGAAGAGGAACACTGCCCAACATAATACAAGAGCAGAGCAAGTCAGCAGAAATTTTGGAACATGAGTTTACTATACATCTCATCAAAAACTCTCCTGTGATAGTTTTTTTGCATAACATCCTTGTCTTCATAACCATCCTTGAATTTGCATGGCCATCACAGAGGCAGGTAAGTTTATTTGTGGAACTTCAATGTCTGATGGAAAAATGCCAGAGAAAACCCCTGTTTCAAATCCCAAGGTGAATTTTCAAAACTGACATTAGAAAAAAATGTGGTGTTATACTGACAAGACTGAGTTAAAACAGCAATCAGTATTGCCCTTCATAATGCGAATGTGAATGCATAAAAAGTGGGACACTGATGATGGTAAATAAGGAACTGGCAGAGGAACTCCTGTATCCCTATGACTAGGATTTTAATTGTCTGCTACTTTGTTTTCACTGGGGAATATGCACACAGTAAAAAACAAGCAATCCCCCTGCGCCTTTGCATTAGAATGTTTAGAGGTATCAAGGCCATTAGAAATAGAGTTTGCAGTTTGCATTCAAAAAGAAATGAGAGTAGAATAGAAAGAGCTGAATGGTACAACTTCTCCTACAGGCATTGATCCCTCCTGAGTGGTGCAGTTTCCTTTGCTGGAGAGAAGGGATACAACATGCACTTCCAGCCCAGAATGCCAGATGGATCCTGGGCAATTCTGCTTCTCTGCTCTGTTCTCCTGAGATCCCACCTGGAGTACTATGTCCATCTCTGGAGTCCCCAGCACAAGAAAGATATGGACAGGTTACAGCAGGCCACAAAAATGATCAGAGGGCTGGAGGACCTGCTTATGAGACAGGCTGGGAGAGTTGGGGTTGTTCAGCCTAGAGAGCAGAAGGCTCCAGGGAGACCATCTAGCAGCCTTTTAGTCTATAGAGGCGGCTTATAATAAAGATGGAGGGAGACTTTTTACTGAAGCCTGTAGTGACAGAACAAGGAGGAACATTTTTAAACTGAAAGCAGGTAGATTTAGGTTAGATACAAGCAGGAATTTTTTTTTACAACGCTGGGGGTCAGACATGGAAAGAGGTTGTCCAGAGAAGCTATGGATGCCCCATTGCTGGAAGGGTTCAAGGCCAGATTGGATGCGCTTGGAGCAACCTGGTCTAGTGGAGGTGTCCCTGCCTGTATCAGGGTGGTTGGAACTAGATGATCTTCGAAGGTCCCCTCCAAGCTAAACCATTCTATGATTCTGTGAAAATAGACATATTTCCAATCTTGAAACAAACCAACTCACATGTAACAGTAGAGATATGCCAGTTTGCCTGAAGTGGTGGTCTGGACTGGTGAACATTTCTTGGCTTCTGAGCATTTCTTTGTCTAGGCATAACTAATTAAACTACTTTAAGAAGATTGAAGTAAATACTATATAATTGAATAAGTCTTGGGAAAAACTGACTTTATTAACCTTCCTTATAAGATGAAGAGAACACAAAACCTATTGAGAAGTTGTTTGTTGTTCAGATTCTCATCCTATCAAGTACAGGATCTTGGTTCTGATATCTTTCCTTCTTGCTACTCTTGTTTTTTTCCAATTGTTATGTCCTTTCTCAAGTCAGTTGTAAGCTCCCCAGGGCAGGGACCTTGGCTTCCTATGTGTCAGACCAGTGATGCTCACAGAAGGGCACTTAGTCTGACTATTACTTTTGGCCACTGCTGCAATATGAAGAGCAGCCCTGAATACAGAATGCTGCATTGAACAAATGCGACATTTAGAACATGTGAAAACCCTCATGCAGCTGTGTGTGTTATTGAACAGAGTTGACACTCAGCAATTCTGACTCAAATAAAACACCCATGGTGGTTTTCCCTTTGGTCTAAATTTCATCATAATATTTTGTCTTACATACCAATATTATGAACTCTTTTACTACTCTGCTTTATAGTAGATCCTTTTTGAAATACCTTCCTAATCTAATCCCTGTTTTCATCCACACGTAATTATCAGATTTCACTTCAGATATTCTCAGTGATTGGGGAAATTATTCGAAGTAAAACATTACGTCATGCAGTTAGCTTGAAAGGAACGTTTATAAAAATATGTTGAAGGTATATTAGGGCAATTACTGTAATATTTGCTTTACCAAGAGTAGAAGAAAAGTGTATACTTAGAAAGAACTTGTTTGACTTTAATTGAGCTGAAATAAACTTGATGTTAAATACTTTTTTTCCCTCAGAGTGAGCAGACTCAAGAAGCTCCTAATTGAAGACCATTCTTTGCAGGCAAGCTCGGAACCTGTCATGGTAGGCCAAGCTGATTTCACTAGGTTTATTCTGAGTTAAAACCTCACACAGTTATTTACTTAAACTGCTCTTATGTGTGTCATTTCAAAGCACTCAAGATTATCTCAACATTCGATGTCATGTAGTCAAACAGAAATTTCTGTGAAAGAGGTACTTTATTCAAAAGTATGTACATTCAGCCCCACACCGTAGTGACAGGTCGCTCCTGCCTTCTCCATCTCTCAGCTGACTTGTCTCCCTGGGTTCTGGCTGGGCTGACACTGCTAATCGGGCCCACGAAAGGACAGGCAATGGGCTGAGGGAGTGCACAGACAACAGCCTGGACTGGTGCAACACTGACTTCTCTGTAGCATGGAAAACAGGGGGGAAAAGCTGTGGTTTCACACCATGGCTGCGTTTGTATGAATTATCTGTGTGGTGTCATGGGAGCATGATGTGAGGGCATGAGATGGGGAAAACCAGGAACAATTAAACCCCTAACTTATCCTCCCCAATAAATTTACAGTTAGATTGCGGTGCTTTTCCTTCTGGTCTAGTTTTACCATGGTAACTTCTTTCTGTACTTGCTCTTGTTAAACACAGCTTTCTGTCTGCATCTATAACATTTTCGCTAGCTACAAGTACAATTTCCCTGCACTGCTTGAACAAAATCAAATTCCTGGATCTACACAGACCATAAAAAAAACCACACATACAATCCTAACCTTCAGGAGATCTAATACTTCTGATCACCTCCATCTTTTGTTATGGGGAACTCAGGAGGGGGGCAACTGTTCTGCAGCATGGGGTGTCTTACCAGTCGTAGTATGACAGACTACACCTTCCAGCACAACAGTCTGAAAGGGCTGTAGGGGAGGTGTGCCTGCTCCAAGGTTTTCTGCTTTTCCAAGTGGAAGTTTCTGTGCCTGCTTCAGTGAAGTCATTGTTTGGGAAGCCAGAAAAAGTTTTTCCAAAGGGTCATGAGGAATCAATAATGAATACAAAAACCTTGACTTAGCGGCATTGCTCTACTCACTGTCACGTACCTCTTGAGGAATGAAGAGCAGAGACTACAGAAACTGCTATAGGGCTGCTGTAGGAATCATATCAGCAGAAGACACCACGTAGAAAGACAGAACCTGATTAAGCATTGGCTGGTTTGAGAAGCAAAGATGCTGCTTCAGGAGAATAAAGTTTACTGAATGGTTCCAGAAGCAGATGCTTGCCCCAGAGACGCAAAACGAATATGGTATGTCTGGATACCCTTTAGAAGTTTTGTGGATAATACTGAGTTCTAGTAAACAACTCTCATGAAAATTGATTGAGTTACACCAGAGTGAGACTTTGCAGCTGAGAGTAGAGCATTTAACATGTTTTTATGTGTCCTGTGATGTACTTTTTAAAAAATGAAAATTCCCTCAGGTGTTGTATTTTCCACATTTATTTCAGAGAATCATAAAATCACAGAATAGGCTGAGTTGAAAGGGACCCATTAAGATCATCAAGTCTACCTCCTGGCTCTGCACAGGACACTCCAAGAGTCACACCATGTGCTTGAGAGTATTGACCAAATATTTCTTGATCTCTGTCAGGCTGGCGCTGTGACCACTGCCCTGGGGAGCCTGTTCAGTGCCCAGCCACCCTCTGGGTGAAGAACCTTTTCCTGATATCCAACCTAAACCTTCCCTGACACAACTTCAGGCCATTCCCTTGAGTCCTGTCACCATCACCACAGAGAAGAGATCAGTGTCTGCCTCTCTTCCTTCCCCTCACAAGGAAAATGCAGAACTGCAGTCTCCTCTACTCCAGGCTGAACAGACCAAGTGAACTGAGCCACTCCTCACACTTGAGGCTTCTCCTCAAGGCCCTTCAACACCCCATGTCCTCCTCTGGACACTCTCTAACAGCTCAATGCCGTTCTTATATTGTGGTGCCCAGAACTATTTATTGTAGGTCTGGCTTTAGATTTTTCTCCTCATTAAAATTATAATGGTTACTAGCACAACTCTGTTGTAAAACTTTGGTTAATTAAAGTTTGAACATATAGGAAGTTGAACCAGAGCACAATCTAAAAGTCCTGAGTTAAGAAGGGCAAGGTACTGTATCTCTCAAACTACTACTTGCCTTTCCATTATTACTGCACTGTTCTTGCAGGTTAGTATTTGCCAAAGACCAAAAAACAGCAAGAAGCAACTTTGGTTTGCAGAACGTCATGAAAGATTCAAAAGCATATTACAGAAATCTCTCCCAGGACTGAACTTTGCACAACACTGAGGAAGAGCATGTTAATTCTGTTGGAGTAGTGTAATTGAGCAGTGTTGACAGAAAGAAAATGAAACATTCTTTTATAGAAATCCCTGGGGAAATCTGCAAGATTATATGTGTTAGAATTTGGATTTACAGAATTTTAAAGCCAAGAAGGACCTGTACACTCTGATGTTATGCATAACACAGGCAATGGAATTTCACCCAGTAATTTCTGCATAAAGATCATAATTAGCCTCTGAGCTAAGATATCTTTTTTAGAAAGACAGTCTTGGATTAAAGAGGTCAAATGATAGAGAGTACACCACATCCCAAAGTCAGCTGATGCAATACTTTTTTCCCTTCCCTACAAAACAAACAAAGCAAAACAAAACAAACAAAAAACCAACATCAACAACAAAAAACCAAACGAAAAACAAAAACGAAAAAAAAAACTATGCCTTGTTTATAATTTGAACACCTCCACTGAAGTTGTCATTTAGGACAGCACCTGTACTAAGAAAACATCTGTTAACACCAGCATGAATGAAAATGTTTTAAGCATGAAAAGTATTGACTAGAAAACTAAGAAAAAGAAAGCAAAGTTTTGTTTACTGTTCTTGCTCACTCATCTTTATGAGGTCCCTCACTTTTCCCTCTTGGCTACTTGCTTCATGAGGGAGGATCAGGGTTGTGCTGAAGGGCTGCAGCAGCTTTGAAACACCTTCTGAAATGACCCCTGCTATTATCTGGCCTTTGGAGTGACTGTCCTTCCCTGGGTTTCTAACTGAGAAAGGGGCAAGTTGCTGTAAGGGAGCAGTCTTGGATGCAGCCTCTGATGTGCTGAAAATATATTTATCTAACTTTGTATTCTTCCTGCCAAATGTGGAGTGCTACTGGGCTGAGAAAACCACTAGTAAGTGTCAGCAGGGAGGAAGAGATCCACTTACCCCCCAGAAGCATTTTGGGAACTTTTTGTACCCACGCACCTGAAGACAGGCTGATGTCTTTTTCCCAAAGAGTCATCAAACACATTAATTAGGACAAATTGCTAAGTCTTCTCTTTTGTTACGTGGTTTTTGCTTGCTGAACACTGGGATCAGAATGATTACTGCATCGCTTGAAAAATTCAAATTCCTTCACCATTCAAAATTTATATTCAGAACACATGATCATAGCTGGCGTTTATAAAACTACATTTAGGATCCACATTGTAGTCAAAAGGCATACTGGAGGGAGGGATTTCTCAAAAAAAGCCTGGTGCTGGGACACCACAGGGCTCCACATGTTTAGTCTTATATCATGATTTGCAGCTTTTGCCCAGGTTTAAAAGACGTGAGATAAACATTATCCCACACCTGCAGAAACTGTCCAGGTTCCTTTCTCCTGGGTCTAAAGATAGCAAACAGAGGCCGGAAACAAGGGAGAGATTTCTACTGCCGTTAGTGTGGCCCAGGCAGTCCTGTCTTGCCACTGAGTCCTGTGCACCCAGGACTGTCTGCCGCACCTCCACCTCTATGTGATGAAACCCTTACCAAAAATTACTTCTCCCAAAAAGCCTTAAAATAAAAATAGAGATTACTGAAACATTCCTTCCTGTTCATTTGAATCACTAGTGGCTGTGTAGCATCTGGAGAGCATCTCTTACCCCTACGTTTTGAACTACCTTTGAGACAAATTTGCCTGCATTTTTATTTTTCTTCCTGTGGCAGCACCCCGATTTTAAAAGTAATTCTCTCATAAACAATAAATTTTGTCCTCTTGAAGAATATAAGATTTAATTCAGTCATTTTCTGTGACCAAAAAAATGGTCATGTTTTTATTCATATCCCATGCAATCATGTCTTTATAAACAGGTATTTAAAACATCAGAAGGATGTTCCAAGCAGTGAGCAAACTGTGTAGGTTAAGCGTGAGAAAACAATATCCTGGAGAAGCATGAACCCAACTCATCTGAACCCATAAAAAACTAAGCACTGAGGTTAAATCATAAAATGTAGTGGGCAGTTTCCCACTGCAGTAAACCGCTAGACTATTAGGTATGCAGGCAATATGTGTTTGTTTGCTCCCGTGGATACTGAAAGTATTCTGAATTCCTCAGGACTTTAAATATTATGTTATAAAATATTAAACCAATACCTTTAGGACAAAAACAGAATCCAACACATGCCACCTAAATTACTAAGGCTGAAAAATAAAATATCAGGATTTGAGCTTCTGAAAGATTTTTTTTGGTGGAACATATTTCCACTTCAGCTATAAAAAACCTCCAGTTTAAACCTCTGCACTTGTTTATACCTGAGAATAATGATGTACCTTATTCATTTGCTCTTGGAGAGGGTTATTTTTGTTTCTGCTGAAGCAACTTTTTTTTTTTTTTTTTTACAGTATCTTTGAAGTTAACAGTTACCCTGTCTTCTTAAAGGGAGTACCCTGTTAAAGAAAACTAAGAAAATTATATGCCTCAATCCAGCAGGACAATTTATTGTTGTTTATGTCTGCAGTGGCCTTAACAGCAACACATAGAACATCAAGCATTTTTTTTTTCTGGGGAAGCCAAACAAATGCCATCCTCCTTTTGTTAATGAACACACAGATTTTTCAGAGTTCACCAAAAGTTAAACCTCCTGAAAGAGACGAAAATGAACTAAATAGGTTTCTTAAAAAGAATATGTGCTGGGAAAAAAGCAACTCAAGAGTGCATTCATGTGAAGACTGTTGTGAAAGCAATTTCTTAGAACAGATCTTTTTCAATGGGTTTTCCACTTCTAAATGCTGATTGTTGGGGTGGAGTTTTTTGTTGTTTTCTAATGCAAATTTCTGTGGCATTAATTCTGGGAATTTTTCCAGCTAAACACATTCTTCCATTTAGCGCAAGAGGAAATTCTCAGCAGCAATCCTGGACTGTTTTTTATTTTAGCAAGAGGGATGGGGAAACCTTTGTTCTGAGAGACCCTTAGACCTATTGGGTGCAATGCGGTAATATTTAACCCCAGAACTGCAGCTTCTTCAGAACCAGTGGTGGTGCAAATAAATATTTATCCCTTGGTAAAAAAGAAAAAAATGGCATACCATTCAGTAACTTGGGCCTTTCTAGCTATCAGCAATATTCTGTGTGCTCATTGCCCTCTCCTGGTTTCCTGTGGTAATTTTTCAGGTTTAATATATCTAAAATGGAACATTAAGCACTCCCTGAACAGATTTTTTGCCTTTCTGAGTCGAAGATATCACTCATGAACACATTTTTTCAGGTAGCACAAGCGACTCCTCATCAGTGCACAGGTTCCAGGCTGAGAGGTTTCGCTGGAGTCCCACCTGTGAGCTCTTTGCTCCCTGTGCTGCTGCAGCACCTGTCTGCAATGCCAGCTTACAGCCATGCGCATAATTCTTCAATCTTTTCTAAAGAAAGCTTTTGGTAACATCCTGCAACCAGAGGAAGCTGTTGTGAGATAATAGATCATTACAGGTAGGGAGGGATTCCTCAGAGGGAAGAGGTGTATGTCTCTTCATGAAACACATGAAGCCCAGTTTCAGCAGCTTGCTCAGGTCAGTACCCAAGGCAGGTTCTGAGTATCTCCAGGGATGCAGATCCTACTTACTTTCTGGGCCTGTTCAAGTGTTTCACAACCCTTGCAGTAGATAATTTTTCTTAATATTAAGTCCCCTAAGTTTTAATTTGATGGGGTTGTTCTTTAGAATAGGACCTTTCATTTCATAGGGGAGAAAGCTGATGTTTTCAGAGGAACAATAGAGATTAAAATTCGTGACTGGTGCAGAGAAAGGGAATAGGGAGATATTTTTTTAGTACTCAAAAATATGACCATTGCCAAGTTTACACTTAAATATTTTTTCACTAGCATATAATTACCTTGTGAATTTACTATGTCTGAGTAATGTAGAGGGCACAACGCTGTCTTATTTATACACGTATTTCTTTTGTGTGTGTGTGTGTGTGTATTTTATGCATGTGTGTATGCATACATAAAATGTACTGTACATTTCATTTAGAAAGTTATTCTCTGACCTGCTCTCCTGTTTCTGTGAAATGAGAATGCTGAAGCAGTAAAAGAGACTTTGAAAGCCCATACCTGAGGGAAGAGTCTCCCAGCCATGGAAGTGTGACTCCCAGCCGTGGAAGTGTGAGCAAGCCAAGTGTCTTGCAAGGGCAGCTTCAAAAGGGTCACATCAGCAAGTCTAGGGGTGTAACCAAGACATAGTAGTGAGTCATCCCAGATTTTCCTCCTTTGAATGACAAGACCCTGTGTTTTATAATGCAAAATCAGCATTTTAAATTTATCAAATCCCCACTTATTTGCTCTGTTAGAAAACCTACATGAAGATCTACAACTATTTAAGAAGTTTTGGATCTCACAAATTCGTATGCTCTCACAAACATGCAGATGCAGTGTTGTTATGAAAGCCAAAATATTGGGACATTCTTGAAACTTCACTTTTCCTTTGACTATGTTATTTATTAATCTACATTTGAAGATAATTCCATTCAGATCCCAAACTGTCCAGGAGGTATGTTGGTGGTTCCAAGACCTCCCAGGAGTAAGAAAAGTCTTTAACTTCTGATGGGATGTGACTTTAAACTGGCTGTTTAGACTAAAGAATTTAGTCTAAAATAACTTCATAGTGCTCCCAAAATAATCTGTCTGCCAGATTTAACAGACATTCTGGTAGGTTTTAGTGGAAATGTCCACATCCTGGAATCTGGCTTTCATATAACACGGTAACACTAAAAGGGGTTAGAACACTTGGTTGTCCTACAGCTAAAGATACACAGTGGGTATTGGCATACTAGCCACAAGGCATCATATCCTGTGTTGTTCTAGGTAGATCCATAGCCAGAGTACAAAAGAGGCTAGATCATGTGCCACGTAGAGGGAGTGGTTATCTAAGGCACATCAGTGTCTTTGAGTTCAAGGTGAGACAGTCTTTTAGTTTAAATTGAAAAAAAAAGAGCTATTCCAGTGTGGTTACGTGCAGATTATTTGTTATGTGTCTACATACTTCAGAACAATCCAAATCCATGACAAACTACATGACTCTGAAGGAGACATAATGCATGAAAATGGTTAGAAACTTTGTCTTTCCTTCAGTAATCTTTGTGCTTGTCCAGGAGTACACGCAGCACCAGATCCTCTTAAACACCTCCAGGCATGGTGACTCCACCATCTCCCTGGGCAACCTATTCCAGTGCCTGACCACCTTAACAGGGAAAGATTTTTTTTCTGATATCTAATCTGAATCTCCCTTGTCTCAGTTTAAGGCCATGTCTTCTAGTCCTCTCACTGCAGGTATAGTACAAGAGACTGATCCCCACCTCACCACAACCTCCTTCCACGAGGCACAGCAGGTCACTTATCATTTCCTCCTGGATTGTGGAGGCTTCCCTGATATCCCCATCACCAATTTCCATCTCAGGGAGCTGGGTATCTTGGGGACAACTGGTTTTGATATTAAAGACTGAGGCAAAGAAGGCATTAAGCACCTTTGCCTTTTCCTCATCCCCTGTCACTATAGTACTCTCTGCTATCAACAAATGATGGAGACTCTCCTTGAGCCTCCTTTTCCACTAACGTATTTATAGAAATTTTTTTGTTATCTTTAACCACAGCTGCCAAATCAAATCCTAGTTAAGTTTTGGCCCTTCTAATCTCCTTATATGACCTCAGGACATCCTTATAGTTCTCCCAAGCTACCTGACCCCACTTCCAGACATGGTAGTTTCTCTTTTTCCTCTAAGTGCTAGCTCTGTTTAACCAAGCTGGTCTTTTTCTCCCCACAACTTGTCTTTCTACACGTTTGGACAGCCTGCTTCTGAGTATTTAACAGTTTCTTTTTAAAGCACACTCAGCCTTCCTGGACTCTTTCACCCTTCAGGAATGATTTTTGCTACTCTCCTCATAGCTCCAGGGCCGTATGTGTGTGTAAGACCAACTAATTTGATTTTTCAAATTGCAACACCAAATTAATAGTCAGGCAGAGATTTTCAATATACCTTTAAAATATATTTTTAACAGAATTTTGTACTCTAGGCTCATTTCTAAGTGATATGGTTTAACTAAGGACAGAAAGCCCACTAGAGATTGAAGAGTGCAAATTATTTTCTGTCAAAAAGTGTTTTAAGTGTATTTAAGAAAACATAAATGCAGAGCAATTTTAAACAGAGAGCTGAAGATTAGCTAAAACAGTACAAAAGAATAGGTGCAAAGCAGTATCTTAAACGTAGTCCAGAAGAAGGCAGACAACACATGGTCAGCTCTCTCCAACTCTGTGGAAGTGTATTGCTAGAAAACACTGCATTATATGCTGGTAATAGCTCCGTGGGTGACTGCCTTCTTTTAGACTAACTAACCCTGTTGCCCAGCACAAAGGTAGGAAGTGCTGTGTTGTTTGAGGTACAGCATGTTACGTGAGCTGAGGGGAGAATTAGGGTTTAAATAACTTGCAACCATTATATGTCTAGAAGTGTTCAAGAAAGAAAGGATGTTAGCCTTGGCATAAAAGCCAAGTGATAATGTGAATGAGTAACTACACCCACATAAATTCCTCTTTATACTTGCATCATACTCATTGATGCAAAAACTATTTATAAGTTATTTTCACATCAAAATAACATGTATATAATAACAAATTGCTTATCACGTATAAGCAGACAAACAGAATTTTGCAAGGCTGATAGTATTTACATTTATGCTGGTAGTATTTATATTTCACTTAGTCTTCACCTCTGCAACTTATTAAATTCAAATTAATAAGTTAGCAGAAGAGTGTCTTTAACTCTCAAGCAATTACATCTTGAAATGTCCCCAGTCTAAATTAAATTCAAGAATTTTTATATAGTTGAAACCACACAAAACTCTATATAAAGCTTTAATTATACCTGCAAATGGTACCAAGATTTTTTTAGAGCTCCATTGAATCTGACGGTCTGTGATTTCTCATCATGATGATTCTATGCTCTTGGCTCAGTTGTGGTTATCCAAAATACAAATTTGCTCTGAACTGTTCATCTTTTTGGAGGCATAAGGCATATTTTACTTTTTTACATCAGTTCTTTTTCCTCTGGCTACTCTTTGCAATAGCACACTCCAAGTGTGCATCTCTGTTAAGCCATTCTATCAGCCTCTATCAACTTTGTCCCAGCTTAATGGACATGATTCTTCCATTGTTTTGTACCGCTGTGATTCTCACAATTTGACAGTGAAGGACACCACGGCTGGTGGCTCTGCCATTCCAGACTTTTTAGTCAGTATAAACTATTTTCAAAACACAAACAAAAGCACTAGTTTACTTTAGTTGACTGCCTGATTTAACAGGAAGAGAATATTATTCCCAAATATCATTGCAGTTTAGAGTCAAAGTAAAGCTGAACTATTATTTGTGAAGCAAAACGCACCTGTTTCAGCTAGATGTACAAGGATGAGTCACTAGATCCACAAGGATGAGATGGGAAAATTCTCCAGCAAGCAATATGAAGCAAGAAATGTTGGAGCACACAGTATTGTCCATAGCTGTCATTCTTAACCTCATTTTAGGACAGGACATGATGCTGTACATGTATGGCTAAGTTTCACTTCTTTCCTAGCATAAGGGAAAAACAGGTAAACCAGACAAGACCAGCAAAACCAGAAAAAATAAAATGCTCGGCTTTTATTTAAAGTAGGTGTCACTTTACATCTAAAGCAAGTGAATACATCATAGAGCTTGCCACAGCCTCCTCCTGGAGGAGGACTGATAGGGTATGGCCTAGACAAGAGGTCCATGTGGTGGGTGACAAGCTGTGTGAATGCACCAAGGGGGTGGTGGCAGATAGTGCCTTTTAAAACTGGAAGCCTGGCACAAGTGGGTTCCCCCCAGGGATCAATACTGGGCCCAATGCTCTGTTTAACAACTCTGTAAAATCACCCCAAGACAGGAAGTCACCCAGAAAATGGGATAAGGTGTACCTTGATAAAGTTTGCTGATGAGTCTAAACTGAGTGGGGATGTGGACACTTTGGAAGAAAGAGCCACCCCTTAGGAATCATAAAATCATAGAACATGCTGAGTTGGAAGGGACCCATCAGGATCATTGAAGTCCAACTCCTGGCCCTGCACAGGATACTCCAAGAGTCACACCATGTGTCTGAGAGCATTGTCCCAAGACCTTTTGATCTCTGTCAGGTTGGTGCTGTGACCACTGCCCTGGGGAGCCTGTTCAGTGCCCAGCCACCCTCTGGGGGAAGAACCTTTTCCTGTTATCCAACCTAAACCTCCTCTGACACAACTTCAGCCCATTCCCTTGGGCCCTGTCACTGGTCACCACAGAGAAGACATCAGTGCCTGCCCCTCTTCTTCCCCTCACAGGGAAGTTGTAACTGCAGTGAGGTCTCCCCTCAGTCTCCTCTTCTCCAGGCTGAACAGACCAAGTGCCTCAGCCCTCAGCTTCCCCTCAAGGCCCTTCCCCATCCTCGTGCCCTCCTTTGGACACTCTCTGACACCTCCATGTCTTTTCTATATCTCCACATCTGTACAGGCTGGAAGAGTCGAGTGACAAGAACCTGATGGAGTTCAACAGAGACAAGTGTAAGGTTTGGCACATGGGAAAACATAATCCATGAGTGCAGCAGGGGCTGGGACCTACCTGGCTAAGGAGCAGCTCTGTGGAAAGGGACCTGGATGTCCTTGGAAAGGCTCAGTGAACAGTCCTGCTATGGCAGAGAAAGCCGGGGGGGGATGCTGGACTGCATCAACAAGGATATCACCAGGACAGATAGAGGAGTCATCACCTCACTCTGCTCAGGACTTGTCAGGCTACACCTGGAATACTGTATTCAGTTTTGGCCCCTGCCATACAAAAAAAAAACACGGATAGGCTGGAGAGAGTCCAGAGAAGGAACACAAAGAACCAGGAAGCCTGCCAGATGGGAAAAGACTTAGGGAAAACCTAATGACCATGTTCCAGTATTTAAAGGGTGGCTACAAAGAAAATTGAGACTCCCCTTCCACAAGGAGTCACATGGAAAAGATGAGGGGCAATGGGTACAACTTACTCCTGGGGATATTCAGTTTAGGCACTGGAGGAAAGTTTTCCACAACGAGAACTATAAGCCATTGGATTCATCTCCCCAGGAAAGTCATGAATTCTCCCACATGATTGGGGAATTTGGCTGAACAGAGTGCTGGGCCATCTCATCTACACCGTGCTTTTGCCAGGAAAGTTGATCTCCCCTTGATCTCCCCTTCCAATCTTACATTGTCATTCTACACAATAGACAGTAATTCAGTTGCTAAGTAAAACTACTACTTAGCATTTTAATTATTTCTATGTATATTATTTCTGTGTTATGGTTTCAGCAAGGTGTTGAATGCACAAAAAACCCGACCTAAGGAATCATCATTGTATTTTAATAAAGAAATTATTTTGATTGCAAACATTCTGGCAAAACAGACAAACAGCAACTCTATTGCTACAAAATTTAAAAGGTTGACCGCCATATAAATTCTTTTCCACTCTAGAAGAATTCAAACAGCATCCTCTCAATGTTTAGTCAATCTGACCCTGTCCTGACCTGCAGGCACTCTATAAAACTGATTTAAAATAGCTGGTACTTGATCCATTGCATCTCTCTTTATGTGCCAGTAAGTACTAAAAACTGGAGAGACTTTATTTTATACATACACTGAATGACCCCATACAAATCACAGGTCAGCAGGAAACTGTCAGAGAAGTTTCTTTAGGACAGCATCATTCTTGAAACATATTGGCTGTTCATGTCCTCTTTTTCTCTTTCAAAAATATCTTTTTCTCATTTCCTCCTGTTGGTGTTTTTTGCTCTTTTCCTGTTTTGAGAAATATTGAGTTCTGAAAAGGCAAGAAAAAAGGAGACTAGGAAAAATAAATATCTCCTAGAATCAAACACATGAGAACTGGAAACCTCTTCCTCTGAAAACATTAAAGTGCTTCAAAAAGGCAATTAAATGTGAAAGCATTTCCTTGTTTACTTCATCATACTTCAGGATCTAGTGCAGCCACAATGTCTTCACATTGCATATGTAATTTTTAACCTTCAGAAGTTTCCTAATTGCAGATTTTTCTGGTTTTTTGCCCATATGATACACTGCATTTTACTGCTCACAATTTGTGTAAAGTTCAGGCTATTTAATATTAAAGGGATGATATCAGAAGGATTACTGACACTAAGAGATCAGAACTTGTTTTAAAATCTGAGGTTTCTGTAGTCGCCTTCAGAATTCCTTTCTTTAAAATTTGTTATAAGTGCAATATTAAACAGATGCTGATTTTTCCGTAATGTGTTGTAGGAGCTTGGATCAAACACATTTTAACCACCACTGTTCTCAACAGATTGCTTTTTTCTGCCAAGATCTGACACCACAAATCACTTTCCATGCCTAAAATGCTGTTACGACTCCATTAATCCTTTTTATCTTAACTCTACGTTCCTCCCAGCTCTCGCACTCCAGCAGAAAAATGGAGGGATCGTCCATGATACAGATTTACTGGCTAAGTTACAGGCAGGTGAACACTCTGTGAGCCTAGTTCAGTTTGCAACAATGCATGAGGTTTTTTTGCCATAGATAACTGCATCTGAGACTGTTTGGAAAACCTCATAACATCTAGAATGTGCATGTCTTTAAGTTCCCCTTCTTCACATCAAAGTTCTTTCTCTTCATGCTCTCACTCCCTATTTCCCTTTTTTCATCCCTCTCTTTTACACTAGCACACAGACAGACAACTGGCTGACAATCTTTGTTTAGATTCTTAAATTGCTGTAGATATAGTATTTCCTTTCTGTTTAATCTTCCAACCTGTTTCAATCTATGCTGTAATGTTTTCCATAATGTTTTGTGGAAGCTGAGAGAGGGATGCAGAGAAATGAAATTTTCAGGGAAAAAAAGAACGCAGAGTATCTTTGCAAATATTCAACACTAATACCACATTCCAATCACTAATTTTTGTCACTTTGCCTTGCACAATGCCACAGCACACAGTGATATGGCAAAACAAGGATTATGGCAGGCTGTTCTTTGCACAATTAGGAAATACAATATTCTATATTGGTACCATGTCCACAGCAAGGTTTGGGATGCCCCATGCTGGCCACAGCTGCTCAACCCAGCTCCAATGGATCCACCACAGGACATGGCTTAGCCCTTCAGCCTTGCTGCTGGTGTGTCTGGAAACACTTATTTTAAAAAGGGCAGAAAATGCTGTAAAAAGAGGAGAGAACATAAAGAGTGAGAAGAAGAACTAGGTAAAAACAAAGGTCAGACAAGCAGAAGGAGGTCCTCCACGGCAGAGCAGAAATTCTCTGAAGAGCATGGAAAACCCATGCTGGAAGAGGTTTATCCTGAAGAACTGGAGTCCATGAAGAGGACCAATGCAGGAACATAGGAACAGTGTGAGGAGGAAGAAGCAGCAGAGAGACAACTGCTGTGTACTTACTGCAGCCCCTGCTGTGCAGCTCAGGGTGGGATAGAGGATTCAGGAGTGAAGGAGTCAACGTGGGCCTTGGAATGGAGGGTGGGAGAGTAGTTTCTCTGATTGTCTTTGTATCTCATCATTTGGATCTATTTTAATTGGAAATAAAAGAAATTTATTTTCCCCAATTATGTTTTCCCCATGACAGGAACTGGTAAGCAATCTCCTATCTTCATCTCCAACCCATGAACTTTCTCAACCTACTTTTTCTCCCGTCCTGCTGGAGAGGAGTGGTGAGCAGCTGGGTGGGAGTTTGGCTGCTAGCCAGAGCTAACCCACCACAATGCATGACTGTGTTACGGTGGCATGCAGAGGTCGCAGTTGTCATTAGACAAGGAATGACCCTTGACTGCAAAGATTATGCAGGAAGACCACCCTGGAGCAAGACCCAGAGTTCCTGTGCCACAAGCTTGTGAAACAGCTACACAGCCACCAGTTTCTCTGATGCTCTAATGTCACTGGGGAAAAATGAAACCTTGACATAAAGAAAACACACACGTTTAATTGGTACCTCATATAACAAGTAATTACCGATGTACATTATAGCTTTCAAAAAACTGGACTCCATGGACTTTCTGTGGTGAGACACTGCAGTCAGGATAACTCTGGCATCTATGAGCACTCATCAGTCTAAAAATCAGTACAGGAAGAGTTCCTTTTCCTAAATTTTCTCTAGTCAATTTCTAGAACATTGCAAGAAAATTTGACTCCACTGAGATCATGATAATGTAAGCGAAGGCTGGATTTGAAGAATATTTCAGGGTTATGTAGTAACTCAAAATCCCTCTTTATTGTCAACTAATTATCAGCTATTTTTGTGTCCTTAATAAAAAGGAAAAAAAAAAGAACCAGAGATGCTGAAACTTATCCATAAACAGCAGTATTCTTCCCATGCCCACCCTGCCACTCAGCTTGTCCTCAGGAATAGGCTTTCCTTTCCTTAACATCAAATGGAATCCAGTGCAGCTTTAAACAAAATCTTCTTAAAGCACCAAAGAAGAATGGCTCATACTGGGTTTGTTTCCTTGGATTTAATGTTTTTAATTTAAAAAACCAAAACACCAAAGTTTAAGCTTAAAGCTTCATTCTAAGCATATTCAAAGTGCGTGCCCTCAACAGGTGGGGATGAAAACAGTTTTATCTTAGGGCACACTGGGTAGGCAGCCTGTGTTGCTACTTGCTTGGGAATAGTTTTGCACTCAGGAAATATGTCCATCAACTTTAGTAATAATCTTTGTTTAATCTGCTGAAAAAGAAAACAAGCTCAGATATCTCATGCTTCTCATCTTTATGACAGGTGTATCAGCATGAGAAGTTTATTTTTTTTTTTCAGTCAGAATTTATTGTTCCAGAGATATCCTTGCTGCTCACTAATGCCCTATTTTCATGTGAGGTTGCAAGTTCATTACACCGGGATGTTTTTTTGACTTTCACTGTGATAGTAAAAGCACCTACACCTCAGTGTAAATACATAAATCATTATTTTTCTGAGTAGTGGCAAGAAGTGTTGCTTTAATATTTCACAATAAAAACGTTAAAAAATGCAGAATTAAATATATGTAAAATCATTTTGTTTACCCAGCTGGACCAGGCCTTTGTTAGAAATTGTTTGAAGTGGCTGGATACTGATGTAATTTTGGAAAATGCATTAAACAGAGAAAAAAATGTTTTTCTTTTATTATAAGTCAGTACCAGGAGGGAAGGAAATACAGTAAAATTTGCCGCAAGCACTCTCTCAGGGGAACAACAAAAATTGACTGCTTAATGGACATGGCCTTCTAATAAATTCAGACAAGAATTTATTGAATTTTTTAGGGATATGCAGAGGCTGTTTGTAGACAAAGAAATATGAAATGGTTTGTATTTTGTGTAGATCTTATATGTAACTTTATTAAGGAGAACATTTAGTCATGAAAGAAGTCCTTCTCCTTATAATCAACAGTTTGATTTAGTAATTCTTCTGAAACAAAAAAATCTTGCACAGAGTAATATGCTGAAATACGTGATTTCCCATCTGATTAGTTGCTTTTTAGTTGTTTTCTAAATGTGTTTGTTATTGAACCTTCAGTACTTTTCTCTTGAGTATTCTTTTCATAGTGAGGCTGCTTGAAGGGACTACCAGGGTCTCTGCTTGTACTTTGAGTAGACAAGTGTTTTCCAAAACAGGAAAATGTTTTGTTAAGCAATGCTGAGGCCAGACATAAAATGACAGTGGCTTCTGACTGACTGGCTTTATGTGGTTGAGGAAATCTGGACCTTATTCTTGACAAGAAGATGAAGTGATAACCTACACAAAACTTTTCCTTGAGGAGTATTGCCAGAAACTGTCACACTGCACTCTGTAGGATAAATGACTCAAAGATACTGAGAAAAATCAGTCTTTTGATCTGTTTATAACATGGAACACATTTGTATTGTTGACACTCTCTGTAATGACACTCTATATTCCAGGATCCCCTATAATGCCTGGGAGGATTACACTTCCAGAGAACCTCATCAAAGGGACATCAGATTTCACAGATCTATTCAGACAGACAATTGCACAGGAGCTTACTCCTTATTGACAGCCATTTAATATTTTACTAATGGCATTACACCACTGTCATCCACAAGTTTCAAATGAGAAACAGGTCCCCGCATGCCCTGGTCATAGAAGAGAGAGAAAACACTCCCTCTCAATTTCAGAGTTTGGGTATGTGATCAAAGACAAAAAAGGTACAAGTGGAGAACTCTTGTCAGAGAGAGATGTTGCTCTTAAAACCCCACCTATCTGGGTGTGGGAGGATCACCGCTTTTACTGAAAAGTTAAATACCTTCTGATCCCAGGACTCTGCTGAATCTGGCCTGTTGGCTCACTGTATGCCTGCAAAATGCTGAAGCAACAGGGAGAACGAAATAATGGCCTTTGGTCTAATTTACACCCAGTGAATCTGGGACTCCTCTTACACCTCCCTTACTGGCCAGCAAGGAGTGCTTGTCCACTCAGAAGACAACTAAGAAGAGCTCAGCACTGATACTGCGCTAGAGTTAAATCCCACAATTTTTAAACTATGGATGGAACTCATCACACAAAGATAATAAAAATGGCACTACCTAGAGCAGGAAGTTGTTTTCAAATTCTTGCCTCCAGCAAGGAGTTGCCCTTTGTAAAAGCAATGATGATGGGGTTTGTGCAGCTTATTCTATAGGGAGGTCATGGGCTCAACGTTTAATAAATGCAATGCTTAATTGCGAGGCTTAGACAGCTGCTTTTTATGGGAGGGTACATAAAAGGAGGAAAAAGGCAGACATTTAACAAGAGCTGACTGGGAATGGAGGAGATAGGAAACAGCACGTGGCAGGAAGTTATGGTCCAATGTTGCCTTAAACACTAATACAGCATATTCATCACACTGTTTTTGATTTCAAGCAACTTTTCATTCCACCATTCTATTTGTGACCATGAAGCTATAGGATTACATATAGGAAAGCCAGACTGTGAAAAGTAAGAAATCAACCATGAAAAGATTATGAAAACTGGATGTAACACAAAACTGAAATAACACGAGAAAGGAACTCTTAAGAAACAGCATGAAACCCACAATGCCATTCATTAAGTGCCACCAGTGGAGTGCAACGGTTTGCCTTATGAGGGATAGAGCCCATGACTTTTAACTTGGTAATTTCCCTTTAAGGATCAGATAAACAAAAATGTCAATGACCTTGGCAACATGACCTGAGTGTCTTAGTTTCAGTAGGATGAACTGTTCTTGGAAAAAATTCTCCCCTGTCTGAGTCACAACCAGGTTTTTCCTTCTGGAGTAGGAATGTGTGCTGTTCTTCCCCCTGCTCCCTTCCCAGCAAGCAACGCAGGCAAATTCCAGCTCACTAGTCTGGCATTTCAATTTCTGTAGGGTCTTCTCATGTTATGCCAGTGTAGAAGCTTTCACATTTTTTGTAACATTCTTTTGAAACAAAACTCCTCCAAAACACCTTGGTAGAGTCCTGTGACTGAACTTTGAAAAGGATGGGGTTTTGTCTTTGCTCACAAAATGTGCAAAAGTAAATTCTCTGTGGCATATTAGAGTGGCCTGCAAGCAGTGATTGCAAAAATGATTACATTCAGGCTTAAGAATACAGTGGCAGGGATGTTCATTTGGGAAACAAGGTGATGCACACCATGCCACTTAAACATTAATTACATTCTGTAAAAAAGGTACTTTTACCTTCTGTTGAACAAAAAAAGCAAAAACGTATGTATTCTTCAGATCAACTGCATTTAGTGATTTTTTTTTGTTCCTCAGTTTCTGTCTTTCTTTCCACAAGCATATAGACTGCCCATCCAGGAAAGAAATAATGCAAACATGTTTTTGAGACAGTGAATGTCAATAGTAGTGCTCTGAATCATTACTGAAGTGTCCAGAGCACTCAGTGATACGCAGGATGCAGATCTGATGCCTCCCTCCGGTCACAGGAGTTATGGGTTGAACATTCTGAAGCAAAGAAAAGCTACCTGCTCAGCAAACCAGGAAATACTGAGATGGCTGTGCTCTCTATCTCCCTGGCCTGACACTGCTCTGTCACAGAAGCAAGACATGTTCACCTCCAGGCTGGAGTGCCCTTCCATCCCAGTAGCTGTCAATGCATTTTGTCAATGCAGCAGGTTAAGTTCTTGTGCTAGGACACTGATGTGGAGAGTAGGTTCAATCCTTTCCCTGCATGCCACTAATTTTTACTGGGGTTTCTGGCCTCTTAGTCTGACCTTCAGTAACACCATTTTCTCTAAAACAAAGGAACCATACTCTGGCATGGACCCATTCTGCATTACACCACTTTGAAATAATAGTTTTTAACAGCAGTACTCCAGCCAAAAATAATTATGGTGAATTCTCCATTAGCTGATGGAAAGAAACAAACACAGCAGAAAAACATGGATGATGCAAGTACCAGGAGCAGCCATGGAACCAGTTTTCACAAGACTAGCCAGACCTAGGAGTATTCCTTCACTGTACCCCCCTGACACTCCAAATTGGAGGAGGAGTGCACTCATTCATGCACAGCACCCGACCTTAACTGATCTCTAAGTGCACCACATTTCAACAGAGCCAACAAGCTTTCTAAGAATCCACAGTGCTCTGCAGCACGGTAGGAGCCAGATGATGCTTGATATGGCATGAACGCAAGTGCATAAAATCTGCTGGCGTTGTGCTGGCAAAGAAGAGCCCCTTGGATGCAGTTTCAGAGGGTTCCAAGGTACTGGTTTGATGTGTGTTGCACGGAAACAACAAACCTGGCTCTCCACTGAGATAATCCCAGTCCAAGCCTATGCTACTCTCTGCAAAAACTTCATTTTGCCCAAAGATAATAACCCAAGGAGACTGGGTAGGTTCTTGCAGAGCCAGCAGTGTCTTGTCTTCTGTGACACAATTAATCAGTGGTACAGATCCATTACTGACAAATAATCAAGTGGGAAGTATATGGAGAAATATGTTATGCTTGTGCCACTTGATTTCTTGATGCTTGCTGTCTTGCCACCTGCAAGGAGGATATGAAAGTCGAACAGCACTGTGTTGTCCCTGAAACCTTGAGACAATGCTATTGCTCTCTTAGCACCTATAACAACATCCTTAAGCATCTTGAAGGCAAACCGGCAAGAGTCTGCTACAGGCAATCCCTGCAAAGACAATTAGGGGAGGTGAAAAGGAAAAACAAGTATGAAAGGATGATACAAGTAATCTAGCTTCAGTGTGTATCCAAAAGTGCCAAATTGATATGCTATCTTTAGCAGTCAAAGATCTCACATGTTTTATGAATAAACTCAAAACTTTTAATCATGGTATTGTACTGATATTATAACAGATGCCAAGTGAATAAAAATGTAAGCCCCACTCTGACCTCTAAAAAACTACTGGCATTGAAAATGCAAATGTGTCACAGCATTTTTACAGTTGACAGCTAAGTATCACAAAGTGATTGTTAATATTTTTGTTCTTTGTAGCACGGGCAACCTCAAGAAGGCCCTCAGTGAGGTCTGAGCTACACTTCAAGTTTCTTTTGTAATGCAGTTAAAAAAATAAATTCAGCATTTCCCATTAACAAAAAATACAAGACAAACTGTGGAGACAGGATTTGCAAAATTTTCAGCTGTATTTCCAATCACCATAGAGTAAACTTTTCTAAATTATTTGACCATGCAATGTTCTTTAAAAATAACCTCATATGCCCTCCTTAATCTATATTGACAGCATTCAAATCACAGAGCACAGTTAAATTAAAGTGAAATGGCTGAGCAAATAACTCATATTCTCAGTTTTCAGAAAACAAAAGGATTGAGAATAGTCTTGAATTTTTCCTAATTATTTCCTTTAAAAGTCTGGTTTCATGTATGTACAATATCTTCCTTTTGTTTTCTGAAGCAAGTAACAAAAGTTCCATTCTTCTAAAGGCTCATGAAAGTTCCTGTTAGTTATGGTAACACCAAAAAGTCCTGTTCATTTACAACCAGAAGTAGAGCATAGAAGTCTGCTGCAGAACTAAGGATAAGAATCACAAAAAACATGCTGTCCATACAGCTTGTGAACAATTCAATAAAAGGCAACTATAAATTCCTGTCTGGAGTGTCTAGATAATAACACAGGTACCCTCAGCCAAGTACAGAAAAAAAGCAGAGCAAACAAACAAAACACCCAAACTGCCTACAAAAATTAAGTGAAATACTGTTCTAAATCCCTTATTTTCTTGTTATTAATATTTCTGTTTGTGTCTCCCTCCTGCAGCTCTTGGCAAATACTAAACTTAAACTATTTGGAAAAGCAGTTTGTTCTTCCCACCTCATCTGTGCCTTTTCTTAACCCCCAAAATCATTAGGCATTGTGGTCCTTGCTGAAATCCTGTTTACCAGCGCTGCTTTGTTACGTGGGTATTTTCAAGTATTCAAAGGAACTTTTTGTTCCTACGGAGTGAAGCCTCCTCATGTCATTCTGCAGCCAAGTTAGCCAAGGTGCTGATAGCCCCCTGCAGTGAAAGAACATGAGGAGAGTGAAAACTGGGGGAAAAAGAGCAGTCTTTTCAACTGTCAACATTTATTTAAATGTAATCATGAAATCTGGCTGTTCCTTGGGCCATGTGGTGTCTGCCCATTCTGCAGGGTGGGGCTGGAATTACTGCTGGCATGAATTTGTTTGGCCTCTTATTTTCATAACCCTTCAGAGCCACACAAAGGGAAAACAAGAGGCTACATAAGTACATTTGAGGGCTAAATGTTTGTCTGGCATGCTTGCATCATACAGGACTTGGAAGGGCTGAGGAAATCCTCTGAGCTTAGGGAATGTGAGGTGAGCTGCATAGTTTAATATGCAGACAGATAGTTGACGAGATATACAAAGAGAATATGCTCAAGCAGCTACTAAAAGGGGTCAATATGTGGGGATCAGTGTTGGAGGAGAAAATGGGTGAACGATTAACTCTATTGTAATCCATTATAATGATTTCAAATCCACTTGTAGCAAGAAGATTAATGGGGCTTCCCCTTCTATGAGGAAGGGATATGCCCCTTCATTTCGCTCAGCTCTCTGATTTCTCTGAAGCCTTTTGTGGCCACTTTTATTCCCCCACAGACTGTCTGGTTTCCCCTATAGTAATCTTGGCCTCTCCCTCTTCATAAACCTTGCTGTACGTCTCTCCCTCCGTCTCCTCTCAGGTCCCCTCCTCATGCTTAGCCAAACCGTCACGTTGCCCAGTTCTCCTGATAAGGCTGCAAAGAGGGGTGTGGCTGCTGCTCCTGCTTCCCACCGACAGGAAGGATGACTTCAGCAGGTGACAGCAATCGGAAATGGCTCCCATGCTCTGTCTTCAACTCCTGTGCTTCTCTTCAGCAGCAAAAACTGTCCACAAAGTAACGAGAAAGATGGGAAAGCCTAGAGAACTTGTGGTGGTATCTAGAGAGACTGGGAGAAATCTAGATGATTCAAAAGAAGTAGAAGAAATACTGAACTGGAAGTGTTCTGGGAAACTAGGCAAATTAGGAGATCAAAACAGTGCTTCCAGTTACAAGTTACTCACATGTATTTAATAGTAAATTTGGATATGGGCCTGCATAAAACAAGCGTCTCGAAGAGCATCACTGACAAAGATTGATGGTAGGTGTAGTTGCTTGGGGACATGAACATGTGACAGAAATACATAAGTGGCTCAGAAAGGAGAGGGAAAATGCTCAAACAGTACCGCTGGGCAATGAAGACAAAGGGGGAGCACGCTGAAAAGCGAGAGGGAAAGCAAACTGGAGGAAAAGAAAAAGAGGATGAAGAATGAAGCTGGCATTGGCAGATTTGCCACAGAAAAAAACATTAGCAAAGTCAAGTGCTAGTACAAAAATTTAAAAAAGAGTACAAAAATAAAAAAAAAGAGCAAGAGACAAAGAAAGATTACAATATGGGAAAGGAAAGAGGAGGCAGACAGAAGAAAGGGAGAGAGTGACCAAAGTAACAGTGACAAATTCTTTCATTTTTTATTAATACAAAGGGGCTGCTGATCTTGCAAAGTAGCCACTCTCCTTCTCACACCAAGACTTTGCTTGGTCTCTTTCAAAACACAAATCCAGGTTCTCAGGAGAGGGCTCAGTGGATGTTTTACATGTTTGGCATCTGATGCATTTACAGACTGCACATGCAAGGCCTTCAAGTATTTTCAGACTCATCTGAAGACTGGAGAATCTCTGACTTTCTTCACTATTTGGTTGAGTGCAGAGAGATTTTAAAGACCATGTCCCATTTATAATATGAAGCTGTTGCTTTAGTGGCATCTTGGCATAGAAGTATGGGATAAAAACTGGTCTAAGTGCAGTTCTTGACTTTTTTTGGCTACAATTAAATTCCGGATCTTACTTGTGAGGGATTTTTAAGGAAGAACTAGAAATCAATCCTGTCTGCTGGCATTATTCCTGGCTTATTTACTTCCAATCCAGTTAATGGAGGGGAAAAAGCAGAGGATAGGGAATCACTTGCAGCTCTTCTGCTTGGAGACCCATTTTGGTGGGGCTACCGTCATGAAACAGGAAGAAAAAGGCTGGTAGATTAAAAACTAAAAATCTTTAGCATGTAAATGCAAAAAGAAATGGTAGGGGTTTAAGTCACAGAGACTCAAATCCCTGTGGGGGCCACTTAGGAAGAATTACTTGACTCATAGATTTTAGAGCCAGAAGGGATCAACAGATTGTTAGTTTGACCTACTGTGTAACATGGCCATAGTATTTCATCCAGCTAATTTTGCAGCTAGCCTAAAGCTTTGTCTTTCCTGAAGTCAGGTGGGCTTGATAAGGAGATTTGAGGGGCTGAAGAACTCAATGAATGTTAACAGTTTCTCCTCTGGTAGTTTAGTTTATTCCTTCTTGTTTAAAATAGGCTGATTTTATATTTAACTTTATACATCTTCAGCCTCTTTTGTTTTTCTTTTTGTTGTTGTTGCTGTTAAGCTTTTTACTCTTTGTTGGATGCCTTCATCACCTATTCTTCTCTTGATGTGAAAGATGCTTTTGAAATGAAGAGTGTAAGCTAGGTACAAAAGATACGTGGAAAAAAGGGCATCCAGACAGCAGTAATATGAGTGACTGGAATGGGAAACATCTGTTGCAAGAAAATTGTCTCATTCTGAAATATATTGTGTGTATGTAGCTGGGCTCCCCTGCAGCTGATGCACTGCTGTTCCAATTTGCATCTACATATTGATGTTTGGGGCACAAGCTCGCTGATGGCTCGACACTGCAATTGCAGGGTAAAGGGGACTGTCCTGGAGACAAGGTAATTCCAGCTCTTGGGACAGATTTTGGCAATGGTGGCTGCCTATGTGGGATGTAATAAGAAGGGAAAGAGCGTGAAATGGCAGACTGTGTGAGGCTGCAATGAGTCAGCCACTCCGAGGGGGCTGGAAGAAATGTATAGTCTGTATAAAGGAGCCCTGGGCCGCCCTGAGCTGGAGGCGAGGAGTTTGGGTTTCTGCAAATCCAATTCCTCTGATATTCTTGGCAGTCAGGGGAGGAAACTCACAGCAGAGAGCTCTGGTGTGTGCGGAGTGATGATTCTCAGGCTGCTTTCTGGGAAGGCAGGCCAATAAACGTGGCTACCCATGTCCCGCAACAACAGTCCTGAAGAGGGAGCACGAACTAATAGCAGTGTCCAGGGCAATATAATACACATCCTTTGAGATGGACTGAGCAGTGTAAGACTTATGGCTACAGCACTGCTTAACCACTGACATGAATAATTCACATATAGATGTCTTTAATAACCAATGATTTGGTTATTGCACTAATTAAAATTGTTCTTTCTGAAAGATGATTTTTTAGAAGTTCATCATCTTATAATCTTCATGCTGCCATTTATTCTTCCATTACTTCTTCTAAATACTAGGTTTGTTCTTTTTCTGTCCAAACACAAGGGTCCTTCCTCCCTCTCACTGCATTTTGGAGTTTCAAAATTCTTTCTCAGAACTTCCCTTTCTCTTGTTAATGATACTAATTCAGAGGATGTAACATTTTTCCCACCAGTCTTTGTTATTGAAAAGTATTATCAGAGGTATTGTAGGAGTATAATTGTGAGATAAACACAGTTCTGGTGAAAACAGCACTAGGTATTTTCAGGTAGTCACATGGGGAAATGTCATTAATACTGTGTAATTTGCTTGGAGTAACCGAGCCTTGGAATGTGTGGCAGTATTTCACTGCATGAAAAATGATTGTTGCTTCAGCTGCAGCCATATCCATCTTCCTGGGAAAACTTCCAGCTTCAAAGGGAAATCTGGTTGTACAAGTTTGAACTGTGTTCTTAGCTGCAACATAATCTCGTCTGTCTTCCAGTTGTCCATTGGAAACGGTAATGAAAACATGGCACGCGTTCCTTTCAGCCTCGGTGTCACCTTCCTCTACTTCAAGAAAGAAAAGTTACTGAACCCAGAGGGCAATTAATTTACTGACATTCCTTCAGACGCTTTGAAGATATGCTCTGAGAGAGGGTCTGCATGCTGATCTGTAGAGTAAAGCAAAAGGGTGGCATCTACCAAGGCAATGTCAAAAAAATAAATACATTGGTCTCCTAAGTAATGTCTTCACAACAACTAAATCATATTAAACAGAGACTGATTTCATGGGCTCAATAGTCAAGTTCTTAAATCTTCAGCTACCAAAACATGTTGTCATAGGAAAATCTTCAGTGGAGCTAATATTACTGCTTTACACATAGGAGAAAAGAAATACTGGTAATGGGAAAGCCATATAACAAACGTTTCCAAACTTTCAGAAAAGCAAGCCGGAAAGTAAAAGTAATGTATAATGAAATGGACTTCCCTCATTTGTTTTCTCTTCATGAGCAAATGAGCTATAATAAACAGTAAAAATAAAGAAGTCCTTGCAATTGATGACCTCTCACCTTCACCCCATCCAAGCTACTTTTAAAGGCATTTTTCATACTCTTGGTTTATTTATTGTTCCTCTGCTGCTTCCAAGTTGACCTTCAGATAGGATCCCACCCAGAGTTTTGCAGGAAGCAAAATAGGGCAGCAGAAGCAAAAGAGTTATTAGTTGGAATGATGGTTACAAAAATATGTGCAAAGTAATTATATCAGGGCTGTTCCTGATTTGCTGGGATACAAATATTTTTATTGATGTTTGTCTCAGGCCCTTTGGGAAATTATCAGACACATTGATATCCCATGATAAGTTTCCCATGGCTTCTCTATGATCCTTCCTGTTGTTCCAGGATGCCGTAATTGCACACATACATTAGATGTAAATTAGTTCATATAATAAAGCCTGTTTTAGGGAGTATCTTCTCCACTCTGTGACAGAGCCTGGCTTGAAGAAGATACACGATGGAAAGCAATTAATTTCTGCTGTTTTTCTTTCTCTGGTAAAAGTAATTCCTGTGTTTTTTGTTTGTATTCTATCTAGTCAGCAAGAGTTTATAATGGAGTATGGAAAAGATACAAACCAGAAGAGATCAAAGGCAATTTTGTACTGTTCAATTTAAAATAACAAGAGATCTGTGCCAGTCAGCTGCAGTAAACCACATGTATGGCATATGTAATATAGAAAACACTTTTCAGGGTTGTCCGTTTTTGTATTTTCAAATACCTAAACATCAAGCATACATACATACATGCACACGTAATATGCCAATCAGGAATTCAGCTGGAATTTTCTCAACAATTTTTAATACATAGTTAATATAAATTTATACAAAAAATTACCAAGTTTTATATACATAGCAACTTATTAAAAATCAGTTTATTTTATTGTCTATTTTATTGACTGTTCTTGTAACAGAAAATGTATTTCATCACCTTGATGAGAACTTTGTTAAGGATTTGGGGTGGGCTTTTAAATTGGAATAGAAGTATTGTTTAGTTTCTTCTTCGTTTCTGATGATTTGAAAGCACTTTTATTAATTCAAACAAAAAACCAATAAGATGTTAGGGTCTGTTTCCTAAGTCTTGTTCTGTGATTACTTCTCTTGCTATTTTCAGACCTTTGAGTTGACATCTGAGACAGCTCATGTGGAAACAACAGTCTTACCTGTCTACCACCTAAAATCACACAATGGGGAATTTTTTTCTTTTTTTCTGAAGACACACAAGTGAATGTAGGTGTTTACAACATGCAAAAATACTTTTATTTCTATTTATAAACTTTCTGTTGGAAATGTATGGCAAAGGGTAACTTCAATCTTACCACTTCCTAGATTTTGACTCTGTAACTGCACTATTATTATTTAGTATTTATTTATCTGTCAGTCACGTACAATGATCAGAGTTTTGTAGCCTCAAATAACTTGAAACTAGCAGTCTTGGGTGATAGAATCAGGGCTGAAGGTGAAAAAAATTTCTTGTATTTTTGATGGCATCAAAGCATTCTGAAAATACTGCTAAAAAGAGGGCCTGCATCTTAATTCTGTCAAAAGCTGGGAGTTCCGTGTCATGCTGGCAATAAATTTGGTGCAATACAAACTGTGTTTAAACCCTAAGGCAAAGTGCAGGTTAAATGTCATTTGCTTTAATCCAAGTGCTACTCATTTGATGAACACCCTCTGCCAAACACAGCATAAAGCTGAATTAATTGTTGAGCTTACTGGTGCTGCAGTGTCAGAAGACCTTGCCTGCTATCACTTTCCTTCTTTGGACACTGACGTTTTGCAAGGCAACTTGTTCTAATCAGGCAACCTGATTTAACTTCTCTGAAAGCTTTTTGTAATTTTAATTTTGAGTCTCAGGCCTGAGAATTCACATAGTTGAAACACGTGATGTTGTAAAACCCTTTTGACAGGATTGCTTCATGTTTGCCTTACCAGCATACCCACACACCAAAAATTTCCAACAGGTACTAGAATTTGTTTGCAGTAGTTTGCATTTGTTGCTTAGCAGAACACAAGACATTGCTCTTGGCAAGACACTATGCAAACGATGCCTGTTGTGTATTTTAAGGTTTTCACTAAGTGACAACTGAAGTTTGTTATGCAGTAAGGGGCAGCATGAAAGTGGCACTGCTGGCTTGCTCTTGGCACTGCCACCAGAGAACACTTGCCATGGGAATGTTTGGACCAGTGGTGTTTTCTTGTACCAATTATTTATCATTGTTTCTGTAGAATTAACTTCCATGGAAAATATGAAGCTTGCTAAAGTTAAATTTGGAGAAGTGTTGAAAACGGCCTGGCCGAAAAGTGTGAATTTTTGAATGAGAAGAGTGCCTACGTGGGAGACGGACTTAGGACTCCTCATGCTTATCCTTCTCTGCCGCTTGGGCTCCTCAGTGATGTCACCTGTCCCTCCTCACCTAGCCAAGAGGCGAAAGGGATCGAGAGAGTGGTCCCTCCGCATGTATGCAGACCTGAGCGGGGACACTTCCCACAGAACACTGGCCGGTGTTCAGCTCGCTCCCGCAGCCGCATTCCCCGGCAGGAAAAGACGGATTTTGCCCCAAACCTGAGGGAGACCCCGCTCACCCCTCAGTGCCCTGCGAGCCGGGGCGGGGCCTCCGTGACGGTGACTGACAGCCGCGCCGACCAATCGGCGGCCGCGCCGGGGGCAGGGATTTGCATAAGGTGCGGCGTTGCCATGGTAACGGCGGCGCGCGGCCGCAGCGCGAGAGCGGGGCCTGCGCCGCGGGGCGTGTGGGCGCCTTCCCTCATTCCCTCCTTCCCTCCTTCCCACCTTCCCTCCCTCCGGAACGGGCACACTGAGCCACAGGGCAGCGGCACAGAAACACAGCCGCTGGGGACACGAGGGAATTTTGATCCAAGCGGAGGTAATAGGTGTTTAGGAGGACATGAAAAAATTAGATGGCGGTCTCACGAGCCTTGGATGTGAATAAGCCTGTGAACTTTTTCTTGGGGCAGGGCGGTGGAGAGGTGGCTGGGTGAGGAGGAACCGTGCTTTTCCTTCTCTCCCGAACTCCAAGCGGCTCTTCTGCCTGGCCAGCAGGCACGGGATCCTGTGCGCTCATAACCCAGCTCTGCTAATTTGCACCTGATTTCCCCGTGAAGATGGTACTGACAGCGTGCTTGGCCCGAGCTTCAGTCAGCCAGGGTTTAAATAATGCAGTCCCGTGTCCTGTCCTCATCCAGCTAAAACAGTGCTTGCCGTGAGCACCAGATGGCCAGATTCCTGCAGAGGTCAGGGGCCCAGTTACAAATAAGTAGAAAGGTCAATCAACAAAAGATTTGTGTGACTTTCTACCCATAGACCAGCTAGCTGGTAATAAATTCATTCGTATTAATGCTTACTGTGATGATAATGCATTTGTTCTGTGGAATTTGTTTCTGCAGAGGTTTGCCTGGCCTGGCAAAGAGGGTGCATGAGCATTTACCAGGTCAGAAGTTCTGACTTCTTGGTTCCCCTCTCTTCTAGGGGAGCGGACTGAGTTCATTTATGTGTGTGTTTTAAGGGGCAGGAGAACACAGCTGCAGTACTCATGGCCAACAATGTGGACATTGAAAGCTAGAAATGTTACTCTCTGTAAAAGACAGCCCTACCTACCTGGCATAATTACTGATTGTCCTGTATAACAGAAATTATCTCTTTCAGTTCTGTTCCTGGAAAATATGTGATGCATAACAATAATGGAAAGGTTTACTAGAAAGCCATTTTGTTTTGCTTTGTTTTGTTTGGAAAGCATGACAGAAACAGAAAACTTTGCTGTCCAAGTGGTTTATCTTAAAGCTTACTACAAAAGTTATTCTTAAGGTACTGCCACTGAACTGATTGCTCAAGTTACAAATTAATACCATTTCCTTCATTACAAATTTATGTATTTTACTAAAATTTACTTTTCCATCTACTTAACTCTGTCAGACATTGATCTATAATAAAATGCACTAGTTTATGAACAGGTGAAATTATGGTTACACAGTAAGGAGCTCAGATATTTCTCTTCATTTAAGCCACATTATCTGGGAATATTTCAGGCTTACATTCCATATGTATTTCTGTTGGCACTATAAGACAGAAAAAAGGGCAATATGGACCAATGCTCCAGAAACAAAGTAAGAAAAAGATGATCATTAAACATGGCAAGTTGCAGAATCATCAGGACCTAGGGGTACCAGGTAAAACTTGATGACCTTTATCCATCATGTCCTCTCACACCAGTTATAAATTACTGTTGATTTAATCTGGAGGAGAAAAACACTAATGTAGAAAAATGGTGCTTTTAAGATTTTTTACAAACAAGAGCTTTCAGAATGCTGGATATGGTGAATGTTTTGATAGCACTCCTAGCATGATGCTTTCTATAACAGATTTAGTAGCCAGCCCTTTTTTGTGTCACTACATCATGAGTGTTCTGCAAAGTATTCGGATGTGCTGTATTATTCATGCAAAATACAATAATGATTATTTAATAATGTCTTGGTAGGTTTTCCAACATTTCACAAAATAATTGGAATGTCCAGAGTTTTTCTTTTCTAGACATTTTCCACTTAAGATAATTTCATCTGCTGTTCTAGATTCCTTTGATTTATCTTTTGCTATTGTGGCTCTCTGCTCACTGTTTAATTTTCATATTTTAATAGCTGGTTTGTCTTGCTGAGTTTAGTAATTTCCATGGTAATCAGATTATCTATCTGAGTATCCTGTTCATAACAAAAGTACCAAAAACCTTAGTTATGGAATCATTTATTAGCAGAAGCACTTTCAGATTATTAAAACTGATTTACACTGTAAAAGAAAAGAACATTTACCCCTTTGGATTACTTTATCCTGTATAATGTAACTGTGTTACTACAGATTATTGAGAAAAGTGTCTTTCTATCACTGAATCACTTTACACTTCCAGTGACAGGCTCTCAGCACATTGGCAGTGTCATCCTTCTTCTGATTTTCACTGACTTCTGTCAGTTTGTTCAAACTGACATTCTTGGCTTCTATTCTTTTTGTTTCAGACTCATAACTGAATATGCATTTATCCATCCACCTATTTTTTTCTCCCTAAGGATGAGCTTCTTTCTTGAAATAATTGCATAGTCATCATCAAAATCACTGGAAAAAAAACCTGATTCTGCACATATGAGTTCCAGGAATGGAAATGCTGAACAAAGATACTTGAGCCAGAAAGCAGCTCACTTTGAGCTGTGTAAGCGCACTTGCTTCTACATCCCCTTGCTCTCATTTTTCCATGCTGTGGGCAGGGTTAACGTACCCTATTAATGCACCCAGTCTGTACATTATTTGGTTCATATCTGATATGCCATCTAGGATTTGCAGAGTAAATACCACAGATATATTCTAGTAACTGAAGATGATTAAGAATGTGATATGTAAATATCCCCGATGCCGCCCAAAAAGGGAATATATCCACTGATTTTGCACAAGAAAAAGTGTGGAGGCAGTAGTATTATTCCTTCAGAATATGAGATGAGTGTGTTAAATAATGGTGAGTAAAACAAAGGTAATCTTTACCCTGCTAAGCTGTAAAGCATCACTAAGTAAGATACAAAAACCAAGAACATTCTTTCTAGAGCAGAAAGGCTATCTGAGATGTGAGAGAATGGTGTTACTGGATTTTGAATTTTAAAAGTTTTTGAATTTTAAGTGTCTGAAAATTATCTTTTTTCAATAAAAATATTTCATTTTTCCCCATGTATTTTAATTAGTAGCAATTATAATGTCTTCATATAATGTTAGGATTTCAGTCAAATGAAAGGAATTATTTTATATGTCTAGGCAAAGGACATAGTAACATGAAAGAACTACTGGGTCTCTAGAACCCATCTCCAGCTTTCTCTGTTAACACAGTCATAAAATTAAATGGAGTTAATTAAGTAAAATAAATGTAGTTACTGCATAATTATATATAGGGTCTTCTTAAATGCCAAGTATATGCTGGCTGCTCTTTATGTCAGGGACTTTTTGATTGATCCATAAAGTTTTAGGTAGGAAGGTAATCAGATCCAAAGAATGACATGGTCATTTCATTGGTCAGAGGAAAATGACAAAAAGCTTTGACTAGGTTGATTGTCTCATTACAAAGATCACCTTAAGTAGTTCTATATAAGAATTGTATAGAAACCTCTGCGTTATATATTTTCTTTCTCTTATAATGTAATGGACTTTTGCACACACACACAGATGCAGGCTCAGACACACATGATTTCTCTCTTGTGTAATTCATACAGGTACATCTTTAAGGAAACTTCCAGTTTTGTCTAATCAACACTTTGAACAGTGGGGAAAATGTTCACTAGAAAATTCCCAGACGGTTCTAGCCTGTTTGCAAATACCAGAACACAATGGCTTTTTAACTTGACATACTTGGTCTTGAGTGTTCTTGTCCTGTGCTCCCGTCTGGCTGCATCCACTTTAAACAAAGGCATAACCACCATCCTCTGGGCTGCAGGTCACATGGGGGAAAAGGTGTATGTGCACCTGATCCTCTGCTGGAGCAAGCTCCACAATTGGATGTTTCTGAGGGTGCATTACTACCAAGATATTTAAGCCAGGCTGCTGTGATACTAGATGTTACAGACTAACAAAGTCTTGAAGCTGCCAGAAGTGAGGTATATGGCAATATTTGTATGTTTGGAGCTTGCAAGTAGTTTCTTGAGAGAGAAGGATGCATAAAAACAAGGATCATGCTCAGCTGTGACAAGATGAAGCATCCTGACTTCGTAGTAAACTTCGAATTTCCTACATCTCAGTGGTATTTATTTAAGTTCAATAAAATAATATATTATTCTTTTCACATGACTGAAGGAAATGATTAGTCTGTAGGACTAACCAAAGGAGATTCCTTCAGCCAGAAACTGTGGAGAGAATGTAGTGCTGAGCTGGAAAAATGTGAGGTTTTTAATATGTGGTTAATTTACTAAAAATATTGTTGGACACATAAGAATGTTTTTTTCCTTTTATCTTTCAGTGAAAAACAGATTCAACAGTAAGATACTACAAATTGTCCAATATTTTTGTCCAGCTTATGTTTGAGTACTTTTGTGTTAACAGATTTCTAAAATGATTTATAATTGAGAAATACAAAACATTTAGCACAAGAAAAAATAAAGCTTAAGATGTTGGTTTAATTTAATTTGCTTTCCCTTAAAGAATAATGGGAAGCCTCATAGAAAACATTTTATTTGGAAAGAGCCTGAAGCAAGGCTTTCTGGCACTCAACAGAGGATGTCAGTTTGGTCCTTTCTGACACCTCTTTTATATGTAAATATAATGAGAACCCAGGAAAGTGCATAAAAAAGACTTACATTTATCTTGACTGTAAAGTTAGGGATCAGCCTTAGAAAATCCTGTGACTGGTCTGATTTAGTATTGGGGTGCTAGAAAATCTAAATTTAGTTTCCTTCTTTTTCAGACTTGCTGTGTTATTCTTGGCAGATAACTTATTTCATCTCTCTGTATCTTATGTCCTCTTATATTGAGCTTTCTCCTTTGTCTGTTTACACAGTCCAGCCCAGACTGAGAAACAAGGATCTCTGGGTCCCCTTGTAGTACAAGAAGCTTTTGCTTGTTGCTTCTCATTTAAAGCTATTTGAGACATTTCCAATTTATATAACAGTAAAGTTAGGTATTAAAAGTAAAATCTTTTCTTTTAGAATACTTGTGAATTTAATCCAATGTATATAAATCACCCTTATTAAAGGACCCACATAACAACATGGTGTCACAAACAGAAAGCTTATGGCTCCAAGCACTGCAGGATGAACAGGCAGAATAAGTATACAATACTGAGTGTAGTATTGAAGAAAGGGAAAACAAAGGGAAAACTCAGAGTGAAGTAGGGTTTTGTGTAAATGAGGGTTCACACAGCCAAGAGTTCTTGAATCCGAGATAATGAATTACCCAGTTACTTTCTCCAAGCTAAAATGTCTATTATTTTTTTGGCATTGACAACCTGATCTGTAGCTGAGCTTCTGCCAGGCTTTTGTATTTGCCACCATTTTGGAGCCATATGTTTTTCTCATCATTTAATGTGTGTCTGTGGCCTTTCATCCTCTCCCTCAAGCAGACCAACCCATGCAGACATTCCCATAACTCTGTTACAGGAGTCCTGATTTTGTAAGCATTCTACAATTATAGATGACCTCTCCAAAGAGCCTCCTGGATTTAAGTCACTGTCACCTAAAGCAAGTATTCCATATAAATCCTTCCCAGCTTTATCGAACACTTTTTATTTTAAAAAATAGCAAAGGAATCAGTTCCCACTACTTATTTTGCTTGTTTATGGTTTTCCCTGAAAATTGTCTCTGTTTTTAGGTGAAGCCAGGCATGTCCAAGGGGAATTTTTTTGAAATTGTCTCTGTTTTTAGATGGAGTCAAACATGTCTAAGAGGTTCTTGGGGGTTTTTTTGACATGTAAGCTTGAAAGCTCTGTGACCTTTGTTTTAGCTCTGTGTTTATTTGGTGCAAGGATTTATCTCTCTGTGCTTGCAGATTAGAACAGTGACACTGAACCAGCCATATAGATTAAACAGAGTTTACAGCCTGATGCAGCTACACATTGAAAGGCTGTGATACCAGTCAGCATCCATAAACTGTACAGAAACAGATTTCCCAAATTCTCACAGCTGTTTCTGTATCTTGTCCATTGAATAAGCATGATTATATGCTGGTAGTAGGAGGCTTCATGCAATGTGTTCTTCCATAAGGTAAACTCTGTTTTTTTTACAGCTGGGAGGTCTCCGTGTGGAATTCTAGCTAAGTCAAAAGCAGTAGTGTTGAGGATTCATTGGAAACAGCCAGTTTAATCCCCCAGCTAACACAAGTATGTTTTGTTCAATTCAGTCAAGGAATCCAGGCTTATAAAATGACCTTATAATGGTTTTTGAGGAATTGTTTACATGAGAGAATCAAGAGAGATGAAAAACAGAGAGGGTCGCTCTTTAGAAATGGGCTGCATACAGGAAATAGGAAACGTATGTGTCAACTTTGCTTCCAAGTTCCAGCACTGACATGAAACAAGACACAAAGAAGGCTGTTTCAGGGAAGAACTTTCCACTTCTATAGGTTGAGTCACACATGGCAGCTAAGAGAAGGCAGCATGAGTGAAGCATTGTTAATAATGCTATTGTTGCAATTTCTGGCATGGTTAATAATGCTATTGTTGCTGTTGTTGCAATAATGTTATTGTTGCAATTGATTAAGTCAAGCTTAAAAACTGTGTGCAAGAGTTCCAGTTCCCACTTCAGGACAAGAAGATGATAGATGTGCTGAGCTATTTGTGCTCTCGTCATTCTATTCTATTTTGGTTAGACTGAAGCTCTTAGCCTGATTCTAAACTAGCCATAGTATTTCACTTCCTTTTAATTAAATCGAACTCCTCTACTAGTTGTAAGTGACCTGTCACTGCAGTTCATGAAATTGTTTTTAAGTATTGTCCTCAGTGGAACTTGCAGAGGAGAAAAATGTTTTGCCATAGCTATAAACAATGATCAACTGTACCTTCCCACTTTATTAAAACATACTGCAACATTTTAAAAAGGAAAACATAAGAAAGTTTTATATTTTGAATTGTTAAATCCCAGTCCTGATTTACTTCCACATCTTTACCACTGAGCTTGAGAGAAGATTTGAACTGCTCATACGCCTTTTCATTTCACACTGAATTTATAGGAAGTTTCCAAATAATAACAGTCAACTTGGCAGGAATAAATGTAGACCAAATGGTGTAATCCCCACAAGGAAGCATAATTCTCTTATGAAGTATTTACAATAGCAAGCTTGGAAATCCAACAATAGGTTATATTGTTAATAGATTGTTTATAGCATCTTTTATTGACTGATTCATTCCTAATGGCAACAGATTTAATCACCTAACATTCTTCATATGGCAGGCAGTTCTGTGTTCACTGTTGCTTTAAGAATCCTCTCAGGTATGAGAAAGTTTCATTCTGACATAAATCAATAAATAGGACATAAATAGGACCTCGCAAAGTTCAGAAGTTCCCTGAAATGTTACTGAACTTTCTGATGCTCCCTTCCTGTGACCCGCCAATAACCCTTATCTCCCCTGCCTTCATGACCCTTTAATGTTTCCCTGGCTCTCCATTCCCTTCATCCTCCTAAAGAGCTTGGCTACTTCCCAACTTGGATTCATACAACAGGCCGCTCTCCTTGGAAACTCTCCCAGTCTTTGAAACAGCCTTGCAATACAGTAGCCTAAATACTAGTTTGCACGTTTAAATTTCACATACTGCTGAACCTGTTACTTTGGTATCTGAACTAAAAATTCCAGTGCTATAATTTTGTGTAACTGTCAATGTACATTATATGCACCTGATACACCTGATAGCTTCAAACATGAGAGGATACTACAGCCACATACTTTACCCTATTTTTCAGGAGACTGCAGTTATCTAATACAATTTTGGACGAGGTGTTGATTTTGAATGCGCAAAGTATAATGGCCCTCAAAAATTTTATTTTTAACAGCTAACTACAACATACTTTCTCACAGAGATTTGTTCCAGTATAAATCACAGATTGGCTCTGATGGTCTTCACATTTTCCAATTTACCTACAAATAAATACATGCTTGACAAGAATTTTTTTTTAAAATAAGAAAGTGTCCCAAGTGTCCTGGAAATATGCCCCTTTGTGAGTATTTAAGCAAGCAGTGTCAATGCAGCAATTTAAACATTTTTGTGTGCCTGGCAAAAGGATGACTACTCACACAAACCTAGTGACAACTTTTTTTTTCACTGTTGCCCCTGTACTTAAGATATCCCCTAGAATATTTGTAAGAGACTAGAATGAGCTCAGTGCTTCTGAGTGACATGGACAAAGTTTAAGTTTCTCGTCTCAGAGGTAATGACAGAACTGTGTCATTGCCCTTGAGTTCTGAGCCCGTGGGTTCTGAGGTGGGACAGATAAGGGTGAAAAGGCTGTTAAGTGGGAACAGCATCTTCAATGGTGACATGACAAAAAAGCAGTAAAAAGCAGATCCAGGTTGGATGGTTGCTGCAGAGGAAGTGAACCAAGACATAAAAGACAGCCAGTGTGGATATATTTGTGTGTTAGGAACCCCCCACAAGTTTAGAAGGATTGAGATAAAGTCTGGAATATTTAGTAAGGGCAAGATGACTTTAGCGGGATGTTTCTTCTATTACAAATAAAGTAGGCTGTCCTTGGCAGTTACCTATCTATGCAATGTGCTAGGTTTGCACACAAACCTAGCATATTTTTGGGTTGGTTTTTTTTTCCTTGCAATTAAAACAGTAGCCTCTGCTGTACATGTGTATGGTCTGAATTGTATTTTCTGATCCTTGGAGGACCAGCACAAAATATTGTAAGAAATGAACATTTAAGGGAAAAAGCACAAATTTATCTATTTACGGGGATAAACTGGACAATGAAAAAGTGAAACATATTTAGTAGCATCTGGAGACAAAATAAATGCAGTGCCCTTACTCTCTCTCCTCCAGCATGTGCTTCAGCTCCCAAAGCACCTCAGTAAGCCTTATTAATAAACCTGCTGCATTTCATTAATAACACATTGGTACTGGGAGAATCAAGACTGGTCAGAGAACTTGAGACACCACTTCACAAGTGCTGAGTAAAAGGACCTAATTATCTCCTTCAACCAACAGACTGGGAACACTTTCCTTTCTGACTGTCCCTTTGTAGATTGGACATTGACATCTCTCTACTAAGGGGCTTTGTCTTATGTCTCTGGAGACAGGGAAATTAAGTATCAACAGAAAAGGTTTATAAATTGAAGACTGCCAGAAATACCAGTTTTATCAGTAAATGAAAATAAAGCATATTGACTATACTCCAGAGCACTTGCATTTCATCAGCTTCAGTTTGGGCAAACCCATCTTCTTTCATGTCCTTCCTTACTTTACATCCTCTGGGACCAGAATTTTATATTTACATTTTTCAGCTGATCTTTATGGGTAAGAATATATTGATGTTATTTACCTGCTATTTAAAAATATACACAGATTAGTAAGTTTAATTATTCCTTGTGATAAACTGATGGTTGGTAACCTTAGCTAGAGAGAGAACATTTTTTAATTTGTCCTAATTTCATTTGTTTCAGGGTTGTGTAAGAACAAAAGACAGAAGGAAAACACACAGAAAACCGCTTTCTCTACTGTAACAGCCATTAGGTTCAGTGCTCCAACTCTGAAGTCCCTAATATATTTTGGCCCATGAAAATGGATTAAGAAGATACAGAATCATTATCTTAATAACAGACTTTCTCAGGCCCTTTATGTGTAGGAGAGAGAGAAGTTTCCTGAAATGTTATACCCTTCATGGAAACAAATGTCAAAGAAAAGAATGTGAACAAAACTTGTAGTACTCTATCAAGTGCTGAAGAAGCCCCTACTATCTCTAACACCTTGCCTTAAGAGCAGGTTTCACCATCTAATGTGCCAGATCTTCCCAGGATTTTTCCCAAAGTAGTACACCTAGAAGCTGGATCCCAGAAAAGGTGACCAGGCACTGCAATAGTATCACAGCCGTCAGATTCTTCAGGCATGTCTCAAACACCCTTCCCCAGAAGACCTCCCTTCAAGGTATGCTATATCTGTGGCAGAGAATTTGGGTCACGGTCTATTTCTATACATGAACCTAAGTGCCTAGAGAAGTGGCGTATTGAGAACAGTCAGCTACCAAGGCACCTTAGAAGGCCAGAGCCCAGGAAACCTGAGGCCCCTACTGGTGGTTCCTATACACTTGCAGAGGAAAATGAGGCAGCTTATTATAGTGCTCAAGCCCAGTTTGTGCCCTGTAGAAACTGTGGCCGGACCTTTTTTCCTGACCGTCTCCCTGTGCACGAAAGGTGTTGCAAAGGAGGTAGCAAAGGAGGTGTGAGGCTACCAAACTCTACCACTCATAAATCTGGTAACAGACCGAGATCTGGAACTGGCTCAGCAAGTGGTGATCCATCTAAGGCCCATCAAGGAATGAGCAGGGCTGCACCAGCTCTATCAGACCAGGTAAATTTGTAAGCATGTGCTGTGTGAAAGGGTGTGGGTGCATCTTGATGCTTGGCACTCCAGGGCAGACTGGCTTCCCATCAAATTTAAAATCACTTTCTTTCAGAAGGACCTTTTAGCTCCATGCAAATGTTTCCCTGCTAAATAGAGGATAAAGAAAAGGGAAATACTGGGAAGGGAATACAGGAAATTACTTATTCATATTTATTTTGATTTTCCTTTTGAATGGGAGTAGTTGGGTTCTCTGTTGTCCTTTAAGGGTTATGTTGTCAAGAGGGACCTTTGCTTGATCTAGTTCCCTAGGAGATTCTATTGAGCAGCTTAGGCAAAGTTTGGATGTTATATATTTTAGGAGATACTAGATATTTTTATTTAGTTAAGATAAAATGCAACGTTTCATTGTCCTGTAAGCATCCAGCACTTCAAAACATGGTTTTCATATTTTACCGTTATTCTTAACCTTGGCATGGAACACGAGTTTACTGAGGACTGCATGTTCAAAGGCAGCTGCTCTGGGTATAACAACAACAAAATAAATAAGACTGCACGTTTTTTTCCACTGAATTTGATTCAGAATCCAAGAATAAAGGAGCTGATTCGCATTATCCAAAAGCTACACAGAGTTTTGGAAAATGGGATATTTTTTCTGCATTTGTTTCTGCACAAGCTGTCTTTTGGCCAGGAGTTTTGTAAGATAGATGTCTAAATTTAGGCTCAGTGTCCAAATTAAATGGCTTTTTTTTTTCAAATGTGGGTTGGAGTCCTGATTGCCTACATTAGTTTTGAAAACGGGATTTAGCTCTCTCAGTCAGCAAAGGAATGGAATGCTATGCAGAGCATTTCTAAAGATGCTTTAGAAGTCAAAGTACGTAACATGTTAGTTTACCAGCTGCTGAATAAAATGAAGATAATAGCATTACCCTAGCTCACATGAGACTAAAGACATCATGAACCTTTTTTTTATTATGCTGTATGAGGCCACTAATTGATAGATTTTGGCAAACTAAGGTTCACTCCTCAGGTCTTTTATCAGCAAATTTTACATAATCTACAAGCAGTTCAAAGTGCTGAACATCTGCCTTTATAGCTGTAGGAAACATAATACTGTTTACACTACATTGTACTCTTTACCAAAGAACTGTAATTGCTCTAAAGGTGATTGTTTAGTGAAACGCATGGGCGTGAAGCAGAGAATTTAATCCATTATACGTAATTCTGTAGGTTAAAAAAGAGAGGGTGAGGGGAATTTTCTATAGTTATAATACCATCAAAAAAAAAAAAAAAAAAAGAAGTTTAGAGTGTGGTTTGGCACTGACAAAACTAAAAAATGTTACCCTCTTGCTTGCACAATGTATCTGCTCCCTTTGTGAATTCACTCACATCTGCTGACTTGTTGAACAACATTATTACCACTTTTTTACTTCTGTGAGCTTTGCAGAGCCAAAGTAAAATCTGTTCAAATCTGTTCTTCCTTCTGTGTGAACAACAGGTTTCCTCATTTACTTCCAAGCAGTTACAGTTCATCAGTTGCAGCAGAACTAATGAGGCTGTAAAGATTGCAGTTTGTAATTGACTTTGAGGGACTTTATTATTAACAACGACTTTCAGGAAAGGATGATGGATTTTACCTCTCTGAGGTCTATTGTATTATTTTTAGAGCTGTTCTATAGCACAGAGTTATGCATTAGACACAGAGGTGGCATGGGAAGACTGAAAGAAATATCCTGTGATCTGAGGGGTTCTTCGGAACGTGTAGGCAGCTTATAAGAAGTTGTTAAAGGAAGCCACTTTCCCATAGGTTTAAATTCTCTGTGAGAGGATCTTCATTTCCAGTTGAAGATTTTGAAAGGTCCACACATTGAAGGGTGTGGAAAAGCACTAAGCTTATGGAGTAACTGCAGATTAGCTATGAACAGGGACAAGCAAGGTCTGTGTCTCCTCTACAGTCTTCCTCTTTTTCCAGCATATGGTTTTAATTTTGTTCATTTTACCAGCTACTCAGCTGCTTATTAATTCTGTTAAAAAATAGTGCTTCACTAGTGGTGGAGTGAAATGGCAACTGTTTTGGTCCTGTCTGGAAAGCATTTGGGGTAGTCCCTGTCTCATTTAACAGACATACTCACTGTGACCGTGAATTATTAAAGTACTCGCTTAAAGTCCTGATTCAGCAAAACATGAGAGGAAAGGAATAACTGGGGAAAAAAAAAAAGCCATCCAACCCTTCTTTAAGTGTGTTTAAGAGAAGTAATGCTACTGTCAAATAAATCTATGCAATGAAAGATGCCCTAAATTAAAAAGCTGGATTTTCCTCATTTTCAAAATAAAGTTCTGACTGATTTAGTAGTACACCACATAAAGGGCATTTTAACTTTACAACTGCAAGCACTTCTCCCTGTATGCCTCTGCCTGTATGCCCTGGAGTTCTTTTTGCTTCAGCATGTTGCATCAACTAAGCCAGTATCATTACTGACAAACTCTTCCTCAGTTCTGCACCTTTAGCGGTGGAGACTGAACAGCCTCTGTAAACTATCTCTTCCAGTGCCTGTCCTCACTCTCAGAATCAATGAACATATCTGAGTTAATCATGTCTGGCTGTGTAAAACAACAGCCTATGCTTAGAGACTGTCAAGGGTCACATCAACTCAGAAATTTTGCTTTGGATTCTGCTGTGATACCCCAAACAATGGAAGTGGTGTCTGGAGCTACTGAAACTCAGACTTGCACTAAAACAGAGTCTGTGCTCTATTGTTTCATAAACAAAAATGTGTGATACATGTAAGTGAGCATCAATAACTTGCTGTGTGTTTATGAGTTATGGAGGTTTTGACAACAGATAACGCTGATCTTAAAAGCCTATTAGATGGTGCTGCCATCTGCTGTTTTCCTCTTATCTGGTTAACCACCTACAAAGATTTCACTGATCTTCCTTTGCTGAATGGTAATGCATTTTAACACAGCGTAAATCTTGAAAATTTGTGTAGCAACAACCTTGATGTTCTATTTTACTCAAGCATAAAGCCATGTAGTATCTTGGTAAAGGGAAGACTCCTTCAGATGCAGAATAATTCTAACAAAAGTGGGAAGTCAATGATGAGCTTTTTCTGCTCATCATTTTTTTGGTTTTGAACACCTTCCTAGGAGAATACTGGCAAGTAAATTTGGAAATACAGAAACTTAGATGAGAATAGACAGTGAATGGATGGTTTGAATGAATTATCATTGGGAATGACTGAGCTTCCTTCCTTTGCTTGTACACAGATCCATATTCATTATACTGACTTACTTAATTTAAAAAGAAAGCACATCAGGAGCAAAATTGGATATTTCAGTGCTTCCAGTGGAATAGTATTTTTAATTATGTGCATCATCTTGCAGAATTACCTTGCCGTTCAAGGAAATTTCCTACACAGGTATATGAACATTTCCTAACATGAGTGCTGTTGTGTCTGTTCCAAAGATTCGGTAGGCCGGGAAGTGCAACTTTGGGTAGTCATGAGAACCATGCTATACCTTGTCCCTGATTCTTATGCAAAATGCATTTTACTTGGCAGAGAGAACTGTGTGGAAACAACTGCTTTCATACAATAGAATGCTGCTGCTAAGTGCTTGTACCAATATTTCCCTGAGCCTCTAATCCTTGGGCAATGCAAGTCTATGACAAGAGCTCTGTCCTAGGGCAGGATGCCTCCCCTCTTCCCATTAAAGCACATGGATAATTAAACAAATAATAAAGGCACAGGTGTGTGCAGTCCTGGATGATAAATATTTATGTAGGGGAGTTTGGGAATCAGTCTTATTGTGTGTACTTAAGAAGAAATAAAAAGCTTTGTGCTGTATGGAAGGATTTGACCTCATGTAACACCATAACAGCAGCCTGGGGCTAACCTTAAGTAATGTCAGGTCTATTGAAAATACATAGTTGCATAGCCCTCTGAGCTAAATAACTTCATTCATAGTCACGCAGACATACTTAGCAGTCTTGGAGTAAAAAAGAAAATACTGAGACACCAGAGGAAAGCCTAACTACACTGTTAGGTATTTGTAGGTATTTTTATAATAACACATGTCCTCAGGAACAGACCTTCCCTACAACCCTTTTTGAAAGTTAAAAACAAAGCAGTGAACAGACAGCCTAGCCACTGGCCTGTGAATAGTTTGGGTTGGAAAATTGTGGTGTTTCCAAAAATAGTTTAGTTTTGAACTGCAGGCCTCCAGATGTGATATTTGGGATAGGCACACTAAAAATAAAAAGAAATGAAGGGTAAATATCATCAGCTGTAGAAATTCCAAGTAAAGCTTATCATATCTTGGATTCCACAGTTAAAAAAAGAAAAATCTGTTACTACCAGTTGTTAGGCTAATCTCTTTCAGGTTTTAAATGTGTGCAGAGAAGAATTTGTGTATATAATTGTATGTGTGGTGATGGGTCAATCTCAGTATTTTTCTGGAATAAAAATAATTCTATCCTAAGAGTGATCTGATTCCTTTTAATTAATTCTGCTTTCTGCTGTTGTTTCTGTACTGTTTTTAATTGTGGAAATTACAAAAGACAGACATTTCAACTTGAAAAGATTTCTGCATTTATACTAGGATTCCTTTATTCCATTCTGTTAGTATATAAAGAGTCCCTACAAACCAAATGTAAATAAAATTGCTCTTTCCTAGTTATCAGCCAATAAGTAACCATTTAAATTAATGGCAGGAACCTAGCTAATGAAAACCAGTGGGGAAAGTGTGTTTCCAGTGATTTTACACCTAGCATTTTTTAAGCAACCATTTCTAAAATAGTATAACCATATGCACAGCAGGCATGCACACTGAAAAGCGTTCTCTGACCTCAGGAGTTTAGATTATAGTATCCTTATCTAAAGGTCTCTAGAGCCCACAAATAAGCATTAAGTGTCTTCAGCAGACTTTGTATCTGGACTCAGAGTCTTACTTCAAAATCAGGCAAGTTCTAGCTTACCACTTGAAGTAAAGAAGTAGGTGAAATTTGATAATGAAAAATTATAAGGTGTTCTTCAAACAGCTGTTGCTGTATTAGTCCAAAAATAGGAGAAGAAAGCTATATTTTTATATATTTTAGAAAATATGCTTACATAAAATACTGTGTTTTCAAAGATAGCAAGGAAATTCTATTTGAAAGTCAAGAGGATGAAAATGTCCTTGGAGAGACTGTCTTTGGATGTTATATTTCAAGACACTGTGAGAATTTTCCAGATGAAGTCCACCTTTTCCCAGCAAAAATACACTTTATGGAGTAGTATTTCTTTCATGTAAGTGAGATTACATGTGTGATACAGGAAGGCAATCTTATGCAGATTGTTCACTAATGACATTTTCAGACTGTAACATAAAAGCGAGAAGAGCTGCCCAGAATTTCTTGAACACGTTGATGGGCTCACAGAAAGAGTCATAAATACTGGAACAGGTTATGCTTTGTCTTACACAGCAGCAGAGGGAAAAATGAAACCCCCACCACTCTTGTTTGAGTGAGAAAGGTTTCCCGTATTTGGTCTGGCGTGGCTGTCTGTCTAACTTGAGGAGGGCAGGGAATAGCTCATCTCTTACTGGTATTCTGCAGTCAGAAGTGTAGGAAGTGCTGGCAGTTGTGAGACCCATCTGTGTGCTTCAAAGTGCTTCTCTACAGCATGTTTTTGTCCTACTTCCTGGAGCACGGCTGGTACTGACACCATGCCTAGCCCAAGACTCGCCTAAGGACATAGCCAAGTCCATAATCTGCAATACCACATTATACATTTTTCAGCCTTAGATTATGTATTTGTGAGGTTTGGGGTTGAGAAATCTTTTTCCTCCATTGTTGAGCTGTTTTTGTCTGACAACAAAAGCAGATCTTCAGTGTGGAAACAATGACTTGCTTAGAGTCCAGTTCTGCCCTTGCTGCAGTCACTGGCAAAGTTCACACTAAGGCCTTTGGGATAAACACACGTAAGTTCCTATTTTGCCCCTCATCCTGAAATATCTTGGATTGGTTTTAGTCTTTGAAAGTTATCACCAGATAACTGACCTGTGGCAAAAGTGGGGTAAGAAACCACCATCACCTCTTGGGACAGGTGCCCTCACTGTCCGCCTTAAAAGAGATACTAAGGCTGGACACGGCACTTTGAGCTGTGTTCTGATGGAAGATGGAGTCTTTCTGTTACTGTACAAGACATCAAGAGTTCAGCTGAGGAACCTTTGTTGGTGCTTTCCATTTTACTTCTGCTTGGTAAGTAAAAAATGGCTTCAACCATTTAAGGTGGATGCTGCATTGCAACCTCATGAAGCAGAGTAGTTGTTTCTGCATGTGAAGACTTAGCATTTTCTTGAATTTGAAGGTATGAAAATAAAGGAGATGAAACTTAACACAGATAATTATTCATTAGTCACACACATGAATTTTCAGCCCAGCATTTGTAGAAGAAACCTGCCTGTTCCAGGTGCCCAGTTAATGAGGCAATACCTCTTACAAGCTTCAGGACTGAATCCAAACAAAACCAGACTGAAAGAAAGAGTTACACAGATTTCACAGATATCAGGTTCCTTATCTACATGTTTACTTTCATACAAAGTCATTCTGATTCAAAATTAATATTGTGAACAATATTTCTTCTTCTTCACCATTGTTATTTGCAGGCAAAAGTGGTAAGACGGCCACCAACAGTGATTTGCTACATATGTGGCCGTGAGTATGGAACAAAATCTATTAGTATACATGAGCCACAATGCCTGAAAAAATGGCACCAGGAGAATGACAGCCTCCCCAAGCACTTGAGAAGGCCAGAGCCCAAAAAGCCTGAAGTCAGAATTGTGCAAGGTAAGCTACAAGACCAAATTAAGAGGGATGAGCAAAAAAGTGGGAGGAATAAAAATATATATATATTTTAAAGCAATAGATAAACAGTTTACAAGTACTTCGTTCTCCAGTGTAATTTCAAGAGGTTGTTTTAAGCTTTCCTTCTGTGAAGCAACCATCCATAGATGTAAGAGTGGTCGTTATCTTTGGAACATGCCTTCTGGGACAGTCCCCTCTATGTGTCAGTATGTCCTGAATCAAAACACAAATAGATTAGCAGTCTGCTTCACAGCTACATAACTACCTTTTGACTCCTTTGAACACTGTAGACAGGCATGTCTTAAAACAAGCAAAAACATCCAAGAATAACGTGCAGACATGACACAGAATCATTAAAATAAAATACCCTCAGGCAACATAGGTGTAGATACTTCAGCCAGATTCTTCTATAGTCAACATCCTGTAGATGTTATTGATCCCTTTTTATTTACAAGTCTGAAAAGCGTTCATTGTGAGACACTGTAATATAAACACAGTGGAGAAAAAAAATATATGTAGTATAAAGTAAACACTTTCTTTGTGCTAGTTTTACATGTTTGTGCTGTGGGTTCTGTTTTCTAAGATTCCACTTCTTCAAATCTACAAACACTGATGATTCCCAGCACCCACAGAGATGGGCTGCTATATGTATCCCAGGGTTGTATGTTCACTGTAGGATGAAAAGGAATTCCTATCCATGCTTCACCTGGAAACTGTTTCCAGGACTTCCCTATTCTCATATAAAGTTATTTCTCCTTTCCTGCTGGATGCTTTTCCCGGCCCTGCCAGCTGGTCTGAGCTACTTTGGGCCAAGTTTGGACCACTTCCTCACAGGCATTTAATTCACACACACTTTTTTTTATATTCCCCACAATTTCCCTCAGCTTCCCCTAATGTCTGGAAAAGTAGACAAAGTCTCCTACAACTCACTTGTGAAAGAGTCATACACTAGATCAGTTTACAGCAGTACAAAGAAATATGTCCTCAGAAGACATGCAGAACAGAGCAGGATCACTGACAACACTAACCAGATGTTCAAAATAATAATCAAAGTTCAAATAATATCAAATCGGAACTTGGTTAACAGATGCCAAGTGGCATAGTTGAATCTGCAGTAAAAGATGGGTTCAAAAGACATCTTCATTGTATTTGCTTTTTTAGATGTTAAGCACTTTTTAATTATTACACATTGTGTGGTAAAACAGATGGGGAAAATGAGAATTCCATGTGAAAGAGGAGGATGCAAAAGGACAAATCAGGTTATTTTGAAATACACTATTCTTATTTTGAAGGAGTGGAAGCAAAAAGACAACCACTCTTTGAGAAAACAATCTAGCAGAAGGCTCCCAGATATGAATCAGAAAATTGTCTCATTTACCCAGTGAGTCATATCAGGCGCCTCACATCTCCTGTGAGGTGTTGTGTGCCCACGGTTCCTCTGGGGATACTGACCTGCTTCCAGCATCTGTCCCTAGATGCCTGCTGATGCAAGCCTGATCCATTCTGTAGCTTGAGCTAAAATTGTTGTTCCCCCTGCAGCTGCCTCATACTCCTGGCCTTGAGAAAATAATCTCAGTGTTGTTCTTTTTCCATAGAACTTACCCTTGATCATGTGGTAAATGCTATAACTGACCTTGAGACCACATGCATGTACTGCTTGTCTCACAGTTTCTCAGCTCAGGGGGGAGGGATTACCCCCGTTGTTGAATGAAATGGACAATGTTCAAAAAAAGCTCAGAAATATTAACTGCTTACATAAAACTTTTTATAACTTACATAAATCTTTTTCTGAAAACTGAAGTGTCACGGGAAGACAACCACTGCCCTCATTACACAGTGTTTTGTTTGTGGAATGCCTAACACATGCCTGCAAGGAGAAAGTCATCTCTCTTTCTCCCTCTTTTTTTTTTTTTTTAATATTCCATAAACTTTCCAAAGTACAGAAAATACACATTCATTTCCTGCAAGCAAAGGGGATATTTGTCTCAGCCAAGAAAAGAAACACTACTTGGTTGCTCTTCTAACAAAAAGAACATTAGGAACAGGCATATTAAGAGATCTAAGGCTTATTGTGGTTATGTGAACCATTGGATATGAATCATATTAAAATTGTATGGGCCTTTAATGAAGAGCTCTATCATGTGCCAATGACAGAAACCATGGAATATTTTTAAATGCACAAATCCTTTTCTTTTAAAAATTGTCTTCTGCTAACAGTTCAAAGAGAAAAAACAGATTTTAAAATCTTTTTCTGTATTGTCATACCAAATACAAAGACTGAAGCAAATACATCTTCAATTTGAACCATGGGGATTTTTTTCTGCATGCACTTCAAATGAAAACCTTTACGATCTAAATCCAGGTATTAAGCAACCTGCCTGGCCTTTTTGCAAATCAGTTTGAAACAACACTGAGCGGGACCAATATATATGCCTCAACATGTCACAAATGAGGTGAAGAAAATTCTTATAAAAATCTGCATTGCCCTGGGCCCAGAGAGGCTTCACTGGGCACCCAGTCAGGGCAGGGATCAGACTGTGAGCAGCTCCCTGCCTCGCCCCACACGCGCTTGCTGGTGAAGACAAGTACCCGGATGCCCGCGAAAAGTGCCCGCCAAAAACGGGCCTGCGAAGCCAAACTGGGGGAGGAGTTTGGGGGCACATAAAAGCAGCTCGCCGCAGCGCCTTGTCTGTTTGCTTTGGGTCGCTTGGAGGGTCAGCTTGGCCCCTTCTGGTCCCGCCTTCGCGCCCTCTTGCCTGTGGTCCTGTCTCGGTGCCCGTGCCCGGAGCCGTCCAGGAACAGGCTTGTGGCCGGGAGCATCCCGTGCCCGCAGCCGCCGCCCGCACCCAGCCGTGCCCACCGCCAGCGCCGTGTTCCCCGTGCTGCCCGCGGCTCCCGGCCTGCGGCTGCTGCGGCCACAGCAGCCCGATCCCCGCCGACGGAAGGGACTCGCAGCTCGCTGCTCTTCAGAAATCGCGCCCAGCGCCGCTGCAGCTGCGCCGACGCTCCGCAGCTCGAACACGCGCGCTCCGTCTGCCAAACTGATACTGACAGATAGCCGGGGTTCTGTGGTAACGCTGTCCCCCGCCTTCTCGTTCTTTCCCCCTCTCTTTCTTCTCTCTCTTTCTGCTCCTTTTTCCTGTTCTTTCCCCGCCCCCCTTTTTAAAATAAGAACACTTAGGTTTCTTTTTTGTTGAAAGTTTGTTTGTTTGTTTTATTTCAATAAATGGCTTTCAGATATAATATTGCCATGTTAGTGCTTGATTTTTCATCAGAAAAATCTATCAAAAGAATCCTTCCCAGTTTCCCTTTTTATAGTGGAATGAGACAAACACTATATGAAAATCCATATCAGAAGGAAAGCCTATTTCAAGATGAAAGTAAACAAGAGGTTTTTTTACCCAAATTAAATCTTGAAAATACAACCGAGTATTTGAAGAATGCTCCTGAGTTTTCAGAGCAGTCGCTCTTCCCACAGTGGAAAATAACTGAGGGTAAGGCTGGATTAGTGTTTAGATGACAATGGATGCATCAGTGCAATGACCTCACAGAAAGTTGTGGCTTAAAGGTACTGTAGGTTTTGTCTGTAAGGTTTTAGGCTTGTCTAAGATTTACTCCACTTTTTAGTATAACTTGCATAGGCTCCAACAGGAAGAAAATTGGGCCCCTTGTCCAGAGCAGTACAAAGAGCATATTCTCAAGTATGATACGCTCCCACCCATTGCCATGGTCAGATAACACATGCTTGTTAAACAGAGCTTGAAGTAAAGCCAAAAAGTGAATTTGCTGATAATAGTATGTATGCAAAGATGTTAATAGTTAGCTGAGAATGCAGATCATAACACACAGCATGATGTTTTCTCTGTACTCCCATACAATACAAAATGATTCAGTTTAAAGTTAATTTAATTCAACCCCTGGGACAAAAAACAGAGTCTTTTTTATATATTTTTTACTCTTTTGCTTCTTTCTTTTCTTTTTCATTTGCAAAAGCAATATGGTTTGGTTAAACTGAAAGGCTCAGTCAACAGGTATTTCCTGAAAATATTTTCCATAAAGAGTTGAATGTGGGTCTCCAGAATGAAAGCTGATACTTTCTTTTTCTAATTTTCCAGCCAAAGGTTTCTATGATCTTGATGCTTTAAATGAGGCTGCCTGGACCAGCGCCCAAGCCCAGCTAGTTCCATGTGATATTTGTGGGCGTACTTTTCTTCCAGACAGACTGATCGTCCACCAGAGGTCCTGTAAACCGAAACGTGCAAAGTGAAGTGGATGTAACACACATGCATGCCTGGTCACACAGACGCAGACACACACACACGCATTTATCCTAAGCTCAATAAAATACTTGTGTGTGTGTCTGTGCTCACGAACACACACATGAATACACTCATGTGCACCCATACCTTTCAGACAGACCATGAGAGAAATAAAATTCATCTGCAGAGACACGGGCAATAGAGCACTGATAGGGGATACACATCATACAGTCACCCCAAGACAGTCATCAAAACTGTATTGCGTAATGACATCATGTGCTCTCTAAAAGTCTCCAGAGTGAAAATCAGCAGTTGCTACTAAAGTGTAAGTCAAATACAGAAAATTAGTTCTTTGAAAATTTTGTTTTTTCTCTTTCAAAGATTCTCTGGTTAGTGTAAGGACCTGTAGCTGAACTTGACTAATTGGAGAAACCAAGTAGCTCCTTTGAGTTTGTTAATTTTATTTTGGGTTTTTCAGGGATTTTTTTGTTTGGAGCACTCCAGTGTTCACATCCTTGCGTAACTGCTTCTCATGGAGTCCTTAACTGCAACAAATGAAACCTTCCCATATAAAGGGATCCAGTCATGTGGTAGAAGCAGACACAGGCTGTTTTTTAAAAACACCCAGAAGTGCTCTCTTCTTGCTTAAGAATGATACTGACCATGTGATTAATCCTCAGCTCAGTAAACTGATTCTTAAAAATGGGCTCAGGATTGAGCTTTAAAACAAATTTATTAACAAAAAAACTTATCACAAGACACTAGGAGAGCTTTTCAGCTATTTGCCTACACACAAGACAAAGGGTGCAGCACTGGGAGTTTCACCCAAGGCAGAACACATCAGACACTCTCCTTACAGCCTTGGGCAATACATTTTATTCCCCAGTCTCTGCCTCCTGGCCGCCCCTTTCCCCGCCCCTCTGGAGCATTGGCGATTGACTTGCAGATGTCTAGAGTCCTTTCATTGGCTCGTTGTCCTCAGGTTGTTGTCTTGGGTCTTCTAATTGGTCCAGGGAACATCCAGTGATAGTTTTTATTTCCACCCTTATGTAAATAAGATTCAAAACCCTTCCCTTGTGATTACACCATGGAAGTTCTGGAAGCTTCCCCTGTCCTCCATTTTGAACAACAATCCCCATAACCTATTTATTGTCATGGTGAACAATTCAACTAATAGCTTCATGACAGGAAGGGTGATGTGGGCGTGTCAACCAACACCACTCACTTCTTACTGCGAAAACAACCCCTTTATTAAACAGCAACTAAGAATGGGTACTGAGAGACCCCAACAGCAAGGCAGAGTCGAAGCAGTGCACACACGACGCTGGGTGCTCTCCCTCATCAGTGTGAAAGGGCAGAGGACCAGGGGCTGTGCCCCCAACTCAGTCTTTATACCCAGTCGTTAAAGTCCACTGGTCCATTTTGGATCCTTCACTTTATTGGCTCGTTCCTCCTGCTGTCATTGGTCCTTAACAGTGATGCCTTTTTTGCCAATCATTTCCTGAGGGCCTCCATGGATTGGTCCGTGATCTGTCCAACCCGCAGCCTGTCCGCAACTTAACAGAACAAGATGATTAATACAGAAAACATCAATTAACCCAACTCCCACCATTAACATACTTATCAACTTGCTTAATTAAATGTAGAACTTGGTTAACTGTAGGAAGAAAGAAACCTAAAAACTTATTTATAACAATTCCCTCCTCTTGTTATTTGATCGGGCTTTTGCCCATATCAATCATGCTCATTGACCCTTATTGTCCTTGTATAGGTCTCTTCTGGTACTTCTCGTATATTTGCTTGGCACTCTCATTGACCATCTCCTCTTTATTTTCTTTGATCGCTGTCAACTTCTCCGTAGCCATCTTTTCGAAGGCATTTTGGGCAATACTTGTCACCATCTGGATCATGCAGGGTAGTACGCATGGGAGAAAGATTATACTGGTTAAAGCGCACAGCCCAAAAAACATCACTTTCTTCCACCACTCCCCATTTAATAATCCTTCCCACCAATTGGTCTGAAAAAGTGGGGTTCATCTCTGGATGGGGACATGAGCCAACTTACAGATGTTATGTGTGATGTTCCTAACGGATTCTCCATTATCATCAGTCTCTATACAACATTCGGATGAGTTAAACTTTCCACAAACCCCAACTTCCTCCACCAGGAGATAATCAAGGGCTAACCTGTTTTGATATGTACGGCCGTTCTCATTGCTTCTGTTGAGTGGTAATGAGCTCGAGTGCTAAAGCAATCTGATTGGTGATTATTTCTAGGATGGCCTGGAGTCTGATGATGCGATCTAGAAGGTAAACAGGGGTCTGATATCCCCAAGATCCATCCTGAGCCCAGGTAGCCAGGCCATATACACTGATAATCCTTTCAGGCAGCCATTCATCATTTGCCCACTTCTGGGCTCCCCCAATCAGATCTGTCTTCTTTCTCTCTAATTAATCATAGAGGGGTACTCCCAATCCCTGTCCCTGATTTCAGGGTAGTAGGAAGAAGGAAGGTCTAATTACCCCCAGCGTACAGCTTCCCAACCAATTCCCAGATAGTTTCACATACGTGGTGTCCCCACACAACCAAAATAAACATTTTGGAGCCTCCCAAAAGTTGTCATCTACCCTCTTGATTTCTTTCCAAAATTTAGAGATACCAGTTACATCTAGAAAAGGGTTTACCTCCCTTCCAATACATTTGTGTAGCCCTTCACGCTTGATGTAGGTGCATCCTGTTCCTCTATTTTCTCTTGCCCAATATAAAGTGGGAGCTTTAGGTACCCACCAGGTGCACATGCTGTCCATCACCAGATAACGTCTGCATGATAGTTCGCCTACCTCTGTGCAATGCTTCAGTCCTTTTCTCCATAGACACTCTTCGCCAATGGTTTTAGCCCTCAACTTCCACCATCCTTCTTATTCTTGTGGCCAACACTTCTCTCTTTTCTTTCACCCACAGTAACACGTATCGTGCACTCAGGCTTATCCCCTCCCAGGGCCACATCTCCATCATTCTAGTACCTCCACAGATCCAACAGTTGGAAACGTTGAACCCCTCACTTATTCTTTCTATCATATCTAGGAATAGGTTTTTCCCATGTGGCATCATCTCTTCTTCCTCGGTGTTCCATATCTCTTTCTCTAGCTCTTTTCCTTTAATCAGGTCCCCGGCATATTGTCCATCTTTTAACTTTGCCTCACTGAAGTCCTTTTCAAAACATATCCATTCCTCTTTTATAGGGCACTCCCCATCTCATTTTTGCTTAAAGTTTCCTATATTTTTAGCAAGCCAATATGTTCTCCCGTCCTCCTCAAAAGTTTGTAATTCGGAGGGGTTGATACATCTAAGGTTCGGATGAGAATGTATCCTGACCAGTGACTTTGTTACCTCGCCCTTATACAGGGGATAGTAACACCTGTCACATGGACCTGCCCAACTTCCCTGGAGCTGGATCTACAGTATCCATCCTATCCACAGGGATCTGGCACAGGATGCCTTCCCATTTCCCACACATTTGGGGTGCTTTCCAAGGTGGAGATACCTTCCCTGGCAAAGGCAGAGCCTGACCCAGCCTTGCCCCCTTCATTCCTCCTCACTCCCTGGGTACGGTGTCCTTTCTCAGGGCTCATCCTCTCCTTTTCGGGTACTGAAAACACATCTTTCCTCAATTTTTGAGAATCCAGTCTAACCGATGAGGAGTGCTCTATGCCTTCAATCTTCAATTTCTCTGCAAAAGAAAGGTACCAGAAGTTTAACTGGGTGAAATGCTATAAACACGAACTTTAAAACAATTAACTTACCTTTACATCTCTCAACTTCAGTAACTTAGCCAATATTCAATATTTAATTGATGTTAATCAACCACAGTCATTGAGTAGGCGATTGAGTAGGCGACCCCTTGGGTTCCTTGCATAGTGTCAATTTGAGGTCCTCTGTCCATTCAGCTACTGTCCACACTGTAGGAGCTGGCACTGGGCCTTTCACTCATGTGATGTGACTCCAGCCTTTTTCTTGTGTCCCAGATTGAAGTGATTGTTGTCAGAAGAACCTGGAAAGCACCCTCATGTTTAGCCGTTAGTGGTGCGTCCTTCCAAACTTTCACTAGGACCCAGTCCCCAGGCACAATCTTATGAATTTTAAAGTCTATGGGTGTTGTCTGAGGTAAGTATCCCCATTTCCTCAAGTCCTCCAGGGTGGTGGTGATGGTCTGAATATACTTCTTGGTGGTATTTTCTCCCTCAGCATATAGTCCTGTACTGAAGGGGGAGGTTAAGTAAGGCAGCCCAAACATAGCTTCATAGGGGGAGACCCCCATGTCAGCCCATGGTCTTGTTCTTATTCATAACAGGGCTGATAGGAGACATTTCAGCCATGTCATTTTTGTCTCCTCTATCAGTTTTGTTAGAACAGTCTTAAGTGTCTGATTTACTCTCTCCACTCTCCCTGAGCTCTGGTGATGCCATGGTGTACACAATCACCATCTCACCCCCATAGCTTCCATTGTCTGCTGCAGAATTTTTGATGTAAAATAGGCGCCTCAGTTTGAATCAATGGTGTTCATGATTCCACACCTTGGTGTCGCTGACCGCTTGACCACTCGGAGGCCAAGCAGGCGACCTGCTTGAAGTGTCCCAGAGGCGGGACAATCTGCAGCTCAGCAGTTGAGTGTAGGCTCTGGATAGAGCGGTCTGCTCTAAGCCTCTGCGTGGAGCTGGCAGCGCTCAGGTGCTACTGTTGCAACAGGCGGAGGTAAAGGAGGAGAGAAGGACTCTTTGGAGCAGTGATCCAAGTCTTTATTCCCAGACCTGGGGGTCGGGAGAACAGGGAGTCAAGGAGAGCAGGCAACAAAAAGCACTGGATAACAGTTATAAAGCCTTTTATACAGTAGGTGGAAAGGGGCGGAACAAAGGGATAAACCAATAAAGGAATGACATCAGGTGACAGGTACCCAATAACAGAATTCTTAGGGAGGGTCTATTAAAATGAGTCAATGAAACTTGCAACAAGCAGAACTTTCTAGAAGTTAATTGAATAAGCAACAGGTTATATGAATAAATATGAGGCTAACATAGGTCAGGGGAGGGGACATCACTTAGGGTGACAACCTGGGAGGTGTGGCCTACACTACTGTATCTCCCTCAGAGCCACTTTCAGGCCCGCCCTTGGACCCACTGTCCTGTGCGGGAAAATCCACCCACTGGATGTCCTGATTGACACGCAGCCCAAGGGTGGGCTGGGCCTCCGCAACACCTCAGGACAATCTGTTCTAACAGTACCTCGCTTACCATTTGGGCAGTGGCATTCACCGTGGGGAATTCCTCCACCCAGTGGGTGAGATGGTCAATAATTAATGACAGATACTTAAAGCATTGTAGCGGGGGCAGTTCTGTAAAATCTGTCTGGATGTTCTGAAATGGCCTCCTGGCCAAATCTCTACCCTGAGGCGTGGTCCTCCTCATTACTTTCTTATTTACCTTTTGACAAGTTAAACAATTTTTTGTCATTACCTTAGCAATCTCATACGTCCCGACACACACAAAGCTCCAGAGGAAGTGGTTGCAAAGGCCTGGGTCCCCCAACGAGTTAACACATGTAGATCTTCTAACACCTGTCTTGTTAGGGCCTTATTCAACACCTGTCTCCCATTCTGCATTCTCTACCATCCATCCTGGTCTTTATATGCTCCATTCTTTTCCAGCTCCCTCTGTTCGGACTCACTGAAGACTGGGATCTCCTCATCAGACACTCCTGCTGTTTCCACTGACGCTATTAGCTCTCCTTTTTCTGTCTCCTGTAAGGCTGCCTCCTTCACTGCCCGATCTGCCAGCTGGTTACCTTTTGCCTCTACTGACTCTCCTTTATGACGGCCCTTCACATGCACCACCGCTATTTCTTTCGGCTCTTTTCCCTGATTAGGTTCTCATGAATTAGACTCTTTCCTTTTGAATTCAGGTAACCCCTCTCCTTCCAAATTTTTCCAAAAATGTGTACAATGCCAAAAGCACAGTGAGAGTGAATATAGTACCATTTTTCCCTTTCAAATTCTCCAGACCTTGTTTCAAGGCATATATTTTGCAGAGCTGGGCTGACCAACTCAATGGCAACTTCCCTTTCTCTTTTACTTTCATCACCATCCCATCCACTACCACACAACCTGACATCCATTTCCCCTGTACCACCCTTGGTGACCCATCCATGAACAAAACTTCTCCATAGGGTGAGTCTTCCATGTCCTCCCTGACTTTCACCTGCATGACAATTCCTTCCATGCAGCAATGTTCTAGGCTTCCCAGAGGCTCACTGTACAGGAATTGTGCCAGATCTAAGGTCCTCGTAGTCATCAGCTCCAAGTTCTCTGTGTCCATTAATACCAACTCATACTTCAGGACCCAGCTATCCATTAGCCATTGACTAGCTTTCTGACTGAGGATGGACTTAGCATCATGCAGGGTATAAACTCAGATTTTTCCCCCGAAGGTCAATTTACAGCCTTCCTCCACTAGGGCTACTACAGCCACCACCATTTGTATGCATATCAGCCAGCCTCTCGCAACTGGATCTAGGAGTTTAGACAGGTAAGCTAGTGGTTTCCTTACACCACCCCACTCTAGGGTAAGTACCCGATAAGCCATCCCATTCTCTACATTCACAAAGAGTTCAAAGGGCCTCTTCAGGTTGGGAACACTTAAAACAGGGGCTTTTGCTAATTTAGCCTTGAGCTCTTGTAATTGGCTGTCATCCTCCATTGTCCAATTTAACGGCTCCGTCCCCACTATTTTCTCATACAGGAACTTCACAGCCTGACTGTAGCTGTCTATCCACAATTTACAATAACCAGTCAATCCCAACAGCTTCTGCACATCCCTTTTTGTCTTTGGAGGGGTATAGACATGATACCGAGGATACGTTCTGGGCTCAACTTCCTATATCCATTTCCAGTCACATGCCCTAAATACCTCACTTCATTCTCCACAAACTGCAACTTCTTCCTAGACACCTTCAAGCCCTTTCTGCCTACAAAATTTAACAAATCTATACTGGTTTGCTGGACCTCTGCCTCCTGTTCTCCTGACACCAAGAGATCATCTACGTACTGCAGCACCCGGGTTTCCTTTGATGATACAAATTGTGTCAACAATACTTCTAGGGCTCGCTCAAACGGATTTGGGGATTCAGTGAACCCCTGGGATAGATACAAATGCCCATCCCCTCTGCTTCCCGCCACTCACAAATACTCATGACCTGTAAAGGCGGCTCTGTTCGGGGAGGTCTCCTACGGATCTCCCACAGCAATCTGTGTTGCCGGGTTCTTAGTTGCTTCCTGGGATTTAGCCAGCAGACCCTCCATGGGCCCAGAGAATTGGGTTCAGGCAGCTGAAATCGGTCGGACGCATCGTATCCTTTCTCCATATCCTTTGAGGTCATTTGTGGGCATGGCTTATCCCAGATGAGTCCCCATAAACTGACAGGAAGGGTGATGTCAATCAACATCACTCACTCCTTACTGCGAAAACAACTCCTTTATTAAACAGCAACTAAGAATGGGTACTGAGAGACCCCAACAGCAAGGCAGAGTCGAAGCAGTGCACACACGACGCCGGGTGCTCTCCCTCATCAGTGTGAAAGGGCAGAGGACCAGGGGCTGTGCCCCCAACTCAGTCTTTATACCCAGTCGTTAAAGTCCACTGGTCCATTTTGGATCCTTCACTCTATTGGCTCGTTCCTCCTGCTGTCATTTGTCCTTAACAGCGATGCCTTTTTTGCCAGTCATTTCCTGAGGGCCTCCATGGATTGGTCCGTGATCTGTCCAATCTGCATCCTTAGTGACATCATCCTTGTCTGCTGGAACAATCTAGAAATCTCCCCTCTCCTCGTAATATTGAGTCCATCTCCTAATGATTACAGGCAGATATTACACCCAGCACACTGTCCGCAACTTAACAGAACAAGATGATTAATACAGAAAACATCAATTAACCCAACTCCCACCATTAACATACTTATCAACTTGCTTAATTAACTGTAGAACTTGGTTAACTGTAGGAAGACAAAAACCTAAAAACTTATTTATAACACGAGTGCTGGCAGGAAGGGTAGGTATTATACCAGAAAGCCATGGGGAAGGTGTTTGAAGGTGCTATTTTGAAAAATGCTGTTACGTTATGTAGAGGAATGAGTGCCAAAACATATTGATATACAAATAGGCTAAACACATGAAGGAAGTAATACTCCCTTTTACAAGGTACAGCAGGGAGCAATTATTATTATTTTACTTACTCTGAAGCATTTTATTAAGTGGTGAGGTTATTCCAAAGGTATGAAAAAATCCAGTACAAGTTGTGAACTAGCAATCTAGGCTTCCTGATAGGAAAGAAACTGTACCTCGTGTATGGGCTTAAGGCCTAGAGTTGTCTGTTATGTATTATGTGATTGATGTGACTTTTCTCAGAGTATTCACACTTACTATTGTACTACAAATCAGAGGAAGTGAATGCTTTCATACATACTAAAATGAAATATGGGTACCAACAACTTTTCTTTTCCAAGCTATCAAGCTGTGTGATTTGTGGAGTAAGTGAAACAAGAAGTAATATCATTGTTCTGTTATTAGAGAAACACTCCTGGCTCCAGCCCTGGCGGGCTGTTAATTCAGACTGGAGAAATACCAGCATTCTTTGGTGAAAATAATTTCCAAAACAATCAATGGTACCTCAGCAGCCCTTTCATCTTTGGAATAAGGATTGTATAGTCTGAAGATAGGTATCTTCAAAAGTCAAAGGTTCAGTTTCAGTTCCACAGAACAAAGCTGTGTAAACCCTGCAGATCTGTTCTTAGTGTCTCCAGCGTAAGGAGAGGTGCTGTTGGAGCTGGACCAGTGCCCTCCCTCCTCCTTTTGGACGGAAGAAGGGATGTGGCCTGAAGAACAGGGGCACAGCTCCTAGGAGCTGCTAGCTGGCAACATACACTGCATGCCCCTGAGGCTGTTCTAAGTCACGCCAAGTGCTGGTCCACTGACAAGTGGTTTGGTAATTGGAGGATTATGGATGTCATACAATCTCACCTTTGTGTCCCCTCTTCCTCTTCTTGGAATATGCCCTTTTCTTAGACATGATAAGTACTTTTTGGCTACATCTGCCTCATTGGGTCATTGAGATTCACTACAGTCACTTCAAGAGTAAAACCATATTTTAAGGAAATTAAGCCTTTGCAGAGTCACTGCGGTGTTTGGCATTAAAAATTTAGCTCTGCCTTTTGGTGGGATTCACATGTCAGAGTCCCTGTGTCATTCTGAAAGTTGGACTTAGTGTCTTGATGATTTTAAATCTGTCAGAAATTTCATTCCGAACAGTTTTTCTGTGTTTCCTTGTCAGCTCTACACTTGTATATTTTTTGGTTTCTGGAATTTTTTTCTCAAAAAGCAGTAAATCTGCCTGATGAGCTGACTGTTTATAAAAACAATAAAAAAGTACCAATACTAAATGTACGTTGTGTCTTACCCAGAAATACCATTGTGTGGGAACTCCTGAAGCCATAAGCCTAGAGTTTGTTTTCTACATCATCTTTTAAGGAAGTCAGATGAGGATCTGGCAAATTAAGATCTGTCTCTGCTAGTAGGTGACTGCTGCCAAGCTCTGAATTTAATGTGGGATTTGAGAAATTACGAGTCTTACCACTCATGGAGTCAAGGCAGCATTGGGCTGTGAGGGCTGATGGTGAGACCAGAGCATGCAGGAGCTCAGCTGGAAGCAACAGCCCTCAGAAAGATCTCAAGGGTTGTAGCATACTCTTCCCTCCACAACTTCATGGGAACAATGATTTGCAAAATATGTAGAAATATAAAAATCACTGATATAGGAGTGCATATTATTCCATTTCAGACTGTCATTCACATCACAAGGTTTCTCTGTCACAAGATTTTCTGCTGAGCTCACCACCTCTGGTGTGTGTGTTCCAATGATGATGTTGTGTTCAAAGCAAGCTTTGTTCACTGGGAGAAGCACTGAGTGTGCCTTCATGATTTGCTCTCAACAGAGTTAAAATCAGATCTTATGAGCATTTTTCATTGTTGCTTGGCATGTATCATCCTGAATTTTTTTGCAGGAGAGGAAAAGGAAATGAGAAATTGAGCTACTTTGCTTCCCTTGTTTCCGTACTTTAGTGATTTGTCATTTAACCTTATCTCATCCACTGTTGGCTTAATGTTATTTCCAGCTGAATCCCATGGTTCCTACTGCCACGATACATTTAAAGAGCTGGAAAATATCTTCTGGTATGTCAAAACCAGTGACATTTCATCTAGTTTCCCACAATTTTGCTGATAGCAGCTAAAACTATTCCTGTACAAAATATTCAGAAAGTCAGGACATGGATTGACAAGCAAAGTTCAATTACATTAAACAAATGACTATGCACTTTCAGATCATAAATAAAAACCACGGGTTATGATTTAGTTCAGCCATTTGAACATGCCAGTTCCAGATAAAAAATGAGACATTTTATAAAAGCAAATCTGAAGACCATAGTCAAGCTAGAAAAGTTTAACTGCAGACTTCAAAAATTGGGCATTAATGAAAGAATCCATAACTTCAGGTAAATATTATATGCCAAGTTACAGAGTTGGGAATGTCACAGTTACCATATAAACTTCAAAAGATGCTGCATCTCAGGGCAGTAGTAAAAAATGCCTAACAGGCCTGAACAAAACAGTTTCATGGACCCTTTTTCTTAAAGACTACTAGGACTGCATAGATGACAGCTTGAGGAACAAAAACATTTGTAACTGTAATGTCAGTTTCTATTAAAGACAGTGAGCACTTATATGAATCTGTGAATTCTCTTTGCAAGGCACAGACCTGGAAAGCATATAGCACCATGCAGAAATGATGTTTTCAGTATTGACTACTGACATTTTGAATGCCTAAACTTTAGTCCAGGGTTTGTAAAAATGGTATTTGATTCTGTACTCACTGAAACAAATCCTACAGTAGCATATGGGTATAGGATGATCAGATGGTGACGCATGTATGTGTCTTAATCAAATTAAATTGTGCCATTTTTTATGATGGCACACAAGGTTTCAAAGCCTATGTTTACTTAACAATAGAATTTAATCATTGAGAATTTTGGCAGGGAGCTGGTCCATGAAGAAGGACTTCTAGGTAGGCTTTTGTCTGGATCAGTATTTTCTTTGAGGGTCCTGTGATTAGTTTTGCTTCACTGTCAGTGGGGAAAAGGTTTCTGAATTCTGTATTTCTAAAATGTGTCAACCACAGTGTGTACAAATGAGTTTGCTGTATCAGGAGACATGCCACCCCAGCTACACAGTAGGATTGTGCAAAAGCAGGATTCAACAGGGACATGAAGTCCACCAAAAAACAAAACCTGCAAGCCTGGAAAACCCTCCAAGAAGTTGCCTGAGGGACTATCTAAATCCTTGTGTGCTGTTACTCATTATTCCCTGGTCAATATAGTAACTGAAACACACAGAGTATTGTTGACTGGAGCATGAAGGGGTTAGGTACTCCTCCTAAATCTATATTTCTTAAGAAAACTTCTGTAATTTTCAGTTAAGAAAAAATTTATAATCTTCATAGAGTTGAGAAGAAAGAGTTGACAACAGAGCAGGAAAATTTACCTGGCAAGTGAGACTCCGCTGGTCCAGACTGTTTAACTTTTCAGAAAAAGATTAAGTACTTCCCTGATAGCCTGTATGTATCCAGATTACAGAGACTTCTTTCCAGAAGAAAACGATTGAACAATTTCCAAGCAGGAATTTGTTGCTAGTCAAACTCAGAAGTAAGAAACTCAAAACTTTCAAACAGTTTACTGAGATTTTTAGTAGACTATCGCAGGATTTTTACAAACAAAACTTTTTAAAAAGAAATTATGCATAGGCATAGGTCTAATATGAATAAATTTATTCCAGCCTTGTATTACACTATAGTCTGTAGAGCACTGGACTCTAAGATTCTTCAAGATTATCATGAAATATAATAATTGGCATATATTTTCCAGGACAAAAAGCAGTTTGCAGAAGTCTAAGAAAAATATTGCAGGTAACTAGAGATGTCTCTGTGTCAGGTATTCAGGAATTCAAAGATAGCAAATAAAAAGAAGAAACTGAAAGATACATATATTTTAAAAATGGTGCCATCTCTCCAAGAATGTGGGCTCCCCCATCAAACATGTAAATAACAAGTGTGAACTCCTTTGTAAGTTTGAATTGGGTTAGGATTTGTACCTGTATTTGGAAGATGAATCAGACTGCCAAGTCACATTGTGATAAGGCATTCTTCAGAGCAGCATTGAGAGATCTCTGGACAAAAAATTTTAAAATACTGTCTCAAATGGAAGATAAACTGCCAGTCTCATAAGAAAGAGGAGATTGATTTCAAAACAAGTATGTGCTTTGCCTTCCTTGCTTTCTCTGGCGCCTTAAAGGGAAAAAGATTTACCTAGGTTAGCTCATAGGACTTGTAAATCTAAATAGTTAGGAAACTGGCTGTTTTGGGTTAGTTTCACACTTTATTTTTGTATTACATCCAATTCAAAACAAGTCATACTTACTGCTGTCTATTTATACCAGGTTTAAAGGCTGGAAAGATGTAAAATAAGGGCTCTGCCAGATACAGCTTGTGATAAAAGCAGATTTCCAAGACCTCTTTCTCCAGTCTCCAGGCATCATACTCCCTCTTTGTAAAAGTGCTGGTTTGTTAGCTACCATAGCTTTCCCTGTAACTGTTTTCCTCCCTGTGTCCCCTCCTCTACAATTTAGGCTTATTTGATTCATTTGGACTTCCAAGGGGATCTTCTCTGAATAGCTTTTGGAGAAGTTAAACTTCTCAGTGTATTGCCATGAGGCTGCAAAATGTATGCAGCATGGAAGAAGCCAGAGTCAGGAACACGGATCACAGTCTACACTCCATGTTACAAATCTGTAAGCTGGATGCACTCAAACAATATAGTAGAGCCACATGGATGGTTTTTAATCCCTTAATATGAAATATTTACATTATATCACTTGGAAGATAAAATGTAAAAGGAGTATGCATCTTGAATAACACAGTTGTGGCTACAAGAATAAAGAGGCTCAATCTGTTCAGCTTCTCAAAGAGAAGACAGGCTGCTTGATCTGTCATGCATACCATATTTCAGCTCTGAATTTTCATAAACCAAGTACAAGGGTAGAAAGGAGCACTCACAGAATTCCACTTTTGCATACTTAACCTTGACATGCTCAGGATCCCAAGCATGTTTTATGAACTTCATCTTATGTAGGTAACATAACAGACTAAATATCAAATGCCTCATTGATGTGGCACTAAAAATACCCACTACAGTTTCCAGAATATCAACTTGAGCAAAATTTGAGTTCTGAAAAGACAAGGGAGGACACCCATGTCAGCTTGTCTTGGCACTTTTGAAAAAGTTTGTGGAAAATAGCAGTAGGTTCTCTAGTGTTTTCCACACAGTTTGGTCTGCGAAGCTGACCCAACTGCCAGAGAGAACAGGCAGTTGTCAGGAATGTGACTACGGTATGAAGTGGTCTGGACAGGCAGTTTCTTTCCAAAGTAAGAGGCTTTTCTCCTTCTCCTGTGCTTCTGTGGTCAAAGGAGTTGTGTCTAGATAACTCAAGAGATCCAGCTGTGTTTTACTAGAGAACTGTAAGCTATCTAAATGATAGAATGAGCTGGTTGCTTGTGCAGAACTTTGTCACATGTTAGTAAGGATCTGAAGAAGGTCTGTGGGCTTGGTGATAAATACAGGACAAGTGTAATGTTAGGCAGCATAGTATTTCTAAGACTGGAGAATTAAGAGAGCTTCTAACCAGTAGAGTTTCGGCAATTGTATGTGTGTTATGAATGTCTTGAGGGTTTTTTATTAGAACTAAGCAAGAATTTCTGGAGTCTTATCAGATCTATAGCTTGATTTTTTTCCTGAATATGGTCCTCTTAAGTATTAGTAGACTGCTAGTCTAAGGGAAAACTTGCCGATGGAGAAGGGGAGGTTGTAGCCTAAATCCCAAGGTCCTTTGTCCTGACTAACTTCCTTGTCTAGGGGGCACACTAAATGTCAGCATGTTCCAGGCAAGCATGGAAGTTTCACAGCACGCCTAAAAAGATCAGGGAGGACAACTCTGACCCTTAATAACTGGCACTTCTTTGCAACACAGTTCCAGCAATCCAGCCTAAAATAAATGGAAAGGTAAACTCAGTCATTTGAAGTCAAAGTTTAATAAAACACAGCCCTTTTTCTGGTTTGGTTGTTTTGGTTTCTTTTTGTTTTGTTTTGTTTTGTTTTGTTTTTTTTTTTGTTGCGAGTGTGTGTCCTTAGTCCAGTTTATAGCCTCCATCTGTCTGTATCACCCACAACTTGAGTGTGCATTTTTTTCCATGCACAAGACCTGTTGACAACACCTCTCTTTGTAGATAGATGGTTGTTTTGCTTGTGACTTGGTTGGTTCACTTATGGGGTAGACTTTTGTATTTTCTTTACAAATTTATTTTCATCATGTATCTTCATTCATTTAAATAAAATCATGTAGAAAATTCTGTACAGTAAAATTACACTGATACAGGTAATTAGTTTAAAACAGCCATATGAAATAGCTATTCTTTTTTTTTGTCCAAAAGCTGCAGTATCATCCTAGTAAAATGAACCAGCCCTTGCAGAACCATTTAGAGATATTTTTTCTGGATAAAATCAGCATGAAGGTATGTCAAAGCTTCACTCCTCTTGTTAGTGAAAACGATCATGAAAACCCAGCTGGCACTGGGAGTGACAGTCTTCAATGCACGCAAGATGTTTGCAATGAACAAAGAGTGGAGCAGGAAAAGGATGCCAGTTGTTGAGAGCAGAGTTCCAGTACATGCCCACAGCTTTTCCACATTGTGGTAATACAGATGTTTCTGATCAGTTCTACTTGAGTCAATGAGGAAGTTTTCGCCTTTCTGGGAGGACAAGCTGCAGCTGAAGCTGTCCAACCTCACTGCCGTGCTACAGTCTGCAGCACTGCATTTAAATGTCCAGCTACCTTCAATTTACCAGCTGATCAGCTGACTTTGAAAGTGTTCTAACCATGATGATCCAAATAGGCTAACACATCCTATTTGCAGATAAATTTTGCAGTACGTGTGATGTTCTGAACTGCACCTGGCTGAGTTGCCTTAAAAAAACCCCAGGTATTTCCACTCATATTTTATTTCTCAGAGTGCATCACCTAAAGTCTAAGAGAGATCGAAGGTTAGAATCCTTTGATGAAGGTCAAACATACATGTGAAACATGTTTTTCACTTACATGTTTTCCAAGAAAAACTTGATTAAACAGCCATAAATCCTCTGACCTGGGAATTGGAAAGAACAAAGAAATTACAGAGGTGAAAACTGAGCATTTTTAGGATTGGGTCTTTTGCTAGTTTTAAGAAGTTGTTTGTCCTTGTTCAACAGCATAATGGTCAAGGGACCAAAATCTGTTTAGGAGTAATAGTAGAGGGCCAAACCATATCTTTAACTTTGATTTTGAAATTTTAAAAGTATTTTTCCCACTTCATTTTTTATTTAATCCAAAGAATTTTTAGATTCAAAAATCCCCCAAATACGTTGCGTTCTTAGATTTAATTTCACTTGTTTCCTAAGAGCTATTTTTGTGGAAGAAAAAATACTATCATCACAGAACACATGATACTTTAATGGCAAAGTCCAATATGCAGCAGTTTTCCACTAGTTCCCACTCTCATGATTTTTCTAAATCTAAAGAGAGAAAAGGTGTCCAGGAAGCACTTTGTTTGCTGCAAACATGTCACCAATTTGGGCCATCACTCACATCTACACCAATTATGCTGCATCATCCTGTAGATGAGCTGGATTGCATAAAACCCTGCGTTGGCACAGTTGATTACAGCTGGAAACTGATACAGTCTCACAGTAGCAGACACAGCACTCTACAGTATTTGTACAATGACAGAAGTGACTAAAACATTCAGCATGGAAGTAATGTAAATTATTCTATTAAAAAGGGTTCAAATACTTTTTGTTACCCAGTCTTTGTAGTATTAGATATCGCACTGTAGCAAAACAGCCCCCCTATTCTGTATGTCAAAGATATTTTTGTCCCATCTTGTTAACAGGTACTTTCACATGTGATAAGAGTTACCAAACATGGACCTTAAAAGTGGATTTACTTGCATTTTAGCAAAAACCAGTTTGAATAGTTGGTTTTCTGAAGAGGGGTTTGGGGATTAGTGAGAAGTAGTCTGTTGGAACCATTAGCACATTAAGACTGATAGTTTTGTTTTGTATTTTTTTTTTTTCTGTGACTCTCTTTGTTCATTCAACTTCAAATTATTGGCAACCCCGTATCTGCAAGAGACACTTGAAAAACCGTGTGCTTTGCTGATCTGTCTTGTGTGCTCGTCAGGCAATGAAGCCCAGCAGGTGGCAACATAAGCACTTCTTGTAATTTGAAATCATTGCACTCTTGTAATCCAATAGCATTATGATTTAGCCTTTCATAGGTCTGACTTGTATGGAAAATAAGCCTCAACACTGAAGGTGATTCTATTCACTAAAATAATGCAAATTCCATGTGTGAGAGTCTGGCATTCTTTCCATCTCTGGATCGTTCTTGTGTCTTTGGGATTTACCAAGTACTATTGCATTCATCTCAGGTTGAACAGTGCCTTGTAGCTGCTGAGACCAGATTACATCTAGAAACACACCTCAGATATTTTCTTTATTTCTGTAAATTGACGGAGTGAGGTCAGACCAGATATTTATCTTAAAGTGCTGTTCTAAGCAGGTTTTACATATGAATCACATGAAGTAAATATTCTCATATGGTTAGGGTTTCAAAAGGTTTGCTCTATCTGCAATTAATCAGCTTCCTTCAAAACTATGACCTCCTTCTGCAGTATGACTTCAAGGTCACATCTCCTGGTGGCTAACACTGATTTCCAGCTCCTTTTGTACATGAATGTTCTGTTTAGAGAGGAGTGAAAATACTTGAGATTGGACTAGAATGTTTTATTTCTAAATAGACTCAAAGAAAGAGTTGATGGGAAAAGGTATGTGAAGGGCACAAAGGATATATTGAAAAAGATATTTTAGCCATAAACTGCTCTCATAAAATGTCCTGTATATCTGTAAATGCTTAGAGAAATACATTGAGAAAGTGAGTTATAGTGGACATCAAATTTTCTTCCAGGCTTCTGGATACTGAAGTAACTGGAGAGTCCCCCAGGGTGGAATTAAGAATGAAAAGTGCTGGAGAGCCTCTAGGAACTCCATGCAGACTGCTAAGGCATCTGACAAACGCTAATAACTGTAATAGTTTTCACTAGCACTGCACCTTCCCTTCAGGGCTCTCCAAGTACTTTAAAACCAGCCATTAGTTCAGCCTTACAGCCTTTGCCAGGCAAGACTCATTAACGCCACTCTGAAGCTGTGAAACTGATTGCTGGAGTGCAATGTTACAGAGAAGTCCTGTTTTCCTCTGCCCACCCTCACCTCCAAGAAATGGACCCTGACTCAGTGGTTTGCTAGGACTCAAGGTTTGCCGGAAGCCAGATCTTCTGAGCTATAGCAGGCAATGTAGAAGTTAAAATTAATATTTAATGTTGCAAACCAGTGCTAGAATAAGTCAGATGCAGATAGATCAATATGACTATGTAAAATCTTTGGCATTTTCTGTAATGCTGACGAGAAACAGGTCTTTGCAAATGCATTCCCAAACAGGGATCATGCAGAACAGAACGGGTTGCTTCTGTTCATAGTAGTACTGTTGCTTGACAAATCTGTTGAGCAGCCTTCTCAATGCTAGGTCTTTTATTCCTTGGTAATATTTATGTAATACCTGCTACTCACTCATATCACATATCTGGAACGAAAGACCACCCCACAGACCAGCAATGTATGAAGGAGAAGATAGTTCACTCCAAGCATTCCTCCTGACTCCCAGAGGGCCCTGCTCAAGAAGGAATCCTTCAATAATTTCTCAAAGCACCACATGCCAGGATCCTTATGCTATATGAGAACAAGTCAGAGGACAGTATAAAGACACTCATCTGATGTGCTGCGCGGTATTTTCTTAACATTTAGACATTTCTGGTATATTATTTGCTCTTTTGGCTCTAATTACATTTTTGGTTTCCTATTTTGCTCTTTTGCTTTCAAAAAATAAAAAAAAAAATATTTAAAAAGGAAAACAGAAGGATATAAACCCCACAAAATGTGCTCTCTCAGGCCCAGTCAGAGTCCCAGTCACACATGGGGCTCAGAGGAGGTCACTGTCTGCCTTCTGACCAGGCTGTATCTGGAGAGGGCACGTGGTTTTCAAGAGGTGCTCCCAGAGGCAACACCAGGAACCTTAGCAGGTTGCTTCTGCTGGCTGTGAAAAGAGCTGAGGCCCTGTCGGTGAGAGAGAAGAGGACCATGTCCTGTCTAAGTCAGACTGTCTGACAGACTCCCATGAGAAGAGACCACAGTCTGACAAGCAAGTCTCAGCACTGTGTCACAGTGCTACTCGTGGTCTGTGACTCCCTAGCCTTGGGGCCCAGCCTTCAGACACAGACCCATGTGGAAGCAGGACGCTGGCACACCACCACCATCTGGGTTTGATGAAAACAGCGCAGAGGCGAGGCCACCCATTAAGCTCTGGGCACCAGCATCACCCTCTCCCCAGCTATTCAACATTACGTGGACCCTCAGCTTGCAGGCAGGAGCCCCGTGCCTGTGAGGATGCATCTTGGCCAACGTGTTTTGATCTGGGGAAAGAGAGGTGGGAGGTAGTCGGGAGAAGGAGCACATTTGGGGGTTGCTGGGTGGAACATGGGAACTGTCAGCAGCTTCCAGCCCTTTCCCACATCACTCCTCCCTGCTGTGTGCCACCCACGGGCTGCACAGAGGAGCTTATTGGCTTAGTGGCAGCTTCCCATGCCCAGAATTGCCACCACTGTGTCGCCACTTGGCTGTCCCCCATCACTGAGTGATGCACATGGTGACAGAAATTATTTCCATTGTGTGCTGGCCTCCCAAACAGCCCTGCCAGGTGTCCACAGCTTGCTGCAGACCTGGCACACCTGGGAGATCCACAGGGACCAGTCACAAAGGATTGGATGACCATCTCTAAGAGATTTGGATTCCCAAGTTTTGAAATATATTGAAGGATTATAATTGTGTTTAGGTTACTTTTCCTAAGAAGGGGAAATACACATCATGCTCATCAGTGTAGTGTGAAAAAGGCTCAAATCTCTTGGTGCCCAAGCTACATTTGTTTAAAAACCTGGGTGTGGGAAAAAAAAGAGCTAGTCATGAAGGCAAGGAGGTGAGCCTTTTGGATTCTAGCATTTTATTTTCTTGAAGCCCTTCTGTTTCATCTCTTTTTTTTCTTCCTCCTATTTTCATTTATTGTCTACGTATCTGACCATGTCTATATTATCCTGCTTTCAGTTTCAGCAGATGTACTTTAAATGCTGCCAGATCTTGATGGGTAGAATGTCATTGTGTATGCTCTACCACAGACTCAGAATTTTTGTGGATCAGAAACTTGGTGGAATATCATATTTTAGGGGAAAAAAAAAAAAAAAAAAAAAGAAGCCTAAACTTTGGTCTTGTTTACATCAGAGAATACAGTGAAATTGTTTTTGATTTCTGTGCATGTAACTGAGATCAGACTTTGGCTGTAGCCATGTATTTTGTCAAAGGCAGAAGACCACAGTCACCTTTGGGATATAGATTAATTATAACCACCAGGCTGTCTTTCCGGTGCAGGTGGTGCATTGTTATATCATGTGTTTATTTTCCCTAAGTATCTAACTTACTAGATTTGCAGACTTCCCAGTCTTTATGAAGTGTTCTGTAACAAGGAAGAAATTAATGGTCAAAATCAGCAATGAGCCACAGAAGTCAAATCTAGACTGGATCATTGTAAGAGCTGTGTCTGGGCCGGAAGGTAGGGTTATAAGATTTCAGCTCATCTAATTACTATGGAGAAGAAATGGATTGGGGGATGATATTTGGCATCTGCCAATGTCTGCAGGTGCTCAGCATCAGTTTAGGTAGAGCCCAGTGTGAGTACTCACAAGTGTAAAAAGAAATTGGACTATTCCCCACACATGCATGCAGGATTACAGAGAACAGCAGGAATAGCATTTACAGAATCCTCCTGACCTTGAATTCACCTCGTCCTTTTTCAGTACATAAACTACTGTAAATATCAGATATGACATACTGCGGTTTGATGCAAGCCAGTACAAAACTGCATTTAAAGGATTACCTCCTCTTTTAGCAAATGGGTAGAATCAAAGATGACCCAATTTCCGCTGTTTCTTACATGCACCAGATATTTGCTTCTACAAGCTCTCAGTTACTACTAGAAACACAGCATATTTTGTGCAGTAATGACAAAGAGAAGAAAAGTCTTGCATTTTACAGAAGAATACAGAAGGTTCATTTTTATCCTGGTAATACAATTCACCTCAATACCTACAGGAAACCCGAACCTGCCTATTATTTTAAAGGGTAGTGAGAATTACATTTAAAGGTAAAAGGCAGCCTTCCTAATTTCTGCTCCATTTCCTTACAAAGGAATGGAAGATGTGGTTCCTGTGGTGTATAAGAACAGGCAGGGCAGGTGAAGATCCCCACAGATGCTGCCTCCAAGAATAGAGACACAGACTTACTAAAATGCTGAGCAGGTACAAAGAGAACCCCTGAACCTGGTTGTGAAGAACATGCTAGATCATGCTAGATGATTATCTACATAGAAGAAGTAACTGCTAGATGGTACATTAGCAGTGATTCCCAGCAGTCCCCCTGTATTCCCTTCCTCTGCAGTATCTCAGCATGCCAGGAGGCACAGCTGCAGCTTTTGGAGGCAGACGTGTGTTAACCAACTCCACTTCTGAGATCCATACCCGTTTTCAACAGCAAGAATGGCCAGCCTTAGTCTCCGTGCCAGAGTCTCCCTTAGGGGGATGATGTTTCCTTTACTCACCAGGTGTCTGAAGAACTAACACCCTCCTTGATCTGCGGCATCAGCCTTGCCCAGATGCTAAAACCAGTACATCAGTTTCAGCTGGGTTTCTTTCCTCACCGCACACATCAGTCAGGCTTTGTCTCCAACAATCGCTCTCCACGTGCTCCTGTGATGGTCCAAAACAGGAACAGAGCCTTCAGGTCAGATTTTGAGTTGGAGGCGAAAGGGCTAGAAAATCTGAAAGCGATTCCAGAAAAGAACTAATAAATGCTTTAAAATAAAATGCATCCTCTTCCTCCACAAGTATGTTAACTATACATGACCTAACCAGTAAAAAATACATTCGAAAACAAAATCTATGCTCTAATGTGGAGATGAATACTTCTAACTCGACCCATCAGAAGATTTGCTGAAGAAAGGACACATCTACAAATATAATGGGCAATGGCAGGGTTTTACAAGCGATAACCACTTAAATATTTTACAAAGGATCAACTGAGAGGGAGACCAGATATTAAGAATACTGAATTATGGGTTAGCTTTTGCCAAAAACTTGTCTTTTATCTTTGTTCATATCACAAGCTCTGAATTCCAACCTCTGTATTTATAATTTGTACTAGGAACAATAATAAGAGTGCAGGTACTGTGCATCACTAATGTAATAAATGCCTGCCAGGTGCATAGAAAAATTTACATGAAATACTTTCAAATTCACAAAGGTATTATTTTCCGTTCTCTATATCATGCCTGAAAAATATTTTAAATTTGTAGTTATACAATTTTTAAATATATATTTATATCGATTACTAAGAGCCAGTAAATATCTAAAGAGAAAATTGCCCAGCTTCCAGACTTAATAGTTACACCCCTGCAAACAAGCCAATATACAATAGTAGTATGCCTCTGTGTGTTTATGGAAAAAAATTAGGCAAAGAACAGGAAGAACCAAAGATTACTTCAGAAATTATCTAAGGAGATGAAATACGTATGGAAAGCTTTTTTGTTTCAGCATGTCCAAAGCTGTTTGTTGTATAGTTAATTTACTACATTTCCACAAAGTGTGAAATGTGCTCAAAATTCTGGGTGCAACACAAATGTGTCATTGTTTAAAAGTTGATATACAGTACCAGGAAACATCACAGGGCTGGATTTTATCAAAAAACAGGCTGGGCTAACCTGGCAAGTTGAAAGGTATCAGTAGCCAAAAGATTATCATTCCCTGGTGGTTTCATTTTTACAATACCAGCTCCATTTTATTTTTGCTCTGTTGGAACACGAGCTATATGCCGTTGCTGGAAGGCGATACTCTGCTTTAAAAATGGGGACAAAATCTCGTGACAAGCAGCAGAATACTGTTTGTTGATGTCTGGAGCACTGCAGAGGGTCTGATCTCAGCTCCATCACTAGTGTGCCATGCACAGCCCACATTCCAAGTGGGATACTGCTACTTAGCTTTCCCAGTGATGTTATTTCTCTGTCTCAGGCATGCACTTCAGTGAGGGGATTGCAGAAGTTCAGTTTACAGTGCTGCTGTTGTTAGTCACAAAGCATAACAAACTAAAGACTGACTGCTTTCTTGTGCCACTGAAATGACGTTTTCCATTCTTTAGGGCCTTGGATTTTATCTTTGTATCTGCTCTGCCTTTGTGTAAATTTGTGTAAAGTCTTTGTAGCAAGAAACCCCTGAAGCTAAAATCCTGACCCTGGAATCCAGGAAAAAAAAAATACCATTGATTTTGGTGCAGGCAAAAGATTCTGGGACGTTACCTGACATAGTTCTTTAAATGAGTCGAACTATATTAATTGATTATCCTCTGAATGGTAGAATAATGTTCTGTGTTCCTATCAGGGAAGTAGCCATTATTTTTTTCTGTGGCATGGAGTTGCAAAACAGTCTTGGCTCATTACACACAAAAAAAAGTTATGATGTGTTAGCAATAAATGCTTAAGTGAAGCAACTCTAGATTTTCAAAACAATACCCATAATCTGGGTGTTTTTGAAAATTCTGGTTTTTCCTGTAGATCCAAATTTCTCACCATATCTTTTCAACCTGCCTTTAAAAAAATTGCTGTAGTTATCTTACCTCTAAAAGACAATTTATTGATGGAAGGCTTGATGTAAATTTTGTTTTAAATCTAGGTGGATAATAATAATAATAATAATAATAATAATAATAATAATAATAATAATAATGATAATAATAATAATAATAATAATAATGAATAATTCATTCCTTTGAGCCATTATTTCAATTTTTTACAGAATAAAATCATCTACGTCTTTCAAATCAAATCAAATTTCATGCTTTTTTTTAAAATTAGAAAATGATGAGTTCCACTAATTATTCTCTGGCCTTTTATGCAAGAGATTTTTCAGTACCTTTGATCATTCTTCATTTCTTCCCTTTATTGGCTAATGTATTTCATGTACCTTAGTTTTCTCTCCTTCATGGCAGAGGAATAAAACAACTGGTGATGTTGCACAATTATAATCCCTTAAGTGCTTTGTAATAAAACACAAACCAAAGAGTCACTGCTGTGTGAAATAAATGTAAAGTACTGGTCTATATAAAAATTGTTTTGTGGCACAGTAAGAACGCTTCAAAAAGAACATTTTTAAAAGGCAAAACAAGAAAAGAGGTGGTGAAAGATTATCTCATCATTTTCCTAATGCACCAGTGGCCTGCATAACTCATACTAGCCTTTAAAATGGAGCTCTGATTTCATCCTTTTTATTGGGCTTTTTTATATTCCTAATTTGCCAGTGCATATAGGAGCTGCATTCATTAAAGGTTTGGGAAAGAAAAGACTTGTTTTCTTTTTATGCTTATACAGTGTTTACGCTGTCTTGGAATGTTTCTCTAAAGCATACTTGTTTCCAAAGGATAATGGCACTGGGCCCTTCCCTCGGTGAAGTGGGCAAACTAAACAACATCATTTTTCAAGGAAGCAGCATCAACAAAAAATAAAAATATAAACATTATGTGGAAAGTACCCGATTTCACTGTTCAGTCCTCCTGACTAAATATTCCTTCTGATTTGAATTTATGGCCACTGAGACCTCAGTTCTGCACTGTTCTGTGTGTGTTCAGACACCAACCCACCAGCAAACATCACCACAGCAGAAGTCATAACATCCTTTTTCTCTATGTGCAGTATTGTTCACTTACATTAACCTGTCACATTTGAAACACTTAATTTACAGTGTATGAATATAAGGTTTTGTAATTGTGACTAGTGTCTGCATGTTGAAAACTTTCAATAAGAATAATATGGGAAATAATTCACAGAAGTAAATTAGGGGTTTTTTCACCTGCACTTTGAAACCAGTTCCAGTACTGCTAGATCAGAATTCATATTACTGCTGTGACCCTCATTTAAGCTACAAGACATAGGCAGCTACCTTTACCCCAGCCAGTGGCTTCTCCTTGAGTGGCAATAGCATTTTGTGTGAACAGAACCAGACTTACTGCACAAGACAGTAAAACCTGTCCTGCAGCTCCTGTGTATCAACGTACTGACACAAAATACCTCTAAAGCTGCTATAGTTTATGACAGAAGCCCAAATTCTAGTAGTTCAAAATGATAGTCAAGGCTTGATGTCATCAAAATCTGTATGAGCCTAAAATAAATACACCAAAAAAAAGGCAAACATATATTGAGTTTTCTTGCAGAAAAACAAATACGCAAACACACCTTCCTACTTGGCATTTAATATTTCAGAGCCTGTTTCATGCTTAAAACCAAACCTAAGCAAGCCAAAACCCACACTTGTCAGAAACAATGTACTTTCATTTTAGAGTACTTTTAAAAAATAATAAAACAGGAAAAGACGTGACAGGCTGGGCAGGCTGACAGCAACCCTTTTTCATGGCAATTCAGTTATGAGAAAAAACACCAAGACTTGGCAGCTCCAGATTCAGTCACATTGTCTGCCTTTGGGGATGTAAACAGCTCCCTTTGGTGTATTCCAGCCACCATGCAATCCAATACCTGGGAAGTCTGGAAATGGGCTTGTGAATTGTTTTATTTTAAAGTCTTCCACTTTGTATAATGCACAAAATAGTTCTTGGAAGACAAAAGTTCTTCCTCCCAAGAGAATGTCAAAGGCATTCATCAATGCAAAGAGCATCTGCATCCTCCTTTACAAAAAAAAGCATTTTATGCAACATGAATAATCTCTCTTAGAAGCAGAGGAACTTTCTTGTTTGCCTAATCCTTTCTGAAGTGACCCGAAATTCAAATCGATTTGCTGCCTGAATAGTGTCAAGCCGAACTTGTCAACCATTTCAGGATGAGTGGTATCATATTTGAGAGAAAAGGATGGTACTACTCTCTTAATGCCACACCATTTAGATAGTGACACTGCAACCACTGCTGAAATCTCCAAAATTTGGCCTACTAGTCATTAACATCAGCAGGATGCTAAATGTTCATCAGCAGGACAACAAACCTTGGAAATGGGGAGTGAACAAAGGGTAGAAAAATACTTTGCTTTTTTTTCCCTACTGATTTTGCATGAACTCAGACATTGTTGAAAACCTATGTTTTTCCTTTTTAATTTTTATTACTAAATATACATTGAATAGATAAAGTAGATGTTTAGAGTGTCAGGGTCCATCTTGTCCTTCAATGCCTGAGGTCAGTGCTCCAATAGGTCTAACATAAGAGCCAGAACATCAGCTTAGCACTTCTTTCTCTCAACACAAAGGAAAATATTTAGGGTCTTGATTAAGCCCTGCCAGCCAGTCATGCCCATCTGAGAGGCTGAATCACAGCATGATTAGTGGGACAGCTGAAGGCCTGGGTGACAGACACAGCACAGCACAGAGTTTCTGGGCAAGGGAGGAGCCAGAGCATCAGAAAGAGCTGCACTGAGGATCCCGAACCCTCATTAAGCTGGTGGGCACAAGGAGTACCTTACACCCTTCCCTCCCTGCCAGTAAAAGCTGCATCTGACAGAGCCAGAGAAGCCAGAACAAGTGTTCCTTGTGGCTTCCCATACCTGGTTATAGGAGGTAAAGGATTTCAGGGCAAAGGAATGTCTCAGTGTACCAGCAGGAATTTGTTGCTGTTGTTGCATGCTTCCCATACCATCCGATACAAATGATAATTGATGTAGTTTTTCCTTAATTTTGAACATTGCACATGCAGTAAAAAAAGACAACTCTTATTGTCCTTGTACAACTTCCAAAATCCGAAAGGACCAATTATATCCAAAGGAAGCAAAGCCTCTGCCATTGCCACTTGCCTGCAGCTTCTATGGATCTGATACATTTGGATCTGACACATCTGTGGAGCCACTAGCAGTGAGTGCCTTTTATGAGGCATTGCCTCTGATATTTTTATCATACTCTCCAGACATTATATCATGAGACCACTGTCAGTATGGTGCTGTGATACAGTATGACATGGAGTTTTCCATAATGTAGCTGAAACTGTCACAAGAAATAGCTTAGCATGGGTGGTATGTGAGGGCATGCAGCTTGTATGCTGGGGGAGTTGTTTAAAGTAGTGAAAAGCATAATTTTGTAGTAAGAACCAAGGGACTTAATCTGCATTTCTTTCATTGTTGCCAATGGCAGCTTCTTTTATCCAAAGAGATTAAAATATGCTCTTAAGTGCCTGCAAAGCCCTGGAATGTGTGGTTTACAGCAGTATTAAGAACTGACCTATAATTACAAATAGACGTGGCACTAGTAATTTATTTGGTAAGCTTCTGAAATGCTGACTGTTTCATTCCTTCTTATAGATAGAATTTAGGTTGCACAAAAGCAGGCAAAGCAGGAGGTCATGGTTTCCCCCCACCACCCCTTCCCCCAGGAACTCAAACAAAGCATGTTATTTCTGGATGAAGTCTGGGTCTGAATGTTTTCTTTCCTTCAGAATCCATGGCACCAAATCCATGGCTCTGTCTAACCTAAGCTGAAGCTGGTCAGTTATTTCTTATATTATACTCTTAGTGACAGGGGTTGTCCACTTCATAACAGTGGTCTCTGCAGATAAAGCAAGAGGTCAAGTCTCTCAAAGGAGACTTTACAGTGATTGAGAATAGCTTACAGACACCACCTTGCTGTATAAACCCTTTTGTAGAAAGCCTTGCCACCTTTGCAAGCATCTGAAAACATCCAGACACTCATTGCTTTCCCTGTGCCATGTGAAAAGTATTTGGCGGAGACTAGTCAGCAGAAAATGGAGGCCTTTGCCTTTACAGTTCATTTGATGTACTTGCTCCATCACTCATGTAAGATTGAGATGTACCCATCACCCAGAACCAGAGAACTAGCCCTCAAAATATGGCTTAAAGAGTGAAACTGTGAATTCTGTCTTATACAGATGAACTAGTGACTGATTTTGTGGCTGTTGTTCTAAGTCAGCTCTACAGTTTTTTAAAAGAAATCAAATATTTTGTAGTATATTGAATATTAAGAAGTGAAATCCACTGTTATTTTCATCTTATATGTTGGCCTACTTACTTCAGCAATGACATATTCTGAACTGGAATATCTGAAATTAAGTACTATGGCAATAGGAGAAAACTAACCTAACAGTGCAGCACTGTGTCAAGAACACATAATTGGAGAATTTAAAGTTTAAGAGTTAAATAAGAATTTTTTATGTCAGTTCTAAATAGTGAAGGAGGTAATTTCAGGATTGACATTTTGGAAAGAGGTAGGTACTAGCTGAATTGGTTGCTTTTATACTTTTCTGCCACTTCTTTCTTCATGCTCCTCATAATTCATGTAATTACATTAGCTGAAATTCTTGACTCCTTCAAAATAATTTTTCTTTGAACATGAAAATTTATCGTTACCAAATATTATGACAGGAAACATGGTAGTTAAACTGCATGACCTGTTTCAAACAGTGTTTACTGTAAAGTAAGTGTCACGATCCTGTATGCTACGGGTAGCAGCTGGAAATGGGAGATGCTCCCAACACTTGCTGGAGAGAAAGCTGGAATTGTCTCTTCCTACACAGGTGCAAGCCCCACTGCCTGTGCCCCAGCAGGCAGATGGTGATGGCCTGTTCCAATCTGGAAATTATTTCAGCAGTGACAGTCAAGTGCTGTAATTCAGTAGGGCCTGCTGAGAGTTTTGCTGAAGGGCAAACGTGCTACATCAGGCCCACTGCAACGCTAGGGCATTGTAGCTTCAGCCAGCAGCCTCTCACACAGGCATGCTCTCAAACTCAGAAAATCAGTTCTAATTTTGGCATTCTTTTGGTATATTTAAGAAATTGCAACTAATTCCAGCACAGATTTTCCCGTGTACGGTTTTTAACAGGAAATCGAGAGCAACAAAAAAAGGAGTTCAATTTGATGGTTATTTGTTATAAATAAATAATGGGGAGTATCCAGCAGCAACATAAGGAAAACTTCATCTTTTCTTCATGGATATAAAGGAGGTAGTCTGACAATCTTTACAGGAAAAAAATCACATTAAATTTGCAGTTGTAAATGGGGAAATAACATGAGAGATTTAACTTACAAAGAAAACATGTTGTCAAAGACTTCTAGAAGAAAAAATATTTAGGTTCTGATATATGGAAGAGCTTTACTCTTTCTAGTTACAGTCATGAAGAAAAGCTAGGTGACAGGAAAAGAGAATAAATCTCCATGCCTTGGTTAAGACTTATTCCCCAGGCTAAGGGTAGCACACAAACAGCAGCGTGGATATCTTTATCTCTGTACTGTTCAACCTTGGTTTGAGTTCTTCTATAATGCATTTCTAATTTGCTATCTTTTCCTTCATTTTGCTGCCCGTTTTGCCTGTGGCCTGCTTACTTTGGCTGGTTATCCCTTCAGTCTTCTCCACCATCCTGCGCAAAGAAGAGTCCTTCCTCTCTAGTCTGTAACAACCTGCTTGTTACTGCATACTTCATGGATCTCTCACTTTGAATCAAATTTCACCAAGAATATACTGAAAGATACAATGAGTGACTTTTTGGGTAATGTTGCTGGATATTTATACTTTCATAAAAGGTGAATGCAAAGGACAGGTGAACTTTCCATGGTATTTTTATGGTGTTTTTGTTTTCCAGAGGCATACCAGTTTGCTGTGATTGTTACAGCTCACCAGAAAGAAAGATAATTCTGTGCTTGCAATCCCTAAATACACTGAGGTGTATCAATGTTTCAGGAGGGAAGCTGGAGGAGCAAGTAAACGTGTTCCTTTTGCCATTTCTAGTCACCTCCAGTAACAAGTGAAATGCACCCAACCATTAGGGTCTTCAAATATTTCAGCTCATCATAGAGTTTTGCATTTACTCTTCTCATGTAAAAGCAAAAATCACTGCAGTAAATAAAACATTGGTTTGATGTATTGTCCCTTATTTACCACAAAAATTTCTTTTTGAAGCAAATGAGTGTACTTGCATGTTCAAACACGAGCTGATAGATCTAACTCCTGCCCTACTTTTTAGACTGCTAGCCTCCTTGTCTGAAAATCTTACATGATAAAGTTTTCATGAATTGGACTTCAAGGATTATAACTGAGAAAAACACTGACTTATAAAGGTGTTCTTTCATGCGTAAGGAGAAAGGTTTATCCAGCTTAATCCTGTTACAGACTCTCTTTGCACAGCTTATACTATTACCATGGCACAGCTCCCTAATACTTCTGTAGCTAAAAATCTGTCAGCATTTCTCCAACACTCATTGAACAGCACCCACCCCTATTCTTTTATCTCTCTTGAATGTCATTAGCATGTGTGTTTCAAATAATTTGCTTTGACTAAGCAAGGCACATAGGTATTTATACCTGTAGTTGTGTGGGATTGTATGCTGCTTTATGTAGATTGGAAATGTGCCATAACATCAAAAATACGAACAAAAATAAAACCAAAAACAAACCAACCAAAAAAACACCACAAAAAACCAAAAACCAAGTGGTGACAAACTTATTCCTTGGTTTTTAATAATGACACATTGGCAGAATGAATAAGTGTCTATTCCATCAACTATGCTTTTTTTTTTTGTCTTTCCCGATAATGTCCTCTCTAAATCTAAAAGAAAAGAAACGAGCCTAGGCTTATTCCACCCTGAAATAAAGCACTGCTTTTAAGATTGTCTAGCAGAACTGAGAGACTTGATACTGTAGCAGTAACCTGAAATTTGACCCCGTAACTACAAACCTGAATATACCTTATTTTAAATATTGACAACAGCTTAATTTCAGAAGTATAGAACTACATCAAATAAAAGATGTTCAATTTTAGCAGGTTTTGCACTCTCTAAATCCCTCAGAAAGAGATGAACTTTATGGGTCTGTTTCGCAGGATCTGCAAAAAGCAAGCACAGGTTAAGGGCCAAATAAATTAACTTTTGCAATAAGGAAAAATGACGGCTTTCAAGTAAAATCCTGACCCCACTGAAGCAAGTGGAAATTTTGGTTTTTTCTTTTCACTAGAGCCAGAATTCCACTCTGTGTGAGATCTTTCAATGCTTCAACAAATACTTCAAATCCTGCACATCATCTTAAAAAATAATATATATATATGAGAGAGAGAAGCATGGGGAAAAGGATCATTTTAACTTAGTTGAGCCACTTCTCTTCATCGTGGATTTACTGACAGTATGCAGTTTACTCTGAAGAGCAATGTCAAAACAACAAAACAAGAATAGGCAACATAAAATTTTTGGTATTTCTTGAGAGGTTGAATTGGCCCTATCCATTATAGAAGTTGGTGCTGTTACTGTATGTTTCATCCACTAAAAAAAATCCATTATCTTAAAGCACGATAATATGCCAACAGGGTGAACTAAAACTCTCCAACTGGTAGATGGTAGATGAAGAGAACTGAAAAACGATATATATTATTTCTGGATACTTACTTTTTCCTTGAAATCTTAAAAATAGTAGGTTTCAGTAATTTTGACCATAAACCTCCATCCCCTTAGCTAGGGGTAGTTTTTCAGTGTCTCACGATGTTCACAGTATATGTGAAAGCTTCTGTATTTGTGACTACTTATGTTGGAAATCTAGTTTGACTAACTCTGATATACAGTGCTTTCTAATGACATGAATATCTAAGCATATGATGAATTTGCCTTGTCTGTTGTTGATGGAGTAGTTGATGGAATAATTGAAGCAGGTTAGAAGTTAAATTATTTCTACTGCAGGATAACAACCAAGCACTCGATGCTTCCCTAGCACATTTAGCCTAAGCCATTCAGCAATCAGAATGTAGTAGAGACTCAGCTCTAAATGGCTTGTCTACGTTGTCATTTCTTGCCATAGTGTTGTGATTCTGACCACAAGGGAAAATGCAGGATAAATATGGAGTGAAAATATGGAAAGGCAGGATTCCATAAATTATATACTGAAATGAAAGGAGCTAAAGCAGGAGAAGGAGATACAAGATGAGTGATAAATAGATCATGTCTACCCCAGACAAATTAGAGTAGCAAGAAAATTTTTGTTTCTTTTGGACAGCAAATACCTGCGTAGTTGTGTTCAAGAGTTTAAGCCAGATGAGGTTATTTTGCTCATTAGCTTTTTCCTGATAATATTCTTATTGAAGTTTTTTTTTAGATATTTATTCCATACAGGAGAATGATATAAACTAGGAAAAAAAAAAAAAAAAAGACGACACAAATAATGCAAACAGAAAGGATACGTCGAGATGAGGATTAAATCTAAAATAGCAGCTGGCTGAGACAACGTTTGGCACGGGGAAAAGCAATGCCAGAGATATGCATCTCACTGCTGGGTCAGGATTACTACATATTCAACTGCATGAAATGTTTTACCATTTCCTTTAAGTCAGTAAGGCATAGAGAAATCATCCAGCAGTGCAGGGACATGTGATATTTCTATGCAATGTCACAGCAAATGATTGAGAACAATCTGACACTGGCAACAGCTTTGGATTTTCATGTAAAGAAACAACCAAAGAAACACATGGAAGAATTCTTCTACCTTAAAGATGACAGTTTGGTGCCTGCACGGATACTTTTCCCAGTTATTGCCAACAAAAGGAAAATAACCCATGTTCTCAGGAGCATCAGGCCCAGCATCACCAGCCGGGCAAGGGAGAGGATTGTCCTGCTCTGCTCTGCACTGGGGCAGCCTCACCTCCAGTGCTGGGGGCAGCTCTGGGTGCCACAACACAGAAAAGCCATGGAGCTGTTAGAGAGTGTCCAAAGGAGGGCACGAGGATGGGGAAGGGCCTTGAGGGGAAGCCGTGTGAGGAGTGGCTGAGGGCACTTGGTCTGTTCAGCCTGGAGAAGAGGAGGCTGAGGGGAGACCTCACTGCAGTTACAACTTCCCTGTGAGGGGAAGAGGAGAGGCAGACACTGATCTCTGCTCTGTGGTGACAGTGACAGGGCCCAAGGGAATGGCCTGAAGTTATGCCAGGGGTTGTTTAGGTTGTATATCAGGATGAGGTGTTTCACCCAAAGGGTGGTTGGACACTAGAACAGGGTCCCCAGGGCAGTGGTCACAGCACCAACCTGACAGAGTTCCAGAGGTGTTTGGACAATGCTCTCAGGCACATGGTGTGATTTTGGGGGTTATCCTGTGTAGGGCTAGCAGCTGGTCTTGATGATTCTTATGGATTTCTTTCAACTCAGGATATTCTATAATTCTGTGAATACATTTTATAATTATTCCATATGGCCTGAAATTCCTTGAAGGAATTTCTGTTGCAGTTAACACTGCTCTGACCTATTTTCTCTCTGAATCTGCTGACTGTGTTCCCAACCCTCTTACATGCCATAATCAAATTCTTACCCACTCACACTGGACCCAGTAAAAGAATTTTCTTGAATGTTTCCTATCTTTCTAATTGTGCCTTCCTTTTCCTGCTTTCAGGAATCCTTCTACTTTCTTGTTTCAACCTGTGTTTGGAAAAAATTTCTGTTGTCCGTCTGTAATCTTGACAGGTGCTGAGACTGCAAATTCCACAGCTTTCCTTAAACTGTGTGGCTTCAAAGGGAGATGCAGGATTTTGGCACACATCAATGTCAGATTGCAATTACTCTTGTTTTGTTTATTTTATTCTTGAAGTTCACAAATCCTTCTTAGCTAAGTCACAGTTACCTGCCTCCATGATCTCCAGTGCTTGAACTTTCACTTATATTTTATTTTTGATGATATCATTAAGAGAAAAACTAACCTCAGACCCTTAGGTCAGGTTCTAAACTTTGCCTTTTTATGCTTCACTATTTAAATTAGATATCCAAAAAGCAATAGCTGGCAAAAATACACCTTGGTTTTTTGGCTAGCCTGTTTTGCCTAATGGAGGATGACCCATGACCCTGTGAGCCTCCAGGCTTCATAACTGCAATGTACTATACCTGGCCCAGGATAATCTCCCAAAGGGCGAAGGATTTGATAGCCTATTGCTGTAAAAATTCTGATAGTACTGAGTAGGTTTCTGGGTTAAACTCTAATTCTTGGTGCAGATTGTCTGAGATGTTCAATTTGGACTTGTCAATCACACCAAGGGGTGTGGGAAGGAGGGCTGAATAGCTTGGTCCTCATATTGATCCAAGGCCAGCTCCCAAACCATTTAAAGTGACCAAAAGGCATTTCTAAACTACCCAGGGTGATAGCAGCTCTAGAGGAAACATCTGCCAGGTTTGCATATCCCAGTGCAGTCACGCCAGCTTCCAGTTCTTGGACTGGGAGGACTAACTGTATGTGAGGAAGCACCTACATGCTAATATAAGGCTTCCTTGGAAATTAGGAAATTCTGTTCTGGTAGATGACAGGTTTCAAACCCCTTCTTAATCCTGTCATATTGCTAAGAGTGTAGAAGAAGGAGAGAAGATATAATTTCACATCTTCGTTTTCTAAGCTCTCAACAGGAGAGAGGGCTGATCTGGAGTTTCTCGCATTATGCAGGCACACCACAATATCAACCAGTATGTGTCACACAGTGCAGAGGCTGGTACTTGCACGGTGGCCCATGAGTGGGAAACAGGTTGCCAAGAAAGATTCAAATAAATCTGTTTTCTTCTGCAGGAAAAAATTTGGAACCTGTTTCTTTTCCATTTGAAATAACAATAATATATCAAGGGAAAAGACACAAAAGAAAGAGGAGGAGAAACAGAAACAGCTGGAGAAAAGAGAAAAATAACTCTACTGTAGTACACAATACTAGTAGGACAAATACAAAGAGAGTAGGAATACCACGCAAGATGTGTTAGCATTGGCTACTATTATCCCCTTATGACATATTGGAAGGAAGAAAAAAGATCAGAGTTGGAATCTTCATGGGTGTAAATCAACATCATTCTTCTTTGATTGGAAAAGTTATGACAATTTAGAACAGCTGTTATTTGGCCCATATTGTTTCTTAGGCTTTTTTTCTGGTCTTATTTTTGTAAATCACAGCAATGATCACGGGACAGAGGATGGATTGACAGCATGAGCTATGAATCCCATGGGACATGACCGCTGTTTTGAGTTTTGAAAGTCTTTTGAATGCTTAATACAATGCTATTTGAATAACTAACAAAGTTTTCTCTGGCAGAAACCCTATTTGGTATCAGAACAACTAAATGATGACTTCAAATGATAATTACCAAATTGTGTTATTGCTGGTTCATAACTGCGTATGTCAGTGTCGGGAGAGGGAAAAGTTGATTCTGTGTCATTGACCATGTGGGGAAAGCTGGTATTCCAGGTTCAAAGCGTATTCTGAGTTCAGAGGGATTTAGTTTAGACTTCAGTTCAGCTTTTGCTTTGAAAATATGCTCTCTTCCTCATGAAGAACAGTATGCTGTTTCTTAATTAGGTTTTGGTCTATTTTACGCACAGTCCTTATCTTCTTGTGAAGGGTATTTACAAAGAGAACCACAATCTAATATGCCTTTATAATTGTGATTCTTTTATGAATTATTTATTGCAGACAAATACTACTTAGTAGCAACAGCAGAGTAGAACAGAAAAAAGAACTTAAATTGTTTCTTCTTTAGTTCCCAATACTTTAAATAGATATCTGTTAGACATCAAAGGCGGCAAAGAGATAATTAACAGCAGTGAAAGAAAACTACAGTGAAATAGAACACAGGAGAGCCAAAAGAAAGTGCTGTCTCAAATAAGCTTGTTTCAACTGCCTCTTACCTCAACAAGGTAAGAAAAGGAGCCTTTCCGATGGTTCTGCCCTCTGCTTTGCTCTGGTGAGACCTCCTGAGCTGCACCCAGCTCTAGGGTCCCCAGCACATCAACCTGATGGAACGAGTCCAGTGCAAAGCCACCAGGATGACCAGAGGGATGCAGCACCTCTCCCACACAGAAAGGCTGAGAGAATTGTGTTTATTCAGCCTGAAGGAGAGAAGGCTTCAGGGTGACCTAACTGCAGCCTTCCCTTTCCCAAAGAGAGCCTAATGGAGAGGAACTTTTTCCAAGAGCATGTATTGACAGGGGAAGGGGGAATGGTTTCAGATTGAAAGAAAGCAGGTTTAGTTTAGGTATTACAGAGAAATTCTTTGCTGTGAGAGTGGTGAGGCACCGGAACAGTGCCCGAAGCAGCTGTGGATGCCCTGTCCCTGGAAACGCTCAAGGCCAGGCTGGATGGCCCTGAACAACATGGTCTAGTGGGAGGTGTCCCTGCCCAGGTCAGAAACTAGATGATCTGTCAGGTCCCTTCCAACCCAATCCATTCTATGATTCTGTGATAGTACGGAAATCAGCCTGAAACCTCATTTCTTAACCTGGAAGCAGTCACGTTAAGTCAGCTTGAAGATTCACAAGACATTTCCCCTTTTCCAGTAGAAATGTATAGTAATATGTAAAAATCTTTAATTCTAAATGCTAATTATGGTAAAGGAAAGCAGAATTCTCTGATGTTTCTCTTTGTTCACAGAACTACTTCCAGTCTTACAGATGGAAGTTCAGGCAGACAGGTGGTTTTAGTAAGCTCTGATAAACACAGATTTGCCAAATAAGGAGTCACATGAACGGGAATTTTTATTCTTAATGTGAACATTAATGTTCAGAAGCATCTTGTCAGCCACTGAGAAGGTGGAAACTCTCAATATCTGATCACAGCAATAAGACTCTCTTTTCTCTGGTGCTACAGGTGAACTGGCGTTTTTCCAGGACAAAGCAGCACCTTTACTAAAGGTGGCTGTAGCCTCGTGTCGACACTCGCACACAAAATGCCTGTGCTCAACCTTCTGTGTAATTGCCACATTTATTTGCTGTCATCTCTCTCCATATACCCAAACTCTTGTTACTATTTTTACCCAAAATAGTGCCTTTGATCATGACAGAAGTCTGCTGAGAGGTTGTTCAAGAAGGCATCACAATGAGAGTGGTCTGTAATGGGAGTAGCGTGGGCACTGTTTGCACCTTTACTTTTATAAGAAGCAAAGCACAGATATATTCTCATTTGTTGAGCTAACCCAGCAAATGAACTCTCTCTTCTATGTGATTCCCAGAGAACTAAGAGGGATAAAGAGCTGACGTTTACTTTCCAAGGAATGATTTCAGGGCTAGTTTAGATGTCATTGTGTTGAGTTCTTTTCATATAGATAGATATGCAGACAGATCTGTGTGTCTGTGTGCAACTGCATGTCTGAACGTGTTGCCTGAGATCCAGTAAGTCAAGAAAACAGGAAGCAGCCACCTCTCTAATGCTTAGAAACAAGTTGCCTTTTCTCTGTGTCCCCCGAGTTCCCTCCACAGAAAGCTATTGCAAAACTCTTCATTTCAGCACAGAAGTAACAGGCCCCGATACACTGGTCAACTCCCAAAGTTGAAGCTTTTCTGCCCTAACATTTTAATGAGAATTTGCCTTCCTTTTAGGCCTTTATTACAGTCAGCTAGTTTACAGAGTGTTTTCTCTAGGGTGTTTTTTTTAATCATTATTTTAGCAATTACTTAAAGACTGTTTGAAATGTCTTGCTTTGATCTAATTCAGGAAATGGAGTCTTCTGCCAAGGGATTGACAGTAAGCATGGATTTAAACTCTCTCAAAATAATGTTATTAATTGGGGCATCTTCAAAACAGTCAAATCAGTAGTGGTGTTCTGGTTAAAGCGATAAAGTTTTTTATTAATTCACAGGGTTGCTGTGACCGGAATTCACTTCTGGCTCTTACAATAAGTTTATGGCGGTACAGATTTTGCTTGAGGCTCAAGTGAAACATAATATTTGGTCTTAATCCAAGTTAATGTGTTCCCCAGTCAGGATTTCCTCTAATGACTCATTCATACCCCTAATGAATTGAAAAGGATATGTGTAAATTGACATTGAACTTAAACTCCAAGGCTTTTGACTTTTTATCTTTTCTCCGAATTGGCACCATGCATCTTTATATTCTAATCACATTTAAAAACCAACGCTTCTTCCTTGTTTTTCTTGCCTAAAGAGGTCACATCAGAGAATGCATGTCACATATACAGGATGGGAGAAAAGTGGAGTGTAATTCTGGACAGCCAACCCCACATGTATTCCCAGTATAAAACAGTAGCCAAGTAATCCCACAAAGCTCTAATGCTGTAAGATAATGCAAAAACCGGTTGGGTTCAGCTGCTTTGTGGGATCTGCTTCTGTGCATGCTCTCATCCTCTGAAGAGTGCAAATTCACTTGCCCCTTAAACAGGAGCATTCCCCCAGCAAGCGATCTGGCTTCAGCATGGGAGGGAGAAGGAGCTACACCAAGACAGTTATGGAGCAGATGTAATCCATTGCTTCAAATTCTGTCTTGCCTTGTGGCAACTTGCTAATGTGGCAGTATTGATAGGTGGTCTTGGTACATAAAGCAGAGGAATAACAGATAGAAAAAGAGAGAAAGATCTATTAGCATCTGTAATTTGTTGTGAGGATCACACTCAGAAGCTTTCTGATTTGCCAACATTAATTTTCAGAATGAAAATCTGTGGTGTCAAATATACACAAATTCAAAGTTGTGGGCTCATATTATTGTCAAAATATCAGGGAATTTGAAGAAATCCTTTATAATCTATCCAAAAAACTTTTGGGAAGAGGCTTGAAAACATACTGGAAATACATAGATGGTAAGAAAACCTATGAGAATGGACAGCTTCCTATTTACATTGGGCAGTCAGACTCAAAACTCAAATAGCTGAATGACAAGACGGACAAAGCATACATAATTTAACAGTGAAGCTAATAATCTATTACAACAACGTTGCTAGGAGTGGAGCAATCAAGATTAGATCACTTTCTGAAAAACATTCTCTAGTTCAACCAGGAATTGTGGGGCTTTATGCCAGAAGCCAGAGTAGCTGATTATGGTAATTGTCCCTGACCTTTTCACGCAGTAAAGCCATCTACTAGCTTTCCAACCATACATGCTATGTTCAGTTCATCTGCATAGCTGCGCCAAATGTGTAAGCAGGACCTTGGATGTCGCATTGTGAAATTCTCTGTGTGATTTATCCAGCAGAACAGATCAAATAAATAAGCATTTAATAAAGGCCAGGCTTGAGTCTCCTCTCCTCCCACAATGCTGCCAACTAAATGGCCTCTTAACATTGCAGAAAATACTCTCTGTCCAATCCCAGAAACAAAGCTGTAAGCACTGAATGATGGTTTTGAACTAATTATTTGGCTTTTTTTGTAGTCCTCTCTCTTCTTATGGATGAGGAACTGATCTGAATTCTTTTCAAGGCAAGCTCTTGCTTTCTGAATTCTGCTGATGTCAGATTGGCCCACCGTGGGCTAACAGATCAGGTTCAGGCATTAGAAGCACTGAAAACAGTGCAAAAATGCAGCAGAAAAACAACTGTTTTAGTGAGGCCCCAGCTTTGTAGTCTCCATTTTCCTTCAGATGCAGCCGTTCCATGAGCCTAAGATGGCTGATTTACTTGTCAACTTGTGTGGTACCGTTTGTCACAATCAAAGTGAAACAGTAAGTCATTACTTCTAGCAGTCTTTGCAATAGTCATCATTTTCTCAGCCTAACAGAATTGTACCTATACCATAATTTGCCATATTTTTATGTGCTTCTAAGAATTAGTGTTTTTCCAGACTGAGCAAAATATTTGATATATTTATTGCAGGGTAAATTGAAGGTGGGAAATATTAGGAATGATGCTTTTTGAAAGTTAGATGCATGGTTGACTTGTTCTGTGTCCTGTTTATCTCCACTCAGAATCTGAAGGTGAAGACAGAAACAATTCACCTGGTTTGGACTCACTCTTTTGAAATCAGTACATAAATTCTGTCATGCTCTAAAAACAGTTGATATTCTTACTGGTTCTCAAAGCTAAATGTGTTTTTAATCTTTTTATTTTTTTTTTTAAGAGAACATCTAAGTGCCCCGACAACTGCCTTGAATGACTGTGAGTCATCATGGTTCATCATTTGACCGAACTAAAGCTTGTTCTTTGTTATTTCAGGAGATACCCTTTCACTGTAATTGCTAGGTTTTGCTTAATATGATACTGTTGGTGATGTTCCTTGGTGGAGATACTGTACATCAGCAGCCCTAGATCACCATGTAGAAGTTCACAGGCTGCCTGTATGTATTAATTACCTGAAGTCCCCAGGGTTACCAACTGTTAAGAGTTACCTGTACAACACTGATTCCCAGCCTCGATGCTCTGGAAAAAATGGCAACGTACTGTAAGTTGCTGGACTCATCTCTTCCAGGCTTCTGCTGCCTCCTTTCTGTTCCTGTGTTATCTTTAGCTTCACAAGACTGCTGCACATTTCCAAGGATAGAGGCACCAGCGTTGATCCTGCATAGGAACAGAAAATCTCCTGTAGGAAGTGTCTCCATGGGCTTTGTGCCTTGAGTAAAATGTGGTCATGGTCTTCATGAGCAGAGTTGTCAAACACCACACTTTTAAATCTGCCTGAAATTCATCTCCTAGAAAAATTTCAAAAGTAATGGAGTTTTGTGTTTTCATTAACGTCAATGTAGGTGATCGCTGATGGATGCTGTGATTGCTGCTGACTGCCAGGAGCCCTTGATGAGGGCCACAGATCAGTCTGTTCTCACATGCATCCAGCCACACTCCGCAGCTGACACAAATACTGGCCCTGCCTTCACCAGGTAGCAGCACCGAGGTTCTACAAGCCACTAAATGATCCTGGAGAGACATACTAGAAAAACAACAGGCAACACATTCTTGAATCACTTTACTCCATTGGGAATAGGATTATCAATGACAAGTTTTTTACTATTTCAGCAAGTTTTTGTACCTGCATGCACAGGAAAAAGAGACTTAACATTTTGTGATTTTATGTTAGACAAAAAATAATGATGAGGCCATATAACTGGCAGTAAAAATCCATCCTAAAGTTCTTACAAGAACTAAGGTTGTGTACCATAATTTACAGGTTTTTTTAGTCATACAGCCTAATCAGCACTTCTTGTTTAAACAATATTTTCAGCAATGATTTCAGAAGTACATACATAAACAGGGTTATCAGTACTAATTGAGATACTGTTATATATTACATACAAAGATGCTTGGCAAGCTTTTATCTTACAAAGTGTATTTGCATATGGATGGTATTTATAGACTCCAAATTAAAATAAGATTTTTTTGGTTTGTCTTTTCATCAGTGCTGTTTGTCAGGCAGGCCATACTCCTATACGACATTGTATTCTGGAGCTGACCTGCATTCCTTTCAAGCCATTTAATCACACACAGCTGACCAACATTCCTGGATAAAACCACCTAATCAAGTGCATTACAAGTACCCCAAATGGTTACTAATCTCCATATATGTACATGTGTGAAATGTGCGCTATCCAAATATCCTTTTCCTAAAAGCAAATGACATGAAAGCAGAAGACCTGTCCAAAGTATTCCTTTCTCCACGTTCAATATGCACAGACATTTTTAAGGTGGTTAAGATAGTATTGCACCACACAGTTGACATTGCACATAAACATTAGAATCCATCACTGTAATTCATATTCAAGCTTGTTTCCTACACATCTTAAAAATGTAATTTAAGAAGAAATATTACAGCTTTCAACTTCTGGGCAAGCATATTAAATAAGCTGAAAATGCTTGATGCTGCAGCACCTAGATAGCTGAAGTATCATATCACAGAGGACTATATTTCCTTTCATCTCCAAGTTGCTGGGTTCAGATAACAAGCTTCTCAAGGTTGTTACTGTCTGATGACTGTGTCTCAGGATTAAGCAGAATTAAGACGGGAGGGGTAGGGGAGTGTTATGCCCACTTTGATTAGCACTTTCACTAGAAATCCCTACAGGAAGAACAGAGACCTACTGAGCTGGAGACCAAACTGTTTTCCCCATCTCCAGAGACAGTCGTCCAGAACACTGCCACGTGCTGACTGATGTGGGCATGCTTGTGGTACTGCTGAGTGTGCTCTAAGTGTTCTGTGGGCAGTAGTTTTCCAAAACGCCAAACTAGCATAAATTCACTTCAATTTCCTACATGCATCTCTCCAGCTTTTGCAGTCCTCACTCATCAGAGTAAATGAAATCTAAGATGTTCTGTGTTTGAAAGGTAAATCACAGAAAACCAGTGGAAGGTGGAAAGGCATATAAAGGGATACACATTAAGAGATGGATGTATAATGCACCTATGAAAAGTAAGGGGGGAAAAAAACAGGCAAAGAGGAAAACAAAATCACAAAGAGGAAGACCAGCCAACGGTTCACTTTTCTGCTCTCCTCCTGCTGCCATCAGGTGTCTGGGTGGCAAGGGCTAACCTCTTTGGAGGACTCCTTTCTTCGTGCAGCATCTGAGGGACACCCGGCGGGTTTCTGCCCGGCTCACCCAGCACCTGCAGCGGCACCGTTAGCGACACTAAGGGAGAAAACGCGGGATTCTCGCCGAGGCAGGGTGGGACCTGCCCGAGGGGAAGGTGTACGAAGGTGCCACCGCCTCCGTCCTCATGAATCTATGAACCAGAGTGCAGCAGCGAGGCTTTCCAGGTTTTATAGCACACCAAAAATTAAAAAAAACAAAAAAAAAAAAAACAAAAAAAAAAAAAAACCAGAAAACCAACAAACCCCAAACCTATCCCCAAACCCACCGAGTTTTATTTTAAACAGATGTGAGCGCATTGCACTCGGCATTTTCAGGTTCGGGCTCTGCATTTCCATTAATTTCAGCGCAGCAGGGGGTGCCACGCGCTTCGCCTGGGACACGCCGGAGCCGCGTTTTCGGACAAGGCGGGCAATCGCTCCGCACGGCGCACGACCCGCGGGGCGGCGGCTCCGGGCTGGCCCCGCCGGGGGCAGCGCTGCGGCCGCGACCCCGACCCCGACCCCGACCCCGGCCCCGGCCCCGGCCCCGACCCCGGCCCCCGCCCCGGCCCCGACCCCACACCCGGCCCCAGCCCCAGCCCCACACCCGGCCCGGCCCCGGGCCCGCGCGCGGGGTCCCGCGGAGCCCCCGCCCCACAGCGCCGGTCACGTGGCAGCGCCCCCCGCATTGTGACGCAGCAGGGCCGGGCGGGGCCGCCCCCTCACTCCCTCCTTCCCTCACTCCCTTCACTCCTTCCCTCACTCCCTCCTTCCACCTCCCTCTCCTCCTCCTCCCGCTCCTCCCGGCTGCTGCCCGGTGGCAGGACAGGGGCGGAGGGCGGGGCGGCGGCAGCCGGAGCGCTGCCTGCACCGGCGGGGAGTGGCGGGGGGCGGCAGCCGAGAGGCGGCACCTGGGTCCTTCCCCCGTCTCCATCACCCCCGGCTGCCGTGGAGCGGCCGCGGCCGAGCGGAGCGCAGGGGTGAGGTGAGGAGAGGGCAGCAGAGCGGACGGGGCTTTGTTGCCGCCGGCAGCGCTGCCCCCGGGGCGGCGGCAGAGGGGCGCGGAGCCGAGCGCGGGGCGCCCCGCGGGGCTGCGGGGACGCGGGCGGCGGGCGGGAGCGGCGGCGGCGGCGGGGGGCGAGCCCCGGCCCCGGCCCCGGCCCCCGCCAGCCCGCCCCGGGGAAGTGCTTTCCGCATGAAATCAGGGCTGAGCGCGGGGGGTTCGGTGGGGCTGAGCGCGTACGTGATGTCAGCCCTGCGAAGTGCCGCCGCGGAGCCCCGGCAGCGCGGTGCGAGCCGCTGACACGCGGAGCCCGGGCGGATCTGCCGCTGCTCTGCTCGCAGCCGGGCGCACGGGCGGGCGCCCAGCCGCCAGCACCCTCCTGTCCCGCCGGGCAAGCCGAAATCTGGAAGAAAATCAAGTAGGAGTTGCATGTTTGTAACTGTGGAGAAACAAATGCCAAGTTGTCTGGTAGAAATATGCTCCAAGGCATACTTGGGTGAATCCAAAATCCTGTTTTTGCAGCAGCAGGGATCAAAACCTTTTTCATACCCGCATCAGTGGGCGTTTTATGTGAGCAAATGCAATTTATATGAAGAAGAGCTCGAGGATCAGGTCGTGATGGTACTGGATCCAAACTAGCGCCTAAACGGACTCAGTCTTCATTGTCAGTGTTACCACCTCACAGCGCTTTCAGTGGTTGGCTTAAAGCCACATCTCTTCCAGATATATTAATCAGTCACAACTGCTCCTCAAAAGGTCCCTCACCCCAAACCCCACCAAAAAACTGCTAGTGCTTGTGCTTCCATGGAAAATCTTAGCATCTTAGCCTCGTTTTATACCCCAGCAATCCAACAGCAAAAGGTAACTGAAAAAAAGTTTCCAAAAAATTATTCTGAAGCAGATCACTTGACTGTTGGACCCTTTTCCGTTATTTAAATAGCTGAAGAAAGAGATACAATCATAGCATTGGAAAATCAAAATAATTTTGTATTTTGTGCAAATAGCACTGATCCTGCAGCCAGGAATTATGTTGAATGATGGGCATGCATTTAAACCTTTTTCAGTGTGCTGTAGCAGACTTTAATAGTGTCCTGCCCTTACTGAATTTAGGAGTTATGTGTACTCTATGTGCTTCCAGCAAGCCATAAAAAGCGTGACCTGTTGCCTTACTACCACCCGTAAACATGAGTTTCTTCACCCTAAAATCCTCCGCAAATAGCTCATGGGTGAGCTCATGGTTGGTGAACTTGTGAGCCATTTCTCTCTTCATACTGCAAAGCCTGCAAATATGGAGCCATATTTTGAAGATTTTGCAGGTAAGCTGAAAAACTGTTTTCAAGAGCAGGCTTGGACGGCTGCTCAAGAGGTAGTTCAAACACAGTGAGAAACGCTTTTCATCTGAATAAAACAATTGGAATTTGACCTGTTCAGTTGTCAAGAAGATACTTGCCTCATCACTGTACTTAAAAAATTGTAACTTTTTCTTCAGGTATGCCTTACCACAGTTAGCCCAAGTGTGAAAAGGCCTATAGTGTAGGCTCCTTTTGCAAGGTGTGGTACGCTTATTTTCTGCATATTTTCATGCATCAAAGACTGACTTAGGCAAACTGACCATTCCACTTAACACAGTCACTTACACTGCTTTAAGCTGGCAGTTCACTTATTTTTCAGGTGTTTGTGATTTCTGATCTGTGTCATTGACTCAGTGTGCTGCAGAAAGCATCTGGGCCACTTGTAGCTTGTTGAAAAAGTGAGTAAAATAGAACTACCTCAGAGGACTGACCCAGTGAAGAGCTACCTCCAAATCTGAGGAGCCTGTAAAAAAAAACAAAACCCTCTTCTTTGAGCAAGCAGTCCAGTGCAGGCTCCTCAAAATGCTTTTAAGTGACATTTTGGCATAAGCAGGTGGGCAGTCTTTCAGGTAAGGAAGTTCTGTAGAAGATAGTAACTTACATTAGCTAGAAGCTGCTTGTCTTAATATTTTTTTGTCTAATGACAGCAACAGGGCAAGTAAGTATGTGGTGAGTTTTTTGGGGCCAGCTTCTGAGTTTACAAAGAACTGCATGTAAAATTAGACTGCTTGGACAGAGTGACTGAATGGTACCTTTGGAGATTCAGTCCCTTTACAGAGTACTGTGAATAAGTGATAAGTCATTTTTTTCATAGTTGCAAAACCATGGTCCCAAATATTACATATTTTGTAACTGGCCATCAGCAGAGCTTGAAAGACTATGAAATGTCCCTCTGCTTCACAATTGTCCAGTTTTCCTGGGAGCTGAAATCTGTTCCCATGTGGACTCCACAGGTGCAAGAAGTCTTCATCCCACACACACACTTGAGGTGGAATACCAGCTGCATTGACACAGCTCTCTTTCTCACAGTCCTCTTCCAGGATGTCTCAGACCTAGACCTACTTCCACAGCAGCTCTGTCCTTGGACCCTTGTCTGATTAGAAGCAGGAACGGACAAATGTGACAGCCTTGCTGTGGCCACTTTAGCTTCTATCCTCTGAAATGGAGACAGGGAAGTAGCACTACCTCCACATGCGAGGAGATGCTGGCAAGAAAGGGGGAGCACACAGCCAGAGGCAGCCCCATGGGGTGACTCGTCTATCAGGGACAGCAACACAAGAGTCCTGTTGGCAGTGGTGCAGGGGTGATGGTACTTGTGGTATCGTCATGGAGTGGTGATGCTGTACCTCACAAGCACAAAGACCAGTAGTTCCAGCAGCCTTTGTGGAATGCAGCAAGTTGTCTCCCTCATCTGGTGTTTAAACGAGTCGGCTGACTTGATGGGGTGTGTAGCAGAGCTTTATTTGCACCCTTGTCTGATTGTGTGAATGAAGCTCCAGAAGCAACCCATGAATCATGACCAAGGAGGGGAAGAGCAGGGAATGATTTTTTTTTTTTTTTTCAGTTTTACTAGAATAAACCTGCTAGAATAAACCTGCATCTCTTTTCAGGTAGAATGTAAAGAGGAGAATATTTTCATCCTTCCTTATGCACCCATGGTAATTAAAATTAATGCCAAGTAAAATAAAGAAAAGCTTATGTTTTTTGTGTGAAAGTCTGTAAGTAATCCATTTGCCAATGCCTTACTGTGTGTTGCTTAGCAAATACAGTGGTTTTTACAGTTGAAATGTATATGTTCATTGTCAAAATGAAAAATATGTTAGAAAAAGTTGAGAAACATTGGATTTTGGAAGGGCAAATAGTAATTCTTTTCAACTCTCGTCAGAATAGGACCATAACTAAACTAAACTGAAGGAAATGGTGCTTAGATAATTGGCAAGAGGACTTGGAGTAGTGTTGTGTCCGCGCTCCCTCTTTTTCTGGCGGATCTGTTGTTTCTCAAAGGAGGTAGAGAAGATAGGCTTACATGGAGCAGGTGCATAGTAAACACAAGGGAATTTCTCTTTAAATGCAAATGTGGTTCTACAATAGATTTATGTGCACAGTGGAACCATTGGAAACAAGAAAATAGAACATATGCCTTAGATACTTTATTGATTTGAGTCCCTAAGAGAGTTTTAAACTGAGGGGGGAAAATAATTATTTAATTTTTGTGGTAGAAATATCATCTGCTATTTACCTGTCTAAGGTGGAACTGTGATTTCATCTTCTACAATAAAGCTCCAAGTGATTCAGAGATCTGAAGGTCTTAGAGGTATCAAAGAAAAGTACAATTCAGCCATCACAGCTTGGCAATTGGGCCAGTCAATTTGGGTACGTTTTCTTGTATGTTAAGCAGTGTTTACAAAGGCTTATTTTGAATATGACTATGGTTGATTTGCACTTTATAAAGAAATATGAAGCGGCACTTGAAAGTGCATTTTTTCTGGTTAAAACACAGCATTAGGTTTGTGAGGTTTCCTTTTTGGTTCAATTTCCTCTTCAGTTCTTGTTTGCAGTCAAACTGCTGGCATTATTTTTGTTTATACCAGAGAAGAAAGCATTGTCTGTCTTATCTTTTAAACTCAATACAGTGTACTACATGACCTCTTCTTATATATAAATCCTCCCCCTTCTCCCCCTGTCTGTTTTATTGTTACTGTATCAATCTGGAACTTTCCATTTAAAGTGAAACTCTAATCAGGAACTTAGCACTTCCCTTCAACCCCCCCCCCTTTAACCAACTTGTTTATATCTGTGAGTAAAAATCAGGCTGTGCTACATAGCTTTGTTGGAGCAGGCGGCCCAGAGAGGTGGCGAAGTCTCCTTCCTGGACCAGCCTGGACATGATCCTGTGCAGCCTGCTCTGGATGAACCTGCTTTATCAGGGGGATTGGATCCAGTGATCTGCAGAGGTCCCTTCCAACCCCCTGCCAATAGCTATTCTGTGAATCTGGGATGTGCAGGACAGGGATATGCATGTGATTGTGATTTGGAGCTATAGGGCTCTGCAGGTTATTCATCCATGTAGTTCTTTTGCAGGATCTTGCTATACTGACTGGCCATTTTATTTTTTAGAATTAGGAAATATCTTTAACTGCTTTTATGTGCACGTACATACCTCATGTTCTCTTTTAGTAAAATTTTCAATGTAAATATTCTGCCTTTTGTGTGCTATGCTGTCAGTTCCAGTTGAGTCACAGTAGTAAATTTATGAAGATCCCAAGAGCTGCTTTTGAATGGGCTCAAGATTTTAAATATTGAAGTTGTCAGCATGTTGAGACACTTATTTGAATAATTGTAAAAGCTATCTCTCAGATGCTTTTAAAAGCAAACAAAAAAAAAAGCGCCAAACAAAATGAAGCAAAATATATCTGGGAAATATACCCCACACAGAAGCAGAAGAGTGCTAGTAAGGTAAATAAGCTGTGTCATTCCCTGACCCACATTGTACTGTGCTAAGTATAAGTGTACTCATTTCTCCTTTTGTTACATGGAAAGAGTCTTAAGGTATGTGGCCAAATTATATTAATTTCTAGGATATTACCATTTTGCAAACTCATACTGAAGTCTGGGTAAAGCACAATATTTGTGCTTGTTGCTAGGACATGGGCAAAAACTTATCTTGAGTTACAGAATGTAATCACCAGGAAAATGAGTTATACTTACATCATTAATTATTAGCTTTTCATTAACATTGAAACTCTTGACAAGGTTGGTGCTATGACCACTTGCCTGGGTGAGGAACCTCCACCCTCTGTGTGAGGAGCCTTTTCCTGATATCCAGTCTAAACTTTCCCTGACACAACTTCGGGCCATTCCCTTGGGCCCTGTCACTGTCACCACAGAGCAGAGATCAGTGCCTGCCCCTGCTCTTCCCCTCACAGGGAAGTTGTAACTGCAGTGAGGTGTCCCCTCAGTCTCCTCTTCTCCAGGCTGAACAGACCAAGTGCCCTCAGCCACTCCTCACACGGCTTCCCCTCAAGGCCCTTCCCCATCCTCGTGCCCTCCTTTGGACACTCTCTAACAGCTCCATGTCTTTTCTGTGTTGTGGCACCCAGAGCTGCCCCCAGCACTGGAGGTGAGGCTGCCCCAGTGCGGAGCAGAGCAGGACAATCCCCTCCCTTGCCCGGCTGGTGATGCTGGACCTGATGCCCCCCCAGGATGTGGGGTGTTGCTCTTTTGTTGACAAGAACTGAGAATAGTGCTCATTTAGGTACCAAACTGACATTTATAAGGTAAAGGAATTCTTCCCAGAATATGGTTGTGCCTTTTGGCTGTCGGGGCATACTCTTGACTCACAGTCAACTTGCTATTGATCAGAACCATCAGATCCTGTTCCATGGGACCTCTCATTCCTTCTCCAGCCTCTCAGTCTGTCCTGGGTTGTCCTGTCCCAGGTGCAGAATCCAGCTCTTGCCTTTTTTAAACTTCATATGGTTGGTGATTGCCCAGCCCTCTAGTTTGTCAAGGTGTCTGCAGGGCATCCCTTCAAGGGAGTCAGCAGCTTCTCCCAGGTTAGTGGAATTTGCTGGAACAGCACTGCCTGGTGACTGGAGATTTTGCTGTGTTTGAGTGCTGAGATGCTCAAGTCCAGACAACTAATTGGAGCACAACTGTGCATGTGCTCAGGGTGTTGACAAAGAGACAGGCAGTACCACAGAATGTTTATCCCTGCACCCAAAACTTTATGTGTTTCACTAGCTTGCTTCTTCCCATGGTGAATTAGTCTGTATGTAATCCCGTTTGCTGTGGTCCAATTCCTACCAGATCTTTATCTGAGTCAACACTGGCTTTTGTGTGTCTTTGTACTCTGCTGGTAAGGCAGCAGAGTGTGCTGAATAACTGCATTCCTCCTTAACTTGTCTTCTGGTTGAGATTTAGCAAAATGCACACAAAATCTCCCCAGAGTGAATCATTCATTATGCAGTCAGTTTAAGAACATGCACGGATCCCTTTGGTCACTTGTTGGACAAGTGGTAGTAAGCCATCTTTGGGAGGATGTTGTGTCTGTCGTGGTTTGTAGTCTGTAGCCAGTAGAGGATGTAGTGTTGCTGCCATGCAGCAAACCACTTTTTACAGAGAGGAGGTCCTGAATTTGAAGGACTATCAGCTCTGGGTTTCTGCATCACAGTAAGTTCTGCCCCTGATAGCAGCACTAAGAGATAAAGGCACTGTTGGTGTCTTGATGTTCTTCTGAGATGACTGACCTTGAACCAGTAGATAACTAATATACCTGCTTGGGTTAGGGATTCCGAATCCAGCATTGGTACTGAGTTGGTATGGAGAGGAATGAGTGCTGTTTTCATGCCACATGGTTGCCCCCAGCTGCCTGTAAAGTGTACAGTGTCTCTTCATCAGACAGTAAAGCTGGGTGAACCGCTGTACTTGAAGGTTCAGGTTAATCTGGCCTGACTCTGAATCCCCATAGGAAAGGCCAACCAACACGTTACAGGAGTACAAAGGAAGTCCTCCAGGAGTACAAAGGAAAGAGGTTGTGTAGAGGGAAGAATTAGCACAGCTAATGGAATTTAGCAAAATGGACACTCTCTCCAGCATATGTTCCTCATCAGGTCCCATATGCTTTACAGTATGCTTCCAGGCTTTGCTTTTTGCAAATGGAGTTTGTAGATGAACATATCTACAGTAGCACTATTTCTGGATGTGTCTACACTGCAGTCGAGTAGTGTGATTGCAGGACATGCAGACAGCTCTGTAATTGCTTTGATCTGTATGTGATGTGAAGACATGCCAGCCTAGACTTAAGAGAGGGCTTACCAAGCCTTCTGGACAGATTATTAAACCATGCTGAAGCCTGCTTTCATCTGTCTCCACTTCTATTTTTAACTGTCCTCTCTAGATTTGGCCTGTCGTGGATACGCCTACACGTGCTGACATAAATTCACGACTGCATGCCCACTTCATGTCTCCTGCAACATTGTTGGTAGATGCTCTGCATCTGGGCATGTATCCCTTATTCCTTGTACTGGGATAGTCTGCTTTTCCACAGAGTTTAACTGACTGTTTCACTGCTTAATTTCCCTCTGTAAGGAATTACAGAAAGGGCAATGGAGTGTCAGAGAGACTTCTGGCACATTTCTGCTCCAAAAAATTAATTTTATAGTCCCTATTCCAAATTTGATAAGTGTAGCCTTAAACAACCATCATATCCAGGTCTTACATTTTTGCAAGTGTTAAAATCCAGATGAGAGACCAGGTTAAAGGACCGATGTTAAAAAGTGCGCATTTTAAAACGTTCTGTTGACTCTAGAGTACAATTATGGGTGAAAAGAAAGTGAAATTTTATGAATTATATGAAATACCAGCAATAACAGCAAGGTCACTGTAATATATAAAACACAATCCAACTCTGTTTAAAGGATTTGAAATTATTTTTAAGAGAAGGAATGTTTATATTTTTTGAACATTTCAAGGAAGATCCCTGCACTGCTAAGAGTTTCTTATTTTGGTTTGTGGGAGTTTTTTTTGTTGGTTGGGGATTTTTTTTTTTAATTTATGTAATAAGGGTTATTTTTGGTTTGTCAGATTAATTGTCAAGCTACTCCATATGCTTGTCAATGAAGTCAGTGAAACTTCTTATCAAGGTCCTATATTGTATGAGTCGAGTTTGACAACAAGTATACTCTTCCTCAGATTGTAGTAATTTTTTTTTTTTTTCAGAAATTGACTATTCTGTCCTCATTCTAAAGCAATCAACCAACCAACCAAAAAAAACCCCAAAACCCTGCAGAAAACAGTAAAATTGATCGGTATCTAAGGATATATAGTCTGAAAAATCTGTCAAGTATCCAATTCTTTTACTGTGCAATTTTCATGCTATTTAACAAACACAAGGGAGAAAACATGGCTTAAAATTTAGGACATAAAAGGATTAATTAGTGCAATATTTTTCATGCCACAAAAATATTTCACATAAAAGCAAGTACTGTCAGACAAAGAGGAATACAAAATAGACTCTAACAAAGCATATGTTACTGTGACATGAGATATGCTTTAGAGGAGTAAGGTGAAACTGAGCTTTTCAGCTTGGTGGAATGCTGCAGCTTATTTGTCTGCCAAGAAAATATTTTGTTTCTAGATAAATGGTTAAACTGAAATAAATAAAATATTCTCTCATCTTTCATCAAACAATTCTTTAAAAGAAGTTTCTTACTCCTGACCCTGACACCTTTCTGAGGAAAAAGAACAGCCTTAGTTCACTGGGTGCTGCACAAGAATGCAATCTAAGCCTGGTTTCAGCCACATGTGATCTTGAATAAATTATCTAATTCTTTCCACCTATAAAATGAGAAGAAAATATAGTAAGGAGCTGCAAATTGACAGTAACAACATCTTTTTGTAATGTAGCACTCAAACAGTGCCTAACATTTTTGTTATGAAAAGGATTCATTCTTTATGTTGAATAGCTCCAGCACCTTCAAACTGTGAGGCTTAGAGTATCTGCCATGGCGTACTTAGTCCTCCTCAGACCTCTTGGTAATCCTGCATAATGCTGGGGGTGTTGTGTAGTGCCACCGGGCTGTTCTCTACACAGATAGTTCACTGTGTCCTGGAAGCAGAGAATTCTGTCTTCTTCTGGTTGGAGCTCCTTGGAAAAAAACCCCAACCAAACACAAGTGGAGGTTCCATGAATAGTTAAGAGATCTGTGATGGTTCCAAAGTAAGGTGCACCTAAATTAAACAAAGGTGAGAGCCACTTCATGATGTCCTTGCTCTTGCACTTTGTGGCAGGTTGCAAAGATGCAAGTGGATGCCCTTGGATCATTTGCTAATGGAGCTGGAAAGTGCACAGACAGCAGGGTAAAGAAACAATCTTTATAGAACATTTTGGGTTGGAAGAAATGCTTTATAGCATCTAGTTTCAGCTTCCCTGCCATGGACAGGGAACTTCCACTAGACCAGGTTGCTCAGAGCCTCATCCAGCTGGGCCTTGAACACTTCAGGGATGGGACATCCACCACTTCTCTGGGCAACCAGTTCCAGTGCCTCACTAGCCCCACAATAAAGGATATCTTCCTAATACCCAAAATAAACTGGCTGGTTTTCAGTTTAAAACCCTCGTCCCTTGTTTTATTTCTACAAGGTATTGTATAAAATGCCTCTCCAGCTTTGCTGTAGGCCTTCTTCAGTACCAAAGACCTTCTTCAGGTACCACAATGAGGTCCCCTCAGAGCTTTCTCCAAGCTCAACAATCTCAGTTCCCTTAGGAAACATGTTCTATCCCTCTTACCATCTTTGTGACTCCCTTCTGGGCTTGATCTGACCGGTCCATGTCTTTCCTGTGCTGAGGACTCCAGAGCCATGGGGCCTCACCAGAGCAGAGAAGAGGGGCAAAATCCCCTCCCTTGCCCTGCTGGCCAGGATGCTTTGAATGCAGCCCAGGACACATTTGACTTTCTGGGCTGAGAGTGCACAGTGCTGGGTCATGTCCAGCCTCTCATCCACCAGCACCCCCAAGTCTTTCTCCTCAGGGGTGCTTTCAATCCCTCATCCCCCATCTTGGATTGATTATGGGGATTGCCCTGACCCAGGTGCAGCACCTTGCCTTTGCTCTTGTTAAACCTCATTTTGAGCCCATGTACCCTCATCTTGAGCCTGTCCAGGTCCCTTTGGATGGCATCCCATCCTTCAGGAGTGTCAACTGCATTACTCACCCTGATGTCATCAGCAGCCTTGCTGAGGAAACACTTTATCATGGTGACCAAGCACAGGCACAGGTTTCTCAGAGAGGTGGTGGAGTCTCCATTCTTGGAGATGCTCAATAGCCACGTAGATGCAGTACTGGGTTGCTGATGTTGCATGGGCAGGGGGGTTGGACTAGATGACCTCCAGAACTTCTTTCCAACCTCGACTATTTTGTGATTTTGTGAAACACTGTGAAAAGAAGAGACATTATTATAATTCATACACACAAGGCTACAGTGAATAGCCTGTGTCTCTGTCTCTCTGATGGTAGCCTTGCAGGCTGCTAAGCACAAGCCAAAACATGATGTGGCTTTAGCCATGAAAAATTTGTGCTTTCATATTTAGGCTGTCTACACTGAGACTTTTGGTGTCAGATATATGCAGTAAATGAACTGCAGTGAGAGCCACCTCCCACTTCTGGCAGTGGTCAGTACAGTCTGGAGATGTGGATAGATACACAGGAAGACCTGTGTGCTCCCATGTTTCTCATTCTGGCCCTTCTGCTCTGTTTTTCTGTGGCTTCCTGTAAGCCCCTTTGTCTCCAGCTTCTGGATGGGGATAATAATGCTTTGTCATCCTGTAATCCTGTAAGACGGTGAATGACTTGAGGAATGTTTGCAAAACACTTGGACATTACTGATGAGCATCCTTGAAAAAGCTGCCAGCAAATACATATCTTCCACTCGCCATAGGGCTTAGGCTATCTAAAATTTTAATGAAATTTAGGCTAGTAAAATGGTGGATGGGGCAACACAAGAAATGAAAATGTACCCCTGATACTTCTGAGTAGTTTGGTTGTGCTCTGCATGAGACAGATCACCTTTTAAGTATCGAAGTGGGTTCCTCCAGTTAGTCCCTGCATCAAAATCAATACAATCAAATGAACGTGCTCATGCGTAAATTTTGTAAAACTGTAATTTTTGATGTAGTGAGGTTAATTTCTTTAACATAGTTTTAATTTTTTTTTCTTTTGTAAAGAGTTTTAGGAATCTCTGAAGGCACTACAAAGTTTCAGCTTAAAATAATAGTGCTACTTCCGTAGTTGGCATTTCTGTCACCTCATCCCACAATTTATCACAGTACTAATAGCTGCACAACTGAACACTAATGTTGGCTGCCCACAATGTTTTAAACAAATAATGTTGGATAGCAGTGCTCTATATAGGATAGCATTCTATAGCTGCAGAGGTGCAGCTGCAGTCTGTTTCTCAAATTAGAAAATAATGACAGTTTCAGAAGACAACATTCTGATCTCAGGGACATAGATGTCTCTCAAGAATAATTTAGCAGATTTTCACTAAATATTTCAGTTGCCACCAAATTTTACCTGCAGTTTTTGACAGCGCTTAAATTTACAGTAGTTTACACTGTTTAAAGAATTTTAGCAAACAACATCATAGGCTATGTCTACAGAATAAAGTATGAAAAATTGTGATATTTCCCTATTGTCTTCATTTTAATTTTATCAAACTGAATATTTTTGTATAGATGTAAGTGGTCAAGTGTCGTGTCTAATTCAGAGAAAAGTTAATGTTTGCAGTAAAAATGATATTTTTTTCAATATTTTTTGCTTTAAAAGTAAAGACCTGTAATATATGCATATAGTATTTGCCACATTAATTTTATTCATCAAGTAGTCTCAAATGAAAGTGCGTTGGTCTGAGTGACAAGGAGAGTAAGTTCTTCTGAGTGAGTTTTTTGAGTTCAGGGTTTGGTTTTCTGAATTCAGGGTTTGGTTCTTTTGGTCCATGGGCACTATGTACACAGATATATGCTCTGTGTGATGTGCTGTGCATGAGGCTGGCTCACATCCTTGTTACCCACTGCTGCCCAATCCTGACTGTGAAATTTCACTTTGAAATTTGGAGTATCACAGTTTGCTAGAGTTTAGCTCTTAGATCACAAAGGATTGACAGGGACAACGGAATTGACAGCCCAAATGTGAAAAAATGTAAAAGCAGAGAGAATTTAAAAAAGTGCAGTTGGAAGGCGGAATAGGAAAGTGGTTTGAACCTTGTGGAGAAAACAGGCCTTCCACAAGAGAGCAGTACATAGATTTCACACAAATGGTGGATACACTTGGCATATGGTGACCCTTGAAGCAGAGAATATACTTACACAGGAGTTTTCCCTTGAATTTATAATTAAAGTTCACATGAAGCAAAAAATCATCATGGGACTGAACGCAGGATTTTGGCAAGGAAATGTAAATGAGGCAAGTTCTAAATTTCTGACTTCAAATAAAACATTTGAATGTTGCAAACTTCAGAGAGTACTGTTTGCTATTAATTCTTTTCCAGTATATTTCTAGAAATAATTGAGCTGGCCACTATGGGACTACAAGGTGTTGAAATTCTACCAGACTATTATTGAATTTAGGTTGAGTAATTTAAATGGGAAAAGGAAAGACGCAAGGAAGTGTTTGAAAAATGCCTTTTTCTCATCCATGTAAAAATAATAATAATAATTAAAAAAACTTAAACCCCAACATGATCTAACAGATGCTTTCAACATAAAAATATGTTAAGCAAAGATATTTTAGATTACTTGGTTTGTTGAAACAACACTTACAAATGAAATGTGTTCTTCACTGGAAAGAAAATGCAGCTTAGGAAGATTTATGGGGATGATATACTTATTAAATTGATTCCATATTTTTCTGTGGTCAGTACCAGCAAAAGATAAGGTGAATAAGGGTGTTATAAGACATTAAGGAGAGAAACTAAAGTCAGGATTTGTGTTACAAAGCTGCAGTATCAAATAATATCATTTAATTGAAATTATTGTACTGAGCAAGAACTTAGGAAGGATCACTGCCCCAGTGCTACTGCCCCCAGTGCTGCTGCCATTGATTCAGAGAAAAAAGAGAAATCTCAGTTTATGATTTTAAATGAGAGTGCAATGAGTCACATCTGCTTTATTAAAGACGTTGACACAGAATCCTCCACCTCCCCCCAAACCAACATATGACTTGGAAAGACTGAGCTCTGCTATGCTTGATTTCATCCTAACATGAGTGCTGGAGCCTACATTAGCAGTGGTAGTTGCCATAAGCCCTGTGTTGCTCTGTCTTACTTTGGGGCCAAGTATCTGGTTCCTTGTGGATGCTGTTACTAGGGCGTATTATTTTTGGATTTTTGCATAAGAACTAGGCTACCAAAAGAAGGCATATTTTTTATTTCTGTAGTTCATGAACTCACAACAGCCCTGCAGATGTTCGATACTCATTACCTTTGCCAAAAGTCTAGAAGTTCTGAGCACTTTTATGGTACAGTACTTTTCAAATTGTACCTGGGGTAAATTGTTGTTAAATCAAAATATCATGCATGTTTTTCTGTATCAATTTCTTCTCAAGTTGATTTGGAACCATATGAAACCAATAATTTCTTGAACGTTCTGCTTAATTCCGTTAAAATGCACATTCTAAAGTCTTGCTCAAGTAAATATGAGGGCAGTGTGTACACACACAGTTTCTTCTGTGGTGTTTCTTTATTTTAGTAAAGTTTTGTGCTGTTTTGAAGTTGTTTTAGATGACACATGAGCTTTACACTTTCAGCCACCATTTGGGATATAATGGTTGAATTTTCATTTTTTCTGTGTATTTCCATATGTGGAAATGTAATACTATGTAGTGGTTGATGTACTGAGAAGTGGCTTATAGTATGTTACAAGGCCTAATAGGAAATGTATACATGCAAAGCAAGACATTATCAGTATTCAAATAGTAATTCCTTCTTATTTGATGGTGTTACTGAATAATTACACAAGAATCTGTGTTTTCTGTGTGTACATTATAGTGTACTGGTTGTGTAAAATATCTCAGGACTCTGGTCAGCTGATTTCCCAGTCCTTGTTTAGCAGTTGCCTCCCAAATTTAAGGGCCTAAGCACTCACTTTTTTGTGGAATGCACTGCATTTGTCACTAATATTCTTTGAAATAATGAAGTGAGCTGCAAATCATCTTGACATGAACTCACACAGCATTTTATGTCTCTCAGTGTTCCAGCTGACCATGACTTGATCCATATAAGTCTTTGGTTCAGTCTCAAATCTAGGTTTAATGGAGGATTTACAGAAATGCTGAACAGCACTTGTATTTTACATGATTGATGCAGTGTTCTATATATATTTCACGGTTCTGCATTATAAATTATTTGATGTTTAAGTATAAAAAATAGATGAAAACCTATAGCTTTACTATTATGTATGCAGAGAAGATGGATATACACACACACACACTGTCTGTACTTGTGATTGTTGAATCTCTACATATTAAAATGTATTATTCATTTTTGCCAACAGTCATGAGTCAGTGGAAAATAATGGGCGCAATCATTTGAAAAATGCGCATTCACAATTTGCTTGTATTCATCTCAAAGTTCAGACTGCAGATGTGTAACCATTCATTTTACTGTTCTCAGTGATGCGTGTAAGCCTCCTGAGGATTCACATTTATGAACTTCCTGCATTGGCATTGGTAGAACAGATAGGTAACATGAAATAAAATTTATTTCTGCCATAGAATTTACTGACATAAGAGGTAGTTATAAAAAAGAATCAACACTCAACCTGATTTTGTTAGTTCAGCTGCTGAATTTTCACTAGTAAAGTAATAAATTCAATTTGCAGTGGACATTTCCTAGTAATTGCAAACATTGTGTGTACATTTTCTCCAGGGAGTCACACTTTGGAATAGTAGTGGGGTTTTTTTCCTGAAATTTTGCAGGAAGTAGAGAAAACAGATGGGTGTCTTTTAAGATTAGTTTGTTAAGAAAGCTTTTCTGGTCAGATTTCACACTTCTAAAATGACTGAAGAACAGAATTGTTAAATTCCTGATGTTTCTGCTCAATCATAATTTTCCATGGAAAATTATGTCATACACAATCTCCAGATCTATATGTGACTGTATTATTTTAACCTGGGTTTGGTGTTAGCATTGAATTACCAGTACTCAAAACAAATGTGTTTGAAGACTCTTTGGCTAGTTCTGCTTAAGAAAATATTTTTAAAGCTCAGAGGAAGTGCAGTGAACTAGTTACTAGCTGCACAATTTAAACTTGAGCCTTTGTACATTCAGTGCTACTAAATATATCCATGGCAGGTTTCCCACTGTTGTGCATGTTCTGTTTTATCACTGATTGTTCCAGATTCTGCTTCTGGTCTAATTTAACATTATTCATAGCTTGACAGGATATGTAATTTGTTTTCCTTTGGTTTGGTTGTTTTTGTTTTGATTTAGTCCACTCATTGATATGATATCCTATATGTTTTTCACCATTCATAAGCAAAGGAAAAAGCTCTTTCATAGACCCTGACAGAACTGCTTTTTTACATGTTCCTGAGATCTTGCAGTTTTGGAGGTTGTGTTGATTATAGGGTAGTGCAGTGTGATAAATCAGAAATTCAATCTTACTAGAACCTCCATAAGAAAATATTACACTATCAATCCATCGCTGTAATTTTGGCTCTTGAAACAGTTTGGAATCCAAATTAAAAAAAAAAAAAAAAAAAAAGGCTTTTTTTCTTATTTTATTAATATTTTAAAACATGTTAAGACTGATGGCTGTGATGGGGAAGAAAACAAAACCCATGTTTTAATTACAGGTATAATGTAATATAATGTTCCCTAAGTGTATTTTAGATCTCTAACTGCAACATGGAAAATACAAGTTCCACCAGGGCCAACAGAAATAGATGTTCTTTTCCCATAAATGGAGTGGTTTAAACCAATCATGATGCTTGAAAAATTACAGCACTCAGAACATCTTTTTAAAATATTTACAGATTACAATTTTTCTAGACATAGGCCTGCAGAATGGCAACATAATAAATAAACTGCTTTGAGGGAGATTGCTTCCATAAAATTGAGAAAGTGAAAAAATCTCCTATGCTGATATTTCCATCACCATAATTCTGCAGGAATTCTGAAGGAAGTCATTCTCTTTCTTGCTTTGTAAACTAAAGTTAGTGTACATTAAAAAGGAGATAGTAATAATTGTTTTGCATCTGTCACTCAAACCCTGTGACGTACTTTAAGGTGCCCTGTCCTGGGTGGCAGAGGTGGTGGTTTGGAGTCAGCACATCTGGTTCTAGAACTACTATATCATTAATTGGTGAAAATGGAAGGGCATTCAGTGCTTGCTCTTTTGTAGACTCAAAGGGAGCTTTTCAAATGTCTGAGCTGGAAAAGTTCATATATGTCACAGCTTCCAGGGGTTAAAGTACCTTCACCTAAGTTCCTTTTAGAAACCTGGCTGATGTGGCAACTCTGGATTTCAGGTGGGTGGGTGAATCTGTTACATTAAGAGCAAATCCTACTTTCTTCTTCAGTATAAATCTGAATTTTAGGTTCTGTGTTAGATTAGGTAGAGCAGGATATTCTGTAGAATTGCCTCTTATATTCAGTCCTGGTTTCTACATGTATTCAAGTACACAACAATGCATTTTCTGTCCTAGTGAGACTGCCAGCTGGTTCTGAAAGATCTTACTTAGACCTGGCTTTCCTGAAGGAAAGAGCCACTCTCCTCAGCATTAAAGGATTAAGCATTCCATGCTTAAAAGGTCCTGCTAGGTCTTTAAAGAATTTGTACAAGCATTAACTAACTTGCAGGCAAAATGAAAGTTGCCATGATCTTGCAGGGAAGAATGTAGCTTCCTAAGTATTTTGGTGATGGGCTCTTTGAATCTATCAGTTAAGGGAGAGATTAGTGTCTTTATCACTTACAGTTCTACAGATGTGCCTGGTCTCTTGTGGCAGCTCGTTCATAAGCCGCTTAGTAGTTTCTTTGTGTGACTCTCCAGTGCTTTATGGCTCTCCATGCAATTCTGCAAATCCTCAAAGAACGTACTGCTACAAAACTCAGTTGCTGATCTGCACTCCGCATTTGTGACTGTGTTGGATCTGTGAGTGAACAGCCAAAGAGGGTGAAATTCTTCATTAATGGTCAGAACTTTGAGAACTTGGCTCTGAGGGCTGGAAACAGTTGGATCCAGGATTTCAGACAGATTGAGGATTCACTTGCCCTAGTTATTTTGCCTTCTCTAAATTCAGTATTGCGTTTAAGGCAATGAAGTTATAAAATCTGTGTGTCTGAATAAATACCTGGTCAGGGCAGTATCTGTACAATAGGTTGTGAAAGGTTTTACTGTGGTATTGCAACTATTCATGAAAAGGAACTGATGGTGGCATAAGAGACATTGGTATTTTACATGAGCCTGAATCACCAGCTCACAGAGGACTCTGACAGTTGCAGACAATACACTCTTTTCTTTGCCCAGCATGGTTCTACTGGAATTGTAAGATATCATCTCTTATCTCCTAAGAGCATTTGTGAGAGTAACAAATGACTTTTGAATAGCAAGACTATACTTTTTCACAGACAGATTTGCTAGATAACAAGCAACCTAAGATCAGATTCATCAGTAGCAGCTAACTGCTTAACTGACATAGCAATCCAAAGTTCCTTTTCAGACTGTATGGCTATGATAAATATCAGTGAATCATCTGTGTAATTGAAAGACCATATGAACATCCTGGACCACATATGGTTCATAACTGTGTCGGTATTCCAGAATTCAACTTCTGGTATTGGCAACGCTTTCTTCTGTGTAGTAGGATATACAAAGCAGGAAATCCTTGTTCCTCTTTGCTCACCAGATGTAATGCCCCTTTACCTTGCAACAAGTGAATGGAAAAGATTGGAGTTTGTTTAAAAAGAATAATCTCTTAAACAGTTGCAACTGGCGCTGATTTGTTTTAAGTAGTATTAAAGCTGTCTTCTCTTCCTGAAACTGGGAGAGATCCTAACTGGAGTGTTGTTGCTTGTTTCAGTGTGTATGTGTGTGAAAAAGAGGCAGTAAAAAAGTACTCCTTTGTTGGAAAAAAATGGAGTAACAGTCTTAGAACACTGCCTAGCCAACTGCATTTATTCCCAGCGAAGTGACTACACTTGTACCTTGGTCACATGCCAAGACTGATGATTTGCTTTATAGATGCTGAAAATTATGTTAATAAAACTACAAATTATAGTGCTACTATCCAGAAGCACAAGCTTTCCTATGACAATATTGTTTACTGGAAAACTAAACATTCTAACATTGATACTAAATTGCTTGTGTAGATTTTAAACCAAGTCTAGCCAATCAGGGTTTCTGCTTACTTCTCAGTTGTGGGCAGCTAAATATTTCCTTGTGATGCTAAACTGCTGTTTGCCAAATATTGTCAGTTTGGGGGTGTTTTTTCCCCTATTCCCAGTTTTTAATTTTATTCTTTTACATCCTCCTAGAACTAGGAGTAGAAATGTTGGTTGCTATGATTTTTGAGTGAAAACCAAGAGATTGTGGTATTTGGCCATAAATTCTTTCAAATCCCTGTCAATAGATTGTGCTAAATGTAGTGGTTGTTCCCGGTGAGCCCAAGAGTCATCACTAGAGAAGTTTGTGAGTGTGGTTTAGGCCATCACAATGGAGGTCGAAGAGTTGAGAGAATTCTGGAAATGCAAATGATAGCTCAGTGGTGGAAACTCAGTTCTTCTCTTTGTATGATTATCAGTTTGGGCATACAGCCTATGTATTTTAATCTGCAGTCCTTCTCAAAGGTCATCCTAAGCGATATGTTTGCATTGTTTCACTTGTGAAGGCTAGCAGCTAGAAATCAGTATGGGGTGTTAGTAATAGTAACCAGAAATTGCAATCACCTGGTTTTGGCATGCTTTTGGCATGCTTTTCTTGTTGCTGTGAACAGAAATGTAGTTGGTGTGGAGCACAAATGAGGCTACCACAGAGTAAAAAGCACAATTTCAAATCAGTCAACAAGTAATTGTATATCTCTGTTGTTCCCTGCTGGTTTACCACCAGGGCCTATCTGATCACCTTTAGCTAATAAACATCCTAATTCACTCTGTCTAGCTGACTGCATGGTTTGGTAGGTTTGCAAATGACACGTTTAGTGAAGTTTGAGTAGAACATATAAAAGAAAATAAAATTAATATACCTAGAATATGTAAAGAGAAAATAAAACTTCTTTTAACCGTTGTGATAGGTTCATCCTTATAACTTCTTGAGGGGTTTTGGTACATTGGAAACTTTGAGGCCATTGCCAGTTTTCCTTTAGTTTGAGGCTGAATTTTGTTCATTCAGCTTCATATGCTTGAAAAAGAGGCTCTAATTAAACTGTTTCAGTAAGCTGCAAACATTTCCTGTTATCCAGCTCTGATTTTTCCTACTGTTGTCACCCATGTCCCTGTATTCTGATGTTTTTCCAGACAACAAGGCTGCTTTTTGGCTCCTTCATTTCCTTTCCATGTGTCCTTAATTAACAGTGACACCCACAGAAGTAGCTACAGTCCTTTAGGCAGAGCACTTAAAATCCTGGGCTTTAAAAGAGTCACATGTAAGACAGAGAAGGGAATTCTGAATAGTTTCTGGAGAGTAGAGTCCTGGATGGAAAGTAACAGAAGTGCAAATGAAAAGTTTTTCTGTTTATTTTAGTAATTTATAGTGTGGAGTCAAAACCAAGAGATAGATTTAAACTTCAGTGGTAGAACATTTGTGGTCTGGTTTCCAACTGTAGTAGCAAGTCATTGTGGCCAACTAACATCCAAAAAGTTAAAAATACTATGGCAATATTTTTGCATGTGGTAAAGGAAAGCATAGTCATTTAAAAATTAATCTTACCATCTGTGATGTTTCAACATGGAGGACATTGGTTATAAGTTTCTGTATGTTCATTAAAGGTATGACCTTTTTCTTTCCCTCTCCTGCATTTTCTGCAGCTATTTCTAAAAATACAGCGTAATTATGAGCAAAATGCTGGTAAATCAGAATAGAGGAGTTCTAAATGCACTTTTTGCAGATTGAGTAAATTACACAGGGTAGAAGTGTACCACCCCCTTTCTTATCCATGCTGTCTTTTAAACACATAATTTCAAGTTGCACAAATTGTAAAGGCGAGTTGTGTTCCAGTGAGTAGAAGAAAATGAGGCATGGCCGTTCATCTGTCTGGTAAACAATCCCAGAAAAAAAAGCAGTTGAGAAAGAAGATGAGGCATGAGACAACATACACAGTAGTCCTGGCAGACTTCTCATTGCTACTGATTCTGGTTTTGATAAAAATAGATAATTACAGTAGGTGATACTGGATCACAGTGCTTTTTGGAAAGACTAATTGCTAGGTTTCTGATTTGGAATATCAACTATATTTAGAATAAAAAGTTCGAGATATTTCTTGCATTTTTCTCTGGTTGCATTCAGAATGTTTCCATGTCTAATGTGGTCTCATTTTCTTTAACTGAACTGCCTTGTTTGATGCAAGAGGGCAAAAACTCAGTTAAGAACTAGTGAAGAAAAAACAGCTGAGAAAACCATGCAGTCCATTTTAGATTGTGAAGAGTGATCTTCATTTTTCAAATGGTGAAGTTTTTTAAAATTTTTATCGATGTTACTGTTCCCCATCCAGAAATTTGTGACTCTTATATGTCCCTAATGGCTTATAGATATTTAGCTGAATGACAATTAGTAAGGGAAGTGTGTTGATCTGTTTGTGGTTTTTTTGACGCATCAGTCAATAGTAATAAAAAAAAAAAAAAGAAAAAACTGAGATCAATTTCAAAACCTCTTAGCAACCATATACAAAATAACTACTGTATTGATTTTCAAAACCTCTAGCAACCACATAAAAAATAATAACTGTATTGATTTCTCTGATAATTGCACTGGAAGAATGGTAGGAGCTTAGTGGTACAAACATAATGAAATGCATTTATCAATAGACTGTGTGTTGGATGAGCTGCATTAGAAGCTTACAGTAAGACTCTGTCAATAGGGGGTCTAGTTGTAAACTTTCATAGCCACTTTTACAGATTCATGGTGGTGTAGAGATCATGAAAATAGAGAGAAAACAAATATTACGAAATACCTGTTGCAAGAGGTAGACATTTGGAAGGAAAAGCAAGAGTAATGTTCTCTTCATTAATCTCACAAGTTTCTTAAAAGGATGTGAAGCACAGTCTGCCATACATATGTTGTAGATTTTATGTAAGAGACTTTGTGAGAAATATTTTCAGAGCCTGCTGGGATATAGTCAGGATTATGGCAATTTCCCATAAGAACATGTGTTTACCAGCTCCAGCTTCCTTCTGAAACACTATTAAAGAATTGCTTTCATGAAGGGTTGGGTTTTTTTCTGTTTGAACAGGCAGAACAAACAGGATATCTTGGTCATAATGAGCAGCATAATGAAATGATAAGTACAGCCTAATTGCAGCTTGTTTATGTCATGATTATGCAAACAATTATTTTGATAGGTATTTCTGTTTCTGCACACACTAAAAAGCCTCTAAACACCATTTTCTCTTTTTTGTTCTTATCTCTGTTAAATACTTCAATATATAAAAAGGACACTAGAATGAAAAAGCACTGAAACCCTGCCAACCTGGAAAAATGCATGTAAAATGCAAAATTAGTCTTCATCTCTGCCTTGGATTTAGTTCTCAGTGTTGGATATCTTACATTACTAGCATTATGATGTCCTGTTACTGAGTTTCACACACATTTACAAAGTAGCAAAATAATAGAAAATAAATGCTTAGAGGAAGAAGTCATAGTTAATATAAAAGCCACCAATACTAGTCCATACATCACTTCAGAGACCTGCTTGAAATAATCCCATGGGTACAGCCCTGGAGAGAAAAGTTGGAAAGCACTTGTTGATCATAGAATTGTAGAAAGGCCTGGGTTGGGAGGGACCTTAAGGATCATAGGCCCTGATGGGATACACCCCAGAATAATGAGGGAACTGGCAAAAGAACTTGCCAAACCACTCTCAATCATTTTTCAGCAGTCCTGGTTTAGTGGAGAAGTTCCAGCTGACTGGAAATTAGCAAATATGCTGCCCATTTACAAGAAGAAGGTTTGGAAGGATAATCCAGAGAACTATAGGCCTGTCAGCCTGTCACGGGTGGGAGTGGGAGCTTCAGACAAAGTTTATTAGAGAAGCCCTCCCATTGAGTTATGAGGAGAAAGGACCCCCTTGCTTTCTAAACTCCTCCTCAGAGAGGAGCCTGAGTGCAGCTGAATCCAATCTTAGCCCCAGACATTTGTCAGTGGTTGTAACTTCGTCTCACAGAAGTAAAGGTGGCACATCAAATGTATTTATAGAAAATATTTATTATGACAAATGATTAGACAAAATAAATTAATCAGAATCACTTACTACACAGTATAAAAACTAAAACTACTAGTGGCGTATAGTATAAGAGAGGATAGCGCACTATATCAAAAGAATTATATCAAAGCTAGCAAAAAGAAACAATTATTAAGTAGAAATTAATATAACTCAGCATACCAATGCTTGTGGGCAGATCTCTTTCTCTCAGACTCGAAGAGTATCCTTGAAGGGGCATCCCTACTTCAAGGGAGGAAACTTCATGCACACACTCCAAGAAGAAGTATGTTAGAAGAACCTAACCACACAAGAGTGGACTGGACTTTTATAGTATAAACGGATTGATTGCCAGTCACATATCTCCAGTGGCCTCACTATCAGGATGTTAATATGGGTTTAGTGAACCAGACTGGTTTTAGCATAATTCAACACTAAATGCAGCACATGACTCCCCCTCTCAATCCTTGGCTGATATCCTTGCAAATAGGGCATTGTCCAGTGGCTGAACCACACTCCAGAGCAGAGCATCCTCCTATACATCCTAAACTCAGTCCTGGGCAAGGTATGGAAGAGATCATCCTGAGTGCCACTGTATGTCATATGCAGGACAAACAAGGAATCAAGCCCAGCCAGCACAGAGTTACGAAACAAAGCTCCTGCTTGGCCAACCTAATTCACCTTCTATGACAAAGTGACCTGCTTAGTAGTTGAAGGGAAAGCTGTGTGAAAGGAAAGTCATCTATCTAGGCTTCAGTAAAGCATTTGTAACCATCTCCCACGGTATCCTCCTAGAAAAACTGGCTGCTCATGGCTGGGATGAGTGGACTCTTCAATGGGTAAAAAGTGGGTTGGATGGCTGGGCCCAGACAGTTGTGAATGGAGCTAATCCAGTTGTCAGCTGGTCCCTAGCAATGATGTTCCCCAGGGCTCAGTTTTGGGGCCAGTCCTGTTTAACATCTTCATTGATGATCTGGACATGGAGATTGAGGGGATTTGCCCTCAGTATATTTGCAGATGGCACCAAGTTGGGTGAGTTCAGTAATCACGCAAGGGAATGGACTTCTCACACAAGATGGAGAAGTGCAAAGATGTTTATTGCAGTCAGAATTTCCTAAATACCAGCACACAACAGGATATAACATCATAGAAACAGGAAAGATGTTCACCACAGTGTCCCCCAATCACCTGGGGTATTGCACAGATGTTACCTATTATGGTAACAGGCAAAAATACCCTATAAGGCCACAAACTACAATTGTCACTTCCCATAGGTCCAACACTGTCCACAAACCCACAGTCCTCTCTCAGCCCATCCCCGGTGACCTGGATGCACTCCCAGGGTCACCTCCGGGCCCAGGAAAGAGGCTCTCTCTCCAGCCCTCAGGGCCTACCTCTCTATCACCACATAGTGCACCCCAGCAGGTGAGCATGTTGATCTGCTGGAGGCTGGGAAGGCTCTGCAGAGAGACCTGGACAGACTTGGTCAATGGGCTGAGGACAACTGCAGAAGTTTCAGCTGGATCCTTCACTGGAGTTGCTATAACCCCCTTCAGAACCACAAGCTTGGGCAGGAGAGGCTTGAAAGCTGCTTACCAGAAAGTGACTTGGGGTGCTGGTTGACAGCTGGCTCAATATGAGCCAGTGTGTGTGCCCAGGTGGCCAAGAAGGCTAGTGGCATCCTGGCCTGTAGGAAAGACAATGTTGCCAGCAAGACCAGGGCAGTGATCATCTGCTGTACTCAGCACTGGTGAGGCCACACCTGGAGTTCAGTTCTGACCCCCTCACTTTAAAAAAGGGTATGGAGGTGCTGGAGCATGTCCAGTTAAAGGCAATAAGCATCTTGGAAGGTCTAGAAAACATGTCCTATGAGGAGCTGCTGAGGGAGCTGGGTTTGTTTAGTCTCAAGATGAGGACGAGGGAGAGGAACCTCATGGCTCTCTACAGCTCCATGGTAGGAGGTTGTGGTGAGCTGGGGGCCTGTCCCTTCTGCCATGCCTGCAGTGAGAGGACCAGAAGAAATGGGCTTAAACTGAGACAGGACAGATTTAGATTAGATATTTGAATTTTTTTTTCTTGTTAGGGTGGTCAGGCATTGGGATAAGTTGCCCAGGGAGGTGGTGGAGTCACCATCCCTGGAGGTGTTTAAGAGGGATCTGGATCAGGCACTGGGTCATGTGGTTTAATGGTTTAGGGATTGCAGTGGCAGTGCTGGGTTGGCAGTTGTACTTAAGGATCTTAAAAGTCTCTTCCCACCCTGATGGTTTTATGCCCCCCAGTGATGGGAAGGGACACCTTTCACTACCTCAGGTTCCTCCCATCCAACCTGGCCTTGAACATTCCAGGGATGGGGCGTCCACCACCTCTTTGTGCAACCTATTCCAGTGCCTCACCAGCCCCACAATAAAGGATATCTTCCTAATACCCAAAAGAAACTGGCTGGTTTTCAGTTTAAAACCATTGTCCCTTGTTTTATTTCTACAAGGTATTGTACAAAATACCTCTCCAGCTTTGTTGTAGGCCTTCTTCAGGTACTAAAGGCCATAATGAGGTCCCCTCAGAGCCTTCTCTTCTTCAAGCTCAACAATCCCAGTTGTCTTAGGAAACATGATCCATCCCTCTTATCATCTTTATGACCCCCTTCTGGGCTTGATCCGACAAGTCCATGTCTTTCCTGTGCTGAAGACCCCAGAGCTGGATACTGGAGTGGGGTCTCACCAGAGCACAGGGGCAGAATCCCCTCCCTCCCCTGCTGGCCAGGATGCTTTGGATGCAGCCCAGGACACATTTGGCTTTCTGGGCTGTGGGTGCTCATGGCTGGGTCATGTCCAGCCTCTCATCCACCAGCACCCCCAAGTCCTCCTCGGTATTGCCCTGACCCAGGTACAGCACCTTGCACTTGCTCTTGTTAAACCTCATGAGGCTCCTATGTGCCCTTATCTCAAGCCTGTCCAGGTCCCTTTGGATGGAATCCCATCCTGCAGGAGTGTCACCGCACCACTCAGCTTCATGTTATCTGCTGAGGGTGCACTCAATCCCTTTGTCCATGTGATTAATGAAGATATTAAATAACACTGGTCCCAGTAGAGACCCCTGAGGGCACCACTTCTCACTGATGTCCACTGGGACTCTGAATCATTGACCAATACCCTCTCCATGTGATCATCCAAACAATTACCCACTTAACAGTCTACTCATCTAATCGATCTTTCTCCAGTTTAGTGAGACAGATGTTGGAGGGGACTGTCCAGAAGAATAACATCTGTAGCCTTTTCCTTGTCCACAGAGTGACTACTTGTCCACTGAAGACCACCAAGCTGGTCAGGCAGGACTTGCCCTTGGTGCAGCCGTGCTGTCTCAAATCACCTCTGTGTCCTCCATGTGCTTTTGCCGGGCTTGTAGGATGATCTGTCCCATGATCTTCCCAGGCACAGAGGTGAGCCTGGCAGGTTGGTAGCTCCCAGGTTCCTTCTTTCCTTTTTAAAGATCCTTTTTAAAGATGAGTACAATGTTTCCCTTTTTTCCTTTTTCACCTGTGACTTCTCCTGACTGCCATGACTTTTCAAATATCATGGAGGGTGGCTTGACAATTACATCAGCCAATTCTCTCAGGACTCTGGAATGCATCTATCAGGTCCTATCAATTTATGTACATTCAGGTTTCTCAGGTGTTCATGAACCTGATCTTCATTTATAGTGGGAAGCACTTTGCTCCCCAGTCCCATCATGCTGTCCATCCACTTGAGAGGTGTGGGATGAGAATTTGCCACTGAAGACTGAGGCAAAAAAGTTGCCTTCTCCTCATCCACTGTTATCAGTTTGCCAGCACTGTTTTTTGGGGGATGACCTTCCTTTCTTTCCTTGACATTCTTTTCTACCTGTAGAAGCACTTCCTCCAAGCCCAAGAAAAAGTCCATCCCAATAAGCAGAAATCAAGCAAAGGTAGCAGGAGTCAGTCTGCTTGGTGCACGGATGAACCAAGACCTCCTGGCTGTACTCAGACGTGAAAGGTACAAGAGGTGAAAACACAGTCAAGTGACTCAGGACTAATACATTGTTGTTGTCTGATCTTGTATGGATAGGGCTAGGAAAGTGCACACTGACCTGGAGTTGAGTTTGGCAAAGGATGTGGAGGGTAACAGCAAAAGGCTTTTATAAGTACGTAAACAGTAAAAGAAAGACTGGGAAAACATGAACCCACTGCTGAATGGGGCATGGGAACTGGTGACACAGGACTCAGGAAAGGGCAAAGTACTTAAGTCTTGTGTCAGTCTACTGGAGTCAAGCTACTGGTGTGACAGGCCACAGGAATCCAAGATTAATCTCAAGATGAGAGGGAAGAATCTGGTCAATGTTTATAAATACCTGACGAGATAGAGTGAAGAAGAGTGAGGCTCCTCTCCATAAAGACTTCTCCAGAGTGCACTGACAGACCAAGAGGCCTTTGGCACAAAATGAAACACAGGAAATTCTGTCTAAACACAAGGAAACACTTTTTTTGCTGTGAGGCTGGTCAAACACTGGCCCAGGTTGCCCAGAGACATTTTGGAGTGTCTGTCCTTAGAGATATTCAGAAACAAGCTGGGTGCAGTCCTGGATTTAACCTGCTCTACCTGACCTTGTGTGAGCAGAGGGGTTGAACTAAATGTACTCAGGAAGACCCTTTCAGCCTATGATATTCTGTGCTTTAACCTCACCTACTCTGTACTGCTGTTTTGGACGATAACGTTGATTTATCTACCAGTTATTTCTGAGGATATATAAAGCTGTTTCAAATGTCTGTACTCACTTTTTCATTTTTTGCATTGAGGAAATGAACTTTCTCTTTTCTAAAAGTTGATTTTTGTTAATGGAAAATGATTTTTAATAGAGTTTTTGCTGTTACAGTTTCTTCTTGTAAATGCAGTGTTTACCTCAATTGTCCTTTTTGAAGTTATAGGAACATTTCATTTGAGAAAATAAATTATATTTCATGGAGATGATGCTGGTCTTTTTTGTGGGAAGTGGCCATTTCATACATGAATGATAAAAACTTCATGCTTTAAGTGGCTCACTTTATTTGTGGCTATTTCTTATGCCTCTGGGTGACAGGTTTTAAAATTTACAAGTAGGTAATTTCAAATGGACATTAGTATTTCTCTTGTAATAGGGATTTGAGAACCATTATTCTCTGTGTTAAGCAGAAACTCTTTGTTATTTTAGAGTCATGCTGTCACAAAAATGTTTAATGGGAAGACTGAACAAATTCATTTTGAGAACAAGTGGTAACTGAAGATAACATGATAATAAATACATATTCACAGAGCAGTATAAAGGAAGGAACAGAAGTTCATTACTATTTAAAGATCCTTTATAACAACTGAAGGGAGCAGCCCTCATGCCCTAACAGGGTCAGTGGTTGGCAGGAAGTCGTACTCCACAGCTTAGGTAAGTGGCATGAAAGCAGCAGTAGAAATAAGTAGAACTACAGGCTACTTTCCATGCTTGACTAGTTTAATGGCCATTAACAAAAAATGGCTGAGAATGAATAGTGCATTGTTTCATTTAATCTCCCCTCACAGGGAGAGCTTCTTTTTGTAATATGGAAAATTACTAAATAAGGAATGAACTTATAGACATTAATGGTTAAAGTTACTCTGTGGTCCCTGGGTGCAAATATAACAGCTTGTCACAGTGAAGGGGATAGGATGCTGCTGCAGTGCACTCAGCACAAGCTGTACCTCCATGTGTGGTACCTGGATAAAGCAATTCTTTTCTTACTGGCATGAGCTGACAACTCTGGCCAGCAAAGCCAGACCTGATTCCACTTCTAATGGGAAAGTTAAGATGTTACAAATTAAAGTAAATCCCACTACCTGCTTTTCTTATAGTTAGTCTGGGACTGCATCCGGGGCAGCACACTATGTTTCATTCCAAACACAGAGCGTCCAGTGCGGCCACCTCCCACTCTGGCCTCTCTTGTCAGTAGATCCCTACTCAGTGATCAGTGGTATTGTAGAAACAAGTTGTGGTAATGGAGTAGTGTTTATTCTTACTCTGTGTTCTAGTGAGGTTTTTGCCCAGTCTTTCCCTGCTTTTACACATAAATGTACATATGTTATTTACAAAAGGGAGGTTGTTTGATCTGGTTTTGATCTGCATGTTGATAAGTCCTAAAGCATATAGAAAGAGTTAGCCGGTCTGAAATAACTGATAAGTTATTTCACTATAATAACTAATAAGTTGCCATATAAGCAAGATTGAAATGAGATAAGGATATTAATTTTGCATGACTGTGGGATATTTCATATTAGGAACAAATAACCATGTAGTACTTCAAAGGGAATAAAACCATAAATTAATCAAATACAGCCAATTAAATATTCTTCAACAGATTAGCTGACCTCTTACTTTTTTTGGTTCTGTCACTAAAGTTAAGCAGACAGCGTATTAGCTTTTTTACAGTGCTTGAATCGTATGCTGTGGCAGTTTTGAAATAACAGCTATAAATTTCCAACTCGTAAGGTTTCTCTTTCAAGGCTAATTGAAACAAACAACTTTATTTTTCTAGGCCTCACTCCAAAATGCTCCAGTGCATATTTTTGGCTGAATGCTTGGCGTCCACACTTCTTTATACTTGAATATTGAAGGAATATAAAACTATTGGGTGGAAAGAATGGGTTTTTTATAAGAAGTCCGAGGTAGTTTGCAGTGAGCAGATGTCTTTCAAGTTGGGTTACAGTAAAAACAACTCTTCAGTTAGTCAGATCACCCAGTAGCCTGAGTATTAGTTTCTTTTTGTTAAGTTGAGGTGTTATTTTAGAAATCAAGGAGTAGAATCACTCTCTTTTAATACTAAGTGTTGTGGTTGTTCATGAGACAACTAAATGGACCAGAATTTTAAAGAGCAAGGAGATGTTTCCAACAGCCACATAGACACTCCTTGCCTCAAGGTGAGTAACATCTTAGTCACAGAGATATAAATGGCAAAGCTTGCTTGTATGTTACTGCAGCTCAGATGTCATCCCTAGGGTAACACTTGCAGGAAGTTATCTGAAGTATTATTCAGTGTGCTAAAAGAACCTCTAACAAACATGAGGAACTGTGTTTTAATAAGCATGCTGTTTCTTCACCATGTGTATGCTGACATAAATCTAACAGATTACACAGTGCATTTAACTTTGTAGAAGTTAAATATATTTGATGTTAAAATGCGTGAGGTTGTGATGAATTTTCCATTCATTTCATGGAATTAGAATAGGTGAGCCATATACTATTACCTACTTCCACATGACTTCTTCAAAATCATAGAATGATAGGGATTTTGAAAGGTCATCTAGTCTAAATCCCTTGCAATGAGGAGGGACATCTTCAACTAGATCAGGTTGCTCAGAGCCCAGTCCAGCCTGACCTTGAATATTGGCAGGGATAGCTGGCAGATGATAAGTTGTCAACTTGTTCGACAGTTTCACCACCCACATTGCAAAATAAATATTTCTTATGTCTAGTTTAAACTAATTAACTACATTTTGTTCTATCACTACAGTCCCTCCAAAAAATCTGTCCCCATTTTTCTTGTAAGCCCTCTTTGAAGTATTGAAGAGCTGCAGTAAGGTCTCCTTGGACCCTTCTCTTCTTCAAACTGAACATCCCTGACTCTCTTGGCCTTTCCTTGTAGGAAAGGTGTTCCCTTCCTCTAGTTATTTTTGTGGCCCTCTTGTGGACCCACTCCAACAGGTCCTCTCCTGCGCTGAGGACCCCAGAACTGGCCACAATACTCAAGCAGGAATTTCATGAGAGCAGAGTAGAGGGGCAGAATCCACTCCCTTGCCCTGGTGGTCACGCTTCTTTTGGTTTGGACACATTTGGCTTTCTGGACTGCAGAAATTGTGCACATTGTTTGTGCATGTCCCTTAAGACTCCAGAGAATTGAATCATAGAATCATAGAAGCGTAGAAAGTCCCGAATCATTAGATAAACACAAGAATGATCAAAGTCCAGCTCCAGGCCCTCCACAGGACAGCCCCAAGAATCACAATGTGTGTCTGAGAGCATTGTCCAAACCCTTCTTGATCTCTGTCAGGCTGGTGCTGCAACCACTGCCCTGGGGAGCCAGTTCAGTGCCCAGCCACTCTTTGGGTGAAAAACCTTTCCCTAATATCAATCCTAAACCTCCCCTATAAAGTTATGGGAGTGTTTAAGGGCAATAGGGAGATAGCTGCTGTGTTCCCCAAGTCGTCTCAGGAGGGAGATGATTCAGGTGCAGACTGGCTGCTAGGAAGCTTCTCCTTCTGCCCTGTGCTGTTGTTGGCGCTGGTACCACACCCCCACACCCAAGCCAGATAGCTCAGTATTACCAGAGATACAGTCAAGGAGGGCTCCCGCATGGCAAGTTACATGGCCAGGTTTATTTCATCTGCAGAGATGACCGGACACAAAGAGAGCACAATGTTGGGTTTACACAGGGTTCTACAGCAAGTGATCTGAGGACACAGGGGCGGTACAGAGGTGGGACCAGGGAAGGGAGCCCATGAGCAGAGGGAGGGGACCAGGGCAAGTAAGCGGCCACACAGGCTGCTGGGAGAGGTGGTTTTCTTTTCACAGAGTCAGGGGGGTTGTGTAAGGTTACAGTTCATCTGCAAGGAATCGTGGGAGAGACTTTTCCTTTACAGAGATAAGAAAGGTATTTTTCAAATGCCTGAGTTTTCTACCAGCAGGCCTCTGCCACTTTGGGGCTCCCTGGCTCTCCAGCTGGCTCAGTGACCCCAACATTACCCTGACTGAGTTTCATGCCATTCTCTTGAGTCCTGTCACTTGCCAACACGGACAAGAGATCAGTGTCTGCCTCTCTGTTTCCCTTCATGAGGAAACTGCAGAACTGCAGTGAGGTCCTCCCTCAGTCTCCTCCAGGCTGAGGAGACCAAGCAACCTCAGCCACAACTCATATGGCTTCCCCTCAAGGCCCTTCACCATCTTCATACCTCTCCTCCGGACACTTTCTAATAGCTTTAGATCCTTCTTATATTGTGGTGCCCAAAAATTCATACAGACCTTAAGGTGACGTTGCCTTAGTGCAGAGCAGAGCGGGACAGTCCCGCCCTTTATGTGCAACCAACATGGATGAACACGTGCTCAAGGTCTGGGTATATGAATAGGGGAAGTCCAGTTATGTTTGACAACGAATAAATAAATTTTTTCTTATCTTAAACCAGTCCTGTATGTACACTGACTTCTTTAGGAATAGAACTGGGCTCAGTATTTGTGGCTATTCAGGGCTGTAGGTGGATTATATCCACGTGTCTGGAATGCGGAGTTTTTCTGAAGTAAAATTTTACGAACAGCATCTTGTAGTTTTGGAAAATTGTTGTGCTTTGCTGAGTTCTGTCTTCCTGTCCTATCAGTGTAGCTTATGCACTGATAGTACTTGAGTGGTGATTAAAAGCAGTGCTTTTATTTTTACTTGTTTTAGAATTATCATACTATTATGAATTGCTGCTGTGAACTTTTAAACTCAGGAGTATTTCTGAATAAGTGCGATAAGGGATTAGGTAATCCTGGTTGCAGAATACATTTCTTCACTGAAATAAATCACATAATTTTTCAGCTTCACTGTAACTTCTTTTTCTTTTTCAATAAATTGTTATTTAAAATTAACCTTAACTCTTTAATATCTACTATTGCTTCTATCAAGCCTTACCTTTATATTTTTATATTTAAGATCTGACTTGATAGGTAATTTCAATGACTAGTTATAGAAAAAATGTCACACCACATAATTAGAAAAAGCACTTTGGGAGATCTAGAGGGTAACAGAAACTGGCTGTACAATTCAGTTCAGAGTACATTATATTATCACAAATCCTGATATGACTTAAAAGTATCAACACAGTCTAACCGTCTATCATGTTGCCATTTTATTTATGCATGAAGTTAAAGTTTATGCTTGCAAAGCAAATAAACCTCCATTTGAGCTTCATTGTCACTCTTTATATTCCCAAAATCATGTTGCTTAAAAATTTACTGATTATATCCAAGTAATTGCCCCTTTAGAGATAATGAAGACAATAGAAATATGAGTTAGAAGCTGGAGTCTTCTAAGAGTGCATGTGTGTATACTGTTAAATTTAAACTGTTGCTCGTACCTAGATGATCATGGTAGGTTCCTTCCAACTGAACTATTCTATTCTGTTCTAATAAAACTGTATGCTTTCTATGTCTTGAATGCTTTCTCCTTGACCTCTGTATTTATCACCTGTAAAGTCGCCATCTGTATTTGGTGAATAAAGGTGTTGTCCTGGGGATCTTCTACAAAGCTCAAATGTGTCCTCTTCCAGGGCCTGCTGTAGTGTATTTGCATTATGTTTATATTTAATTGAATTATTCATGCACCACAAATTTAGTAGACAAGGGCACCAGCTATACAAAAAGCCAGACAAATGTAGAGTGACCATGCAATCCCTGTCTCAAAGAACATGTAGTCTTTAATAGGAGACAGCACACATCCAGGCCCCAGGGAGCATAAGAAGTGATGGGGTCAATAGAGAGGCGGTAGTGTTAGCCCAGAGTAGCTCTGCTAGGACCCAGCAGCTAAGCTTTCTTGCCTTCACCCAGCAGTCCAGTTCTCACATCCCCCAGATGTGGCAGTGCTCCTGGACATACTGTAGTGCTTTCCACACTTTGTGTCTTAAATAGGTGGAAGGCCTAATTAATTTTTGGTAGAACTTAGGTGTTACAGTAGAATATGAGGATGGACGAACTGAATTCAGTTTTAGGCATTTCCTAGTGCTGACATGCCTTCCTTAACAGTAGATTTTAATTGGGTGCTGTGCTTTCATTGCATGCTGAATAGATTTAACATAATGTAGTGGTACACAGTTCTGTTAGTTTGAAAGTGAAGAATTTTGGGGTTATGATCTTGGTATTTCTTAATGGTAGGGAATGAAATTCAGATGCTTACCAGATTTCAAGCATTAGTTGAAACACATACTGTGTGCTTAAATTAAAGATGTAAAGTCTTTCATTTCTGCCCACAGATCTTGTTCATCTTGAGCTACTATAGCTCCTGATGCTTAGGAAAGGACCATATGTTTATTTTGTTATCTTAGACCTATAATTGAAAAATGTAACCTTATCCCCTAATTAAAAAGCAACTGTCATGGCATTCTGGCATTTAAAGCCTAAATATTTAATATTAACTGTGCTAAAGAAAACTTAGAAGTATTTTACATCTGATTCACTTTATATTTGATTGAAAGTTTAAGTAAATCCCCAAATATTTTGTTAAAGTAGTTCTGACATATGGAAAATAAAATCCCATGTGCCATTTAGCAGGATTTCTTTGAGTTACAACTGAAATAAAGATTTAATTGACAGCAGATCTTTTATTGTTATTTGTTCTTTGTTTTTTTGTATCCATAAATAATTAAAATTACGCATTTTCAATTACTTGTTTTATTTTGGCTCAATAAAGGACATTTTCCCTGTGCTCCCTCTTGGATTTAGCCTTTCACATGCTACACTGAGACTGCTCTTGTCTGAGATACTGGATCAGTTTCCTTTCAAAGCTACTGAATTCACTACAGCCTTGTGGCAAAGGCATCACTACAAATCAGTTACACTGTTTTGTTCCGCAATTTTTTACGTTGAGCAGTCAAAACAAGAATCTGAACCTGATGTTTGAATATTTCCTGCCTGCTCTATCAGTCCACTCATTCTCTCAGTTAATTGCCTGACAGCAAATGCTCACCTGTATGGCCTTGTTCTTGCCTATGAGCACTAGTATGGGTTGCATGATACAGCTGACCTGACTCTTAAAGCATTCCTGCTGTTCCTGCATCATCTACTTCATCCTCAAAAGGCACACTGGTCCCTAGGGATTCCTGACAGTGTGGCTGTTTGTTTGAGACTGTGTGGAGAGAAAAATGGTTTGATGTACCTTAGAAACTAAATCTGTGAACATCTGTAAGCATTATCTCTGTTGCTAATACGTGCCATCAATCCAGAGTGGGTTTTTAGTGTTTGCGGAAGTTGATGGATTTGTTCCCTGTGTTTAAAACTTCATTGCTACTATTATTGGTAATATTAGTATTATACTGGAAATTGCTCTTTTTGTCCCTTTTTCCCCCATTCATCTGATTTTCTTGAATGTTAGCAATTGGATTTGATCTCACATGTCTAGTTTTAGCTGAGAAGGAAAACAGCAGAGGAAATTTGTTTTGAAAAAAACAATGATTGTTGCTCATGTTTGAAAAGGGGAAGGATGAGTTTGGTTTCAAATACTACTATCTGTTGCAATGCAACGTATGCAATATGTTATTGGACCAATAATACTGCTATTACCCCATTTCTTTGCAGTAATTTTTAGCTTGATTTCTTCTGGTGAACTGGTTCACAAAATTGTAAAAAAACACTTTTTTCCCGTGTGTACATATGGGTGATGTTTATGTGGTTTTCTTCTTTTAGTTGTGAATTCTGAGAGCCGACCAGATTTCTTTAACCTGTATAAAACATACGTGTGTGTGCATATGGCTCTCTGCAAGTCAAATTGCCAGACAGGAAATGCCCTTTTTGGGGTTAAAATTTTGTGGAATATTAAATTACTAGCTTCCAAAATACAGTTAGGAACATTTATAGGTTAAATGTCAGACATTTCTGCTGACAAGCTAGAGACACTCATCTGTATTGCTTTGATGTTGGTGCTGGAAAAATGTTATTCATCATGTTAGCCGCTGCTGGCAGTTGCGATTTTGGTTGCAATTATTTCTGCCTTGAGTTTGACCAGTTGTGCTTATGATCTTCCTGTGAATCCTGTTCAGATTGTTTGTGCGTCTAGTGGTGTGCTGGATTCAGCTATTGCAAAGCTCTCAAAATAGTCACAGCTCTGAGTACTATCTTTACCATATGGTTTGCATTATGCATGGTGGAGTTCTACTGTGTTAAATTGTATCCAAAAAGTACACCTTTTGTGTAAAACTCCATTTATAGTCATGAGAAATCCTATTTATTCATAGTAATCGTCTTGAGGTGCAGTCCAGTTTTACTTCATTAAGAAGAGAATTAAAATCTTGTAGCGAAGAGAATACATTTATCTCTTGCCCTTTCTTTTCATATAACTGAACACTATTTTCAGAAAGTTTTCCATAGAGAAAATGTCTTTGTTTGGCCTTTCTTTTCAGTTTTTGTGTGTTTCATAGTCTTTAAGTTTTGAAAAGACTGAAGATAACAGTTTGGGGAAGTTATGCAGGACTCTTGACTGACTTCATGGGTTTTGTACATCACTAGGTGGAATGAAGTCCTTTTGTCAGTTGTGCATGGATACAGCAAAATTTTTTTTGCTTCAACAGCTTCTTCCCATTTAGAGTGAAAAAATAAGTTTGCAAGGTTGAGATCTTTCTGTTCTAAAATCTTGACATATGTGGTAACCAGGAATAATAGTTATTTTACTAAAGCTATAGAGTTTTTTTTTTTTTACTGGAGTTTTTATTAACTGAATAATTTTATTAAGTGAATAATTTAATTTTGCCTTAAAAATTATTTTGAAATTTTGTTTTTAAAAATTTATAATTAAATTGTAGCTGAATAATTTCAGTTTTAGTTGAAAATAAAAACTCTGGGTCACTTGATTCTTCCTTACATGATGCATTTAAAGTAGCTTTATTTATCTCTTCCATTGATTTTTAAATATAGTTGTGGGCAGCTTTTAATCCACTTAATTCCAGTGAAAAACTGAAACTCATTGAAACTTTGGTTTGTTTTTAGACTACTTGTGTATTATATGGTCCATATATGTTTTTAAGCTTTAAACCTAGATTTTAATGCTCATTCCTACTTCATACATTTATCACCTTATGTAGTAACACAATCCTTTAATTTGTGTAGGACAGTACATACAGAATCATACAATCATACAAAAATATTCTGTGTTTGAAGGGGACCACAAGGATCATCAAATCCAGCTTCTGGCCCTACACAGAAAACCCCAAGAGTCACATCATGTGTCTGAGCTCATTGTCCAAATAAACCTTGAACTCTGTCAGGCTTGGTGCTGAGACAGTTCTCTGGGAAACTTGTTCCAGTGCCCAACCACCCTCTGGTGGCTGGTATACACAGCCAGCGTTTGTCTTACGTCAAAAACTGACAATAAGTTGGTTTGAGCTGGTGTCAATAGTCACAGCGATGGACTGACTGATAGTCTCGACTTCTGTGGAGGGAGGTCACAAGTCCTGCCTGCAAACTGCTTCTGCGTGGTCTCCATTCTCCACAGGCTCGCAGGTCCTGCAAGGAGCCTGCTCCAGCATGGCCTTTCCATGGGATCACAGCCTCCTCTGAGCATCCAACTGCTCTGACTTGGGGTCCCCCACAGGGTCCTCCATGGACCTCCATGGGCTGCAGGGGCATAGCTGCATCACCGTGCTCTTCACCATGGGCTGTAGGGGAATTCCAGCTCTGGCACCTGGAACATTTTGTCCCCCTCCTTCATGGCCCTTGGTGTCTGCAGGGCAGTTGCTCTCACATATTCTCACTCATCTCTCCTGTCTGCTGTTGCACAGTAACTTTTTCTCTTTCCTAAAATCTCTTAAACCACCATCACTGAGGGGCTCAACTCTGGTCAGCAGTGGGTCTGTCTTGGAGCCATCTGTCACTGGCTCCATCAGACACAGCAGAAACTTCTAGCATCTTCTCTCAGAAACCAACCCCATAACTCTCCCACTGCCAAAACCTTGCCTTGCCGACCACTGCAATACACTGACAGTGCACTTTGTCACAAGTATACTGTAATGTCTCCCAAATACATAAGTCTTTAAAAAATATACTGAAATTTTTTGTTTCTCTTAAGGAAAATCTGTAATGCAGAAGTTTGTGGACTTGAATGTGTCATGCCTTTGCACAATAGCTATTTCCTTTCATTGTCAGGCTTTTGTCTGATTTTAGTGGTTCCCTCTGAGAATAAACTTAGCATTTGGGAATGTGCAAAATAAAAAGCTTCTGATGAGTTTCACAATGGAGACACTTCCAGTTTTACCTTTCTCTTGCCTTCTCTTTTCCCACTGCTTCACTCAAGTCTAGCAGTCACAATGAGAGCAAATTATAGGTAGCCGAGGTTGTTCTTACATGCTGCTGTCCTCCAGGGGCACCACACAACTGCTTGGAGAATAGAAGTGAGAAAACCCTTGGGTTGAGATCAAGACAGTTTAGTAGGGAAAGCAAAAGCTGTGCATACAAGCAGAACAAAACAAGGAATTAATTCACCATTTCACATGGGCGGGCAGGTGTTTTGCCAACTCCAGGAGAGCAGGACCCCATCACGCATAATAATGACCTGGGAAGGCACAAACTCCATCACTCCAAACACTCCCCCTTTTCCTTCTAGCTTTATATGCAGATATGATGTCATCTTTTATTGAATATCCCATTGAGTCAATTGGGATCACCTGTCCTGGATATCCCAACTGCTTTTGCACCCCCAACCTGCTCACAGGTGGGGAGGGGTAAGGAGTAGAAAAGTCTTTGGCTCTTTGTAAGCCCTGCTCAACAGTAATGAAAACAACCCTGAATTATCAACTCTGTTTCCAGCACAAATCCCAATCCCAGCCCCACAGTATCTACTGTAAAAAAAATTAACTCCATCCCAGCCAAAACCAGAACATTTACTTAATGAGAAAATGATGCTGACAATGCTTCAATAACTCAGTGAGAAACAAAAATTTGCTTTTCCAGCTATTTCAGCATAATACTAGAGTTTTCCCTACTCTCTCTCTAATAGCTTCTCAAGAACAGGTGTGTTAAGGTCAGCTTTGTGCTTGGATAGTATGTTATTAGGGAGATTAATTACTGAAGTTTTGTTTGCCAGTGACACTTGCAGAAAAGTGTTTTTTTCAGATCCCATATACTAGGATATTCTTAAATGCATGTGAATATTTCACACAGTGATTTTATTTAGGTGTACACAGTTTATTTCGTTATTTGTAAACATATTTCTTGGTAGTTGTCATATGAACAAATTGGGTTTGTGTTATTTTTTTCCCTTAAGGTGTTTTCTTTTGTTAGGTACATGTACTGGAAAATTTAATTTTCTTCTATAATACTTAATCCTTATGTAATGCCTCACATTATTTAAAAATGCATTGTGCTTTCGTTTTTCAGCTTCCTCTACAATACCTTCCTTTTCTATTTTTACTTCCGTTGCACTTACCTGTAGTGATAACACACACCTTCATTCTAGTTAGGATTGACAATGAGGCGTTTATTGCCTTTGGTCTTTTGGTTGTTGAAGCTTCAATTTATTCAGATCTAATATTGACTTTTCCAGCCAAATTTCTTGCTTTGCAAGAGAATTTGTTCTTCTTTTTTGTCTTGCTGTAGGAAAATGGTTAATGCCCCTGATAATTAGTGCACGTAATATAATTCTGGCACTGCATTCAGTTTCGTTCTGGGGGATGTGCACTCACAGCCTGAGGGGTGGTAAACCATTAATCTCTAAAGCACTGGCTGCATTGTGTGGTACACTGCTTGTAAGCAGAGATAAGGTGTGAGAGGATTTTGTTGTCTGGGCACAGCAGGATTCTCAGTTCTTTTCTGCCATCTTGGGCAGAGGAAAACTACGATAACAGGAGTTGCTGTGAGTAAATGTCTCATCCTTAAGGCACATTATTAACACAAGTATGCTTGCAAGGTCATGAGGGTGTTCGACATCTTAAGTCTTTATACCTGTGTTGAATTTCTGGAGGGACTGAGTGATGCTGAATCAAGTATTTTTGACTGCTACTTCAAGTAGCACTTAGCTGTTCTCCCAAACAATTGAAATGTCTTCTTCACAATATACGGAGTGGAGGTGGCAAATCATATTTAGCTTCTAGGGTTAAGTTATGAAAACTTTACTATTCAAGTTCAATGTTTCAGTAATCTAGCAACTATATGAAATCACTTCTGTGTGGTTTTGGCTCTCTAAAGGCAATCCATTTCTGTTTTCTTAATTAGGTCTTTACTAGTGTGCTGACTCACCCAAAATGTCCATAGAAGAATAATGGAAGCCCCTGAATACCTTGATTTGGATGAAATAGATTTTAGTGATGATATATCGGTAAGTACAAGTCTTATTTTACTTGTTCAAGTTGAGACAACCTTAGATATCTCAGTCCTGATGTAAAAAGTGACACTGTTGTTAGAAGCCACACTCCTTTTTGCTTCATATAAAGGAATGTTTAGATAGGTTGATCTAGAATAAAAATCAAATGTTTTTTAAAGGAAATCTCTCTCTAATAAGCTTGGAATGAAAACTTGATTCCTCTCCTTCAGGTAGCAAAAATTACTTGCAAATCCAATTAATAAATTAGTTTCATTTCTGGATTGCTTCTCTCCTGTATTGTTCTGAATGAACTATATTTGCTGCAGAGCTAGCCTTAGACACCAAAATTTTAAGTTTATCTTTAATTGAATGTATTTCAGTTGTAAAAACCTGCTTCTCTCACTTCTGTCCTTTTCACCAGTAGCCATTTCCCAGTACAGCAGTATTTTATAAATTGGTGTGATGTGGTAGATTACAGAATGAGATAGAAAGACTTCCAGGGATTCATAGGCAGCACTGATCCTTAGTGTCACAAATAAAACAATTGCAGCTGTAGGTGCAAGGAAAAATCCTGTGTTACTATGTTACTGTCTACATTGTTAGTGTTCTTATAGGAGGCACCAATACTGTGCATTTCTTTATTATTCATAGTACTACTCCTACTGACAGTGTTTCTGCTTTTTTGTGACATAGATTTGTTCGTATGTTTAATGTACAAAAAAAAATAAATTTAAATACATTAATTAAATCTCCTATAAGAGAATTTATTAATTCAATTTTCAGATGAAAGTATGCCACCTTCACTTTCCACATGTTTCATAGTTTTATAGTTTAATTTTTCTTTTTTTTTTTTTACAAAGGGCCTGGTTTTCCTGTTAGCATTTGGGACTTTTGATTCATTTTAAAACATTCCAGATGCTTTATTCACTGACAAATTCCTTTTGAAGAGGATTTTTTTTTCTACCTATTGTACTGTTGAATTTTTATTAAAGCAGAATATGGCAAATGCCCAAAATATTACAAGATAATGAGCCAATCTTGAGTGAATACCTTATTATGGGCAACTTTCTTTTTATTACTGTTATGTGCTAGATTATTTCCTGGTATCTGTTTCTATACTCAGTTTGGTAAAACTGTAAAACATAATAGATGTAACCTTTCCATGTCCCTCCCCTTGTGGCTGTTGCTGCATACTGGTGGGTTAGGTTACTCACTTTTCTGCTGAACAGCTCAGGCTGCCTGCTTTAATAGCCTGTTCTTTCAGTGGATGCTGAACATTGAATAAAAAAACATCACAAATGATTGAGGTAGCAGTTTTACTCCCTGCTTTAGCAGGTAGGAGGACAAAGGGTTTGTTGCCAGAACCCAGGTCAACAAGAGCATTCATGGTTACTCTAGTGCTCTACTCATATCTCATCATACACAGTTTAGAAATACCTGACCTTCACATTTTATCTTTAGCCGGCTCTGGTAAGAGCAGCTGCATAGCATCTGTATTAGCAAATTACATTATTCCTGTTAGCCCTCTGGTTCTAATCCAGTGCTGAAAAGTGACTAATAATATAGGCTGCAAGAAGGCTGTTAAAATGATGCACTTACAATGTACCTCTGTTAGAAAGCCACTGTTTGTAGTCCAGACTCTTGTAGTCCATTTCAGCAGAACTGACCAAAATGTCATAGTCAAAAAGATAGACAGAAAGACAGGAATTTGTTTTAAAAGGCAAATATATATGTCAGGTGGGGAAAGGGCTGGGGTGGGGAGAATTTTGGGGTTTTGTTTTCTTTTCCTTTGCTGTTTTTTTTTTTTTTATGTTGCATTTGTACATGAGAACAGGAAACGGTGCATTTCTCCAATATCACAGAATCATAGAATGGTTTTGGTTGGAAGGGACCTTCAAAGGTCATTCAGTTCCAATCTCCCTCTCACAGGTAGGGACACCTTCCTCTAGATCAGGTTGCTCCAAGGCTCATTGTGATGGGTTGACATTGACTGGTCACCAGGTGGCCACCAAGCCACTCTTGTTACTCCCACTCCTTCAAGAAGCTTGTACTTTAAGGAGAGGGACACCACTCACCAATTACTGTCATGGGCAAAAAAGCCTCCTCTTGGCAATATTAATTTTTTGCCAACCAAACAGCACAGGATAATGAGAAACAAGCAAAAATCTAAAAGCACCTTTTCCCCACCCCTCCCTCTTCGCGGTCCCAAATTCAGTCTGGAGTTATCTGCCTTGCCACCTCAGTAAGTGCAGGGGTATAGGGGAGGATGGGTTTTGCATTCAGGTTATCACACAGTGTCTCTGCCATTTCTTCCTCCTCATCCTCTTCATGCCTGTACCAGCGTGGGGTCCCACCCACTTCAGACAGTCCTCTTGTGAACTTCTCCAGTGTGAGTCCTTCCCACAGGCCACAGTTCTTCATGGACTGCACCAGCATGCATCCTTTCCATGAGATACAATCCTTCAGGAACAGACTGCTCCAGCATGGGTCTCACAGAGGATCACCATTCCTCACAGAACACCTGCTCCTATGTGGTCTCCTCTCCACAGGCATTAGTTCTTGCCAGGAGCCTGCTCCAGCACTGTCTTTCCACAGGCTGCAGGTTTCTTCAGGGCACATCCACACACTCCAGTGTGAGGTCCTCTGTGGGCTGAAGGCTGGATATGTGCTCTACACACAGTGTTCTCCTGTGACTGTAGGAGACCTCTGCTCCAGCACCTGGAACACTGCCTTCCCCTACTTCTTCACTGGCCTTGATGTCTCACATTTTTTTATTCCTCTCTCCCAGCTGCTGTTATGCTGGTTTTTTACCCTTTCTTAAATCTGTTATCCCAGAGGTGCTACCAATATCTCTGATGGGCTCAGCCTTTGCCAGTGGCTGGTCCTACATGGGGGCAGCCCCCGCTCTTAGTTTGCTACATAAGCCAAATACAATAATGTATGGTGGTCATCCACAACTTCTCTGGGCAACCTGTTGCAATGTCTCACTGCCCCCATTGTAAAAAATATCTTTGTTGTATTCAATGTAAATTGATGTTCTTTCATTTACCCCTTGTCCTGTCACTACAAGGCCTTGGAAAACAGCCTTTCTCTATTTTTCTCATAAGCCCTCTTTATGTATTGGAAAGCCATAACAAAGTCTCCCTGCAGTCGCCTGTTCTCCAGGATGAAGAACCCCAACTCTCTCAGCCTTACTTCACAGCAGAGGTATTTCAGCCCCCTGACTGTGTTCATGGTCTTCTTCTGGACCACTGAACAGGTCCATGTCTTTTTTGTCCCAGCAACCCCTGAGCTGGAGAGAGTACTCCTGGTGGACTCTCCCAAGAATGAAGTGTGGGGGAGAATCACCTCCCTCACTCTGCTGGCCAGGCTTTTAGTGCAGCAGGATACAATTGGTTTTCTGGTCAGCAAGTGAGCATTTCCAGTTAATGTAAAATTGTTCATCCTCCAGTATGCCAAGTCCTTCTCTGCAGGGCTGCTCTCCGTACTCAAGTCTGTATGCATATTGGGCATTGCTCTGACACATGGACAGGATCTCAACCTTGTTGAACTTTATGAGGTTCACATGGGCTCATACCACAACCCTTCCCAAGGTCCCTCTGGATGGCATTCCATTCCTCCAGCAAATAAACCACACCACTCACCTTGGTGTCATGTGAAAACTTGCTAAGGGTGCACCCGATCCCATTGTCGATGTCCTTGACAAAGATATTAAATACTATTGGTTGCAGTATGCATCCTTGAGGGACACCACTCATTTTTGGGTTTCACTTGGAAACTGAGCTGGATTGTAACTTCTTGGACATGGCCAATTCCTTGTACTTGTATCCATCAAACCCATATCTCTCCAAATTAGAGGAAAGGGGGTAGCACTTGGATACAGTGTGCCAAAGGCCTTACAGAAACTGAGGCAAATGAGAGCCATAGCTTTTTTCACTCCATTGTAGGAGGCCACTGTCTTAGTGAGGCACAGTTTTCCCTTTGTGAAGCCATGCTGGCTATCTCTAGTCACCTCTCTGCCATCCATATGTTTCAGCGTAACTTCCAGGAGGATCTGTTCCATGCTCTTACTGGGCACTGAGGCATGGCTGACCTGCTAGTAGTTCCTGAGGCTCTTCTTTCTATCCTTATTAAAAATCAATGTGATACTCACTTTTTTCCAGTCATTGGAGACTGATGCTATGACTTTTAAAATATTATTGAGGGTGGCTTAGCAGCAACAGCTACCAACTTCATCAGGGCTCTGGAATGCAAATATGATGCTTATTTTATAAACTAGGATGGTTTTAGAAGATCTAAATTGTATAATACATTTGTCTGTAGTTCAGACAGCAGAATAGGTTTCTGTGTCTTGATGTCTATATAACTTAGGTCAAAGTAATAAAGTGCTTATATAGCTTGGGTTGTATGATATCTATGTAACCTTAATATCAATATAATCTAAAAATGACTTTTTATCAATATAACCTGAAGCATAGCCTTCTATACTTATATAGCCTGAATCATAGCCTTTAATTATGTAGCCTGAATCATAACTTCTATAGCTATAACCTGATGTTTATATAATCTGAATCATAACTTTTGATACCCATATAATCTAATATGAATAACTTTTTATACAATGTAATGGCTAGTACACAGTTAACGAGTTGCTTATATGCAGAATAGAGAAAAAGAGAAATGAAAAAACCTGCAAAAAACCCCAAAGAAAGCCAAAAAAAAAACCAACAACAACAAAAACTTACCAGGTGTATAGCTTTAGAGATAAGTAAGGGTAGTACTAATGAGAAATTGGCAGGCCAAAGACAATTAGCCACAAAACAAAGAATTTAGGCCAGTTAAGACCAGATGGACCAAAGAGCATCATAACTGCACATGCCCCAAAGACAAAGTTGAAAAGTTCAAGTGCGAAGACGACTTTAGAAGACCCCTGAACTGGGGAAGTGCATGTGCAGTGCAAACAATTATCTAAGAACCATGAGATCATGCTATGTAAATTAGTTCCGGTGCATATGTGATGATGCTGTAATGACATAGCAACATTAAGCAAAAATTTACTGTACAAATAAACCATCGCACTTGACAAGAGGTGGGTGAGTTAGGAGGAGAAATCCCCCTCACCACCAGTGCTGCAATACACAAATACCTGCTCTATAGATTTATTTCCAGCCTATCTTTCGGGCATCGGTCCCTCGTTTACATTAAACAAAAATAATATTCTGTCTGCAGTGACATTAAACAATCCAACTGAATATTTTCATTTATTTCTTCATGAATAACTGCTCCCAGAAAGGAAGGGGGAAAAAAAATATCTTTAAGTTCATTAAATGATAGACAAATTATCGAATGTATGTTTTATACTTTTACCTTTTTCCCACTTGAGAGGGACCAATACATAAATGCCTCAACATATGTCACAAATGAGGTGAAGAAAATTCTTATAAAAATCTGCATTGCCCTGGGCCCAGAGAGGCTTCACCGGGCACCCAGTCAGGGCAGGGATCAGACTGTGAGCAGCTCCCTGCCTCACCCCACACGCGCTTGCTGGTGAAGACAAGTACCCGGATGCCCGCGAAAAGTGCCCGCCAAAAACGGGCCTGCGAAGCCAAACTGGGGGAGGAGTTTGGGGGTGATGCCCGAAGGAGAGACTGGAAATAAATCCCCATAGACAGATGTCTATAGAGCAGGTATTTGTGTATTGCAGTGCTGGTGGTGACGGGGATTTCTCCTCCTGACTCACCCGCCTCTATCAAGTGTCGAGTATATTTATACAGTAAACTTTTGCTTAATGTTGCTATGTCATTACAGCATCATCACATATGCACCGGAACTAATTTACATAGCATGATCTCATGGTTCTTAGATAATTGTTTGCACTGCACATGCACTTCCCCAGTTCAGGGGTCTTTGATGAAGGCTTCTAAAGTCGTCTTCGCACTTGAACTTTTCAACTTTGTCTTTGGGGCATGTGCAGTTATGATGCTCTTTGGTCCATCTGGTCTTAACTGGCCTAAATTCTTTGTTTTGTGGCTAATTGTCTTTGGCCTGCCAATTTCTCATTAGTACTACCCTTACTTATCTCTAAAGCTATACACCTGGTAAGTTTATTATCTCTTTCCTTTTTCTCTATTCTGCATATAAGCAACTCGTTAATTGTATAGTAGGCATAACATTGTATAAAAAGTTATTCATATTAGATTATATGGGTATCAAAAGTTATGATTCAGGTTATATAAGCATTAGCTATAGCTATAGAAGTTATGATTAAGGCTACATAAGTAAAAGCTATGATTTAGTCAGTGAAAAAGCTATGATTTAGGTTATATTGATACTAAGATTACATAGATATCTTATAACCCAAGCTATGTAAGCACTTTGCTGTTGCGACCTGAGTTACATAGACATCAGGGGCACATAAAAGCAGCTCGCCGCAGCGCCACGGGGTCTGTCTTGTCTGTTTGCTTTGGGTCGCTTGGAGGGTCAGCTTGGCCCCTTCTGCTCCCGCCTTCGCGCCCTCTTTTCTGTGGTCCTGTCTCGGTGCCCGTGCCCGGAGCCGTCCAGGAACAGGCTTGTGGCCGGGAGCATCCCGTGCCCGCAGCCGCCGCCCGCACCCAGCCGTGCCCACCGCCAGCGCCGCGTTCCCCGTGCTGCCCGCGGCTCCCGGCCTGCGGCTGCTGCGGCCACAGCAGCCCGATCCCCGCCGACGGAAGGGACTCGCAGCTCGCTGCTCTTCAGAAATCGCGCCCAGCGCCGCTGCAGCTGCGCCGACGCTCCGCAGCTCGAACACGCGCGCTCCGTCTGCCAAACTGATACTGACAGATAGCCGGGGTTCTGTGGTAACGCTGTCCCCCGCCTTCTCGTTCTTTCCCCCTCTCTTTCACTATAAATTTATTCTTGCTGTGAAGTTTTATGCTGTTGGTATGGTTGCCTGAAGGTTTCCTAGCCCTTTGATTGAAATGCAGGGTTTATATTGTGTTGGCAAATTGAGCAAAATTGCAACTCTCTTATTTTTTGGTTTACAGAAATAATAACAGGATAACCTAATTTTCTACCTCTAACAGTGTTAGTGTTTATATAGGTCCCCTTTGAAGCCAAAAGGAAGGATAACATATTAAGTGCTAAGATGCTATCAACAGCACATAGCACAAATTAACCAGTGCTCCAAAGATGCTCATCACAGCTGTAAGAAAGACGTTTATTTTGGGGAGGTGATATTTCCCACATGCATAGTACTAGTCTAATCTCTTTCCTTCTCTCTTTTTTGTTTGGAAGCTGCTTAAATTGACACTACTATTGAGAAAAATCTTCCTGCGACATCAGGCCAAGTATTGTTCCTTTACTTTTTGTCAATATAGCTTGCTAATCCCAGATTAATGTCTCAGAAAGATGGTGGCATTGCACAGTTAACAAATTATTAAGAAAACATATTGTACAGTTACTAATTTAATAGGTTTTTAGTATCAATTAAACATTTTGTTTTCCACTATAGCAAGTAAACTGAAATGAGACTGCTAAACTGTCTGCTTGGAAACCCTTGGAAAAAAATAAGCTGTAGGAAGGTGGAGGTGCCTGTTTTCAGTAACAAAATGAAAACTAAGAGCTGTGAATTTAAGAGCAGGACAAAGTCATTGGTGACTTGATCCAGTGGCGGTAAATGATTTGAGTTCTGGTACTGCACACAGTTGGAGTTGGCCATGGTGCTTCATGCTTTTGGGGGTGTCATGGTTATGAAAATGTGGTCTGAGAGTCACACTATGCATACAACTTTGCACTTTGACTCCATTTAGGATAAAACAAAATGTCGAAAAGTAACTTTTGTTTGCTAATTTACTCCGGTTTATTACTATTTTGTATATATTTCTGTGCTGCTACTCACGATCAGTTATTGCTCCTTTCTGGTACTTCTTGGACACAAGTGCATCTGTAAGTGGTGGACAAGTGGCACAGAGCAGAACAGCCCTATTAAAGATACTTTTTCTCATGTGTTTTATTTAAAATTCATTGCATTAAAATTTGAAAACCATTTGAAATTTAAAAGGTTAACATTGGCATTAATTCAGATTCTGTAGTGCAGTGTTACATAATGAACAAATGTATTGTATTATGAGGGAAGCCCAGATTTTCCCTGAATTAGCAGTGCCTGTTGGAAAAAGCTGGGAATATCTTGCATTTGCATGGAATGCTTGCTACTGCTTCTTGTCTCATCTGCTGTTGATACTGCTCTTCCATCTTACGAAGTTCTTTAGGGGTTTATTAGAACTCACTGTTTTGGGTTGGACATAGCCATTAAATGCAGAAAAAGAACCTTGACCTCAAACAGTAATCAAAAATTCCATTACATGTATTATCTTAGGAACAAGCCCTTAGTTTGTTACTGTCACCATCAACCACGACAGACTTTAATTAAATACCAAAGATCCCTGTAAGCATTGACTAACGAAGTGACATGATGTGCTCAGCTCTTACATTGTCAGTTATGCCTTTGGGCATGGCCCCCAGCTCTGGCTGATGTGGTTACTCCACTGGTGAAATGTGAGAAGTGGTGTTTAATTTTCTATGCAAAAAAAAATTGAAATTATTGAATGAAGAGTTGGAAGTAATTAATTTTAAATGCTGTTGAATAAACATTAAGTCTAAAATTCTGTTCCAGGGAAGGATTGCAATCTCAACTTCTTTTGATGTTCTTTGTAACCTTGAAAATTATGGTTGAAGAAAAGCTAGAAAATAGTACTGATGATTAGAACTGGAGCTAGAGTATGCAATAAATCAGTTCTAGTGGGAAGAGCTGGGAATGGATTGTTTTTATGGTTGGGAAAAGTCCACTTGAAAAAGTAATTTCAGTTGCTTCCTGGACCAAAAGCTGGTTCTTTACATTTTAGCACAAAATACAGAAGGCAGAAATGTAAATTTCCAGGCATCTTTTTGAGGATAGAGGTAAGTGGGAGAAAATCTGTTAATGAAATCAAAGCAATATTATTAAAATGCATAACAAATTTATAAACATTTAATAGATTTTTGGCAGTAGGACAAGGTAATTGAATACATTTTAAAGCAATGTTGAAACAGAAAAAAATATGTTCTTCCAAGAAAGAACAGGAAAAAGACAAAAAGAAAGATGGCTTTCTGTTTTTGAAGTTGCCTGACAAAACGCATAGCAATAGAATACAAAAGACCTCTTTCTAATTGAATTACAAACTGTGTAATATTTTAAACTGCAACAGCTGGTCTTATGAAGCTACCATATTCCTTGGAGACATGCTCCTTGGATTCTTTTAAGACTCTTACTAGACAACATTGCGTTCTAAGTCTTTGTGCTGAAATAGCAAGATGTATAGCTTAACAGGTCAGGCTTTATTAAACAATAACTAAAGTGAAGCGCAGCACATGGTCTTTGTCCATGTCTGTGTTTAAGTTGTATTAATTTGTCTTCAGTAGCATCCTTCTCCCTGTCTGTGCTCTGTTCTATGTTCTATTTTGCTTTAGGCTGTCACATCCTGAAGCAGTCACAGCCTCATAGACAACCCCTTGTTTAATGGGGATTGGAATCACTGGGTAGTTCTGGAGTGCTGCTTCACATTTTAATTAATAAGTTCAGTGTGGGAATACTTATGAGGGTTTCTTCTTGTGATTGAGGTTTCTCAATATGTCCCTGAATTAGGTCAGCAAGGGAAAAAGTAAGGCTTGGGAGGTTTTCTAGGCTTAATAAAGTAACTACAGTCATTTGAGTAACAGTTTTAAACTCACACCAGAAAAGTAAATTACTCTGCAATTTGGTCACATGAACTTGAATTTAGATTATTTTGAAGGAGATGGCCAGCTGTGATTTAGAAACACGTCAAACACTGAATGACAAACTGTCAGCAAAAACCAGAACAATGTATCACCGTTTCTTTTTTGTGTGGAAAGTTCATATGTTTTCATATGCAGTTGTTTTTCTTCATTGGTCAACAGCACACCAACTAAAAATATCTGTTTCTTTGAAAACATATGGTGTTTATGTATTCTTAGAAAAATTTCAGTTGTGCTAATCCTAAATGCTTTTTTTTCTGTTTTAGTTTCCAAAATACTTTTTTTAATAGGGTCTTTTTTGTATAAGTAAAGTAATTGATATTGCTTTCACAGATGTAATGATTTTCATTTGTTTAAGTGGAGATTCCTGTAAGATTTAAGCATTTGGTTAAGGAAGACTTACTATAAAGCAACTAAATATCAGAATGTTTTATAACACTGGATCTTGTGTCTTTCCAAAGGTATTCTACAAGTTTATAAAGAGAAAATTTCTTTTTAGTAAAATACTGTGGCACCTGTGATGTTTTCTTCCTCTTTTTAAATGGTTAATGCAGAGAATAACATGCTGATTCATGTCAGATGTGTTTTGTCACATCAAAATAATAATACAAGTTTGCTTTAATAAAGCCCAGGTTAGAGAAACAAGCCTGCCGTCTGATATGTGTGGATAGACACACCCCTTTCTGAAATCAGATCTTTACTGCACAAACAATCTGCATCCCTTTTACATATTGGTTTGTGACAGCTCGAATTCTAATTTTTAAACATGGTGATTGTTGTGGTGCAATCACTGTAATAGATGCACAGGTGGGGAAAGTGAGACCCTTGAGGTTTACGGTGAAGCCTGGATGTGTTCTGACCTCCAACATATCTCATGTTGTGTTGCATTGTATTTGTGCCTTGAATAATAGTGACCTGCAGGAAGGAAAAATCTGAGGTGAGGAGGTGCTTTGCTCTAGCTTTGAAAGTCTGTTTTGTATGCCTCAAGGTGGGAAACAACAGCAGGTGCCATCTGCTTTTCTCATGCGACCAAAGAAGACCATCAGACTGCCAGAAGTACCCTTGGTTTGTAGATTGAGTTAGTGCCCATGACATTTGAACCTCTTGAAAATCTTACTTTTTATCTTTTTTAATTATTACCTCTATACATTTTTTTCCTTTTTTACAGTATTCTGTAACTTCTCTCAAGACCATCCCAGAATTATGTAGAAGGTGTGATTCACAAAATGAAGACAGATCAGGTATGATGCCCACTTCTGTCCACCCATAATTTTCTAGGCTTTTTTAAAAATCATGTACAATTTGGCAACAATAGCTTCTTGGCAGTATCCTGCTGTTTTGTTTTTTCTCATTTCTGTACAGTGTTCTTGAAACATGAGTTTCTTTTTTTTCAACAGATGTTAGTTCATTAGAAGGAAAGAAAGTTCCAAAAAAGGATTTGGCTGTATACAGATAAATGTAGGGCTTCATATCAGCAGCTCCAAACCACAGTATGTGCAACAATTTACTTGAAAACCCGAGAAACCATTGGTGACAAGACGTAATAATGTAGGCGCCAATGAAAAAATGTTGGATACATTTACTACCCATATGGCTGCGACCAGTCTGAGGGATGATGTTTTGCCAGAGTCTGAAACTGTATCAAGGATGCTACATGATAGAATCTACTCTAAGGCATACTGTAATAGTTAAGATTAAAGCTGAGTTTTTTAGTTTAATAGTGTAAACTAAATGAAGAATCATGGCATATAGATGAGAACCAGCTGGAGACCTTCCCCCTGCCCCTGACAAAAAGTGCATTCAGTGTTGTTTTTCACTCTGTAAATCAGATTAATCCGCTTTTATTTTTCTCTTCCTGATGGAGGAAAATGAATTGGTAAGAGAAGCATTTTTGTTGAGCTATGAAAAGTTTATTGTGCTTTTTGATCTTTTAATTGAACTTTTGTTAATGTTGTTTCATCAACTACTTTTATAACAGAAACAGGAGATCTGGAATTCATGGGGTGATAGAAGGACGTAAGAACCATGCTATACTTCAGCAACTTATTTCTATATTTCCTTTCAGACTTCTTAAAATTTCTAATGTGTTTAACTTAAGTTGAAACTTTCTGATTGCTACTTCTTCTAACAGAGTCATTAAAGGCCAGGTCATCACATGCCACTGTCCTTGGCAATAAAGAGAAGCAAAACTCTCCTTACCATACTTGCAAGTTACTGCCCACACAGGGCATAGCAGTGATTGCACACACAGTATTACTTGTTGCAAGCAAAAGCAGGGGAGAACTGTAAAAGGTGAAGACTCTGGATTCACCCTTCTCCATTTGCCCTATCTCATTCTACCCCAGTCTTCCTCTGTCCTCCCCCATCCTCCACTCCATATTCCCCTCATTCTTCCCATCCTGCCCCGTTACACCCTTCTATCCTTCCCCTGCCTCATTCCTGTCCCTTTTCTTCTCTCTCCTTCCTTCCTTTTTGCTGGTTCTTCTCCTCTTCCTCATCCCTTGCATCCTACCGTCTTCCCCTTTTCTCCCATCTCCCTCCCCCTCTCTTCCCAACTCCTTCCCTTCTTCTTACCCATTCTTACTCCCATTCTCCCCACTCTCTCCCCATTTTCCTATTGTCACACCATTTCTCCACACTATTCTTTGCCCGTTCTCCTCTCATTCCTCATCCCTCCTTATCTCCTCTTTCCTCTTTTTTCACCCACTTCTTCCCTCTTCTGCTCCTCATGCTTCCCTGCCATTCTCCATTGCATTTAATCCCTCATTGCTCCCCACATGCTCCCACCATTCTCTCTCATTTTCCTCCTGCCATTCTTCTTTCTCCATTTAAAATTCAGGTAGTAGTCATAAAGTAAAATACAGACCAATAGTAAGGATGAAATACTGGTTATGAGCTCTTCCTTTGGATTGTGGGATGCTGACAACTTGCTGTGTATCTCTCTTGTCCCATGGTTGCCTCTGCAGACAGACGTTTTTTGATTATGATTTTAATTACATCAGTACTCATCTGTTCCCTTGAAAAGGGGTTGACAGAAGCAAATACAGGGTTCGCTGGGAGAGAGCAGTAGCTCTGGGGAGTCTGCCAGTGGAAGTTAATTGCAGATTGATTAAAAGTCTTGAGTAAAAAAGAGGCCTTTAGCACTGATAGTATTGGCAAAATGGAAATGGTACTAAAAGCTGTTTTTTCTTGCTACTTACCACTTACTTCGATGAATAGGAGATAGTATTAAAATACTTTTATTTTTAATCTGCTTAATCACTGAGTAATAATACAGTGCTGTATCACTTTACATCTCTGTACAGACTTCAGTATTTCAAGTATCTTGAACTACCAACAGAGCTGGATTAGTCAACATTGTGTAAGGCCCGATTTGATGACTTTTCACAGTTGCTTTTGACACGGTCTTTTAGCCTTCCCTATACTGGAGATGATTAAAATAATGCTGCCAACATATTGAAGTTCTGTACTGTTTTTTATGAAGATGGATTATATAATAAATCTTTTGTGCTACAGCATGAAGCGTTCATACTATTTTATATCTGTATTCTATTGTTTATTCAAGTAGTTACAAGTAGAAAAACTCAGAGGTTTTACAAGGACTGATCTAACTTTCTACCTCATACAGACTCCTGCTTAGTTAGGGGTTGCATTTCTCCTTTAAAACAGAGAGAACTATGAAAGTGGAACTATCCAAGAATTATTTTTTTCTAAAGAGCTAAAAGTTAAGCAGAAGTTGACCATAGATAAGATATATCATAGTCTAAAAAGCAATTGTCTGTCATCGTTGTCTCAGGAAAATACTTAGTTCACTAAGACAGTTAAGACAAAATTATGGAGAAAGATTCAGTTCTATACTTAAAAATATAATTATTTATATGGGCAACCATTTTCACCAGCAGGATTGTTAGAACAGATTTAAACCAGACAGTTCCTCATTATGGAATTACATTTCTTAACTGTATGGCTAATAATATGGACGTCCTACTATTAATTTTTTGCAGTTAAGTTTGGTAAATAGCCCTGTAATTCCCGTTTTCTTTCCCCTTTCATGTAAACATGGAATAATAAGTTAGTAACATATGAAAGTGTTTGGTTACATTGTTTTCAAATAACTCCAAGCACTTTTAATCCTAGGCAAATACTGGTGTTTAGAAGTCAGTGTGCTTTCTCAAACATTTCACGTAATTCCTTCAGCAGATTTTTTTGGATTACTTTAACTATTTCTGACTGCCTGTAACTTTTGCTCAAATTTGTTCTTTTGGAAAGGGAGGTATTAGAAAGTCTGACAAACATTTTCCTAGTGTATAGTTTTTCCTCCTTGAAATCCCACCTCCCTTTATTGGACAGCACTGGCCAGTGGTGTGTATTGTTGGGAAGGTCCTGTTCCTTCCCCATCCTTTTGCAAGATGTGCATGGAAGACATGCAGCAGCACAGTCTCAGTCCTGACTCAGAATCGAAGAATCACAGAATATTCTGAGTTCAAAGGTACCCACAAGAATCATTAAAATCCAGCTCCGGGCCCTCCACAGGACACCCCAAGAGTCACACCATGTGCCTGAAAGCATTGCCCAAACACTTCTTGATCTCTGTCAGGCTGGTGCTGTGACCACTGCCCTGGGGAGCCTGTTCAGTGCCCAGCCACCCTCTGGGGGAAGAACCTTTTCTTGATATCCCACCTAAACCTCTCCTGACAGAATTTCAGGCCATTCACTTGAGTCCTGTCCCTGGCCAGCACAGAGACGACATCACTGTCTGCTTCTCTTGCTTCCCCTCATGAGAAAAACTGCAGAACTGCAGTGAGGTCTCCCCTCAGTCTCTTCCAGGCTGAGCAGACCAAGTGACCTCAGCTGCTCCTCACACGGCTTCCCCTCAAGGCCCGTCACCATCTCTGTTGCCCTCCTTTGGACACTCTGTAAGGAGCTTTAGATCCTCCTTATATTGTGGCACCCAAAACTTCACACAGGCCTCAAGGTGAGGCTGCCCCAGTGCAGAGCAGAGCAGGACAATCCCCTCCCTTGCCCGGCTGGTGATGCTGTGCCTGATGCCCCCCCCAGGACACGGGTGGCCCTCCTGGCTGCCAGGGCACTGCTTACTCATGTTCAGCTTGCTACAGACCAGGACTCCCAGGTGCCTTTCCATGGCTCTGCTCTCCAGCCTCTCATTCCCCAGTGTGCCCATACATCCAGGGTTACCCCATCTGAGGAGCAGGATGCATCACTTTCCCTTGTGAAGCTTCATACAGTTGGTGATTGCCCAGGCCTTGGATTTGTGAAGGTCTCCCTGCAGGCCTCTCTCTGTCTTCAGAGGGAGTAAACATCTCCTCTTTATTTTGTATCATCTGCAAACTTAGTATCCCTTCAAGTCCTGCATCCAAGTCCTTTATGACTTCTCTGAGTCCTTCTTGGATTTAGGGAATTATGACTCAGGAAAATTCCAAGGGATCCTTGGAGCCCAAGTATATGTGCCAGTGCCCCCAGATTACAAGATGAAAGATATATGGGACTCACAAAAAATTGCAGGGAAAACAATGGTTTATCCACAATAAAGTCTGATTAAGGGTAATTGTTTTTTCTACAATCATGCATCAAGATAATGCTTTTAGGTAGCATAACCACTGAGGTGGACATTATCTCAGTTGTTTAGTGCAAGGTGCTAATTAACTGCAAGGTTGTGGGTTTAAGCCCTGTACAGGCCGTTCACTTAAGAGCTGGACTCAATATTCCATATGGGTCCCTTCAAACTCAGAATATGCTGTGATTCTGTCATTGTTTATCTTCAAAGATAGAAAATTAAAGAGTGTAGTTTAGAAATGGACCTAGCTAGCACATTTTTCCTGAAATGAAGTGTTAGCCAGAGTGCCGTTGATTTCCAGCATTGTTTAATATAGACTGATGAACTGAAACAGAAATCAGTCCTTTATGCTTTTGTTATTTAGCATGAAATTGGTTGCATTCTTTCTGGACAAATTTTCTAAGGACACTTGAACAAATGGTTCAAGACATCTGTGTTCAACAAGCTTCACTGAACCGTGTCATTGTTGAAGTGTATTCTGTCATCTGCGATGACTTTCGGTTGTCATTAAATGGGTTTCAAATGAAGGCAATATACTACTCTAGATCTTTATTCACAGATTGATAGAAACAAATTCACCTCTAATGTCCAGCAGTTGTCCTTCTGCACTGCTTTATTCATTCCCAAAGTAGCTGCCATTTGAAAATATATTCAAAATACTAGTTTCCTAATTGAGAAAAATAAATAAGTCAATGAACAGATTACGGAAAAGTTCTGTCTCAAGCTCTTGGTAGTTTTTATTTGTATGAGAAAGTAAAGTAATATTTGATTTGGAAGAAGTGTTAAAAGGCATCAGTTTCACGGCTTTGTTCTCCAAACATCTCCCAGGTAAATATGTCTGAAACAATACAATACCGATTGGATCATTCTTTGGTAGAATACTGAGGAATTTTCTTAGTAGAAAAACAATTGTGGTGGCTACATATAAGGTATTTTCCTACCTAATATTTGCATCCTTGCTCTTCCTTTTTCATGCATTTTGTGTCAGAATGGCCTCTTCTGCTTTTTTTATTAGAACTTTTCTTGCTACCTTCCTTTTACATCCATAGAACAGTCCATACGAAGTAAGCCCCATTTATTAATTTCAAAATTTTCTTTGCCTTTCCTATATTCTCTATTTGAGAATGACAGCTTTTGTATTATTCTTCCTCAAGCCGAGATAAGACAAATATTCATTCACTGAGACTCAAAATGTTTGAATTACCTGAAAATGACGCACTGTTATTTAAATATGTAAATTATTATTTACCCTGTATACTCTTTCTTTCTTCTTTAGAGTGATTTGAAATTCCACTTAAATGGGGACAAACCCTCTCTTTCTTATCTGTGCAGGGTTGTTCTTTAATTCAGGTTCTCATGCTCCAGAGTTTATGTTAAAGAGCTCTGGTACATATTCCTGGTACAGGTTATTGAAATATTAAAACTGTAAAACAGTGCCACCTTCAGTTAAAATGAATTCAGTTAAATATGAATTCTGTGATATTAATAAAGGAGTAAATAAATATTCAGATCTGGCTCTGATGATCCATCGATCTGTAAGAGACACCTCTTCCTCTATCACATGGAGCCCACATACTGCCGCCAGTGATGGAGATACATTGGTGATAACAACCATGAGTTTTCTGAGTTTCCCTAGTGTATTCAACAACTCAGCACCTGTTTACAGAGTCAGAATCACAGTGCTTTAAATGGACCTGGAATATGAGAGTCTTAATTGATTCAAGAGTCTCTGCTGAAGACATATCACAAGGAAGAAGCTCAGGCATTTCTTTCAGGTGACAGTAAAAGTCCAAATATGAAACTTCGGGTAGACATACTGCAGGCCCCCTCTCAATATTACACAAGCAATATGTTGAAATAGTGCATTAAAAAAAATATGGTCAGTTGTCAATCCTATTCACAGACTTTCTTAATGTAAAACGCACCATTGTTATTTTCATTGTACTCAATTAATGATGGTAAATGTCCATTAAAAATTGCCAATTTAGAGGGGTTCGGATGTTTGGCATTAGACTGTACATATCACAGAAACTGCCCATCACAAGGGTAAAGTTTCATCTATGCACGAGGTTGTCTTGATGGTTGGGGAAAACTCAGTTACCTGTAGTTCTACAGATGCTTGTACACCAAATAAAATTCCCCCTCTCACGTCCCCACGCTCTAGACCTATAGATGATGAAAAATAGTTTGAAGTACAAAAAATGCTTCCAACTGGAAACATGTTACAAGGATCAATTTTGATTCCTGAAAATAGAATCAAAGGGGGATTAAATTGAAAGACAAGTTCCTTCCTGAGTGCCCCCTTTTCTGCTTATTTGCCCCCAGTAGTTCTAGGACATGTATAAGTAAAGACCTATAAAAAAAAAACCTATAAATAAGCCTCTGGATTCACTTGTGTTTTGTCTTCCTCAAGAAGAACATAGAGCACAATATATGGTGAAGAACTACATCTGCAAATTTGACCCTTGCAGGTTTTCATCAGATGAAGTTTTTTTTATGCCAGAAAAATACTTTGGCATGTCAGGTCTATCAGCAGCTAACATTTCTTTACTGATGTGAATAAAGCCTGCAGCTTTTGTGTTCCTCTCTCTTTTTGCTTCACTAATACAACAGTAGGATTATACAAACCTCTTATATTAATGAATAAAAGTTTAGGAAATAATTTTGACACATATCTGGGGAAAAATAATTTCATCACCTTTTAGGAGTGTACCAGAATTATTGTCAGATTCTGGAATCAAACTAGCTGCCCCATATTCTAGCCTCCTGCCTTAAACTCAGACCATCTTTTACTGTTGTTTATAAAAGAATCAAACAGTATTTATTTGACCCAGACTTTTAATGGCCCCTGTCTGAGTTCATAAGTATGGAGAGATGAGCAAGAGGCTTTTCCTCTGGAGCAGCTGTTTAAGACTACTCAACATAACTCCTGCTGTGCTGGTGCTTTGGAGGCTATAGGCGACACTTGCTTTTGCTTCTTCGGGACACAAGCATCTGAAAGCAGAATGAAAGAGATTCAAGCCATGTCCTGGTCCACTCCAGGCTATGGTTTCAGTGCTGTGTAGAGGGAGACCGTGTTGTAACTGCCTAGGGACTGATGAAGCTCCCAAGGAGTATATGGCACGAAGAAATAATGTGCTTGTTAGTCTTTCTTCCCTTCAGCTATATGGTTAAACACTATCCTCCCATCCTTTATTAAAAGCAATGTAAATTCATCACCTCAGTTAAGCAAAGAGGATGTTTTAAGTCCATAAAAATATTGGTAACTGGTTTTGGTGTTCCAGGTTTTTTTTCTGGAAAAACAGTGTTTGTAAAGAGATGTTGGGAAGAAAAACAATGAAAAATGGAAGTACCTTACTCTGCTCTAACTTTAATGAAAGAAAGGAGAAATACATGACTTCACAATTAACTGAGATGAATTTTGTAACAAACATCATTGCTTCTTCTTAGTGTCCTATTTTACAATTCGGTGAGCAGTGGTTTATGTAAATGCTTGTTATTAAAGTTAAAAGTGGAGAAAGTGAAGCAACAAAATACACATAAGCTTAAAAAAAGTGACGACAAACAAAATGTTGATGCCTTTTCCTCTGTCTAGACCCCTGTGTTGAAAGCAGTGTTTTCATAAAACTCAGACAGAATTCATTTCCATACTGAGTGCTTAATAGTTCCTGTCAGAACAAAACAGCTGGGAAACATATGGTATCCATTTCCCTGTATCACTTGGAAAAAATTTCACATGTAAATAAAACCAACATAAAAGTGTAGGCCTTTGAACCTAGAATCTTATACAATACATAAATAAGTCAGTACAGTGCGTTCTTTGTATTGGCCCACTAAGCTGCATGCCTTTTGATTATTATTATTTTTATTTCTTCTTCGGAAATGTTTTCTTAAGCACTTCCAAAAGTATTAATGTAATTTTCAGACATCCATAACTACTAAGCCATACTAATCTTTTACTTCAGATATTAATGTTGCACTGAAAGTGTATATATCTGTTTCCTTAGGAAGGTGTTCATGGCAAATTGTGTGTTTTGACCACAAATTAGATCCCACTGATATGCAGTTAGCACACGTTATAAATCTGCTTTGTTTAAACAGTGTTCTTGACTTTTAGAATGCATTAACTCTTCGTGTACATTGAAAGGGGCATAGTAACTGCCTAAATTCTTTCGTGGTTTTAGTGCTGTCCCTCAACTGAAAATAACAAAAGAAAGAAAACTCTTTGTGAGAATTCCACTGATTATGTAGATCGTAAATATCACCAGCTGGGTGAAAGAGTGCAAATTCAGTAGGACTGAGTTCAAGTTCAGTAGGATTAAGAGTTCAGTTGACTTGAGCTCCTTTCCTCCTCCTAAGTCAGATTCACTCGTCCAACTATCCTGCAGTGCCCTGAAATAATTGCCAGGAAGGTCCAGAGCTATAGGTGTGTATGTGTGCGTGGGTGTGGGTGTACACAGGTTATACATAAAAGGGATGGAAACTTTGACAGAGAAGCCCAACATAGAGAGGAGAAAGTCAGAAGGAAACATCATACCTCAATAAGTAGGCTTAATTTTTAGATCAGAGAATCACAAAATTGATTTAAGTTGGCAGTGTTCACTTACGGTCATCTAGTTCAATGACTGTGCTTGAGCAGGTTAAGCCAGGTCAGTGTCCAGTTGAATTCTGAGTATTTCTAAGGATGGAGATTTCACAAAGTCTCTGGGCAACTGTGCCAGTGTTTGACCAGCCTCACAATGAAAAAGTGTTTTCTTGTGTTCACATAGAATTTCTTATATTTTACTTTGTGCTGATTGCCTCTTGTCCTGTCATGGAGAAGAACCTTGTTACCACTTCTTAATAATGCGATTCCTCCTGACCCTTTCCTTCTCCAGGCTGAACAGTCTCAGGTCTCAGTTGCTGTTCATGAATTTCTAGTTCTTGTAAGAAATATATATCTTCCAGAGGAAACAGGCCTTAAAAATTGAGTTGTTGTTACTGGTGCTAAAACAAATCCACTAAAAGGTTTTGACTAGCTCTTTTGTTGCCCTCACAGAAAATCATCCTACTCTTATGATGGCTCTCAATGCAGAGCAGAGTGCAAACTAACATGGTTGGACAGACCCGCTGTAAATGGCACTAGGCTATTGTGCACAGAATGGGTCAGGTTGGAAGGGACCACAGTGAGTCGTCTGGTCCAACCTCCCTGCTCAAGCAGGGCCAGCCCAGAGCACATGGCACAGGATTGTGCCAGGTGGTTCTTGAATATCTACAGTGAAGGAGAATCCACAACCTCTCTGGGCAACCTGTTCCAGTGCTCAGTCACCCTCACAATAAAGAGATTCTTCCTCATGTTTGGGTGGAGCTTCCTGTGCATCAGTTTCTGCCCATTGCCTCTCCTTCTGTTGCTGGGCACCACTGAGCAGAGCCTGGTCCATCCTCTTGACACCCTCCTGTCACATATTCATAGACATTGATGAGGTTCTGCCTCAGCTGTCTCTTCTCAAAGCTAAACAGGCCCAGCTCCCTCAGCCTTTCCTCATATGAGTTATGGTCCTGTCCCTCAATAGTAACAGCCTCTGCTGGATCCAGTCCAGGTGCTCCATGTCTCTCTTGTACTGAGGACTGGACACAGCACTCCAGCTGTGGCCTCATCCGGGCCAAGTAAAGGGGGAGGACCACCTCTAGATCCTTGCTGGCAATGCTCTTCCTAATGCACCTCAGGATACCATTGGCCTCCTTGGCACAAGCACACATTTTTGGCTCCTGGATGACTTGTGTTCTTGGTTAGAACTTGATTAGAACTTGATTAGAACTAATTATTTGTAACTATTATAATATACATCCTTGAAGAAAGTTTCTTTTCAGGAATGTCAGATTCTTCAGTTTTGCTAGAAATGCAGTTAGATCTGTCTAGATCTGAATGTAGCATGTTATCATATAATCCTTGTCTCCAGTGTTTGGCCACGTTTATCTTTAAAGCATGCTATCCTGTCGTATGTCAGGTAGCACTCACTGCTAAATCAAATTCCTCTGTTTCTCTAGTTTCCAGCAGCAGCTGGAACTGTGGGGTCTCAACTCTTCTTGGAAATGCACAGAAACCCACAGGAATTACGGATGTGTGCAATAAATTCAGACCGGTGAAGAGGGTTTCCCCATTAAAGCACCAACCAGAAAGCTCTGAGAACAATGAAAGTGATGACCAGAAGAACCAGAAGGGAGAATACCAGAAAGGCAGTGATTCTCAGCCTGCACCTCCAAATGATGACCAGAGTCCAGGAGAAGGAGAGAGCCTTAAAAGCAAAAGCACAGAACCTGCTGTTCTGCTTGGGGAGCTGGAGCACTATGACCTGGATATGGATGAAATTTTGGATGTGCCTTACATTAAATCAAGTCAGCAGCCTGTTCCTTTTACAAAGGTAGCTCCTGAGAAAAAACTTTTGAGTGTGTGTTCAACCATGAATGGTCTAAGTGGCAAGAGCTGTCCTGCAGGGAGCACAGAGAGCTCGCCTGCTGGCGGGACACAGTTCTGTGTGCTGTCTCCTGTGAAAGGCGCTCAGCTGAGAAAAACACAGCCCATTGTCCTTGATCAGCACAAGCATTCAGCAGAAGAATTAGAGCTTTCCCAGCCTTTAGTTAAGTGTAGCTCAGCCCATGAATCTGAAGCCCAAGGCAAGGGCTTCCTCAGCAGGACACTTGTTGATCCTCATGCTCACAAAGCTGAGAAGACTATGCCGAACTGCCACCGGAGGACTTTCCACCTGCAGACGGCAGTGGCAGAAAACAAGCAGCTAGAGGAACTGAGTATGAACTGGAGCAGTGCAGGGGGCCCAGAAGAGAGGAGCGAAGAGGTGAAAAAAATTAAGAGCATCTTAAACATTGTAAAGGAAGGCCAAATCTCTTTACTGGTAAGTATCATCTTTTTCATAAATGTAGAATAAAAGTGACCTATGATGTAGTTTATTAAGCCAGTTAAGCTGATGAAGTTCATTTTTTGAACCACTGGCCTTTTTGTCTTGTAGACTCCTTAGAAATTAAGTGTATGGGCTTCCAATGGAAAGCATTAATATTTAAGTAAAGTATCTGGCAAAACCAAGATACTACTTTAATATCTGCATGGCCAAAATTGCTGGTTTATGCAGGACACTGAAATTATAAAGGCGGCAGACATTTTAACTAATAGCATCACTTAAATATCAAATTTAAATCCTAACTGAGTTTTGCCTTTCACATTTGTGGGTCACTTTGCTCAATTATTTCTGGTTTACCACTGTTGTGATGTAGAGGTTGATGATGGGAACAGAGAGGCTTCTGTTGTATTCTGATTATTATTCAGGAGTGTTTATGCTGTCTTGTTGCAGCAGCATTCTCAGGCAGGAGCTTTCTCTAAAGCCTCGTTGGCCCCTGACCCATATGAAGTTTTTTTAGTAAATTCTAACGCTGTGATCAGGCACAGTCAATGACGGTTTCCAAAGTAACTGGTTGCAAGTTAGCACAATGATGCAGAGCATGTGATCTCTGCACGGAACAGCTGGTGAAGGCACAGTGTATGTATAAAAACTGGTTTTGTTAGATTTTTGTTTAGCTTCTCTGTTTACCAGTCTAGCTCAAGCACAAAGGCATGCTATTAACACAGAAGCAAGAACAAAGGAAGATATTCAAAACTAGACAGAGGCAGAAGAGAATATTAGATTAGTCATTAAGAAATAAAAGCAAGTTAAATTCACCCTGAAATAGGAATTGGGGTGAAAAAAGAGGACATCATAGGTAAGGAAATACGTATTTTTTCCCAACTGGTTGAAACCTCTTCAAGAATTACACTCGTGGAACAATACTCTGGCAAGACTGCATAGCTCTAGGAACTTAGTTATTGCCACTCCTTGACTCTGTCTCCAATCTTCTGTTTTCCTTTTGGAGTTTCTCAATCCAATTGTTTTGTCTTTAAATTAGAATTGGGCAGAAATAAAGTGTTACATCATGGTGGTGTAGAACTTTGAGTAAATATCCAAACAGATTTTTTTCATGGAAACAAGCTATCACATAAAACTCTTCTGTTATGTGCTTTAACTACATTTTAAATGGTGCTTAACATAAGCTACTGCTTTTGTGATGAGCAAAATTAATCAGGAATGTCTTTCAGAAGTCATGTATGTTTTCTCTTCAACTGCTCATCAGTATAATGCCAAAAAAAAAAAAAAAGACTGAGAGAGAACTCAGATAGGAATTATTAAAATGTGGGCATTTTTGCAGCTGCTTTATTGATCAGGCTAGTGCAAAGACTTAAAGCCACTCAAGATCTTGCACTGCTGCATGACAATTGCATGAGAAGGAAACTTCACAATCAACCAAGCCAGCAGACATCCCACCTCTGTCCTTATGCTAATAGTACCCAGGTTCTATACAGTGAAGTGAAAAGCTCCAGATTTTGACTTATTTCAAACATGGCTGTTTGAAAGCCTCCTTGTGTTTGGCTTGTGTCTTGGGTTGTGAGGATAAATGTATCTTTTTATCCTTAGTTGTAACTAACATACGGCTTTTTTTTACCCAGGTTCTATACAGTGAAGTGAAAAGCTCCAGATTTTGACTTATAAAACATGGCTGTTTGAAAGCCTCCTTGTGTTTGGCTTGTGTCTTGGGTTGTGAGGATAAATGTATCTTTTTATCCTTAGCTGTAACTAACATACGGCTTTTTTTAACAGCCACATTTAGCAGCAGATAATCTGGATAAGATCCATGATGAATGTGACAACAATCTGTTGCATGTAGCAGCATCAAAGGGACATGCAGAATGCCTGCAGCATCTCACTTCTCTGATGGGTGAAGACTGTTTGAATGAACGAAACATTGAGCAGCTAACTCCAGCTGGATTAGCAATAAAGGTAACAGGCCCTTTCTCTACTGTAATGTGACATAAAGATCATTTAGTTTCCTCCTGTGATGGCAGTAAGAAATGCATCCATCAGGATGTTATTTTTCAAGCTTTTTAAGTGAGAAAAAAAACCCCTGTTGGCTGATATTACATAAGCAAAGTAAAATGGATTACTACACAAGATGTAATATCCACTGTATAACACTGACAATTTTTACATTGTTGTCAAAGCATATACATTCATTTTTAAATCAGTCTACTGACTCTAAAGACCATTTGTTATATTTTAGGTAGCTTTCACTTAACTTGGATTCAGTTGTTTCTTTAGGGAGCATAACAGTTTCTTGGTTTCTTACAAATACTGGTATAATCTTGTAAGACAAATGTGAGAACAAGTTTACAAAGCATAAAAGCACCTGGAGGTGAAAATTCCCAGTTGTCTAAAGCAGTTGCATCAAAGTTAAAATGTACGTATTGCAGAACAACCTGTTAAAATCTGAAAAAAAATTATTGTCCAAGCTTTCAGGAGAACTTACTATGTAGTAAAATGTGGAAATTCATGGTGTTACTACACTAAAATAAAAGATAGTTCAGGAAGGCTGACAATTCAACCATAGTGATTCTGGTTCCTCGGTTGAATGTCACTCCTTTTAACCTCTAAATACCTTAAGAACAAAGAAGGGAAGGAGTGAGTTTCTGTTTCTTTGGGGGGTTTATTGTTGTTTGCTTCCTGGGAAAAGTTTAGAAACTGGGAAATGACTGGTGGATTTCAACCTGCAGTTTTGCATATTTGAAGCATCATTTCAATAACCTAGGGCCCTACTGCAGGTGGCAGGGTTGGGTTTTTTGATTTTTCTGGGTCAAGACATATGAATAGACAATTAAATTGATACCTAGTTGTACTAATGAAATGCTCTGATACTTTGGCCCATGTCAAACTGTTTAGTTATAGTCTGCCAATTCAAAGTCCTACAAAATTGTAGCAATTTTTATTTCTTGTTTTTTCAAGGTAGGTATAAAATGTGTTTGTAAGCCAATAAATTCTGATACTTACTGTTTTTGTGGAAAATAGGTGCACACCCCATATAGTACAAAATTAGGGGAGTTAAAATGGTATAAAGGAAGAGCAAGAAAAATAAGTATCATTGTATCAGTGTTGAAAACCACTCTGAAAGTAAACATCAAGAGCCACAAAATTTAGTTATGCCAGATCACTTAAAGGCTCTTACAGGACTTTGCATTGACCCAGGACAAGTCCAGTCATGCAGGTCATCATTAGATACATGTGCTGGAGCACCCTCACTAACAGGAGGAACTCCATCACATTTACACTCCGTTCTGTGAATGACAAAGTATGCTCAAATATTATTGAGAGTAAAGGAACCAGCCTTTCTGTAGAAAAAGACAAAAGGTTTTATTGGCTTATTCTTTAAATTTTTAATCAAACTGGAAATTTTTAGTAATTCTGATAAGCTTTTTGCTCTCTAGTAGATGTGTTTAGAATGGAAACACTTGGAATTTAGATTTTTGTTTTTGCTTGTTTAGAATGGTCAGCTGGAGTGTGTTCGATGGATGGTGAGTGAAACAGAAGCTATTGCAGAACTCAGTTGCTCAAAAGACCACCCAAGCCTTATCCATTATGCAGGTTGCTATGGCCAGGTATGACCTTTTTTACATTTTCAAATTGATTACTTGGGTTTATATACAAGAATTTAAGTTAAAACGTGTGTGTCATTTTATGGATTTTAATTACAGGTGTTCTGAATTAGTTCAAGTATAGCAAAATCTTTCCCAGCTTAATCTGCGTAATTTTTTCAGCATTTTCCCTCTGAGATTGTTTGTTTGTTTTTTTGGTTAGTTAGTTTTTGTTTTAAAAGCTTTGAGTAATGGCAAGGAGAAGGTTAGCTGGCGTATTAGGCCAACCAGTAAATCCGTAGAACATCTATGGAGATTAGCTGTCATCCAGAGGATTCACAGGACACATCAGAAGAGCAACAAAATTTTGCAGTTTAAGAATTCGTTGTATTGGCAGTGAAGTATGGTGGAACTTGAACATCATCTGTCTAACTTTCACTGAAAACTACATCCAAAAATATGTTGTAGATTCATAGAATATTCTGAGTTGGAAGGGACCACAAGGATCATCAAGTCCAGCTCTTAAATGACCCATATGGGGATTGATCCCAAAAGCTTGGTGTTATTGGTAACATGCTCTACCCAGCTGAGCTAATTGTTAATCAATCCTGTTTCACACCTAAATTGTCTGTTGCTATAACAGTGAGACACCACTGAAGTACAGCATTCTAGTGCTTGGCTAATATCTGGAGGAACATATATGCCACTTAATTACACTACTTTCTCTTTCCACAACATCTGTTTTTTCCTAAGTAGACCTTGCAGTAACCCCTCTTCAAGGGACCTTCTCCAGGATCTACTATGGAAGGAATAGTGAGCAGTTATTCTTCTCTAATCTCTTTGGCAGATGGATCGTTTTATCCCACAGTTTCTTCGACTGACATTAAAGATAAATTATAGAATCACGGATTCATAGAATGGTTTGGGCTGGAAAGGACGTTAAAGATCATCTAGTTCCAACCCCCCAGACACTGGCAGGGACACCAAACCTCACTGATTTTGTAATAATGCTTTTTACGCTTGTTAAGAGAGAACAAACAAAATATTACCATCAAGAAAATCATTCTTTGCTGTGTAAGTGTGGCTGTCTCATTCAATGCCATACAATTATTGTGACATATTTCTGCTGCTTAACTGCTTCTGTCCAAGCATGTACTGTAGAGGAAATGAAAGAGAGACGGGTTTGGAAGGTTATGGATCTGGAAGTCTACCCTTTCTCCTGCTGTTTCTACAGTCACACAGACACCCTTGTTTTCATGCTGTGCAAAGGCCCCCTTTTTTTGCACTTACATACTGTGCAGATGTTACTGGTGTGAGATAGGGCCCTGCTGGATATTCAGATTGATGCTGTTAGCAAGTTTGCTGTGAACCCAGCACTGGGAATAGGGAATATGTGAGCCATACCAGAACTGGATTAGAGAAAAGAGTGTTTGCTACTGGGAAGAAAGAGTTTGGAAGAGAAAGTTGCATGTGAACTTAAATTCATATCTTCACTTGATTAACCTAATTTTATCCTTGTCTCTAAAGATATTTATATAAGCTAAAGCCAATGAAGCTTTGGGGTTTTTTCAGTGAGCTATGCTATCTAGTGCCAGAAATGGATCTGGCACACTTTATCTAGATTCACTTCAGAGCAGAACGGAAGCTCTACCACTTAAGAAACACCAGCTACAATCAGCCACCCATGAAATTTGCATAGGTGATATATAAATTACTGCCAAGTTTTATTAGTTAGCTGAATGCCAAAGAAAGTTCATATGTGATGTCAATTATCTTTTTTTTTATAATCCATAAACTACCTGCAAACATGAGGGAATGTTGAGGATGAAGGGGTGCCAGACTATCTTACGAAAGTGTGTTAAGAAAAAAAAACTTTGAGAAATTTAAATGCTTGCTTAGCGCTGTCCTTGAAGTTTTAATTTATTTTACCATTACTTACACGAGAGATAATCCATGTAAACACTGGTCTTGGCAGAATTACAAGAGTAATATTTTTACAAGGAAGACCTGTTATTGAATCCTTTCCTAAAAGAGTCAGTCCATCCATTGTGTCCCCAGGCATTAGACATGCATGCCATATTTTTCTTCAAGAATTATAATTTAGAATGGGCAGCAGAAGGGAGTTCATAGCAAAGTTCCTATGTTAAAGGTCATCAAACTACAGTCATGGCCTGTCTCCAAGGATGTGTCAGCAACATTATATTCTTCCAATGAGAGAGGGACCATATAAGTTAATCTGATTGAAGAGAACAGAAGCTCAAAGTCAACCCGTAGCCTGGTCAGCATACCTCCTTAGCAAGGGTTTCTTTAAGCATGAGATTGTGCAAGAGAAACCATGATGGTTGGCAGGCCTCTTCCCAGTGGGCATAAGTCATGAGTACAGAGCATGCCAGCTGTGCCTGGCCCAGTCACCATGTCACAGCAAGATGGTGGTGCAGTCCTAGGTGCACATCATCCTGGGCCTGACTAAGAGCTTCACAGGGCTGGAAAGGCTTTCCAACAGGGATGTTGCGGTAGTATGGACTGCACAGGTAAGAGACAGAGGGTGGGGAATGCCAAGGGTTTGTGGTTTCTGAACTCCAGAGGATATAGGCGGGCTTTGGGATACCAACCTAAAGCATGACTGAGGACCTAGAAGGGATCCTGTGCACACCTTGGTGGTGGAACAGTTCTGGAGACCACAGTGGGAATGAGTGTATGACATTCAGATATGCAGATACCTAACAAAACACCTTTATTTACACCTCAGGTTATTTGCCTTCCTGTCCAATGTCATTTTTATAAGGGTAATGTGTTGTTTTCACTCACTCCTACTCCTCTACTTTGAAGGGATATTGGGAAGGCTTATTTATTTAATTAATATCAAGTGGTGGGGCTAGGATTAGCTGTAAAGTCAGTACTCTTCAGCGTGCTAACCCTTTCCTTTGTAGGCTATGTAACTATTTAAATGGTCCATGTTAATTGTACTTCCTTCTCCAAATGTCATCTGATGGAACCAAAGTTGGAAGCCTGTCCCAAATTTTACTGAAGTCTTTTTATAGAGAAGTTTGAATTATTGTAGGTCTAGAATATGCCAAAGGGATGTTAACTGCTAGAGTATTTTAAGACCATTGTAGGTCATTAAAGTAATAGATATACTGAATAATTTATCAGTATTTATAAGTTCCTATTACATAATAAAAAAGCGATTATTTTTCATTATCTTCATCTGATGAATTTCTTTACTATCTTGCATTTTGCCTGAGTAAACTGTGTTGAAGACTATAAATCTATTTGTGAAAACATTTTTCTTGCAAATGCATAATATGAGTGTTAATAAAGTGATATGTAGTATATTTTGATATATGATGGTTTTGTTTTCCCTGGTTTTAAGTGAAAAAAATGTTTGTTTTCTTGGGTTTTTTTGGTCAAGGATAAATTTGTTGAAACACAAACTGTTTGAGTAGAGCTATGACTTTGTGCCTGTGATCACTTGGTGCACAGATAGTCTTAAGTACAGATGATTGAATAGAGCCACCCAGCCACTTGACTTCCTTGTTGATGAGATAAATGACTAGAAAGCATCATATGCTCCATGCTGTTATGATCATAAAGTTACAGAACATGCTTAGCATTCTGATACCTATTACGTTCCAAAGAAATATATGATTTCAAAGCCGTAGTTGTCTTCCAATTCTGCAGATAAGTTTTTCTAAAATATTTTTATTTTGATTATTAAAACATAGGGGCAATTCGTGGGAGTAGTATAATCCTTCTTCATCGCTGGCCAACACCACCAACGTACTGAGAATTTGCTCAAAAGTATTTTTAAAGGGGTATGTGATCTGAAGTAATCTCTCCATGCTGGCTGTCAGCTGCGTTAGGCAGTCAGCCATGGAGAAGTCAAAATACCTATGTCTTCACCCTGTAATAAGAACAAAACTGCTGGTAAAGTGAAAATATGAAGATAAGTATCAGACAGAGTAGCCCTCTGAAGGAGTAAGCAGAGACCCAGATGCTTGAATGTGCAGAATCATCTGGAGTAGCTCTAAAAGAGTCTGACAGTCCCTCTCCTTTTCATTGAGATAAAAATTTCTGTGGTACTGTTGCACAAAAAATACATGTTTATATCCAATCTTTTTAGAATGTTCTTTCTTCTCTTTTATTCTTACCCTTTTCTACATAATTAATGCTCAGTCCTATATGTGCTTTCAATAATGTTTTATTTAGGTGTACTTTAGTTTTCCACATTTCTCATTTTGGGTGATTATGTACTTATGTGTCACTGGAACTACTGACACGGTGCAGGTTGTGTCTGTGGTTCAGTGTTTGCCTCAGCAACACTAGAATCCACACTACAATCCCCCTTTGAACTGGAGCTCTGAGACAGTGAAACACATGATAGATATCAATGCAAGATATTAAAAAATATATGTTTGAATAACAAACTTTAAGCTAGGATGTAATTTAGTCTTTTCACCTATTCAGATGGAAAAACTGGGAAAGCAGCTGTAGTCAGCTACCGTTTAATGGAGACCACTTTTCTATGTAATCTAGAGATTTATTCTAGATTTTCAGTATGTATCATATTCAGTAGGGCAAAAAGAAATTTAAACTGGAGAGGCAGGGGAAGTTCCTAGAGAGAAGAAATTTATTCCAGATAAACTTGCTGGAGAATATAAGAAATCAAAAAAGCTAAGTGCAAAAATACAACTCTCCATTGTTAGAAAATACCCAAGTAAATGTGTATTGTACCTACATACATGCACAAAAAGTGATGTACAGAAAAATTAGTTTCTACTTCAGTTTTGGCTTCCAGATTTTCTGTGATGAGTTTTTGCAGTCCAAGTCTCCCATCCTTCCTAAAATGCAGGACATACAAATGGTCCACGAGTCAGTACATTGAGACCTTAGGGTAGCATTATTTCCTGGTTTTAGTTGTGTTGCTTCTTCTTTAGCACAACCGCACAGAAATGGGGAATGATTACAGATCTGAAGAATCTAACTGCTCACCACTGTGATCTGAGCACAATCCTGTTTTATTTCTCCAGAGAGGCTTGTGAAGTTTGACCAAATTTCACAACCTGATTTTCAGATTGATATATGGATTGTTCTGCCTCAGGTTTCATCACCAACACAGAGGCACGCACGATTTTTATGTACAATTTCTCAGAATGTGTTACAGTACTCGTATTTTTCCTGTTATGTCTTTTTATAAAATAAAGTATTTCAACTTTTTCCCTTGGGGGTAAAAAAGAAACCCAAAACCCCCTAAAAGCCAAACCAGAGTCCCACGATGCACTAAGTCCTACAAACTTAAAAGAGTCTGAAAACAAGGAATTATTGGATAGTATTAGTAACAGATGACAGTACCAGTATTCCTCCAGCTTTTCATTATTTCTTACCTTTTGTGACATTTCTTTGCCCCTAGGAGAAAATCCTTCTGTGGCTTCTTCAGTTTATGCAAGAACAAGGGATTTCACTGGATGAAGTTGACCAGGATGGAAATACTGCTGTTCACATAGCTGCTCAACATGGCTATCTAGGATGCATACAGGTAGAATGATAGCTATAGCAGAAACCTCTAAACTTCAAGTTTGAATGACAAAAGAAATATTATGGGAAAACTAAGTGGGAATAATTATTGATACATTAAAATACATCAGAAGGAAGAACTTTAAACCAGTAGGAGTCAGATTGAAATAGTGAAAAGCTCTGGGGTTTTGATTCTATTCTCAGTTATGCTGTTGTGAGCCTAAACTAACTTGTATTGTAAGATGAAAGCATTATTATATTGTTTATACATAAGCAGCTAGTGTGTATATTTTTGTGTTACAAAAGGGCAGCCAGTGCCGATATGCATACTTTTCTTAATACTCTGATAGTTTTCCTTCTGTTTCTTTTTCCATAGAGTAGCTGTAGCTCTCCAGCTTAGGGGAACTATAAAAGATAGGTTTGTTGAAGGATTTACACCTTGAGTAAGCCATACTTTTGAGACTTACCATCCTGGAATGAATCTGTGCTATACAATGAAGAGTGATGCTGATTTCTAACTAATTCTTGGTGAATCATCTTGGACACTGAAAGCAATATAGTTCTGTTGTAAAAAAGTGCAAAAAATGGTAATTTGTCCAGCTGAGAAGGCTTTCACATCTACAGTACTTATGGGAGCCAGATCTGAATAAACCAGTTTGGATACCTCCGTCCAGTACCTGTGTTCAATGCAGACATACCAAAAAAGTCATGGAGTTGGACTGGATGGCTGGTCATAGAGTCATAGAACCATTAAGGTTGGCAAAAACCTCAAAGATCATCAAATCTGACCAAACTACCACCACCACCATGCTCATCCTTAAACCGTGTCTTCAAGTGCTACATCCACACTGGTTTTGAACACTTCCAAGGACAATGACTCCTCCGCTTCAATGGTCAGTCTGTTCCAGTGCTTAACAACCATTTCTGTGAAAATTTGTTTCCTAATGTGTGATCTAAACCACCCTTGGCACAACTTGAGGTCACTTTCTCTCATCCTGTTAACTTGTTACCTGGGAGAAGAGGCTGATCCCCACCTGGCTACAACCTCCTATCAGGCAGTTGTAGAGAGCAATGTCCCCCCTCAGCGTCCTTTTCTCCAGGCTAAACAACCCCAGGCTCCCTCAGAGTCACAGGGCTTGTGCTCCAGACCCTTCCCCAGCTCTGTTGCCCTTCTCTAGATTTGCTCCAGCACCTCAATATCTTTCTTGTCGTGAGGGGCCCAGAACTTTTCACAGGGCTTAAGGAGTGGCCTCACCAATGCCCACTGGCCACACTATTGCTGATACAGAAGGCCAGGATGCCATTGGCCTTCTTGGCCACCTGGGCACACACTGGCTCATGTTCAGCTGCTGTCAACCAGCACCCTCAGGTCCTTTTCTTCCAGGCAACTTCCCAGCCATGCTGCTCCAAGCCTGTCGTGCTGCTTGGGGTGGTCCAAGTGCAGTTGAATCTCATCTAGTTGGCCTCAGCCCTTCGATTCAGTTCTGTGCAGATCCCTTTGCAGAGTTTTCCTGCCTTGCAATAGATCAACACTCCCACCCAGCTTGGCATAGTCTGTGAACTTACTGACAGTGCACTTGATCCCCTTATCTGTGTTCTTGATTACATTAAACAGGACTGGCCCCAACACAGAGCCCTGGGGAACACCACCAGTGACCAGCCACAGTCTGGGCGTAAATACACTCACCACCACTATTAGGGCTCTGCCATCCAGCCAGCTTTTCACTCAGGGAACAGTACATCCACACCACGGGCAGCCAGTTTCTCTGGAAGAATATGTTGGGAAACCATGTTGAAGGCTTTACTAAAATCTAGGTAAACACATCCACAGCCTTTTCCTCATCCACTAGGCAGGTCACTTTGTCACAGAAGGAGATCAGGTTGCTCAAGCAGAACCTGCCTTTCATAAAGCCATACTGTGGGTCAGATCCCCTGGTTGTCCTGTATTTGTTGCATGAGGATAGTCAAGATGATCTGCTCTATGAACTTGCCTGGCACTGAGATCAGGCTGACAGGCCTGTTCTTCCCTGGATCCCTCTTCAAACCCATGTAATAGAGGGGTGCCAAGTTTGGTAACTTCCAGTCACTGGAACCTCCCTGGCTGATCAGTGCCTCTGGTAAATTATTGAAGGTGAAGCAACTTAACTTTGTGTTAATTGCAGATGTACCCTCTGCCCATCAAATTTGCTAGAGCCATTAGTATGGTCACAGGAGTACATTTCAGTGTTTGTGTTGTCGGCACTTTGAGCAAAAGCTGTTTGGAGAAGAAATAATAATAAAATTATTCCAGGAAATTGCAGAGAGATATTTGATAAACAAACTAGTCACTGGAGAAGAACAGATAAAAGAATAAAAAACCTCTTGGCAGAAAGGCAAGAAATAAAAATTAAAGTGGTTAAGTCAAGTTAGGGAGGAAAACATGTCTAAGAAGGAGCAGTAATTCTCAAAGGACCCAGATACATATCAGTAAACATGTTATTCCTTTTACCACACATGAACTGATCCACGTCACCTTTCAGGTCACTGCAAATACAGAACATTTGTATTAGTCCAGGCCTAAAAGAAAAACAGCTAGTGAATTTTCATTAGCTAACCTTGTCAGAGAGCTAAATGTATTTGTGAACATTGTTATGTTGGATCTATAGCTGCAGAGCTGCTTACTACTACTACTACTACTACTACTACTACTATTATTATCATTATTATTATTATTACCTATTTATATATTTGGTAGCCAAGAAGACTCCATAAAAGCCAGTTTGAGAGTATCACATAATAAAAAAAGAAAAACATGTTGAGCTGAATGAATAGACCTGAAGACAGTCAAATAGATTTGGAGAACATGACCATCTCTGCATTTTTCTATTGAGGGGACATGTCTTTTTTCTTAAAGATGTGAGGAATGGACCCTTTAGAAACTCATATGAGAATAAAATAAACCATCACATCCTCGCTCAGTCTAGTGGGTTTATTATTGTATTGTAGCCAATTGCTGTGATCAGTTGAAAAAAAAAGGACAGAAGAAATGTTTATGATTTACTGGTAGGGAGCACTGTTGTGGTAGAGGGTGTGCTTAGGGTTGCTATGGAGTGTGTGTTTAGGGATGCTATCTCAACAATGCCTCATCAAGATGTGCAGTGCATTTGAAGGAGAAATGAGTGTAGACAATTTTGAACAGAGTGGTGACATCTGCAGGCTGTTTTCATGGATAAAACTAAACAACAAGGAGACCAGCCCTGCTGTCCCTGAGAAGAATTAACCTTAATAAATGGCTTAGAACTCTCAATATTATTTTATTTTAGGTAAATGTGCAATTCAACAAGTGCTTTCTGTTGAAGTGAGGCCATGAGAAATAAGTCATGAAAATATCTAGTGATGATAAAAATACACAATGTTAGTAATATCTCTTCACTAAAACCTCACAGTCTTAAGTGTAGTTGATATTTTGTTGTGCTGTGAAACAAAATAAACCCTGTGCCCAGTAAGCTTTTAGTCTATTTAAAATAATGTACAGTGAATAATCTGGTAAGAAGAAAGAAGCGATAAAGGAAACAGGGAAACTATAAGCAGCAGCATAACAAATGAAGAATCACAGACTGTCAGTGATTCCCTGGTCCTCTTATTCACTGTGTTTATGAGCAGATGACACTCCTATCATGTTTCAAGCTGTATGATTACTTTCTGCAAGGTCATAACTCTCCTTTGTTTTCTTTCTTGACAAATTAAGCCCAATATATTGATATGAGATGCTGTGCAAGAGTTCGTAACGTTCCTTTCTGTATGGTCTTAACAGATCAGGCAGACCACCCATTCCACTTCTCTGTCAGCAGATGTAGAGGTCTCTGTGTCTGCTGTTTGTGATCTACAAAGTCACTCCAGTCCTCGGTGGTTTTTCAGCTCTGCTTGGATAAGTCAGACAAGAGCTCAGCCATGCAATTCCTCTTCTGGATGTGTGTGCATAAAGTTAATGATGCTGTAGTTTCTGGGTGTATAGGATCACAGGTGTTCCAAGGGGCTGGTATCAATGTGTGTCAAAGCATTGCTGAGGATATTTAGGTCTTATTTTACCTACTCCAGTAATGCAGAGAGCTCCTAACACTGATTATGACAAACAGATCATAAAGAGGGAAGAGTTAGACTCAAATCTTGTATCAGTTATTTGAAGACTTGAGGTCAGCCTGACAGAACTTCTTTTGCGCATAGAACACTCTTTATTCTAGTCTCAGAATAACTCAAATGTCATGTTTACAACTTGGATGGTTCTCCAGCATCAAGCTAGGGTTCTCTGCTGGTACTGTGAGTTACACAGGGATATACATCAGAGTATAAGATATTTTTCTTAAAGACTAAAAGATGACACATATTTCAGTATGTCTTCAAAAGAAAATAGTGACTAACTGTCGCACTGTCAGACACGAAAGAAACACGCAGACTCAAGCAGCAGGTCAGGACCACCACGCAGGGCAAGGGCCAAAGGGGCAGGCGAGAGAGCCCAAAAGCCCTGCCCTTCTTTATTCTCTGATTTTTATGTCTTTCTTTAGACAACCATACATTGGTAGATGAAGGTTACACCTCTGCAATTCTACAGAATAGGAACATAGTCTATCATCTTTCTCCGCTTTAGGAGAAAGGAATGAAAAACAATCCAGAAGTTCAAAAACAATCTAGGCCGGTTACAAAAACAAGGATTATGTTTATAGAAAATGCATGAGAAATTCTACTACAGAATGTAAAAACATAGAACACTGCAAAAACCAGGGCGACAACTAACTAAGCAAGTGCAAAGCAATGAGACTTCTCTCAGCATTAAAAAGCCACACTGACCTATCCCCCCAAAACTCCAACCAGATTGATAAAGTCATTGTACAGTTTTTTATCTGCAAGAAGAAATTTGTGCCTGTTTGACCGAAAGTATCTGCCCTGTCTTTCATATCTAAGCATTGCTTAGCTAAGGAAACAGAACACTGAGACTGCCCTATTGAGTGTTTTAAACATAGGGATTCTGCTGTGGTAGAAAATGGAGAGCTAAACCACAAAAGGAGTCAGCAAACACTGTAGCAAAGACATTCCCAAATGAATGGGTGGGATTCTAAGGGTGTGTTGCAATACATTGCAGTGTGGAGATCCCAAAAAAAGACATGGTAAGCCATTACAGCTCATCACCACCCACTATAAACTGGCTAGCAATGTGTTCCTGCTGCTCTGGACCCCTGGATGTCCTGTGTCTTCTGTTTTAGGTCTGCCATATGTAAAGTTATCACAATATTCTGTAATGCACAGGGAGATGCATCTGCAGAAGTTTATTACTGTGGTGCAGGAGAGAATAGGTGGCCAAATGGAAGTCCTGTTTTCATTTGGTAGTCCCACTCACTGTACGAATGCTACAAGTGATGCTATGCTGTACAAAAGTATGAACAGAAAACAAATTAATCGAATAGAACTTCAGGGAGAGAGGAAGGAATAATATGTAAATTACAGTCTTTTTATAGCTCCTCTGAACTGCAACTATGTCATTGTTGCTGATGGTAGATTGTTGCTGAGTGGTAGATTTTATTGATAAGTGGTTTGAATTCAAGCTGCATACAGATTTGTCAGTGACTGGATTTTAAAAATGATTGGCCTAGACTAACATTTTTCAAGCATCTTATTCAGGAGTGCTTTTTGTAGTGTACGTGTATATACAACCATTCTTATACTGATCAGAAGTCCCAGCACAGACCTATGCTTAGAGATGTCACTGTTCCCTTTTATGTTTTTACAGACATTGGTTGAATACGGAGCAAATGTCACCATGCAAAACCACGTGGGAGAGAAACCATCACAAAGTGCTGAGCGACACGGGCACACCATGTGTTCCCGCTACTTAGTAGTTGTGGAGACATGCATGTCACTGGCCTCCCAGGTCGTCAAGCTGACTAAGCAGCTGAAGGAGTAAGTGTTTCATTGTTAGCAAGAGGGATTGATCTTAAAACAATACCCTGCTTCATCTTCAGTTCATTAGTGTCCGTTTTCTTCTTCTTATATATGACATTTTAAAGTCCTATTTCTACCTTATTTCTCTACTCTTCCCTGCTCTCAAGTATTTGCCCCTTCCCCTTCAGCAGCTCAGTTTTTCAGCTGTTCTTTTTGTGGCAGTTTGCTGTGAACATACATGAAGGGAGTGGCAGCTGAAAAGGGTGTCTATGAAGCAATCCAGTCCCTTTTCCCTTTGCATATCTTGCAATCGCATCATTACAGAGCATTGTTTCTGTTCATACAGCATGCTTTTATATAAAGCGCATGGCTCTTCCCATTTACAGTGCTAGGTGTTGATGTTGGGAGGAATAGTAGAAATAGTAGTTGGAAGGATTTTTTTTGGACTTGGAAAGTCACCAAAACCTACGATGGCTACTCAGGAAATATCTTCTCTTCTGTATTTCTTCATATGAACTGGTTTTAATATTTTGGTGTGTTTTTCATTAAACATTCTGTAAAGAGCCTATTATTTTGAAACACGAATTATTCTAATTGCTTGCTTTAATTTTAGATGTAGTTACTGTGGCTTAACATGTCAATATTCTCATAAGACTCTTAGAAACCATCAGCACTGACCTAACACTGTTCCAGTGTCGATATGTGATCAAGATGTCACCATCCATGAAAATGACTTCTGATAGCCCTGTGTTTTGAGGAGACCATATGCTCCTCAAACGGGTAGCTGATTGTATTGGGTATAAATGACAATACTCTGCTAGCAGGGGAGCTGCAGAGTGGCCTCAGTGAGAATGAGCAAGGGGCTTCCCTTTGCTGGACAGAACTCTCTGCAACAGACCCACTGCAGGACGCAGCTAAGCCCCACCTGTCATTCTTGTAGCACCTCTGTGAAAACATATCTAAAAAAGTGCAGCAAATGCCAGAGAGGAGAAGAAAACAGAAGAGTGACAATCAGAGGGAACAGCAAGGTCAGAGGAGCTGGAGGTGCACCATGGTGGAGAAAGCACACCCCCAAAGGGACTGTGGCCCGTGGAGTAGCCATGGTAGAACAGGTACATTCCTTGAAGGGGCTGCAGCCCATGCACAAGCCCAGAGCCAGTGATTTCCTGATTGGAATGCAATCTGTCAAGGACCCACATTAGAGAACAGGAAAGAGTGGGGAAAAGGGAGCAACAGAGAGAAACTGCTGCACATGAACCCTGACCTGTGTTGCATGTTGGCTTACTGAAAAACTGGGGGTAACCTGCAACAATGACAAGAGGGGAAGAGTGTCTGGAGGGAAGCCTGAGAATGGTGGAGAAGAGGAGCTAGGAGTGCTGATGAATCTGGGAGAGAAGTTGAGCCTGGAAAAGGGGAGAGTAGATGTTTTAAATGTCTCTTCTTTTTTGTTTCCCAATATCTGAATAAATAATTAAATATTTATGCTAATTAACCATGAATTAAGTTAAATTCCCCACATTGAATCTTTTTTGCCCATGACAGTCACTGGGAAGTGATCTCCCTGTCTTTACCTTGACATTTTCTGTTTGCAATATCTTCATTCTTTTACATTTATACTGTCAAAAATACAAACCCTGAATAGGGACCTTTATAACATTTACAGTTTTCATAATTTTACAGACTGACAATTTTCCCTGGATATGTCAATGTACCTGGCTGTACTTGGTCCATTTGCTGAGAAATACAATCAACTGACATACAGGAAAAAAATGTGAATCTAGGGCATTTCCCTAGAGGACAGCATTAGCATCTGACTCATATCAATATACCACAAAATATATTTTCCCCATAATTCAACAGAAAAAAAAAGAAAAAAAGATATACACACCAGGAAGTAGAGGTGGCAGCTAAACACCCATGTTTCAGTTCTTTTCTGTTCTCACCCAGTGCTTGATAAAAGTTTTACCTCTCATGTGGAAATAAAGGAGTGATAAAAGTTTTACCTCTCATGTGGAAATAAAGGAGTTGTTATGTGAGTCAGCAGGCTGCTTACTCCCACAGAAATAGACTAGTTGTGACTTTCATGACAAAAGCATTAACACTTTTCCAAGTATCCCCACTGTTGTCTCACAGACTGCATCCATAGGAAGTCATTTAAATGATTCTTATCTGGCTTCTGATGAGTTTCTTTGCTTGTTTCAGCTGGAGTTAAATCTGCTTCCTTTCAGCAGCCTATTTTTCAGGCTTCAGATTCACTTTCAGTAAGTGCAGGAGCAGCCTTTTCTCCCTCTTCTACAAAGAGATGTAAGGCTCTTGGGCAACCCTGTTGCAGTTTACTGAGGCAGTGAAATAATCTGTTTTCTGCTTGAAGGAGCAGCTTCTGCATGGCTATTTGGGCTGCAAGCCTCAGGCCACAAGTGGTTTTGATAGAAGCAATGGACCATGTTCAGAGGCTCATGCTCAGGACCCAGAAGGGATGATGGAAGAGGACTCTTGCCCTGTTTTGCAGTCCTCATCCTTCCTAAAAATCCAAGGAGGGTACAAAGTACATCCGTGGAGCAGCTTATCAAGGGGACCTTTATCACAGCAGGAGAATCCACTGGCTGCTACACCCCTGAAAATCCTGAAAGCAGTTCTGAAGATCCTGAAGACATCAGATGGCAACAGATGGAAGTCAAGTTTGCTGTCTAATTCTTTCAAATGTACATGACATAGCTGTTACATAGGAGTAACTCCAACTTGGGCAATTGAGCTGGCTTTCCTGGGTTTTCACCACCTACTTCTCCCAGGGTTAATGAACAATGTTCTAGAGACAGAAGAGAAATAATTTTATTGTGATGGATTACCTGAACAGTCAATATCAACACTAAAAGCCCTTATGTGCTTCCCAGCCTTCTCTCAGCTTCCAAAGCATGAGCTGGTCATGCAATCTTCTTTACTTTGAGTGCCTTATTAATGAGACAAAGGAGCCTCATCTGATAACACTATTTCCCCAACCACAGGAAGATTGGAATGGTTGATATTCTAAAAGAAAATCGACCATTCCAATCACCAAGCAACACAGAGGAGTTCTAGAGAGAAGTTATTCCAATCCATCACACTGTTTGGAGCCATTCGTGAGCGGAAGGCACAAAATAAAACAATAACATCACATTTTACCAGTCTTCACATCTTTCAGCTCTTTGAACTAAAGCAGCTCAGATGACAAATACAGAGGAGTATAGGAAAATATTCTGAGCTGGGTCTAAGTCTCCATTCAGGGACAAAAATCTCCATATTTGAAAGAGGGAAATAAGTGGTAATTACGAATGTTCCATCAAATCTTCACAAGAAGATTAACTAAGTTTCCCCAAAAGGGAAAAAACGAAGCAATTCTTTCCATAAGTGGAAAGGAAAGTGGCCCACAAAGATCTGCTGTTACTGACTTCAAAATGCAAGCTTTGCTTTAAATCTCTTGCTAATTACAAAATTTTTCCAATCCAGTATGACTTTCTGAACTAAACAAAGTACTTAGGACAGTCACAAAAGTTTCCCATAGAGACTATATGAAATAGTTTACTTTCATTTTACTTCCTGAGGTCTTCATAGGTCTTGCAGTCTTAGTTATTCTCTCACTGATTTCACCTGCCAAAAAAAATCTGTCATTGCCAGAGTAGAAAATTCCTACATGCAGTGTGACTTGTATTATTTGGGCTTTCCTGGTCGGAAGAGACCATGTCAGAATTAATGACATAAAGTGAATGCTTCCATAGACTTCTTTTGGAATGCTGCCTGACAACAGACCTGCATTTCCAAATTGCACTGTCCTACATTTATGAACCTGGATGGGCAAATCAATTAATGAATGAAGTACCTACTGATTCTTTTGACATGCTATCAAGCCAAAATCTCTGTTAAGGCAAAGATCAAAACAAACCATGAGTCGAAAGATGAAGTTGAGAAAATAATTTAATATTCTCTGTTGTAGGAACTTTTCTGTGTTCTGTGAAAGAAATCCATTATTTTCCTGGAACTTCTTAGGAGTAGCTGTAAAAACAGCTGAATAAAAAAATGTCTGTAGTGGTATGGCAACGTGTGTGCAAGTTGGTGGGGTTTTTGGTTAGCTGGAGTTTTTTGGGGTAGAACATGTGATCTAGACATATAGTAAGAAAGCAAGTACAAATTTTATAATGTTCATCTCTTTTTTATTTAGTTAAGCCATTGTATATTCTGCTTTGTGGTGTAGTCATTCTTGTGTTATTTGAAAAAAAAATAGAGAAAGAAGAAAACATGTTATGAGAGATACTCCAGTAGAGCCCAGTGCCTCAGCCTATTCCCTCTGCAGTTACTGAGCTCCCTGATTTCATAAGGAGGTAGTTTGGGTCCCCAGATGTCTAAGTAGACACAGAAGGGTCCTTATATATTACTCACTGGGAACATTGTCTAAGCTACGAGCCCCAGAATTTGGCTGTCAAATCTAATAAAACAAGTATTCCCCCTTACCCATGAAGCTACAGTGGTCTTGTCTTCTAAATCAGTCTGGCTTTAATACTTTGCAGTTTTGCTGTTCCAAGAAGTTGTGATCTCTTGTTTCCAGTGTTATCTTGGAATATGTATATGTATGTTGCTTATCTTTAGGGATAGTGCTGGCAAGATGTGTGGGTGTCTGTGACTTTAGTTAATGGCGAAAATGGCGTAAACTTCAACTCTTCCAGCACAATAAATTGTTTAAGAGGAATGCGAACATTAACTCGAGAGGAAGACATGTCAGAGATTTCCACTGAAGCTAAAAACAAAAAACTGTTAGCTGCATTATTTAGATATTTAGAAATAGAAATATAATCTAATGTTGACAAATGGTAGGAGTAATTTTAAAATAGTCTGAGGAAGTGTGTAAGCCAGAGGAAGGAACATGGAAAATTAAAGGAAGAAAGGATCTACGTAAAGCATGGCTGTATTGTAAGATGCAAGGCAGTATATTAAGATCACACCTTTATTTCTGGAGCACTTTTCAAACTCACTTCGCTATATTAAAAGTAAAACATTTGTTTTCTGCCAGTCCTGCAAGTACAACCTCTAGTCTAAAAAGTGATCTGGATTCTTTCTGGCTTTGACATTGCCAGTTATAAAGACTGCATTTGGAACTCAGCTAAATCTTCTGCTGATTGCATGTGAGCTAGGAAAGTGTCCAGCTCCCTGGTAGAGAAATGCCTCAATTATGCAGATCCAACAAGAATAAAAGTACTAAAAACATATTACTTAGACAGCAACAGATTCAGAGCCTGGGAGAAGCAGATAAAAAGTCATTTCCCATGGTCATTTGGTCAGGACCAGGGAATAAAACCCAATGCAACAGTTCTGTTTCTGAAAGATAGCATATGTACAGTACTAAAAATCTCTAAATCTCTAGTTTTCTAGAAGTTTTCCAATAATTCTGTTTGTGTAGTGTTTAGATGCACTGGAAATTACAGATCACTGAACAAGATTGAATGTTATCTGTGGTGGTCAACAAAAAGGGGTGTTTTGACGTAAGAATGGAATATCTGAATTGTATGGGAGCAGGGAAAAGAAGACATTTTCATGGCAAGTTGATCCATCATTATTGTAGAATTACTTGAGGATTTGCAGGTTATAATGCTCAACTGAGTCTTTCCTAGGGAATTAAGTATGTTACAGGACAACAGGTGTGATTATGCATGATAAATGGTAAATGGAGTTTCTACTATGGATATCACTCTCATATTACTAACAGTTTTTAGGTACTATTGCAATTTTTTAAATGTTGGTCTCTAAAGCTTTTTGCAAGACAGTGTAGATCACAACACCACACTGAAAGTGATAAACTGGGGTAGGTAGAGCACTGGGATAAGGTGGATGCAGAGCCCAGGTAGGACCTTTGGTAAGGTTGGGCAGCAAGCAGATGTGACACAGACATCATATACCTAACTCCAGCCTGCAGCTGAAGTTTGGACCAATCCTTTCCTGTGGGCAGAGACTCCTCTCTGAGTTAATTTGCAAATAGAAAGGGAGAGAGCCTGTTGCCTGAGCTGTTGCTCAGCTGATAAAGGCCATCCACCAAATGTAGGAAGTGACTGCTTATAAACTGTGCGCTTTCTATTCTTTTCCACAAACAAGTAAGAAACAAAAGGCCCTAAGTTTACCATATTTTTGTGTCTGTGAGTCACTCAGTTTCAATTCACTGCTGCTTATGGTCACGCACTTGTCCTTACGTGAAGTTTTAGAACTAATCTGACAAGTGAGTTTCTCTCAGTTATTCTTGTAAAGTGATTACAAAATGTCAGCAGGGATTCAGACAAAAGCACAAACTCTCTGTGTTCTTATTTATAAGTTCTCTATTCACTACATAAAGTACAGGTGAAGAGGACTTCTTTCTTTAATACAAAGTTGAAAGGGTAGTATCAGTTTTCCTGGACTTATGCAGTCAGTTTTGCAATTTGAGGTAAACAGTCTTACATTTTCTTGCAGGCAGACTGTGGAACGTGTGACATTACAGAACCAACTCCAGCAGCTCCTAGAAGCCCAGCGGTCAGAGGGCAAGTCACTGCCCACATCCCCAAGGTAAGGTGACTGGAACTGTACTGCAGCCTGGATTTGCACACTTTCATAATATATCAGTTATCAGGAGAAGCTGTCATCTGGCTAAATAGCAGACATGTTGTGTAAAGAAATTGTAGGGTTTTTACCTCATGGACTCAAAGCTGAGCTTCTAGATTTGACAGTGAGTAATGTTGATAAATACTGGATATTTCTGAGTATGAACCAAATAGTCCCTGCTTCCCAATAGAGTGAAAGTAAATTTTGTAGTGGAATGTAGGATATTTTGAATTAAATGAACATGAGAGGAGCCTAGAAACCCCTAGGGAAGCTGTAAAGTTTGATGTTTTGGTGGTCTATCACACATTACTTTTAGCAGTAAGTTATAAAGCCAGTTAGCACAAAAACCTACTTTCATATTAATGAGGCTCCTTGTACTCATTAAATCTTTTACCTGCTTTAGCTTGCATAAGAAGTCAAAAGTCTGGAAACTTCATGTGTAGTTTACATACCCAGTCAGAAGTCATAGAAAGAAACACAAGTTAAGTTTCAAACATTACAGAGGAGGACGATAAAGACAGAGGACTGGCTCTCTCTGACAGGGTGATGAATGGAAGCAGATGAAGCAAGCATGACTTCACTCTCACAGCAATCTGAAGATGACTTTGAAAGAAATGAAGTAACTCACATACAAACAGAGCTCAGTTTATCCTTATTTTCTAATCTATTTTCCCTTCTGGAAGACATATACAGTGCTTCTTTTTGTTTCAGAGTTGTTAGGGAGCTACATATATGTGAAACTATAAAGCCAGCATAAAAGCTTCTGCAGCTGTTGATGATCAGAGCTTTGGGTCATCAAGCATGAACATGTAGGGTCAATGACTGCTTTTTTCAGTTCTCACAGAATCTCGAGCATTTTTCTGTGCAAGTGTTCCATGGCCCTGAATTTCATGTGTCACTGTTTCAGAGAAGTGCAGACAGTTACAGCTGTAGATGACAAAGACATTGGGATTGGAGATGCATTTGTGTAAAGGAACTTCAGCTAGGAAAGGGCTGTAAACTCCGAACTCCTGCTGAAAACCACACTGGAAAGAGGGTTTTTTGCCTTTTTTAAGGAATCTTTTTCTTCCCTGTCTGCCAGCTCAACAGTGGCAATGGGACCAAAGCTTTCCAGCTGATTTGGTTTCTGCGGTTTTTGCTGACTGATCTTTCCAAGTGGTCTCTTATCTGAGTTCTGGTGAACACCAGGACTGTTTCACTTCCAGTATCAGATAAGATCAGGTGAAAGCAGATCCCTCACCATTCATTATTCCTGTAAAAGGGTAGGCTTCAAAATCATTTTAGTTAAGTGAGCAAGTCTGAAAATTACACTCTGTTTATTTTATTTCATAGTTGGCTACTATTTTCCTTCTAGTTGGAACTCACTTTTCGGTATTTTCATCATCCAAGGCAGCAGTAGCAGATCTAAGAGAGCTTACCCCTGTTACTAGGAATGTGTGCTATAGATTACTGCATGTTCTTCAGTGTCTGTTTAGGTTTGCCACAGGAAAAAAAAGCATAAAATTAATTGAAAGTGAGGTGTTTAGTATAGGCATGTGAATTTTGTACACTATGAGAACTATGGACTCATCAGAGCAGAGGGTGCTTGCCTGCCTCACACAAACCTAAATTTTGTCACCTTGTCCTTGCTTAGAGGAAAAGTGCTTTGAATTAAGAATGTGAAGTATTATGAGCTCTAGCATATGCCACGGGAAAAGAAAAGGCCTCTTCAATTTACATTCTTCACAAATCAGGCATTGTTGAAATGGCTGTTTCCGTCTGTAAAACAGTCAGAGTTCTAAATTTAATTTATGATTCTATTAGTATTGAAATAAATTGGTGTCACCTTTCTCTTGCTTTTCAGTATTTCATATCTGAAAAGGTTTTGAGTGCAAATCGCCCTGACTTTTTATGAGGTCTTATATAGTTGTTATTATTAATACCAGATGCAGTTTAGATTTATGAAATTATTGCTATGCAGAGAGGTGGTGCTTTCACAGACTTAGAATAAGCTACTTTTGTATTATGATGTGACTTGGATAGAAGCATTTAGCCTTGTGGGGTTTTTTAGCATGTCAGCTCACACAAATAGGAGTAGTTTCTCTACAGTTTTCCTCATGAAGTCATATTTGATGTTTGAATAACCATTCTAAGTTTTGATTTTAAGGAGGTATTTTTTGTAAGAGAAAGCGAAGATACTCAAATTCTAAATAGGAGTGGAAGCAGGGTTACATCCTTCTCTATGTAATCTTTGCTGTGGCACAGTAATGAAGTCCATGTGAGTAGCGATGAAAAGGATAAGTAACAAGAAACTGAGACAGAAATATACACTGGAAATGGCAGTTCCACATTTTAGATGTGCCTTAATTTTGCTGTGACATTTCCTCTTTTTTTCTTTAAGCTTGCCATCATCTCCTGCTTCTGGCAAACCCCAGTGGAAACCATCTGAAGCAGATGAATTGTCTCCACCAAAAAGTAAATTGAACGCCCAAGATGGTATTCAGATTCTTGGCACCTTGGGAACATCTAGTCGTGCTCGAGCTAAGATAAAAGATGAGGACTCAGATAAAATCTTGCGCCAGTTGTTGGGGAAAGAAATCTCTGAAAATGTCTGTATGCAGGAAAAGCTGACTTTGGAATTTCAGGATGCTCATGCATCCTCCAAGAATGTGAAGAAGATTTTGCCAGAGAAAAGGGAGTTGAAGTTAGCCCGACTGAGGCAACTGATGCAGCGGTCTCTCAGCGAGTCTGACACAGATTCAGCTAATTCTGAGGAGCACAAGAACACCCCTGTGAAAAGAACTGACAAACCAAGACCTCAGCCTATAGTGGAGAGTGTTGAGAGCACAGAGAGTTTGACCATGATGCTTAAGAAACACACTTCCACAGCAGGACGGCGCTTTCCTTTTGGTATCAGGGTCTCTAAGTCTGTGGATGGCCACAGTCCTTCCCCTACTTCAGAGAGCAGCGATGCGGATAATGAAGCCCCATATCAGTCTGGTACAGCACCTCAGAACCCGTTTTGTGAGGACAACCCTCCGTCCAGCACAGACAGTGCCACTGCCCAGAAGGTTGCCACCAGCCCTAAGAGTGCTCTGAAGTCTCCATCTTCAAAGCGCAGAACCTCTCAAAATTTGAAACTTCGAGTAACTTTCGAGGAGCCTGTGGTGCAGGTGGAACTAGCAGAGTCAGAACTAAATGAGGAAAAGGATAAAGACCGGAGCAAAGGACTCATGCGGGCTCCAGCCAGCTCTGGGGAGCATGCAGGGGACCAGCTGAAAAGGCCTTTTGGAACCTTTCGGTCCATAATGGAGACACTGAGTGGCAACCAAAACAACAACAACAACTGTCAAACAGCAAACCTCATCAAAACCACCTCAACGCTGCCTTTTACCTCACTAGGAAGGAAGACAACAGAAAGCAAGGGAAATCCAGCAGTTGTCTCAAAAGGAAGAAACAAGACAGTGAGTGCACTGAAAGGAGGGGCCTTTTTTTTCTTGTCTGGTTAAGTAATGCATAAGTTTGACAGCTTCTTCCTTCTGCCTTTCTATAGCAAAAGGATGCACACAAATACTTTATCATATTTGACCTATAGAAAGCCCATCCACTTTTTAGATTTGGAATAGTTTTCCAAGGAGTGGCAGGTATTGCTTATGTACAGAATCTATATTCTTAGGGCACATGATTCACATATTCTGTGTTGAAAGCTTTCCACAGAGATGTGATTCACATGGAAATGATGTTTGGTGTTGCACTGAGTGACAAAACATACAATGAGAATGTCGGTCTTGAACCCATGGGACTTCTGAGGAATAAAAACTGAAGGACTAGCCCTGTCCTGTCCTATAAAGACTGATGAGGCCAACAGAATAAGAAATATAACAAGGAAAATTGCAGAAATGGTCCTTCCTGCTTCTGTGGGAGCTACAGCCAACCCCAGCTGTTGAAGCTGTCAGCAGCAAGTCCTTTGTGACCATCTTCTCCTCATAGCACAGAGTCGTCTTGTGTCAGAGCATATGGTTGGGCCTGTCACAAAACGTACTGGATCCAGACCTTCCCCCTCTGCAGTGAGCTGAGTCCCTTTTCTGGGATCCCAAGTGTGCAGTTAAGAGGCTGGTCCTCGTGTTTAAACGAAAGGAGAAAATACTTTGAACAAATGCATCTTTCAAGGCGTTAGGTCATAGGTTGGACTTGATGACCTCAAAGGTCTTTTCCAACCTAGTTAATTCTGTGATTCTGTGTTGAATAGAAGAGACAGATGTAGAAAATAGTGTGGGTGCAGTTATGTTTGTGGGGCAGAGAGAAGAAGTGTGAGAATCTGGAGATAGAATAGAGGTGAGTGAGAGGGAATGGTAGATGATTTAATCCTCTGTGGAAGACAGGGTGGGAGAGCAGTGATGGATGGAAAGACATGAGGAGAAAGAATAATTTCAAGATAAAAAAAGCATAAAGCAGGCCAATAGGAGGAGGAGGAGCAATAGTGAATTATATACCGTAAAAAGTATGACAAGGTAATGGGAGAAAAACACAGGAAAACCTTAGGCAAGGAGGAGGCAAAAGAAACAGAGGAAAGAGACAACTGGGAAACAGTGAATAGCCCACATTAGTGGGTGCTGTTAGACCAGTAGTGCTATAGCAGACTTAAATGAAATTAAATGAAACTACATGAAAAATTCAAATGACATCTAAAGGGCTAAATTGAAGTGGGATTGCATTTCTTAAAGTTTACTCAGAATCACAATATGAACTATTATGATTTGAGTCTTTAAAGACATGCACCATCTAGTCGAACAGCCAATTTAACATAAAAGTATTTTTAAAACACAGTGGCTTTTTTTTTCAAATGAGTGATTCAGACTTCCTAGTGACAGGGGGAAAGACAGTCTGCCTTCAAAGATGTTCTGATAGGTTGCAAGGCCATGGGCAGGTTTTGTACTTCCCTAAGAAATTTGAAGGATTGTATGAGGTAATTCTAACAGTATTGATGCTTGCACTGTAAAATGCTTGTTCTATGAAAAGGGCATGTTTGCATGTCACTGCTGCCAGCATCAGAACTGTGGAAACAATAACTTTTCATACCAACCCAAGGACCACAGCACATATTGCAAAGAGGTAACAGATTCAGGTGCAAAAAGAAATTGGCTAAAATCTTCCCATGGCTACTGATTGCATGTTTTAGTGGATTTCCATGTTATGCATGTGGGAAATTCTGTGCATGCTCTTAACTGGTATGATGTTGTACTTCCTTAGGATCCTTACTTCAGCTACACCAGTCTTTCTTCTTGCACGTTGAATGAAGAACTTCTGTGTAACTATGCTTGGTATGTGCTTATGCATGGTAATGTTTAGCATCTCTGTTGCCTTTTTTTCTCAAATTGTATGTTTGTTAACACTGTTTGTAACTGAAACACTGGAATCAATTGATTCACAAGAAGGGAAGTAGATGAACATCTGAATTCCTAGAAAAGTAGAAATTTGTGATGGATTTCTGCTGATGTCACTATTGAACTGGCTACAGGATTTCAGTTCCAAGCAAGTACAGAAAGTATTCATGCTCATAAATCCACCAGAGTTTATAGCAGACTTTGGCTGAGTATTCTGCCTCTGTTGAATAAAAGTCAAGCACCAGATGAGAATGGAAATTAAATTTCCTCTCATGAGAAGAGCAAAAAGACCGCAGTTCATCTCGAAATAGAGAATACAGAGAACATGAAGCAGAACGCTGTACTTTAAGTCTAAGTGATCTTCTGTTTTCACACATTTTTCTTAACTCTCCCTTAGGCTTTGAAGTTAAATCTGTTTTTTTTAAAAGTCTAATTAACTCTGACTGTATTCAAACTCCTTAAGTTAGTCCTGTTCCATCAGGGCTATTCGGGCAGGTAGAGACCAGTCCCTCAATTCCATAAAGATATGTTGGAAAAAACAACACCTGACAAAATTTTTGTTTATTTAATAAGCAAGTGCTTTCTTAGAAAAGGCCTGTCATTTTCTCTTAACTCTTAACACTCACAGATTCCTTTCTTCTTTTTCTGTTAAACTGAGATGTAAAGTTAGTTTGATGTTAGTTGTTCTGCAGTTCAAGAGCCTAAGTTACTTACAAGTTAGTGTTTTCTAAATATCTAAAACATGGAGGAAGAGGGGTCCGTTCACTAGTTTTCTGTCGCCAGGACCTTCCCACACTTTAAAACTCAATTTCTGTAATGGAAATATGAGTCTTGTTCAGAAGTTATTGGCGCAGTGTATGTGAAACCAGAAACAGTAGAGATTTCCAAGAGGTTTCATTCTCATTTTTTCTGAAAACAAAGAGGGAAACTCCTGCGCAGAAAACTGGATAGCAGCAGTTTGAGGGAGCATCAGCAGGCAGCTTCCAGTCAAAACATCCAGCTGCCTGTCCAGATCATAGAGTAATGCAAAACGATTAATCTTATCCTTGTGTCAGAGGCATGTCCCAGATGTAGGCAGTTGTTATAATTTGGCACTTGCTTGGTGTGACTGCTCTTGTGTGAGGAATGTGGCAATGTGGCATTTCCCCAGAAGCGAGAGACAGGGAAAGTCTGGCTGCCGCTGCAGGGCTGAGGAGTCACCTGCTGGGAGGGTGATGGTTGGGCATGAACCCCTGGCTGTCCCTCCAGGCACTGCTGGTCCAGGCACCGCGTCCTAAAGCTGCTCCCATGACCATAGACACATGGAGAACCAGACAGTAGGAAACAAGGAGCAGCGTCCATGGAAGGCACAGCTTGAGGAGGCTGTTACAATAGCCATAAATTTGGAAGTGGGCAAACTATGTGCCAAAGTCTGTGGCATGAGATTTCCAAATATTAACATAAGAACGGAAGTTGTGCTTTTCAGAAATCAGGACACAGACCTGAAGGTTCTCAGAACTTCTAAGACAGCCTTTGTAATGACCTTTAGCATCTGTTGTGATTTTTAAATATCAGAATTTGTGCCAGTTGCTAGTCAACTGCATGATGTCCAGTAGTTGTGACATTTAAGCCTTAAAAGAACATCACCATTGTGTGCACTGCAGGCTCCTGGACACTGTTTGAATTTTCCCTGGATTGTCTGGGGAGACTGTAATTACCATTTCAGAACTGTTTGGAAAAAAAAATACTTCTTTGGAAAACAGTACGGTCTTTGGTGGTTTAAACCTTTATAGATTGTTATATTGGGCAGTTATATTTCTGAACACTGTCCCAAGCCCATTTTGACACTACACCCTTCTAATAGGGGATTTTATTAGCAGTTTCTGAAATCTGAAGTCATTATACAAAATCTACCTTCAGTGAGATGGCATTCCTGTCAACTAGTTTCCAGCATCTTTTTCTTCAGCTTCTGTTATTTTAATTTGGTTTTTTTTTTTTTTTTTTTTCCTTTTCATTCAAAATACCCAAGTACATTAAGGTTTTGTAGTTTACTTTTTCAAGTTGGTCACAGCTTAATAGTAGAAGACTGTGGTAAATTTTTTAGCGGCCTTTTGAAATTTGATACACCCTATTTTTCTTAGAGTCTTGGAGGAAATTTTGGATGTGCAGGATGGTTTGGGATATTTTTTCCTCTTTTGGAAGGATTAGCTGTTTTTTGCATATTACGACTCTAAGCAAATACTTGTAGGTTTTTTTCCATCTTACGTATATGCCAGTGAACAGTTCTTTCCCACACTTTAAATCATCTGAGATCTGCATTACATTAAAATAAGCAGTAACTCACAGTGTCGATATAAAACCCTGTATTAGGTGCTGCTGTCAACAGCAAACATTGCGTCCTACATGGGGGCAGAATCCACCCTCAGATGTCTGTCAGATAGTAAACTGGGCATGCTTCTAAACCAGCGAGTGGCTTTAACCTAATCCATATCCCACTGCCAGGCCTAATGCTGGATAAATTACGACTTCAAAGGTGTCCTCCAGGAAAAGAATGCTTATCTATATGTCTAACAACATAGTAACAATTCATACTAGTAGAGTATAACATCAACACCAAAATAACTGTCTCAGAAAATTTACATTTGCCACCTTGTGAACTGTTACCATCATGCACCGCTGCCTGTTGCATGAGAGGATGTATTAGTGGTGATACAGGCACTAGAAGATGTTAAAAGTTTAATTAGGAATTTGGTTACTAGTTAGCAATAATATACATATAGATACAAGAATACATTTGGTATTTGGTATTGGCAATACATTTTCTCCAGGTCAGGAGGCACAGTTGTAAAAGGCATGTCTGTTCAGTATTGCCACCTAGAGATATCTGCATTAGCTGAAAATTTTCCTCTTTGAGGTCTAATTGCAACTGTAGAGCTGCCAAAGGGGGTCTTTGGTGTGCCTAGTGAGCCTCTAGATGGGGACTCACCCACAGGATCTTCCAGCACTGCAAGCCTAAGCCAATGCAGCAGGTATATCTTAGCCTTAGAAAGCATCCTTTAGTAAAGCGACATGGTTAATGCTATGATAACAGCAACACATGTTAAATGCCAAAATGTAGGTATAGCAAAGAGTTAAGTGCTCCTCTTTGACCTCCTCAGACTCATTCCCGCAAAGTCTGTCTCACCTGGCTCAATTCTGTGTGTTTTGCTCTTGCTTTGGATATGTGACAACTGTGATTTGGATGAATGAAGGGGGTTTTAAAATAAAATGATCACTCATGCCCTTCTTACTAAGACTCAAAGCTATGGTCCTTGAGGTCAACTTCTGTTAAACCCTGAAGTAACCACTAGTTTATCTAACTGTCCTAAATATAAGTTTCGGTTCATTGTGATGGTTGTAGATTGAAATAAAGTTATTCTGGCTTACAAGAATCAGGCTCACCAATATGTGAGTTAAAGGCAAACTTCTTCATAAACATACTCTTGCTCTCACTCTAGGATCTATCCTTTGCAGCAGCAAACCACCTAGTCATGATTGGATTGTATGAGTTTTGCTCTTCAGTAGTAATAAGTAAAAGTGAGGCTCTTAACTGGTTTGAAAACTGCTGTGGACTGGAAGCTTAGTTGACAATCAATTGGAAAGTTAATTGAAGAGAAGGAGAACATACTGGCAATTCAGAACAAGAACATATGAAAGAAAGTGAAGAAAATGAGTGCTACAAATATGTTGTGCTTAATTTTTCTGCTCTAACAAGCAAGCTGTCATTCAAATCTCCTACACAATAGATAGATAGATTCATTTCTCTCTGATTATTATTTATGAGGACAAGATAATTCTGTTACAGGCAGAGTCAGAAACCAATAGGATATGTATAATGTTTGTTGTAGTGAATCTTTTTGTCACTGTGATACTTTTCTCTTAAGTACAAGGAATTTTTTGATGTTCTGTGCATTATTACCAGAACATTGCAACAGCACACTGTTTAGTGCTGTGACTTAAAAAGCTCCTCATCATCCCATTGGTTTCCAGGTTTGATTTCAAAATGGAAGTTACAACTCAGAAAAAATCCACAATATCAAAAATTATTTTGTGTAGTACAAAAAAGTATTTTTTGTAGTACAAAAATAAGCCCAGAGAGAAAGATTAATTCAGATTTCATGCAAATGAAACAAAACAGGGTAAAAAAATCACAGTGCCAACTCATCTATATTTTTAGTGTTACCACTGAACAATTTTCTTCTTTTTTTTTCTCCAGGCATAATGACATCAACTGGAAAATCCAGAAATCTGACCGTCAAAAGAGTGCTGAAGAGCCAGAGCTGCAGGAATTCTTCCTCTAAACCACATAATGATGTCTCACGTAGTTTGAAATACCTGAAATATAGCCTTTTGAAACACTAATATGAGACATACCACTCACCAGCAAAACAGCAGCTGTTAGGATGCCTTAATTTGTATCAGTTAGACCATATACAAATCTTTTTTATGATATATGTGTATATGTAACTTGTTTGTAAGCTGTGCTGTGTAAAGGCATGGGTGAGCAGAAGTAACAATTTGAAAATTGTTATGACACTTGCAATTGCCAAAATGTTTGTTAGGCCACAGAACGCATTTTGTACTTTGTGTCTTGCATGGATATATTGTCATATATCTTTATTTCCCTTTGTCAACGGCATATACTGTCAAAATTTCAGCCAGGACTCTGCCTGAGCAGCTCCTCAGTGAGACCAAGGCAAAAGCATTGATTTTTTTTTGAGTATGTTTTGTCTGTTGTTATTTCTATTTTTTGTAAAAAGGAAATAAAGACGGTGTTAATAGGACACAGTGAGTGCAGGTACTTCCTATACTTCATTTCCTCTTTTGAGCTTTAAGTTTGTTATTGTTCTTTCTGGTGTTCATTTGATAATTAGACAACATCCAGTTTCCGGATTTCAGTTCAGTCAAGATTTCAGTTCAGTTGTGTCAAGAGTCTCTTTAATGTTTAGTGGTCCTTCTTCAGCTTTAAAACGTTTAGAAAAAAAAGTATAAATGCAATTTTAAGTTACCAATTACTGCTACTTGCCAGACACTGGCTATGTGCTCAGCTTGGTTGAAATTACTTCATAACATGCTGAAACTCTAGTCCACATTCTCTCAAAGCTGCCGTGATCCCTTTATTGAATGTTCTTTTAACTTTTAGAAAAAATTAATTAATTCACTTTGTTTCTGATAAACTGTGAGCACATTCTTCAAATGTGTCCTACAGCAAAACATTCAAAGACACACTACTAGGCAATCTTTACTTGTCACATTTATTTATAGCAAATATGTGTGTATATATTTGCTTTATTTTGATTATATTGATTTATTTCCATTTGAAGACTGCTACAGTTTGCTGAGAAAGACCCAAATTCATGAGGATTTATTTTGCTGACTGTTCTGACAGAACATAGGGAAGTCAAGGGAAGTTTGCCAAGGAAATTTTTTATTTGTCACAAAGACAGCCATAGAATCATGAAGTGGTTTGGGCTGGACAGGACCTTTAATAGATCATTGAGTTCCAGCCTCCCTGTAGTGGGCAGGGACATAAAAATTACAATATCATGATGATTAAATTCCTGCAAATGCAGAACTACTAACTAAAAAAATTAGGATTTTGATTAACTACGATGGAGTTGCAGTTTCTCTTGCCTTTTTTTGCTGTGTTTATCTTGACTGTTGAGCTTCATTTATGGTCAGTGCAGAGAGAGAAGTTTCCTGAATATCATTCCTTCTACCTATTAGATACATATTTTTGGCCAGGAGAACCAGCTCATCCCTTCCTACTTACTACAGGGGAGCTGAGATAGTAAAGCTATTGGAATAGTTACTTAGTATTTGGATGCCTTTAATTAGGTGAGATAAATGTCTTTCTTTATGTCAGTCTTCAGAGTGATATAACATTTGGCTGCACAGCTTGCATGGACCAAGACGTCTGAATGCCCCAGACCTACCCTGTTTGTAGGCTTTGGGTAGGCACAGAGTACTACTGGATAACATGGGGCCAACTGAGAAATGAGAAAAACAAAAACAAAAACAAAAAACCCCAAAAAAACAAAACAAAAAAACCCAACCAAACACAAAAAAAGCAAACAAAAACCCAAACAAACAACAAAAAATCAACCAAACAAAAAAAACCCCAACCACATACATACACATACACACAAAAAAATCCCAGCCCAAACAACATGAAAAAATAAAAGCCTGTACTTGCAGAAATGAAATTCAGAAATTCTTTCCACAGTTCTTATCTGCCATTTGGCAACACTCTGATTTTTTAGCTAAAGTGATAAACCTAGCACTCTAGCTGACCTGTTTAAAGAAACAACCAAACCTCCAAAAATATCCATGAGCCAGGAAACAGCAATACCTCTAACAGGGCCTCCTGTCATCTGTGTGCATATGAAAAATCTGAATGCAAAATGAGAAGAGACACATGTGCTGCAATTGCCAGAGTGGTGAAAGAGAGCTAAAAATGAGAGATTCTGTGTCTGGTAGATGGGCTTGAAACAAACAGACAATTTGCATTTTTGAGAATGTGAAGAGAGTTGACTGTGTTCATGTGAATGGCAGAAGCAGCAATCCTGCTGAGTGATCTTGACTGACTGGAGATGTGCAAAGTCTGCCACAGTCTGTAGTATCTAGCTGAAGCAGGGGATAAAACTGAATTTCAGTGAGAGGATTTGAAGCAGACCGAGAGGTAAACATTGTCAAACCATGTAAGTAAGAAACTGCCTACTCTAAAGACTGAGGATTTAGAAGTTACTTGCTCTCTGCAATGTACTTTCCAAAGTATATTCTTATTACAGCGTGTGGAGAGTCAAATTATGCAAGTGTCCTAGGACAATGGAGATTACTACATGAGATAAGATGATGCCAGGGGATGTTTGGGGTCTGTGGTTAAAGATATCCATGGCTCCTGAGCACATTGCAACAGAAAGATATTTTGGGACAAGCTAGTGCAGAAGGGAGGCCAGCTTGATGTAAGCATGGAAAGTAGTGTCTGGAAGGCTTAAGGTGAACTCATGTTGTATAAACTGCTGATTTTATTGTTCCTAATTTGTAGTCTCTTTCCTACCTAGGGCTCCAAAACCTGCACATGGTACACTCTGATGTCATGTCTATTAGAGAAATGCTGATTCTGTGATCTTCAGCTGGCTGATGCCTGTGTGCTCTGCATATTTGTCTCCTTAGTAGCTATAAAATCCAGGTGCCGTTACTCTTTCTGTTTAGTTTATGATCCTCCAAGCATATCCCTTCTGGCGTGAGTCTAAGTCAGGCTTCTGTCAGCAAAGCATAAGCATTTCCCAGGGGCAGAAGAGATGACCAGGGATTTCCACCAAACATCTTCAAGAAAATATCACTTACCCACAGCCTTTAACGGGAACATAAACCCATTATGATTACAGCTCTTGCATAAAAGGTCCTCCTTCATCCACTCAGAAATTTTTGATCAAAGAAGTCAGTCATTTGCTAATGAACCAATGTGTGTCCTAGTAAAACTGTATCTGTGGACACCACAGACACAAAGAATAACTTTTCATTATCTGTTACCCAGAAGATGTCAGAATAAGGCCTCTCTGTGTTTAGCCTGCACTTCTGTACAAAAGGTGATAAACGGGGTGCCAGAGAGCAGCAATGAATTCCCAATTTCAGGTAATCTCTGACTCTCCTTTTTTGAAGAATGAAAATCATTTGCTAAGAGTCTTGTGATTTTTTCATGGTTGACTAATTTATTTGGTTCTGGTATTTGAGACAAGCAGCATATGGGTACACATGCAGCATCAACACTGCAAGAATGGTGCTTTAATTTCATCAGCAGAATGGTGGGATCTGCATAAGTAGAGCAACATTTTCATAATATTCTATTTATTTGCCTTTCAATCTCCAAATTAGAGGCCAAATACATTGGTTTAGTAAGGTATTAATGAATAAAATAACTATAGTCAGCATAGTTGTTGTATGAAGTGGATGAAAGAGACTAGTCAGACAAACAGTTTAGATTTAATATTCATTTCACTGTAACTGTCATTCAGAAACCTTTTTGTAACATCAAGCTGGCATAAGATCAATGGCATAACAAAATATGATTGACAGCATAACAGTAAAAATAATACTCCAACATCCACTTATTTATAACAACATGGTAACTGTCTCAGAATCATGCTCTCTGAGAGCTGATTTGTTGCATGTTTCATCACCTACCATCACAAGTAATGTCAGAATATGGCCATGCAACACAGTCAAAACTAAAGTAAAAATGTCAGCACATCATATGCCAGCTATGAATTGATGGATTAGTGAATGGATCTCAAGGTGAGACAACTTTGTCTGCATGTAGACTAAGATTCACCTCCTCATATACTTGAAATATTTCTTAGATTTTAAAAATCTACTTGATTTTTTGAACAGATATATTTGTTTAAAATGTAGTCCCTGCATTTGTAGCATCAAAATGCAAGGCTTAATTGTCATGGAATGGTTTTTCAATGACATAGTTGAAATGATTTCTCAAAATATATTTCGTTTCCTTTCATTAAGTTCCGAAATGTCTTTCCAACTGCACATCAGCTGTGCCCAAGTATGGTCTGTTAGTTAGCTCTTGTATAACCTTGTTTCTCTGCATTTTGAGGTTGGAAGTGAGCAAACAGTTGTGCAGGAGAAGTACAGCACATGCCCTGCACCCACAATGTCTTTCAGACACAGAGCTATGCTGAGCGCTGTGTGCCCAAGTGTAAAAGCCCAGGCAGGGATTACCTGCAGTTCATGCTCTGTCTCTGTAGAATATCACTGCCCTAGCACCTTGTGTACACCTGACATGGGTACACTATTTGTACCCATCTCTTCTTCGTTATAATGGCCACCCGATATGTAACTTTGATCCACGTATCAGAGACTTTAGACAGGAGAAATCAGATATGTTCTTGAAATGCCACACAACCTCTTCCAAGTAAAGCAGGGTGCTGCATACACAGCATCAACCACCCATCCTCTGCACACATTTAATAATGCATCACCAGGTTTCTGGATACTCCAGATTTTGTGGCGTGAACTGCTTTTTTCTAACATATATGGTCAGCTGTAAATAATAGCTCTAGCCATCTGTTTCCTGGAGAACATTTCTTTGACAGCTGCAGATTCACTTCTTTTCCCACTCTAACAGTTAGGTGTTTTGCCAGCGTGCTTACTGGCAAGCAGTGTACAGGAAGAAGGAAAATAATTATTCAGGGTATATTTGGGAAACTGATAAGAAATCCTGATACTGTTAGAACACAGAGCTAGCTTTTTATCTTTGTTCTCAGAAGGCAATATTGCTCCAAGAAAAGAAAAGAAAATTATGTGGGTCTGGATGTGAAGGGAAAAGGCCTGAAAGGAGTTTGCCCTCTTTCCTGTACAGACATGAACATAACCTTACGCATAGATAGGGCATGGAAAAACTGCAGCTTAGGGACCAATTACGGGGCTTTGCAGTTCAAAAAGCTGTGGCCAGGCCATATATACCTATGTGTTTGCATATGCATGCAAATGTTAAAGACAAGACAATTTCTTCCAGTACGCAGCTAAAAAGGAGGGTAGAAATAATGCCCCTCCTTGTTGCTCTGCACATTGTCTACTAGGGGCAGAACAAGAAGCAGTAAATACAGAGCTGCAGCAAAGGGTATGGAGGTCACATGTTAGCAAAACTTTCCACAAGTAATGATAGCACTGGAAACAATAGCCAGGGGTAAGATGTGAGAGAGTCATAATTGGATGATTTTAAGAACAGGTGGGAGAAGCAACTGTCAGAAATGTCATGCCAGCAACAGCCATCAGAAATGCCATGGGACAGGCAGCTGGACTTGGATGACCTCCTGAGATCCCTTTCAGGCAGCTCTCCTTTAATGGGTCTGTGGTTCTATTGTAGTAGAATCCACTTAAAAGGGAAAACAGCGAGGCCTTTACACCTTGTGGCTTTTATAGCACTGTCAAGACAACCAACAATTCTGCCAGCAGTCCATGATATGGCATTTATTTTCTGAGAACACAGGTCAAATAAGATTCACCTACAGGTTTGCTAAGGAATCGAATAAGTAACTTAATTTTAAGTTTTCTAAAAAATGTCTACCCAAATGTGACAGCTTCTAAAATATGCTTCTGATCTTTTAAGACAAAATCATTTTGTTCAGTGCAATGCCAGTTTCCACTGGGCACCAGGACCTCTAAGCAAAGATTTTTTTTACAGGATTTTCAGGTTTCACTGTACACGCAGTAGTGGCACAGGAGAAGATAGAGCCAATGCGGCCAAGAAGGCCAATGGAATCCTGAGGTGCATTTGGAAGAACACTGCCAGCAGGTCGAGGGAGGTGATCCTGCCCCTCTGCTCAGCCCTGGTGAGGCATCACCTGCAGTGCTGTGTCCAGTTCTGGGCTCCTCAGCACAAGACAGACACAGAGCTCCATGTGTCCAGCAGAGGGCTGTAGAAGGGCTCTGACATTCCTGTCATATGAGGAAGGGGTGAGGGAGCTCTTTAGCCTGAAGAAGACACAACTGAGAGGGGTTCTTATATGTGTCTATGAGTATCTGAAGGGAGAACGTCTTGAGCATGGACTAGGCTCTGCTCAGTAGTGCCAAGCAAGAGGAAGGACAAGGGACACGGGGCAGGAACTGGAGCACAGGAAGTTCTACCTGAATAATGTGGAATATCTTTACTTTGAGCAGGATACTGTGAGCACTGGAATAGGCTGCTCGGAGAGGTTGTGGAGAGCTTCAAAACACGTCTGAACACAATCCTGAGTGATGTTCGCTAGGGACCCCTGCTTGAGCAGGGAGCTTGGACTAGCTCACCTTCAGTGATGCCTTCCAGACCTTAACATTCTCTGATCCTGTGACGGCTTACTGAGGGTAATTGAACAGTCCAGCTTTAATTAAAGGGAAGAATCTTGAGCAGCAAATAAAGGTACACCTTTTGGGGAAGAGAAGTTGGCACTGCCCAAGCAAGTTAGTAGAGCAAGTGAGCAAGTGTGAAATGAGAGAATGGAGATCCTGAGAGTGATCCTAGCACTCTTAGTTCCCTTCCCTGTTGTTCAAGCATGGATTCTGTCCTTCCCTTGCTGAACATATGCATAAAAAAGTATCTTAGATATACCAACAAGAAAAATGTGTCTTCCAGCAACACAGGAAAAAGATTTGCCATTCCAGTAATAGAGTTCAGTTCTTTGGCATTGAAAGAGTACATTGGTGAAGAGCTCTTTAAAGCCAGATTTGCTGCTGGTGATGGCATGTTCTGGGAGGAAAAGAGGATGGAAGAGTTGCATCTTCAAGATCAGATGCTTCCAGAATTATTCAGGCCTCTCACTGAGCAATAGCCACTATGACTTGCTTTGCCCTAACACCTGTAAAGTGTCTGGAGTGCTGGTGCCCCACAAACTGTCTGCTTTACTAGCAATGGGAGCAAGGCCTGTGCAGAAAAGAGCTGCACTGTAAAAGCATATGTGTGAAACAGGCTGTTGGGCAGCTTTTTCCTGTTTATCAGAGGGAATTGTTTGTAATACGGCACTGGGTGAATTTGCTACAGGTACTTCTAGCTCTTTTGGTACCTCATTCTGCAGTGCACTCACGTGCTGCAGTGCTCACTGTTTCCCGCTGGTGCCAGGGGCTGATTCTCTGATGTTGCTCATGAAGAGCACACTTGGCAATACACAATAGGATGCTGATTAGATCTGTGTTATTCCAGGTCCTTTATTTACCAAGTAAAAAAGTAAATAAATCAGCTAAGCTGTTTTGTTTCCTGGAGCATAACATCTGACAGTTCACCTAGAGGAGACAATAAACTTCCTCTTACCATGAAGATTTACATCCCAAAAACATGGCTGAGGCAGCTGCATTTGTGTGAACTACTTTCTGAGACACTGGATAGCAAGAAAGCCCTTTGTACACCCCTTACAGATGATGTTACAGATCACAATTGTACTGGGATTTCCTAAAATCTTAACAGAAGAAAGAAGTATCCTCAAAAGCTAGATTTCTGGATCCACTGGGAATGCATTTGCAATAAATAATTTCACATGCATTGCTTTTAAAATAGTACAAACAACACTGTGGGCGAAGTGTTGACTGGTCTCACCTAAAAGTCACTTGGGTGTCTCACTGTCTTGAATGTGTTTGCCTGGGAATACTCTCCTAAGTGGCTTTTCTGAAACTGTTTTCCCTCTACAGCACGGAGTAGTTAGAAAGCAGTCAAATGTATTCATGAGCAACTCTAATACTGTGGTAGAAAATTGCCATCCAGTGACATCCAGTGTCAGCACTGAGGATAATTTTTGCCAGTTTTCAGTAGAATAGCATTGTATCTTCACAAACCTTATAGTATGGAAGTTAAGTGTTTTAATGTGTACTTCAAAGCATTAAAAGAAATTAAGAACAAAGATTACTACAAAGAAATCCCATTGTAGGTATTCACACTGAAAGCTTTTGCTGTCTTCATATGAACAGCCTAAGCATATGCTGAAACAGACCACAGAAACAGGAAGAAAAACCTTTTTATGCTGTGGCAGTAAAAAACTCCCAGGCATTCTCCTAGTTTACTTTTTATTATAGTTTTAAAACAAACATTAAATAGGCACATATTTCATTAGGCAGTGATAAATAGACAAAATACTCCTCTGGACATCAAATGCATATGTATTTTCCAATTTAATTTGAGGTTGTATATGTGAAAGTTCTTTAATGGAAAAATAGTGAACACGCTCTTTTGGAATTTCTAGTTTTGTCAGGTAAAGAAATTAGCCACATGACAAATAGTAGACATCTACAGGGAGCTCTTTCAGTGTCTATTTCAGCATTGCTCCTGAAAGACTGGAGAGATTTGCACTTCCACATGAAACTTTTAGACCAGAGTCTGTGTGTTTAGCATGTCTGTTATCTGTTCTGAGCAGCCTTTAAAATACAACTGGACCATATCCAGCAGAGACTAAGGAAAAGAGAGTTTGGTGTTGATTAAAACCAAAACAGCTAAGCCACTTGGATACTTCCATTGCTGTCTCTTAGATAAGTGCTTGGCAGTCAAGAGGCCACTTCATGCTTTTCCTGTAACTGCACCTTTGAAGCAGTAGGAAGTCACCATCTTTAGGACTATTAAGCCAGGTAGGGGAACAGAATGAATTTGTTCTGTAAGTAAATAAGTAAAGAGAGTACAGAATTCCAGAAACAGGAGAAATACATTTCTACAGAGATTAATTTTTCATTTCTACCCTTTTCTTCTAAGTATGTGGATGGATGTGCATAGATATACATTCTTTTATATGTGTATTTATATGTAAATGTATAGATACAGATCAGAAGAATTTAAGATGTCACAAAGGTATAACACAAAATGTAACTTGGCAGCTACTGTTAAACTAAAAGGTTTTCTCTGGGATTTTATATTCTTCATCTAGATTTATGGAGCACAATGTATGTCAGTCAAACACTGCCTATTCAGAATAATAGTAACTTCAAAGTACTGGAAGTAGGTTGTGCAAGGCAACAGGGAGCTATTTAAGAAATATTTCACATAAAAGCCTCCTTAGGAGCCACAATTCTCCTAATTATATATTTAGAACTTGATTCTACATGGTTTGCAAAGATTTTACATAAAAAATTTTGGAAGACAAGTTCAAACCATTTGCATTGGAATTCTATTTGAAAATCAGTAACTGCAAGATCATATGTCAGCAGTACGATTATCCAATTAGCAACCATCCTCAGAATATCAGTTTCTGTATTCCAGATGCTTTTATTTTGCAACATTGGGTGAGGCGTGCTCCAGGTTTTAAAGCACAAGTCTCTAAAATTTTCTCTAGCCTCAGGCATCAAAGTATTACAGGAACATTTCTCAGCAAACTGTTGACAAGATGAAGGGACTAAGCTGTAAAAATATAAGGTATGTGGGTAAGAATGCAGATATTGTTTGCATACAATCGTTTAGACTTTGTGAAAAAAATACACGACGGGGATGCTGGCTGCCCTGTGGCCTCGCTGATCACCAGAGGGAGACAGAGCGTGTAACATTTTAAGATAGTGCTGCAAGTGGCAAGCAAAGTTCAAGGTAAAGATAGCATGAGATTATGCAAGTTTCCAAAACAGTGACAGATATTAATAATGATGAGACTTCACTGCTGTCCTCTGTTTTCTTTTAGGTGGACATGCATATCACAGGAGATAGATGAGTAGCTTCATACCAGCACAGGACAAAATATTTCTGAATATTGACTGACTTGCTAGTAATCATTTTGCTCTATTCTAAGTTAATGAAATACATATGTAAACACAAATGGTTTGATGAAATCAGCAGAGAAGCATGTGCATATGTGCTTTTTGGGGTGCTGCCTTGTTGAGAGAGAACAAAAGGAGTGTTTGAGACCCCATCTTCACACCAGAGGGAGCGTGTTGTTGTAAAAAAGTACATGTCTACAATGATACTTAATTATTTCAAAACTTCTTAATATGATGTAAATTTTGGTGGTGAGAATACTGAGAAGAACTCTTTTATGACCACAGTGCTTGTAATTAACCTGTGTTAAAACAAGGGTGAAAAAACAGGAGAGATGATCTCTGCCTGACACCTGCAGAGCAGTGAGATCATTCTGTGGATGATGAACTCAAGCCTTTACTGTTTCATCAGCCAAAATCATGATTTAGAAGTCTACAGTGGCTGTAGCAATGACTGTTGGAAAAAATCTAGCAGCCAAAAATCATGGTACTGCTCCAGGCAATAGACCAGCAGGTCTCAGAGGCCTCATAATTACCTGGATGAGATGGCTTCTCACAGGTCCCATAGCTAATCAACATCCTCTGCTCTCAAGAACTTGCATTTGCTAACTGCCTATCTGGCTAAATGACTTCGTTCTGCTTTCTATCTTACTTTATTGATAGGAAAGGAAAAACTGGCAACTTAATGATTTGCAAGTAGTTGGGCTGTCAGACAGTTTTTCCCTGAAAGCCCATTCAGTGTCATTTCCCTGACATGTCTTGGAGCAAAACCATTCTGTAATGGTCAGGATAATGTGGACTCTCAAGTATTCTGTATTCCAAAACACACACAGAAAATCTATCATTTTTTCTGTGTACCACCCATGATTGCAGGAGGAATAGATTGCTTACACAGCACTCATTATTTTAAGTTACCAGGTACAAGCAGGTTTTATCTGTTCAAACACAGTGACATGAAAAATTATTTAAAGTACAGGGGAAAAAAAAGAAAGACACTGAAACTTCCAAAGTATGGCAAGGCAAAAAACAATTCTTTTCATCAGATAGCTCATTTTGTGTGTTCAAAATAGCACCTTCATATAAAGCTCTGGCCTTGGCTCATTTTGGCTATCACAACTGTTTTAAATTTACTGTGGAAAAAGTGTCCCACATGCCAGTTCTTTTGCAGCACTGAAATAATGCCATTACTTGATCAGTCAGGCCAACAGGATTACCTGGTTGTTAATAGTTTGGGTTTGGCTATACTGGAAGTTTTTCACATTTAAAAACAAGCTCAAATAGATAAGCAGGCACATGCTGTTCTCTTATTCTATTTCCTCTCAGATTTGTCTCGTTTATGCTGGTTCTCACTAGCAGAATGAAACCTATATAGTGGGTAGAGAAAAGAAGCCATGTATATTTCTACAGGTAGGACACGTGCTCGTGTGAGTATTACCTGAACTGGAATTTCCTCTGCTAGTGCATGGTTTGCTTTAAGAAACCTCTCTGTTAGTGCAAACAGAAACTTAAAAGAGGGGAAAGACTTTTTAAGGGAGGCAAAAGCCTAGAATTGGATCTATTTTGAGCACTCATTTTAAGATCGCTTTAGAAAATATATACTACTATTGTTTTTATTTCATCATGGTTTTTCCTCTTTATTTAGTCATTTACACAGTATCCATCATGATAAAATTTAACCATCTGTACTATGTCACACAAGCCAAATATTCCTTCTAATGGAGTTCCTTGGGAATATTGTCATTAATTTCCAGCCATACTGGGAATTTTTCCCAGTGTTTCAAATTAAGTAATGTCTTTCATCTCCAGAGATCCTCAGAGTTTCTCACATGCTGTGGACCTGCCCCCAGTCATACTTAATTCTTCAAAGAATTTGGCTGCAGTGATGGGATTTAGGTTTTAACTCAGCACATGCAGTGTTGGGTGTGTATATATAGTGTTTTTATATCAAAAGCAAACACATTTTGTGTGAGTGCTTGAGCCTGCACACGCACAAAGGCAGGTTGTGTGTTTTAAAGAGCCATTGTTTCATTTACTGGCAGAGCGTAACACGGGAGAGGCTGACGGGAGGCAACGGAAATATTAACTATTTTGGCATGAGAGTCAGGAAGATAGCTGAGATCCAAAGAAGAAATTTGATGCTTTTTCACCATCTGCAAAAGGATTTTTCTTAGCTGGTTGGTGCAGACCGCGAGTGTGCTCATGCCTGTGTCTGTCTCACAGAGCTTCCTGCTGCAGTTGCTGGAAAGCCCATTTTTTCTCTCTGCAGTTTCAGGCAACTTTGCTAAGGAAGGACCATGACAGCATGAAAGTGGAACATTTAAGAGCTTCCTGTGAGAGACCAGCTCCCAAAACCTAGTTTTATTCCTTTAATTTAGTCCTTTTGCTTAAGAAATAAGTTACCCTTCAATTGAAATAGGGACCTACTAATAACCTTTCCTCAATATCCATGATTCTTGTTGGAACCTAAACCTCACCAGCAACTAATAGCTGCTCAAATTCTTCTTTACTTTCATCTGTGTTCTTTCTCCATTCTTCTTCTGTAGAGAAGGAAGGGTTAAGTCCACATCCTCAGAGAAGAGTAATAGTTCTCCCCAAAAGACAAGTCACAACCAAACTATTTAATTGTAAACGTCTCACTGAAGAATTGGTACACGAATGAGACATGACTTCATCCTTTAACCTACATGCTTCACTGGTCTAGGGAACCCTGGTGGGTTTGGCCCATTTTAGTCATAGTTGTCATGGGAGATCCTTAATGGCTTAGTAAAGTAGCTTAAAAAAATCTCCATACAGAATCCAGCATATGGTATATTTATTGGCAAATGTTAATCCCCCTAGGAACAAGTTCTGTAGTAACAAATGATGAATTATGTGGCTTCATAAGCACTCATGTCATCAAATGCACCACTGACCTTTTTACATTTTCAGGGGGATTTTCTGCTGTGTGCAGTTTCTCTGGTTTGGAAGTGAAGCAGTTTAACACCGTGTCCTGAAGGAAACAGGTAATCAATAATTTCAGTTTTGGTTACTGTAGAAGGTAAATGAGGCCTGTGTATTTGTTGGGCAAGTAAGCAACACAGGGCTTAGCAGAGCTTAAGCAGGGCCTAAGAGAGAACTTGAATACTCATAGTACAAGGACACAAAGTAGACTTACTTTACAGGAGAAAAGAAGTAAGAGTAGGCCAAAAAAAAAAATCTAATTTCAAGTACGTTTTCTGGGGGCAAGAAGCAAAACTAGGAAAATACCTTGCTCCACTGAACAAGTCTGTTACGAATTCTAACCGGAGATGGGTACAAGGTAATCTGAAGTCAGCAACCAAGAGGTTGAGCTCCCACTGCAGTTAGTCTGAGACATGATCTGAATCTGTTGCCGGGATCCTGTGATTATAATTTTGGTCTTGGGCTTGTCTGGAGGTGGAAACTCTAGGAGTTGTACCGAGAACAGAGGAGGGCTGCCTGAAATCACCAGATTGAGAAAGGGAGCTGAAGATCAGGATGCAGTCATGTCTGGACATTCCCATAACTTTAGACTAATCTGCCCACAAGAACAGCATCTGAACCGTAAATTCAGCTAAGTAAGATTGCTGCTGAAACCAGAGCACCCTTTCCAGCAGAATGGTTTTCCAAAACTAACACTTTAGGATCTGATAGAAAGAAGCAGCTATTACCACATGTATGTAACACACAGAGCTCTGTGTGTACAGCCCACAGTCAGTGCTGCACACAGGTACCTGCTGGCTGCAGTACAGAGCTTTGACAAAGAATGCTTTCTTTTTCTCATTGGCCATAGACCACGTTAAATTCAAAACTAAACTCCGTGTTGAACCTGATGACGAGTTTGAATTCTTCTGTTCTTGACTTAATTGCTACCACACTCTGCTTTACCCAGCAAGAGCTGGTATCAGGTAAGGCAGCCCCCATGGGATAAATTGAGCCTATATTTCACAAGGTGCATCAGTGCATCAAAGGAACCCATAGCTGCAGTGATAATGTAGCTGGTTTTGGTCCTGGCTTCTCCCTGTTTCTCTGCCCGACAGATGAGATGAGCTAACAGAACACAGGGCTGCAATGTGCAGCTGTGGACAGAGAGGTAGCTGTTGCAAACACCTTTTATCCCCCTGTCTGAATCTGTAGAAGGCATGTGAGTAAACATATAGGTAAGTTATCTTGATTGTAAGTCTCTCGTGTAGTAGATACCAGCACAGTTCTGAGGAAAAGCTAATTTTATTTTACCAAGTGTTGCACTATGTGGAACTAAAATCCCTGCTAGGAATTGTTCAGTGAGTAGTCAGAGGGAAGGAGTGAGCTGTTGGCTGCACCACCACCACCACTGTTTCTTACTTTTAATGTAAATCCTATCAGGCTTTTCTCCATGGCTTGTCTGGGCACCATATTTCACTATAGAAGCTGAACAGATTGCAGGTGAAGCTTAGCTAGAAGTGCCACCTTCACCATTTTTGTGAAGACTGACTATAACCACAGAAAGCTGTCCAGAAAGCCGTGCACTTCTGCAGCTCCCCTCCTAACTTATGCCTCAGGATGCCCATACACATCCACAGGGAATGTTCACCAGAGATCTGTCGGCCACTTCTCTTATCCCTGTTGCTCACCCTCAGGCCCCAGGGTAAGTAGATGCTTTGTCAGCACCCCAGAAACAATCCTTGAGGTACCACTAACCCGAGAAGTATGAGGCAAAAAAGTAGACCAGCACAGGCACACTGGAAAACACAGTATTTTAAGCAGACTGAATCGCTTGGGGCTGGGGTTGCCAAGAGAATTTTTGGGCCATGAGAACATTTATACACCCTCGGCCTGGGCTGCCTTCTCCATCCCATCATGACTTCCAGCCCTAATTGATTGGAACTGCCAAGCCTGGCTGCCAAGCAGAATATTTTTACAATCCTGGTTCTATTTATGCACTGACAAATACAAAACTTGGTGTCAGAAAAGAAACTGTGAAGCAGGACTGCAGAAAAAGAAAGGAATTGGCAGAGAGGACTATGAAGTTATGAACAAGGCACTGAGGGGTGGTGCCACATGTCAGTGCTGTGCCTGGTGCGAGCGAGTGCTGAGAGCACATCTAGAAACATGCCTGTGCAGGTCTCTGAAACACCCTTTGGCAAGATGCTTTATTCTGAAATATGCACTGGCCTCTGCTGGAGATGAGCTTGCTTTTCTGCTTTCAGTTTGGTTCAGAGACAAATGACACCCAAATTTATCACCTTTATCAGAGCACTTTAAAGCATGGAACCAAACCTATTACAAAATGAAAACTACAAAGGATCTTAGTAGAAGCAGGTATTTTTATTGTCTATGACAGAAAAATGAAAGTGTTTTGGAAAAAAACCCTCTTCTTTCTCAGGCAGCAAGACAGCCTTTTTAGCCATGGAGGAAAATATAGTGGCTTGGTTTGATTTCTTCTGCTACCCAGAAGAATTGGTGCATGTCCACTTGTTTTCTGGAATCATCCTGGAGGACCGTGTTGTTCTTAAGGCTGTTTTTCACATCAGTACATGACAGCCCAGGAATTTATTACATCTGACCCAATCTAAAACATCTTTTCTCTTTCATTGCTACCTAAAAAAGACACAAGAATTGTAATACTTCTCTCACAAAAGCTTCTCAGCTTGCTTCTGCTTCTGCACTGATGACAAGACTTCACGAGCTTGTTTGTCATACTTTTAGTCAGATGGGGCTGTCTCTGCAGTTACACTTGCTGTACTTTTACGAATGCATCAAGCTTAAATAACACACTTGGTAAAATCCAGAGACTATCCCTAGTAGATCCTAGGAGATAGAAAGGTGAGGGTATTCTGTAATGTGAATGATTTTTCCTATATCCGAATTTGGATTCTCTCTGCTTTTGCTTTTTTGCTATTTGGTATGATGAACTTTCAGTTCCTGTCAGTCTCTGAGCTTCCTACAGCACAGGCTCTCTGCAGCCACTGATGAGGCTTCTGGATCAAAGAGTAAAGTGAGAAGTGGGTGTATTTCCAATATTTGGTAAGAGCTTATCTGAACACTTTCTGCTGGTTTCCTACTGTAGCCATGAGCAATGAGATGCCCAGGCAGAGACTAGAAGCAAACAAACTCATCGAAGGACAGTAACAAAGCAAGGAGGTTCAATAAGAAGCTGTGTTACTCGTTGGGTGAATACAGGTGCCATCACAACACTGAAGGAAGACTGGCCCAGAACTGGTTTACTGTAGTAAGATCACAAGTACCCCTTCTCATGCATTAAGCAGGTGACCTGATCTTTGATGTGATCCACCAGGAGTGTTTTATAAGCAGAACTGCCACGCAGTCATTTGTCACTGCAGGGCTGGGGAGATGACTGCTGAGCTCTGCCCTTCTGTCTGCCTCCAGTTATGAAAATTGATTGTGTATTGATTGTATGGTATATTGACTTACTGCTAACATCATAAATAAGGACTGTAAATCTGCCTGCTTTTTCACAGCTAAGATAAGGGACTGCCTGCACATGAAGAGTGTCCTACCGTGTTTTCACATCCAGGCTTTCGTAGCAGCAGCTACGAAGTAGGAGAAAAAATGCCCAGCCATCTCATACGACAGAGCATCAGACTGAGGCGCTGCCAGGTAGGCAGCTGCGGGCACAGGGGGTGAAAAAATCCTGTGACGTGACCTAATCACCTCTTTCTTCCCACTCAGCCGAGCTGGAAAGAAGACGCCAAACCTCCCCGCCCCGCCCCAGCAGGTGAGACGCGAGGCTTCAGCCCCTGTCCGAAAGCAGCGCCGCCGGCCGAGCGCAGGAGCGCTGATTTCCCGGGAAGCTCGTTTCCTCCAGGAAAGCAGCAGAGGGGGCCCTCGCCCCGCGGAGAGGCGAGGCGGCAGCGGCGGCAGCGGCGGCAGCGGCGGCGGCGGCGGTGGCGGGGGTGTCCCGGTGCCCGGGAGCATCCCCCGGGAGCCGCAGGGAGCCGCAGGGAGCCCGGAACCCTTCTCACCGCAGGCCGCTTCGGCCGCCCGACAGCCCGGACCGATGGTGCCTTCTCCAGCCACCTAGGAACAGAGACTAGACAAGAGTAAGGGAATAAAGATAGGTATTTATTTGAAGGGCCTTCAAGGTACACCCTGGGGGAGCCAGAGGCTGCTTCCAAAAAATGGACCCCAAGATGGACCCCAGGTCACGAGTTCTTCACACCTTTATAGGTTTGGTTCATTTGCACACCACGGTTAATTCTCCAATTAAAGCCCCAGTTCAATGATCTAGTTCCCCTCAGCTTGCTCCCCCCTTAGAGGCTTTGGTTTACACATTTTGGGCCTAGAACAGCCTGGGTGCCCTTGAAGGCAAAGCCTGGAGAGGCTTTGTTATTTCTACCTAGCATGAGAGAGCAGAAATTACAGGCTACAAGGAACTTCAGAGTTACACTCTAAGCAGTACAGAATTTGAAAAATATAAAAGTTAAAACCTAAGGCATCACCGAGCGGAGTGGAGGAAAGAAATAAAATTTCCAGGTGCCGCCCCTGAGTTAAAGGGAGCGCTGGATGGTTTCTGCCGTCGGAGGCAGTGCACTCGCCCTCTGCAAAAATGAAATTAAGCTTGGCAACCCAGGAGACGTGTCACAGGGAGCAGCCGTGTTTTTCTGGCTCTCCCCTCGATCCGCTTTCCCTGCCACAGACAATCTGAGAAAACTGTTCTCCCCATCACGCCCCCGTGAGCTGTGCCAGCACATCTGATGGTTTCACCACTTTTACTAAGGCACAGTTTGGTCTTGCATGTTTTTTGGAATGGGCAGGCCTCAAAGAGAAAATAAGAGAAATTCTGTGAAATTTAACTGCTTCCTCTGTATCCAGGAAAACCATCCTCAAAGGGTGTAATTTTCTCAGTCTTGTCTGATTTTCAAGAAAAGTAATTTGTTTGCAACCACCATAAATTGGGAGTCTGAAATGAGGACTCTCCAGAATATTTGTCCTTTGCTTATCAAGGGTATTGGATGAAAATGATAAAAAAAGATACAGAAAGAGTTTTCTCTAACAAGGCAGTGGTTTTTTTAATCATACATAGAATCAAAGAAAAGGTAGTGAAGGCTTGATTTATCATTCATTGCTAGAATGCATTTTATCTTTCAGTCTGATTCCACAGCATGGCATTAATGCCAACAGGACAGTGCACAGAAGTATTTGAGAGGAAACCACTGTAATACCTAGTCTTAAAGGATGATTGCAGCCATCACTGCAGAACAGTTTGTTTTAGTAATTATAATTTCCTGAGATTCCATGTTCTCTACAGGAATAAAAGAGTGAAGAGTTGTTATGTATAATTCAAACTTTTTCCATTTGTATTTAGTAAGCAAGAACTACGTACCTGATCATAAAACAAAACCAATTCCTGATACAACAGCCCTACCATTCAGAGATGAGACAGAAGCAGAAAGAGAAGGAACAATGAATGGAAAACTCCCCTGCTTTTATTTACTTGTGATGTTTAACCTTTCCCTGGGTTTCTACCTTGTGCAACCATCTCACTTTTGGGGGCTGTCTTCAGGTACAATACATTATATTTAATTCCTCACATGAGCCTGAAGTTTCATAATGACCTGGAAAAGAATTTGTGTGGAACTTGTAAAGTACTTCCTTTTTACCTTTTTTAAAATTGTCAGGGTAATCAATAGACTGCAAGAAGAGAAAGAGGTAAAAAGCCTGAGGACATATATAATCCTATTCAGATAATAATAAATTTTATGCATAAAGGAGCTAATACTGGTTTTGAGAGTTTTGAAGCAGTCATTGGATAATTTAAAAACTATGTATAGTGTACATTTCTGAATAATTTTTTCTCTATAGGAAAATGAACAAGAAATGTGAAAGTTAGTGCACAGTTGGTCTTTATGGAGTACATTTTTTATAAGTATAAGGGAAATATCTGGGAAAGCATGAGAAGGTAGCACCAAATTGAAATTGCTTGTGACCAGCTGGGGCGTCTGTATGCTGCACACCACAGCACAGAATGGATATGCCCATGTGCCCCTACAACATCATCTCCACAGAGACTGGGATCTGAAACTGGGTTTGTGGCTCCTTGCTGCTCAGGAACCTTTGCAGGTCCCTGCTTTTTGCATGTTCCTCTGCCGACTGTCAACCCCTTGTGTAAGCATGTTTGTCCACATTGCCTCTCCTTAGGCAGAGAGCGTCTGAGCTGGTCGCGGCAAAAGTGGAGTCACAAGGAGACAGAGCAGCCATCGGGGAGGGAATGGACTACTTTTAGAAGAGCCATGCAAGCAGACTGTGAACATGGAGGGTGAAAGGTTCTCTCTCTGGCTGGAAAGACAACAGGTGAAAGAAAGGAAGGAAAAGCCGGAAACCTAGACCATTTACTTGCACCCACACGTCTCTGCGACCCTTGGATGACACCATGTCAGCCTGGAGCCATGGAGCCATTTGATGTGCCCACGTGTCAGTGGATAGCCAAAAAGCACAAGGAGGCTGCGATTGGGCTGGCAATTATCACCCAGTGATGCTGAACACTGAATGTGTTTCTAGTGACCTTCATGCTCGAACTTTCACTGAAACCAGTCAATGTTTCTAATGCTTCTCCAAACTCAGTAAGGAAGCAAAGCACTGCTGCTCTGAGTTTTCTGATAAAAGTACAGCGACAGAGAAGGTATCTGACAGCCTTGAAACACCACATCAGCAATGTTCTTCCTCCCAGCTCCATGCTCAGTGCTGTACCAAGGTGTCACTTCCGTCACTTTCCCATGGGCTGAACACTAGAGATGCTACGGCTCTGCTGCAGTGTATACCTACCTGGAAAGAGCTAAACCTTCTTTGGTAATTTATGTGTCATCCATATAATCATGCTATAGAGTTTGTACTTTTCAATGGGTCATGGTTTTACAATAAGCCCTGTGGAGTGGAAAAAATGTTGGAACAATAAATAAGAGTGAATAGGGTGCATGAATAATGATCTGAGATCTGGTCTTTCACAGCACTCAGGGAAGCCATCCTTTTCTGGCTTGCATTATGCTGCTGAGATGCTGCTGCTAACCTGATACTATTTCTTGTCCATCTTGACTAAAAAGGTAGCATTTGATTTGGAAATAGTACATTTTTTATTTTAAATGGAATAGAAAAAAATTGATTTTAAGCCCTAATTGCATACATGTCAAATAACATGTCACATTTAAAGGCTGTTGTGGGAGCCAACTGGTGTAATTGTGTATGGACAGTGTTATCTAATTTACCCTGCTTTGTATGATTTACTGGTATGTTTTGCTGTGGGTTGCATTATTTAGTTGTTTGATAATCTCTTTTCTTTCTGTTGTGATTTATGACGTGGAATTTCTGCTTGTTTTATATCAGCCTGTTATTTTGTCAATCAAAATCTCTTTGTGCAAGAGCAATATACAAAAAAGATAGTGTAGAGCAGCCCATATAGTGTATCTAATGTTTACTTTAAACAGATTATTTATGGCAAAATATATCAGAGGAACCAATTTGCAAAGAAGTGGTTGGTTATATGTAAAGAACAAATGCTGCCATCAGCACTCTATGGGTTTGCTTGTGTACGTTTTGTGGATATGTACAGTTGTCTAAATGATTAATGGGGACAAAATGAAAACTCTTTTTTTTCTCTTTTGAGCCTTTGTACTTTTTTCTTCTTTTCCCTGATGGTGGAGTCATATCCTCTGTCTTTGCTGCATCATGTGTCCTCCCCTTTCCAGCCTTCCCTGGGACGGAGCACAGGAGGAGTACAGGGCCTGGCCATTGCCCTTCCCTGCTGAAGGCTGCGGAGGCGCAGAGGGTTTTGTCTGGTTTGGTGGCTCTGTGCCCCTGAAGCACAGATGATGAGCAAAAAGAGGATGGAATATATCCTAAGGGCTCAAGGCTGTGTATGCATGTCAAAGGCAAAATGTAGAAGAATATGTTAACTACAGTCCTTATTATCTCCTAGTGGGATGAGAATGCCAGGGCTCCTTTTGATTGCTTTCTACACAATTATCAAACTTTGTAGTTCACAATATATAATTTTACCAGCTCTTTACTGATCACTTATTGAGTACTTTATTTGTGAGAAGGAAATGCAAGAATTTACTGAGATGAAATAAAATGCATTTTAGACTTGCAAAACACATGGTTTACAATGAACTCTCCACAAAATATGGCAGTGGAGTGACAGCAATACTAATACTGTCATACAAAGTAGAAAGAGCAATCTGTAAGCTAACGCTTAAAATAAATTTTCAATTATTGCATTTTCCATTTTATGAGGACCAATTCTACTAAGACAGGCACCCATTCAGAAAATCAGCATGAGTACTAAGCAGCTGAATGATGATGCATAGTACGAGGAAGCAGCCTTCTTAGATCACTGCAGAAGGCATAAAGTGTTAAATTAGTGCTGCTCAGGTTTGTACCTGTATGAATTCATGATCCTGTTCCCAGCAAAAGCAAAAATCAAATTGTCTGCCGAAAGACTCAAATCCACTCATGCTATTAATTTAACAGCTTAAGCATTAAATCTCTGACTATGACCTCAGATATTTACATATGATTTAGATGTCATCATGGGGTAATCAAGACTTTAGATGGTTACAAAGAAGACAAAAATAAATTGTTTCTATTGAGAAGGAGCAAACATGCCTGAAGTAGCTTATGAAGGTGGAGACTTTTAGTTGATTTCAAAAGGAATGTAAAAGAGTGCAATGTTGCATGAGATGTACTTATATCTTTAATACCGCTCACATATTTGTCCTGGGGAAAAAGTGAATCTGTTTTTAGAAAGAAACCTTGCCAAAAAAAAAAAAAGGGAGCATGAGAAAGTGCAGTTCCCACCCCAGCTGCCAATTGGTATTTCCGGGTTAAGTGACCAGAAGGCTTTATGGCCCTTCTCAGAATTACAGGTTTACATGCTTTCTTTCTCTGTCTTTATCTCTGCACTCACAGGCTCAATGCATGCTAGGTATTTAACAAAAGATGACAATTTATTCACTTGAAACAAGAAAACTTGACAGGTCCAGATGACTTCAAAATTTACAGCATAAACAAAAGCAAGACAGAAAACAAATAAATACTTCACATCAAAGCTGCTGCTGAGACTATCCTTAATTTTATAAAATATCTAGAAGGGGCATTTTCTAAGGAAATGAGAAGATAAGAGGCATGCTGGTTTAGATGGAGGAAATAAACAGGTACTGTATTTTGTTATCTTTCTAAGAAAATGCAAAAATTCAAAAAATTAACTGTGGAGGCAGTGTTCAGAGTGCATATAAATCAAAGACCTTCCTTAAATCCTTTACTAATCCCTTACTTATCTTGCCTACTGTACATGCATTGTTAACAAAGATACAAACAGACCAAAGATACACAGACATGCTAAAGGAGTTAAATAACAATATTTCAAATACAAAAGGCAGAATGCCCACCACTGAAAAAGTTTTTGTACTGAACTAGCTATACTTAGTTTTTAAGATTAATAAAATATTCTCACAATACATAGCAGCTCAAGTATTTTTTAATTATTGAACCACTTCTTTTTTTTAGTTACGATAAATAACAAAACATTTATAAAGATAATGCAATGATCACCTTTGGATTATACCAATGTACTCGATTCTCTTTATAATTTAGGAATAAGTAACAGAAATGTAATTCAAATGCTTTATTTTTATGTGTATTTCATTAGAGAAATTCAATTAATATATTTAACTTTTGCTAGAAAAATTCTTCTAATAGAAGAAGTTGGTTCCTAAGTAATGTTCCAGTTCTTTTTTCAAATTTAATTCAAGATGAAGATTGTTGAAAATAATACAAATGATTGGCAGTGACACTGCTTATATCTGAAGAACAGACTATTCTTGGTATATATCTTGATAATGTATTCGACATTTGAGTGTTCCAGAGACCTGCAATATTTTCTTAAAGGATACAATGCAACTGGAATTTTCAATCTGCTGTGTTTCAGATAATTCAAAAGAGATATGACTACAAAATTGAAGCCTTGCTTAGCTTAACCTTGTGTTTTGATTTATTTTATAAATTACCCAAATCATCTTGATTTTAAAATTGAAGAGGAAAACCTTTCCAGATGTGACTTGTATAATAAAATGTTGTTGATTCCATATCCTTTAGTGCATATTTTAATGGTTAAATGTGAAGGAGTATTAAGTCATCGAGTACGGAGGTGTGTCTGTGACTGCATTATTTAATGCTAGATATTTCTCTCAAAACTCTATACCACTGTTCATTGTGTGTATGATGGTACTGCTGGAGGAGGCATGAAGCAAAGTTAAAACAAAATAAACTGAAAAAAACAACCAAACAACCAAAAACCCCAACCAAAAGAACCACAACTCTTTAGAGACTGGATAAATAGTAAGAAGCATGTTTAATACAACTAATTTATAGATGAATGTGGTGCCAAGCTAGAATACATTAACAAGGTAAGGCTGCAGGGTCTCTAGGTAAGATAATATATTGCTTTCATTAAAAAGCAATCTGCATGGACCATATCCACTAACACTGGAAACTCTGCAGCTGTCACCTTTATCAGGGGAACAAGAGCAAGCCACTACATTTTAATCACTGGAGTTTGTCAGGAACGAAAAACAGCCAGCTTCCCACAAATCAACAGACATGTATCCTGATAAGGAGAGTGAATTGGAAAAGGACAGCTACACCCCACACTACACCACCTATTCTGGAGTGATCAAAGCACTGTAATTGTAGCAGATAAATCTACTGAATTAGGCTCTGGGATGAAACACCCGTCTTTTCACAAAACAAATGCAGGTTTACTTGAGTCATCTGTGACATATTTCATTTTTAAGTTTGAGTATTCCCAGTACTTGCCACAAAGGCAACAAAGAAAAATAGGATGCCTGTATCCAAAATTTAGTGGCATTTTTTCCAAAATCTCTTTCCTGGTCATTACACAGTAATTAATATCTCTGAACTGCTGTTGCTGGGGTATTCTTCTGCATAGCTCTGACAATAAAATTAAACATGGTTATTTATTAATACTCATAGCCTTTGAATTTGTCATATCTGATATACATGAGAGCAGATACTGTTTTTCTGTTGTAGATAATTATTCTTCAAAGAGAAAGCACTAAGGAATTGAAAGGGGCAATGCTTGGGACAAGAAGAACTTGAATATTCTTTTAGAAGGCATATTACAAAAGTCAAATTTTAACCTCTAGTGCAACCACAGTTATATGACAGCTTTATTTTAGGCACTGATAGCAGATGTGACCCCTGTAATGGGTAATACAACAAGGATTTCCTGTAATGAAAGAAGTATTAAATAAAGACTTTCATGGAAAATGTTTTTGTCCAAAGGAAATTAAGAAATCTCCTTGTTTGTAGAGGGACGACTGTAATTTTTTAAGGCAGGAAGGGACTGATAGATAAGTTTGGGAATTTTTTTTGTATGAACAAACACAGTAAAAGAAAATTACTTTCTTTAGGGACAGTTATTTTGATTTCCAAGAGCTTGGAATAGGGAGTGGTGATTAAAATCAATTTAATGTGACAGAGGGGTCTTTTAAAAAGTGGTTATTCTGCTACTGTGCGTGCAAGGCTTGAAGGGAATGAGATATATGCATTTCATAGGATTTACAGTTCTGAACTTCCCACCATGAACTAAATTAGGTAGAATTAGCCTTTCCTATGAGCTGGTATGATCCTTCCTGGCAGTCCAAGTGAGAGGGCTTAGCTAAACAGTTTATTACCATTTGTACCTGAAGTTCAAGATCTTAATCAGCAGTGAGGGGGAAATAAAATAAATACTGCCTCAGTAATAAGGTACCAGTATCAGTACTAATCTTGAAAAGTACAATGCACCAAGGATCATTACTGTGATCTGTTATTTGCTACTCACGCTACATGTCTTCATATTTATAGCATTTCAAAACTTTCCAGGGTTTAGAAAATATTCCAAATAAATCAATTAAATATGTGTTATTGGAGCCCTCCAAGGCAGTTTCATGAATGAGATCCGTGCTCCTGTTGCATTTTTACATGCGGCTAACAATCACCAAATATCAAAGCCACAGATCTCAGAAATTAAATTGAGAATTCCTAACTGGAAAAGTTACTGTGAGGCTGTCCTAGGAGCTAAGTGCCATTGGGATCATCCTGCGGCATGTTCCCCATGAGGGCACACATCCCAAATGCAGCAATTTAGAAGGCCTGTGGAGGCAGGCACCGCAGAGACTCCGGGAAGCGCCCGAGCAGTTGTGTGGGACGCGCACCCAGGCCTCCATCAGACGCCTTGGCCTGTCTGGCTTGGAAATCTGACTTCCACAGGCACTCTGGCAAGGTGTGGGCTGTGGGTTTGCTTCTCCCCGTGCCCCAGGGTGAGGTGGTTCCTCGTGCAACAAAGCAGAGTCCACAGGCCTGTCGGCTGTATCTCTGCGCTGCCTGTAGGCCTGGCCGGCTATCCATGAGAACAGCAAGGGCTGATTACAGCACTCACTGCCGAGCAGGTAGCTGAGAAAACCAGCCCCCATCACATTCTCTCTGGTTTTGTTCATGCTGAAAGCTCTGGTATCCAGGCATCACCCCCAGCACTCATACACAGGGAGAGAGCTGCGTGTGCCAATGCTTTTTCTCAGCTGCCCTGTGGAATCGATGCACAAACGCATGATTTTCTGTGTTTTCACTGAGAGATTTAATTAATTAATTAATTTCAATATCACAGTGGTTATATACGTCTTACTGTTGCAGAGATAGGGATATCGGAATCCATTACAAAGGATGTAAGAATCTTGCTAGACAGCAATGATGTACTCACCTCTGTTTTCAGGCAGTTTAATTCTATAACTGATCTCAAAGTATAAGAGGATGATGTTGATGAACACTTCTGGAAAATAATAGGGAATTGTGTTTGTATTTTCTAAATTCTCCACATGTTTATGTATGAGAGAGAAACAAAAAATCCAGGCTGGATTTTTTTCTTTATACACTTGAAACCTGTTGGTCAGCTGAAAACCAGAAAACCAAACATGAAATCAGTTTGTTCTGATGTTTCACCCCTCAAAATCAATTATTTTTATCTCCTCTGCATTTCAACAGCCCTTCTATAGGTAAAATAATATCCAGAATGGCAAGAGAGTCAAAGATTTCTTTTTGGCTATCATTTGCCTCTGAAATAAAAATTTGGATCATCCATCATCTGGAGAGCTACAAGAATAAAATCACCAATACTCTGTCAGCGCTATGAGGGAAGTCCCATTGTCTTTCTGTTTTCTTGTACTTTACAAGAGAAGATCTGAGTATTTCATGTTGATTGCTTGATTGGCTGCACTGGGACTCTTTAAAAATACTAAAAAAATCAACAGTCTGGTACAAATCAAACACAGGCTTCTATCAATCATGAGCCTGGGGTATTATCTGAGGTTTTTACCCAGAAACATGTCATTAAAAGTTGCAGAAATTAATTGGTGCCATTGGCTGTAATGGCCTTTCCTGACACAGTTTCTCAAATGTAAAGAAAAATTATGGATAAGGCAAATTCCTCATGGGATTTTTATAGATGTCTGCTTTGTTCTGTTATTGTTTATTGCAAATGTTATTACTGTGATCTATTGCCCCATCATGCTTTGTCTATACTGCTTATGCCATTTTGCAGCCCACAACACAACTGGGGGCTTCTGTCACTGACCAATATAGCACTTATTTTTAAATCCTATGTTTTATATATTCCTATAGTGATCTCTAGGTGTTAATTTTGTGTGTTTAAAATTTCATACTTAAACAGATCTTGTTCTGATTGAATAAATGTTGCCAGTGATCTTCCTAGAACAACTGTGAATCTTGTCTCAGTGTGTGCATCTGCTGTTGTTAGTTGGTAGCTGTACAAAGCTGCAGGAATTACTCATTTATTACAGTTGTTCTGATTTGCATACCTATGAAGCAGGTCTGTTAGATGACAGCTGACACTCCCTTTCTTTTTAAACTTATTACTTACAAAACCATCTTCTTAATTACAAGTTACTTTATCCTGAGAGCTAGCCTTCCAGAAAGGTAAATATTTTAGGAGCAGAAAACTCAGAAATGCAGTCTATGCCTTACAGCAGTGCAAAAATAGCAGTTAATGCTATTTTTACACCAAATTAAATTTGAGATTCACAAAAGATTTTGTACATAATACCAGCAGGTCATCGTAATACCATCACTGAAGTAAGATTATACAATTACATGCATTTCCAGTTAAGCAATTATATTGCATTTTCCATTCTGGAGCTAAAATGATCTGTCTATAGGCATTTGGGACTGTAAGTCTCTCTTAAAAAAACCCCAACCAAACAAACCAACGAACTGTTGTGAATTAAACTTTAAAGTACATTTTTCTTCATTAAACCCTCTCAGAATATTCTGTGTATAATTTATTGGACCTTAAGGTCAACCTGTTCGGTGTTTTCTGTAAAATGCTAATGGTTGTGTGGGATATGCTCCATCAGTATAACCAAAACCCAACAAGCATGGGCAAAGAGGAAAATTTATTGCTGCATGACAATCTCACCAAGGTAGGGATGTTTCCTTTCCCTCTCTAGGCTTCAGGCTCATTATACACAGGTGGGAAGAGAGGTAAAAGGATCAGCATTGTTACCCATCTGCACAGCCTTCAATCTGTGAAACAGGGTTGCTCAGCCTGTCATCTTCCAGTTTTAATCTCCTTCTGCTGTGCACATTAGTAATCTGCCTTCTGCCCATACATTTTGATTCTGCCTGGTGACGCAACACCGCTACACTCTCTAGTTCTGGTAATGTCAGTGTGCAGCTTCCAAACACATGCTTTATCTCTTTGTCACTGTCACTTTGGTTTTGATTGGATAGCTTCAGAGCTGTGCTTTCAGAGTATTTGAATTGATTATCCTGTGCTAAAGTTGTAAATCCTTGCAGAGCCCCAGCAAGAGTTCAGTGGAAACAGAAACAATGGGCTGTGCAGTCTCATGGGATCAGTAACAGAAACACAGATTTTCTTTCATAAGGGTTTTTTGTGGTGTGCCTTCTCCTGCCACTTTATTCTACACCATCAAGGTTTACTCAGTGATATGTACCAAAGGGTAGGTTTTTGCATGTCATTATAATGGCATCCTCATCATCCCTATAGCAAAATTAAGACCATTTTTATTTAGAATTTTGCTATCATTCTCAGGAAAATAAATTCTGCATTTTAATAACTCTACAGGTTATGGCCTTTCTTACAAAGGATGTTCCCGCAAGGCAGCATTATTAGGCTGGAGATGTTAACAAGTCCCATTCTGTGATTCTTGGATCAAGGGGAAAGGCTTTCTCTACCCTTCTTTTGTGATTTCCAAGACCACTACCCTACCATCTTTCTTTCTTCATGTTTATTGTTTCATCTTCATCTCTCCATTATGGGTCATACATCCCATATCTTTTAATGACCTTCACTGGGGAACTGCTAAGAACAGCTGTATTTGGTGTCACACCACATCTTCAGAAGACCACTTCAAAGGGGTCTAAGCTGGAGCTCCCAGTGACATTGTTCCCATCTGAAATTATTTCTTTTAGGACCACAAACACCACCATCCTTTTAGCTAGGTACTAGTGGCACAATATCTTTTAACACTAAGGCAGCCAGCATACATGTATTTTTGCAATGCCTGGAAGTTAAAGCAGTTCCTAAGTCAGGAGATCTTGCCTGCTCTTGTCTGATCACATTCCAACTCCTTGTGATTTTTTATGGGCTCATTATGAGTTTGATGCTGAAGCCATTCAGTGAAGGTGTCACACAGCATGTCAAGTGATGTGACATTTACAGCAACAGCATGTATTTTTATTCTTAATAAACTAAATTAATTATTCATCATACAATTTAAATTACTTATTATTTTGCAAAATTGTTCAACAATTCTATTCTTCAACATCTCCCAAAAATGCTACATTTTTTAGATTGTTTTCAACACTCAGTTTAATTCACTGTAATTTACACCTAGAAATCTAAAATTACATCTGAGGTCTCACAGCCAAAGTGTGTCTTTGTACCGAAAATAGAGAAGAGCTGCATGTCAAGTGCCTCATTCATATTTGTTTAATTTCATTGTAAGAAGAATGCTGTACAGTACTGTTTCTTCTTTCTCGTTCAGACAAACTTGTGCACAGTTACTCAGAAGCAATGTATCAGAAAGATTCTGAGTGTCCATGTGAACTCTCTGTACCTGGCACACGCCCTTGCCTGCCAGCTCCCAAGGTGAGCCCCTGAGGAGATGTGAGGAGCAATCCAGAAAGGATGGACAGCTGTCTGCTACAGTAATTTCTACCATTCCATGTCACTTTTCCTGTGCCTTACAGGTTAAGGTGGCAGGATGCCCTTACTCAACTTCCATTTCCCCCAGCAGCTGATCAAAGGATATATAAGATACAAGGACACAGCTTGCTGCAGCTCAGCCATTTCCTCTGCTTCCCACCAGCTTCCAGCAGCAGCAACCAACAGGTCTCAGACCAGTATTTCCTAAATATACTCCGTGCACTGCTCTTCTGACAGTCATCCTTACAAAGAACAGCTACAAAAATCAGCTTGTCAGTGGGCTCAGGGACTGGAGCTAGGTTTTCTTAGAGAATATGGTTCTGATTTATCGAACCTGCTGATCAGAGAGAAACCTTTATTTCTATCCAGTCACCCATGCAGCCAGGCTACGAGCCTCTACATGAAGACTGTGCAGCACACAGGGAAAAGGGCCGTTGTGGTTCCAGAGACAGGAATGCTGAGGTGATGTGGAGAGGACCTGCTCCTACTTTCTCACTGGTGTAGTTGTGCTGCTCACAGAGTGTTCTCAGGTTCCTTTAAAGCCCTAGAACAATGGGATCCAGACCAGACCATTTTTCAGAAATGAGGATGGGTTTGATCCTCTAGTTTGTGTAAACTGGCACAGCTGCAATTTGCTTTTGTAGGGAACTTAGTGGCAATTTAAAACATTTGAGAGGCTAGCCTACCAAGCAAAGCAATGAAAAAAGAGACATAGACCATTAAAGTATGTTGATAATAGAGTTTTCTATATATATTCTGCAGGCTTGTCTTTAATCTTTAAAATTTACATAATTTGCTGTCTCTGAGAGAGAACATTAAGTGATTTTGATATATTTTCAAAGGTCAGGCACAAAGTCATGCTCCTTTAGAGGCCTTATGGCTGTTTGTGCTTTTTTGATGTTTGTACCATCATGCAGACCTGATAAGTAGATGAATGACCATGATAAATGAGCATAATGAGAAAGTGATAAGAATTGCAGCATCTGACATGAGTTATGTCTCTGTTGTCCAGAAATGGAGATGCTCTACTTTTATCTTTGCTCTCTAATTTCTTAATTAGGAAGAAAGCATGTTTTCCACCCAGTGCATGTATTTTTGGCAAGATGGCTGTCTAATAACAAGATATGTCAGCCAATTACCTTATTATAGATACTGATGTACTCTTTTTGCTTAAAAATGCCTCTCCTCCTCGTAGAGCAGGAGACACAGGATCAAACATTATGCAGTGATATACACCAAAAATTTCTAGACATAAGAAAAAAGAATGATTAGGGCCCAATCCAGCAAGTATTTGAAAATAAAGTGTTCATTTTCTCACATACAAGGTCTGATTCAAGTTGCTGGGATTAGTTTTATGAGTAATGACACACAGATGTATTTTGAAAAACCTAGCTATTGAGATCAGATTCTAATCTGAGTTACCCAGAAAGTCTGGATCCTGGAAGCCTTATAAGGGCAAAATTCCCTTTAATGAGATTTCTCCAATTGATAGGCCTCTTTAGAAAAACAACCAAAAGGAAATAGTTCTCTAAAACTGAGCCACTGCATGCTGTTGGAGAATTAGACCTACCTGTGGATTTTTTATGAAAGTGCAGTCTGCATTCAAGGACCTTAACTTTGCAGAATTGAGCTGAGTGGTCTGAATTAATTTATTCCCAGGACGCTTCCAAGCCAGTGATTGTTCATTGTCTTACGTCTCGTCTCTGCGAGGATTCACACATTTGCTTATGTTTTCATGCCAAGCACTTCCACATTTGTGGAAGCAGAGCTTAATGGATTGAACCTACTTCTCTCAAAGTGAGTGGCAAAACTGTTCTCTTGAGTGAGAGGAAGATAAGATTAACAGCAATAAAGCTATACCAAGCAAAGAAATCCTGCATGCTGTGAGCTGCAAAAGTGTATTGATTTCAAAACCATAGAAAGGGAAATTAAAATTAATCCCTTCTGATTATATACTGCACAATTGCTGTAATATAACATTTCATTCTGCCATTTAATTATTTGCATTAATTTTCTGTAATACTGTGAAATTATTTATTCTTAAAAGCTATCAAGAATATTTAAAAGCAACTATCTGACATAACCTCAAAAGCATGTAGTGCATATGTTTTTGTTTTGCTTGCATCTAAAGCCAAAGTTTATGAAATATCAGCAATACTACATGTAACAAAGAGGAGAGAAACATTTTGGGGAGGGTGTTTATTTAGATTTCTTGGTTTCCTTTCAAGCCAAGATTTGTTTACTAGAGGCATTGCAATTTAGTGAGACAAATTAGGCTAAACTTTTTATCTCTGGTGGTTTGCACATGCACTGATTAAACTAGTATTTCTTCTAAAGATTGCCTAGGAAGATAAATGAACAAGAGGAGCAATTAGAGTAAGGAAAAACTAAAGATTGGCTGACATGATTTAAGTTTACCTCTAAGGCAGTTTGTCATTTTGTCTCTATAATCTCTATCAGAATTGACTAAAACAGTAAACATAAATCATTATACTAATTTATTTCACCACACTGTGGTCTGGGAGAAGAAGATTTCATTTTTTTCAACTTACTTTGGGGGATTCAAACATTTCAGAACTTTTTTAATGTAGTATAAAAACAAGCCAGCCTAAAGCACCATTGATTAGTATTTCAGCTCCTTAAAATCTGATTTTTTTGGTGTTAAGCCAAGAAATGTTCCTGTTACTATTGGTAAAATGTCTACTAAGATGCCCAGAATACATGGGCATGGATTTGATTTTTTAAGTGACTGGATAAAGCTTAATGCATGACAAAATGTAACACAAGGCCATCAGTTAATACTTCACAGGAGACGAGTTAATAAGCAGCCTTCTCTCCTGAGATGCATCAGAACGAAGTCTGTAGGACCATGGAATACCTTTGCGGGAGGGAAACCAGTCGAGGCCTGAGGACATCCTGCAGTATAAATCTCCATGAGCTGTCACAAGACCTGTTATAGACTCTCCAAAAATAGAATCCTGTATATCTTCATTAGGAACTGTGCTAACAACTGTGTCCTCCCACAATTTTATTCAGACGCCACAGTAAAGAAAGGATTATATTATGTTGCTCTTGTCAAGTGAACTATTCCTTATCAGTGACTTTAAGGAACAGATATTCCCATGCCATTTATACATCTAGGTCCTGTGCCTGTTTGTGAATGGTCTCATTTGGTTCAGTGGAGCTGCTTGTGTGTGCTGATGGCAGCAGTATCACTGCCTAAATTGTTCCTCCAGAGGAAATCTCATCAGGGATTTTGCCTTCCTCATGCCTGCACTCCCACAGATCCTTGATGGCACAGGCTGTGAGGTGCCTAATTTCACCATCTGCCAACCCAACCGAAACCAAGGCAAATGAAAGGTTCTTTCTGGCAGAAAATGAGGAGAGGAAACATACCTCCAAGTCTGGGAGGGCAATCTGCAGTATGGTTAAGCATATTCTAAATACTCGGAAAGTATTTCTAAACCTGAGCTAGGGGTGGCACTTTTCTATCAAACCCCAACTTAAAACCAGCTAATTTTAGGGTGACCAGAATGTCGGGAGTCTGATTTCTTACAGATTTGTGTTTCCTGGTTAATTTATTTAGTAGTCCAAGAAGGAAAGTATCTGACATAGTCACTACCCCTGTCAGATTATTTATGGTTTCTGTGCCCTGTCTTGGCACCAGTTTTCATGAAACTATAAGGAATTTCACTCAACTTCATACTGCTCTCTCTGCATCTCCCACAATTCCATGCAACCAAGGGTTCAGATGCTGTTAAAATGGAATACACAGATGAACGCTAACTTACTTCCATGATCCTGTAAGACATAGAAAAAGCTAAGTGAAATCCCATTCTTTCTTGAATCTGTATTTCTAGACCAGACCTTTTCCTAATTAAGTTGTGTGAACAGCTCTGAGCACAAACAAAAACCTCTGTGGCTCTGTAAAGTTGAATTTACACAGAATGCAATAGCACATCAAGGGCCTTTCTTTTTAAGATTTAATTTCATGTATTATTTCTTAAAAGTGTGCTTCGAAAGGATGGGTGATTTCTTATCTTCACACACACACACACACACACACATACACACGAAAACCCCTGCTGTGATGACTGAGATTGGCTATTAAGGCTGGAACAGTAATTTCCATAATTAATGGCAATGTGTGGGAACAAGAAACCACTCATGCCCAAAAATGTCGAAGACTTCTAACCTTTTTTAAAATAGTTCTGAAGTTGAGATAAGCATTAATGATGTCATGAACAAGGATTAGCTCCACTGCTGGCTTGACCCCAAAGAAAAAGATGTAATTCCAAGGAGCAAATATTTCAGTGCTCTCTATGCAGGTAAACCAGGCTGAGTGAAAGCCAGAAAAATTCCTGCTTGGTTGTAAACTCACTCAGCCGAGGGAAAAGAGGAGAATAGTGCAAACTCTTCTGTCTGAGCAGGAAAGACGCGTTGAGAAAACGCTCATCCCAGCTTTGAACTCCAGAGGGCAATAGTCCACAGCACGACGGATATGGAGGTATGTGTTCGTTAAAAACAAACAAACAAAAAAACCCAAAAAACCAACCAACCAACCAACCAACCAACCAAAACACACCCCCCCCCCCAAAAAAAAAAAAAAAGAAAGAAAGGAAAAAAAAAGGTCATTTCCAATAGCTTCCTTGATACAACTAGCAGGACGGGAGTCATGCCAATAGCCCCACAGCATTTGTGGGTGCAGAATGTACAGCCAGGGTTGCCAGAAGTGCAGCTGGTAACAGAGCGAGGGTCTATTCGGGAAAAAAAGGACACTGCCACTGAAAATAGTCAAATGGGAGTCATGCTTGAGAAAAAACAGGATAGGATGTAAGTGAGGAGAAGATAGGTCATGAAAGCAGGGTTGTGTAATTTGGGTAAGCCCTCATGGGTTTTTACAAATAGCTTTAACATGAGTGTGGCAAGTGTATAAAATCTTATGACTATTTTTTCTGATTTTGCTTTTTAAAATTACACTTTTCACGTGCTAAAAACACAGAAATTCTTGCAAGCATCATCCAAGCTGCAAAAACTCTTGCACAGTTTGTTAATGCAACATAATGGTTGATTCTGAACTAGGAACAAAACTACCTTAGTACCACTAAATTCTTTAATAATGTCATTATTTTTTGAACGGTGCACTAGATAGAGCCTATGTTTTTCAAGTAAATTAGTCCCACCCTGGCTGTCACTGGCAATGCCAGAAAGCACTCTCAAACTTCTCTGTGGCTTTTGCTACTGCCTGGAGCCCAAGAGTCGTTCTAATTCCTCACCAAGATGTTTACTGCCCACCTTGTCACTGCTGTCACTTCTCCCATCATGCACAGGAGGTTTCCTTGTTTTGCTCCAGCTCTAGGCAGAAATTAACTCACACGAGCACCATTATAAGTCTAATCATACAATCAGCAAAGCAAAACTTGAATAGACAGAGGGCAGATGGGGGAAAGAAATGAAGGAAACTGAATTTGTCTATTTGTGTGTCACATTTTTGTGCTTCCATAAGTCATATCATTTTCATAAAGACTATACAGTGTTTGCTGTTACCTGCTAACACGACTTCTCTCCCTGACATTCAGGAAGAGCTATACCTGCCTGCCAAGGCTTTCCTGGGGAAGAAAAGTGGATCAGGAAGCAGTAGGAAATTAGTTGGCCACACATCGCATATTCAGAGAGGTGAGAGATGAAAGAGTACTTCATGACACATAGATAGTTCTGAATATCTTTTTTTTTAATTATTCCCTAATTGATTTTGACTAAATGCTCCTGTTCCTGTAGCTATTCATTTGCATTCTAAAAATAACTTTTTATTTAGCTTTATTATTTTTAGGTTTTCTGTGGTTTGCCTTCCCACACCTGTTTTCAGAGTGGATATTGTATCATTGCACATTGTTGTAGTTTTAAAGGGGCAGTGTGGGTATATGGTCTACTACCTACCTTTGATGTAAATAGCACCATCAGAGCTGCTCAATGAACAGTTTGAGGCTATGTCTGGTTCAGGTGTGTAGGAGTAAATTTCAGGTAAATCCAGGCTTGAAGGCTTTTTCCTTTAGCTGGGTTTACTGTTGCATTCTTTTTAAAACACCTAAATTTTAGATTTTCTTTGCTTGAACCATTAACTGGAGCAGCAGCACAGGTTCCTCCTTATTAATAAGAACAAAATTTGGGATGGAGTTACTGACACAATAAAAAGGGACTTTGAGGGAGGGGATCATATCCAAGACAGAAGCCTCAAATTTACATTTAACTGTTTGGGCTCAATATCCATTTAAAATAGCAGGAGCAAATAATCTCTTTGTGACAATCGTGTAGTCTCTGGCTTATAAATTCACAGGCAGATTTAAAAGAATATGGGATACCACCCTGTAAAAAATTCTGCTTAAAGAGAGAGAATTTGTAGTAGAAAATGAGGCAGGGAGAGACACTGCAATGGTCATAGATTGCCACGTAGTCCTCAGTCATGGACAAGAAGAAAAAACAATGGTAATATAGTAGACCAGAAATACTGTACAGCAACACTGTAGAAAGACTTGCTGAGATTTCATGGGGGTGCATGAGGTATATGAAATTTTAATGTCTGTTAAAGATAAATGAAATGTTGAGAAAGAAGCTCAGGTAAAATGAGTAGATTAAAAAGTCATTCCACTCTACTCTTGTCCTTTCGATGTGTCTTAGAGGTGAAGAGAGTTTCTGTTGACTCATTCAGATGTTACACAGGGTGGATTTGTGATTCTCATTAATTTTGTAACTTTCATACTTTTCTTTTACTTTCATTCATTGTCTGTCCTTCTTGACAGTTTTTTGTGGACGAGGTTTTCAAAGCTTAATTCCAATGGCTTCTTCTTTCTGAAGGGGGAAATGCCAGTGCCTTCTGCCTTTTGCCAGACTGATTCTTCTTGTCTTTTTTACAAGCTTAGAGTCTAAAATGTTTCCTTTGTGCCACGCTAATATCAGTGGTGTAATGAACCTCAATGTTAAATTAATGTTCTTATGTAGTATGAGAGGATGGTTTCAGGTTCGGAGAAATGTGTTGCAGATACCTTCGGATCAAAATAGAGGCTAGCAACTTGAGAAAGTTACAGAGAAAATGTATTACACCTCATCTTACAGTGTGATAATGTAGCATGTGTCAGGTTTTTGTTCATGAGCAAGACATCTTTTCCGTAGATTTCAAATCCTGTATTGGGTAGGATTGAATAAAAAAAAAAAAAAAAATTATGAAGTAGCAGCTCACATGACAATGTCTTTGCCTGACTGAGAAACTTGGCTTCTATATTAAAAACCCTAAAACACATAAACATATCACTTCAGTTTTACTTACATATGCAATTAAAGCTGACTGTGTTATCAGAATTTCTATTACTACTGATGAATATTAATGCTGACACATGTGAAAGCAAAAGTTTTGTTCCTAGCACAAGCTTTGTCTATAGTGAAAGATTATTTTACTTTTTAATGCCAGAAAACCACTACTTATCTGGCATTAAAATTTTGCCCCCTTTATATTTTATCTCCTAAATTTTTATCCTACCTTTCTGATCTTTTGAGACTGTGCCTGATACTTTTGGAGTACTGCTTGTAAGCCACCCTGCACCTTATTTTTGAAAAGTGTATCCTGTGAAAGAGCACCTCCTGTGATGGCTACAGAATTCCTGCACCTCTGTTTCCATTGTTTCTGCACAGGGTCAATGAAAAAGCATTGCAGGCTGTGTTTAAAAGTGTGATCCAACCCTCCTACACCAAAAGCAGCAATGAGCTGTGTTCAAGACCTTTTATTCATTTTTCAAGGGATGGTTTATTGGGATACCATACTGCACAAGTCCACACCACTCAAGTATATTTTATTCAAATACGTCTTTCAAATTGGGAGAAAAGGCATGACAGACAAAACACGTGACTGCTAGCATGAGCTCATCCAACTTTCAAAATGCGACGTGGCAGGCATCTCTTCACACTCTGGCAAATGGCACATGGTACCAGGAGACATTAGGTTTTTAAAAGTGAAGTTAAACTGATAAATTAGACCTCATTTATTGAACAGCAGTTACAGCCAATTGCCCAGGGAGTCATTTGACACCTTTGAAGACCCTGCTAACTTAATTGGTGATAGTTTGGGGGCTGAAGGAAACATTTAAGCCCGTAGCAGCAGGACACCGTGCAGCATGAAAACGGAGAAGACAGGCATTCTCACTGACAAGGGGAGTCATATATAGATTTTTGTGTCCATTGTTTTTGCTTATTTGTGTGTGTGCTTTACTCAGTCAATCAAATATAATTGACACCACTGGGTTCTGTTGTTTTGTGGATGACAGGAGCTAATGCAAGGGAAAAAAAGCTGGGAGTAAACTTCCCCCTGAAAGGCTGTGTAAAGGTTTTTCCACTGGGTTTGTGACATTTTTTGCTCAATTGTATTAATTGATGTAGTGACAAGGCAGTTGGAAAGATGATGGATACTGATCACTACACTTTTCTTTTTTTTTTTTTCTTTTAAGTATCTGGGCATTAACATAAACTCTGCTTTTGTGCAAGCAATAGGAATGCAGCTAGTAAGAATGTAAGATGAAGATTTTAGCAGCTGCAGACCAAGTTTATAGGACTCAACAGTCACAGCTGGATATTAGTGCAGAATGAGAAAAGGATGTTGCTTTGGGACACATTTTACTCAGGACACCCCTGTTCCCACCTTGATTTTTTTTCTCTTGCATTAGAAACTTGATATTTACTGTCTCCTTCCATCGGTTTATTTAATTAAAAATAATCTGGCTCTTTCCTAGATTTAAAGTGTCTCCAGACTCAGGTTGGAAACCTAATTACCTGGATGAAGGGGTCAGGGAGGTCAGGCTTCCACAGACAGTCACCAAAGCTGGGTGACTGTCTCCCAGCTCTGGATGGACAAGGGTAGGTGGTCCCTGGATTCAAGTCACTGTAATGTAGCAACTATCCTGAGCATTTCTGTGGGGCTGCTGGCATAAGCACACATGCACACATTTATTATTCTGCCTCCCAGCTTTCCACAAAGGACACTGCAGCTCCAGCACAATGGAGATGCCCTCTTGTGCATGTGACTGACTGCAGAATATAGAAAAAATGTGGTAACGCAAGCATAGCTTTGCCTTTGAAGACAGATACTTGATCTGAGTTAACACAGACATCAATCAGTCTGTTTCCTGAAGGACATCATCTCTGGATTTGTCTCAGTATGTAAACTGCATAATCGTGAGCACAGGTTTTCTGAAAAGACCTCTAAGTCACTTCCTTGCTTACGGACTACATTCAAAGGAGGTGGATAAAAAGGAAGTTTGTAAGAGTCCAGGCTTCTAAAGAAGACTGAAGTCCAAGGCCTTGACACAAAAACTTAAATACACCTGTGAATCGACATTAGGGGGAGCATAGGCATCATCTATGAACACATGGGTTGAGTGAATATTGAACCAGTCATACTCTTCCATTTATATATTTCCTGTGGTTATGGTTACTAGGCTGGGATGATAATAACATTTTATGTGTTAATCTCCTAATCTCCTTGGTTTTAAATGTCCCACCATCTTCTTCTGATTTAAGACCTACAGGTAAGAGGGGTCACTGCCTAGGGAAAGTTATTCCCTAAGACTTCATGCAGATCCAGAAATTCATTAAGGAAGTTCACGCAAATCCAAGAAAACCGAAGAACTTTTTTACCAATAGCTATTCCTATGAGTGCTTCTGTCCCATAAATATTTCCTTAGTAAATTGGTATAAAAGACCTGTGCCCACAGATTAAGTGATCTGAGTGCGCTTCCTCCTCTGCCAGAGACAATGTTTATGACGGTGGCAATTTAGGGTGAGAGGCACAAAGGAAACAAAAAGAAGTATGTGGAGTGGGGAGACTCAGCTCTGCTCTGAGGGGCATCTCTTTCAGCCAGACCTGTAGCCAGGTGCAGCCTCTTTTCTCTAGATTTCTGAGCTGGTTCTTCTCACACAGCGTGTGTCAGGGGCACAGTGGATCACAGCAAATGGTGTCTGATCATGGGATTCTCTGCCTTCTCTGTCTGATATGAAGCAACATTTGGCATCTGGACTGGGGAAGGTGTCATGACACCAGATGTATGCAGGATGCCAGACGGAGGTGATTCCATTGACTTGGTGAAGCTGTTATAGGACAGGTAGACTCAGCAAGCATGACGCCTGACTTTTAGTGGTAATGGCTGTAAGAACCTCTCTGAACGAGGAACAGTTTGGTGTCAGGGCTTGTCTGGTTATGCAGCAGCACAACAGCTTTACTGGCAGACATGTAAGAATCTGGAGACTGTCTATTTTTGTATCTAAAAACTGCAAAATTATTTTACTCCCATTTCCACAAATCACCAGGAAATGTGCAACAGAGAAAATCCATTGTTGCCTCTGATTTCAAGCTTCACAGCTTTCCCCTTTGGATGCCTTGGTGTGCCTGATCATAATGGGTAGTGTGCAATATGTGAAACAGTTGGGTCTCCTGCAAGGGCAGATACGTCTAGAAAAAAAAAATGTGTAAACATCTGCAATTTACATGGTAGATAATCAAATGCAGATACTGAACCAAAGTAAACTATGTAAGTGTAGAACTATCTTCATAGTGCAATTAAAGAGTAATAAATTCTTTCTTATTATTGCTTTGGTACATATTGATACAACTTTCTTATTTGGAAAAGGGAGATTCATCAACACAAACCTGTGATCATTTCAAAGTATTAGGCTGCTATCATTTCTGGTCTCAGTCAGAAACCAGCAATAAACTGCATACAATTAGACTGTATAGATGTGTGCATTTTATTGCACAAGCTGACAGGAAAAGAAAAGCTGGTCAGAGATAAGCTGATTAACTGGTTAGCTTGAAGAAAACCAAGTAGCTACGAAGAGAGAGTAATGAGTTTCACACTTTATTGAAGAATGGGATTGTCTACCTACCAGAGTAGACTCCTAATACAAAAATTGGTGTTTGTGTACCTGTGGAAGGGGAAAAAAAATATTAGGAGGACTGAGGTTAAATAAGATCATTAGAGGACACTTTCTTGATGCAAACTTAACATAAAGAGATGAATTGTTGTGGATTCTTCAGCTTTGTCTATCATCTGTATAATATTTCTAACTGTTTTTTATTTTATGGAAAATTACCAAATTTAGGCTGCTTCAATTAGAAGCTTTAATGAACTAGAAGACAACGTGATACTGCTCATCCAAGGATGTGGTGAGGCTATAAAAAGGGCCCAGGGACACCTGCAATATTTAATCTCCTCAGCACATCCTCCAGAAAATCCTCCAGCACATCCTGGGCAAAGAATCTTTCTCCTGATCAAACAGATGCTGCCTGATGATACTTTCAATTTTGATGTTAAGTTCATATAAACTACTCAAATTCCATTTATTTCATTAAACTTTCAGTCATAAATGTTTTAGTATATAAAAATGTCCTCCATGTTCTTGTGGAGTGTGACACAGGTGATTTCCCTGGGATGACATACACAGCAGACTGCTGAACCAAATCTGGGACACTGTTCTTCTGAAACCAGTGTAAAACCTTGTGCTTTGAAAGGTACTGTTACTTCAGGTGACTGAACTCACCAGGGAAATAATATATTATTTTCCTTGTGATTTAGCAGGCAGCTTCTAAAATGTGTAAGTGGAACCAGCCATTTTCTGCTGCCGGGGGAAGTACAGCATGCTTGAAATTGTGGATTTCTTGCAAGGTGCCAAGAAACTAGTAATGCATGCTGTGAAATCCCCTGCTGGTCCATCAATACAGGTCTGTCAAAGACAAGGACCCACACAGAAAGGGTGATTTGGAGACACTCAAGTGAAAGAGGGTTTAGAAAAATTTCTATTATGTTTACTTTTCTTCCCCTCTACATCACTTCCAGATACTTCAGGGGGTATTGGTGTCAACTGGAGTTGACCTTAAAATTAATCATTCAGCAGTTTCATCGTGTATGTATAAACTTACATTTCTGTCATGTATTGTGTCATTATACAAAATAAAAGTATGGTGTGGAATCACTGAAAAAATCTGTCATTGAATGTTTTATTCCATTTCTATGGAATTGTCATCTATACAGTTCTCATAGGAACAGAAAGGGATTTATTTTCAGACATTCCTGAAACTGAAATAACTCTGAAGTCTTAGTACAAATAGTATTAAACAAAGGTATCGAGTCTCCTCCCTGCAGATGTATTGAGCTTCTTTTCTCATTAATTCTCCCAGTGTAAATATGGTAGCTTGCAAAACATTGGCAACAAGTGTGAGCCTGTAGTCAACATATTTTTTGTGTTATTTTTAATTATGAAGTTGGAATACTCCTCTGTGCTAGGAAGATAGAATTCAGTAGACCTTGGGAACTGTGGCTCTAGAATCTTCTATATCTTCACAGTGGAATGAGTCCTACTTTCAGTCAAAACCCAAGAAAAAAAAGGCAATTATTGGTATTTCTTCTTGAGGTGGTGAACTTCTTACCTTCATTACAACATTTTTTTTCAGTTATTCTTTGCTTGTTTGTATGGTCATTAGTTAAGTCCATAAGAAAAAAGACAAGTGGAAATCATTATACTAAAAATTGTGAGGAAGAGTGAATTTATTCAAAGTAAGATGTTTCCTAAAGTAGCCCATAAACTGTGATTTGTGGAAACTATGATGCTGTCAGGAAAGCTCACTTATGCATGGAACAGCTCATCACTCAATTCACCACACACTGAAAAAAATCCATGCATTATTATTTATTATTCATCTTGATGTAAACTGATTGCTTCACAGAAGACATGGGAAAATGTGCCATGTATTTGTGGACTTTTCAGTGTAGGTTTCAGCTGTAATAGTGACAAAAACAGAGGCTGCAATGGATGTAGCCCTGTATAAACAAATGTGTGTATGATTCTTCATGGTAGTATTGAATGCAGTCTCATGCTACTGTTGGTCCCTTCATGCTTAGTCATATACACTGAAGTTTCTGATCAAAAAGATTTTTTATCTCCAAACCACCAGTTGCATACTCCTTGGCAGTGTCTTTTTGATGCATATAATATGTATGCCATGCCAGTGTGCAGATGGATGCTGGTGCATGCCAGATAACCATAAGTGTCTCAACAATTTTATTTCAGTTTTGTTTCATCTATAAGTGCAAGTGTGTGTTTGGTTTTTGTGCCAAGCCAGAATTGTCCATTTATCCTCTAGCCAGATCTGCAGGACTGGACAAGCTGCAATTCTCTTTTAGACAGATTTGATGAGGTTATACTGTGTGTGGCATGTGCAGAGACCAGATCCTCCATGGGCAGAGACAAACCTGATCAACATGCACATGCCAAATTTACTCGCAGTACTTTGTGCTACTTCTTTAAGGTCTTCAATAGGTAAATTTCATTTAAGATACAATGTGATCCTGAGTAATTTCCACTGAAATTGTGGATGTAAAACAAGGGTTTCTGTCCAGACAGAGACGGATGGCGCAGCTGAGCCGTGTCTGCCCATCAGGTCTTTAACACCTTGTGGCATACCCAGGTTGTGGCATGAGGCCACCACGGCCTCGCTTCTTCAGTTTCCCATACACAGGTCCTAGGCTCAGCTCTGCTGCAGTAAATAGTGTGGGAGCTGGCTTTTTAAATATGCCCACTACTGAGATTCCTGTGTATTGAGGCTTTTCTAATAGACTTGATCAACAAGCAGTTCCCCTTGCTACTTCATAATTAGCATCTACATTATGTCAATTAGCTCAAATTTTTAATAAGACTTCAAAGCATCTAGGTCTGGAGAGTGCATCAAGGAAGTATATAAATATTTTAAAGGGTGGCATGTATAAAACATTAGAGATGTGTACATTAGAGTGCATGTAGAGAATATAATGAAAGTATATTACTTCTGATAATGTCTTGAGATAAATATTATAAGATCAACATACATGCAATATAAAATTCTTTGGTTCATGGAATTTAAATACTGAAATCCATCAAAACATTTTAAATTTCTGGTTTTTAACTCCTAGCCAAGTCAGGTGCTTGGATGTATATACAAATACTTAATATAGCTTATACAAATGCAGTTGCCAAAATCCATTGTAAAACCAAAACCTTCTTTAGTAAATAAATGAGAGACCAGATTTTGTGCAAATATCTTTATACGTTTTTGCTAAACTTACTCTAAAAAAAAATCATTTTGCAGAAAAATGAAATACAGTGATATCATAGAAACAGAGAAATGTCAGGAAACATGCAATGAAATTGAGACTTTCAGTGGGTTGTCTTACCTTTCTGTTTTTGCTGAAGCTACACCAATGTCATGTAAGTCTAAACTTTGTTTAATTGCCATGTTCAGGTGTATTCTTGCATTTGCCAAGCAGGATGACTTTTTCATCTGATTTAAGATAGCATATTGGATCAATGCTGTTAATGGTTTACATCAGTGGAGAATTATGTCTGTACTATGCAGCTAGCATGCTAAAAGAAAAAAAAGCCAGGGTTTTCTACAACTCCCTGCCTTCCTTGCCACAGTGAGAAGCAGAAGTACAGGGTACATCTGCCTTAAGACTGTCATAGCTGAAAGTGTGGCATGCAAGAAATACTTGAAACAGATGTGTTTGGAGTCATGTAATACACAATATATGTTAGGGTTCGTGGACACCTGCTCTTCACCTATCAAGTGTTATCATGCTTCCATGGAATGAAGCTGACAGAGTTCTTGCAGGCCCCCAGGGTCTTGTGTTTTTACTTTAGACAACAATAGATGAAAAACAAGCAATGCAAACTGTTGGTATGGTTATCCAAAGCTCGTTTTCTCTTTCTCTTTATTGTCCTGCAAGAATTTCTTCGTCTCTTTCTATTGATCTAAAGAGGGGAGGCTTAGTACTGTGCCAAAGTCACCTGTTCCTTGGGGAAAGAATAAACAACCCCAGAAAAAGAAGGGGAAGGAAATAAAAAGCCCTGAAGATTGACTGGGGGCCCTGGTGGATTCCTTCTCACACCAGAGCATCATTTAAGTGTATGTTCTCCCATCTACCTTGTTTGCAGTAAATAGCTGCCCATTATGTCAGGTCAGGCAAGCGCTGTGGCGTCACAGCCCAGCAGCCGTGCTCAGCTTGCCAAGCTGCAGGCACAGCCCCCAGGGAGCAGGAGCTTGTGTCAGGCTCTCGAGCTGTCAAGCCTCAAAGCGACAGTTTATCTGGAGCCTTTAAAACATCCCTGCAAAGTTTCCCCTCCTTCCCTTCCCCCCCACCTCTTGTTGACAATCTGCTTGAAAGAAGACAGATGCTGGAGTAGTTTTCTTTAGACTCGTGTAATTCCACAAGGCCCAGTGCACCAAATACAATTCCACCCATCTTTTAAGGGGCTGAGTTGAGGAGGCAGACATGCTGTTGCAGGGAGGACAAGGGGTCCTTTATGCTAACACAAATATTTCCAGATGAATTTGATGCTGTCAGTGTGCCTTCTTTATGTTCTTCGCCCACAATAAACAAACTACTTTACAAGTTCCTAGAGAAACCAAGGAATTGTGTCTGGGGTCACATTTTTCAAGACACTTTTCAACTGTATTTAGTTGAATATTTTGTAGTCTTTTAAGAGAGTACAGACTTACCAATATGACACATATTTTCCCCTTGCATCTCTTTAGCCTTAGAACACAATAGGGTTCTCTGCAGATTTGTTTGCATGAAAATAAGATTTATCTTGTAAACAGAACTACTTGACTTCTGAGGATGTATCTTAAAACGCCAGTTTTATGCCTCTTCCACCTTTGCAGGCTGATTCTATTTGTGGTGCAAATCCAGAGCCATTTGTCTTAGATATTATGTCCAATAGAGTATGTTTTTAAAATATAACCTCTAAAAAATTATGATGTGCTCTCTGTGTAGTTTGTCATCCTGCAATCACAAGGAAGCACATTTTCAATCAGGGCCAACCTTTTTCTGATCCTGAGTGCCTGTTGCCAAAAATGACAGACAATTTCTGTATTCATTTCCTAAATTGCACCTGCACCAGGAGAAAGGAAGCATACCCTCTCAAGACATCCTCTTTCTTTCTGCTGTTCCTACTTCCTGTCTTTTACAAATGTAGCCCAGGCACTCAGTAATAGAAAATCTTCCTTTAAAATGATCCTGCCCTTGCCCGTCTCCATAGGAAAAAAAAAGTGATAAAAGTAGTGAAGGAGACCAGAAATTTTCCTCCCTCACCAACACTTTCGCCATGTCTGATCTCCTCAAATAATTGCCTTCCTTCATCAGACGTTAGAGAATTTAGAAGAGTTTGCAATGGGGAGAGACGGATTTTAAACCACTGAGTTGACAGAAAAATGCATCAAGTTTATTCTTGTGCTTTCATCATTCTTCAGACAAGTTAGGTAGGGCCCTTGAGCTGTCTGCATACACAAGTAATCAAACGCTTTGGAGCTCACATGTGTATCCTCAAGCTGGCCTGCATGGCATTCTCCCTTCTCTGCATGATTTCCAACATGCCCACGGCACGGCACCCATCCTCGTTTTGAGAAACAACCAGCCAGGTTTGGAGTTATGATCACAGCCCTCTGGTTGCTCTGTTTGATTTGCACCTTCCAAAAGCATGTCTGCAAAGCCTCTTCTCACAGAAGCCATCTGGATAGCCAGCGAGCTTCATTATAGCATCCACCCACCCTTTGGTATCTGTTTCTTCCCAATGGGAGTGCTCACAATAAGCACAATTGCAAAAGACATCAGCTTATGACTGAACCTATACTTAGATGCTCATTGTTAAATGTCATTAGGTGGTCATAGTATTATCAACTGATTCCTGTTATTTAATTCTGATTTCCACACAAATTCAGATAAATTATATATATACTGACCCTGACAGCACTAGCAGTGGGATCAAGTCTTTTTCTCTGGTCTAGACAGTCTCCTGTGCTTGTTCCAAATTTCTTAAACATCCTACGTTAGATATTGCATCCAAACATGGATTGACAAGTCAGCTACTGCCAGTAGGGCACACTGAATCTTATCCAGATACATCACAGGATGATTTACAGTAGCACTAAACTTTGCACACGTGGCCTGCACACTGCTGAACTCAGCATGCACAGATAGAAATGAAGAAAAGGAAGCTCTGTCACTATGGTACAAGTGATTTTTATTTTCCCATACTATGAGCAGACCACTAAGGTTATTTTTGACCCCCCCAAAAAATTTGTCATGGGTTATTTATTTCTTTATTGCTCTGGAAATGAAATCCTTTTGAGCCACCCCCTCTTTTGCCTGGCTGCAGACCATCCAGTGGATGAGAATGATGGGATCTTTCAGGTCTGCAAACTAAGCCTGGATATCATGGTACAGGGATGCCACAGTATAAGGTCTCTGAGTTAGTTTCCACAATTTTTTTTTAAAAAAGTGATCTTCTCCATGAGTAAAATTTTATTAGCAGTCCAAATGCACACAGTAACTTTTAGGCTCCTCAAGCCTATGCTTAGCACAGCCCAGGCTCAGTGGAATACTGAGTCACAAAGTGAAGATTCAAAGTTACCTGTGGGTATGGGATATCCAGATCGTGCTCTGTGATGCTTGAGCAACCTCATTCCTCTGTGGGACTACTTCACAAGAACAGCACAAGCTGGCTTTCCAGAACTAAACCTACACTATTTTCAGCCCCAGCCACTGCCTCTCTTATCTGTGCTGCTGCACAATGAAGTGTCAATGACTGGTGTTCTTCCTGTTGGTTGAATCCAGCATCCTTGATCTTGCCTTCCACTGAGTGACTGCACACTGTGTGAGGAAGACTGAAATAAATGGAGTAAATGTAACACTTAAGTTGGAGTTTCTTACATCCTTTGCATAATCTGGTAAATGGCATAGAAATGTTCATGAGGCAATTAACCTTCTTTTTAATGCAATAGAGAGTGTAAGAAAAGTATCCTAAGCATAGGGCTATGCTCTGAATAGTGAAGAGAAAATAAGCTATTGAACATGCTTTGTTTCTCTGTACTGAAAAATAAAATGAACATATGAAATATATGTGGTCATAATTCATATAAAGGGTTGCACAACCTCGTGGTTAGAATAATTAGACTTTTGAAGGTGTGATGCGCCAACAAACATAATTTCAACAAAGTTGAAAGTGTGTAAAGTCTTCAATACAGAAACTGAGCAGATAGTTAGTAGAGATGATATTTCTTCCTTAAATGGCTTTCATATATGTCTCCATAGAGAGCAATGTTTGTTTGTACCATATAGGAAAGCATAAGTTAGGTTATAGAAAAAGTACTACAGTGAATTATGAATGTATATTTTAAAATAATTTTTTCCTGTTACATTGAAATCTATAGCCTCAATACACCAGGACTAACATGATTCCAAAATCACAGTTTTTCTGTCTCTTCTATGTCCTTCAATAAACTGAAAAAGTTATAAGCTTATTTAATTTATGTGGCATTTGTTTTTGACAGAGGGCTATGAACATTAACATTGTTCACAGAAACCCATACTGTGCCTTTTGAAAGAACTCTTCTATGCTGCTTTGTGACCACTTTGAAAAAATATAATACCATTGTCAAAAAGCCTTCCTGAACTATGAAGAATGTTTTTAAAAAGATGGAGTGGAACTTAATTAGCAGAACTTATGAAATTGGCTTTCTCCACTAAAATTCAGAATTTCAGAGATGGTAAGAGAATCCAGGATACCACTGTTGGGATTCTGTTAGTGTTCTACTGGCTATACAGTGCAGTGGAAAGCTATCCTTGCTATCCTTGCTAAGCTATCCTTTAGGAAACCAAGTCTCTATCCACTCCAGGAATGCTCAGAATTATAAAAAGGGAGCACTTCAATTCATAAAAACCTGGCTGGATTGCTCAGAATGAAGTCTTCCAGTGCTTTTTTTCCTGCTAAAATGCATCAAACTGAATAACTGAGCTGTATTATTGCTATTCAAGGAAAATCTACCTAGTGATTACAAAATGTCATTAAAAGTAAAATGATTGTCTGTAAAAGTCTTTTCCTGATAAAATGTGTTGACCTAAATGATATTCCTCAAAGGTAAGTTAGAGTGTTATGTGATGCTCTCTTATCGATTGTTGATTCTATGTGTACCTCTGGGAACATAAACCACAAAGAAATGTTTTGAAGGGAAAAAGAGTGACCTTTTATATGTAGGCATTTTAATAATATGTGATGCTGACATAAATAAGTATAACAAAGGGAGGGAAAAATCTTTGTGAAAAAGTGGGTATTTTTGTTTATTCAGGACTAAATCAGAGTTGTAATACAGCACCTGCCATCTACTCCGAAAGCTATAACTTCAAGCCAACCCTTTATATTCATGCAATTAATATAGGAGAGGTAAAGTAAAGTAGCACTCTTTTGGACAGAAAGCATGAAAGTTCCATCTGAGATGATAAATAAAATGTTGCATCATTGTCATTATTAGGAAACATAATTTCTACAGTGATTTTTCTGCAATTCTTGTATATATATTAAAAAAAGGAAAAAAAATTCTGGGTTTTTTTTTTTGTTTTTTTTTTGTTTGTGTGATGTTTGATAAAATAGTGGCATTATTTGCCAAACCAAATCCCATATTCTTAAAAGAAGAGGCTTTGTAGATGCTGTAAGAGCGGAAGAACATTTAATTACTTTAATGCAAGTGAAATAGCTTGAAGATCATGACTACCTTAAGCGCAATATTTGAGTCATGTTAGTGGAAAGCTTATTTCCAGCTGTCTGTCAGACTGACTTATACAAGCTCAGTTATACACAAGCCTTACAGGGAGCACCATGTGACTTACTCTTCATCAGTTTCTTTATGGTCTAAAGAGAACTAAACAATCCATCCTAAGCCTAATGTATTCCAAATCCCAAGAGGAGGAAGGAGGGTAAGTGTGGATCTATAGAGGGTTATGACCTTTAAGAGAACTCCAATTACAGGTATGGTAGGTAATTTCTCTTGGATCTTTACACTCCTCAAGACTAAGTGGTTACTATGCCGGTGTTCAAGATAGGGCTGTATAAACTAACATATATCATGGAAGTGTACCTAAATATTTTAGCTGGAATATATTTTGGACATGGTATTAATGAATCATAGAAACAATTTAACACTAAAAATCAAACACGGCAGAGTGAAAATAACAAGGCATTTATACTAGAAGGACTTTTTGTAACAAAGTACAAATATCAATATATTTTGTTTAGACAGGTTATTCCATCTGTGGTTTGTATCTTGTTACGGCTAAATTATAGTAGTCATAAAACTGAATAAACTGAGATGAGTAACTAGTGTTACAAAGAACTAAATCTAATGACTGGATACAAATTCTTGACAAGGGTATGGAGTAGAGACTTAAATCTTCACCTTTCCTTCCAACAAAAAATAACTTTTTTTTCCCCTTAGAAATAAAAACACTTCATTGTTTCCAAGTAGCTACATTTTTCTGCATTTTTGAAATCTTAGCTAGAATTAGAAATAAAGTAGAGAAAAAATACAGTACACAATATTGCCAATCTGTTCTTGGACAGGAAAGAAAGGAAAGAAGAGCAAGTAAGCACAGGTTTCCTAATATTTAGCCAGAGTTTTGTGGCTTCCTTACTGTGGCATCAAAGTTATAAACAATATACAGAGTTTCTACCCTCCAAATTTGGACAACAGAATTTGCTCACTTCTATAGTCATCACTTGTGTGAATTTACCCAGTATTTTCCTCTACTCCTTATCAGCATTTGAAGTCAGGGGAAAGATGTCCCTCTGCCATGACCTGGAACAATGTCTTTTCTATTTGGGGCAAATTATTTCCAAACTCGGAAGCTACATGATGATAATTTAAGTTATTCCATTTAGTGACAAAATATAATTGATTTCCCTGTGACTGAAGATTTCAATGTGCAGGGGTTGGAAATAAAGAAATTTTGTACAACACTGTGTTGCGGTCCAGCAATGGAAGAGGAGGGAAGGACCAGAAGTGCCCAGGGCAGAAGCTGGGGTGGACTTCTGGTCTATCCAGCAGATCTGTTTGGGCCACAAGTTGAGAGTAAGCCAGTGCAGACTAGAACTCAGCTAGGCAAGTGCTTCAACAGAGGATGAGGTAGGACAACAGATGTTCTCCTGGTCTGTTGGAGAAGATGGCTGGAAGGAAGGAGGAAGAACAAAAATGCCCGGCACAGGAGAGCACTGCAGTAAAAAAATGGTGTTTTGATACTAGTCAAAAATTCTCCCAGCATCTCCAGGGTGCTCTTGCATTGAAGAGATGGACCATGCCAGCAATATGACACCTAGGCAACTCTCCTTCCTCTATTTCACCAGCTGTACCCCTGTTCTATTGCAAGAACGTCCCCTCCAGATGGCTACCCAGGTTAGCTGGTTTTTCATTTAGGCACTCACTTAGCTCCAGCACCTGCCTGTTCTCTGCACAGCCACAACCCCTGCACAGCTCCCATCCTTTGTCACATCCCAGCAGCCAGAGCTGCCTGAGGTAATTTGAGACTCTGCCTACTAGGGAGGCTCTAGCAGCCACCTTCCAGCCCTTGTACCATGCTCTCAGACCTCCCTGCTCTTGCTGGAGCAGTAGTTTTCCACAGAAGCAGTTTCAGGGGCTGTTGCCATGTGCAGTGGTGGTCACTATGTCAAGTGTTGACATAAGTTTTTATCATTTTCACCCTTTGGTTTATTTCTTAATTTTTATCTTCCTTTTACGGTACCATGAATGTTGTCACCTGCGCTTTCTCAACAGTGCAGAGTATTTGCACTATTAGAATTATCCCTGCCTAGACACAGTAACTTATTTTTTATTTTATTTGTGTTTTATTACTTTTTTCAACATTTTTATGCACCTTTGCTGATGTTATTTCCCTTTAATTGTTTGTTCTTTTTAAAACTATACTACCTTCTTTTTATTTATATTATTGACTTAATTTACTTTTCCAGTTTGCTCATGCAATCTGTTTGCATTTGATTTCTATTCTTATCTCTCTTTGCATTTGATACCATTGTTTGCACAATTAATTCCAGCTAAATGTTTCTGCATCACTGCACTGTTTGCACAAGCAGCCTGCCTTCCACGTGAGAGGACAAAGGACTAGGATAGCACTAAGATCTCTGAGAGCTTTTTGCCTTCCATACACAGACATTGGAAGAGAGAATGTGGAGGGAGAAAAATTACCAAAGAATAAGACAAGAGCAAGTATGAGATGGCACTGTGGAAAACACTTGCAGAAAGAAAGATCTACAAACTTAGAAAACAGGGCATGCCAAATATTTCAGGTGCCATACAAAATGATTTAGATTTTTGTTACTCTCATAAGTAGCAAAAAAGGAAAACTGATCCTACAATTCCCTTTTGAGTGGATAATCCCACCCTCCATTTGTAAAGAAATAGCAAAAAGAATTTATTTCATTGACTGAGTCAGCATTTGAATACAATTCAAACATGTTTCTGCCTTTCCTTTCACATGTTTTGTAAATGAAAATCTTTGGGAAGGTCCTGGAGGGAGAAGTCATTCAAGGAGTGGCTGAGGGCACTTGGTCTGTTCAGCCTGGAGAAGAGGAGAATGAGAGGAGACCTCACTGCAGTTACAACTTCCCTGTGAGGGGAAGAGGAGGGGCAGGCCTTGATTTGTTCTCTGTTGTGACCAGTGATAGAACTCAAGAGAATGGCCTGAAGTTGTGTCAGGGGAGGTTTAGGTTGGATATCAGGAAAAGGTTCTTCCCCCAGAGGGTGGCTGGGCACTGAACAGGCTCCCCAGGGCAGTGGTCACAGCACCAGCCTGATGGAGCTCAAGAAGCTTTTGGACAATGCTCTCAGGCACGTGGGGCAGTAGACAAAGGCCAAGCCCAGAAGAAAGCCCAGGGAATACAGTCTCTCTGCCTGTAAACATGAACACATTTTCATGATCCTCCCCACTTTGTTGCCTGCTGAAGGTGGTAATGTTTGCAGTCCTCTGGCAGCAGCATTGGGAGCAGAATACAAACACAGACTGAGAAAAAACATATCTGGTCAAATAACTCCCTTGAGAACAAATAGGCTCCAAGCGTGCCAGAGTACAGGGCTATGAGCAAGGGGCTACACCAAATTTCCACAGCTGCTTCCTTGAGGAATGTTCAACAATGGCTCAAAAACTACTCTATGCGTCTTCTAATTTCACAGAATCACAGAATGGTTTGGATGGAAGGTAGCTCTAGAGATCATCTTGTCCAATTCCCATGCTGAAGCAGGTTCACCCAGAGCAAATGGCACAGGATTGTCCAGATGTCTTTTGAAAATCTCTGGAGAATGAAATTCCACCACCTCTCCTCGCAGCCTGTTTCAGTGCTCTCCCACACTCACAGTAAAGAAGTTTAACCTCATGTTCAGATGAAACTTCCTTTATTCCAGTTTGTGCCTGTTGACCCTTATGCTGTCACTAGGCACCAGAGAGAGCAGTCTGGACCCACCCTCATGAAATTCACCTTTAAACAATTTGTAATAAATATTCATTATGCAATATTAATAATATGTTTAAAGTAGGTGCCACAAACTAATAATTTAGAGGGAATAAATACCTTTGGATGGACTAAGAATTCTGCCACATTATAGTGAAGACTTGGCAGCTTTGGGTGAGTTCTCTACAGTATATGTATTCACACCAGATACTGTCACTGGAGCAATTTGATGCCTTTTACAAACAGGTACAATGGGTTTGTGCTCAGCTAGACTCAGCTAGATGACCACAGTGAACAAAGCTGTTGGAGTTTGGACTTTGTACATAAAGAATTCAGGGATCTGTTGGTAAAGCAGATGGTTCCCTCCAACATTCTGTCCAAGTTCCCCCTTTGCTTTTTTTAAGTTCCTTGAATTTGCATAATCTCAATTATTTAAACTAAAATAAAAATGTTAGCATGGGTTAAAAGGTTATTTACCCATTCTTGATTTCTAAGTAACACCAGGGGTAATAACATTCCAAAGGGAATGGACTAACATATGACACTTATCAGATATATAGAGCTGTAGGATAGTTTCTGGATAAAGATTCTTTAAAAAAATGTTTTACAAATATACTGATCATCCTCTTTCTTTCTCATTATGTAGCCTGGATATTTTTAAATTCTGTCTTCACTTACCTACCGGGATTTCATACAATTTAAAATTTGTTATTTTCCTATGAAATTGCTGAACATTTCTAGTGATAGGTGCTCCATTCAGCTTCCCTTTTGACCTTTGTTCTAACCTAAGAAACAAGTTTCAAATTTACCTTACACCAAATTAAACTGAGCCTCTATGCTGAAGTGTCTGGAGTTACAGAGATGTTTAATACAAAGTAATCTGTCTGCAGGCGGCTGTAAATAATTTTTTAGTTAATATATTGATTAGATTGTTTTCATACAAAAAGACCTGAGGTAGGGGAAGGGCAGGCTGTTGGAAACCTGCTTGAGTACCATATTTTTCAGTCACAGCAGAGAACACAATCTCATGTTGGGTAATATTCTTTAAGCCTATAAGCCAGGCAATGGTCTAGGGTCCATGCCTTGAAGATAAACACAGTTTAGTGTTGTCATATAGATCTCTCATTCTCTCTCTCTCTCTCCCCCCTCTCCGTTCCTCTTTCTTCCTCTTTTTTTTTTTTTTTTTGAATTGTAACTAATGTTTGGATACATTCTGATAACATCTCTTCTATGTAAGTTCCAGATTGCACAAGATCAGGATATTTTTCAGAGTCACATTTTTGCCTTACAGCAAAATGTTGATACAATCAAGACTGGCTAGATTACAAGCAATCACAATTTTTTAAAGTCATGTTTCGTATTAACACAATAAATCTATCACCTGAGCAGATAAAATTATACAACGGATAAAATCTTACAGTTTATTTGTTTACAAAACTGCCAGGATTATATTTGGGATCTTATTTCATGGTGTCCATGTAGACACAACTGATATAAGCACTGGATAAGATTATGGTTTTGTTCTGCCTCCAAGAAAACGTGCAGTATTCCTCCTTTGTTGCAGGAAGTTGCCGTGCCTTAGTTTTTCTGTTCAGGTCTCCAGAATGGTGACTGGAGACTCTTTTAGGATACTGCTTTTAGGAAGCAGCTATAAAACTATTAAAATGTTGTGCTCATTCTTTTCACAGTGTAGGTGCTGCCACTGAGGCAGGTGGGTGGCAGTCTTACCTGTGGGATGACCAAAGCAGTCATGTCTGCTAGATACGAAGAACATCCTCTCATCCCAGTTTGTGTTTGTTTTCACAGTGGCTGACAGTGGATGGGTCAGTGAGGGCTTCTCCTTGCAGTGCCTCTCGGGGAGAGAAGACCAGGCCCTACACTTCAGTTTCAACAGCCCCAGGCAGCTCCACAGGCTGGGGCAGGGAGTCTGTAAAGCTGCCCAGAGGAAAAGGACCTGGGGGTTGGCAGCAGCTGAACATGAGCCAGCGTGGGCCCAGGTGGCCAAGAAGGCCAATGAAAACCTGGCCTGTATCAGCAGCAGTGCAGCCAGGGATCTTTCCCCTGCACTTGTAAATAGATATTTATTTAGCGTTTGCTTTCATTGTACATTAAATACGTCTTTGGGATTTTTAATTGAAAGTGCTACCTGGTGATCTGTTTTGTAGTTGTTCATTACAATACTGAAAAAGAGAAGACTTTGTGATTGGATTTGTACTCTTCTGTCCTTAGTGTGTTTACATTCCTATTGATTCAGTTAATGCATCCATCAGGGAAATAAAAATGTTTGGCCTCATTTAATTAAACCAAATTACTTCTGTGCCTTTTACATAGTTTTGCTTGTTTTTTTTTTTCTCTTATGGGAGTCCCATTAACATCTGTTGAGCTTTGCATTTTGTTTATAACTAAAAAATAAGTGCAGGACATAGCATCTGTAAATTAGAGTCCTCTGCAACCTATCGGACAATAGAAATCAAAGAGCACTAAGTGAATGTCCTTTCAAGTAACATTTAATTTTAGAAAAGAATCAGAAAGCTGGAGGATTTCAAATTACTTGATTTGAATGTCTGCTACTGTATTTCTTTTTTACCAACCTCTTCGTACTTTTAGAACTGTATCTGACTGCAAAGTAAGTTCCAGATATAAAAAGGGCTTAACTGTAGATAAGGACCGGGTAAATATCTGTAGGTAAATATCTATACAATACAGCTATCAGTAGTAGGATAATGTCACATTATATGCAATCTGCTGGGGTAGGAGAAGGTTCTCTGGAACATGTGTTTCAGAAGACCCAGGCTTGCCCCTCATAAAAGTAATCTTAATTCATAAAATTATGGAATTACCTTGCACATCTGTGATCTAGACTTTTTGCAAATCCATTAAGAATTTTGTGAAAAGTGTTTGCTTTAATATGCTTTTCTCTATGGACCTATGTTTTTATAAAATAGATGAAAATACATGGCAAACCTCTCTATTTCTTGGTTATTCCCATTCTGCCATGGTCTCAGCATTTCTGTGTACTAGACTTGCCTGGAACTGTTACAAGCAGAAATCACTCTAAATGAACAGCAATGCTAAAGAAAACAAGTTCTCCACTATATGGAGCAGTTTTTATAATGTTAATAATTAGATTCTCAGCTAAGATAAACTTTAAAATTCCTGTCTAAATTAGAGTTTTCTTTCTTCTGTAACTCTTCCAATCTATGCAAAAAGACTAGCCTATTTTTCCTGTGAATCTATCCTGAAACAGTTTTCCAAAGGGAAAAAAATTAAAAGGGAATCTTAAATATACAAAGAAGTGAATAATTTATAATAGTGGACAACCCTCTAATTTCTGCTTGTTTTTATTTTCATAGTAACTTATAATGGATATATCAGTAACTTAGGAAGACAGCAATTACCTCCAAACACTACTTTGTTTTCATTAAGAATGCATCTGTAAATGTCTAGATGAGTAGAATGAAAATTTTACCAGCAGTCATCATGCAGCAACTTCCTGAGCATCCTGGGAACACTGTAGTCTCTTTCTGATTACAGAGGGCTTTCGTTTCTTACTTGTAAATTTAGTATCACACAGAATTTCTGAACTAAGTAAATAGTTTTCCACACTATTAGCTGCATGATGTAACACTGAAAAACAAGCTGGGTCTCTGGATGTAAAAATAGATTCGTTCACCCTACTGAGTTTTTTTTCCCCATATGTAGTATGTATGCAGTTAAAATATATTGCTCACAGACATTCACTAGTTATGTGTGTATTAGTTAGTGTGTTTCACTAACTAACCTAAGTGAGCGAAAAATACCAACAGAGGCTTTAACGGCTGAAGTATATTTTGAGCAATTGTTCCCTATTAACACTGCAAGAACAGGAAATCTGCCCCTGTAGATGATAAGAAAAGCCAGTAGCTCTAGCTCTGACCATTGGAGAGAAACTTGTGTTCCCTGGAATGATTAATGCTCCTCATGAGTGAGAAAGCTTTTTCTTTTCGCCCAGATACCTGTAAAGACTTTCTCAACCCTTAGCACTTTCAAAGAGCATCAAGAGCTGTAAGCGAGCAGGATGGGATGAGACACCCATGCAAGTCACAGGAGAGCACGACGGAAAAAGAAAAGTGGTTCCACCACAGCTGTTAGGAGCGTGCCAGCACCACAGCTAACCCAAAGAGATTGTAGCCCCGATTAGGCTTAGTGCAGTAATGGAAAACCATCAGATTCATTCAGTATTCAAGGTAAGCAGCTGTATAACAATTTGTTTCACAACAAAAAGTTGACAGAACAAATCCAAAACAACTCTGTGTGCATGTTTACATGGGAAGCTATTGGCATCAGCAGTGCATTTGAAGGTGTGCTTCAAGTCCCTTATGCTTTTTGTAACATTTTCAAATTCATTGCTGTCTTCAAGATGACAGGAAATCCAGGTCTGCCTTCCTCCTGGGAGATCTTTATTCACAGACAAGTCAAAAACCCTTGACAAAAGGCAACCAAGGGAACTTGCTGACCTTTTAGCTGCCTGTCTAACATCAGTGCAAGTATTGCTTCCTGATAAAATGAGAAATTCAATTTAAGGGGAAACATAGCAGGTATTTGAGTAGGCTCTCATTTTATTTTACTTCTTGGGCTGTCTCTCAAGCAGAAAACAAATGTAAATAAACAGGACTTCATTCTTCATTCCTGTGCAGTTACCAGAGTTAACAATGCTACACACCAGGGTAACATCATTCTTGCACCACAGTCCACCCTTCTGCCTGCTCTCTTGTTCACTAATTGAGGTTTATCTCCAAAAATAAAACTGTCATTTAGAAATCCTAGCTTTGTTGTATCCCATTATTTTTGTCCCTAATTTTAGGAAGACAGGACCCCTTATTAATGATGAAAACCCATCATTAATACCACAGTTCTTTGGAAATTAGCTGATTCCGCAATAATGGTTAACCATAGTAAATTCCATAGTTTGGATGTCAGTAGGCACAAAGCTTGCAGAGTTATTGAAGTTGGTTCCCAACACAGCCAGTACCTTTCCTGTATGAACTTTTCTTCATCCATACTTGTCTCAACCATTTGCTCTTCACATGATCAGTCTTGAGTTTTCACATGGACAGTCTTGACTGAAGAATGCACCAGAAACTGGAGCACCTCTCCTAAGAGGAAGGGCTGAGAGAGCTGGGGCTGTTCAGCCTGGAGAAAGGAAGGCAGCTCAGGGGAATTTTATTAATGCATATAAACATTTGAAGGGAGGGTGCAAAGATGATGGAGTTGGGATTTTTCCAGAGGTGCCCAGCAATAGAACCAGCGGCTGTGGGCACAAACTGAAACACAGGTGTTTTCCTGGCAAGAAAACTTACTGCTGGGGATGACCAAGTGCTGGCAATGGTTTCCTGAGGAGGTGGCTGAGTCTCCATCCTTGGAGATATTCCATACCTCAGTAACTGGCTCTGAGTGGCCCTGCTTGAGCAAGCAAGCTGAACCAGATGACCTCTGGAGGTCTCTTCTAACCTCACTTCTTCTATGATTATGTGATGCAAGCAGGTCATTTGAAGCCAGTAGATAAGCTAGGTTCCTTCAGGGAAAAGAGATGTCATTTTATGTATAGGCAGAAAAATATTAGAGAATGGGTCTCCAATTTTGAGCAAGACTGGGAATGACATTAAAGATGCTTGGATTCATACACAGTAATTTGGAAATATCTCCCTGTTTTGCTTTGCCAGTATTTTTTCGTTGGTTGGTTGGTTGGTTGGTTGGTTGGTTGGTTGGTTGGTTGGGGTTTTTAGGTTTTTGTGGGGTTTCTTTGTCTTTAGTGTACTAATAATTAAAACCATTCCAGAGAAGTTGCCTTCTCTGCTAAGGTCCATACACAAGCTTATGTGTATGTGGGATACAAACTATACAGACATTTCAAAACTAAATTCTCTGATGGCTGTAGAGAATAACATATGGATATAATTAAGTTGTGGTCTGTTTTGAAAACTAACACAAAAATATGGAAATGTTCAAGTATAAATGTTAGTCTTAGAGGTTTACACATCAGGCTCGATTTGCACACACTTATTGCATATCTAACAATTTAGTAATATTTTTCTTCAAGCAATTAGCAATACTAATATCTGCTGTATAGATGTACATGGAAATTGGGGTAACCAACGGTCAGTGGTCAAAGTCAACAAAAGAGCTGAAAACTTTGTTCTTTTTTTTCATTCTATCCTCTCAGTAAAACAGCAGTGAATGTTGATATATGAGTCCCAGAACTGCTCCCTGTGACACCATCAGTAAATTAAAAAGATTAGGAGTTATTTGTGCTTCACTCATGTCCACGGTAACAAACATTATCATACACATTCTGTATGTGCAGTCCTGCAATGCTGAGTCCCTATCCTTCTGCCTGAGCAGTGAAGATATTCTCTCCTGAATATTTTAACTATGTATTTCTGCCTTTTCTGCCTAGGCAGTAGGATTAGTTGAAGAATCTTTGTAAGAGGCAGGAAAATGGCCAGAAACTTTGAAGAATGCTGTTTGTTCTGCATTGCCTCATTGATGATGTATCTTTGTCTGGTTGGTTGGGTTTTTGTTTGTGATTTTTTAAAAGAAACTGTTTCAATATACTGAAGATACCCTAAGGACATAAACCAGTCAGATCTTACCAGCTGCTTCATATTCAGGCCACACATCCTACAAGGAATGAATCCTGCCCTCTCAGAATGCCCTTAGCTTCTGTGTGAACAAAGAAAAGGCAAAGCAAATTGTCATAACAGATGAAAATGATCCAGCTGCCTTTCCAGGGAAATTTGCCTCTTCCATTTACATTTGCTTAAGTTGTCCACTCTGTGCACTGCAGGGCATCCTCCTTCACTCACATGTATATTCTGGTACTGTCCATTAATATGCTTAAACTTTATTGCAGTCCTGTGTACAGAAAGCTGGGACTTTACCAGTAGGAGGTTAGAATGGAAAGCAAATAGGTTATTTATTCAGATGTTCATATCATCTTTCAATAAATTAATGTGTGCAGATTAATCTCGTAAGTACTCAGTACTAAGATTTCATGCTAACCAGCATAAATTCCTGCATAGCATTGCTTTTGGCTGCCTGTGGTTGTGCTGTTTATCCACTGGATCATCTGAAAGGATTTATGTCTTTCCCAAGCCTGAGCTGAAGGACCTCTCCTCAAAGTCATAATGGCTGCTGTCACTGCAATATTCTTGAGTTCTGAATCAATGACGTGGGAGCAGTTCAGGGGCCATCAAAAAGAGCATTTTGTACTGTCTGGGAGTGCAACAGGTCATAGTAGTGTCTGTGGCTTTATGAAGAATAATTATTGCTCTATTCCAAAAGAACACAGACATTTCCATGTGGAGTAAAGATACACTGTATAGCAACTCCTCTTGATGCTGCAAATCTTGTTCTTCCCGTGTCTCATTCTGCAAAAAATTTCAACTTTTAAGGTACGGTAGCAGTGTCATTGCAAAATCTAAATTAAACCAATATAAACTATTTTCTAAACTTTACTGTGGTATTCACCATCTGTGAGTTCAGAGGTAAAATGTGGCCCCAGAAAAAAGATGTCACACAGCAGTTTCTTTGTGACATTAACCTCCAAGGATTCTAAGACATGGATACATGAACTGGAATAAGGAAAGTATAGAAAGGAGTGAGAAAAGAGGGAAGAACTAGTGTCTGCACAACATACTCTGAATTTACAGGGGTGGGTGAGATAAACTTAATTGCAGTGAATGGTGGTAAAGCTGGCATTCACCAATGTGCTGCACCTTTGTTGCTGAACACAGAAGATGCTGGCTTATCACACCTTTTTAAAAAAGGCTTATTTTGAGCTGCTCTATCTTCTTTCTTAACTACAGGTGCCACAAAGCCACTTTGGCCCCAGCTGACTGCCAAGTGTCCAACAAATATAGTCACTCCACAGCCAGGTTCTCTTTTTTTCACATTTGCTTCACCTGCCTTGAGGGAATTGCAAAATCACTGACCAGATGAGACACCTAACACTAGGAGGAGACCCTGAAGTAAACCTGCACAAGGATTTTTTCAGCACAACCTGTCTGAAGTGAGTTGCCAGATCCATCAGAGGTGTCATCTTTGTCTAGGAGGCAACCTCTAGGAAGTATGAAATACCAAAACATGGTAATATAGGTGAAAAGGAACTTAAGCAAATGTGCCTGTTTGTTATGGCTTTAGAAAGGAAATTTTGCTCGTGCCCTGCTACAGCCACCAAGCGATGAGTAGTGATAGGTGAGGAGATATGCAGGGTTTACCCCTTTAAACAAAGAGCACTGCTCTGCGGCATCAGAACAGAAAGAAAATGCACATTCCTAGCTTCCCGTCCCATGCAGTTCCCATGCCCTCCTAGTGCTTGTACCAAGGGGCAGAACCTGCCACCATGCTGCCACAAGGAATGTCTGGCTTTGAAGAGAAAAAAATTAATTTTCAGCAGACCTGTGCCAGCAGATGCAATGCATCTGACAGCTCTCCTGCTGTAAAGGGAGGGTTGGGTTTGATATGGATTGAAATGGAAGTCTGTTCAGGAAGCTTTCAGCTGGCAGCTGATCCAGAGACCACTTTACTTTCAGTCTGGGGCAATGCTGACAATGCTGTGTTTTGAGACCATGGAGGCAAAGCAGATCCCTCAGGCTTCAGTTCTTCCCCGAGCCCTCCCTTTCTCTGCTCTTGTAAAAAGCATGAGGGAATACCCTGGAGACAACTTACAGTCCAGTCATCTATGCAACCTACAGGATTCAAACTAAATTTAGAGATAAATCAAGGGTAATCCTGTCGGTTTTTCACAGTTTACCCCGGCAAAGCTAGTCATTTTCTCAGTATATTTACTGCTCCTGAATGGATATCAATAAAGTGGACAGATTTATTACTTAAGTTTAAATCACATTTAATACAATTTGGTGTTTAATTTTTATTTTTTGTACCAACAGTTCATCTAAAACCACTACTTTTTCCTAATTTTTCCTTACACTTTGAAAATCTCTGCATCCAGCATGAAGAAAATGAACCATCTCTGTGCCTGCATGAAATCCTCTCTCTGGCAGTTCCCCTGGCTGAAGTGCAGGTTGCTTCTCTGTGGAGGAGACCCAGGCAGCTACAAAGTATTGATCACAGATGAACAGACTACCGTAACAAATCCTAGGGATAGCTCACCATTTTTTTTCTGAAGACCTTTTCAAACCTTTCTCTAATCACTGGGTAGAAAGCTGTAAATTAAAGCAGCCAGTTCAAGCTTTGGAAATGCTCAGCAGGCAGGGTGCAGCAGGAGAACATATAAGAGTTTGAATTACTGCATGCTGCAACCTTCCACATTTACATTCAAGTCATAATTTCTGGAAGTGAGCATAAATAAGAATTAAATATCTGCTAAGTCTTTTTTCTTCTGTCCTTTGATTACAGTTCTATTTTATTTATGACTCCCAAAAGAGAGCCAAACTTCTATTATGTGACATTTCTTCTGTAAATTGTTAGAGAATCACAAAAATGAAATACTTCACAGCAGGTTTTTCCTCTATTGCTACCTGCCTCTGGTATTAGCTTGGTCCCTTTCCCAAACCACTCTTTAGTAGGTGATTTTTTTTTTTTCTGGTAGGGAAGCATGTTATTATAGTTTGTCTGCCTTTTTCTGTGATTTTCTCTGAAGACAGGTGATTTAGCTGTGCCAGGTATTTGATGCTTCTGTCACTTTCTGTGTTGCAACAGTTTCATTTTTAGTACCTGAAATATATTAAAATAAAATAAATAATTTATAAAAAACCATGCCCAAACTTTGCATGAGAATATGGCGAGTTGTGTATTGAATACTGTTAAAGGCTACATAGGATTTCATGTTATTGGTCAAAGCAACATTTTCTTGCCCCCATTACACATCTGAACCTTTTTTCCAGACTCCTCAGCTCTGACAAAACTGTTGCTCTGAATTCCAGTCTCTGCTTATCTTTTGCCAGGTCATATTTATTTTTCCTTGTATCAACACTCTCTTTAGATAGCTGGTCTCACTCACAAGGTATTTATACTCTTTACAGAAGAGTCTTTTGTAACCTTGGCTTTTATTTTGGTAAACAATCCTAAAGGTATATGAAATGGTGCCAGAGAGGGCATAAATCTGAGAGGATGATATCTAAAATTTATAGGCCACTGTCTTATCTAGCATTTATAATTATTTATTTAATTCTTCCCCAGGCTGAGCACCCTTTTAAATACTGCAAGCCTGACTGCTAGTCCGACCCATTTCTCTTATTTCTGTTATTTCACCTCTTGCACTGGTAATGGTTTTTCTTGCAGTATGTTATGCAAGCTTCTTGCACCAGTTTAAAAACATTTCAATAATTTCTCTCCAGTCTCACTCAAATTCTTCAGTGAACTATATCCATCCCTTTAGTTGGTGTTTTTATCTGCAAGACTTCTGCTATTATCCTTGGAATTCTCCATTTTCCTTATCATCCTTCTTTCTCTTCTTTTTCATCTCCTTGTCTGTGCTTTTATACCCAAGGGTTTTTTTGTTAAAACTAGGTTTGGAAAATACAGTACTGTTTCACATTGTTTTAAAGTTCCTATCAGTCATGGCAGCATCCCTTCTAAAGAGACAGTGCCTTGGGGCCCAAGGAGACTCTGTCTGCCAAATAGGGGCACTTCTGTAGCAAGCAATTGCGCAGTTGACTTCCTTCCTCATTGTGTGGTCCTTTCCTCTGGAAGACATAATTTTGAGCATCTTTCCTTTTCATCCCTGTTCTTTTCCCAGGGGATCTTGTACTGTCATTTGAGCTGGTGGGAAAGCTAGAGTTAGATCAGGATTATCTCCTTATTTTACCTGTGCTCCTACATCCCATCTGTGCTCCTGGTGGTCAGTGACTCTTACCTGGCACTTGCCAGGTGCCAGTCCAACCCTTTCTTCTGCTGAAGGAGACAGGGCCTGCAGGTGCAGGGATAGCATTTCTGTTCCATCCTTGCAAAGCTGGTCACAGCCCAGAGACCAATGCACTTCACTGTCACAGCACTAAACGCCTTGGCATTCGTTGTGGTTGTGCATTTCCCGGGTACAACGAAGGGTTACTCCCTGTCCTGTTCTGTTATCCTGGGAGAGGGGGGCTCAGGAGTGCAGGCACCAAGCAGTCACACAGAGCAGGGCACAGCAAGCAGCTCCCACAGAGCAGTGCTGGCTGCCCGTGGGCGTGAGCTGGGTTCTTCTCAGACACTTCCTGCAAAGGTAAAACGAGCACAGCAAAATCTGCACAGGGAGATTGTGTGTTTCACCCCCAGAACAAACCTCAGATTTGCAGCACAGCAACTGGGCTGGCATAGGTTTTATTTTTTAGAATTCCTTACAACAAGCCTCTGTTTAAAACATTATTCACTCTTCTGACAGCAATGACTCTGGTGAGTATCTGAGTAGAAGTGTCTAACTTTTTATAATTGTATCTAGTTAGTTCAGTCAGCCAAATATACTGATTCAATGACCAGCTTTAGTAAATTTTTATTTTTTAGTTGCTCACATAGAAATTTTAATTATTTACATGTTTATTGTTTCAGTATTCTTTTGAGAAGAAACTGATCCAATAAGTAGAGAAAAAACATTCCTAGGCAATATTCCTAAAACCCAAACAAAAAAACCCCTTTTTTGTAATCCTGAAAATACAAAACCCAAACCAACCAACCAAAAAACAACAAACAAACAAAAAAAAAAAAACAAACCAGCAAAAAATCCCACCAGACAGGAATTTATAAAGCCTTTATTTCACTATTTCCTACTTCCTGCCTGTTTCTGACATAATTTCGTTCTGTTCTGTGTTATAACAAACTATTAATAACCAGGATGAGGTTAATTTTGCACAGGGTTATTTTGAAGATCTGTCCAGGCTGCAATGTCAAAAGGCAAATTGCTACTCGAGCTTTTAGTTGCATCTATTAATTCCTCTTTCTTTTGTGGTAAGTCTTGTAAATAGTGGTACATTAAAAAAATTATTTAGTAATAGACACCTATGCAGACAATACGTTTTGTTAAGCATTGCTGTCCTCAGCATACAGCATTGACAGGAGATGGCAGAGGAGGTAAACTGCCCTCTAACACCTTATATCCTTATTCTGAGTCCATTATCCTAAATGCTGGAAAAATCCAAACTGATACCTCTTTGCCATCTGGCTGTCTTTCAATGTTTTCTCCTACAGCACCTATCTCCATTCTATTTATGGACTGAAGGGCATGTATGGAGCTAGCTCACCACTTCACAAACTTTTCTTGTGTCTGTGGAAATAGCAGTCTTCTCATCATAGACTCTGTGTACTTGCAACAGAAGTAATCCTAGCAATACATTTAATACATATTTGCAAAGAAAAGTGAAGTCAGAGAGATCCCTTCAATCTAGGGTACAAGTTGTTCACAAATTCAGAAAAACACCTGCAGCAGAGAACAATTCAAACATGAGCCCAAACAGCAAAGGTAAAAAAATATCCTAGTGATTAGAGACAGATCAACCTAAGCTTCACACAATGGAGTTATTTCTACTTTTTTTTTCCATTAAAAGTATGTTATTAATAAACCCACAAATAAAAGTGTATCAGATTGTCATCAGCCTTTTCTTAACTCACTTTGAAAATATTCATCATCAAAATCTGTTTCTCACTCAAGCCCAGTTCTGGAAGTGATTCAAAAAGATTAAACAGAGTTCTCCCAGCTCAGGCTTTATCATAGCAAACTGGCAGTGACACTCCCTGTTCTTCCTGCCTCTTGCTCTTAAATTTTTTCATAAATGAATTTATTGCTCTAAGTTCTCATTAGCATTGCCAATTTGGGGAAACACATTGATTCTATTAAGGTGCAGTCTGTTCACATGTTCCTTTTGGGGGCTGGTGTAACATCTTTTATAAGGATTGTGTCAGCAAAAGGAAAAAAGTATTAACATTCCTCTTTTCTTAGCCAAGAGATTTCCTAAGATGTCTTCAGTGTGCTATTTGCAAAAAATGGCTCTAATGCAGCTGTGGCATCAGCCAAGATTTGTCTTCTTACAAGGGGTACTCTTTGTCTAGATATTCTGTGCTTCGATCTTGGACCAGTCTAATCCCACATCATACAAATCCCAGCCAGTCTTCCAAGTATCAAAAGTCTACAGGATCTCTCTGCATTTGCCTTCTTGCGTGCAATAACTTGTTCAGCACTGAACTGCCACATAAAACTGCTGCATATTTTCTGCATAAAATATTCATTTGCTGTGCAGAATACAACGTGTTAGGGTCAAAAAACTATCACGTTCAAATTACTAATATTATGTTTCTTTCATCCACTTCCTGTCTTCTCCTTAGAAAAATAATTTTACTCTAGAATGGGTTTTATTATTCTCAACATCTGTGTTTTCTGGCATTGTGTCATGTAAGCTTCCCAGAATTACTACATAATATCACCCTCTGACAGAATTTTAATTTTTTCTCTCACTTATAAAGTAAGCTGATAATCAAAAGCTGCACTTCTCCCTTACTGAGATTTTTTTGTTTATTTTTTTTAAAAAATTAAATTCATATGCAGCACACCAGCATTAATTGTGTTTCTTAAATGGAAGGAAGTCATAGCACAAAGCACTGATTTGCAACTTAAAGTTTTCTGATATTATTGGACAAGTGGGTCATTAAATACAACAAAGAGAAAGAAAATTTCATATCTTCAAAGGAATATTCTAAACAAGGACTTAAAAAAATTAACTGAGGGCTATTGGGAAAACACAGGGATTTTCAAAGTAGTTTTTTAATGGCATGTCAGATACTGTTAACAATAATTGGACTCAATTAGATGACAAGATAAATTATTATTATTTTACTTCTTTTTAGTGTTCAGCACTTAGGCAATGGTTTACATCAGAGAATCTTTGCTTTACTCACAGCAGAGAGCTCATCATTCTGGATAAACATCCAACCCTTTTAAAAAAGAATATTCAGGCTTGGGATGGGGGCCCAAAACACCCTTCCCTCTAGTCCCAGTATTGGCACTGGCCATTTTTCCACACAGTCTCCAACATCAGACAGTGAATAGCTGTGTTACAGAGAGTGGGGGTAAGCTGGACCACTTTGGCACAGAAGTGACAGGCAGCTGGTATAGCTTGGATGGGAAGAGGGCACTGTCGCTGTTGTACCACGAGCAGCAAGAAACTACACAGTCCAAGTTCAGGAAAAGAATGGCATGGGCCCTTTATTCCTCTACAGACCCAATTTTATACCCCAGTTCACTTGCATGACATAAGATTTATAAGACATAAGGTTATTGATCCTCCACCTCTCATAGCAGTTGGTTAGAACCCACAACACCCACTGAAAAATATTTTTTCCAATGTGTCCCATAACAATTCTGCAAAACAGAACCCAGGTGCAGATAAAGATTGTTTACAAAACCATCCTCGCTGTTTTCATCTAGTCTGTGTGTGAAAACAATGTTCTCACAGAATATTGAGAAAAAGCTGAAGAATTTCTCTGTTTCTAGCTTTTTAGCATCCACAGGGCACCACAATCCTCTCAGGACACTAAGGAAGGCAGGGGTAAGCCTGTATATCGTGTATATGGCAAATAAACAGATTGGAGAGCAAGCCAGCAACATCCAGTGCTACCAGTCTGTAAAACGCAGAAGATGCACTGTTCTTGCTCATGGAGTCGGGGACATCTAAAATCCCCTCTTACTACATTGGCATTTCCCAGTGAAGCAAACTGGTAATGAACATGATGGACTAGCTCTGGAAAATACTAAATGAGTGAGCTCCTTTGATAAAATCTCATCACTGTGATTTAATTCCCTGGGTATGACCAATGCTAGTATCATCTTTTGACCTTAAAAATGTTTTTTCAGGACCTGTGCTCCAGGAAGCTCTGGTTTAAGTGATTTCAGTTTGCCTTACCGACCAAATCAGGAATCCCATAGGGGAGTCTATGAAAAGAATGAGCTTCTATACTGAAAATGAAAGTCAATTATAAATTATTTTATTATATTATATTGCATTATATTTTATAATTTAATAGTCATGAAAAATTGTGTACACTCTGAAAGCCCTAATCCCTAAGACTGATCTGTTGGAAACCAAGTGATTTGCATGCCGTGTACACACATTTGAGATCTGACACTCAACTTCTTCCCTTGCAGTCATACCTGGCAGCTGAAATATCTTGCTGCCAGCCAGGGGAATAAAAGCATTCCTTTTCCACTTTACACTGCTTAGTAATTACCCCTGACTTTTTTTTGGCTCTCCTTCCCTTTCCCTTTTCCTTTCCTGGAAATCAAAAAAGGTATTTAGTTACCAAACCCTCTTCCTGCTTTCATGTAATCTAAGACCTGCCCCTCTAAGGATTTAAACCATACTTGTAGTTCCTGACTTAAGCAGACAGTAGCAGAGTTGAATCTGAAATCTGAAAAGCACAGTCCCTTCCCAGGTTTTTCTCCCTGTTTGAGTAATATCAGGAACTTTTCATTTTTTCCTCTCTGTTGAGTGGTGTGAGCGCCTGAAGAGCAAATTTCTCCATCGCCAGTGCTGCAGTGAAGCTCTTACAAAGAGATACTGTAATATCAGCCCATGAAGCTGATGAGAAGGCTGGCATCCTCAGGGCTTTTAAAATCCCTGCTCTGACACGAGGTGATGTACTAGCCTGCAAGCCTTCGGCTGATGGGGGAAAATGTGCAGACGTCCTGAGAGATAAGATATGCCCATCTGAGCTTCAAAGAAATGGAGACTAAATGTGATTGAAACATGTCAAAGTCCTCAGCTTCCGTCCCTTTCCAGGAGACCTTGTCCTACACGTGTGTGCTGACATTTCAGCCAGCTCAGGACACAGGGATGGGACCAGAGGGAGCAGCCCCCAGAGCTCCTTCCCCCGCTCCCCCACGTGGCACTGCTGACCTGGAGCCCCAGCAACATCAGCATCGACAGGGGCACGAGGCAGTGCTGGGCCCACAGGAGATAAGGGCTGATGGATGGCGTGGATGGCCTGGGGGACGAGATAAGGCTGCGACCTACCCAGCAAGTATGCAGTGGGAGGAGATGTTCCCTGCTACTGCCACAGCCCTATCTCCTGCTGCTGTTCGGGAAGACATGAGGGCCTGACCCTGTGTTTCGTGGTTTTTTACAAGAATATTTCCACCCTCTTAAAGAGAAAAATCCTGACTGGGAAAAAGGTTGGAAAATGAGTTCATACCTTCAAAGGCCTTCCTGGCTTTCCTGATCCACACATGTACACCTTCATCACATTTCTGATTCCTTGCCTTCCTGCTTGCTCGAGCATAAGGTCCTCAATGACCAAGAGTGTTTGGTAGGTTCAGGGACACTTCTCACACAACTAATTTTACCTTTACTTGGTAACATGAAAATCTTCAATCCCTGGTCTAGTGTTGTAACATCTTCAAGAGAAGACATAGTCTCCCAGTGTTTTATATCTAAGTCATTGCCACAACTGGTAAAATTCAGTACAACCCAGCAGAAGAAGAGATGCTCTGTACTTCTGAAAAAACAGTGCAAAATGAGATTTTTGAGGTTGTATTTTCACCCTTTTTCCTCACCCAATCCTGTTATATTAATAAAACCCCAAACCAAAGTGGTGAGTAATCCTTTGGATCTCAGTAGTATGGCATTGATAATACTGCTGTCACAAAGATATCTGCAAAGGTGGGTGTATTACATTATTTTTTTAAATGAAGTCAAAAAAGAAGACATTTTTAAAAATATGAGGGCATGGAATGTGGGAAATAAGAGTAGACCAAATTTATTGTCCTTTGAAGAGATTTTTAACATTATCAGCTAAAGGTTGTTGATGATGTCTTTTCGGGAGTGAAGTCTCTTCAGCAAATGAGTGTTTAGTAATCCTCATGTTCTCATTTTTGTAATAATTTCAGTCTGATATTAAATATGACTTGTTCAGATGTCTCTCTGATACAAGGTATGTGTGTCAGTGTTTGGACAGAGAAAAATTGGATTCATATCTCTGTTATGCTTTCAAATTGCTAGGTCAGATTTGGGTCTCTGGCTGTAAATTCTTCAATTCTATTCTAAGTCAAAGGAATGTGACAGATTTAATACCTAGAATAAGTTATTAACTGCAATGATGCATAAACCAGTGGCACTTTCCAAAAAAGTAGTCTTTACTGCTCCTGTTTTCAGAAGAAAAATTTAAAAATAATCCTATTTCCTTGTTTCTTACAGTTCTTGCAAAAATTTTTTTTGATTAATCCCTCAAGAACTTGAAACTGATGTGCCCATAAATACAATCTTCTGAGTTTTTTTATTGTAGTAATATTTCTGTTGGGATTAGTTACCCTCTCAAAATTTTAAAAGCAAGAGGAATTCATACATGCACAAAGCATTGAAGAATCACTAGCTATAAACAGAAAGTGCCTGTATCTACCATGAATTGTTTATAGAAGACTAATATAGAATTACGGGCTGTGTGGAAAGAAATCAAGAAAGATTGGGCAGGTAGGGAACTTTGCCAGCCTGTGCATGTGCTCAGCTGAAAAACAGATAGAGTGACCTGTTGACTTTGCAAGACTGAAAACACTTGGATTTGCTTCTACAACAGGTTAGTGAGTTATGGTGGGCTCCATGCTTTCCACATCAGCCTGGTTCACCCCTGCTGTTGTAGGGACTCTTGTATGGATCATCAAGGTGGAAGCTGCAGTTCCTACACACAATTTTGCACTTCAGGGATATATTTCTCTAATTTTGCTAACTAACTAGCACTGTTCACAGGGAGAGGCTGTTACATTTCCCTCTTTAGGTATTGGATGACAATTTTTGGTGATTACCAAGGGCCTGGAGAAGGCAACCTACTATGCCTGTCAAGAAATAAATTTTGTTTGTAAGGTATTAGAGAACTTGCCCCCCAGCAGCAGTCTAAAGAATCACTGAACTACTGTGAATGTCCGTACTTGGAGAAAAGTCTGTGGGAAAAACACATTGATTTTTAATAAAAAAGCAAAATGAATAAGAAAAAATCCAAACAAACAGGGTAGAACTCCAGCACAGAAACCATATTTGGGAATTTTGATACATGAAATGAAACCATATCTCTCCACACTTGGTATTTGGTTAATGTAAGCGAAAAAAACAACTTCCATACCTCACATTTCATTCATCCTGGTATCCTCAAAAATTTGCTAGAGCATTGTGCATATTATTATCGCCTGGTATCTTATTCTCTTCTCAGCTATTTGCATGACTAACCTCAGAAATGAGCACATTTTTAATTTTTTTAATGAATAATATTTTTTTCAACCATTACATTACCTTCTTTTGCTGTTAAAAAGGTGGAACTGCACTCCTAAGTTACTGCAAGAGAAATAATGTAGCATCTGGACTTGAATTGAGGCCTCCTATATCCCCAATGAGCAGCATAGTTTCAAAATTTTATCTCTCATTTTGACTGTAAATTTTATCCTAATTTTGAAAAAAAAATCTTGTTTTTGTAAAAAGGTTGCATCTCAGTATTTGCTTTTAGAAAAAACTTAAACAGAAATGTTGTCATTGAGCCCTAACTAGATGCAGATTGTAGTATATAGCATTGAGCAATTCTACAAGAAATTAACTTTAGTGAGCGTTATATCCTTCCTGCTACAACTGTGGTGTTTTGGGAAAACTACCTACGGCTAGAGCCAAGAGAATTTAAAAAGGTGTCATGAATGCCTGTGAGAATGAGCCTGGCTTGCCTGCAAAGGACAATTTTGTTTTTTAAGCAGAAGAATAATCAAGGACAGGGTTACAATGTGCTATCCTCCTAGGAGTACTCCCATGATAGTCCTCACTCTGCCCATTCAGAAGTCATGTTTAATAAGTGTTAAATATTTACCCTGAGGTAAATATTTAATACTTACTAAGAAAGGTTAGTACTGTAAGATCTAGCAAGTCTTAGCTGCTACCCCATTAAGCACTAGTGATGAAGGCAAATGATTAGAAGATACTAATTATATTTTTGTGGTCATCTTAATATACTTATATTTTTTTAAACTTGCTTTTCAGGTTTCTTTCAATATTATGCAAAGTAATTTAATATGTATATATATGACTTCATCATGGCTAAGTGCTTGGGCCAAAGTGATAAATTATAGCAAATCTTGAAGCTGAGACTGCTGTGCTACCTTTAATTCACCATGTTGTGTCTAGTTGAAGCTGGGATCCTGAATCAGTGGGGAACATTCTGTACCTATAAATCATTACCAGTCATGTGCACACTTACGTCCTCACTCTTATTTTGTTATGAGAATCCCTTACTGTTGTTTTAGGTACCCTTGGCATTTCTGATGGTTTATGAATAGTTACTCTTATACCAAATTACATGTTCTGTGTGACAAAGTGATCAGACACATTTTGTCTTTCACACATTATGCCAGGTTGTTGCACAGGGCACCATTTGTTACTGGTGTCAATAGCACCCTACCTCCACCATCCAGGATGAAAGCAGGAAATATACAGGGTTGTGGGAACAATTGCAAAGGTGTTTACTAGCATTGCTTTAATGTTTTGCATAACCAGAAATTGCAGCTGCTGTGGGGAGGTAATAGGCGGACTGCTGTTTGTAAGGTGTGATAGAGTTATGTCAGGGAGTTGACTTAGATGTAAAAGTCCACAAAATCTAAGAATGAGAATCACCACCCTGCTCATGGCAGCAGGGTTGGAACTAGATAATCTTCCAGGTGCCTTCCAGACCAGGCAGTTCTGTGATTCTGTGATATAAAAGGGAGTGCACAGTTCAGGAAATCGCTGCTAGGATCCTTCAACTGCTACTTCACACTGCGTACAAAGCTACTGTGATGAACTTGATCATATGAAAATTGTGGTTAATTTTATAAAGAGTAGGGAAAAATCAAATTATTTGGGAAGTAGGGCCAACTGGATTGAAATTAATTCTGTAAGCACTGAGGTTCCAAATTCTCTTTTTTAGAGAAAATGTAACATAACACAAGTCATATCTTTGAAAAAATGTTAAAATAGGCTTTCATTCCATTTTTTTTTTTTTTTGATGTACTGAAAGTAGTTTTCATGATGTCATCCAGATAGTTTAAATAAACTGTTTGCATATAAGGTTAACAAGCTGCAGTGGTAGCAGGGTCTGTGTGGGATTATATTAGAATTAATTTGATCAATTACTTTTAGTTCCAGAGGTCTCCAGATGAGCCAGAAGCCAGCATATGCAGTTTGGCAGATGAAGAATCAGTGCAGTCAACACATGCCGTGAAGGTAATGAACATTCTTTCAAACTTCATTTTTCATCCTGAGCAGAGAAGACAAGTAAGCCAAGACACTGCTGCTCAGAGCAGCCAAAATGATAACCATAAATAATCATAATAGAAAGCCCATGGCTTAAATGAAATGGGGAAGGATAAAGTAAGTATTTTGCCATTAAAATGATGGTTCTAAACCTAGAATTTTCATTATGATTTGCCCTAGAGTACATGAAGTTTCCTCAACCTTGAGATGCAGCTTTTGAGTTAAAAGATTACTGAGCATTTTCTTTTGATAAACTACTCACAAGAAGAGGCTGGTATAAACAACATTTAGTCAGATCAGGGGAAATCTTTATAATTATGTATTTGATTTCTGCTGCTGAACAGAAACCCAGGAGGATCGATTCTACTGGCCAGCTTTCATGGAAGAGAGTGGGAGGCACACCTGTGAAAGGATGCCATGGGCTCAGTGCTGTCTGGAGCTCATACCCCTATCCACACAAAACTTCTGATGACTTATTAGACACTTTTAACCAGGCTTGATCTGTAAAATAGGATCACAGATTTGAAACGCTCAATAAGAGCAAGGTGCCTGCAGTCCATATCCTTAATCTGTTTCTTGCTGCTGAGAGAAATTTGTTACTGACTTGAAATGTATTAGTATCGACACAAAATTAAAATGACACCTTAGTGGAAATGGAAAGATTTGACAACAAGTGCAAAAAAAGTAATCATTGCATTGCATTATAAATATAGTCATGCATTGCATTATACACATACAGTCTATTTTCTATCAGCTATATTTTCTTTCTTTTCCTCTCACTAATAACTTATCTGTATGAGCAAGCTTGATGTACTTAAAACAAATTATCCACAGGCCCATGGATACCAAATATTTTTCTTTTTATTAACAAATATAAGAATGTTGCTCTTCTAAAAGAAGACTTTTATATTTAAATGTCTAAGTGGGGATTTAGAATGTTATGTTTTATTAATAAAGTAACCTGCTATAAATTTTCATTTAACTGTAGGTGCACAGTTTCATGTTAAGTTGAAATTGTCAGGTGGTTTGTATGTGTTAAAAATATAAAGATTAGGATTTGTGTTTCATATTATGCAATAGCAAGACAGAAGCTAATACAGTTTAAAAAATCTCTCTTCATCTGATGCATCTGTTGGAAAGGAGAATTTAGTTTGACTATTTCCATACCGCTTTTTAAAATGACAACCTTTAAAACTAAGATGGTGCCAAAATGAAGCAGTTAACTCTGCTAATAATATTCTAACCAGAATTGCCTATACATTCAACTTCTTCCAAAAATTCTGTGACAGTACTGTTTGCAACTCAGCAATTTTTCTTTAACAGTATTTTGATAACTTTTCCTCTTATTAAAATAGCAAAGATAGTTAAATTCACTGCAAGCCACCCTGTTTTAATTTTTAAATTTTAGATTCCCGGTGTTACACTATTTTCAATTTGCATGCATAAAAGCAGATTTCAACCAACCAAGCTCTGATGGTCAGACATCTGGTTTCTCTCCCTTCTCAGAACAGTGAGTTATCCACATGCACTCACTGCCAAGTGATTTGCTTCATGTTCATACCTTGGCATTTCTCAGTCTTGCAGCCATTGCATTTTGTTACCTCCGAGCAGAGATTCTGGGCAGAAATCCTGTAGTTCACTTAGCACATGGATTATTGTCGCGTAAGTTTTATTCTGCACTGTAAAAGTAAAGATGGGGCCTATTAGAGACTGTATTACCCCTGTCTTCTCCTTTTGCATCTCCCACTGTTTTTTCAATAGCTCAAATAAATGCTCCTTCAGACTTTTCCATCTGCAGCTCCTGAAAGAAGCAAGCTGTACATAGTACAGACACAGCTGGCAGTGGGTGGCCATCAGGTTTACAGCAAACCAGGTCATTAGGACTTGCAGTTTACAGGGAAAGCAGGATATTTGGCATGTGTAATCAACACCCACGGTTCATTAAATGCCTCTAAGTTGTCATAGGTGATGTTGCCTGACAAGGGGGAGCAACCCACTGCAGTCAATTTTGATAACATTATTTCCCTATCAAAAATTTGGCTATCACAACAGTAATGAAATGTTGAGAGTAGGCGATTTTAAGTGTTTGCAGCATTCAGGTGAAATGAAATGAAATTGGATCATACTGCTCACAAGACACAGTTGCTTTCACCATGGGTTTTACTAGACAGGAAACTCTACCTTCACCCAGGGTGTGCAGCACTGTTGGCTGTCAGGACATGTCCCCTTAGGCTACCTTGCTCTGTTTTATCTTGCTATGTAACAATGCACATATGAAGAAAGGTTTATTGACTTCGGTGAGATTTAGAGTTTATATGTCTGGGAACACTCAAGAAAACTAATACAAATTAACTAAAGGTGTGAATTTAAAGTTGTGGCTATTTTAACTGCATTATGTGCACATTCTCATTCAAAATTAAAGTGGTCCTAATTCAATTTAACTACATTTACTTCCAAAGTAAATTAATACATTCTAAATGAGCGTTGGCTACACAGAAATTTAAAGTGGTTTAGCCAATCTATTTTAAAAGTTAATTCAGATTGATTTTTCTGCACATTCTAGACAAAACCATCGGGTCTTAAATGGAATGTGAAATCTTATTTCATTTAGATGTGTAGCCTAAAATGTTACTTGCTGGTTCCTCCAAGGATTATTCTGCATGTCTGCAGCCTATGCATTATACCTAGAGATATTTTTAAAGGGTCAAAATACTACTTTTGTCATGAGTTTCTACATTACTATTCCTTTCCAACAGAAGATTCCTACAGATATGTCACTCAAACTCTTTGGACCTTAAATCAGCAGTATCTGAGTGTTTTTAAAATAAATGCTTTTATGTCAGGCTTTGAAAGCTGTTGCAAGTCTTCAGAAGGAAGATAAATTAACATATTATTATTATGTCTTGAACCAGCACAAAACAGAACTCAGGGCCATAAAGAATATATAAGCAAAAGAAGGCATACTGGGCTGGCTCAGAGAAGTTATTGTGAAGTTAATGCAGTATACATTCAGATCCAAGCTCCGCACAGATTAAAAAATAATGGCTATGGGCTACAAGGTGTAACAGCAGAGATCCACGTTAACTGCTGGACTGCTGTTAATGTCACACACTTATTTACTGGCTCTCATAGCAGCAGAATAAAATGCAGCAAGAAAGATGATTGCAGATGATTCTTGTTAACAACCACCCCTATGAATACAGAAGTAGTTAATGGCATTTTCTTAGAGCATGATATCAGGTAGTATGTTTTGCCTACTTATCAAATTCAGAGCAAGAGAAGAACAATTATTTTTATACAGCTGAAGCATGCTGTATTCTTCCAGAGAGAAACATTAGTATATCATTAGTTCACCATTAGCTCAAACAACCTCATTTGCTGATTGATTGATAGATGGACAGAAGGACAATATTTATGGTATGTATAAGCCGCAAAGATAAGTTAGAGGAAGACTTATGAAGTGCCTCAGTGAGTTAGTATAACAAATTTTACTGGTGGTCAATAAAGATTTGTGCTCCTAACCTTCTTGGTGGTTTTGATGAGAAAGGAAAGATATGCCTGCCTATTAAAGTGCAGCTGTACCATATCCTAGTATACTGCTTTTAATTTAACTAAGGGTCCCTGGAGAGCTTATTTTCTGATAGCACACGCTAAGATTGCCCTGATGCAATGACTGTTATTGCTATCAGTGTTTGTTCTATAAGGTTGGTGTGGGAAAACTACCACATATTACAGCCATACCCTCATTTGGTTGTATAGTTGTACCTGAAGAGAACAGTGTCTTTGAAAAATAGATTACTATTTAAATTAGTTTAAAAATATATTTTGGGCTGTGAAAGTCAGGGGTAGGAAGTACTTTAGGATTTTCAAAATTTTAGTTGTGAAAGATTGGATAAGAATTCTTGACTTAATTGACAACTGGAATAATTTGAATGCCTAAGTTCAGTCCACATGCATGAATTTATTCATGCTTAGTATGTCACAATTTTAACATCTGGCCTTGAAATCTTATCTTTTTCTTTTGGATCAGTTGGTATTTCAAAGAACTAAATGTACTAAGTCTTCCAAAATCAAATACGGAATGCCCAGGAAAGTGCCACATGTTTAGATACAAAGCAAGTTAAATCTTATCTTTCAAAACAAGCCTGTCTAGAAGCCACACACAAATTTAAGCTCTCAGTGTGTTCAAGCTGCTTTTTGAATCCAAAGCCAGCTCTTGTTGTTCCAAACTGCTTTTTCTTGCTTACTTTTTATGGAAAGGATATTCAATATCTAAGAAACTTCCTACAACCCTTTTCAAAGTCTCATGAGAATGAGAAACTCTGGAAAAATGTAAAGATGACAAAGCTGTTTTTCACATTCATGTCATATTTTTTGTGCTACCCCAAAGTACTTCATGTTATATGTGCCTTCTCCACATTTCATTCACATGTTGATGAGGTGAGGATAATTTGATACACAATAAAACACACTGAACAAGTAAAAAAGCTTTAATCAACTATGGAGTGAACTGATTCAATTTTCTATTTGGTAAAGCCTATATAACATTTCTACCTGAATGTAAAAAGATTTCTCTGGGACCGCTGAATCGAAATAGTAATTAGAAGGGCATATTCACTGTAAATTTTAAAGAGCGGTACCAACTCCATGACATAGAAATTTTATTTAAAGTAATGTTTGTTACTTGATCTGCTAAGGGTAGAGCCGATCAGTCAGCGTGGTCTGGTATATACTGTATGTGTGCAAGCTGTAGTTAATCTGGAATAAAGCTGTCCAAAAAAGAGGCTAAGACTAGAGCTGTTTGTGAAACGAGCCCACAGTTCTGACTGTGATAGTGCAAACAGGTTGGGGCTGGCTAACCTCCAGCAGGCTGCATCCTTTGCACAGATGCCTGGCAGTTCAGCAGTGGCAAAAAGGGCTCCCTGAGCTCTCCCTGAACAGTGCCTTACTATCTTAGTGTAAGGACCCTGCTTCAGAGCAAGGGTGTTAGTTTAAACCACCACCACGTACAGTGGTTTATCAGATAAGCATATCTCATGGGACTGGGCTCAAGCTCACGTTTCAGCTGCACAGCTAGTGTTGTCCTGAGGCACAGGAATGAACACTACCTCTACTGTAGTGTCGGCACAAAATAATATTATCTGATGTCACATGTGAAGTCCAGCTACAGAGCAAGCCATTAAAAACAGCTAAATTAAGAATGCGGAACTCATTCTGATTAGGCTCAGGGAAAAACCTTTACAGCTACTAAACTCTGAACATCCAGATTTTGTTTGTCCTACTATAACAAGGAAAATTAAGATGTTTTAATTCCTCCTATCTCTGTCATCTATAAATAAAATTTAGGCCTAATTGCTATCATTCTATGACAAGAATTAATCAGCGACATAGGGATTCCTTACATCAGTAGTGTGAGAGGAATCGCTTGCTCCATTTGTGGCATCTTTAACACTGGATTTCCTGCTTGAGTGAGTTTTGTAATTTTTTAATCATAAATGGATTTAGTGAGAACTTTTTGAAACAAGCAATTCTTTTAAGGCCACTTTGTCATCTGGGAGGCATGCATGTACATGGCACCATCAAGGCCTGTGTCCTTGTTTTGGCTTGGATTAAGTTAATTTTATTCCTAGTAACTGGTACAGTGGTTTTGGATTTAGCACAAGAATAGTGTTAATAATGTCATTGGTAAGTAGTGCTTACCCTAAATTAAGGACTTTTCAGTGTCCCCTGCTTTGGCACTGAGCTGGTGCATAAGAAGCTGGGAGAAAGCATAACCAGAACAGCTGATCTGAACTGGCCAAAAGGATATTCCATACCACAGAATGTTATGTCCAGTATATAAACTGGGGAGAATTGGCCAGGAGCTGCTGAATTTAAGCTCAGCAGTCTTAAACTGTGCCAGGGGAAGTTTAGGCTAGATATTAGAATAAAATTCTCTACAGAAAGCATGGTTAAGCACTGTAAATGGGTTGCCCAGGGAGGAGGTGGACCCACTGTCCCTAGAAGTGTTTAAAAGAAAACTGGATGTGGCACTCAGTGCTATGATTTTGTTGATAAGGGAGTGATTTTGTTGATAAGAGTGAGTTTGTTGATAAGAGTGAGTTTGTTGATAAGAGTGATAAGTTGAACTTGATGATCTCCAAGGTCCTTTCCAACCTAGCTGATTCTGCAATTCTATGGCTCGGGGACAGTCTGGGCAACAGTCAGCAAGTGGTGAGCATTTTATTGTACATCACTTCTTTCCCTTGAGTTTTATTCCTCTTTCTCTCTCCTTTTCTTTACTACTATTACTACTACTATCATAAATATTAGTATTATATAGTGTTTTATTTCAGTTACTAAACTGTTTTTATCTTAACACACAATCAAAGTGCAAGTACAGCATGGTAAGTTCTTCTCCTCCAGTGGAAATTACAACACCTGTTTAAGTTTTCATGCAGGGTTTCAAGCTCTTTTTTTCAAGTTTTGAAGTTGGCAGCAGATTAGTTTTGATTATTCATTCAAGAATTTTTCAGGATGGAATGAGTCATTCCCACAGTGTAGAACAGAAGTCCTTCTGAGAGCAGCTTCTGTAACAACCAGGTCTCTTCTATATGGGTCACAGCAAATCTTCCATATAGGTACCTTTGGTACTTTGGGTGCCCAGTAACAGCCCACGGCTCTTTTGGCCCTTGATGGATACAGCACAGAAGGACATCCACTGCCTTGAGACATTTACAGCTCAGGACAGGAAACAATAGGCCATATAAACAAATGGAAGAGGCTAACAAAATAGTATAGCAGACCTGGTATACATGAAACATTTAAACAGTAATAGCAACATTAAAAATCTGTATTTCTAAAGTACTTAGTGACATCAAAAAACCTCTGGATGGTGTCAAGGGGCCAGTGGAGCAGTACACAGAATTCCTGGCCAAAAAAAGGGTAGAGGGTTAGCTCTGAGAAAGACCAGACTTTATTAAACCTGCTTTTTTGTTTGAGGTATTGTAGCACCACTCTCCATCTTCCATTCTGTTAAAAATTCTGATTTATTCTTTACCTCCCTTCAGTCATTCACACACAGACAAAAGTTCTTACAAATTGAAAACCAAAATTTCTCTGTATTGATTTTTAGTATGATTCAAAACTCATTCAATGTATCTATACAAACAAGCATCACTGAAAAAACAGAATTAACTAATAGTCCCTCGCAGCTTTGTTTCACATATACACAGAATTGTTTAATATGACAACCCTATTGATCAAAACAGAATCTTATCTGAGCATTGAAAGTGACTACTGGAATTTCAAAGACATTCCTAATCCAGATGTACATTTCCTGACTTTTTAGGCTTCAGTATTAAAGATGGTAAAAAAGAACAATCCAGTGTTTTTCATTTTTATCAGCAGGCATGCAATTTCATTTTATTCTTCTTAAAAAGCATAGGTTGATTTTGTTCAACTTTTAAAGAAAAAGTGACTACTCCTAAGAAAACAGCATATTCCAGCCTAAAAGGTTAGAATTTGATATTGTTACAGGGAAAATTACACCTCAAATTAAAGGCTGCTAAGTAATTAATTTGACCTAGAAGAATTTTGGCTTCAATATGTTTGTAGGCAAGGGAATAGAAATTTGCATCTGCTAAATACAGAACAGGCTTGGAAGGTTACCCATGTTATTTCAAGGACTAGATAGTGAGTTTTAAATTCTTGACTGTGTCTGAACAACACCTTTGTGTTTCAAAGGAGCTGGGAGCCTCATTATAGTGGAGTCTGCATTTTGGCATTTTGGATCAGGCACTTAAGTGTCTTCCTTTCTGATATTTTCTGAGGCTGACTTAACTTTTAGCACATCTAAGGGATGAAGATGTTAGTCAATGATTGTGGGCACAAACAATGACCATCCTTGTGTGCCATCAGCCAAAGAGAGACTAACACCAGGGTTACACCACTGGCTCTGTGCTGCCCGGTGCTGCTCACACTGAGGCGCTCTGCCTGTGCCTTTAGGAGCTGTCTGCACTGGGCAGGAGCAATAAAGACATCTGCCATAAAGGAGACATGTTCTCTCAGGCTTAGTGTTGCTCACTCGCCTGTAAGACCTTTGAGATGGAGCCAAAACAAATGGTGTTTGTATACGACCTAACACAGTGGGCTCCCAGTAGATGACATGGGCTCATATTTGCTATTGTGTTACAAAATATCAAGAAGCTATTGCACTATGTCATTATTATTCAGTGCATGCCAGGAAGTGCAAACGGTGTTTTTGAAAAGCCTCCAGAAAAAGTGCAAATGGTGTTTTTGAAAAGCCTCCAGAAAAAGTTAATCTAGGTCTGCAGTTTTGCAGTGTAATGAATAGTCACCTTCCAGCCAGTCAGAGTTCTAATTACTGCTCACTGCAAAGAGACAAATTAATTTATCTGCAGTCTCAGTTTGCAGTGCAGGCACACACATGCACAATGAAGAGCATGATGAATGATGATGAATCCATGATCCCTTCTATATTCCTTTCTCAAAGCACAGGATTTGATATCTGTTCAAAGTGCAAAAGAAAGGATAAACAATCATCAGTCATTTTTAACAAGAGAAGTTTAGTAATGTGAAGCAAACAAAATCTGTCTTCAGTTTACCCATAAAAGAAACAAATTCAAGTGTTGAGCTTTTGAGGGAAAGCAATGAGAAAAAACAACCCTTAGGTACAAAAAACCCAAACCAAAAAATAACAAAAAATCACTCTCCTATAAAAAAAACCCAAACCCAAAACCAAAAAGAAGAGAGCCAAAACAAACAAATGCCCTCCACACCTTGACTGAGTAATTTTGGAGAGGGAAAAAAGGAAAAATATATAAAAGAGACAATCACTTTGCTGCATTCTCCATGAACCAGAGATCCAGACAAAAGAACCTGTTAGTTCCTAAACCACCACTCCCTGTGTTTGAGAAGGATAGCCTAAAAATATCAGAACAACCCCTGTGAGTATGGGTGGAGCGATCTCTCTGCCCAGCAGCTCCACCACTGTGAGCATTGCAGCAGTGGCTGCCTTACACCAGGGTTACACCTCACTCGGTAGCAGTCAGTGCATTCAGACTGAAGTATTTTGACAGGTAGGAGGATACCATGGCACAAAGCCATAGTACCAGTGCTGAAGAGAGGGGAGAGGCTTTGCCAAAATATACTCCCTCAAAGGTAGCTGCTTGCTGTAATCACACATCATTTATTGAGTATGAAAGACAGTCTGATACAGGCAGGGTGAAATGACCTTGAAATTCATTTTACTTTTCTTTGTCACAGACAAGACACAGCTGGGTCAGACTGAGGTTCTTACCCGCTATCAGACCAATACGTGCTTTTTTCCCCACTGCTTAGCATTAGTTTTCCTTATACAAACCAATTAGGAGAAATTCCTGTTCAGAAGTTAGCAGGTCAGACAGAGTGCAGGTGTTAACACTGACCCAACTCAACTGCTCACTGCTGAATCTGTCCAGAGCACTATCCAGTGTCTCGGTGGTCTCCAGATACCATAGGGACCTTGCAGACCTTGCCTGTGTTTGCCCAGAGTGGAAGGGGAGACCACCAGGACTTCTCCCAGAGATGGTCCAAATATTGCTTGTCCTTGCATGGTGCCTCATGGCATTTGTCAGCCTGGTCAGGCAGAAAAATAGTGTTGAGGTTTTTTTTCAGATAGTATTTTGGGAACATCTTAGTGCATCAGCCTGAGTTTCTCATTATTGGAATGTACAGGCCTTATTATATATGCCTGTGCAATTCCATGTATCACATGGTTTTCCTGAGTTTTAACAGGTTCATTAGTTTTTTGACTAAACTAAGATATTTATACAGAGTAAGATGGAACACATATAAAAATAGTAACCTTGTTAGGCAGCTCCATATTTTAGATGTTGGCCAGTGTCTGAGTTCTTCTGTTATCTGCAGGTCCTTTTGTTTAAGTAATTAGGGTATTTTGTTGACATTAAAAGGCTTGGAGGCTTGAATGTCTTATAAAGTTTAAAATGAAACATTCACCTCCTTCCACTGCACCCAAATTCCCTTTCAGTCTTCTCATAGCATACAAACTGTGCCATACTCCCTGGAAACTTGACTAATTTCGTTGAACTCTAGACAACCAGGATAAGTATATTGTTGACACATAAGCAGATAAGACCATGTGGGCAAATTTTGGCAGGTGACCATCTAGTGACATGACAAATGCGCTGCTTTCAAGCCATGTGCCATAAACCAGCATGAATGCACTGCCTTTTTTTAATCCATAGCACACATCTCACAGATGGGACAGTTAAGAGATCTGTTCTTATAAAATAAATATGCTGTAGGTAGTAAACATGGATTTCTTTTGTTAATGGGTTTACCTGCAGAAAGTCACTAAGTCTTAATGCACATACTCGCTGAGGATTGGAATGTGTATTCATTCAGTAGACTCTGAGTACTCCTGTGGCAAATGTCCATTTGTTGCAGCTATACCGTTTTTTTTAATTTTTGCTTTATTTCTCCTAATTGATATTCAGACAGTGCTCACTGTTATTGTCACAGGAAAGCAATGCATTATTTCATTTTGGCTAATCAGATCTCCTCCATTTGCTACTCTTTTCTCTTTGTGTTTTACAGAGCAACAATACATTTTACATGTGCTTGCCTGATCTCTTGCTTTGAGGTAAAAAAATTCATAGAGCAAAATGCAGACCAAGAATTTTTTCCTCATAAATGAAATGAAAGCAAAATATGCACCACTGTAGTACTCTCACAAATCAAATGGTAGGAGAAGGATTTAGGATTCTCTTTGATGGAAAAAAAAAAGAAAAAAGACTATAGAGAGTACTAAGAGTCCTGGATACAGCCGCAGAAGGCAAAGGCAAACAAGGTAAGAAAAATGTTGTGTATGCCCCCAGTCTTTGCAACTTTTTCTCCCTGGCACTTGTGATGCTGTTAAACAATAACACCTTATGATGGTTTTACAAGAGCAAAAGGAGACAATCTTCAATACTAGTAGAGCCATTCAAGCACTTCTGAATTCCCCACTGAGCTGGGATGCAGCCAGTTTAAGAAAGGGTTCTCACAGGCACCACATGGTGGATGTGGCAGAACGCAACCTACAGGTTCCTACAAAGTCCCTTCTGCATTTCATAACACTTAAAATCATGCAAAGAGATATCATGCTCAAGGAGCTGGAAAAACACATTCAAATTGATATAATCTGGCTGGGGAAAATCAGCTCATGAAACCCAAATCTGACAGTTTTTGGACTTCCCGTTACTCTGGGAACTATAATGTAACAGTTTTCTTCATAGCCTTTAGGCCATCAATTAGGGAAGTCTTTGAGATTTTTACTATTTGCACTACATAAAACATATAAAGTTTATCTATTTTCCCATGGTGCCCAATGAGAAAACGATGGCTCTGATTTCATAACTGAACTTCAGTATCAACAAACTAAATACTGATTCACAGGCACTGCTGGTGTAAATGTCCTGAAGTACTGTCCATGTCAACTCATTGCGCTTCTTAGAGAAAAACTCATTAAAAATTCTATTTCTGGCTGCTTTCTGGTGAACAAGCTTATTAGTTTCATCAATGAATCTTTAGACTCCAATACTTCTCTTCATCTCTGTTTCAGCTCATACATCAATAGACCTTCTGGAATGTGTGCTGCGAAGACATATAAGGCTGGTGAGAATCCTTTTCCAGCATCAAAGCTGGGTAACAGGTCTCGAACAAATGGGAGCCCATGCATATAAATGGAATTCCTGTGAATTTTTTAAACATGGAAATAATTTTTTTTTATTTAAATTTGTCATCTTCAAGGAGTTATCTGCTTTCTTTCTGGTACTATTAGGGTTTCCTGTTGCTGAAGCTCAGTTTTTTTGCCACAGAAGAGAAATGTACCTTGCATAACTCCCAATATTTTGTGGGTATTTCCCAGATTCCACTCTGAAATGGACAGTTGCCACCCAAACAACAGCTCGGTCAACAGCAACAACTGCAAATCAATAGAGTTCTTCCATTTATACAAGCAAATGTCACGTTACAAGGCACTGTAAGTGCATTAAGCTCTCTCTTCTTCCATATTTTCAGGGCAAAGGGGTCTTTGCTATCAGGCATTCAGAAATTCAACAGGTTTTTCAAATTTTTAAAGTCTTTTTTCTTGCAAATACAGTATAAGATTAAACAAAAAGGACCAAGCCTAATGAGTTACATTATAAAAAATCCAGTGCTTAACATTCCCTCTTTGTGCACAAACATTTTTAGTTCTTCTTCATTTTAATCATAATTTATAAACTGAAGTTTCACAATCCAGCTGCTATCATTGGGTATCCATTCCAGAGCAGCACTTGAATGGAGAGCAGCCCATCTGTAGCAGAGGATGTTACTGGTTTTTCCAGCTGGTCCCAAATTTGACAATGGCACTGGCTGCAGAATAATGCAGATATAGTGACAGTTACTGGAAGATTAGAAGAAAGCAGGGAAAAAGAATCACAAAGGAGGTTGAAAATTGATTGCACAAAACTCTGAAAAAAATTATATTATTGAAATCCAGATTTAGCATATCTAAACAGTTTTGATAAATCATGGGTGGCCCATATTGCATCATCATGGAGGGTAGAATGTTATGATTCTAAGCTCTAGGCATTTTTCATTAATTTTACAAACTATTCTGCTTTGCAGAGTTGTTTCCTGCCTTCAGGTTTACATTGTGTATAAGAACCTTCCAAGAAACAGGCTGGATTTTTCCCTAGAATTATTTTCTAACACATCAGATTCCCATAAGTAGATGGGTGGGAGGTCAGCCATCACTTTCAGCCTGAATTTCTGTCATGCTACTGGCATCAGATTCATCCTGAAAGACTAGGAAGGGAATCTGATGTCCAGAGGAAACCACAAGCAGCTGCCAAAGAAGTGAGGGAGGGAATTAGCTGCTTGGATGCAACACTGGATACTCATTGTTTACTCATTTTACTCACTGTACTCATTGTGATACACAGCATGTGCAGACCACAACCTAAATTCAATCAGAGTAGGGAAAAATGGACTGGGAAGGTCTTGAGATGATTATCAACAATTACCGGCATAATTTCTGTGCTTATTGCATTTCCATTTTCTTCGGTGAAAAGATACTCTACTTCTGATTGCTCTTCTATAGCAAGTTATTTCACTGAGTTCTCTTTGCACCATCATCTGTGAAGATAACAGAAAATAAGGGGAAAGGATAGATGTAGCCAGAAAACAACAATTCTTCCAAAATAATCCGTAAAATAGTACAAGGAGTAAAAGGAAAATAAAATGCACTTTTAACAGAGCAAAATGTTTGAAGGCAGGCAGGGAGGATCATCATATTGTCCCAGGCGCTCTTAAGGACTTTTCCCTCTATCTTTAAATTTTCATATCAATTTGTTTCAATAATCAGAATGAAAAACAAAAAATTGTAAGTTTTAAAAATTGACCTGTGCATATTGCCAGATAGGAGATAGATGAACATAAAGCAGTGCCATGACCCAGAAGTTTCTTGAGGTCCATTGCAACTCCCTCTCCTACGATCCCATGATAAGGCAGAATGTTATCAGAGACAGATTCCTAACTGACAAGAGTAACTGATCATGTAGAACAAATGTGAGAGACAAAATCATTTTTTAAAGAATTCTTAAGAAAATACTGTACAGGATTTATATTGTGACAGAGTGATCTAAGTGATTTTGGTTTATGTTTCAGGATTACTATTTGCTTCACGTGAACTAGAACACTTGTTTCTGTTGGATGCTTCCCTTTTAAAAAAATCCCCTGTGGCTTCGTTTTCAGATATAAATAAAATTGAAAAAATATGTGAAGTGTGGGTGAAGGAGGAAAAACAACAGATCCAGTCTCCCTGGTACCATTCAGCGGCAGAAGATGCCAAACACAACAAGTAAGTTTTTACAAGCATTACCGAATAGTCACCTTTCTCATGAAAACTCTGAGGCAAGAAAAAATGACAGTTTAATTCTGTGTCTCTTGATAAGCACTTTTCAACAATCCATAAAATGTGGGTATCTCCAATGTAATGAGGGAAAATCAGTGCTTGCTCTTGCATTTATAGCTACAGTCTAAAACTAAGCATACCCAGCAGAGGTGGTGTGGGTCTAGTATTAAGCAATGGCACCTTTCCACCTAGAATGAAGGAAGTGACCCAATCTGCTCCCTTTTCTAAGGCCACATATACATAGACCACTCATGAAAAACATTTTTCAAAATACTGTGCAGTGTCTCTTGAAAGACTTGGTTCATATATCATCAACAATGCACTTACCAGAAAGTTCTCCTGTCATCTGCCCAAAACTTTCCCATATGCAAATAAGACTTTACTTCTTGCCACATTATGAGGGAAATGCAAGATTGTTCACCACCACTTTTCTTTACACCAGTTTTTAAAACTTCTCTTATATTAGATTAATATCACGTCCTTCATTTCTTCCTCAGATTTTCCTCAGAGATCATGTTACTTAATTTTTTATCCTTTTTGTTGCTGTTCCTTGAAGTACTTTTAGTTAGTCGACATCTTTCTTGCTGTCCTCTGCAGACACTCAATATTCTTGGCCTGGGGCCTAAACATTAAGTAAAAAAAAAAAATTTTCTCATGCCTTATGTAAAATGCTGCTGTTAATTACCCCATAATGAAAGTCACCTATTTTTCAGATCATATTTTGTTTTCTTATTGGTTAGTTCTTGTTTTGCTTTTGTGTATTTCATATTTTCTTCCTGATTTATATTTTTTTTTAAATTCTAGCAGACAATTTTCAAGTTCTTTAATCTAATAATTTAATCCTTTTTCATTCACCTATCTATAAGTGCAAAGTTATTTAGCCTGAAACTGTTTCATCACCTAAATCACACTTGAAGGACTGACCAAGACCTGTGCTATCACCTTTATATCATCTTGGCATTTTGGTTGCGAAGCATTGACTATTCCTTTTTGATATGGCTTCTTGAATCCCTGCTGTGGTAGATACGTGAGACAACAACTCCACACCAGCTTCAGATAGCTTTTCTGGGAATCAGATGTGTCTTTGTAAACGCATATTATGGTAATTACTCAAAGCTATCAAGGGAAATGGTTTTTCTGAAGACAAAAACTACTTAGGGTTTTGGTTCAGTAACGTGCAATGGCTTGATCCAGTAGATTTGTATTTCTCAATATTGCAAGTTATTTCTAACTCCTTTTTTCATTTTTATATTCCTCATTTTCTTGGATGGACAATCGAGATGTATTTTTCACCTGTCCTGTGCACGGATTTTATTATATTTTTCTGTAGTACATCTTCGTGACTTTTGTTACCCACTTTGTAAGAAGGCCAAAGACAGACTCCAGTCACGTTACTTTCACAGTAAGTTTTGATGCACATTATTCTCTGCCAGTGTAGCTACTTGATCAAGATGGAGAAATGGTAATCCCTGTACAATTGAGGTTGGAATTTACCACCAGAGGGAGTCTACATAGCTCCACATGCAGAACAAAACAGGCTCTGATTTCGCAGCTTCAGACCATAGATTTTACAAGAAAGTCTGAGAATACAAAATATAATAACATGAGTGGCAACCTTGAATTATGTTCTGAATATAAACTGTGTTACCAAGTGCAGTTTAAACACCTCTGTTAGAAAAGGAAGTTGACGTATCTCAAATTACTGGATTAATGAAGTAACCTGCTGCTTGTGCCAGCTTTGACATAAATGTCTGATAAAAATGAAAGCCAACACATTGTTTTTCTTTGGGAAAGAATAATATAGGATCCTTTGACTGGGACCAATGAATTTTTCCAGAAGTAAAATGCTCATCTAAAATAATAGGTTCCATGTCAACATACAGACTTAGCAAAAAGAAATATATTGTGGGAAATAGCTTAGAGCTATTATAAGAGAACAAAAAGGTCACTAATACAAAATAGCATTTTCTTAATTTTTTTATACTCTGGTTAAAAAATAGTATGGGAATTTCCTGATGCTGATGGTTTATGTTCAGGATCTCTTAAGAGAAGCAGCTTTGAAACAATATTTGCTCTCTAAACCAGAAAATTCATAATGCATTCTCATCATTCTGAAGTCATAATTACAAATCCACTAACATTTTCCATTTGATTTTTTTTGAATATTCTAATATTTAGATCTAATAAGCAGCACAATGTCAGCATTTATGTATTCCAGCTATCAGGACATCAAAGATGATCTGTTTCAAAAGGCTGAAGTAAAAATGTATAAGCCTCTAAAAAAATTGAAGGAATTTTTCTTATATAACATTCAGAGGTCACACTGATAATGACCTTAGCTCAGCATATATAAGTCAAAAGGCTGAAGTAAAAATGTATAAGCCTCTAAAAAAATTGAAGGAATTTTTCTTATATAACATTCAGAGGTCACACTGATAATGACCTTAGCTCAGCATATATAAGTCATTTAGCTTGTATTGAAAGATGTGTTACATATTTTTAAGTTCTACCCTGAAACCCACACTGTAAATGCAAAAACTAAGCAAACAATCATATCTTTATATGCCTCCCTGTGTTCCCATTGGCAGCTTTCAAGGCACCTCCTGAATGCTCCAGCTGTACCCTCAGTATGCCGTAAATACAGGCGTGAAAATTCACAGCACCTCAAGATACACCACTCCTCCTCAATCCCCATCCACTCATCTGTGCTGGAGGATTTTGGGTATGTGAAGTAAATTTTTAGATAACAAAGCATGAAACCAGTGTCACTGCATGTGTATGCAAAACAGAGTTGTATGCACTGCCTTTCTAAGTATGCTGCTGACAAAACTTAGCCAAGTGTAGGATCAGAGCAACAGCCACAACAAACAAAATTATGGTCTTATCCCAACCAGCAAAAGAATTTTTCTCCAAAATGAATATAAGGTAAATCTTCCAAATTTCAACAGCTGGATCATTTATATTTTAGAACTTAAGGACTGATTAACCTTATAAATATTTAAGTTGGTTTTGCTGAGGCTGAAACTACACCATATGAAAGCCTAAGCTTTTCTGACAGTTTCAACTATGTCTAGATCCAGATTTTAGTAATAAGCCAGATCTATTTGATTTTTAGAGATCTAAAGGTACTACAACTGAACAATAGCTCAATCATTAGATATGATGAAATAAATATTCTCTGAACATGAATTTTGATTATTAAAAATTGTTCCAAGATCATAATATTTTCTTCACCTCTACTCATGTGTGCTATTCATTACTTATTTGCTCTACAAGAACTATATAATATTTTCAGTCCTGTGTCTCTGTCACCATGCACAAGCGGGAGTTATTCTCACCTGAGACAAAAACAGTCAGGCTTTTTGGAGTGCAAACCCAGCTGGATCCTGCCTGGGCTGCCAAAACCACTTCTGACTGTGCCTCTCAGCTGTCTGGTTCAGCCAACAATGGCCTCCCATACGACAGGGCAACAAAAAGCAGAGCATGAGTGCATCCTCTGCTAACACAGTAGGAACTGGGCCAAACTTAAGCTGACCCAGGTGACACATTTGCCCAGAGCAGGTAGTGCTTCCAGCCCATGCCTTGAACTGCCAAGTGATTCCCAACATGTGGACCTCATTTGTTTGACCATTCATGTGATAGCTTCCAACAGCGATCACGCCCACTGGCACAGCAGGCAGGTCCACTGAGGCGAGTGGCCAGAGACAGCTCCCAGACAAGCAGCTGGGGAAACAGCTTTGTAACACCACAGATCTCAGCACTTCTTGGAAAAAAAAGGGTTCAAAACAGTACATATTTTGTAGTAACTCAGTTGGCCTATGAAGAGGAAGGTGCATATGTTTCTTGGAATAAAGTGCTCAAAATACTTCAAGGATTTCAACTATATTAAAATAATTAACTCCATGGACTGGTTGTGTTTGTTGTTCTGGATAAATCAGCATGTCAGCTGTTTCTGATCTATATTCCCAGAATCAGGCAGGAAGTGGGAGGCTGCTCTTCCTTCTTCCATTTTAATCTTAGAACGGCAAAAAAAGGAGGAACTGAGACATCAGTCCACTATCTTCACATTATTGTGCCATTATACTAGCAACCACAGGAAGAGAACTTAGAGATCTCCTGGACAAACATTTATTGTTTTAACTAAATATTTTTATTTTTCTCAAATATTTATGTTTGTTTCTTTTTTGGCTTACATACATATATATATAGAAAGAGAGAGAGAGAGAGAGAGAGAGAGAGAGAGAGAGAGAGATACTGATAGATAGATATACACTGATAGACATATTTGGTATACCAAAAATATATATAGATATTTAGGGAATGAATATACTTACTGTGTGCATACATATATATATATATATATAAAAATTAAAATGAGAATATATACAGTCTCTATGCACTACAAATATAGACTATACACTGTATGAAAGTACTTTGCCTCTATGCAGTGATATGTATATACCTCCCCACCATTTTGCTCTCTACGTGCTGGTTGATAGTGGCTTTTTCCATTTGGATATGCATATTTTGTAAAAGACTTAAGATCAAAGCTACAAAAAGTAAAAAGGAAGCTTGTGTCATAGCAGCCATCTACCTCAGTTACCCAGAGAAAGGACCAAAAGTAAGGGAAGATTTTCTGTAAGTTTTCTGTATGGCCAATACAGAAAGGAGGTACAAGAGATAGGGGGGGTGATCTAGAGTAAATTGGAATTCCTCTCGGAAGGTGTGTATCTCCTAACCCAACGGGAAACATTAAAATGAGGATGCTTACATTACAGGAAATTCAATATCATGCTTAAAAATAGATAAGCAAAAGCTCTTTACTATCTGTCTTTATCTGAAAGGGAAAAGATACCTAGGATAGAATGGGTTTCCTTATGGTGGAGTTGGGTTTTTTAAGGAGGACTGGTTAGTTGAAGTTAAAACAATCCCACTATGTGCTACTCTGGAATACTCATGCTTAATTTTATTCGTATCACTTTCAGTTTATGCAAATATTATTCCTAAGCAGATTCAGAGATTTCATTAATTATCTTACTGGCAAATCATATATGTAAACTCTGTTATTTAAATGAGATGTTTGATGCCCTGTTTTTTGATACATGCAACACTAAATTAATCAATGGAAATAAAATATACTGTAGGATACAATGTAAAATAGACAAACAGATGATTAGAAAGCCACATGCACTTTTCTGTAGCTAACTTTGTAGTTTATGCAAGTCAAGCATTTAAAAAAGTCCTTTCTAAGATATCAATTTAATTTCAATGATTTGTTACTGAAGTTTCTGTCTCTTTATCAATGGATTCCTCCTATCTTATGACTGCATTCTCCCCTAAGGACTTCACTGAGCTCTTAAAGCTATTTTATCATGAAGGAATTTGAAAATGTGTTTATTAACTTATTTAGACACTATGTTTATTGCTTTCTCAACACTCTTGAGAAATTAATCTATTTTTTTCTTACTCTGTCTTTAGCATCTGTTATCACTTGAAGTACGAGCTTGAAGGAAATAGATTTTTCAAAGCCCAAATTTACGCCTCCAGAGGATAAAATTAGCCAGAGCATAGTGAAATAAAATTTGTCAAAGGAGAATTATGTTGCAAAGCCAGAGTTTTGCTTAACATGTCTGAAAATATCTAAAAGAAAAGTAAATATATGTATTAGATACTGTATCAGCTCTAGTGGCAACAGTGCCAGATTCTTTTGCATTGCTGTTCTGTGGATGTTTGCAAGCTTTCCTATTCCTCTTTGGGAAAGCCATAATCAACATTAAATTGATAAACTAATTGTTATAACAGCCAGAGACAGTGCTATTTGGTGGAAATCAATTATGTTAGAAGTTTTCCATTTTTCCTACTTATCTTTTGCCTGGTCTGCCTATAATGCAGACAGATGTCCCAAGTCAGTTCACAGCAAAATTGTAAATGATGCAAATTACAGCTGCATTTGGGCTGTGAAACTCTGAAATAAAGCAAATTCTGGTTCATGCATATCCACTGTGCAATTTTCAATGAAAAATTGTTTTCACAGGCCTTTATCTTATATGTCTACAAAGTGGAAAAAAACCTCTCTGTAGATTGGAGGCTATACTCTGAAAAAAATGACTGGGGATATTTGAAACAAATTTTTCCGGTGCCTAGCTCTCATAATCCATGCAAATGCAAACATTTTGAGAGATATTTGTAAGTTTGAGTGTGTTTTCAGTTTTCTTTCATTTTAGGGCTCTGGTTCTTTTAAAGCAGCAGCAGACATGTACCAGTGTGTCTGGAGGAAAGCAAAGAAATTTTTTCTCAGGCTAATTTTGGACTGAGCATTATTAATAATATTTTGTCTCAGGTTAATTCTACAGTCACTTTATAATTTTTATTATGATAAATACTATAATCAGCCAGAAAGCTACATTTGAGATTAAGGCTCATTAACTTAGAGAGTTTATAATTTAGGATATGTGTATATGTTTTGCAGAATGAGATTTTCTCACCTAATCACAGATGTTCTCAAGACAAGCATCTACCTGAGTATAAGCATCCTCTCTTGGCAATGGAAATAGGCACTCATTATTAAATTCCTCCTAGTGTAAGAGTTAAAGATGGATAGGATGCCTGAGAAATCATCTATTTGTTTTTATTATCTCCTGCCACAGTCCAAACTAAACAGAATAGCTTTCATTAGATTGCTGCCTTTTAGCCAGCTAAAGTTATGAGGTATAAACTGTACCCAAAATGCATATGAAAAACCTAAGGGAGAGCTGAAGTGCAGGATTTTGGAAGGAAGTGTTGAATATGCATGTTCTTAAAATTCCAACAGTGGTTTCAGAGACCAGATTTCCATTCTCTTACTTTCTGCTTTAAAATCTAGTTGAACTTTCTGAAATCAACCGCACTCAGCAAGCGGAGAGGGACAAACTTAAAAGCACTAAACACTTATATGAAACCAGGTGCAACACCTCCCTCATTTTGTACATGGGTAATTGCAGCAAGGGAACAGATGGAAGCCAAAAAGCCGACCTGCCACAATCTCTTTGGAGACCCTCTTGGCAACTCCCTAGCAATGGCTTCAAAGTCATATAAAGAGCATATAAAATACATTGTGTCTAGCATCTGGAGTATAAATAACAAATACTGTTCCTTATCTATCCCAAAGAACTAGTTGCAATGTCACCCTTGCCTTCTATACACGTTTTATAAATGAATGAATTAACCAGCACTATAATTTAATATTTTGAGAATACAGATCTTTTAGAAACATACCGTGATCAGTAAAACTTGCATATGTTCCTATGGTAACAACTGAAAACTCTCACTCACCTCCTGATAGATCAAGGCCCCCATTACTGTGATCCCACACCACAGGAGTAGGCTGGTGTATATGATTATCACAGCCTCTGCTTTGCGCCAAGCAAGCAGGGAAATAAGTTTCCTTCTCACAGGCTGCCAACCTGATGGAAAAATACAGTTCTCCCAAGGTTTATAGTCATGAACTGGAGAGTTTATTACACTGGCTTTTGCTGCATATTAGGTTAGAGAAGGTGGCATTTTCTTCCATGCTGCCACCTTCTCTACCCTTAGACTTCTGCCATGATTCTCCAATGAAGAAAAAATATGCAGAAAGTTTCCACCTCATTCACATTCTCCCCTACTCCCTCCTCAAATCTTCTACACTAAGATTAGCTCAGGAATTGTAACACTTTGAAAGAGAAAGACAATTTAGACTTTCTTCATCTACCAAGTGATAACACAAAATCATTTTGAATTCTCATCTTAAAAAGTCCTACACTAGATGGAGATAGTACTGCTGGCTGATAGACATACAATGAGATGCAGATCTGGTTACAGAAAGTTTTTACAAAGTGCATGCTTTCAGCAGGTGATTTTTTAAAAAATTATTCTAGAAATCGACACTTGGAAATGAATTGTTGGTTTGTTTGTTCTTGTTCGTTTTGGTTTGATTTGGTTTTTTTTTCCCCTGGAAGTGTTTTCATTATGGTTCTGACCTCGAAGTTCTCACCAGAGTAAATTTTCCCTGGAAAAATTAGACGAAATTGAATGGCCATGTTATATTCATCACTGGTGAAGCAGTAAGTGTTAGGAAGCATTGAGCATTTCCTAATGTAGTACCAGAAACTAGCTGCAGAGAAAGAGGATCACCTCTGACCCTGTCTCCCATCTGAGGAAATGATCCACAGTTAAAGAAATGTGGAATCCATTAAAGAAAAATTCCAAAGATCAAGAAAAATTGCACAGATCAAGGCCTCTCTTACATGAAACCTTTCCTCTAACTGGAGGAATTTTCCAATGGTAACTTTTGATGTACCACACAGGGATAGCACCAACTGATACTGTGCACCGACTTGTCTCTGACACTGTATGGAAAGCCCAGCCTCCTGTCCTCGCTGTTCCCTTTCTTGTGTCATCCAGTTTTGGATGAAAGAATTAAGACAACTCACAACATTAATATAAAGAGATAGCTCTACAAAAAGGCGTCAAAAATATCCACTGAAATTAATTGATACAAACATAATTTGAACAGTAGCTAAGATTGCACATGAATCTTTGAATAGATCGATAGCTTCTAATGTTCTTATCTCTAACTGAAAGTCCTAGCAAGTCAGAGAATAGCAAAAAATGTATGTTGACTTCAGAGATTTAACATAAAAAATCTTATAACAATTTACCCTGGATAAAATTAGTTAAAACTGATAAATAAAATGCTTCAAATGCCTTACACGGGACAAGCTACACACCTTACATGATTTTGTTATATTCTCTGGAAGCAGGAAAGTGGGTCAAGACAGTTATAGACAGTTTATAGTTACAGAAAGGTATGAAATTGACTTAGTCACAGACTACAGGCTTGAAATTACATGATACAAAAATTTTACTGGGCTGTAACTGAACAAGTGAAATTAGGTCAGGGAGATGAGATTAGCTCAGTTGGTCAGGGCATGGTGCTAATAACACCAAGGTTAGGGGTCCAACACCCATACAGGCCATTTGCTTAGGAGTTAGACTTGATGATCCTTGTGGGTCTCTTCTAAATCAGAATACATTGTGAATCTGCTGTGAAATAATTACTTGGCACTTAGGAGCCCTTAGTTCCCTTTAATGTGATTAAGACTATGCTTCTCTCTGTGGGCAAAAGCAGATGGTCGAAGAAGTGTTAGCTTCAGGCAAGTGCCTATGATTCCTTTTCCAAGTATTGTCCCACCTCTGCCCATTCTGGGTCCTTTTAGATAAGTCTTCTACTTTGGCAACGGATGTCTTAGGTTTGCCACCTGCTAAAAACATTCTGGTATTTGTTTCCAGCATGACTCCTGTATCAGAACACAACCCATGAGATTTGACAGACAGCTGTCAGGGAGCAAGTGTCTGAAGCCTGAAACAAATCAGGATCTCAGAGGCTACTGTGTCTTTTATGAAGTTGCAATGCCTGGATTATCGAGTATCAGCCATGTAAAATAAAAGCAATGCTTTGCTGGAAGCTATTCTCTCTCTTGTAAATCAGAAACAGTGGAGGAGAATTCAAATAGCAGGTCAGTGTATACCAAGTAACCAAACTTTCTTGCTTAGTTCTCACCTGCTGTTAGTGCTTATGAAGATGGAAGAAATTACTTCTACATTATCTTACTATTTTAGCAATGTAAACATACCCAGCTAATGCAAGTAGAGCTCTATATTTAAGTGTACAGGAACATTAGGTGAACTAGGGAACAGAAATTCCCATTCTGTTATTTGTTAGAGGGAAAGGCGTGCCAATACTCCAAAGGCAAATGAAGTATCTAACTAATAGAAGAACTGGTTTCTTTCACACACATTAAAAATATTTTTCTGTAATAAATGAGAACACTGACAACTCACCAGCAAACAAAGGCAACAGAAAAAGTTATTTTCTTTTAAGATGTGCAAATAAATACTCAGATGGAAAGACAGAACAAAAGAACAATCATCATGATCGGAAGTGAAAAGTTTATTTGTCTGAAAAGATGAGTGGGCACATGAACCAAATGCACAGATTTGGTAAATACTTGTGCTTTGTAATTTTTCTTTAAAAGGCTGACTCACGGAAAGTCTTTACTGCTGTGTGCAAGTGCAGTCACCACAAAACAGCACAATATTCCTTTTTGAATATTTTCTAAATTGGAAAAATAAAATCTCAAAAATGTATTTTATCTAATTCTAAGCATTCCAGTGGTTGTTGTTCCCCCACTGTATTTAGCCATTTTCTTGTAATATCTCTTAGTAAGGAAATATTCCTTTGGTATTTCTTGAACATTTATCTTTTATGACTGTTTCATAAGAAACCTAATGAAATATTACATGATAATCTATAATAGATAGAGTAGGTAATCTATATAATAAAGTAGGTAAAAAACTGGTTAGAAAACACAGTTAAAAGCTATTTTTCAGTGGTTACAATTTTTATGGAAGGATGAATTGAATGAAAGATGAATGAAGTTATCTACCATAGGGCTGATATGATTTAATATTCTCACCAGTAATAGAAAGGGGAGAATGCATACTGTAATGTGATACCAAAGAACTGTAGCTTAGCAAAAGAATTCAAAATCATCAAAACAAACCGGAGTAAATGTTGGTAAAAAGAAAGACAAAATTCAATAGGCTGACTAAATCACTTCACAGATACAAAATGAGGCCAATATCTGTCCTGAATATGGCCACAAATTGAACAAGCCCAGTGTCATGCTGCTGCAAAATCATACTTCATATGAGGATGTTTGACTGGTAGGATAATGATGGAATTTCTTTTCTGATCCTAGAGAGCAAAGCATTAAAGTAGTTTGTCTGCAGAAGTTTTGGGGTCTTCACCACTGAAGTTGTTGAAGAAAAGGTTTGACAAACATTTTCCAGCAAACAGACTAGATCATCTCCTGTGGCTCCTTGCAGATCCAAACCACAGGGGCTGACCTTGAGCTTGTATAATTCACTATCACTCTCTCTTCCAAAACAGCTAAGTCATGAGTCATGATTTTCTTTCAGTTTCATTGATATTTCAGTCACTAAAATAACATAGTATTAGAGTGGCTATTGAACTAGTACAATCCTAAAATAGAGTCAGTGAAGGAAGACTCTCTGAAAATCTGACATATTTGATTGTAAACCTTAATTCACATTACTTAGAGCATATCCATCTTTATTTTGCATCTAATTTAATAGTTTTTTGACAGGTGGGCAGAAGGTAGTAAACGGTATATTGCCAAAACCCAGATAACTTCTTGTAAATATTTCAAGGCTTCAGCACCTCTGTGACCTGAACCAGAGAAATGAGCCCTGATACTGTCGCACTGTTCATTTTAAAAGCAATTTAAAATCAACAAGATTATACTCCTGAGTGAAACCTGATTCTGCATGGAAAAAAGAAGCTTTTTATTGTATAAGTGTTTATTATATGTGTTTATGTAGAACACATTTTTGATTTCCATATCTCCCCTTAAGTGCTGGACTAGGAAGGCTCGCAGAGCCCACAGATGCTGGGGGCAGAAGCAGGAGAGGTACAGTGACAGTGTCATGCAGCAGATATGTTGACTTCGAGGAACTGCTGGCTGGTCGGCCAAAACCAGAAATTACCATTTTTGAAGGGTTCCCAGGCACCCCCAAGGCTAATCAAGAAAGTGTGGGACCTGACAAGGGTTGATAAAGGGAAAGGAAGTGACACAACAGAGAAGGAAAGAAATAAAAGCCTACTCCAAAAAATGGGTGTGGGTAAGGCTAGTACTGTGATACTGGGGCTTCCTGCAAAACTGTTGAAATGTTAGGTATTCTAGCAAAAAAACCAAATCCTAGTGTTCTCAGTTAGGGCACCCAAATCAGTAAACAGCTTAGGTTTAAATGTTTCCATCTCTGCTCAATTCCTGTGTAATGGGTTATCACAGCTCAAAGATAAAGGTCATCAGTGCTTGTGAAACACTTCATTCCGGCAGTGACAAACCTCAGAGAAATGCATGTGAAAAGATAAATCCTTTTGTCTTCAGAGTAGTCTTGAGACTGCATATAATAAATGAAGTAGAGAGCTGTTAGGAAACAAGGGAAAACTGCAACTGTGTAGTAAATGCTCCTTGGGAAGAGGGTCCCCGTAGAATGTTATGTAACCAGGTAATTAAAGCAGGCACATGGCATGTACACAAGTTCCACATGTAAACCTAGCTTTGGTATTTTGACTTCTACTGTTCAGGTTCTTGACTTTGCCACTTAATTCATGTCCATCTTACACAGCATTACACAGGTGGATTTATTGGCTGCAAAGGAAGGGGTGGCTGCAGTTTCCATTAGGACACATGGGTAGCTTTCTCTTCCCTTAGATTTTGACTTAGTAGCATGAGGTAGAGTTGACAGTTCCTATGTGTTTGTGGAATGACATACATACTAATACACACACTGACAGGGACGAGGCTTGGCTCTAAACTGGGGCTTTGCTTTTTTCAGTAACACATCACAAACTCGTACGTGACTGGCTTGTTGCAGTCACTCTAAATTTTCCTACAGTATTAATTGTTTTCCAATTTATTTCCTCAATTGCTTTTCTCTAATTTGGGTTATTTTTCCACACACAGATTTACTAAACCAGTTTTTCAACCTTGAATCTCAATTAGTTAAAAATACAGGCCGCAGAGTTATCTTTGGGTTATTCCTTGACCCCTCTAACACACACACACACACACACACAAAATACGTATAATAGACTTCTGTGACTGCAGATCTCTTTAGCCTCACTATAATTGCAATGTTACTTTGAATCAAAGAAGGTAAACTTCTCACATACGTTTCTTAATGAGCGACAAAAAGCAACCAAGCTAAGTCAGAGAGGGAATTCTGCCCATTTACCAGGGAAAGGGAAGGGGTTGAGGATGGGGATGGGGACAGGACTGGGGAAGGGGTTTGACAAGGGGCTGTGAATGTGGCAGGGGCTCTGGAAGGGGTTTGTGAAGAGGCTGTAGAAGGGGCTGTGGAAGGGGAGAGGCAGGAAGGGGTTTGAGGAGGGGCTGTGGAAGGGCAGGAATGGGCTGGGGAAGGGGTGTGAGAAGGGGCTGTGGATGTGGCTGTGGCAGGGCCCGTGATGTGGCTGGGAAGGGGTTTGAGAAGGGGCTGTGGGTGTGGCTGTTGCAGTGGCTGTGGATGTGGCTGTGGATGTGGCAGTGCCAGGGGCTGTGGCAGTGCCAGGGGCCGTGGCAGGGGCTGTGGATGTGGCAGTGGCAGGGATCGTGTCTGTGGTGGGGGAAGGGCGGAAAGGGGTTGGAGAAGGGGCTGTGGCTGTGGCTGTGGCTGTGGCTGTGGCAGGAGCTGTGGCAGTGGCACTGGCAGCGGCTGTGGCAGCGGCTGTGGCAGTGCCAGGAGCTGTGGCTGTGGAAGGGCGGGAAGGGGTTGGAGAAGGGGCTGTGGCAGTGGCAGGAGCTGTGGCAGTGGCAGTGCCAGGGGCTGTGGCTGTGGCACTGGCAGGAGCTGTGGCTGTGGCACTGGCAGGAGCTGTGGCAGTGGCAGTGCCAGGGGCTGTGGCAGCGGCTGTGGCACTGGCAGGAGCTGTGGCAGTGCCAGGGGCTGTGGCAGCGCCAGGAGCTGTGGCAGTGGCAGTGCCAGGGGCTGTGGCTGTGGCAGTGGCAGTGGCAGGAGCTGTGGCAGTGGCAGTGCCAGGGGCTGTGGCTGTGGCAGTGGTAGTGGCAGGAGCTGTGGCAGTGCCAGGGGCTGTGGCAGCGGCTGTGGCAGTGGCAATGCCAGGGGCTGTGGCTGTGGCAGTGGCACTGGCAGGAGCTGTGGCAGTGCCAGGGGCTGTGGCAGCGGCTGTAGCAGCGCCAGGAGCTGTGGCAGTGGCAGTGCCAGGGGCTGTGGCAGTGGCAGTGCCAGGGGCTGTGGCAGCGGCTGTAGCAGCGCCAGGAGCCGTGGCAGTGGCAGTGCCAGGGGCTGTGGCAGTGGCAGTGCCAGGGGCTGTGGCAGTGCCAGGGGCTGTGGCAGTGGCAGTGCCAGGGGCTGTGGCAGCGGCTGTAGCAGTGCCAGGAGCTGTGGCAGTGGCAGTGGCAGGGGCTGTGGCAGTGGCAGGGGCTGTGGCAGTGCCAGGGGCTGTGGCAGTGGCAGTGCCAGGGGCTGTGGCAGTGCCAGGGGCTGTGGCAATGCCAGGGGCTGTGGCAGTGGCAGTGCCAGGGGCTGTGGCAGCGGCTGTGGCAGTGCCAGGAGCTGTGGCAGTGGCAGTGCCAGGGGCTGTGGCTGTGGCAGTGGCACTGGCAGGAGCTGTGGCAGTGGCAGTGCCAGGGGCTGTGGCAGCGGCTGTGGCACTGGCAGGAGCTGTGGCAGTGCCAGGGGCTGTGGCAGCGGCTGTAGCAGCGCCAGGAGCTGTGGCAGTGGCAGTGCCAGGGGCTGTGGCAGTGCCAGGGGCTGTGGCAGTGGCAGTGCCAGGGGCTGTGGCAGCGGCTGTAGCAGTGCCAGGAGCTGTGGCAGTGGCAGTGCCAGGGGCAGTGGCAGTGCCAGGGGCTGTGGCAATGCCAGGGGCTGTGGCAGTGGCAGTGCCAGGGGCTGTGGCAGCGGCTGTAGCAGTGCCAGGAGCTGCGGCTGTGGCAGTGCCAGGGGCTGTGGCAGTGCCAGGGGCTGTGGCAGTGGCAGTGGCAGGGGCTGTGGCAGCGGCTGTAGCAGTGCCAGGAGCTGTGGCTGTGGCAGTGGCACTGGCAGGAGCTGTGGCAGTGCCAGGGGCTGTGGCACTGGCAGGAGCTGTGGCTGTGGCACTGGCAGGAGCTGTGGCAGTGGCAGTGCCAGGGGCTGTGGCAGCGCCAGGAGCTGTGGCAGTGGCAGTGCCAGGGGCTGTGGCAGTGGCAGTGCCAGGGGCTGCGGCAGTGGCAGTGCCAGGGGCTGCGGCAGCGGCTGTAGCAGTGCCAGGAGCTGTGGCAGTGGCAGTGCCAGGGGCCGTGGCAGTAGCAGTGCCAGGGGCTGCGGCAGCGGCTGTGGCAGTGCCAGGGGCTGCGGCAGCGGCTGTGGCAGTGCCAGGGGCTGTGGCAGCGGCTGTAACAGTGCCAGGAGCTGTGTCTGTGGCGGGAGAAGGGCGGGAACCCGCTGCTGCCCCCGGCCCGGCCCGGCCGCCGCGGTCACGTGCAGGCGGGGCGGCGGGGCGGTCACGTGAGCGCGGGGCCGGGCCGGAGGGGAAGATGGCGGCGGAGCGGGAGCCGCCGCCGCTCGGGGAGACGCGGCCCGCCGACCTCGAGGAGCTGGAGGACGGCGAGGACCTCTTCACCAGCACCGTGTCCACCCTGGAGGTGAGGAGAGTCCGCCCTCCGCTGCAGGCCCCGCGCCCCGTGGCCGGCCCGGCGCCCCCCGGGCCCTCCCCTTCCCTCCCCTCCCGTCCCCTCCCCTCCCCGTCAGGCCGCCGGTGCCTCGCTCCTGCCCGGGCCCCCCTCACTGCTGCCCGGCCCCCGCCCCGCCGCAGCCCCTGCCGACCCGGCCTCCGGCCGCGGCCCCACCGCCCGCCTCTGCTTCGGCTCCTCGGTGCTTCCCTCACGACGGGCAGGGGGCTTCTGCTGCCAAGAGGAACTCAAAACTCTTTTCTCCAAGTACCGCCGTTATCCCTTCTCGTACCCTCTTCTTGTGCTGCCGCGGAAATATTGCCACCTTTCCCCTTTCTAGTTTCTCTGGGTGTGGGTGCCTGTGTGTGTATTTGTCTCCGCCTTAGACTTTGAGTGGATTAATAACGACCCATTTTCTTTGTTTGGCCTCTTTCCGAAGCTTCTCCCCATTCCAGTTTGCAAATCTTGCAGAAACTTACTTCTCTCAGTGGTTTCCTCCAAGAGAGCCGACGCAGTGCTGGACTGCGGCGTCTGCTGGGACCTGCTGGGAAAGAAACACGAGGAGACATGATAGATGCTCATGTGTTCATTCTTTATAGTGGGAGCCTTTTTGGCAAGGTGTTGTGGTCACGTTCCACCTATGTGTTTTGCCAGTATCTTTTGGAAGAACTTTATTCTTCCTGTACACAGATGCCCATTTAAAAAGAACATCGTTCTGTTCCTCTTTTCCTGAAGAGTCTTCTGTCCCTGACCTTTACAGAAATAGGATTGGTGCATGTTTCTTTGGTTTTGCTCTGGCTGTTGCCTGTCCTTAACAAAAAACCCTGCAGTATACAAAGAGGCTTTTAAATTTATTTTAAAGTCACTTGCCTTTTCTCAAGTTACTTTCTTTTTTTCTTTCTTTTTAGAGATGCATAATCTGTACATTGGTAGAAAAAGGTCTGTGGGAAAAAATGCACTGAAGGAATAAGAAATGATGTGAACCTGCAGTTGACAAGAATTGCATGAGTAGACTTCTGTGCATCTCTCTGTCACGCAGTGTGTATTACTGGAGTCTTGTTCAGTGCACTGAGAAAGACTGCAGTGTAACATAAACAACGTTTTTATTGATGTGGTCTAGAGCTAAAGCTGCAGGAGATAAGATAGACTTAGTGTCCAAATCACAGTTACCATGAGATAAAAAAGTTACTGAAACTCCTCTAACTGCTAACACTGGCAAAGAAATGGGCTTTGTATCAGCTGTTTTGGCTGACAGTTCCACTGTGCTGCTTTGTTTATGTACACAGTCTGTTTGGAATGGAGTCTCTAAGTAGAAAGGGGAAGCCTCTTTGCTTAAAGAGAAGCTTTTAAAAGCTGTGTCAGTAAGCTTTTTTTGACATCAGCATTTAGGGCAGTGCCTTAATCTTGTGATTTTCCTGCAAATGTGGTAGGAAGAGGAAATGAAAATTGACTTTGGACTTCCTACTAGCTTGAGCATAGACTGATGGATTCAGTGTATAAGGTACCATAGTCCAGAGAAGAATGATTGTCTCATGATGTGGGCCTAGTTAAACTTTTGTCTTGAGTGTCAGTTTAATCTGGTAAATGTTCATGAAGGAACTGATTATAAATGGTAGTGGGAGTTGTACAGTAACAACGGAATGGTGTCATGCTTTTTGTAGTTAATCATGTATTTGTTTGCTGATACCAGAGGTTTGAGTGTGGCAAAAGACACTATGGTTAAAAGCCAGCTTACATGAAGGCTTTGGTACTTTGAAAGGATTCCCAACTGGTTTATCTTGGAGCCGTCCATTTGCTTTTAGCATGATTAATTTCAGTCCCTTCCTATTTTATCTTGCTTTCATTCTCTTTGCAATTCACAAAATGTGTGCTGAGCCTTTCCTGCCTATAATTTGATTGTGCAGTGGAAAATCTGTATGGTTTCTAATAGGTCTTTCAGATATTTTCCATATTGACAAAGTCTCCATGTAGAAAACACACACTAAGTTTCTTTTGAGAAAATATACGTTCAGTGTATATTATGAATGGCAAACTTGTAGTGTTTAAATACAGAGAGGCTTAGTTACTTCAGTGGCTTCAAATGGGTAATATTTTTATTTCAAGTTGAATTCTCTGATGTGAAGAAAAAAGAAGATGGAGTTTTAACTTTCTCTGTTCATGTTGTAAAAAAGTTAATGTCTTGATTTAAGGTCTCTTAATTGTAGAAAATAAAACATGAGAAAGAGCTCACTGAGCTGTAACACCTGGGATTTCTGGGGTACAGTGGAAACACATTTTAGGACTTGAAAATTTACTGTGTGGCAGAGAATGAGAACTCTTCTGTCATCTTAGAGCACCTATGAAGTGGGAATCAGGTTGGGCAGCAACTTGCCTGAGCTGATGGGATGCTCATTTCCTTGTCAGATATCCACAGTGCCTATGAGTGGTAGAATAAGAATGATGATTTTCTTTTCATTGAGCCAACTGTATTGTGAGTCTGGACTACTGCCTCTCTTAAATTCATGGTTGCTCAAGAGGTTTCTCTTTCGCTGCCAGAGTAGTTTTCATTAGTGAGAACAGCCAGGATGAATCATGTAAATGGTTTAAGCCAAAATTGCATTTACAGTGATAATCAGTGGTGAATTCCATGTGAATAATATTACTGGTTATTATATATATCATCTATAATATATATATGATACATATCTTTCATATATATTATATATACACATTATATATATCGCCTACAACGCTCTTCTAGGTATCAGGTTTTTGTAGCTCAGTAGCTTCCTGAGGTCTTGGTAGACTTATCTACTTGCTAAAATTTCAAGTGCATGGATTTTGGCAGGGTTTTCCTTGGTTGGTTGGTTGGTTTTTTTGTTTGGTTGTTGTTGTTGGGTTGTTTTTTTTAAAGAGATTTGCACAGCAAGAAGTTCTGGAAGTTAGCTGTGCATTATGAGAAGAATCACTCCCTGTTATAAGTTTAATCAATAAACTGATAATTTGCTCTCTGTGTCCTTTGCTCCCATTAGAAGGGTCCACAAACATCTATATGAAAGTCAGATTTGATGACGTATATAAGATACATGTTAGATTGTCTGAAGAAATTGTCTGTTCACTGTTACTCTCCTTTCATTGTGTCTGCCTTCTTCCTCCTCCATGCACCAGTCTGTATCTCTGTCACCTTTCTCATTTATGTTGCACCATTTGTTATTTAATTTTCCCTAAACTTCTCCCTTACTTCTGTATTGCCCATCTGTCTTTTGTGAAGCAGGTGCCATGTGAACACAGGACCTTAGGCTGCCACCTACTCCTTCAAACAGTATTTGTATTCCCATGCTCCTATTTGTTGGTGTTTTGGTTTTGGTTTGTTTTTTTTTTTAATGGAAAAGTACGTGGAGGAACTTGAAAACACTCAGTGAGCAGTAGATGTGGTAATTTATCAAGGACTGACTTTAGGGACGTGTGTGTAATAATCTCATTGCCAGTTGATCAGTTTATGTCAAAGATCTGCAATATGCATTTGGTTTTTGCACATAAAGCAAAACACTAGATAGCCACAGAGGTCCAGATGGCTTTAATGATATCCATTCAGTTTAACAGTGGCCATTACAGTGGAAGCACTAAAGATCCAAGTGGATTATCTGAGAGGAAAACACTAAGTCCTTCACTACTGTACTATACCTTTGCAGAAAGCTAAGTCTGTATCCAAGATTAATTGATGTAATTCTACTGAAAATGTGTGTCTTGTTGCTTGATGTTAAATCCAGGCTGTAATGGAAGTATGTGGAAATTCATTCCAGTGTGGCTGCTTGTGTCATCTTCCTTTCTGCTGCAAATGATACTGTCCTCCTGTTGAGTCTGTTCTCTCTGCCCACGCTGCGATCTGTGAGCTCCTGTAACCCCGTTTCAGACAATGCGCTGGGTTAACCTGAACAACTAGAATATTATGATGGCCACCTTTTGTCAGCCGACTGTGCTTTGACTGAGGGAAGCTAGGAGGGGCTCATGCAAGCAGAACTAGTTTGGGGGGTACCCTACTATTAAGAGAAGGGAAGATGTCCAAACATCTAGAGCTATAATTTCAGCCAGCATAAAATGCAAGATCTTTTCCTTATTTCTTCATCAGTCAGAGCTGTGAAATACTTGGTTATTTCCTCCAAAGGTAATGAACAATAAAAGAACAGAAGATTGAGCTTGTTATTGACATTGTAAGTTGGAATGGACCCATGGGCACCTTACCAGAAACTTGTTTTCAAGTAAAATGAGGTAGGATCCTGACTGTCCTACATATCTGGATGTGCTGGCCCTTGCGTATCTTGGTTATTGGAGGCTACACCAAACTTTCAGCTCAGGACTTGTTCAGAAATTTCACAGCTGTGTACATTTCAGGAAATGGATGTGTTTGTGACATTTTGTGAATCCTTGACATCAAGTAAATTTAAAGTTTCCAAACAGCTTTGCTGTCTGTCTCTGTCTGGGCCATGAGGGTTTTGTTAATCTCATCTCCATTTTTGGTCTGATACAGAGATTTTCACTGCACTAACTACTACCTCCTTTGACAGCCACTTTCACTGGCCATTTTAGCTGTACTTTGTAGAGATTAAATGCAAAGTTGGGGTCCTGTCGGATCCATAGAAGACTGTAACTGAAATAGCTTAATATGTTGTTTGCATGCATGGGTGCTTTTTTGGTTTTTGAGAGGCTGAATAGCACTTTATGACCCACTGGCTGTGCAAAATAATCAGATTGTTAGAAATTATTGAGTCTAGTTTTTGATACATCAGGGCTGTGCCTTGCTGGGTTTTCATAGTTCCCTTAGGACTATGTCCATTTAAAAGAGAAGAAACTATACTTCATTGCAAAACTCTTAAACAAGCTGATGCAGTATTCAGACTGTGAATGATTTTTAAGAAGCTTCTACACATTCTTTTTTTCTTATAAAGTCACAACCATTTGTGAATATATTTAATTCCATTCTTAATTTCTCTTGTCTGACAGCCCAGCTGTTTAAAGGGACCAAAGAGCCTCAGAAAGATTAATATACTGGTAGATACCTTATTCACCTTGTTGAAGTTTATTTCCATCTGGCATTCATGGCTCCCCCTGGCATGGGAGAGAAGAATTGGAAGGGTAAAAATAAGACCACCAATGGACAGAGATGAAGAGAATTTAATGGGTAGAGTAAAAGTTGCATATGCAAGCAATATAATGAATTTATTCACCCCTTCCGTGGGCAGGCCCATGCTTAGCCATCTCCAGGAAGAGAGAAGTGTAATGGTGACTTAGACAAATGCTGTAACTCCAAACGTCCTCTCTGTCCTCCTTCTTCCCCATAGCTTTGCTGAGCACAGTTTTACAAGGTATGGGATACCTTTCTGGTCAGCTTTGCTTTTCAGCTTTCTGAGGTGCCCATAAGGTCTGAGTCCTTGCCTTTTGCATGTATTCTCATATGGAATTTGGAGAATACTGCTGGTAACTGCTCTGCTAACTACAGCTGTGAAGCCTGGTATCCAGTGCAGAAATACTGGCTTTCTCCAGCAGTGCGGTTGGACAACATCTTTCCCAGCTCAGTAACAGGAAGAGACTCGGTGGCATGTATTTACAGCCAGTCCTAGAGGAATCTGTTTCTTTCTTTAAAGTGGGAATAACTCTGTATTGATCTTTGGTTAACTTGTAACTTTAGGTGTGCAGATATTTGCCATGGGTTGGTCAGGTTTAAGTGTTCGAAGTGAAATTTGTGTCAGATAGAATTTAATGTTGTGATCAGAAGCCAGGTACTGCCAAAAATAACCATTAGTAACCAAAATAGCTACCTCTGATAAAACTGGGAAGATTGACTGAAGGAATAGCTTGAAGATGTGAGCATTCTCCAAGGGCTCTTTTCCACCATTCATTAATCAAGAGCATAATTAAGTGATAAAGCAGAAAGCTCTCTGCTGATATGCTACAGGGGTTTAGGAAGGCTTTTGTTCCCTGTGACTGGCTGTATTAGAGCTGTTTTTCATGGCAGTGTCTTGACAAACACAAACCTACGTGCATTCTGCATCTGTGGCAGCGTGGGACTCCCACTGTGTCCTAAACCTGCCGGCTATCAAAATGTAAGTGGATTGCTGTTCAAAGCTGAATAGCAGCAAAACTGGTTTGGAATGAGTACCTATGATGTTTCAGTAAAGAACTGCTTTTGCTGATAAAACTTCAAACTTCTTCTTTAAACCTCAAGCATTTGGAAATCAAGCATTTCCATGCTCTTGTGTTCTAGTTGGACAAGGTCTTGAACTTGCATCTCTACGCATCACTGGCTGGAGAAACAGACCATTTCTTCTGAAATATGCTACTTCTGAGTTCTGAAATTGCTTAAAACCTTTGGTTATTATGTGTAACACATATATACTGTCAGTTGTAAAATACTGAAGCATGTCAAGTGCTGCGATTTGCTTGCATCTCCTAGCTCATTTAATGTAAATTATTGCAAGTCTTGTAATACAACTTAAAGGAGTTTTATCTCCTTGTGACACTTCACAGAGTGGACATATATACCTTTATTACCCCAGAGCATTCTGTTTCCTGTGGGATTATTTAGGCATTTGTTTAATATGAGATGAGAAGTGTTCATGTGACTAGTGAATTGGTTCCGTGCAAGGTTATAAACACTACTCTACTACCCACATACAGTTTCTAAGCATTTCTTATTTGATGTTCTTTGCAGACCCTAGGGTAATATCCAACCAAGAGTTTCAGAGACTGCTCCTTTTGTTATTCATCACTTTGGTTTGTTTCTGGTTTCCCCATGTTGTATGTGGGCTTTTCAGAGAGTGGCAGCTTTTGGCAAAATGAGGGAGATATGATCTCTTCTGTCATTTGAATGGACCAGTTCCTTGTTACAACCAAAATCTGGTTCTGCTGATTTTGGCTGGGGTAGAGTTAATTTTCTTCACAGTTGTTAGCACGAGACTGTGTTTTGGATTTGTGCTGAACACGGGGTTGATAATAGAGAGATGTTTTTGTTTGGCTGAGCAGGGCTTACATGGAGCCAAGGCCTTTTCTGCTGTTTGTGCTGTCATGCTGGTGAGGGAGTTGGGGATGTCTGGGAGGTTGGGAGGAGACACAGCTGGGACAGGTGACCCCAACTGGCCCAAGGGATATTCCAGACCATGTGAATCGTGCTCAGAGTGGGGGGAAGAAGGCAGAAAGCCAGTTATAAGGAAGGCCTGTCTGTTAGGACTCTTGCCTCTACTACATTTATGAATGTGAAAATACAATCTGGACAGACTTTTTCAGTGACTTTCCAGTATTTTTCAGTCTTTTTAGAAAATCTTTTCTAGTCTGCTGGTTTCTTTGAAGTGTAGCCTTAAACATCTAGTATCTTTTTAATACATGTCTTCATCCATGAATAAATGTGCTGTTGCTGAAAACTCCTTAGCTAGCTATCCTGGATGAAGTTGCAAGAAATGAGTTTTGCAGATACTCTAGTACTACAGCAGTAAACACAGTTGATACTTATTCAAGAAAGATTTTTGTAACTGAAGCACTGATCTTCAGTTATGTGTGTATTTATTTTGTAAGCAAGCTATTCATTTGGTGGCCCAGCTTTAATATTGGTTTCGTTTTCCTGAGTGCCTTCAACAGGGCAAGTTCTAGTCTTCAGTGAATTAAAAAATTGTATCTATGGCAAGCCTAGCTTCCCTGTACAGTACAGTGTGATCCTCTGTGGCAGTAATCCTGTTGTACAGCTATCAAAATTTCTTACAGCTCCAAGCAGCTGTGAATTATTTGGATGCCATTAATGCATTCTTTTCAGTCATAGAGCACTTGGAGATTTCTTTATTGATTTTTGGCTATGTACAAATCCAGATTTAAATCTAAGCCCTTCCAGGAGGAACTTAATAATCAAATTACATTTGGCATTACTAATAAACTTATTCTAGATGATTCTGTAGCAGCTTTTGTTTCATGTTAATTAAACCTGAAGAAACTGTTGACTGTTTTTTCTCTCAAACAAATAAATTAAAAGAGCTGTTGACTAGGTCTTATCTTTTATTCATTGTTGCTGTGCTAGGAATGGGAAATGGAAATAGCTGACAGTTTCCTTTCTGTCCATCTTTTTTTGCTTCTTTGCAATGAAAGAATGTTGCAATAATTCTTAGATAATGACACATGGCCACTGGTTCTCTTCTAATTATTTGGTTGGTTTTTTTTTTTTAAAACAGTCAAGTCCTTCATCTCCAGAGCCGGCAAGTCTTCCTGCAGAAGACCTCAGCACAAACTCCAATGGTCCAAAGCCAGCAGAAATTATGCTGGATGGTGACAGAGAAGACCTCTTTGCTGGTAATGGCCGTTTTCTTCTAGCATGCCTGCACAAACCCTTTTGCCCTTGGACTTAAAGAAATGTGCTTTTTTGAGAGGGTTGAAACCTTATAAGTAGTTGGACAGTGTTGTACAGGTTTTTTCGTGTGAAAAATGTTGTTAGTTAAGTTTATTTGTAAGTTTTTCAGTGGTGTGTACTGTCAGTGCATAATGTGGGAGTGTTTAGCTGGTCACTAACATGTTCTGCTGATAGTGATAATAGTGTTTATCATTTTGTGATTCTAAATGTTCATATCTGTTTGTGTGGAATTGCATGACTTAAGTTACTTTCTTGTTTTCTACTTAATAATCATGCATAAGCTGTCCCAGTCTTTTTTTTCAGTTATAAAGAGAGAGATAATTCAGATTATATTGCAAGTATTTCCTTCTTAATAGTCTTGTTTTAATGAAAAGGTAACAAGCTGGCTCATGGGACCAGTTCTGTCATTTCACTGGTGCATGGTTGTGTCTCTGACAGTTGACAGTATTGCATGCTTTAGAAAAAGATACATAAAAGTTTTGATAAGTAATCTGTTAGTAGACAGAATGTTTCTAAAGCTGCCTAAATCAGTTGCTACTTCGGTGTCAGTTTTCAACTATCCTAACATGGGTTATTGTTGCTGTCAATTACAGGTGTAGGAGCATTAACTATTCAAGAAAGGAGGTGTAATATTTGGAATATATTATGTGCGTAAGATGGTTCTGAATGTTACAGCTCAATACTAGCATTTTCCCTATTATTACATATTGAGTGAGTGAGCTGACAGTCTGCTTTGAATACAGTCATCTCATCTTCATTGATTACCTGATGTAATCATTCCAACAGAAACTTTATAGCCTTTAGTTCTGGGTTATTTTGTATAAATACATATATACATATGCCCATTACATTTGTTCTTAACTTCCTTAATTTGTATTTCCATGTATTTGAACTTGTTTGTTCAAGACAGTTAGAATGTATTGACTAGTTTAGTACCTCTCTGAAAGTGTTTTAAGAGAAAAAAGGAATAAAGAATAGAGGGCTAATCGTACTTTTTTCTGCATTTGTTTTGCCTTATAAAGACCATCAGTGCTTTAGCAATGAAGCTTTCCAGTACTAGTCAGTAATTTGGTTATTTAGCTTCAGTATATAGCACCAGCTTTTTATAAACATAGAGCCATCTGGAGTGGATATTTTAGGAAAGCCAATTCTCCTTTGAATAATATTAAGAAAAAAAAAAGAAGGCTGGAGTAAATATTGAGGGGAGTCAGACAGAAGGAACAAATGTTTGCAGCCAGATTGTTTTAACTGAAATGAATGCTGTGAGAATAACACACAGAATTGATTTAATAAGTTTGGGTTTTGCCATGTAGGACATTGTCTTAAATGCTTGCAGCACTGAACTGAAGGCATCTAACACTGCATGTCTACCTTAACTACTGGTCTTTTAAAGTTCAGTTTATAATACAGAGTGACTCTAATACTCTCAAATAGAGGAAAAAACAAATATGATTTATAGAGCATGAGATAAAATAGGACATTTTTCACAGTTTCCTGTTCTGAGCAAGAAGTTTGTATAATGCAGTTCAGCCCAAGTCTTGAACTTCTGTCTTTGTATCACTGTCATTCTGAAATGACACTGGAAAGCTGCGTTGAATTTGTGTTACAGTGCTGTGTGCTCACAAGTATAACTATTTTTTTCTTTCTTAGGACTGTTTTGCTTGACAATATAGAAACAGTGTGAGAAAGGCAAGATGAGATACCTGTTTTCTTGCTTCCAGCATGATTGCCTAAGTCTGGCTTTCTAGGAAAGCAGAACTTAATTTAAAAGTGAGTGTGACAGGGTTTTTCTTTGACGTTTTGAAATTCCAAAGAATCTTAGCTTAGCACAGCTTATAGGAACACTTAAATGGAGAGGAAAGAAAATGAAGCTCCACAGCTTTGTAACTTCTGTTGTTCCCTCATATTGAATTACTAGACACTTTAAAATCCAGGTAAAGGAAATCCTGCATGTGGCTCCTGAAAGGAGAGATTTGCCATTCTTCAGGGTCAGAAATAATTCTTGTTTTACAGACTTGTAAAAAATGTGATGGTATGCCTCTCTAGCTGTTGTAGACTTATAAATCTTTTCCATTATTCTACCTAATATTGCAACCAAATGGAAAAGGAGGTGAAGCAGTGCAAATTTTCTCTGCAGCTTTAATGCAGGACAGAACCTGGGAAATTTTTTAGACTTTTTTGATTATGCTTAAAACCTCTTTGCTATTATGTTTCTGTGGCAGCTAAAGGATAATATGTGCAATATAGATATTCATTATCTTGTCTCTGGCAGCTGAGCTATTAAAACTGGGTTTCAGAAAATTGAAGAAATGAGTTTTCCTGCTGTCATTGGAGACCAGTAAGCTTTGCTGCTTCATTGTGGTTCTTGTTCTGTAACATAGCAAACTGTCTGGCTAAACCCACTAAAGAACTTTCACCCCTAGAATAAAAGTCACTATTTTGATTATTTGGTCAGAAGAATTACTTTATCTAAGTTTGTAGAGCTCTTACATGCAGAGACCATAATGGTCAGTGCTCCAAGTGAGGCAGTATTAGGTGTATCTTGAGGAATTTGGAGATATATCTTAAAGCTTGGTTGTCAGTAACCTGCTGTTGTACAGTGAAGAGCTAGATATTGAACTGGTCTTCCAAAATGTTGACCCAAAGTTCAGTGTATAACTGCACAAATATGCCATGGACTGCCCATGAAGGGCATAGCTGTCTGTGCCTTCTGCCTCTAGTGCTCATAGATGAGCATTAGATGGTGAACTGATCTGTGAAGTTTTATTGGTGCTCTGTCACCTTCTTCAAAAAAGTGGGAAACTGTAATTTTTCCCCTCCTGTGTCTAGTAAAAGATTGCTGTTATTTTGTTTTTTCAGCTCTGAAATGTGTTTGGGAATGGATCATGTTATGGAAGTGTCTAGCTACGTGTCCTGGGGAAAAGTCGGTGTGTTGGAGGCTGGGGTGATGCTTTTTTTTCATTGGGCTTTTTTGTTTGTTTGGTGGGATTTTGTGGTGTTGGGTTTTGTGGGTTTTTTTTTCCTATTAGGCTTTTTCCTTGGGGTTTGAGACCGAAACGGAGGTGATAATTCTCTGACCCAGACAAGATGTGTAGGCCCATCTGAACAGAAAAGCTTCTAGCTGATGGTGTCTGTCAGGCTGTTGTGTAATGGGTCCGATATGAAGAGTTTGTGCAAATGCCTTGCTCTTTTTAGAAGCTGGTTGTTCAGTTCTAGCTTTATTTTGCAAGAAGTAAATGCACGAAGGCATATGAACCTACCCTTTTGAAGTCAGAAAGTGGTCGTACTAGTGTCTGACTGTTGTGTTAAAACTATTTCTGTTCTCATTAAGGTTGTGCTTAGTATTTCTGATATAACCATAAGGAGCATGGGCCATGACTCAGGTGTAGTAGTTCTTACAGGGAATTCAGTTCAGTTTAGTCTCTGAAGTATTGCTACGCCCAGAGAAGCCTTTTTAAATAGCTTGTCCTCTGTTCTGCATAACACCTTCTGCTTAAGTTTACTTTCAAATTCATATGTTCATACGGGCAAATTTTCAAAGATAATAAGCGAATTTAATCATTCAAGCTATGTCAGAATGCAAGAGATCTGACATTTAGAAGTGTGACTAGTAAAATTAACTTGTGGCTGAAGTGAGCTGCTAGTGAGGAATTGCAAACTTGCATTTTCTAAGATGATGTTTGACAAAAACTGCTGGTGAAAAATAAAGAAACAAGCTCTGTTTAATGCTGAGATTAAGCCCCATGCTTGAGTGTTGATAGAAACTTGGTGTGGTTAGCTGTAGAATGTTAATTAAGCATATGTAGTTGTCTCCTACAGCAGAACGACATGTCTTCATGTTCTTTTGGAGCTGAGCAACTTGACAGTGATCCCTAAACAAAGACTGTTAATGAATTGTAAAGTATGTATTTAGGTGTAGCAGTCTACAGCATTGGATTGTTGGGAGTTCTTAATATGTTCTGGTAGCTCCCATAGCTGATGTAAGTGTTGGATCTCAGTGTTTTCCTCCCAAAAGCTGGACTGAGCAGTTGCTTGCCTCTTTAAGGAAGAACTTAAGCTCTTGGGAACTACCAGGGAAAATAAGACATCTAGATTTCATTTTTCATGCTAGTAATGATACTGAATATTTTAAAAAACCAAACAAAACCCACACAGGCAAACAAAATATCTCAAACCCAAAACCAACAAAAAACCACACACAAAACCACAACTTCATGCTAAGTTTTCAGATGAAGACCTAAAATGAATAGATCAAGGAAGTGTTTCTGAAAGTGCCATAGTTTCTACTCTGAAACCTACCAAATTAATGTTTCCGTGGGGAAAGAAACACACCTGCAAAACAAGCAGAAAAATTACCAATAAAACTTTTTAATCCAGACCATGTCATCTGAGTACTCAAAGGGATGTATGTAAGAAGCAGAAATACCACAGTTCATCAGAAGAAACCTGTTTCATGAGAAATAGATCTTCAGCTCATGTACTACTTGGAGACTGCTTTTCTGAGGGGGGAATAAATAGCTAGAAGAAAGAGTCTGCTGTTTATATACAGCTAATGCTTCTTTTTCCTTTCAGAATCCTTGCATATTTTTGTTTTAAACAAAAAGCTCAATAACGTCCTCCCTGTCTAGCTCAGTCCCATCATCCCCTTCCATATCTTTTCGATTTCGTGCTTCTAGATTTGCATCATGTCTGGATGCATGCAAACCGGGGGTGAGAGGTAACAAGAGGGAGGATGACATAAATTCTCACTTCTTCCTGAAATAACTGACTTACTGCTATCAAAAAAACAGGTACTATTTTCTCTGGGTAAGTTCCTTCAGGAAAATAAAAAAGAAAAACCGGTAGGCAGCAGCTTCAAAAATTTGCTAATCCTTCTTGGAGTTCATTTGATGCACAACCTAGATCACTTTGTTATACTAATGTGTATGTGGATACAAGTCTGAAAAAGAGGAGTCCTTGAGAAGAAGTGTGCTTCTGTTTCATCTGGTAGCTGTGCTGCTTTGTTACATTAAATTCACTTTTATTTCATGAAGTTGTACTTTACAATAAGAGGATTGTGTTCTCAGCTAATGAAAGTGAGAAATCTGTGTGCTTTCAATTGTTTAAAGACTTGTTTTATAAGCCTAAAATTTGAAGACGTAGAGAAGTATATAGTGGTGGTGAATGGTTTGTTTCCTGAATGTGCTGGAATATAGCTAGTGATAGAAAAAAGGAAGAACTGAAGTGCAATTGCTTTATTTCATAAATATTTTATATTTTAAATATAAATAAATATTTTAAATATTTTAAATATTTTAAATATAAATAAATATTTTATATTTTACATTTTATCATATATATAGTATACTGTGTTACATATCTGTATGCATATTTTTCTGAAAAATGTTTCTGTGAAATGTTCATTTATATAACATATATGTTACATGCTGTTAGCCACCAAAGGAGAACTGCTTCTTCTTGTTGAAATGTTGCTGTTCTGCCAATCTAAAAGCTCTTTTGCAACTGCCTCAGCAGTTGCCCCACCTAATCTTAGGTTTTGAATTAAAATTCTGTATTGACTTAAGATGCAGTGTCCTTCCTGTGGCATTTGAGGAAAGGAAGCATTAGCAGATGCTTATGTTCTGTAAGATTTAGCAGTAAGAGTAAAATAAATATTTTCAAAGAAAGGCTGTAGATTCTTTGTTAGTATTAAAAATGGACAATATAATGCTTGCTTTTAACTTTAGTTTGAAAATACTATCTGTAATTTGAAATTAGGAAGAGCAATGCCAGCAGGTTGAGGGCATTGATCATTTTCCTTGGTTCAGCCCTGCTGAAGCCACACCTGGAGTGCTGAGAACAGGTCTGAGCTATCCAACACAAGGGAGACATGGACAGATGGGAGTGACTCACATGCAGGGCCATGAAGATGACTGAGGCCATAGAACTGAGATTGAGAAGGCTAGTGCTGTTCATCCTGGATTGAGTCTTGGGGTGGAGGGGATCCTATAGTGTATGTATGGTCGGGATATGGTAGTGTTTATTACGGTAGGCAGTGGAGAAAAGGGAGCCTGACTTCTCAGTAGTGCCCACTGACAGAATAGGAGGCAATGGCTACACACTGAAAACCAGATAATACACAAGAAAAATCTCACCTTTTTTGTTTGTTTGTCTTCGGTGGGGTTGATGAGGTGGTGTTGGCTTTTGGGGTTTTTTTCTTGTTGGTGAGGGTGGTCAAGCACTGGCACAGGTTATCCAAGGAGGAGGTGGATTTTCCTCCTTGGAGATGCTCAAAGTTCATTTGGATGTGGTCCAGTTTAGCCTGCTCTAGCTAGAGCTCTGCTTGTTCAGAGAGGTTAGATTAGATGATTTCAGAAGTCCGTTCCAGAAGTCCTTTCCAAATTCAGCAATTCTGTGACATACTCCAAATTAAAATGATGACAGTAAACTTTGTCAGCCTCAAGCCAGAATGAGTGTCTGCTTTGGTTTAGTGCCTTTTTACCTGCATGGTAAGTACTTCCCACAGAAGTCTTAATTTGTGAAAGGACTTGAGGTGTATTGGGAAGTCAATTTTGGTATCAAATTACTGTTCTGTGGTCCATGTCATCTTTTAAGAAACCGGAATTCTTGAAAATTCATGTCTAGTGAGAACCACATCATTGTTTACTTATTTGAACTAGAACAGAAACTTCCGTATACCCAGGAAATGTGTAGTTTGCCAGTGGTCAAAACCAGTTAGTGAGATTTGTAGAGCAGGGGTTTGCATTGTCTTTAAACAGAGGTAAACTGTCCATAGTCTGAAGGAAGTAGTCAGTTTCTAGTGAGCTGTTTTATAAGTCCCAAAGAGGAGGGAGATGGAGACTAAAGATAATTTTAATGTCTCACATGCTAATATTGCTACTTTACAGTTTGTAGGGTTTTTGGCAGGGGACGGGGTATGTATTAATGGTTGTGTAACTTCATTTGATGCATGGCTTAGTCTGCTTAGTTGCCAGCCTATATGGCTAAATCAGCTGTTGTTCAGTGTGTGAAACAGGTAATGAAAAAGAGCTGCTTCTGTGGTAAAAAAAAATAATTAGTGTTCACAGTATGTCATACAAAAATAAATTAATTGTGGCTTGTGACTACTTTAAAAGACTCTTTACTGAACAGTATACCAAAAAAAAAAAGGGAATATTGATCTTAATTTAACTCGTTCTGTGCTACAAGCCCAAATGTCATATCTGGTTTTAGCTGTATATTGAAAAAATTATCATGCACAAATGGGTGCTATTTATTTAATTGTTATTCTATTGCGTGTTTGTTGTCTTTGTGATGCATATCCATCTGTGTTGCACAGGAAATTTATTGCTAACTCAAAATGTTTATCTAGAAGCGACAGAAGAAGTTTCGTTGGACAGTCCGGAGAGAGATCCGATACTTTCACCAGAACCTACTCCTGCAATCACTCCTGTAACACCTACTACATTAGTTGCTCCCAGAATGGAATCGAAAAGCGTAACAGCCCCTGTGATTTTTGATAGATCCAGAGAAGAGGTATGCCGTAAACTTCTGAACTATGGAAATGTCTTATTTGGATTTTTAAGTTTTATCTTGTTTTAAAATGCTAGTTCCTAAATGTTGGTGCATGGCATCATTTCTTGATGTTTATTTTGCAAAAGAAGTTTAGTGTGAATTTCACTCATGAAAATACTGTAAGAATTCACTACTGAGGTGATTATATTGGAGATACGTAGTGTATTCCTTCAGAATAGATACTTTAAAAGTATCTTAATAGATATATTATATATATATATAATAATATCTTAAAATAGATACTTTAAAAGTGTATGTAGGAGTAAGCTGTGAGCTTGATACATGAGAAATGTTATTAATGTAAAATCACTCTTACTAGCCCATTACAATTTCAGCTTACATTTCTGAAGCTGTTCCAGTTTTTAGCATTATCCTGCATACTAGCAATAAGCTGAGGGTAATTGTAGTGTTAACATTGCTATTTACATTTGGTGTTCCAGTCAAAGTGTGGACGTTACTGAATGCCATTCATTCTGGAGAATTCTCTTACTAGACAGTGGCTTTACAAACAAGACCAATGATGCTTGCTTCATTGGCCATGTGATGGCATTCGATTCTGATTTTGCCCCCTTCAGCCCTGGTACTGTCCCTTCTGCCATGACATTTCTTAAGATCTCTCTTTCTATCAAAGTTATGTATACTATCTGAAAGATTATGAAATTCTGGAAGAACAGAACTCAGACAAGTATCAGAAAATTTTTGATCTGTTGGTTTTCCCATCCCAAGCTCTTCTGCTACAGATACCATTAATGAAAATGAATGTCTGTCCTTTGATTAGAGGCACATAGAAACATTGCAAATGACAGTGTTGTGAACTACAGTGCCTGCTGTTATTGTAGGTGAACAATGAACAGACCCCTAAATCTGCTGTACTAAAAGCTTTTGCAGTAGGGCTTAAAACTGAAATCACAGGACCATTTAGTTTGGAAAAGACCTTTAGGATCATTGAGGCCAACTGTAACTTAGCATTACCAGGTTTACCACATGCACTTTGCTGCAGTCACAGTGTTAGAAAAGTATATTAACATTGGAGATTGGAAATGTTTCATAATTACACAAACATACTGACTTTTCCTCCTCCTTCCTCTATATCCTTATCCTATAATATGGATGTCTGTTACCTTGTTAAATGTGGTGTGTCTTTTTCCTAGATTGAAGAGGAAGCAAATGGGGATTTGTTTGATATAGAAATTAATGTATCAGACCCAGAGAAAGTTGGTAAGTTTCGTTGAGCCTAGAAATTCAGACGGTGGACTGTCTTCTTCCTTGAAGACTATTCTTAGATTTTAGCATGATTTCCTCTTCAGTTTTCCTTTGGCAGTTTTTACTATATAAATGGAAATCTATTTAATGCATATTTTGGATTAAAAAGTGTATTACAGGATTACAGTACCTTGTCCTGGGATAAGTATTTTAATTTTCTTACAGGAGATGGCATGAATGCTTATATGGCATACAGAGTAACAACAAAGGTAAGTAGTGCAACAAAAATTTTTGAATACTTTGTATCATAACTGAGATGGATCAATAATTCACAACAATCTTGGAATTTTTTTAAAGACATCACTTTCGATATTCCACAAAAATGAATTCTCTGTTAAAAGAAGATTCAGTGATTTTCTTGGCCTGCACAGCAAATTAGCAACAAAATACATGCATATTGGTTATATTGTGCCTCCAGCTCCAGAAAAAAGTATTGTAGGTAAGTGCAGTTCCGGTAAGGTGACTCTTAATTACTGTAATACAAATTACTTTTCTGCATAAATACTGCTTACTTCTTCTCAGGTGGTCCAAATAGTCTTCGTGTTCTGTATTTTCAAAAAGTTCAGGAGAGATACATAATGACCTCTTCCTAGCTCAGACTAATGTTGATAATGAGAAGGATGTCTCTTAATGCATGGCCTTGTGTTTCTTATCTGGGATTCTTTCTTTGCTGTTGCCCTTCAAGAGCTGATTAGTCTACCAAAACAAGGATATTAAAAGAAAGTTTATTTTTAAGTTGAGCTGTTATTGATTGCCTGCAATATATAGAGCTTCATACATACTCCACATCTCTAATACTTTTGTTTGTTTCTTTTGATCATACTGAATGCAAAACCTCTCATAAATTTTGCAAAGTTCTAATGCAAAAAATGACTTTTGAATAATGCTAGACTTCATGAATGCCTTAAAGGATCAGATCCTTTCTCTGTGAGCTAAGAAGCATGCCTGCTGCATTAAAACAGCTTCATTTTTGTGATCTCTAAGTAGTAGAAATTCCTTCAAAATAGCTAAACATTTAAAACAGTAAAACTTGTTGAAGACTTGTTTTACTCTTATAAATAAGTGATTTGAATCTAGAATGTTGTTTGATACGTAGGCAATGGCAGGACTTCCTTTTCAGTGGTTTAGTCTGTAAAGATAATCAGAGCAGCAGCTTTTCATGTAAGTAGGAGTGGGTAGACTGAGTAGATATAGGCAGCAGAAGGCTTGGAAAATTCATGATTTTACTTCTGTGGAAAATCACTGTGTTTTTAAGCTTGTGACTGAAAATTTGACCTGAATTTTGTGTAGTTCATGAAAGTAACGTGTAATTCTTTAATAAGTTTTTCATATAACAAAAATAAATTTAATTCCAAATGATCACAGGGCTTATAGAAATGGAATGAGGCTTCTGATCATGGCCTTTGGATGATACAACATTTAAGGCATTTATGACAGTGTGCATTTACATGAAAATGTAGTGCTTGCATCACAGTCAAAATCAGCTTAGACTGGATTTCATCTACCACTTGACCAAAACCAGCATAAACATTGATACACCTGAAAGATGGTAAAATGGTGGGACTTATGGCAGTGCGAGCAAGCACTGGCTGTCACTTCAAAGCCTTGTATAGAGACTTTAAGCTACAGGTAGGTTGGGAAAACTCAGACTCTGTGGAACATTTTCAAAAGAGCATTAAACTCCCTCTTTAAAGTTGAAGTTCACAGGTCTTACTTATATTCAAGAGTGTGTAGTCAGTACATTTCTAATTCTGAAGAAAAAAAGGAATTGATTCTAGGCTGTTTTAAAATAATGCATCTTAAAGCAGAGACCTGACAAAACAGTGGAAAGTAAGATGACAGTCTTTACATTATGCATGTATATGTTTAAAGTCTTAATACATGATGTCATACATTCAGTGTTACGCTGTGTGTGTTGTAAAAAAAGTCTCTGGTCTGTTCATTCTGTTACACTGCTGGTAATACCTGGAGTTTCAAGTTTTACTGTGGTGATGAGTGGTAGGGGCTGGAATTTTAGACCTTAGCTACAAATTCAAGTCATCAGTTACTGACTCTAGAACAAAAAGATAAAAATGAGTCAGTGGTGAAACAGAATTGGACATTCATCCAAAGTACCTCAGTATCTACATAAGTATGTATGAAAATAATGTTTTTATTTTTAAAGAAAATAATTTTTTATGTCATGGATCTTTTCCTGTGAAGGGTTAGAAGAGTGCTTGGTCTACAGAAACAGTCTTTACACTTGCACTTAAATAGGCTTATATTAGCAGAGAAAGAAATCTGGCAAGATATTTAGAAATAACTGTCATTATCACAGGTTAGGAAGTCCTCCTATGGGTCATTTGATTGTGGATTCAGTTTTTGCCTATGGACTTCTGTTCAAACTTCAAATACAAAGACTCTTTTTTATTAAACCACAGGATTTCCTGCTTTCTGCAGTGAAATATTAATGTATAGTAATACTGTGGCATGTGAATTACCTCAACTTTCCTTGGATACTTGAATCCTTGTATTTGAAGAAATACTTGATTTTACAGACAAATTTATGGATTTAGTTACATTACGCTATGTAGAATACTTCTGAAAAAAATGTTTATCAGATTTATTTTCATCATGTTGCACAGAAGGGAAAAACTAAGGCTTCTCTGAGAGATTAAGGGCTCCTTGTTCCTGTAAGGCTTTGCTGCTTGTCTCCTCCGGGGGTTACTGTGTGAAACTTCTAAGGCCAGAAGGGAGATGGGGCGAGGAACTTTGGGAACTGTTGACCTGACAGATCAGTGGGTACATAGTCAGAATCTCAGAACTTCTAGCTGAAGAAACACAGAAGTAACAGAAAAGAAATCAGCTAGACATCAGATGTCTGGACTATATAATAAAACACGTTTCTTGTTTTTTAGGAAATAAGAATAATTATTAATGTCCAGTGTTTCATGGTGTTTTTGATGGGACTCAGGTTGCTAAACTCCTTGCGTTAGGTCTTTAGCATGGAAAATAGTGACTTCAGTCTGACTGTATTAGAGTTCTGCTGTTGCTGGGGTTGAATGTATTTCCCAGGCCATGACACCTCAATAATTGGGTGCCACTCTTGTCTTGGACAGAGGAAGCACTGTAAGGCTGCGTACATTTTATTCTGCTGATTTTATTCTCCATTCAGTTCAGTTCAGAATTTTCAGAACTTGTTAGTTTACCTTAGTTAATTAAAAACCTATCGGTTTTAGAACTTGAAAGAAAAAATTGTCGGATGAAAATAATGGTAATAAGCTTACCACTGAATAGGATTATAACCTGAAGATGTTTTTCTGTTTGGTTTTATATGGCTAACTGTTTTCTTTTTCTGAATGTGCGTTGCCAGTAAGACTCTGATTAACATTTAGACAGTTTTCATAAATGCAAATTAACCTGGTTTTACTTAACTGTTAGTCACAATTAATAAGTTACAGGAAATTGAGTATTTCACAGAGTTGCTTCCACAAAACCATGCAGCATGTAGTGTTGATTTTTTTTATGTTCCTATGTTGTGTTTTTCATTGTAATTTGACTTAAATGTGTAAACTTAAGTGAGTCTTATATTCTAATCACATCAGTTATGTTAATGATTTATCTGTGATAAAATCAATATGATGCCATTTCCTTCAAGGCATGACCAAGGTTAAAGTAGGCAAAGAAGATTCTTCATCCACTGAATTCGTAGAGAAAAGAAGAGCAGCTCTAGAAAGGTAATGTGTGTATCTAACTAAAGGTTATTTAGTCTCAGAATTACTTGTAATATACTGTGTGGGTTCTGTAATTGGAACACTGGTGATCTGTACTTAAATTAATTCTGGAGATTGTATACAGCTGTCAAATTTTTGTGTAGAAATTGAGTAATTCCCGTTAATAACAGGAAGTATAGCCATATTAATAAAAATTACTGTAGCTAACTTATTTCAGACTTAAAATTAAGATTGCAGAGATTCAGTAAGTAAAACTGCCATTATCAGCTTGTGTAGACATTTTGGGTTAGAGGAATTAAGGCGCTTACAGCAATATATTTGTTCCATAGCAAATCGACTGTTGGGCAGGAAGCGGGGTGAAGAGACCTTCAGTCACTTGAAAGTAAAATGGGCTTCTGATGATGTGCATTGATGACATTGATGTGACTTGCTGAATTTTGGCATAAGAGATATTGGATCTCTGTCACCCAGCACTGCTATACAGCTGATACTGTTCAAGTATCTTTGTTAGGAGAGGGTCCTATCCCTGGTATACTGACACGTTAACCTTAACCTGTACTTCATGTGGAGTATGGAACAAGGAAAAAAAGTTGAGCAGTCCAATGTGTAAAATACTTTTAGTGCAATCCTTACTTCTTTAGGAAAAAAGTAAGGATCTGGTGGTCATACCTAGTGGAGGTTGGATAAAAATGACACTTGAGATTGAAGCAGAAGTGAAAAAAGAAAAAAAAAAAGGGAAGGTGTTGCGTTGAATTTTACTTGTGGGTTTATGAGTCTTTTAGAACTAAAAAGTGGGTTGAAGACTGTAGTCTATCCAGCCTATAAATAGTTTATACCTAGATCATAATCAACTCACTTCTCCAAGATTTCCTATAATTCTAAAATAAATCAGCCAGAATTACCTGTAACAAAAAGCCTGTCCACTGCTCTGTACAAAAATGTTTTAACAAGCTCATTTTTTTTTCTGGCATAAACTGGCTATTAAAGGAGTAGGTCTTCATTCAGCTGTTGAAAATAAGAAGTATATTATTTTACCACTGTGCTAAGGACTTTCTGGTCTAAACACTGCCCAATGTTTAGTATGTTATGTTGTGGTATGGAGTGCATGACACTGCGTTATGTTCAGTCAGGCATATTAAATCTGTTCTGTTGCCTGATATCTTAATTTTTAAAATCATAGGTATTTACAACGAACAGTAAAGCACCCAACCTTGCTACAGGATCCAGATTTGAGACAATTCTTGGAAAGTTCTGAGGTATTTATGTTCTTTTAACTTCTCTTACTTGTTTCTAGATATGGTAACCTACCCAGCAATATATTCACGTTGTATTGAGACCTGATCCCCTAAATAAATAAGAAATCCAATTGGACCGTACCCTTCATGGGACAGAATGGCAGAGGCTACTTAGGTAATGGTGTGCCTCTTGCTCTGGTAAAACTTAGAATGGTAGTGACAAAAGGTGTTTGCTGTATGGTGACTTCTCAAGCGAGCCGGTCTTTTCAGTTCTGATGTTACTGATTGTTAAGTAAGATCTAAAATTAAACTGGCTTGGAAGTGGCTCTCTTACCTCCAGGAGTTCAGCTTGAGGTATATTGATAGGATAATGTGAAGATGGTGGCAATACTGCTGGCCAGGCTAGGTATTTTGTGAATAAGGACTTCAGTCACCTGTCCTATTAGTCTGGTACCTTTCACAATATTAAATATATTGTTAAAGATACATAATATCTCTTCATAAATGTGCGTAGTGGTTTCACTCTAAAACTGAACTGTGTTTTGGCTAATGTCAGTATCATAGTTATACTAATAAGTCACAGAGGCCTCCCTACTGACAAAAGCATCAATAGATAACTTACAGTGGGTTTGTCAATGCTGCTGACAGACAAAACATCACATGAAGGGTAAATGGTCTGACATAGGGGCCACCTTGTATAGCATATTCAATCTAGCCTGAATACTAATATCAATTAAATTTAAAGTTTGTTAACTTAAATCTGAGGATTTCGCAGTACCTAAGCAGATAGCATGTTCTCTTGATATTTGAGGTATGTTCATAGCTTTATATTGCAAAGCAAAAAGTCATCAACCTTTTATTATCATAATGCAGTGCATGTTTTGCATTACAATTAAACGTGTCACAGAATTTCCTTTGTCTAATTTGTTGTAAATGTAAGCTTTTCTGTTCCTGTAGTGGCAGTTTGTTCATTGTAGCATATTGGTGGCCATTTAGGACATTTGGCTAGTTCATAACAGCTTTGGACAAGTGGTTTGTTTGTTCCATTTAAATGTAAAGATGTAGAAGAAAAGTAAATAGTCTATATTTTTAAGTTTTCCTCTTGAGAATGTAAAAGTAGTAAATTTGAGAAATTAGATTCCACTATATTGAAACACATAGGAGTAAAGAAAACACTATATCCTTTTCTTTCCCCCTTGTGCCCAGTTAAACCTCCATCCTTTTAACCAGTCTCTTTGCCCTTATTTGTCATTCAATTCCAGCTGCCGAGAGCGGTTAACACCCAGGCTCTGAGTGGAGCAGGAATATTGAGGATGGTGAACAAGGCTGCCGACGCTGTCAACAAAATGACAATCAAGATGAATGAATCGGATGCAGTAAGAGCTGATTTTTCGGCTTGAATAATGAGATGAATTAATGAGCCTCAACAATTGCATTTTAAAGCTGTAGAAGTAGAAAATGGGTTATTAATTTGCTTATTGGCTGGAATTCTTAGCTGTATCAGTTGACCACCCTGGCAGTACCTGGATAATTTGCTTCTTTAGAACCAGAAATGTTGTTAGTAATCTAATTTGTAATGCTTGACTCTTTCATCTTTTGTCAGTGGTTTGAAGAAAAACAGCAACAATTTGAGAATCTGGATCAGCAACTTAGAAAGCTTCATGCCAGTGTTGAAGCATTAGTCTGCCACAGAAAAGGTAACTTTACTTTTATGTAACTGCATGAACCTTAGGAAATGGTGATGAAACAAGAGCTCAGCATGTCAGAACTCTTAACTAAAATAGTTACACAACATATTTTAGTGCAAAAATCTTCTAATTGTATCTTTTGTTTTAAGGTGCTCTAGTATTTTTGTGTACCTGTCTTTAATTTCAAATTTAACTGGAGTATCTGTCATTCCTAGAGTCACTATAATGATTTAGAATTTTTTTTTTCCCAGTTTGCACCGTTTCATTACCACACCTATCAAGTGATTCTACTACAGTAGACATCCATAAATTTATCTTTAGGTCTCATGGCAAGAGTAATTTCTTTCTGAAAAAAAGGTGGCCGCATGAATCCATTTAAACATCTTTTGTTGCAGTATTGCTCTGTTAACTGAGTTCAAGTGCTTACACAGGAATTTGTTTTTCCTTACTTAGTCTGCATAATGATATACCCTCAACCTACTGTTAAGGTAAACTTTTCTGGGAAGATAAGTATTCACATTGTGTCAGCTTTTTGTTTGCTTATTTTAGATACAAGCAAAGCCTGCAAGTTTATATTGTAATAACCTGTGCTGCTTTTTGTCAAAGATAGATTTCCATCAGATTATTAAAAAAACCAACAAAACAAAATAAAAACCAAACCAAAAAAAACCCAAGACAAACCACAATTTTGAATTCGTAGCTCGAGGAAGACCATAAGTGTGTTTTCTGACCATATTGTATTATGTTAAAATATGGTGTCGCCTTCGAGCTCCTCCAAAAGTACTTGAAAATGTCGTAAGTTACTTTCTCATAATTCTAATCAACAATTATTCTCTGTAGTCAAAATATCTTTAGCCACCTATCATCAAGGCTAAAGGAGTATTTAAGAAGTAATGGAAAATGGAAATCTTTATTTACAGTTGATTTGACACCTTATAGATTTGAAGAAGTGTTGGTTTGTTGTTTTTTTTTAATAGTTGTTTTAAGTTGTAAAGGTTTTAAATATCTGAAGACAAGTTTTCTCCTGCAATCACTTCTGGTATTCTGATGGTTCTGCAGGAACAGCAGAGTTGCAGACTAACCTGAATCAATTTGGACTAAAAGCAATTTGTTCAAAGGTCCTTCATAGGAGTAGACTTTGTACAGGATTACTTACATGGGTTTTGGGACAATTGCACCAGTATTTGTTAAGAAATAAGCTCAAAACTTCACTTTCACAGATGCTGATATGTGAGTTTTTCTTGGATTTTTATTTTAAGGCATACCAGAATGTGACAATACACTACAGTATGCACACATATAAGTTACTTAAAGTCAATAAAACAGTCCAACAGAAATAAATTCCACTCATGGGAGTGGTGGTTTTGTGAAAGTGTTGGGTTTTTTTCCACTCGGAACTAAACAGAAAAACTGTGCTGTTAACCTGTTAAAATTGTTCTGAATTTGCTCTGTAGGTGATTTTGCTATTCTTTTGTGGGTTTGCATTTTCTCTGAAGTAGGCAATTGGATAATACTGAAGTGACTTTTTTCATTTCTTTTGCTAGACAAAATAAGCATGACATTAACAGACTTGGCAAAGCATTTACTGATTGAGAGTTTTTTGCACAGGAGTCCTCCTCCTGAATGTGGTTTCGTTCTGATGTCCTTGTGTATCTTACCGTGACCTTTAGCTTCTTTTTTTCAGTTGGTGAAGTTAAACCTCTGCTCGATTTCAACCCTCTGCTCCACTGATTTATGCTGCAGAGTAATATAACAAATTAAATTGTGCTGAACATTACTCCTGTGTTTCAGAGCTTTCAGCCAACACCGCTGCCTTTGCTAAAAGTGCTGCCATGTTAGGTAACTCTGAGGACCACACTGCTCTATCTAGAGCTTTGTCTCAGCTTGCAGAGGTTGAGGAGAAGATAGATCAATTGCATCAAGAACAAGCTTTTGCTGATTTCTATGTGTTCTCAGAACTTCTTGGTGATTACATTCGTCTGATTGCTGCAGTAAAAGTGAGTAGTACCAGGAAAAATGCCCATTTCATGTTTAAAATCACATTCCTCAGCTTATAGATTTAGGGTAAATGAATGTGTGCATTTACTCATGTAACACAGTTAAGTTTTGCTTCATGTTCTAGCTGAATAAAGTGAAAGCGTTCATGAGTTATTCCAATGATAAAAATGTGATCAAATGAATAAAAGTGATCAAAAATGTGGAGTAGTAAGATCTAGAGAAAATGCAAAACTACTTTGAGCAGTACTGATTGTGTACAGTACTTGGGGATACTGTACTGTGTCTAAGCATACTGTACATGTTTATTTCAGATTACTTACTGTTACAGTAAGCATACATAAATGTTGAAGAACATAATTTGGTATTCTGTACTTGGCAGATAGCCAGTAATGTCTTTAAATAAGAAAATAATGCAATTTATGGATCTACATCTCATTAAAGAAAATAATTTAGGTGTAACCTATGCTGTACAGCATGATTAGGTTTAGAGATGAGAACAGGTATCTGTGAATTATGTCCAGAAATACCTTTGAACTTGCCAGGTTGTTGGAAGTATATTTTTTTCTTTTTACTTTGTTTCTCTTTTTTCTCTTTTTTTTTTCATATGTGTACTTGACTTCTGCTGCCTTAGTCCATTGCTAACAAAAACATGTTGCTGAAAATGCATGTAATCCATATGCATGGGCAGTTTGCTAGCATCTGCATTTAGAGAATTGTCTGCACAGTAGAGTACTTCATAGTGGTTGTTTTGGTGTTGTTTTGATAGAATGAGGGGCATAAAATGATTTGGAGCACTGAAGTGTCTGCTCTGAAAAGGGATCTTGAAGAGCCTGTTATTTGTGGGAGGTATTGAGCTATGCAAGCATGATGTCAAGTGGAACACAATACAGGGCAGACACACTAAAATTTTTTTGAGTATACTGCTTGTTCCATCTTTATCCTGGAATTATTATTTCCTACTGGAAATTAAGATAGTTCTAGCACTTCCATTTTTTTAATAAATTTGTCTGTTCTTGCAGGGTGTGTTTGACCATCGAATGAAATGCTGGCAGAAGTGGCAAGATGCGCAGGTCACTTTACAAAAAAAACGTGAAGCCGAAGCAAAGCTCCAACTTGCCAACAAACCTGATAAATTACAGCAAGCTAAAGATGAGATAAAAGAGGTAATGTTATCAAACATTATTTTGGAGGTCGGACTTTGTGCATTGGCTCATTCATTCTGCATTAATGCTGCTTTATACCATTTTTGTTTACAAATCATTTACTTGCTGTTTCCTATATTTACTGAAATTGTTAAAAGGAATTTACTTAAAACACTGAATGTGTGCAATTTTTACTTATTGTAATATCTGTAAGGCAGTTAATACTGTCTCTACAGAGTCTGGGAGATGGGAGGGCGGGAACATGGACAAGTTAATGCTTTTAACTGTTAACAGCTCACTTGAGTAGGCAGAGGAACATCTCTTGGTCTCTAAAGCTAAGATGACTTGGGTAAATCCAGCAAAGACAACTAATAGAGAACTATTCCCATGTTTTGCTTCAATATGCAGCTTTTCTACCCATATATATGTGCATGTATATATGG